>CM040120.1:229162659-230430620 GCA_022559845.1 Amorphophallus konjac
ACTTCTCTAAGTCTTCACTCTCATTTTGATATGACTTTTTTTCGCTCTCACACCCGCTACTTGTATAACTCGAATCCGAATTCGAATCACTTCCATCTCCTGAAAAAGATTGGAAATAGGTAATGAGCACACTTGCCCAGTAGGTATCTTCGCATCAACATGAAGGCACTATTAAAGTGATTACCATTTTAGCTCTAAGGAAAATAAAGTGAAATCATGCGAATGCGATAAATCAGACGTAAATAACCATGGTAACAAGACAATCATGTAAGATAGAATGAGCAAGTATGAATTAGCAAGAATGTATCAAGAACATGATATGGCCTTTCATGAACAAGAATGTATCGAGAATGTACTAGCAAACCACGTAATCATCACACAAACATCTTTTGCTTATGAGCAAGTATTTGGTGAATTTCTGTGGAATATCACGTAACAAGCAAGAAAGTCATGTACGTGTATAGGTCGTGCATGTGGATTTTCACTTATTTATAGAGAAAGTACTCCCAGCGTAATGCGACACCAATGGCATCATACCCCATGGTTTACAGTACATTTCCGACAATCAGCCGAGGGGACTAGCATAGAGCCCTTGAACACAATCAGTGCTCGATCGCATCTTCAAGTATAAATCAAGCTACTTCCATGTTTCAAGCAATAAAATATGGCCAATAATATAACAAGTTCAATAAGTTCATGGTAACAATAATTCAATGAATGAACGCTTCAATTAAGAATGCGCGGGATCAAGAATGACTTAAAACAAGGTTATGCTCATGGAAACAATTCAACAACATAACAGTATATTCTTTATTTTCCATAATTTAAAATTAAGTATCTTGAACAATATGACAAGTCCTAGACCATAAAAAATCCATCTAAGAACTTTGAAATATCAACCCTTGGGTCAAACCTTGGGTTAAAGTACTCAGGAATTGTGGCAGTCAATCAATGGGCCGTTACATTAACGTGACGGTTTAGTATTGGACCGTTAGAATGGGCTGAATCCAGAAAGAATAAATTGGACTCAATAATGTGACGGTTGTATACTGAACCGTTAGATGTGCCTGACGGTCGAGTAATAGGCAGTAACATTGACAGAATTCAAAACTTCGATAGTGCTTTTCTAGATAATTGGGCTTTAATGGTACAACCAACTCAACGTCCTAGTGGGAATACCAGACTCGCAGAGAATTACGGAGGCTTTGAAACAAGATTTCCTAGTCTATTGGAAGGAATATCCAATAAAGAGGTCCTCAAGTTCAAGAATGTGTTTCTATAGTGCGAAAAGTGTACCTAGTGGACACATACCGGAGTATACGCCACGTACTTAAAGAAAATGACTCCATAGATGAGAAAGAATGTGTAACGATGTAAAACCATGATAAACTCCGTCAATACAACATTTAAAATCATGGTTTTAATACAAAACTATAGAGTTTAGTAAATGAAATTAACATACGCTTAAAATAACTCAAGGTGCTTTAGACATGCAATTTCTATCATGAATCAATTAATAAACTCAAAGTCATGAAAATAGGTCAAAACTTAGATATCTAGGCTTTATTTATAAGCTAAGTTGACTGTTTTCAATTCTGTCTCAGGTTGACAGATCACAGTATTCTGATGGTCGAAGATGAGCGCGTCACAGTGCTGTGACGGTTTATCGTGGGGCCGTCAGAACGTTGTAACACTCTGATTCTGGTCCGTCAGAGATTACAGAGAAACTTAAGTATTACAGAGCGTGTGACGGTTTATCGTAAGGCCATTTGAGTATTATGGCGGTCTAACTATAATCCGTCAGAGCACTGCTAACAGTAAAATAAAAGAACTATGGTTTAAAACATCTCATGCACGAAGAATCAAAAAAAATAACTACTCTAGTCATGACAAAATGAAGTAAAGGCCATCTAGATGCATAGGTTTCAGTGAATTTATAAGAGAATACCTTTTTATCTTTAATTTAGGCTAAAGATATGCATGTATGCATAGACCGAACTAAAACATGAAATTCATGGTCTATAGTGCATGAAATCAAACAAAACCAGAGGTCTTTTACTCCTATCATGATGTTCTTGCCATTCATGATATAACCTACCCCTTTCCTGGGCTTTCAACTTCCAATTCGGGACTGCAAGACACGCCCTAGTTCTTCCCTTCTTGTGAATTTTCAGCAACTTCACGTTGCTCTAACTCCGTAATCCCTTGACCTATAGACGTGAAATTTGGAGGGTAAGAAGACGAAACTAAGGGAAACAAAAAGTTCTAAAGAACATAACTCTAAATACCTTGTTTAGGTGTTCTAATCTCCTGATCTTCAGCACCCCATTGTATAGTTTCCTAGGTTGACGTGATGAAACCAGCAACTTTGCAAGGTTCTAGCTCCTTGTGTAGTCGATCTCCTAGCATGAAATTTTGGGAGATGTTAGTCCTATGTATTAACAACAAAAAGTTCTAAAGAACTTACCCGAAATACTATCTTCTTACCTTAGTTCCACGCGAGCCAATGTAAGGGTCGCGCAGGTCAAAACTAGGGTTTATTTATAGGTTCTAGCTAGGGTTTTGAGGATTAAATCGATTATAGAGTCCTTATTAGACCTTAGATCGACTTCTGAGAGTCCTTAACACATTTACTAGTCCTCCCATCTCGATCCTTAACAGATAGACTATCAAAAATCTAAACTTTTTGGTCTTTCTTCAATTCACGGAACTGACAGTGTAACGGTCGAACCCTAGAGCATCAGGTCCCTGTGGCGGTCGCACGATAGACCGTTACCTATCGTAGGTGCCGAATTTTAAATGAATTCAAATTCTAATTTCATCTTATCCACTTATTTATTTAATTAATGAGTATTTATCCCTATAATTCGTGAATAGGCTAAATAACCTTCTAGAATATGGGCCAAACTTCATGGGCTTGGTCCTTAAACCTTTTGGGCTTCAATTAAATAGGCTAGATTAATCGTTTACCATAATTGGGCCTTAATAAATTTCTAATAAATTCCAGAAAATCATTAAATAATTATTGAAATAATATAAAAATTCTGGGTCATTACACTAGCGATCCCCTGGGGGCCGCTAAGTCCAACCGACACACCAAAACGCCTAGCGGTCCCCTGCGGACCGCCAAAGGGGTCCTAGCGGTCACTGGAAGGACCTCAAGCCCAACCCGAGCACGGGAACGGCAGGAACGGCCCAAAAATCCATTGCACACCCCGATCATCCCCCGATGAAGGGGAAATAAAGGACAATCCATCCCCAACCCTCCTAGCATGATTCTACACCCATAGATCGGTCAAAAACCACAGGAATTGAGAGATCCGACGCTCAAACCCCAAAAATGTGATTTCCCTTCCCGGCATGAAAGAAGCCCCTCTCGATCTCCTAGCATGAAATTTTGGGAGATGTTAGTCCTATGTATTAACAACAAAAAGTTCTAAAGAACTTACCCAAAATACTATCTCCTTACCTTAGTTCCACGCGAGCCAATGTAAGGGTCGCGCAGGTCAAAACTAGGGTTTATTTATATGTTCTAGCTAGGGTTTTGAGGATTAAATCGATTATAGAGTCCTTATTAGACCTTAGATCGACTTCTGAGAGTCCTTAACACATTTACTAGTCCTCCCATCTCGATCCCTAACAGATAGACTATCAAAAATCTAAACTTTTTGGTCTTTCTTCAATTCACGGAACTGACAGTGTAACGGTCGAACCCTAGAGCATCAGGTCCCTGTGGCGGTCGCACGATAGACCGTTACCTATCGTAGGTGCCGAATTTTAAATGAATTCAAATTCTAATTTCATCTTATCCACTTATTTATTTAATTAATGAGTATTTATCCCTATAATTCGTGAATAGGCTAAATAACCTTCTAGAATATGGGCCAAACTTCATGGGCTTGGTCCTTAAACCTTTTGGGCTTCAATTAAATAGGCTAGATTAATCGTTTACCATAATTGGGCCTTAATAAATTTCTAATATATTCCATAAAATCATTAAATAATTCTTGAAATAATATAAATATTCTGGGTCATTACACTAGCGGTCCTCTGGGGCCGCTAAGTCCAACCGACACAGCAAAACGCCTAGCGGTCCCCTGCGGACCGCCAAAGGGGCCCTAGCGGTCACTAGAAGGACCTCAAGCCCAACCCGAGCACGGGAACGGCAGGAACGGCCCAAAAATCCATTGCACACCCCGATCATCCCTCGATGAAGGGGAAATAAAGGACAATCCATCCCCAACCCTCCTAGCATGATTCTACACCCATAGATCGGTCAAAAACCCCAGGAATTGAGAGATCCGACGCTCAAACCCCAAACATGTGATTTCCCTTCCCGGCATGAAAGAAGCCCCTCTCGACCTCCCCACGGCCTAGAAATCATGGGGAAAGTGGGAAAGGAGGTAAGTATCCATCCCCCTACCTCGGGGAAGCTCGAAAGCCGCCGGATCACCGCCGATCTCGAAATCTTGGCCGAACATAAACACCACACCCCACGCTGCGAGAGTGCCACCTCCACGCTCACCTTGCCACCAACATCATCACCGTGCCACCACCTTGGTCCGCAGACCGCCACCGAAGGAGGAAAGGGCGCCGCGAGCTTGGACGGGGGAGAGGGCTTACAACGGTCGGCCGGCTCACGGGAGAGAAAAGAAGAAGAAAGAAGAAGAAAAGAAAAAGAGAAAAGAAAAGGGTTATATATAGAAAATCCAAAAAATATGGAAAATATGGAAAATTGTGAAAAAATCATTTCCTCGATCCGGAGTATGAGAACGCAACGGTTCACCCTGTACGGGGTTCCGAAGGCTCGTCAGGGAAAAACACGCGTAAATCACAAAACGCGCTCTAGGACCCCCGAAAGTAATCTGAAACCCACGGATCCTGATCCGAAAAATGTCTGAAAAACTCGGGACATTACATGCGCTCCTTCGGATCACTAAGCAGACGATGGTGGGCATCGGGTTGAGACTGGAGACCCACCGTGCCATAAAGGTCGATCACGGTGATAAGAGGGGAAAACATTTAATTAATCACCAAGCAATGGGGTTGCATGTCTGATAAGTCAATTCCTATAAAAAGAGGAGAGAGCGTGTTGAAAAGCCTTGAAAGCCCCACGTCGGGGTGCGAAAAGGTATTCAGAGCTATATCAGTCACATGTTGACCATTTTCTTATTGTTTCGTGCCCCCTCAAACTCATGTGTTGTGATTTTACCAATACGTCTACAATGATTTTTTGAGAGCTAAGGATCCTCGCGGGGAATGCCACGTGGAAGATCTCCGATATTGTGCCAACCTCCTTGAGTCACGTGCACATCATTCGGGGCAGGTGTGGCCGTCCCGACCGAACCGGCCGTCCCGACGACGGCTCGGGACAGGATGGTACCGTTGCGTATCGATATCGAAAAATATAATATATATATATATATATATATATATACATATATATATATATAATGTTTAAACTAATTCAAATCATATGTTATCTCATTTGGTTAAATGTTCCGTCGTTTCAACGGGTTTCTCCGGCTTCGAATCTCAGCTTCAGCGTAAGGTTTCCATAATTTTTTATTTGTCACCCTTGCGAAACCGTTTTATACCCTTAACGGCTATTTGGTAGAAGTCGTCGCCTTCGACTCTTTTCACACTCAAAGTTGGAACCGTCGCCTTAAATCCATTTGTCACCCTTATATATCTCTTTGTAACCGCTGAATCTTCATTTGTCACCCTTAGGAGACTATTTGTTATCTTTAGACTTCTTCTGTTGATCTTCCTCTTTTGTCATTTTCTGTGTCCACTCTCGCTGGCCGAAGCTTGATCGGGCTTTAACTGGACTTTAGAAGTTGCAAAAGCTTGACTTTTACTATTGACTTTGCCTCGAGAATTAGTGCATTGGGTCAACATAAAATTCCAGTTGACTTAGCCTTCCTTGTCCTGGCGTTGACTTGACGATTGTGGTCAGCCCTGGCTTGTTCTTCAGATTGCTTTAGAGCCTTTGGGATCACTGTTCACATTTGTCTTCTTGTGAGCACTGTAGGTTCTTTGTCTTCTAGTGAGCACGTCTCTCTCTCCTCCAGTTCCTCTTTCTTTTGTTCTTCTTCACCTTCAACTTCCTTCTCATTTGTTACTAATGTGAAGTTATTTGTTACTCCAGTTGAGCATTTGTCACCCATACTCACCTAATTGTCACCACTAAAGTCGAGAAGCCGTCGCCCTTACTCTTACACTACCTTGAAAGCCGCATGTCAAGCTTGTCTCTATTGAGCCCTATTTGTCACCGTTAGCATAGTATTTTTTACCCTTGCTAACCCATTTGTCACCCACGTAGACACATTTGTCGCCCTTAATTGGTCCACGTGGAAAACGGGACACATCGGTCACGCGTGGGTGTTGTTCGTGTATTGCTGCCGATGCAACGCCGCAGGCCACATCAACAGAAATGATGACGCTGAACTGGACCTTGAAATTAAAAATCTTGAATTCCTTATTTACCCTTCCCGCCATGTCTTGGCTCTTAATAAACCTATAAAAAAGGTGGTTCGTCTCTCCATCGTGCTCAGCATCTCCTCTTCCTCGTGGGGCTATTCGTCTCCCCTACAAGCCATTTGCGAGCTCTCCGTTTGTTGCTGTGCGGTCATCCTCAATTGTCACTACTCTTTCATCACTGACAGCCATGGAGCCGAAGGAGACACCCGTGCAACGCTTCATCTGCCGTAAACTGGATGTCCCACCTGCATCTCAGGAAGCTACGGTTCCTACGGCCGAAGAAGAAACGTCTGAGGAACTGAGGGTTTCTAAGGGCTCTACTTCAGGATGACAAGTTAAAGGTAGGGGTGTTCCTTATCTCCCTTACATAGCTTTTTCAAGTCTTCAAGAGGTGTCCGACAAGGTGATCATGTTGCTCTTTTTTTATTCATTATAGCTGAGGAAGCCTTGAGCAGGTCATTAAGCGAAGCTTTCAGCTCTGGCCGAGTGGAATGGTGTTCAGGTCTTCGGAGATGTCCTCATATTTGCCACCTATTGTTTGCTAATGGCACTCTGATATTCAGTAAAGCAACCACTACTTCGATTAGAAATTTGCTTAAAGTGCTCAGATCTTATGAACATGCTTCGGGTCAACTTATTAATGTTAGTAAAAGTGGCCTCTTCATTCATTCAAAGGCTCCTATTTCTGTTGCCAATCGGATCCACAATCTTATTGGCTTCACCCGATAGTCATTTCCACATAAATATCTTGGTCTTCCCCTGGTGCTTGGAAGAAGCAAGAAGATTTATTTTGTTGGTATCATTAATTCTATTCAAAAATGCATTGCAAGCTGGAAACCAAGCTTACTATCTCAATGTGCCAAATTGGTGCTAATTAGACATGTGCTGACCTCTTTGCCAATTTACTCTTTATCTTCCACTCTCGTGCATTCTGGAATTCATCATATGATTGAGCAGTCAGTTGCAAACTTCTTTTGGGGGTCTTCTCCAATGGGTAAAAAAAGACATTGGAGGTCTTGGCAGGGCATATGTAGACCTACATCAAAGGGTGGTCTTGGCATTTTGTCACTTAGGCACATGGAAACTACTCTGCGGGTCAAGATGCTTTGGCAGGCTCTACATACCAACTCCTTATGGGCTACTTATTTCAGAGCGAAATATGTGCAACAATGTCACTTAAGAGATGTTCAATTTAAAAACATGAACGGGTTTGCTAGAAGGAGTTGGCTCAAGGCCAAAAATCTCATTCTCCAAAATAAAAGGGTTGTTCTTGGGGATGGGAACAGTACAAATTTTTGGTATGATAATTGGATGGGCAATCACTGTTTGGCTGATTATGTTCCTGCTACTCTCATTCCTAACCCAAAGGTTTCTGTCAGAGATTTCCTAATGCATCCAACTAATGAAGAAATTGATCAACAGGAAGACATGTTTCCCTCTGGCATCAAGCAAGCTCTTAGAAATGTAAAACTGAATCAGGAAATTGACATAGGGGTATGGAGTCTATCTTCATCTGGGAAATGCTCCGTGGCCTCAACTTACCATGTTTTCTATGCTTACAATCAATTTCAGACTATTATTCCATGGTCTCGATTGTGGTCCAATTGGCTCCCAATCAAAATTTCAGTCCACCTGTGGAAAATCATGAATGATTGTCTTTCTATTGATGCCAATATACAGCGATTGGGTGTTGCTCTCTGCTCGAAATGCCTATGTTGTAAGGTGCCTCATGAGGAAGAGATAAACCATCTATTCTTACATAGTGAGTCTGTAGATTAGGTATGGTCTATACTTAAAGCAGTCGGTATGCAGCTTGAGGGTCGATCTGTTAGAGAATTAATTCTGAATTCTGCTACCCATATTCAGCCAATGATGCGGGACGGACCACGGACACGACAAGCTCGCGATTGTCCCTTAACGAGGGAAGCGTCGGACGTGCGCGGTTGAGAAACCGGCAATGAGCTAGGGTGGTCGGCTCTCTTTCGTGCCCGGATCGGGTCACGGGACGATCATGCACTCTCTCGCAGCAACGGTAATAAACAATATATAGCGAGCTAGATATCCCTACACATGCTCTCTAGCAGCGGCATAAACAAGTATATATGAGTAAAGCAAATGCCGAGTCAGGGAGCGAATATGATACCTCCACGCTCCCGGCATGGGGAAGACAGACCCGGCCGAAACTCGTACTCCCGGGAAAATTAGTACACAAATATTACAGCAATGAATTTATGGCCCACTCCACGCAGGGAGGTAAAGGATGACACAATGGGGCCCGGGAGGACCGATTTCGGGTTGACGGGCGGCTTCTCACGTAGCTTTCGCAGCACCCGAACTCGTGACTGTGGGGCCCACGTGCTGTCCGGAGGGACTGTGTGGGACCGGGGCGGCACCACTGCGGTGGGGACACCTGGAGGGGTGCTCCCAAGGATGGAGGCGTGCTAGTTCGCCGGCCGGAGGCTGGGCGACTCCGATCGGCACCGGTCGGAAAAGCCGGCCACGGATCTGTTGTTTCTATTTTTCAACGCGTGACCCGACGAAATCGCTCGGTGCGACCAGCACCGATGTCGGAATGCGACGAAACTGGCGCCGTTGGAAAGCTGCTTCGAAATCCTTCAAGATAGGACTGGAGAGAGATGCTGGATCTTCACGGATCTGGGCCTTAACTATTTTTGAAGCTGCTGTTGTACAGTACCCGAACCCTCAGATCAACAGGGAACTTTCCTGTGGATTGCCTTTGACTGCGAGGTAGACGTCTGAATCTGAAGTTGGGTCCTTCAGCAAAGTTGTATATCATCAAGAGAGGAAACCAGGAGTATTTTTAGTTCTGGAAAACATGGTGATTTGGATTTTCTAGATTGTTTATACTGGACTGGGGTTGGATCTGGACTGATGCAGACAGAACTGTAGATGAGTTGGAGAAAGAATATCTAAAAATATGAGATGAACTTTCAAAATTCTACGAAAATTTGGAGAGATGGAGGAAGGTGGACAGAACTCCCAGTAAAATTGGGGGCTCCAAGAAAAATCAAAAAGTGGTCGGGAAATGAAAAACGCAGGGAAACTATCACTGTAGATAGAGATCTGGCAGAACTGGAATGACAGCTTGAACAAAAATTGAAAAATATCAAATGTTGGAAATTTGACTTGAAATTTTTGTGAAGATAAGGGTTCGAGAGGTGAACCACTCCTAAAAATTTCAGCTCCAGAGGAGGAGGGAGATGGGAGCAGAAGTTCATGGAATTTGCCTCTGTCCTGGATGGACAGAACACCGAAGACGGCTTCACGGCGACGCGATGGCGGCACGAACGGCGGCGGCGGTGGCACCGATGAACTCAGAAATTGAGGGGGAGGAGATAGAGGGGTTCCACTCTAGAATTGGGGGTTGGGGATGAAGAAAATCAGAGGGAGAGAGAGGTGAGGTCGAAATTCTCACAAGGGTATTCTTGCACATTATTTTTTTCACTTTCATTAATTCTAGAATAATAGAAATACATGACTTATATAATAAATAAAAAAAGACCATGAATACCCTTAGATCTAGGATCTGGAGGGGTATTTAAGGGACTTCATATTTGATCCAAATAAAATAAAAAAAATGAAATTTTTAATTAATTCTAATGGGGGGACAAGGTAGGTGAGGTAGGTAGCCTACCTTTGAATTTTTAATCCACTTCTCTCCCATGTGGTCAATTGGCATTCCAACCTTCTAGATGGCCACCTAGGATAGTTGACTATCCCCACATGGTCTAGGTGGATCAATGGGAAAGGGGTGAGGGCCCCCTTGCTTGGGCCTACTGTAATTTTACATATAAAGCCACTAAGACTTACAATTGCGTACCCATATAACACAAGGGTATACATACAAATATGAAAGGACATAAATGCAAACAAAATGCGGACGGTCTTGCCTCGATGTCCCCATCAGCCAGGTTCTGCTTATGGTCTCTTTTGTCTTGCTGCCATTGGGTTTGGATTAGAGGAAATATGGAGAGCTAGAAACTCAGCCAAGTATGATGGACTCTCAATATCCAAGCAAAGCTTAATTCACCAAATCATATTTCAAGTGAAAAGGGTTTGTGTGGTTGCTGATCTCAAGGATCCTACCTTCAGCAAAAGGAGAATTATGGAATATTTTGGACTTAATACCCAATCCCCTAACCGTCAGTAGATGAAGATTGTTAAGTGGCTTTGCCCGCCTTGGCCTTCCCTTAAACTCAACACTGATGGCGCTTTCAAGCAAACAGGAGATTCTAGAGGAGGAGACGTCATTAGGGATTACAGAGGCAAGGTTCTTCTAGCATTCTCTCACTTTTATGGGCAATCAAACAGCCTAATAGCTGAAGCTCGTGCTCTTCTTGATGGCATCACATACTTGCAAACTATGGATAAAAAGCCAGCCCAAATAGAATGTGATTCCCTCACTCTCGTCCAGATTATAAAAAAAGAAATGCATTGTTCATGGTCCATTCTTAGCTATGTCAGAGATATCTGGAGCCTCCTTTTTCAGCAAGATTCTATCTCTCATATCTACAAAGAAGGCAATACTGTAGGAGACTTACTAGCTTCCT
The DNA here is from genome assembly GCA_022559845.1 of Amorphophallus konjac. Classification (NCBI taxonomy): domain Eukaryota; kingdom Viridiplantae; phylum Streptophyta; class Magnoliopsida; order Alismatales; family Araceae; genus Amorphophallus; species Amorphophallus konjac. The sequence goes on from CM040120.1 coordinate 229,173,714, forward strand.
TAGCTTGCACCTCTAAATGTAATTCCTTTTTTTCTTATAACTAGCTCCCTTCAATTATAAAAGGTGCCACTCGTTTAGATACACTAGGCTTGCCTAGCATTCGATTGATGTAATTGTTATCTTTTTTATTAGTAATAATATTTACCTCCTAGTGACCTGATGGTGGAGTCGCATTTCCCTTTACCTTTGGTAAGGGGGGCACTCTCCCATCTATCCCTAGGCAGGGTTTTCCAAAAAAAAAAAAAACTACCTGTCACCGAATTTCCTACATTTGTCACCCTTAAACACTTATACATTTGTCACCCTTGTCTTAATCTTAATATTTTTTGTATTTCTTGATCAGTCAATTAACTGAATATCTTGTTTACATATTTTTTTGAATCTAGTGAACACAAAGGTCATCTCGGACCGGTGTTCTATGGACATTTACATGAAGGATAGGGATCAGATGGCATTTCGGTAATGCCACAAGTCATTGATGAGGACCACACCCTTTGGTCCATATGTTGACAATGCTTCTCCCATCACCTTCACGATGACACTATTGGAGGAGATTATTTACGCCCATAGGGGAGGAAATTACTTCCGTATGGGTAGTAAGGAGGTCGCATTCAGTGTGGAAGATGTGGCCATAATTTTAGGATTACCTTGCTCCGGTCAGCCAGTTCAACATTATGGATCCGCAAAATAGAAGTCGAAGTTGCAGCAACTATTTGGATTTGTAGCACCATTTGACCAAAAGAAAGTGTGCTCTCTCATCCAGTAAATTGTTGGGTCCGATGAAGAGTAGGATGTTGCCGACACTGTCCGGCTGCGGACTGTACTCCTACTTTCCACTTTCCTTTGCCCACGGTCGATGCATTCTTGTCCACAACAGATGTTGTCATGCTTAGATGAAATTGACAGAGTATCATATTACAATTGGGCAGCCGTCGTGCAACAGGTAACGATGCACAAGTTTGAGCAATTAGTGTTGGCGGTCCAGAAATGACGGTCAGGTACAATTGACCGTGCTAAGAGAAGAGCCAGGGATGCATCCCAGGCCCATACATTTATATTTGGTTGTTCTACCGCACTTGCTGTAAGTTTTTTTATTTTTTTTGCGTACTAATTAATGTGTCAATCAATAATTCTATTACATTGTAAAATAACTTGATATATTTTATATTACAGGTTTGATTTTTTGAGCACACGTGGATGCGGCAGCCACTAAGGCACGTGGAATTTCCCCGACTATTTAAGTGGGGGCCATTTCTAGATAGGAAATTAAAATTCTCCATTGGATCCCTGCGAGGCCAACAGGTATTATAAGTACTAAAAACTTCTTCTTTGTCATTCAACATTAATGAATAACCGAAGTGATGTGGTTTGAAATGCAGGTGATCGAAGGACTGCTTGTTGAGCCAAGTGAAAGGGACATGGTGTACGATGGTCAGATGATGACCCGACCCAGTGATGAGGAGACATCCTTATTAGCTCAATACATTCTTGTGCTACAGGATATTGCCGCCACATTGAAGATCCAGTAGCGGCTACTTGAGGAAATGAGGGCCTTCTTTCTGACTAGGGTGCAAGGGGCTCATATTGCTGCTGATGTAGCACCTCATAGGCCTGCCGAAAAGGTGACGGATGATGCCATGCCACCGCAGGTAGACCGAGGAGAGGAAGTGTGAGGGGATGAAAATGTTGAGGTAAGTACCTGTCAAACTTTGGTGGACATTGCCGCCAATGTTGTTCTTCCAATATTGCCCCTTTAACAAAGTACAGATGATACTGTGCCATCTAAGGCAGCCCCTGAAGAGGATGTGCAAGGTGATATCCAAGCTCAGGTGGAGGCGACCAATGGGCATGGTGATTGTCGCCCAGGTGTCTTTCCTCAGTCCCTTCATCAACGGGACGAGAAGCCCGTAAGGAAATGGCGGGCACCTGCAAAGAAAATAGGACGGGGGAAGAAGACGGTGAGTCTACGTTGTTCCTGCTTCTTACAGTATAGAATCTAAGATTGTTATATTGGCATAAATGTAGAAGGGAGATGAAGCCGACCATTACAGAAAGCTCATACAGAGTACTGATTGGATCTGCAAAGGCTGGCTGAAGCCGACAGATAACAAGACTGTGAATGAATTCATTGATGCTTGTGTCTCGGGGGATATTGAGTAAGTTGTCCTCTTATAGTTTCTGTAATTATCCTGATTCCCCTTACTCTGACTACCATGAAAATTTTTGTCCAATATAGTGACCCCATATTTCAATTACAGAACGGGCTTATTTTGAAACGTCGTCATGTCATTGATCTATTATATGGCCAGATGATAGATGATACAGTACTTTTCTTCACTAATTATGTAATTTTACGCCTCGCCCTACCCTGAACTTGTGTTTCTACTGCTAATAGAATCGTGATTGTTTGTAGGTGATCAACGCCATGATGTTCCTCCTCCACTCAAGATGCAATGAATCTGACATCTTTCATCGGTGGGTTTATTTTCCCACCATTGTAGTGAATCACATCAACGACAACACAGTGGCCAACGACGCAAAAAAGATGAAATTGTTGTAGTGCGTATTCGAGAATGATGAATTATCAGAACTGCAGTATAACAAATATTTATTCTTCGTGTTACACTCAAGTAATCATTGGCTTCTATTTACTGTTGACACAGAGAATCGCCGCTTTATCTCATACAATTCCATGAGAGGCATGGCCATCCATGAAGCCACTATAAAAAAATTAGTACGTTTTCTTATCCATGTACCTGTATTAAAGATATTTATAATGTGTCTATTAATTATTCCTTAATAATGTCAAATATTTCATTTGTAGGACCTAATTGTATGGGCGTTACTGAAGGAATATGGGACATTCGAGGGAGTTGATGAATGGGAACTTGTGTCCAACAACGAATGTCTCCAACAGACAGCTGAAAGCCTCAACTATGTCATTTATGTACTGAAATATGATGATGAATTGTCAAGGAAGAGGGAGACATCATGGACATTTACTGAGGTTGATTGTAATATGATTAGAGCCCAGTTTGGGGCCGACCTCATTACTTTTGGAAATACAAGATCTTAAACAATTTCACGTCTTAAACCTCAGAATGTGGCATACCTGTATTGATTGATAACCTAATTGTCATACATTTTGATCTTCAAAGTTTCATATATTTTAATGCTGTTAATGTGTGCTTGATAATGTTAATTCATGAATATCAATGAGTTTTCTGAAGATAGATTCAAGTTTGGTTAAAGAACTGGGCTGAAGTGTGAAAAGATGAAGGCTTTACTTGAACAATTGTCGACTAGCGTCGACCTTGGAGCCGACTCCAGTTCAGACAGCTGAAGAGAAAAACCCAAGTCACCCGCTAGATGAAAAGGGCTTTGGCTACGCTTTAAGGGTGACAAATAGGTGGCCAATGGTGAAAAATAGGCCTTACGGGTGTAAAAGAGCCGACAAAGGGTGAATAATAGATGATCGGGCTGAAATATAGAAATATCCATGTCCCATGACAGAGAATATACCTCTGACAGGGTAGCGTCGGATCACATGCAAAGCCTGGCCTTGGAGTTGAGCGTGTGCCAGACACACCGAAGCTGTGATTCACCCTTTCAGCCTATTTGTCAGCCTTACTGGCTATTTTACACGCTTATCGTCCATTTGTCAGTCATACGGGCTATTTGTCACCCTTAGGTTCAATAGCTGTCACCTTAGCCATTTGTTACTGTAATGCCTTGGCAACATCACAACCCTTGGCTTTCAGTTTTTATGTTTTTTTATCATTTTTTATTTATTTTATTATAATTATACAATTATATTTCTTAATTATCACTATTAGACAGAAAGAAGAACAAGTTTAAAAGTTTTAGCTAATAAGTCAGATAAACCAAAATTTAGCGCGACGACTAACACCGCATAGTGGTGACAAATAGTCATCAGTGGTGACAAATAGGCTTCAAGGTTGACAAATGTCTCGTAAGGGTGATAAATGGATAACAGAAGTCACAATATGTTATGAAGCAAACCCTTTCGACGGCCAGCGAGCGATAAGGGTTACAAATAGCTCGTAATGAGTGACAAATAGCTGTTAGAAGTGATAAATAGCTCTGTAACAATGACAAATAGCTTTCCTAGTCATCAAACGACACTGATTAAACTCATCTAAGATCAAGGAACGAGATTTATCTCCAGTTCTACTAATTACTGTGGGATCAAGCCAGATAAGCCTCTAAACAGATAAAAAAAAATGAATGATACGGGTGATGAATGATAATCAGTGTCGTTTGATGATTAGGAAAGCTTCAGATCTATGTTGGTAGAGTTAGGAATCCTATACATGGTTAAATCCTTCAAACGAACTTGAGTTTCTTCAAGTTTCACTGCCATGAGCTATTTGTCACCATTACAGAGCTATTTGTCACTTATAACGGCTATTTATCACTCATAATGAGCTATTTGTCACCCTTATCGCTCGCTAGCCGTCGAAACGATTCACTTCATAACATATTGTGACTTCTGTTATCTATTTATCACCCTTACGAGACATTTGTTAGCCTTGAAGCCTATTTGTCACCACTGATGACTATTTGTCATCACTATGCGGTGTTAGCCATTACAGTATCTCTCTCCGGCCTCTCATCTACTTCAATGTCTTCGCCAACTACAAGAAGCAGAGGAAAGTAGATAGTCTCAGAGAAACAGCCTACGGCTGATGGATCCGGACGAAAGGAACCTCGGTCCAAGTGATCTCATGACCGAGATGCATCTGCCAGTGGATCTTATCAGCTGGAGTCAAAAAAGGCGACAAAAAGGAAGGATCGAGAGTTGGTGTCAGATGGCACGATCTTCGCAGTCCCGTCGCTTTGATTTCCACAAAGTTGGGGAGGCACGAAGACTCTTTTGCCCCTTCTAGGGGTTTCGTCTCCTTCCTATAAATAGAGACTATGTGGGGAACCATAAGGACATCTTGGGTTCCTTTGGCTGTCAAAGACACTCTTGAGAAGATGTCGTCAGAGAAGTCAGATTCTTCGTCAGAGAAGGTTCCCCACAAACGGCTGTACTTCTGAAAGGAAGTCCTACCGATGTCAGACCAGCCATTAGGGGAAAGCAGCGGCGATGACGTTTCGGAGGAATACAAGTAGGGGTACATGCAAGGGTGGTAGGACGCCTTGGCGAAGGTGGACCACCTGTTTTGTAATAAGGGGGTGTTGAGCCTCCAACCTGACAGGTTCTGTCTCAAAGAGGACGAGTAATCGCTTGTACCCTCTTCCCCTATCAATATAATTTCTTTTTCTACAACCTTTCTTTGCATGATGGATGCTTGATCTTTGTGTGATGTGGTTGCCTTGATGTGTAAGTTAAATGAAAGATACCATCCATCGCAGGTATCCTTTGCCCCTGGGAGCCATCACCTTTATGCATTTTTCACCGTTAAAAGTCTTTTGTCACCCCTCATGCGCATTTGTCACCCCTATCAACCTATTTGTCACCACTAATGTGCATTTGTTGCCTCTGTCAACTTATTTGTCGCCACTAATATGCATTCATCACCCTTATCATTCATTTCACCATGCTGCTCTCACATACGGAAGGTGAAGCCAAAAGAGAAAAAAGGATAATAATAATAATAAATCATAAAAAATGTTAATCAATAAAGATAATACTTTATTAGTTTGGGGGCGGGGTAGATAAAACATTAAAACCCATGTAGCGTTTTGATGATGTCAAAGGGGGAGAGAGAGTCATGTGCTGCGTTGTCTTAAGTCAATTAGGGGTTGCTGCATAGGGTTGCTGCATATTCACTATGTCAATCTGCATCTGCATTTTAAAGGTCATGGTCTGATGTGTAAGTTGCACGCTCCACATTGTAAATTCAAATTTTTTGAAATGAAATGAAGCTTATTGTTGAATGATTCGTTTGTCAAAACATATGGTTGATGAAAAGACTTGAATGTGCTACTTGAAGCACAATGACTCATAGTTTCCATCATCAAAAAGGGGGAGAATGTTGTGCCCCTAGTTTTGATGGTGATAGTAGCTGATCACACAGGTTGCCCAATGGAGGAATAGCCTCCTCCCTTCCTCTGATGACACATAGGGAACCGTGCACACCAGACCTGGTGAGCACACCCTTGATTCTACCCCAGTAGAAACAGACCCACTGCACTATGGCAGCACACGAGGACCCTTCCTCGCACTCTGGCCCGCAGACCAGATCATGATCAATCTAAATATTAATCACACCTTTGATTAGTGTAGCAATGCACTATCAGAGAACAATGACTCAACTGGATCGAAAAGGCCAACCAATAAACTCAAAATGAAATAAACGAAATGTAGCAGAACGAGAAACAAATATAGCCCTAGAATTATTTCAAGAGCTTTCACAAAAATGGGTCTTCTCTTGATCTGGCAAAGTGAATATTCTATCTTTTCTTCTTTTTTCTCTCGTCCTTTCTCTTGCTCACACAGTGGCTTTTTCCTTCAGGAAGATCTCCAGCTTGTTGATTCATCTTTCTGCCTTTTTGATGTTCTCCATTGAACTACGTTGACGTAGCTTGAGCGCTGTGTTGACATTCTCTATTGAGCTGCGAAAATGAAGGAATGTGAACTATTCAAAGCAGGACTTTAGCGACGGAATAGTGGTGACAAATAGCTCGTTAGAGCTGACAAATGCCCGATAGGAGTGACAAATAGCTCCTTAACACTGAAAAATATCTCTTAGCTATGGAAAGTGAATAGCAGTCAAGATTCCACAAAGGAATCAACCTTGTATAGGTTTTCTAACACTGTCATCTTGAATCTGGAGTTCTTTTAAGCCTTGGATGACTATGATTAACCCCTTTCAAGATCAAAGGAAGAAAGTACTCTCCGATTCTAAGGGTTCTTCACTGTGATCGGTTTGAGCAGAAGTGGCAGCATCTATTTCTCTGAAGTGCAGGCCATGTTGATCAGCAACTTATCAAGGTTCAGCAAGATTCAAGTGCACCTATGATTAGCAAAATTCACACAAGCCAACATGGATAACAAATAGGTCAATAACGGTGATAAATAAAAGATAGCAGTGACAAATGGGGCAGTAACGGTGACAAATAACTAAAGGCGAGGGTAGACAAAAGAGGAAAAGAACGACAGCGATGACGTTTGAACGTAACGGTGACAAATAGGTGTCTAAGGTTGATAAATATCCGATAGGGGTGTAAAATGCCTATTAAGTCTGACAAATAGCTCGGTAGGCTAAAATGAGGGAAACTTGTGTCTACCACATGCCCGAGCTCGAAAGCCAATGGACTGGCACATGACCCAAATCTCAACACTATCTATCAAAGAATATCATCTCTCCTGACACGTGGACCAATGGTTAAAAGAAGAAATCAATTCATTTTTATCCAAAAGTCTACGAAGCCCCTATTCTATATATATGGGGTGTTGTTGGCACCCAAAATATACTCAATGGCGATCATGCCTCAAAGACAAATGATGCGGCCCACCGAAGCAGAGAAGCTGAAGATGATCAACACATTGAAGCCTTCTCAAGCTACCAGAGCCTCAGGTCACCCAGTATGAATGCCGGGGACTTCACCTCAGGAGGATCGAGAAGAATACACCACAAGCGGGCACTGTCATCAGGACTGCCCAATGAACCGGCATCGACTCAGTTGTACCGCGTGAAACATATCCGTCGTTTGACCAAGGATGAGGATGTACCCGTCGTCCGACCAAGGATGAACATATCCATCCTCTGACTAAGGACGAGATTGTATCCGTCGTCCGGCCAAGGACGAGGATGTACCCGTCATTCGACCAAGGACGAGCATGTATCCGTTATCCGACCAAGGACATGTGTATACTTGGCGGCACGCTGCCTGAATGGAAGATCCTCCCCAGGCGAGAGAACGCCCTTGGCCCTTCAGAACAAAGGACCGAAGGCTCTGTCAGTAGAAGACCCTGATTACTCGGCATGGGTACGACTTCTCAGCATATTGGGTCCATTAGTGGCCAGATGATCGCCCAGTCAAAGCAAAAGCGCCCCGAGCAGCATACCGCTCCTCGCAAAAGCTACCAATGAAAGTCGAGCTGAGCCAACAACACGAACCACCGTGCCAAAAGCCGTGTCAGTGGAAAACCCGCATGTCCGAGCTGAAGGTGCACAAGTTTCAAAAAAAGTTGTTTAGTGGCCTGGAAGCTTCATCGATATCTCCCCCTAGGGTTTGGCAAGACCACAGAGAGATGAAGAATCACAGTGACTCTCGGGGTTAGTTCGGGGCCCGCTGTCGGACTCGTATCAAGTCGACATGATAGAATGGCTCGAATCTGGCGTGCCCCTCTTAATCCGGCGCGCCCCCTTTTCTTTTGGCAGCCTCTTCCCGGCGTGCAAAGGAGACCCTTAAACCGGTGCGCTAAACCCACGCCGGATGAAGCATGGTCGAGGGTTTCTATATATAAAGGCCATGTGGTCGAATGAAAAGGAAAAAAAGGCATATAGAGAGAACGAGAGAGAGGCATATAGAGATACAGGGAGATAGAAGAATAGAATAGAAAGAAGGAAGAAAAGGGGATTTACCTTCGAGAGTGAGCCGGAGCGCTACCCCTCTCGTCTGTCCATCCGAAGCCACCGGTTGCCGGAGAAGAAGACTCCATCTACGGTGCTCTGTTTCTGCAGGTGGGTTCCGGTGATCTTCCATCCGAGCTGCTCTTGCTGTTGCTATTTTCTGTAGACCCCGCAAATGTATGAGGTCGGGGGGGAATGATATGAGCTCCCCCCCCCTTCTTTCTTTATTTTTCTTTCACGTCTTGGGTTTTTTTCTTTCGTCTTCCCTTTCTCTGCAACCAGGGTTTCGTCCCTGTTTCTGTAATCATCGGCCGGTCTTGAGCGACAACGCCGAGCCGCAGCCACTTGTAGTGCCCCCTGTAATGCCTCTCTTGTGGGTTGAATGAATGAATAGATGCACGTCTGAAGCTTCCTTTCTCATGTGGTCGTAGTTCATCTCATCTCTATTCCGTGTGTGATCTTTCAGTTTTCTTCACCACCGAACACGCCCCATTGCTTCTCGGGGCAACATCGATAATCCCCTCCCCGAGGTTCTTTCTGTCGTGTAGATAGTATCGAATGTTCTGTATGCCCATGTGCTCTACCCCGACCGGAGGAATGCATATAAGTGCACTTCCCTTCGCCCCCAGAGGTGACTCCTCAACACTTCCCTGTTCGTGGTTCAGGGCTAGGAGAGGGGCCATCTCTGAAATCTGTGTGTTGTGTTCACTCGTATTGCAGACGCTGTCGAACTATTCGACTGTTTGCCTCCTCCAGAATCTCAGTCCTCTGGCTAACCTTCGGGTCTTCAGTCTGGTCTGTCAATTTCCCTTTTGGCTTGTTTCCTCGACGCATATATATATACATTTGATCATTTATTGTCCACTCATCAATCGAGTGCATTCTGGCTATGATTGCATTTGGTGATTTGTCCCCTCGAAGAACCTACTGCCCGGGGCGGGGAACATCCCCCATCATCATTCTCAATCACTGTCGGACCATAGGGTCATATCTCTTAATGATATGAACCTTATGGACCATCGGGTGAACATCAACAGGGCCTTAGCCCGACATTAAACCCACCTTCTCCTGGGAGTGGTGGTGGCTGTGGGAAGGTAACTTCTCGTAGGCTGGCCCTCGAGGTACCTTCTCATCTCAGCCGTCCCTTAATGATATTCTGACTCGTAGAGATGGATGCCCCTAGTAGGCTAGCCCTCGGGGTCTTTTCCCTCTATCAAAGTCTGCCGGTCACCGCTTGGCATTCCCGGCCTTAAGGAGCGTACCCCAACATTGTGGGACTGTCTCCACTTCGCCCCCACAACCCTCCAATCATGGGGAGGTGCTGCCCAAATTTTAACTAAAGACTTAGTTTAATTTGTGATAAACTTACACTAATAAAGTCCATTGTAGACTATGCTTGAGTAGGAACCTCGCATAAGTCTGGACTTGTCTTATTTGCAGCGCATCTGTGACTTAAATAAACCTTCTAATCTTCTAAAATAACACCAAATTTTCAAGAAACTTGCCTGGCATTTCCTTAGAACTTAAACGGCCCAAAACCACCTTAATCTGGCGCGGTCCTAATACGGCGCGCCAATTTACGGCGCGACCCCCCCCCCCCACGCCGTTTTAACCTTACACTCAATACCCAACTCACTCTCTTTGGCCTCTACCCGGTGCCCCCGGGGCGTGCTGTTTTAGCTTCAAAATAACCACCGCATTGTTTTAGCTTCAAATAGCCACTGCGCCATTTTAGCTTCAAATAGCCACCGCGCCGTTTTAAACCTAGCCAACCATCGCGCCATTTTAAGCTAATCACACCTATAAATGAATCAACCTTGTGTGCATCTAATTGATTGTGTGTCAACTCTTGATGCCTAATGTTACAGTCCTAACTGATTTAATAAACCTAGCCAAATAAACGAACAAAGGGACTCCAATGCCTTTTATCACGTTGAGCATCTTTTTAAAGCATGAACATGCATTTGCATTGGCACACATCGCCATCTAAATGAGTATAATTAAACCTCTAATCGCATGAATAAACCAATTAACAAACTTGTTGCATGTCGCACAAATGGTCAGCCAAATGGCTGCACCTCACAGCATCCAATTAGTGCATTTAGTCAGTATTTCCTATGCCTTCGTATTATCCCTCGAGGCATTCTCTCTTGGCAATTAATCAAGGGTTGTCCTCTTTCTTAGAGGATGTAATTAACGGCATGACCTTTATGGTATGACGGACTCTGGATCCTGACGCGAACATCATAATCGACTGACCAAGTCAGATCGAGCGCACAATGAATTTGTCACATATGTGACTGGCACGCCAAACAAGATATTCTTTATCTTCTAGATGAGATCTGGTCCCCACAAGCTGGCACGCCCAGTGGGACCTGAGTCTCCCTTCATCTCTTTGCCAAGAGGGGATGTCTTCGGGGGCTTCCCCCAAGAATACTGATTGTTTGTCTATTTACCTCAGGTGGACGATGACGTCATTGGGACTCACCGCTATTGACTTCGGCCCCGCGATCGTCGCTGGCCACGCTGAACACGGGTACCTGGCGGTGCCCACTTTCTTCGGGTCTTTCCCACCAGCTGTAGGCTTCCCCAACTTTTTGGGGTTAGCTTTTGTTGACATGCTGCAAGTGGAACCCTCGGAGCCTACAGAAGAGAAGACTGCAGAGAAGGTTGAGGCCCTGGAGGCTTAATGCTGTGCTGGCTCACTCACGAGCCCTATTCAAGTCGCCAACTGCATGGTGCACCATATCACTGACGGGGCTCGCCCTGTCCCCGCCAGGAATTTCGGGAGGCACCGACATCGGAACCCCCGGAGGAAGGCTGCTGCTGTTGTCACCGGACGTCTCTCCATGTCCGGCAAGTCTATGCTGATCGGGGGAGTTCGGGTCTTTCTGGATGGACGTGAAGCTAGAGTGAGCACGGATCGAGTGATCCAAGCAGTGCCTGTCTACAATTCCTTCCAGGCCCTCTCTAGGAGGAAAGCTGAGAAAGAAGAAATCGGCCGCCATCGCCATGAGAAGCTGGCCCCAGGTCGAAGAGATTCAAGCTGGTTTGGGTCCCTAAGAGGGTCCAGCCTACCTACCAAGATGCACGAGTCCAGCACTGCTCCGGATTTACTGGAGCAGAGGAAAACAAGAAGAGCGGCCCTGTCCCGAGAAAGGAAGAAACGGTCGTGGACCCTCCACGCCATGGAAGCTTTAGGGCCTGCGCCCGATAGGCCAACATCCCCGCTGTGGGAGGAAGATTTCAACAAGTTGCCGAAAGAGCCCGGCTTGCTTACATCCCTCCGATAGGAGGTCGACAACTGTCCCCGATCCTACATACGGGACGAGGGCAAGAAGAGATGACCAATATGGTCAGAACCTATTTTAGGGGATTGGGCAACCCCTCATTGGGCCAACAACGGCAATTGCAAGCAGCCGTGGCCGAAGAAAATCACTGCTCGTCAATGGCAGTGGAAGAAGAAGAAGAAAGAAGAATGACGTCATCGGTCGATGACAACAGATATGAAGATGGCTTGGATAACCAAGCCGATGAAGCTACTCCCCACCAGGAGGAAAGGAGAAGAGTCTCTGTATTTCAAAGACTCACCATCCCGAGAAATGCCAAAAGGAGGGTTTACAGACAGAGAAGAAGGATGCAGATTTTCACCTGCAACATGGCTGGGGTGTCCGGCCACTATGGAAGATTGCCTGAGGAGACTCAGGAGCTGGCTTGGCTGGTCGGAAGGCCGGGGCCAAGTACTCGAAGGGCGAATGTGACGACCCAGAGTTCAGGATACCGATATACCGATAACATCGATGCACCGATACCAAGAACTGGGGAAGCCACCCAAGAGGCTGATGAGGCCCCTGAAGGGTTAGTGAAGTTTGTCGAGGGGATGCATAACGAATTGCAATTTGGAACGCGCATATTACAATTAAGCAATAAAATTAACACAAGTGCGGAAGCAATTCAAAATAACCAGAGTGATATATAAATAAGCTAGTCCAGAGACACAAAAGTACTAGTCTAAAAAGGTACAACTACGCGGGGCATACCCCCAACAAAAGTACAACAGAGCCTCACAAAGGTGACCCGTCAACTGCTGGCAACTAAGCACGGTCTCCGAGCAACCTCACAAAACACCGGGAGACGGCGGGCGCGGCTCACCTGAAAGGAGAAGGGTGAATCACAGCCAGACTCAGTAGGGGTCACGCGGATCCCTACCTCGCACTAAACAAGCATACATGCGAAAATAAAGGCAATAGGGCATGCATTTAAATAAAATAACAGGCATTGGCATGAATAACTAATCACAAGAAAGCTGTAAACTCTATCTAAGCAGGTATAACAGCTAACACATGCCAATTATAATTAAATACAAGCGACTGAAACTAAATCTACCAAATAGGATAAGCCTTAACTAATCCAAGCAGTAGGGAGTAGGACAACCATTGGAGCAGAAACCAGATGCGTCCACTGACGACTTACACTGCGTCTCAAGCACTCGCAGTCGGTAAAATGACAAGCTGAGCGCGTAAACAGTACCAAACCAAGTGACCAGTCAGAGTGACACTCGTCAGTGTCAGTCCACAGCCTCTGACCACGTGTGCACACACTGACTCTCGCCTGAGCCAGGCCCTCTAGCTAGTTTTCTCCCTCGGTAGGACGCTACCGTTGGCCGGGAGCCCACGGAACTAGCTTACAAACCGTGTACGGGCAACACCCCTCCGCTATCCCCAAGCGGGTCAGTACTCAACAGACCTAGGGCAACAACAGTGGCTCCATTGCAAGGAAAGAAAAGCTACTCTATTGGGATTAAAAACATGCCATTGTACAATAGAATAACCTAAACATGGCATATATACGTAATGGAATGCGTAAGGAATAGGCCGGTGCTTTTTGAAACCAACAGGCAAGTGGCGGTCTGCTGCCACCGCGCTACAAGGGTGTAACGGTCGGGGACTGGCGCGTTATATCAACAATAACGCGTCTGCCCTTAACCGTTACATCCACCGAAGCTCCAGCTCAAAGCGAACCAAACGAAGAGTGACGGCCTACGGCCTCACCGTCACTCGGCCCGACGGTCGGGGCACAGCGCGTTACATCGACTATAACGCGCTGGGTCCTAGCCGTTACATTCACCCGAGGCCAAAAACAATACGCAGCGTTCTAAAACCGTTCGCAGGCGATGTGACGCGCTCGCCCGGGCGCGTCGGGGCACCCTGACGGCCGGCCGACTGGCCGTCAGGTTAACCGCCTCACCCGGTCAACGCAAAACGACAAACGAGTAACGGATGGGAGCCCCACCGTTACTCTCAAAATAACGCCCCGTCAACGGGCCGTTACATCGAAATAATGCGCCCTCCAAGGACCGTTAGGCGTGTGACGGTTCCTGGAAGGTCCGTCACACCACCTGGGTCACGGACGGGTTAGGTTTGAAAACCGGTTCCCTCCCGGACGATGGAAATCGTTGGGTAACGACGTAAAAACCCGTTTCCTGTCAAACCATACATCCCAAACAACAATATAACAGCTAAAAACATCACATGCAAAGCCCACAATGCATTAAACTCAAGAATTAGGCTAAAACCCCAAATATGGAAAAATGAACATTATGCATGCTACGGGGTTCTAATCAAACGAACTAGCTACAGGAATTGATCCTAGCAAGTTCAGGAGTCCATCCCCCTACCTCTTGCAAGCCGAAACGGCCGGAAATGCCGCATGCACGGAGGAGGGTTCACGGAGCCTTCACACTCCGTCCCGCTCCCACGATCACCGAACAGCGTCGAAATGGATACCCCCGCGTTCCTCTCGACACGAGGAATCCACCGGCACAAACCACGCTTCAATCCGACGTCGTCTCGCCTACTTTCCCTAGGAGAGGGGAGGGGCCGATCGAACGAAGAGAGAGAGAGAGAGAGTGAGAGAAAGAGATCGACGGGGGAGAGAGAGAGGGTGTGAGGGTGAGGGATTAAAAGAAAATAAAATAAAATTAAAATATATATAATATAAGTATTATATACATTAAAATCTTATTAATTTCTAATAACCCTCAATTAACTCCAAATAAATCTGAAAAAATACCAAAAAAATTCCTAAAAATGCATGAAAATAGTCAGAAATTCCAGAACAAATATTAGATCCAAACCAGTAAGGATCCACTAAGGCACGAGCCTTACAGTCCCTCCCTCCTAAAAGAAATTTTGCCCTCGAAATTTACAACAACGGAAAAGAAGGAAACTGAGAAAAGAATTATACCTCACTGGAATAAGAAAGGAAAAAGCTGACGCATCTCATCTTCACGTTCCCAAGTGGACTCATTACCAGAGTGACGCTGCCAAGCGACTCTTACCAGAGGGATAACCTTATTTCTCAACCGCTGCTCACGACGGTCTTCAATTCTGATAGGAAACTCTGGCGTAGATAAATCAGCAGTTACCTCGGGCCAAACTGAATCATCGAGAACATGAGAAGCATCTGGCACATATTTCCTCAACTGAGACACGTGGAAGACATCATGAATAGCTTGCATAGCCGCTGGTAGTTGCAAACGATAAGCTACAGGACCCACAGCTTCAATAATAGGAAATGGGCCAACATATCGCGGACTAAGCTTTCCACGCTTCCCAAACCTGGAAACACCCTTCATCGGAGATACTTTAACAAACACCATATCTCCTGGATCAAACTGTAGTGGACGTCTGCGCTGATCTGCATAGCTTTTCTGTCGACTCTGGGCTGTCAACAATCTCTGCCTGATCAGACGAACCACATTAGAACATTGATGTACCATGTCAGGTCCTGTTAACAATCTGTCCCCAACATCAAACCAGTTCAAGGGAGTACGACAAGGACGACCATACAACGCTTCATAAGGAGCCATGCCAATACTGGAGTGAAAACTATTATTATAAGAAAATTCAACAAGTGGCAAATGTTGACTCCACGAACCTTGCCAGTCAAGGCAACACGATCTCAGCATGTCTTCCAGAGTCTGAATAGTCCTCTCTGACTGTCCATCTGACTGTGGGTGATACGCTGAACTGAACGCTAACTCAGTGCCCAAAGCTTTCTGGAAACTACGCCAGAAGCCGGAGGTAAAACGTGGATCACGATCTGACACAAGTGAAATAGGAATTCCATGCAGTGGCACGATCTTCTTCACATAAAGCTCGGCCAACCTCTGCACACTCCAAGCAACTTTAATCGGCAACAATCTGGTAGTTTTAGTCAATCTGTCGACAAGCAACCAGATACCATCAAAACCCTGAGAAGTCCGAGGCAAACCCACCACAAAGTCTGTAGTAACGTGGTCCCATTTACACATTAGAATCTCTAAAGGCTGAAGTAATCCACCTGGCTTTTGATGTTCGGCTTTAACCTGCTGACAAGTCAAGAACTTAGAAACAAATATAGCCACGTCTTTCTTCATACCTGGCCACAAGAACTGCTTTTTCAAATTCTGATACATCTTGGTGACACCTGGGTGAATAGGAAAATGGGAACCATGGGCTTCACTCAGAATCTCATGCCTCAATTCATCATCAGCGGGGACATACCATCTGCCCTGGAAGCTGACGACCAATTCGTCATCAAATTTCACATCATATCTTGATATAACACGGGCCAAATCAGAATCGGCTTACTGAACTTCTTTAATCTGCTGATATAAAGCTAAACCCAAAACCAAGCTAGCACAAACTGCCATCCTCAGATCGGCAGGAATCTCCACGCTGAATGCCTCACTCGGAAGCTGTTCCCATAATTTCCATTCATGAAGCAACAATTGATTGACTTGTACTTTCCTGCTCAGAGCATCAGCCACAACATTCATTTTACCCGGCTGATAGGAGAGTGTAAAGTCATAATCTTTCATGTATTCCATCCATCGCCTCTGCCTGAGATTTAGATCTTTCTGGGAGAAAATATACTGTAAACTCTGATGATCAGTAAGAATCTGAAATTTCTCACCATACAGATAATGTCTCTAGATCTTCAAGGCAAAAATAACTGTAGCTAGCTCCAAATCATGCGTGGGATAATTTTCTTCATGTTGTTTCAATTGTCGAGATGCATATGCAATAACCTTACCATGTTGCATCAGCACTGCACCCAAACCCACTCGAGAAGCATCTGTGAAAACAAGAAATCCACCCGAGTCGGAAGGCAAAGTCAACACTGGAGAAGAAGTCAATAGCCTTTTCAATTCAACAAAGCTAGCCTCACACTGATCCGACCAGACAAAAGGTACATCTTTACAAGTCAGCCTAGTCATCGGTGCTGTAATCTTCACAAAATCCTGGATGAACCTGCGATAATACCCAGCCAAACCTAAAAAGCTTCTAATCTCAGTGATCGTTCTCGATCTCTGCCAATTCAAAATAGCTTCAATCTTTACAGGGTCCACTGCCACTCCGTCACCAGAAATCACGTGGCCAAGAAAATGAATTTCCCGAAGCCAGAATTCACAGTTACTGAACTTCGCATAGAGCTTGCGATCTCTCAGAGTCTACAAAATGATCCTTAAATGTTGTACATGATCTTCATCAGAGGCAGAATAGATCAGAATATCATCAACAAAGATCACCATGAACTGATCAAGAAATGGACGAAAAATACGCTGCATTAGGTCCATGAAAGCTGCTGGGGCATTAGTCAATCCAAACGGCATTACCAGAAATTCAAAGTGACCATATCGAGTGCTGAAAGTCATCTTCTCCACATCAGATTCCCAGATCCGCAATTGAAAGTAGCCAGACCGGAGGTCAATTCATGTAAAGACAATAGCAGACTGCAACTGGTCAAACAAATCATCAATCCTGGGTAGCGGATATTTATTCTTGATAGTCACCTGATTCAGCTGCCTGTAATCAATACAAAGTCTCAGGCTTCCATCTTTCTTTTTCACAAACAACACTGGGGCACTCCACGGAGAAAAATTGGGGCGAATATAGCCTTTTTCCAGTAATTCAAGTAGCTGTGCTCGCAATACTTTAAGTTCAGCTGGAGCCATACGGTACGGTGCCTTTGCTAACGGGCCTGTACCAGAAATCAGTTCAATCACCATTTCAATCTCTCGCTCTGGAGGCAAGCCTGGCAACTCGTCAGGGAACACATCAGGGAACTCACAGACAATAGGAATATCATTGACATCCTGTCGTGGTTTCTCAACAGCAACCACAGAAGCTAAGAATCCCTGGCAACCTGTACTAAGCAACCTATAGGCTCGAATAGTAGAAATAATCATACGAGAAGAACAGAATTGAATACCTTGGAAATAAAAAGCTGATTTTCCTTGGGGCTGAAAATAGACTTTCTTCGATCTGTAGTCAACCACAGCTCCATACTGCTCCAACCAATCCATTCCCAGAATAACATCATAATCTGCCAGCTGCAACGCATACAATCTTGCCGGCAACTGGTGATTATCAATCATCACAGGAGACTCTCCCAAACACAAAGGTGTAATCATGAAATCTCCAGAAGGCAATTCAATAAACATCTCACAAGACATTTCAGATGTCGGCTCCTCAATACATGCAAAGAAAGCCTTAGAAATAAAAGAGTGAGAAGCACCAGAATCAAATAAGACGCGAGCTGAATGACCATAAAGCATAATCGTACCTTCCACCAGATGGGACGCAACAGCTTCAGCTCTAGTCATATGAGAAACTTTGCCTTTCTGCTTCTTCGATTCGACTGAGGATTGCTGAGAAGACGCCGACGCTTGAGAATAGAACTGTTGTTGAGTTTGAGGTACAGGAGGAGGTCTGAATTGCAGCTGCTGAGGCTGAGAGAACTGAGGAGCTTGCAATTGCTTCGGCCTCAGTGGGCAATCCCGAACCACATGACCCGACTGGTCACATCGAAAGCAAACAACAGGTAGAGAACACGGCTGGCCCTTATGATGACCACCGCATCTCCGACACGTCTATGGCTGACTGACAACTGAACTCTGACGAGTCTGAGAAGAAGGCGCTGTCGGTTGCTGGGCTACATCCGTACCAAACGGCTGCTGGAAAAACTTCTTCTTCTTCTTGAACCTCTTAAACTTGGTCTTGGAAGGAGAAGAAGCACTGCTAACCTCTGGTTGGACCGAGGGAACACCTGCCACTGGCGGTCGGTAAGCCTGCTGAGACTACACTGCCGGCTGAACTGACCCCGCCTAAGGATACCCACCTGGTCTCGCCATCTCCAGCTCAAGTGCCACAGCTGTCTGGCACGCACCATCTAGATCGGCAACACGACTTGCAATTAGGGGCATCTTCAACTCTGGCCTCAAACCTCGCAAGAATTGGTGAGTCTTCAACGCTTCATTAGCCAGCACATGGGGCGCATACTGACCCAATTCCAAGAATTTATTCCGATACTGAAGCACAGTCATACTACCTTGAGTCAGCTCCATAAATTGATACATTTTTGCCATTTGCAAGCAGGCATGAGTATAGGCACGCTCGAAAGCAGCAACGAACTCTGCCCAAGTGATCTGCCGAAGAGGTCTGGAATGAAAAGCAATCTGCCACTCGGCTTTCCACCACGTGATGGTAGTACCCTGGAGTTGAAAAGCGGCAAGCATAACCTTCTCATCTTCAACGCTCTCCATAGACAGGAACACGCGTTCAATAGAATCCAACCATTGCCTCGCAACCTCTGGATCGGCCTGTCCATCGAAAGCAGGCGGATTGAACATAAGAAATTCTTTCAAAGCCCTGCCTCGACTGCCAGGCACTTCAACCTGAGGAGCAACCATCGGCGCTGGAGGAGGAACGACTGGAAGGGTAGGAACAGCGGGAACTGCAGGAGGAGGTGCAGAACCACTATCTTCCCTTGGCGGATCTCGGGGAGCTCAAGGAACTCGAGGAGGTCTTCCTCGACGAGGTGGCATCTTGCACTGCTGAAAAACACAAAGCAACAGGAATCACATCAATCACGTAGAAAACAACCCTAAGCCAGCAATAGACAACATGGAGGACTAGCTCTGGACAAGTTGCAAATTCCAATTCCTTATACAATTCCTCAACTCCGCTCTGATACCAGCTGTGACGACCCAGAGTTCAGGATACCGATATACCGATAACATCGATGCACCGATACCAAGAACTGGGGAAGCCACCCAAGAGGCTGATGAGGCCCCTGAAGGGTTAGTGAAGTTTGTCGAGGGGATGCATAACGAATTACAATTTGGAACGCGCATATTACAATTAAGCAATAAAATTAACACAAGTGCGGAAGCAATTCAAAATAACCAGAGTGATATATAAATAAGCTAGTCCAGAGACACAAAAGTACTAGTCCAAAAAGGTACAACTACGCGGGGCATACCCCGACAAAAGTACAACAGAGCCTCACAAAGGCGACCCGTCAACTGCTGGCAACTAAGCACGGTCTCCGAGCAACCTCACAAAACACCGGGAGACGGCGGGCGCGGCTCACCTGAAAGGAGAAGGGTGAGTCACAGCCAGACTCAGTAGGGGTCACGCGGATCCCTACCTCGCACTAAACAAGCATACATGCGAAAATAAAGGCAATAGGGCATGCATTTAAATAAAATAACAGGCATTGGCATGAATAACTAATCACAAGAAAGCTGTAAACTCTATCTAAGCAGGTATAACAGCTAACACATGCCAATTATAATTAAATGCAAGCGACTGAAACTAAATCTACCAAATAGGATAAGCCTTAACTAATCCAAGCAGTAGGGAGTAGGACAACCACTGGAGCAGAAACCAGATGCGTCCACTGACGACTTACACTGCCTCTCAAGCACTCGCAGTCGGTAAAACGACAAGCTGAGCGCGTAAACAGTACCAAACCAAGTGACCAGTCAGAGTGACACTCGTCAATGTCAGTCCACAGCCTCTGACCACGTGTGCACACACTGACTCTCGCCTGAGCCAGGCCCTCTAGCTTGTTTTCTCCCTCGGTAGGACGCTACCGTTGGCCGGGAGCCCACAGAACTAGCTTACAAACAGTGTACGGGCAACACCCCTCCGCTATCCCCAAGCGGGTCGGTACTCAACAGACCTAGGGCAACAACAGTGGCTCCATTGCAAGGAAAGAAAAGCTACTCTATTGGGATTAAAAACATGCCATTGTACAATAGAATAACCTAAACATGGCATATATACGTGATGGAATGCGTAAGGAATAGGCCGGTGCTTTTTGAAACCAACAGGCAAGTGGCGGTCTGCTACCACCGTGCTACAAGGGTGTAACGGTCGGGGACTAGCACGTTATATCAACAATAACGCGTCTACCCTTAACCGTTACATCCACCGAAGCTGAAGCTCAAAGCGAACCAAACGAAGAGTGACGGCCTACGGCCTCACCGTCACTCGGCCCGACGGTCGGGGCACAGCGCGTTACATCGACTATAATGCGCTGGGTCCTAGCCGTTACATTCACCCGAGGCCAAAAACAATACGCAACATTCTAAAACTATTTGCAGGCGATGTGGCGGGCTCACCCGGGCGCGTCGGGGCACCCTGACGGCCGGTCGGTTGGCCGTCAGGTTAACAGCCTCACCCGGTCAATGCAAAACGACAAATGAGTAACGGATGGGAGCCCCACCGTTACTCTCAAAATAACGCCCCGTCAACGGGCCGTTACATCGAAATAATGCGCCCTCCAAGGACCGTTAGGCGTGTGACGGTTCCTGGAAGGACCGTCACACCACCTTGGTCACGGACGGGTTAGGTTTGAAAATCGGTTCCCTCCCGGACGATAGAAATCGTCAGGTAACGACGTAAAAACCTGTTTCCTGTCAAACCATACATCCCAAACAACAATATAACAGCTAAAAACATCACATGCAAAGCCCACAATGCATTAAACTCAAGAATTAAGCTAAAACCCCAAATATGGAAAAATGAACATTATGCATGCTACGGGGTTCTAATCAAACGAACTAGCTACAGGAATTGATCCTAGCAAGTTCAGGAGTCCATCCCCCTACCTCTTGCAAGCCGAAACGGCCGGAAACGCCGCATGCACGGAGGAGGGTTCACGGAGCCTTCACACTCCGTCCCGCTCCCACGATCACCGAACCGCGCCGAAATGGGTACCCACGCGTTCCTCTCGACGCGAGGAATCCACCGGCACAAACCACGCTTCAATCCGACGTCGTCTCTCCTGCTTTCCCTAGGAGAGGGGAGGGGGCGATCGAACGAAAAGAGAGAGAGCGTGAGAGAAAGAGATCGACGGGGGAGAGAGAGAGGGTGTGAGGGTGAGGGATTAAAAGAAAATAAAATAAAATTAAAATATATATAATATAATTATTATATACATTAAAATATTATTAATTTCTAATAACCCTTAATTAACTCCAAATAAATCTGGAAAAATACCAGAAAAATTCCTAAAAATGCAGGAAAATAGTCGAAAATTCCAGAACAAATATTAGATCCAAACCATTAAGGATCCACTAAGGCACGGGCCTTACAGCGAAAGCCGCAAAAGAAAAGTTGGCAGCGACCAAGGGAAAGCAGACCCTGGTCCACCACCAACAACATGATAAAGCCATTATTCTCACCGTAAATGTGGTGACAGCTGAAGAAGAAGAAGATGTCTTGCTCGAAATCCTACCTGAGGGTGCATCCGGGGAGACAAAAGAAGCTATCCCCAGCACTACAGCTATGGATCTGGCAGTACTAATGATACTACAAAGGTACCGCCAGGAGATACAGCTGCTGAAGAAGCAATTGATGGAGAAGATAGAGCAATCTTCAGCCTTGAAGCAACTCGAGATGCAGGGCGAATCATCATAGGAAGCCGTCAACCGGAGTGACCCCTCGTCGCATTATGCCGTGCCCCAGCCGGCAGAAGCTGTTGTGCCCCTTGTGCCTTGATGATAGGGTGTTGTTGTTTTGATGATGGTAACTCAAGGAGTCACCACATAAGATGGCAAATCAATGAGTCACCACTTGAGTATGATGTTGGTCAGTGCATCTATGTTCGTGCATCCCATGTTACTACTCTCGACATACTCAGTGCATCGTCTTAAGTCATGCATATATATAGTCGGTGCATTAACTGTAGCTTGCACACACATAGTATGTGCAATGTTAGTATAATGGCATCGGTACATACCACGTTGTTTGGAAGATGATTTCAGTGCATTGCTTTGTTTCACATATACACATAGTCCGTGCACTGCTTCACAGGTTTTGTACAACTGTTGCTGGTATGAATGTTTAAGTCCATGCATCATTTCATCAGCAAGTCTGTTCATCTCCATCAGAAGATATGTCTTCACTGGAATCTGGATCAAATCCAATCCAGTCAGCTCCATGGGAGCCAAATTTGCATTTCATTGATTACTGCTTTCACTTACTGTTATTTCTTGTTTCCTGCTTTTATTTTTAACCTTTTTTTCAAGCTGTTTGTTAGCAGGTGAGGTGGATACCTCGGACAGCAAGCTGTGAAGCTCAGTGGTTTACAGAAGAGGATTCCTCTGGACGGGTTAAGCTGTAATCCCCAGCGGTTGCAGAGGTGTGGTATCCTCTGGTCGGCGAAGCTGTAATGCCCAGCTGTTCAAGCTATTTGTCAGCGGTTGTAAGCAAGCTGTGAAGCTCAGCGGTTTAAGCTGTGTATCAGCGGAATCCACACTCTAGTTTGAGTGTGGGGTGGACGTAGGTCTGGAGGACCGAACCACCTTAAAAATCTTCTGTGTAGTGGTTTGATTGTCTATTGTGTTTTGCTAGATGCATGCTTAGGTTCGATGTGTTCTCTCATCTAGTGAGTGGTTTATTCGCACACCACATATTTGATTGGAATTGGGTTTGCACACTAGTGCATATAGAGTATATCAGAAGTTAAGTCTATCTGATCTTTCCATTTCGTTCGAAAAGAGCACATGTGTCATACAAGGCACTTATTTGTGTTAATTTCGCATCTCTGATTGTTATAGTTTTTAATTGGGAGTATTTTTAAGGGGAGATTCATTCACCCCCCCCTCTGAATCCATCGCACCGATCACAACAATTGGTATCAGAGCAGGTCTCTGTGCATTCAGATCCAACGATCTGCAGAGGATCCTGCTATATTCGGTGTATTATTTCTTCTACTATCCCGTGTTCAATGCTTCACTACCCTGTGCATTCGTTTTGAATTTCATTATCGATCTGCATCAATGGATCATCCTACCGTCTACGATGGGTTTAACTTCAGTAACTGGTTAGGTGGCCTCCAGGTACACATGAACTCCATTGATCTCAGTCTGTGGACTCTAGTATCAAGAGGCCCATATGAGTTACCTCACAATCAGACCAAGTGGTCAAGTGAGGACAGATCAAAGAACCGTGATAATATCATAGTTCTTAACATTTTGAGAGGAGCGGTCAATACTGATAAATTCCCCTTTGTTCATAGGTGTGTCTTTGGAAAGGAGATCCTGGATAGATTAAAGACTACCTACGGCAGAGATGATGATCAATGCATGATGGCTCAAGGGAGTGAACAAAGTAGCAATCAAGATGAAGAACAGGACGATGATCAGGTAAAATTATTTGAAGATTATCCTTGGATGATTGGATTGCTGCATACAATGAATTGCTAGAGTCTTATGATCGCTTAAGAAAATAGTATAACAAGATGAAAAAGAAAACTTATCAAAATGATTCTAATTCATCATGTGAAAAGTGCTTGAAGATTAATGAATTACATGATGAATGTTTATCTGAGTCTCACTTGAATATGAAGCAAATGTGCTTGTTGAAAAAGGAAAACCAAGAGTGTATCAATAAAATCTCCGAATTAGAAAGTCAGTTGAAACTGAAAACTAATGAACATCTGATAAAACTGGAAGAGTTGGAAAGGATTAATTTTGATCTGAAGAAATTGAAAGATGAGAACAGTGAAATTCAGAGGAACAATAAAAATCTTGAAGTTGAAATAAAGAAAGTTAACAAGGAAGGTATGCATGTTACCCCTCTAAAAACAAGCTGCAATAAGTGCTCAGCTCTAAAAGAACGTAATGAAGATCTTTATAGTGAGAATGAATGTGATGTGACACCGACCTATGACCTATATTGCAAGCATTCAAGTTTGAGCAGCGGACTCACACTAGCGAGCTCACCCGTATGGCACACACTAGGGCCCGAAGGCAACTAGGCGATGTTGGAGAGGGTCCGAAGTGGGACCATGAGGCTCCAAGGGTTGGCAAGCTTGGGGAGAACCCAAAATGGGCCTAGGATGCCCAAATCATGGGCGGCCAACACACCAAGGGTGTGGGTTAAGTGGATTCACTCTCAACTCGCCCGCGGTGGTCACTCAATTTGGTGGCAATGTAAAATCGGACACTCTCTTACCGCCGACGGAGTAACTATAGCAATACTAAGCTAAGCAAGTGATTAGACCAGTAAGAGAGGGACCGAGGCTCACCTAGTCGGCGTGAAGACGCCGACTCCGGCCGGAGACGGGGGTGAGCGGGGAGGCGAGGGTATGTACCCGCACGCCGCGTCGATTGAAGCTTCAAACCTGCGACTTAATAATTACATGAACTACACCCCATGCAAGGAGGGGGATATTGGGGAGGGTATTATGCTTAATACATCCAAAACTACCTCCACGCAGGGAGGGGCCTTCAGCCGGCCAAGCGGGGTGGGGAGATATGCAAAGATAACCGACTTCCCGAGCTTCGCCGATTCTGCCTAGCTTCTGTATTTCTGGATAGAGGGTCGATGTCGATGCTGCCAATAATTCCACCGAGCTCAGAATCTGATGAGACTTGTGCCAAAAGCTTGCTAACAGGTTGAGGATGATATCTGAATTTTGGCAGGAGCTCTGGAACTCAGGGCTGGTCGGGCCAGCGACTGGAACAGGTCAGCAGCTTCTTCCTCTGGCTGGTGCAGAACTGGTATAGCAGGTTACAGAAGACACCACGGACGCTCCTGAACTCCAAATGAGACAAGCCTGGCGGTGATGTGATCGTCGTCGGAGTAGCTTCGAGCAGGAATCGACGGGACCCCAATCGGAGGTCGGAGAAGAATGAGGTAGCCAGCTGAGCAGGGGCAGGTCAAACCTGGAGCCACAAGTGGCAGAAGACACACCCCGATGAAGAAAATGGTAACTGGAAGCTTCAGAGGCCGAATGAGGTCCTTCTTCTTGGAGATGACAGCTAACTTGTAATAGTTTCAGCCCTCCAAAATTGGCGCTCAGATCCCTCACGACCTGGCCGAGGTCAACAGTTGAACAGGAGCTCTGTCTTTGGTTCGGACAGGAACAATTTCCCAGCAGCAGATTGACAGCAATGCCACGACCGCTCCCGAACTCCAAATCGAGCGCCGTCAAAGCCGTTGGCTCGGCTGTCGAGTCTTCTACGCAGCAAAGTTAACGGGGAAGCCAACCGATGCCAAGGTTGGCCGGTAGCCTCAGATCACCTGTGAAGGGTCGCTGCAGACTGTGGGAGGACAGAACGTATACTTTGGGGGAGAAAAATGATATCTCCCAGATTCGAACGCCAAATGGAGCTCCGCTTTCTGGGGATGAAAGAGGATTCAGAGAAGAAGAATTTTGATGAAGAAACCGAGCTCTGATGCTTGCTAGGTTGGTCGTGGTGAAACTTCCAAATGCTCCCTGGTCTTCAGCCTGGGGTAGATTGTACAGTCGCACAAGATCTGCTCCACCGCACAGCTCCGAGCTCGGATGGATGCGGGACCACCTCTGTTGGAAAGAGGACTCAAAGACGATTCCAACGATATATGAAGTGCCTTCAGAAGCCTCAGGATGACGATGTGACACCTTCTGCAAGTCGCTGGACTTCTACCACCTGCAACCTGCGAACTGTAGGTGGAAGGTGGTGGGAGAAATGGGGTAAATGGAAGTGGAAATGGGGGTGAATAGGTGTGGGAGTGACCCCTAGTTGTGAGGGGGCCTAGGAGGGGGTGTTCTAAGGTGTGGGAGAGGGAGAATGGGGTCTGGAATGGGGTGTTTTCAAAGGGTGAGAGAGGAGCTACGAATTTGGGCTGTGAGGGAGGCACAAGTGGGTGGAGGGAATGTGAGTTTGAATTTTCTTTGATGGGGAGTGATCAATGGTGGTCTTGGGGATGGGAAGAGGTGTCTTGGGAAGGTGGAGTGAGGTTTGGGGAAGGGAAATGAGTAGTTGGGGGTTGGAAGGTGGAGTGGGGATTGGGTGGAGCTCTCTTGGGACTAGGGGGTGGAATAAAGAGGGTTATGGGGAAGGGGAGAGGTTTAAATGGGGTAGGTGGGAGATGGGGTGGTTGGGAAGGTGATTGAATGAGGGGAGGGGAGTTAATGAGAGGTAAATGGGGAGGAGAGAGAAAATTCTGAAAATTGGGGTGGAGGGAGAGAGAGAGAGAGAGAGAGATAATGAGAGGCTTGAAAGGGATTTCTTCAATATTTCATCAAAAATTGTTACATATGAGGAGTGGGGTGGCCTATTTATAGGCACATGACTTTTTCACAAAGGACCCTAACAAAAGACACAATGACTAATAACCGAAGGGAAGGGGGGTGTCCATGGGCCTAGCCCAATGAGATGGGCCCAATAGCCTATCTAAACAACACAATGACTTAGGACATTGGTAGATAACCTACTAACCTAGGCACATGACTCAAATAAAGGGAAAATTACATGATTAAGACTCAAATAAAAATAAGAAAATTACATGACTCGACTCACAAACACTTGAGGAACATAATGGCGCTTGCCGACGAACAATCCGCGTCCGGAGAAAATGTGGAGGGGCAAGGGATGCCCTCATCAGAATGGCTGAATAAAGAAATTGCCTTGTTTAAGGAAGATCACAGAAATCCGCTTACTGAAAAAATTAAAGTGGAGGAAAGAGAAGAGGAACTAATTGAAAAACTGGAGCTAATGTTTGGAAATGAAAAATGTGATGAAGAAATCGAGAAGCTGATTAAAGAGAACAAAGAACTGAGAGAACAAAACAAGAAACTGACGGTCTTAAATACTGTTATCTCACAGACTTCTGACTATCGAAAAGGAAAAATCTATTATTAAGGAAGTTCAAGCATAAAAATTTGAGGAGGAAAACACTGAATTGAAAGCTGAAATTGAGAAGTTAAAACTGTTAAACACTGGTATGTCCGAACAACTTCTCATGTTAAAGAAAGGAAAAACTACTTACAATGAAGAGACTAACATATTGAGCAGTCTGGAATAAGAAATTGAGAAATATAAAATTGAAAACAAGGTCCTGAGTGAATGCGTTAATTACAGTGAACAGGAGATAGCCAGCTATGAACTTCACATTGCCTCTCTGGAAACAAAATTTCAGGATCTGGAAAAATCAACATCCGAGTCTGTTGAAAACAAGAGAAAAATGAAAGCTGTAATAAAAAGTGAGGATAAGAACTCAAAGAAGAGGATAAGCTGTAGTTCTGATGCTAAGGAAAGTGTGAGAAACTAGCTATACACTACGTTTGTGCAAAGTTCTGAGGCAGCTGGTACCTCAAGTCAATCCCCAAAGTAAAATAAAAATTTGAAAACACCTTCATCATCTGTATTTCAATTCAAGGCCCTGAAAAATGAAAAACAAACAAAAGTTGTTAAGAATAATCAGAAAGTAAAAAAGAAGGGTCAAATGAAGAAGGTGAAGACTGTTCCTGATCATACCCTAAAATCTGCTAGCTCGGTTGAATCTGATGGGTCAATGCACACTGCTCATGCCCATTTTGCCCATTCATATGCATCAAGTCAATCTATTAGTAATCATGCCTCCAGAAAATCACAGGCATCATGTCACTACTGTGGTAGGGATGGTCATTATATGGATGACTGCAGTGTTATGAAAAGTGATGATATGATGCATGATAAATTTACTTCAAATCATCGACACCACCCCAAAAGAAACACGTCTGCCTCAAACCAACACATCATTTGTTATAATTGTAACAAACGTGGTCATAAAGCTGTCGAGTGCTGGTTTAGGTCTTCATGGGGGTACAGTAACTCAAGAGGTAAGCATCTCAGGTGCTTCAAGTGTGGGAAGTATGGCCATACAGTCAAGGACTGCTGGCATGCCCAAAGAGGCCATGGTAATAACCAACTCTTCAAATTCTTTGTCAAAAGACCTGTGAATCTGTCATGTTTCAACTGTGGTGAGCCAAGTCACAAATCTGCTGAATGTTGGATGTATAAGAATAATAATAAAAAAATTCATGTAAACAACAGAACATTTCATGCTCAGTTTCATAGGTCTCATGCTGCTTTTGATATGCATCATAGGACCAGAAAATATGCTATTTCATGTAGATATTGTGGTAAACTCGATCACTTCATGGCAAATTATTATCAGATTGATTTTGATGATAATGTCGCTAAGAAACTGTTCATAACTCCTGTTAGGTCTAATACAGGACCCAAGGTGGCTTGGGTTCCTGCAGGATCAAACTGATTACTTTGCTACAGGTGTGCCTTGGGATGAATAAAGAGGGGTCAATAAATCAAGGCACTCAAAAATTGAAAGACCCCATGATCCTGCTCTCCAGGTTAGTTCTGAACAATCTGTTTAAATTCCATCATCTGAAAATTGCTTGTTTAAGATGGTTAAGCATCTTGTTGACTTGATTTGTGCTTAGTTGAAACTTTCTAAAAATTTGAAATGAACTTGATGTATTTGGTAGGTTCTTTATCTGGTTGAACAGCATGAATTTTCTTCGAGCATAAACTTTAAAATCATGAGCTGTGCTTTCATTACAGATCATGCACTGTATCAGGGAGAGTTTGACTGTTGTCGCTTAATGATCATGCTTCTCTTTATTAGATTTGCTGCATACTACACATTTGAAGAGTAGTGCATGTAATAAAATTTAAAAAACCTAAAAAGATATTCCATTGCATCTAGACAGGGGGAGATTTGTCAGATACATTTGTTTCTCACTTTCTGAATCTCTCTTGTTTAGTTATTTGAATCACTCTACTGCTCTCTAGTGGATGACCTGAATGTTCTGCTATTCTCATCTTGCATAGTTGATCTATCCGTATTCCAGACTCAGGTACTGAAATTGATTCTGCTCTACATATATTTGATGCTCTTCTCTCCTGCTATCATTTGCTCTACTAGCTTGCACCTATCAAACATTCACATCTTTTCAAGCTGGTCTGATTAATCTGGTTTTTGTTCCAGGAATGATAAGTTGTTCAGTACCATGTTTTAGTCTGAACTCTTAAAAGAAATTCCTATCATATAGGTTTAAGAATGACCATTGATTCAGACTGATATAAGTTTAATGTATTCTCAGAGTTGCACTTGAATGATTTGAAAATATCTGAATACTAAGTTTTAATAAATTTTAACCAACTGCGTCATGAATACCCTAGTCTCACCCATCTGTAATCTGAAAATGTGATATCAAGGGTACTTTGGTAGAGATACATAGAGATAGCATTGCTTTTAAACATTAACTTGAAAAATGTTGACTAAAAAGAAAAATTGTGTTCGGAGTAATGACTTGGTAACTGAGTAACTGGGTTCTCTATCAATGAAATAGAGTAAACCTATGTCATGAAGTTCCACAGCTACATCTGGTAAAAATGTATTGAAATTCTGATAGAGCAATGGCATGTTTGTGTTGAGTAACTCGGGAGTCCGGCCTCTGATCAAGGTGTCTCCTCATGTAAAAAGACACTCCTATTGCTAACTCTGTTCTCAAAGTTGAGAGGCAATGACAGTCATCACACTGAAGTAACTGGGTCACTTCACCTAAGACGTGTTGTGCCTCATGTAAAAAGGTGTTGATCAACTTAAATTGCTCAGGGAATATTGTGCTCATTGAAAGAAAACTTCTTGCAAAAGCTGTCAACTCACATTTTTCTAAGTGTGTTTAATCTTGATACTATACTATGTAACTCTCAAAGTGGTCATTGAGTTCATTTGTGTATGATGGAAGGTGGTTGTTCTTGAGTACTGCTTGATTAATTGGTTCACCTTTATTAAAACCTGCCTTCAGATATGAGTATTCAATTTAATTGACAAATTTGGTATACATTATGATTAAATCAATTGGGTCATGTCGATTAATTAATAATCCCCTATGATAGGAGAGTCTCTCCTTATGAAGACTTATTAATGTGGCACCTGCCATACATTTTCCTCTGATCAAGTTCACCTGTGACAACTTATTCAACTCACCTGTTGAAACTCATGTGCCTTGCTTGATGTTATTTACTCTTACCCTTGGCTACATCTACTTCAGTTACAGCATTGTCTCGCTCTCCACATTGTTGGAATCTTCCATCTTGCTTTGTAACCAGTTCTGGTTCTGTGGACTTTCCACCTGTTTCATTCTGTCCATGCATATGTGAGGTGCCTCAACCAGAGTTCAGATTGCTTGTAATGGTAGATTTTAGATTGCTTTATTGGTTAACCTGAGTTCGTTCCTGCACTTCAGGGGGAGTTCTGGGTCATCTTCATTTAAGTGTAGAGTAGTCAAACATTCATGTTGATAGGGAGAGTTCTTATATTTTATTCTTCAGTGCTCATTTTGCATGTGTCTATGGGAGAGTATTGGTATCAGATTTCATACATGTCCTTCATTTCACTCGCAAACCATGTCCTTTTTGTTTATGTCAAAGGGGAAGAATTGTTTGCTGAGTCTGTGTGACTCATTGTGTTGACATCATCAAAAAGGGGGAGATTGTTGTGCCCCTTGTGCCTTGATGATAGGGTGTTCTTGTTTTGATGATGGCAACTCAAGGAGTCACCACATAAGATGGCAAATCAATGAGTCACCACTTGAGTATGATGTTGGTCAGTGCATCTATGTTCGTGCATCCCATGTTACTACTCTCGACATACTCAGTGCATCGTCTTAAGTCATGCATATATATAGTCGGTGCATTAACTGTAGCTTGCACACACATAGTATGTGCAATGTTAGTATAATGGCATCGGTACATACCACGTTGTTTGGAAGATGATTTCAGTGCATTGCTTTGTTTCACATATACACATAGTCTGTGCACTGCTTCATAGGTTTTGTACAACCGTTGCTGGTATGAATGTTTAAGTCCATGCATCATTTCATCAGCAAGTCTGTTCATCACCTTGTCGCATGCATGCAAAGTCTGTACATTCTTCACCCGGCATTCAAAGTCTATACATTCTGTTGCACACCTAATGTTCGTGCATGAATACTAAGTCTGCACACGGGTGCCCTGATGACTTAGCAAGTCTATACATTCTTGCATCGTTGTGCTTCACGCATACACAAAGTCTGTACATCCTCTTGTCGTAGGCACAGAAAGTCTATACATCCATTCGCTGATAACTGAGCAAGTCTATACATCGTTGTCGAATGCACGCAAAGTCCATACACTCCTTGATGGCATGCCTGTGCATTCACCTTCATTGTGCATACTTCTCCATATGCAAAATGCATTACATGCATTCAAAGTCTGTACACTCGTGGATGAAATGTATGTGCATTCATTCTCGTTGTACATACTTTCTTATATGCACACTGCATTTTGTGCATCAAGTCTGTACAGGCTCAGTTCAAATATCAAATTTACTCGATGCATTCTTTCTTTCCTTTCAGATTAACTCACACTGATAACAAGTCTGATCTGACAGGACTGCTGCTCGAGGAGCTTAAGAAGGGCACGTGATCCAAGAATGGAGGAAGTGCCAGGATCGTGACACGTGTAGTACAGCAGGCTGAAATGCTACCACGTGTTCAAGGCGCTAGGGCGGGAATTCGTGGAGGACACACGCCCACCTATCTGCTGCTGCTATAAAAGAAAGACTTCTCCATCTAGAGAATATGATCGTGGATATACTTCAGAGGGGCAGAAACAGAGAGAGCCTACACGATCCAGAGAGAAGAGAAAAAGAGAGAAATGGAAAGAGAAAGAGAGATAGAGAGTTTGAGAAGTAGAAGAAGAGAAGCTCCATCAGAAGATCTGTCTTCACTGGAATCTGGAACAAATAAAGAGAGATCAGTAGAAGGAGAAAAAGAGAGAAAAGGAAAGAGAAAGAGAGATAGAGAGTTTGTGAAGTAGAAGAAGAGAAGCTCCATCAGAAGATCTGTCTTCACTGGAATCTGGATCAAATCCAATCCAGTCAGCTCCATGGGAGCCACATTTGCATTTCATTGATTACTGCTTTCACTCACTGTTATTTCTTGTTTCCTGCTTTTATTTTTAACCTTTTTTCAAGCTGTTTGTTAGCAGGCGAGGTGGATACCTCGGACAGCAAGCTGTGAAGCTCAGTGGTTTACAGAGGAGGATTCCTCTGGACGGGTTAAGCTGTAATCCCCAGCGGTTGCAGAGGTGTGGTATCCTCTGGTCGGCGAAGCTGTAACGCCCAACTGTTCAAGCTGTTTGTCAGCGGTTGTAAGCAAGCTGTGAAGTTCAGCGGTTTAAACTGTGTATCAGCGGAATCCACACTCTAGTTTGAGTGTGGGGTGGACGTAGGTCTGGAGGACCGAACCACCTTAAAAATCTTCTGTGCAATGGTTTGATTGTCTATTGTGTTTCGCTAGATGCATGCTTAGATTCGATGTGTTCTCTCATCTAGTGAGTGGTTTATTCGCACACCACATATTTGATTGGAATTGGGTTTGCACACTAGCGCATATAGAGTAGATCAGAAGTTAAGTCTATCTGATCTTTCCATTTCGTTCGAAAAGAGCACCTGTGTCATACAAGGCACTTATTTGTGTTAATTCCGCATCTCTGATTGTTATAGTTTTTAATTGGGAGTATTTTTAAGGGGAGATTCATTCACCCCCCCTCTGAATCCATCGCACCGATCACAACAGAACCAAGCGTGGCAACGACTCAGCAATACCCACCACAGCCGCTGATGCCGCCGGTGCTACCGCAGGTGCACCAGACACCTCCACTGCTACGTCCTCCTCCACAGGCAACCACTCTGGTCACCCCCTACTTGCAACCTACACATTTCTACCAAGAACCGGTTGATCCGACTGTCATGAGCAAGATGATGGTGGAGAGAATGATCGAGCTAAAGCTTGCTGAACGAAGTGAAGGCGACTACGTCACATTCGATGCCTATAGGGTGCCATACCCGTCGCATCATTGATGGGGACATCCCTTGCCCCTCCACATTTTCTGAAGCTCGGACTGATCGTCGGTATACGCCATTATGTTCCTCAAGTGTTTGTGAGTCGAGTCATGTAATTTTCTTATTTTTTATTTGAGTCTTAATCATGTGATTTTCCCTTTATTTGAGTCATGTACCTAGGTTAGTAGGTTATCTACCAATGTCCTAAGTCATTGTGTTGTTTAGATAGGCTATTGGGCCCATCTCATTGGGCTAGGCCCATGGACACCCCCCTTCCCTTCGGTTATTAGTCATTGTGTCTTTTGTTAGGGTCCTTTGTGAAAAAGTCATGTGCCTATAAATAGGCCACCCCACTCCTCATATGTAACAACTTTTGGATGAATATTGAATAGCATTTCCACCTCCTCTAGTCCCTCTCATTCTCTCTCCATTCTCTCTCCTCCTCTCTCTAAATTTCAAAATTCACTCTCTCTCCTCCCCCTCTCAACCACTTCCAACCCCCACCTACCTCCATTAACTCCCCACAACTTCCCACAACCCCTCTTTAATCCTCACCTAGTCCCAAGGAAGTTCCACCACTCCAAGCCCCACCACCCAACTACCACCTACCCTACACCATTTCCTAAGCTCCCTTCCTCTCTCCAAGGTTGAAGGGGCTCTTCCCTAAGTCCAAATTCGAATTTCCCTCTCCCTAGGGCTGTGCCCTTCCATCTCCCCACCTCCTTAATCACCCTAGGTCGAAATTCCCTTCCTCCCTACAGCCAAGTTCGCCCCCCACCTCCTCTGTCACTCACCCTCTCTCTAGTGCACACCCACCCCCCCATCTCCACCTCTAGCTGTTCCAGCCCCCTCTCCCCATCTATCCCTGCCACTCCAGACCCCTTGAAGCCCTAGCCACGTTCTTACCATATTCCCCAGCCATCAGCCAACCACCCTCTTGCTTAGTTGCCTCTCTCCTACACCATTTGCCACCACCAAGTTGCAGCTCCATTAGCAGTTCGCAGGCAGCAAGATCAAGTCCTAGAAGCAGCTTCATCTCTAACACTTCCCCTCATCTTCTGGTGGCATGGCATACACCGTTGGAAAGTTCGTCCAAGGAGCTTTCTAGGCAAGGTGGTTTCGTCGACATCCGAGGTTGGAGCTGTCCGCAGGAGCCGATCTCCCTCGACTGCACAGAAGACCCCAGGCAGAGAACCAGAGCAAGAGTGGAAGCTCGGCCACGGCGAACCTTTTGGGATTCAGATCAAGTGTTTTTCAGAACAATTCTTCCCTCTCAAGTCCTCTTTCATCCTCAAGAAGCAGAGCTGCATTTGGACATCGGAATCTCAAGTTACGAATTTTCTACTCCAAGTGGTCAGGTCAGTTTTCAGGAGCCAGAACCGACACCCCTCTACTCATCTGATCGTCCTGGTCTTCTCCGACATCTGCCGACTATACCGTTGGCGCCGAAGGAAAGAAGACTCGACAACGGTTCCAACGGTTTAGGTCTCGTCTCAATCAAAGCTTGGTAGTAAGCGTGGCACCCTCTGCAACCAGCCACATTGTTCTGCACTAGATAGAGGCAGAACCAATCAGTCCGGTTCCAGACTTTGCCCCAGCCAGTAATGACTGTACCAAGCTCAGAAAAAATTCAGAGATCATCCTTGGTCCGTTGGCAAGCTTTTGGCGCAAGTCTCATCAAGTTCTGAGCTCTATGGAATTTGTGGTGGCATCATCACCGCACCCCTGTCCAGCCATTCTGAAGATTGGCAGAACCGGCATCAATCCGAACGTCGAGTTTTCTTCATAATTCCCCACCCCGCTTGGCCGGCTGAAGGCCCCTCCCTGCGTGGAGGTAGTTCTGGCTGTAATTCATATAATCCCCACCCCGAGATCCCCCCCCTTGCATGGGGTGTAGTTCATTTCATTATTAAGTCGCAGGTTTGAAGCTTCAATCAACGCGGCGTGCGGGTGCATACCCTCGCCTCCCCGCTCGCCCCCGTCTCCGGCCGGAGTCGGCGTCTTCACGCCGGCTAGGTGAGCCTCGGACCCTCTCTTGACTGGTTTAATCACTTGCTTAGCTTAGTATTATTGCTATTGCTTCATCGGACGGAGAGTGAGAGCTCGGCCCAAATTGCTAGTACCGTGAGTGACCACCGCGGGCAAGTTGAGAGTGAATCCACTTAACCCACACCCTTGGTGTGTTGGCCGCCCATGATTTGGGCATCCTAGGCCCATTTGGGGTTCTTCCCAAGCTAGCCAACCATTGGAGCCTAAAGGTCCCGCCTCGGACCCTCTCCAACATCGCCTAGTCGCCATCGGGTACTAGTGTGTGCCATACGGGTGAGCTCGCTAGTGTGAGTCCGATGCTCAAACTTGAATGCTTGCAAAATAGGTCCAAGGTTGGTTTTACATCAAGTGGTATCAGAGCAAGTTCACAACTTGTCTCTATCAAGTTGGTCCTAGGGCATGTCTATGCATTTAGAGTCTTCAAGTGCATCACTCTTGTCCCCTAATATGGCCACCTCATATTGACCTTACCAATCGACCCACTCCATAAGTCCAAGCCACCAAGAGATGCCTACCACTAACACCCATAACTTCCCGGGCCATGTCAACTACTTCATGAAATCCTTGACCTATGCCAATGAGCGGCTTGATAACATATCGGGCCGACTCAACCAACTTGGAGAAAATAGGCCCGCCCCAAGGACGGACTATCACCCTTTCCCACTTCCCACCTTTGATGGAACCTCTCCTAGAGAATATTTAGATTGGGAAGCTTCAATGGACGAATACTTCACTTTGTATCCTATGTCCGAGGATGAAAAGGCATGGGTTGCTAAAATGCAACTTACCAAACGGGCCGAAACTTATTGGATGCAAATTGTCGGGCTAAAGGTACTTAGAAGGGAAACTCACATCACCACTTGGAAGGACATGAAGGAGCAACTTAGAGCAAAATATATGTCCCCTTCCTACCCGGGTTACCAAAACTCGAGGAGCACTCCCACTCCTCCAACCCCACCCATCCAAACCCTTACCACTAGAACCCAAGTGGCCAAGGCCTCCACCTCCCCACCTAATCCCATGAGGGCCCCCACACCCCAACCAAAACCCCCTTCCCTAACCTACACTAGTCAAGCCCCTTTAGCCCCCACTTCTACCCCAAACGATCTCAAGGGCAAGAGACCCCTAATCGACCCAATTCCCTCCATGGTGACCACCACTCATCCAACCCTCACCATTAAAAACCAAGTGGACACCGTGTCCACCCCTCCACCGAGGCCCATAATGGCCACCACCCCCAAACCCAAAACCCCTCACCCAACCCAAGCCCATGCTTGTTCACCACCCCGGGTGTGTCATACGCTAGCTATCACCCAACCACCCACCATAGATCCCCCTACTCCATTAGCAATAGAAGTTGCAACCCACACACCGACCCAAGTGGAAAAGGATGTCCATCCGAATCCACCTCCCAACATAGAGGAAATCCAAAGGCCAAACAACTCACGCACCTTTAGCCTAGCTCCTCTAGAGACACCCATCCTCACCATAGATAAGTCCGTACTCCAATGGCTCAAGAAAGGTCTCACCATTCCTAGTTCACAACCATGCCACCTACCCATAGGATATTAATCCCAAATCATTCCCATTCAGCCACATGTCACTTATCAAACTTCCTATTGTGTGGAAGATTTGGGAAACTTAGTGAACTACCTACATTTGCAAATTCACTTGACCAATATGCTAGCCATGAGGCCGTCCATGACTAACACCATTAGCCTAGCATATCCAACCATTGGCTCCATCACTTCCATCTACACTAATGGCCAAGTTACTAGTGAGATCATCCTCCTTCTTCCCATGGAGGAAGAACCTATCCTAGTCCACTCCCCAACCATTGAGATCCCAAGTGCTTTGATCGGCCAACCCATTAGCATCATTGGCCCACTTATTGAGGAGGATGACTCACCATTCGAGGACCTAGAGAGCATAGAGTACCCCTACCAAGATGACCCTTACTATGATCCCTATGATCCATTCCAATGGGAGTCAAGGAACCCGTGTGACACAACCACCTTAACCACCACCTACCTTTCCCTACCCCAACCCACCATATTTGATCCAATCCACCCCATCCCAGACCCGGGTTACACCATGAGAGCCATGACTTTGGGTGGTATAC
Organism: Amorphophallus konjac; assembly: GCA_022559845.1. NCBI lineage: Eukaryota > Viridiplantae > Streptophyta > Magnoliopsida > Alismatales > Araceae > Amorphophallus > Amorphophallus konjac. The sequence goes on from CM040120.1 coordinate 229,211,438, forward strand.
ACCTAGGGATCGAGGAAGTACCCCATTTCATGATATCCACCTTGCTAGACCCCTTTGACCCATTCCAATGGAAGTCCAAAAGCCCACACATAGGAGACATCCTTGTCACAAGAGTGCATAAGTCTTGGCATACAACACCACTTGGCATGATTCATAAGTCGGGAACATTCATTCACATCACCCACATGTCGAGTAGGAAGTATAAGTGGACCGTATTTGGATGTATTGGCCCACCTTCATTAATCATGAGTCTTAAACATGAGAGGAGCATACATGGATGTCCGGGTCCCCCGACATTTGTCTTACCCATAAATAAAAGGTTCATCTCTGGATGTCCGGGGCCCCCTAAGTCTGTCACAGTCTTCATGGCATCAAAGCATGATCGAACTACATTTGGCTGCCCCGGACCACCTTTGCATACCATACATTGTCCACTCACACCGCATCATAAAGCATGGCATATGCATCCAAGCAAATATCAAGCACCAAGCGGTGAGATTCATAATAAGCAAGCAAAAACTCGTGTGCGCCACTTGAAATTCCAAGTTGGTAACTTGACGATGATGACTTTGGAGTGGCACTACCCTGGGGTCACCTCCAAATCGAGGGCGCGAGGACTTGGACCTTGCCAAGTTACGAGTGGCTTTGGCAACCCGGCTTATGGGTTGAACTTTCAAAAGGGTTTTTGGATTCTCCCCATTTCTCATGTAGCGGATCCAACACCCACTAAGGGCACCGCGGTGGATCCTAGTGAGTGTCTTGAGCTTACACCTATCCTTGCGAGGGACACCTTCGGAGTGCCACCACAAATTAGCCCGAGAGCCCGACGTGAGCACACGGCAGCAATACTAGGCAAGCAAGACATCATAGCCAGCATGAGGGTGTGTCCAGGCCACTTCGAAAGGCTGAAGCGCCGTTCCCCGACTATGGTCGCGGGTTGAGTATGGAGATCGTGGATCGCCCAGAATCGCAGTTCGATGTACTACTTCCCTGGTGGACCCATACTCGACGGGGTCGAGTTTTCCCCACCCCGGGGGTATGATGGGGACATCCCTTGCCCCTCCACATTTTCTGAAGCTCGGACTGATCGTCGGTATATGCCATTATGTTCCTCAAGTGTTTGTGAGTCGAGTCATGTAATTTTCTTATTTTTTATTTGAGTCTTAATCATGTGATTTTCCCTTTATTTGAGTCATGTACCTAGGTTAGTAGGTTATCTACCAATGTCCTAAGTCATTGTGTTGTTTAGATAGGCTATTGGGCCCATCTCATTGGGCTAGGCCCATGGACACCCCCCTTCCCTTCGGTTATTAGTCATTGTGTCTTTTGTTAGGGTCCTTTGTGAAAAAGTCATGTGCCTATAAATAGGCCACCCCACTCCTCATATGTAACAACTTTTGGATGAATATTGAATAGCATTTCCACCTCCTCTAGTCCCTCTCATTATCTCTCCATTCTCTCTCCTCTCTCTAAATTTCAAAATTCACTCTCTCTCCTCCCCCTCTCAACCACTACCAACCCCCACCTACCTCCATTAACTCCCCACAACTTCCCACAACCCCTCTTTAATCCTCACCTAGTCCCAAGGAAGTTCCACCACTCCAAGCCCCACCACCCAACTACCACCTACCCTACACCATTTCCTAAGCTCCCTTCCTCTCCCCAAGGTTGAAGGGGCTCTTCCCTAAGTCCAAATTCGAATTTCCCTCTCCTTAGGGCTGTGCCCTTCCATCTCCCCACCTCCTTAATCACCCTAGGTCGAAATTCCCTTTCTCCCTACAGCCAAGTTCGCCCCCCACCTCCTCTCTCACTCACCCTCTCTCTAGTGCACACCCACCCCCCCATCTCCACCTCTAGCTGTTCCAGCCCCCTCTCCCCATCTATCCCTGCCACTCCAGACCCCTTGAAGCCCTAGCCACGTTCTTACCATATTCCCCAGCCATCAGCCAACCACCCTCTTGCTTAGTTGCCTCTCTCCTACACCATTTGCCACCACCAAGTTGCAGCTCCATTAGCAGTTCACAGGCAGCAAGATCGAGTCCTGGAAGCAGCATCATCTCTGACACTTCCCCTCATCTTCAGGTGGTATGGCATACACCGTTGGAAAGGTCTTCCAAGGAGCTTTCTAGGCGAGGTGGTTTCGTCGACATCCGAGGTCGGAGCTGTCCGCAGGAGCCGATCTCCCTGGACTGCGCAGAAGACCCTAGGCAGAGAACCAGAGCGAGAGTGGAAGCTCGGCCACGGTGAACCTTTTGGGATTCAGATCAAGTGTTCTTCAGAAAGATTCTTCCCTCTCAAGTCCTCTTTCATCCTCAAGAAGCAGAGCTGCATTTGGACACCGGAATCTCAAGTTACGAATTTTCTACTCCAAGTGGTCAGGTCAGTTTTCAGGAGCCAAAACTGACACCCCTCTACTCATCTGATCGTCCTGGTCTTCTCCGACATCTGCCAACTACGCCGTTGGTGCCGACGGAAAGAAGACTTGACCACGGTTCCAACGGTTCACGTCTCGTCTCAATCAGAGCTTGGTAGTGAGCGTGGCACCCTCTGCAACCAGCCACATTGTTCTGCACCAGACAGAGGCAGAACCAATCAGTCCGGTTCCAGACTCTGCCCCAGCCAGCAACGACTGTACCAAGCTCAGCAAACATTCAGAGATCATCCTTGGTCCGTTGGCAAGCTTTTGGCGCAAGTCTCATCAAGTTCTGAGCTCTATGGAATTTGTGGCGGCATCATCACCGCACCCCTGTGCAGCCATTCTGAAGATTGGCAGAACCGGCATCAATCCGAACGTCGAGTTTTATTCATAATTCCCCACCCCGCATGGCCGGATGAAGGCCCCTCCCTGCGTGGAGGTAGTTTTGGCTGTAATTCACATAATCCCCACCCCGAGATCCCCCCCCTTGCATGGGGTGTAGTTCATGTCATTATTAAGTCGCAGGTTTGAAGCTTCAATCGACGCGGCGTGCGGGTGCATACCCTCGCCTCCCCGCTCGCCCCCGTCTCCGGCCGGAGTCGGCGTCTTCACGCCGTCTAGGTGAGCCTCGGACCCTCTCTTGACTGGTTTAATCACTTGCTTAGCTTAGTATTATTGCTATTGCTTCATCGGACGGAGAGTGAGAGCTCGGCCCAAATTGCTAGTACCGTGAGTGACCACCGCGGGCAAGTTGAGAGTGAATCCACTTAACCCACACCCTTGGTGTGTTGGCCGCCCATGATTTGGGCATCCTAGGCCCATTTGGGGTTCTTCCCAAGCTAGCCAACCATTGGAGCCTAAAGGTCCCGCCTCGGACCCTCTCCAACATCGCCTAGTCGCCATCGGGTACTAGTGTGCGCCATACGGGTGAGCTCGCTAGTGTGAGTCCGCTGCTCAAACTTGAATGCTTGCAAAATAGGTCCAAGGTTGGTTTTACATCAATCATGATGCCAAGCGGCTCCCTTCTGAGTTTAGCAAGCCGCCAAAATTCGACAAGTTCAACGGGAAGGGATCCCCAAAAGAACATGTCGCCTACTACATGACTGTCATGGGTGATCTAGCCACTGACGAGTCATATTTGCTGAAATATTTCGGGTCCTCGCTCACGGGGCTCGCATTTGAATGGTACTCCAGCCTCCCGACCGGGTCGATCAGCGACTGGTCGGACATGCAGAGGAAGTTCAGGGAAAGATTTCATGTCACAGAGAGGGAAGTCACAATTGCTGAACTCTACTCTATAGGACAGAGGGCAGATGAGACAGCCCTTGATTATATCAAGAGGTGGAGGAACCTCGGAATGAGATGCAAGCGGCCCCCGCAACAGGAGGACGCTATACAAATCTACAAGCAGAACCTCAGGAGAGAGGTACTAGAAAAGATGATTGGCATGGAAATTTGGTCGTTCGACCGCCTGAATAATGTTGTGGTCGAGGTAGAAGCCTTCCTGGCAAGACTTGTCCCGACATCAACTATTGCCGCTGCACAAAAAGGCAAGGCAGCAGAGCGGCGCCAGGCACCTAAAGAAGCGAGCACCCTTGATATCAAGGTGTTTGAACAACAAAAAGACAAAGGCAAGAAGGCAGCTGCCCCTCAACCTGCTAAAACTGAAGATGGCAAAGAAGGTCCATCACTCTGGGACAAGATGAAGAAGGCCTACTCTTTCCCGAAGGAGAAGACCAGGATCTTGTTTGACTGCGTTACTCAGTATGATAAGGTCACCCTGCCTGAGCCAAAGAGGCCGGAGGACCTGAAGAGAAGAGACAACCTAAGATTTTTCCCTTACCACCAGATGCTGGGACATCCGATTGAAGACTGTTATGTTTTCAAGGATATTATCGAAGGCATGGTGAAGAAAGAAGAGATAGAGTTGGGGGAGTACAAGGTTGACCCTCCACAACCACATGAGGTGCCTCTAAGAAGAGCCGCGGTCAACATGGTCTCTCTATATCTGGCATTGCCTGAGGAGACCGCAGAAGCCAGCACTCAGCATACCTATGAAGCCTGCTTTCTGGCCCTAATAAAAGAACAAGAGGGATGGCAGCAAGTCCCTGCAAGAACCAAGAAAAAGGGCACATCTCGCCCAATAGTGGGGGCACATATTCGTGGCATCACACCATGACCCCCTCTGCCAGTGGCAACACCTGTGTGGACCAATCCACCTGCAGTCATCAGAATACCTACCCACAATCGGAGGAGGCAGACACCATTGCCAGTGGTCAAGGAAATTAGTCCAGAAGCCCGGCGGCTACAAGACTACATAAATGGGCTAGATGAATATGTACAGCCCGAACTAGAACCTTTACTGGTACGGGATCATGTCCCATGCCAGGAACTAGAGCAACTTTCACTGAAGCAAGAAGAGGAAGCTGACAAAGCATCAGACAAGGATGGCAGCATGTTCTGGGGGTAAGCACCAGTCGAAGAAAAGAAAAGAAGATAAAGAAAGAAAAGAAGGGCTAGCAAGGCTACAAAGGGTATAATCCTTTCTTTTAACACCCTCTCTGCTCTGTTCAATTTTCCTGGTGAGGAGGATAAAGAAGAGATATGCTTCGCACCCGCCGCCAAGGAAAGCCAGGCCGAAGTCGCAACTGCTACACATGCAACCTTGTCAAGCCGAAGATGGGGGCGTCAGCCGCCCGCCAACCAAAACATTATCTTCAGGTGAGAACAACCCTATAAGATACCCCCTCTGGAGGTTAGGGGAGTCCAAATCCCTCCTCCGTCAGGGCTATACAATCAGAATGGGGGCAGCACCACCGTCCATTCCTTCTTGGAGTTCCTGAAGATGCCAAAAGGGAAGCAGCCATGCCAGGATGCCGAACCAACAACTCGGGGCACTCGCTCGCAGCTCCAGCAACCTTCCAGATTGCCGGATGAAGAAGAAGCTTGCCCGACGGCAGCTGATGAGGGACAGCAAGGAGACGACCCCAAGCAGAAGGGTGCAGCCTCAGCGCCCGATGAAGCAGGCCCATCATGGGCGATAGTCCAAGACTCTCCCAAGCCCAGGTGGGCAGAAGAAATGAAACTATCCAATGTCCGAGCAGGAAGTCGGGTAGTAAAGCTGTTGAAAAAGCCCCCGCCAAGATTCACTATCTGGGAAATCCTCTCTCTGATTGAAGAGACCCGACATGTGATCATTACTGCTCTGCAGACGCCTGCTCAATATGAAACCTGCCTGGCTGAAGCACTACCAGAGGCCAGCATGACCTTCACTCAGAAGGACATGTTGCTCCCCACTACCAGCCACAACAGACTGCTGTATATGAGGGGGCATCTGAATGGCCGGGAGTTGAACAGAATCCTGGTGGATCCCGGGGTGGCTGTCAACATCCTGCCCTACAGGATATATGAGAGGCACTACTTCAACGTGCGTCTCAAAAAAGTCAGAGATATGTGTATCACCAGCTTCAACCAAAAGTGTGAGGTGTCGCTAGGAGTAGCGGAATTCACACTCACTCTAGCAGACTTTGTCACAAGGGTGCAGTTTCATGTCATCAATTCTCGCACCTCGTACAAGGCGCTGCTCGACTGCCCTTGGGTACATGATAACATGGTGGTGCCTTCCACGCTCCACTAGTGCATCAAATATAACCTGGAGGGGAAGGAGGAAAGGGTTTTAGCTGATCTCCACCCGTTCGAAGTGTTCAAGTGTCACTTGGCAGACGCCCCTCTATATGCAGAATGGTCGCAGAAGACCCCTGAAGCCAAGTCCCCTTCCAGCACGTCAAAAAGCACATCCGACGCTGAATGGTTCCCTCCGCCGCCGCGTGGGTATGTTAATCCCAAGACGGTCTCACACATCACCGCCATCGGGAACGTGGGCAGGGTAGCGTCTCCCGCTATCTACCCCAAAGATAATGAAGCCAAGGTCGACCAGCAACACGGCCACATTGGGATCTCGGAAGGCCTTACCACGCCAACTTTTGGCCTCGATAATATCACTATCGAACCTTTCAAGGCTTGGGAGGTGGCACAGATAGATGGCCCTAGCAGCTTGTTTTACACAGTAGAGGAGCATCCTACACAGGAGGATACTGATTGTCATCTGCCTGAAGATATAGAAGACCCGTCAGTTCCCGTACATGGGTTGGCATTTGTAAAAAATCGAATGGCCATGATGTTCCAGAAGCAGCACATCCCCTCTGGCCAGCCTCGCAAGAAGAAAGAAGCATTCCAGAAGCTGTGGTATCTCCCAAACCTAGATAAAGAAATGAGACGTGTCTCTCAACACCCAGGGTGGCTTCACCCTCGAGGAATACTATTACAGTGGACGCTATGAAATGGATACCATTTTCACTTTCTACCCGACTGAGGATAACTCACTGGGGGCAGCTTTCGATGAACACCTGGCAGAAGCTGAATACATTGAACCAGCCCAACCAAGAAGTCTAGAATCAGAAGCCATATTCCCCTGCCGGTGCTGGGAACAGGTCTATCCTGAAGAAGCGGCTCTTCAAGCCAAATTCGACATGTCTAGCAGTAGTGAAGCTGAAGATACTGAAGAAGCAGGGAGGCCTCCCTCCAGTAGCCCCCCTCTGATGATGATGTCAGCACTTCTTGAATCGGTCAGGAAACCTTCTCCCAAGTCTGATCAAGAGATGGATGCTACTAGAAGAGAAAAGGCTACCTCCACTGAAGATGTGATGACCCAAGAGAGCGGGACCTTCTCACCTGGTACCATGGAGCTGCAGTGCTACTCTGACTCAATGATAAACATGCACCAGTCCTTAGTGACTGCAACCCCGTCAATAGAAGATGAGGCAATCGACTCAGCCCTCAGAACTACTATTGAGGTAGATTTGCTGGCAGAGCAATTCATAGAGCCACTACCGGCCGAATGAAAGATTCCTGACGAAGCTCAGATAAGGAAAAATGAAGAGATCGAGGTCCTCGACCTCGAAGATGATATACCCGACTTTGTCGACCTTCAGTTTGCACCCCCGAAGATAGAAGATGGAGGCTAAGCAACAGTCGATGAACTGATAGAAGTCAACATGGGAGACGAGGATGACCCCAGGCCGACCTTCCTCAGCGCCCAGTTATCTGCTGAAGAACGGAAGATGTACCTCCAGCTGCTGAAAGAATACCAGGATTGCTTTTCCTGGACCTACAAGGAAATGCCAGGATTGAGCCCCGTGGTCTCACAGCATGAGCTAGCCATAAGCCCTGAAGTTGAGTCGGTGAAGCAACCACCGCGGCGCATGAGGCCAGAGCTCATCACTCAAATATGCAAAGAAGTCGACAAGCTCATTGATGTGGGTTTCGTCGAAGAAAATCAATATACCACGTGGCTAGCTAATATTGTGCCCGTGAGAAAGAAGAATGGATAGATCCTAATATGTGTTGACTTTCGAGATCTGAATAAGGCTTGCCCTAAGGATGACTTCCCAGTACCGATAACAGAGGTCATGATTGATGCCACGACCGGCCATGAAGCCCTGTCATTTATGGATGTGTCATCCATCTACAACCAGATATGGATCGCGGAACATGATCGGGTCCACACTGCCTTCCAAACTCCCAAGGGAATTTATCATTACAAGAGAATGCCGTTCGGATTAAAGAATGCCGACGCAACTTATCAGTGGGCGATGACCAGAATATTTGATGAGCTACACTACCATAAGGTTGAGTGCTACATAGATGACCTGGTAGTCAAGACCAGGAAGAAAGAAGACCATATGCAGGACCTCTAAGTTATCTTCCAAAGGCTAAGGCAGTATGAACTGAAGATGAACCCCATGAAGTGTGCGTTCGGAGTATCGAGCGGAAAGTTCTTGGGTTTCATTGTCATATATCAGGAAATTGAGATAGACCTCGCAAAGATCAAGGTGATCCAGGAGCTACCTTCACCAAGGAACCTCTCAGAACTGAGATCTCTACAAGGCCGCCTGGCATACATCCGGCGGTTTATATCCAACTTGTCAGGGCGATGCCATCCCTTTCATAAGCTGATGATGAAAGATGTTCCCTTCTATTGGGACGAATATTGCTAGATAGCCTTCGACAAGTTGAAGGATTATCTGAAGACTCCTCCAGTGCTGGATACGCCGGTGAAAGGACGGTCGCTAATCCTCTACATAGTAGCCACATATAACTCCATGGGGGTAATGCTAGCCCAGAATAATGAAGAAGGGAAGGAACAAGCCCTCTATTACCTCAATCAAAGAATGGTCAGAACTGAGGAGAGGTACACATATATCGAGAAGATCTGCCTGGCACTGGTCTTCATGGTCAAGAAGCTTCGGCACTATATGTTGTCACATGAAGTTAAGTTGATCTCCAAGGAGGATCCGCTTAAATATATCATGTAACAACCGGCCCTCAAAGGCCGCCTAGGTAAATGGGCAGTGATTCTTATGGAGTATGATATCTCCTACGTACCGCAAAGGGCCGTCAAGGGCCAGGCCATCGCCGACTTCTTCGCTGAGCATCCGGTGCCTGAAGACTGTCCACTGGAACCAGGGCTTTCTGAAGATGAAACCTTAGAGGTCGGCCAAGTGCAGCCCTCTCTGTGGCAACTGTATTTTGACACGCTTCCAGAATTGACACCTCAGCAACTGGATCAGCGAGAGTTAGGGCAGGGGCAGGCATAGTCCTGAAATCTCCAGAAGGAGAAGTCATATATACATCCTGTTCAATAAACAAGCCTTGCACAAATAATGAAGCAGAATATGAAGCCCTCATAATCGGGTTACAGATTGCTCTGTCCATGGGAATTCAGATGCTAGAAGCATTCGGGGACTCTATGCTAGTTATAAAATAGTTGGAGGGAGAGTTTGATGTACGGAAGCAAGAACTCCTTTCTTATTACCATCTGGCACTCTGCCTGATGATAAGATTCTATTTCATCAGCATCAAGTACATCAACCGAGGACAGAATGCTCAAGCAGACGCCCTTGTAAAGCTAGACAGTTCTTTGGCAGTCTCGCCAGATACAAGCCTGAATATAACAGTAATCAATCAGCGGCAGGTCCCCAGTGTGACAGAAACCCTAGCCGATGAACAAGCAAATGAAGTGGCAGCTGTAGAAGGAATCCAACACTCCGATTGGTGGGAGCACCTCCTACGTAGGTTTCAACACCAACAACTCCCAAAAGAGAAAGAACAAAGAATGAAGCTCCTGAGAGTCAAACACTCTTATGAAATGAAGAACGAAACATTGTTCCGGATAAGGGCGGATGCCCAAAAGAAGATTTTACTTCGCTGCTTATCTCTAGGGGAAGCCGGGCAGGTAATCCAAGAAGTCCATGCCGGGTCAGCTTGGGCACACCAGGTCGGTGCGAAAATGAAAATTGAAATAAAGAAATTAGGCTATTATTGGCCCTCCATGTTTGATGATTGCTGCAAGTTTGCTAAAGCCTGCTAGAAATGTCAAGAGCACGCCAACGTATCCAGGAGACCACCGGTGCCGCTACATCCCACCATATCAAGTTGGCCGTTCGCCCAATGGGGCACGGACGTGGTGGGGCCACTGCCAGCATCTTCGTGAGGATGCAAGTACATCTTAGCAGCTACATATTACTTCTCTAGATGGGTAGAGGCGATAGCACTAAGAGAAGTGACCGGGGAACTGGTCAACAGATTCTTCCGACAAAATATAATATTCTGATTTGGAGTACCCAGCCGAATCATCTCTGACAACGGCAGTCACTTCAAGAATCAGAAGGTGTACCGACTGGCCGACAAATGCAAGATTGATTGGAGAGCATCATCTCCCTACTACCCTCAAGCCAACGGACTTGCAGAAGCCTTCAACAAGACGCTATGCACTCTACTAGCAAAGACTGTCAAGGCCAACAAAAAAGATTGGGAAGAAAGGATGTACGAAGCACTCTGGGCTTACCGTACAGTCTACAAAACCCCGATTGGCTACTCACCTTACTCCCTCGTGTACGGGTCAGAGGCTGTGGTGCCAATTGAATTAGAGGTTCCCTCGTTGCGAATCGCCATCCAGCATGGGTTAGTTGGCAACGAACAGACTAATATGGAAAGAAGACTAGAAGAGCTCGCTGAGCTCAAAGGAAAGCGTCTCCGTGCGCAACAAAATATTCAACTCTACCAAGCCCGCATGACCCGTGCTTTCGATAAGCTGGTCAAAGGGCGAGAATTCAAGAAAGGCGACCTAGTAATGTTTAAAAGAAGAGAAGTGATGGCCTCTAACCCCAAAGGAAAGTTGGATGAAAACTGGGTCGGATCATATGTCGTCCGCCGAGTATATGAAGGGGGTGCATACGTCTTTGTAGATCACAAAGGAGTCGTCCAGTTCTCTCCCCTTAATGGAAAACATATGAGGTTGTATCATTGATAAGTGTGTAATTTTACATGTTAATTAATATTATAACGCACTTTTATGAGCTTTAATATACATCACTATGCATTTATCACACTTAATTTTAATTTTAGATCAAAATATTTAATTACCTGATTTAATTAAATTTTGATTCTATTTTACATGCACAAAGGAAGATCACAACAAGAGGAATAAAAAGAAAATAAATAAGAAGACAAATGGGCCAAAGTCCATTCATACATCCAAAAGCCCATGCCGACCAAGCACAATCTGAGTTCAAATAAAAAAAAGAAAAAATAAAAATAAATAAAAACAAAATAATTGTTTATATTTATATATGATAGGTATACATATATATATATATATTAGATATATATATATATGATATATATATATATTTGATATATATAGTGATACATATATTAGATATATATATATATATATATGATATATATATATATTTAATATATATAGATATATACATATATAGATATAGATGATATATATATTTGATATATTATATGATATATGATAAGGCTTCACTTCACAAAAGTATGCAGGATAGCTCACGCTGAAGAAGCTTCACACGTCGGCAACAATGGCCATGTAATGGATAGCTGCATGCATAGTCTTAAAGGAACTGAAGAAGCAAAAGGGCACCATGTAGCAAGCCACCCTTCACACATGGAGGGCTCCACAAGGTACCTGGCTTCGTACACCAACAAGAGCCATGCTAACAAGTCTTCACAATATGCAATGTGAAAGATAATGCATGCAACACAAGGGCTCCATCTCCACATGCAAAGATAAAAGTATGCAACAGTTAAGGCATCAAATACAACACCAAAAGCATGCAACACTTGGTCCACCTGTCGGCAAAGCTTTCAAACACACAAGGAAACGTGGATGGCGAATGGCCAAAGCTGCCAAGGTAGCTGACAGGAAAAGTGGGCATGAGTTCTTTAAATGTGCCTGTCGACGCAGGAAAGCAGATGGGCAACATGGAGAAAAATAGAGAGAGACAGTCGGCCGACGTTTGAAAAGAGAAAAAAGAAAAAGTGAGAAGAAGAAAATGTTTGGTGGGCTTAATTTCAACAAAAGCTGTAAGAGTGTTTATATAGAGAGCAACCGTGTAATTGTGGCCCTATAAAAAGGGGTCCTATTATTAATTTAGGGGAGAGTTCTTTTTTGGCTTTGGAGAGTCACGTAGGAGTGTTTTGGAGAGCTTGTGTTTGTGGGTTTTGGGTTGTTGTAGTGTTTTGTATTCATATTGTTGTACTCTTAGTCATTTTTAGCCCTTCACAGTCCCTTTACATGCATGTGTATTCTTTATTTCGAATTGCTTTCTTCAGCAAAGTTGTCCATCTCTAAGTGTTTGTCATTTTCTCTTTCTATCACTTTTCTTAAATCTCCACCGTGTTTGAGTTATTCCCCAATTTTCAACTTTCTATTCTGTGCGATCACTGTTCATCCGAGATGATAGTCTCTGCCATTTCTCCGTTTTGGAACCCTTCCAATCCTCTTTTCTCTCTGAGTTATTCATCAAAGTTGTTCCTATCTCGTAGATCTAACTTTTCTTCTTCTACAACGTCCTCCAACTCTTCTTCGTTTTTAAGTTATAATTAATTTTGTAAGGTTCTATTTTCTACCCAGTCACTATTCACCCGAGGCCATAGATGCCGATTTTTCACGTTTTTCACCTTCGTCCTCTCATTTTCTGTCTCTGAGTTCTTCACCAAACTTCTTCCTCGCTTCGCCCTCTACAACTTTCTCTTCTTCCATTTCTTCTAATTCTCTTTGAATTTTAGGTTATTTTCCTTATTTTCAACCCCTATGTTCAATATAATTTCAGTGTGTTCAACTTGGTATTTTTCCCACTTCTTCTATCTATCTCCCTCTTCCCTACTTTTTCACACATCCCAAGGCGGATCATCTTCCTCTCGTCTTCTCGGCGACGTCTACTTCCATGACGGAGTGAAATTTCAAGACTTGGCACGGCGGAGACGGCGGCTACTCATCATCTTATTGGCTCTTATTCTTTTTTTTTCTCTTATATTTGCGAGTTATATTTTCATATTTATTAAAGTTGAACATGTCACCTTTCATAGCAATAAAATTTAGAGTTTGGTAAATTGTGTCATTCTCTTTCTATCTCTTTCCAATTTCTCTCCTTAACCCTCTCATATTCTTTAATTAATTTTCATGCAAGTTTCCTTTCCATTAGTTTAATCTCATTCAAAACTTTGAATTTTTCAAATACAAGATTTCTCATCCATGCTTAATTGAAAATATTTCTTCTCCGTGAGATCGACCCGTATTCACAACTTTTCTTGAATTTTAATATTTTTAAGTGAGTGAGTTCGGTTAATTTTTAAATTGTGGCACGACATTTTTAGCGACATTTGTCGGAGTGCATCAATTTTTTGCGCCGTTGCCGAGTAGGAAATAATTTTTAATGGTTGGATATTCTTGTATTTGATTTGTATATTTGTATATTAATTTTTCTATTTTTTCTTTTACAAGAAAAAGAAAAAAAATCAAAAAAATCAAAGACATTAGAAATTCAGATCTGAAATTCAAACGAAATAATCTGTCACAGAATGTCAAGAAGCGTCGCTAAAGGTCTGCAAACGTAGGAATTCTGGAACTCTGAAAAATCCTGGAAAATTAAGCGTCACTAAAGGTCTATAAACGTAGGTACGGGTCCTGTTTTTTTATTTTTTGAAAAATCTTCAAACAAATCTAAAAAATTCTTGAAAAATATTTAAAATTCAAAAAAAATCAGAACACACAAAAACATCATTTTAGATTTAATTTTGTAATATATTTGTATGTCTTTGTTATTTTATTGTTTATAACTTCTTGGATTCATCTCTTATTGAAAAAATTTTTAAAAAAAATAAAAAAATAAAAAAAATCTCTGAAAAAAATAGAAAATAGATAATCATAGAAACTATTTGATTTCATGCTATCATGTTTTCATTGTAAATGCATATTATTTATGTATTTTAGTTGATTCGCCATTTATTTACATCAATTGAAAAATTCAAAAAAAAATACTCTCTGAAAAAAATCAAAAGAAAAATTTAGAGGTAAGTTCTCATTTTTCTTAGTCTTCTAATAAAAAAAAGAAAACGAGGGATTACGTTACATGTAAGAAGCATAAACCTCTCTCATTTTTTTTATTTGCTTAATACTCTTGCATATTGTGGCTAGATAGGTTCAGTAAATAAAAAAAACTCTTCACTAGAACCAAATAAAAAAAATCTCATTCCAAGATTAGAAATCACACACATCATGTTCTAGGTCATGCATCATGTAGGTTACATTAATTTTATTCCATATTTATGTTTTATAAAATAATTGTTCATACATTTGCATATTAAACTCCTTGTTTGAACCTATTTGTTGCATCTCATTCTTCAAAACACTCTAAGGACACTACCCCTAAACAAGATAAGGTGGGGATTTCATCACCCTTCCTTAGCCCACAAATCATAATTTTCTTCATCTTTGCATCACCTAAGCCATAAATAAAATTCAGTAGACGTTAGACCTAGGATCACACTGTGGTTCTAGTGTTATTTGGGTTTATCCTCTTATGAAAACTGGTGTCTAAAGTAAGACGGTCGGACGGCAAACGCCTTAAGTGGGCTAGTGGTTTGACATAATTAGGTCCCTACGAAAGTAGGGGGAGCCTCCCACTACCCCACCCCTTACCTGGCTGGTGAAAATATTGAGAGTGAACTTAAGTTTCACTTTAATCATTTTGTGAAACCCCATTTGCAGGTTTAGGACACATTTAGGTCATTAAGGTAATTTGTGTGACAACTTGTTTGTGTTTGTATAAAAATAAAACTAAACAATAATAATAATAAAAAATCATTCTCTTCTCTCTTTTCATCTTAAGTTGTGTCAAAATAAAAAAAAACAAACAAAAATAAAAAAATCAGCATAAAAAATCTCGCTCTCATTTTGTCCTAATTTATGCAAGGTAGGATTGAAAGGTTAGTGTATTCTAGAACTCACCATCAACCTAACCTCATGACAGACCACAACCAAAATCAACAGCAAGTTCAACAAGTCGATCCCAAGCAAATGAAGGAATATTTCTTGCCCGATCAATACCAACCTTCATTTTATACCCAAGCACCTCAAAATTAAGCGGCACAATATGAAATTAAATCAAGCACCATTCAAATGTTGCCATCCTTCTATGGCAATACCAATGAGGATCCCTACAGACATCTAGATGAGTTCCTCCAGATTTGCTCAACTGTGAAAATCCCAAACTTCTCTGATGATGCTCTCAGGCTGACTCTCTTCCCATTCTCTCTCAAAGACAAAGCCAAATATTGGTTAGGAGCCTTGGGTAGATCAATTGACACTTGGGCAAAAATGCAAAAAGAATTTTTAAAAAAATTCTATCCCATAGGGCGAACTAATACCATGAGGAGAGCGATAACTGGATTCACACAAAATCCTGGGGAACAAATCAATGAGGCATGGGATAGGTTGAAAGATTTGTTAAGGAAATACCCACATCATGGTCTGTCAAGATGACAAATAGTTCAAGCATTCTCTGAGGGATTGACTGATAGTTACCGTCAAATGGTGGATGCATCATGTGAGGGGGCTTTTATGAGTAAGAGCGAAGATGAGACATATGATTTATTTGAAATGCTCAGTGAAAATTTAATTATTCATGCCTCGCTCTCATCCTATGAGAGAACGATTGGGCCGACTAAGAAGGGTGGGCTTTATGAAGTGAAGAGCCAAGTTGAGTGTGAGAATAGGATGGATATCAATGCCTTGACTCAGAAATTGAACAAAATAGAATTGTTGGCGCAGAAGATAGAGAAGGTTGATCTCGTAGCTCAAAAGCTAGATCAATTGCTATCTAGGCAGGAACCTTCTTCGTCAGGTCCTCGACCTCAACCATTCTCAACTCCAAGTCATGAAGAGATCTGTGCTCTTTGCTCTAGCCCCGATCATGTGGTAACTGATTCCCCCACTGCAGCCCAGCTTTCCCCATTCATCCAAGAACAAATCTTCACTGCTCAGGGTGTCCATAAGCCTCCTTATGATCCTTATTCCAACACCTACAATCCAGACTAGAGAAACCACCCGAATTTTTCTTAGAAATCTTAGCAAGGTCCATCTACCCAATCCAATCCCTCTTTTCAAAAACAACCCTTTCATGCTCCAATTCAATCTCACCAACATTATCAATCTCCTTTTCACCAGCCTCAACACCCAATTCACCGAGCTCATCATAATTTTTCTCAATCCAATTCACCTTTTCCACAACAATCTCAACACCCATCACATTATTCTCAGGCCCCGTATCAGCAAGCTCAACTTTCTCAGGGCCAATACCATCAATATCATTCTAACCGATTCAATCAAGTTCCCTTCCAACCCCCTCCTCAACCTCCACAGCCCAATTTTGATGAAAAATTCGACCAACTCCAACAACTCATTCTTTCTCAACAACCATCCATTGCTAAGTTGGAAGGTCAGACATGGCAATTAGCAGCAAGTAATGTGAGGAGAGAGGTGGGTTAGCTTCATAGCCAGCCTTTGGCTAACCCAAGGAACCAACCTCCGGGCTTCCCCCAAAGAGTTCTTATTCTTCCTCAACCAAACCAACCTCAGCCGCCACCTCCTGTAGGTCCCCAATTTGAGAATGCCACGGCAATCTCTTCTCTTAGGAGCGGGAAGGCTTTAGATAATCCTTATAGGACTAAGGAAGTTGGCAGTAGTTCGAGCCAAGAGACCCAAGAGGAGAGTGCTGCGGAAGAGGAGCCCGTAATTGTTAAAGAATTGAAGAAGCCGGAGGGTAGAGAGAAGAAGGTGGATAAAGGGAAGGTGAAAGTTGATGAAAGACCCCAAGAATATGTGCCTAAGGTCCCTTTTCCCGATGCTCTGAAGTTGAAGGCTCACAAGAAACCGTCGGTGCAACAGGAAGAATTAATGGAATTGTTTAAATAGGTGAATATCAATATTCCACTCTTGGATGTAATCAAGCATGTGCCGGCATATGCAAAGTTTTTGAAAGTGATTTGTACTCCAAAGAGGGAGCCAAGGACGGTGACTCAAAAGATCCGCTTGTCTGAGGATGTGAGTGTTGTTTTGATGAATCATTTGCCGAAAAAATTAAAGGACCCCGGAGCCCCTTTAATCTCATGTGATATAGGTGGAGTCACTTTTGATCGACCATTGCTAGACTTCGGTGCTAGCGTAAATCTTTTGCCCACATTTATCTATAAGCAGTTTGATCTGGGGGAGTTAAAACTTACTTCAATCATCCTTCAATTGGCGGATAGGTCGGTTAAAACACCAAGGGGTCTGTTGGAGGATGTTATTATAAAGGTGCATAAATGTTATTTCACGGTGGATTTTGTCATTTTGGACATGGCATCGTCCCAAGATCTAAAGCACACACCTATTATTTTGGGACGTCCATTCTTAGCTACGGCAAAGGCCAACATCAATTGTGCCACGGGGATAATGGATATATCATTTGGAGGAGAGAAGGTTACTTTGAATATTTTTAAGGCTTCTCAATACCTAGACAATGAAAAAGAATGCAATATCATTGATATCTTTGAGGAGGTGATTGATGAAAGTCCGGATGACATCGAGGATACCATAGAAGAGGGTAGCATGCTTCAGGATTCTCCTCTCTCATCTGCACCCTGGTCTAGGGTAGAACCACTTCTTGCACTTCAGTCTGAACCAATCTTGCCATCTCTGGAACATCCTCCCGCTCTGGAACTCAAGCCTCTCCCGGACTCCCTTAAACATGAATATTTGGGACCTAAACACACTCTACCTATCATCATGGCCTCCAACCTCACTTCTACTTAGGAATCCCAACTCTTAACTGTCCTTAAGGAGTATAGGGGGGAAATATGTTGGTCGGTGGCAGACCTCAAGGGGATCAGTCTGGATGTTTGTATGCACCATATCTATTTAGAGGACAATGCCAAGCCGAGCAGGGAGATGCAGCGCCGGTTGAATCCTAACATGAAAGAGGTGGTTAAGCAAGAGGTGGTGAAATGGTTGGATGCCAGGATTATGTATCCCATCTCTGATAGCAAGTGGGTTAGCCCCACGCAAGTAGTTCCAAAGAAATCCGGACTGACCGTGATTCAAAATGAGAAGGGTGAAGAGGTGCCAATGAGACTACAAACGGGATGGAGAATCTGTATTGATTACAGAAAATTGAACTCAATGACAAAGAAAGATCATTTTCCTCTCTCGTTTATTGATCAAATTTTAGAGAAATTGGCTGGACAAAGATATTTTTGCTTTTTGGATGGATACTCCGGGTACAATCAGGTTGCTATCTACCCGGAAGATCAGGAAAAGACTACATTCATGTGTCTGTATGGCACGTTTGCATTTAGAAGAATGCCGTTTGGGCTTTGTAATGCCCCTGCCACCTTTCAGCGGTGTATGATGGCAATCTTTTTTGAAATAGTGGGAGAATTCTTGGAGGTTTTCATGGATGATTTCTTAGTTTTTGGTGATTCATTTGATTGCTGCTTGGAGAATTTGTAGAAGGTGCTGGCCCGATGCATTGAATCTAATCTGGTGCTCAGTTGGGAGAAAAGTCACTTTATGGTAAGAGAAGGCATTGTGTTAGGCCATGTTGTTTCAGAGAGGGGGATAGAAGTAGACGAGGCTAAGGTTGATCTAATTTTCAATCTTCCTCCCCCTTCATCTGTCAAGCAAATCTGCTCTTTTCTTGGCCATGCGGGTTTTTATAGAAGATTCATTCAGAACTTCTCTACCATCACTCGTCCACTCACTAAGCTTCTAGCCAAGGACACTCCATTCCAACTAGATGAGTCTTGTCTTGAAGCTTTCCACTCTCTTAAAGCGGCCCTCACTCAAGCCCCAATCCTGTAGTCTCCTGATTGGTCGCTCCCATTTGAAATCATGTGTGATGCCTCTGACTATGCTACAGGAGCTGTCTTAGGCCAGAGAATTGATAAGAAACCTGTGGTGATCTATTATGTGAGTCGCACTCTCGCCGATGCTCAATTGCATTATACCACCACAGAGAAAGAACTTCTGGCTGTTGTGTTTGCCCTAGAAAATTTTCGCTCATATCTTTTGTGGGCCAAAGTCATTGTCTATTCTGAGCACGCTGCTTTGAAATACCTGCTCACCAAGAAAGAGGCCAAACCCCGACTCATCCGTTGGATCTTATTGCTTCAGGAATTTGATTTAGAAATTAGAGACAAGAAGGGGTTAGAGAATGTTGTGGCTGATCACTTATTTAGGATTGTGATTCCTGAAAGTGCTCCTATGTCTGATTCCTTCCCTGATGAGCAAATTCTTTCCATCTCTCACACCTTAACCCCCTGATACACTCACATAGTCAATTACCTGGCGGTAAGACAGATTCCAGGAGGGTGGTCTAGGCAGGAGAAGGATCGATTATTTTCAAAGGTTAAGCACTACTTTTGGGAGGATGCCGAGCTATTTCACATGGGTCACGATCAAATAATAAGAAGATATGTCCCCGAGGAGGAGCAACAATCTGTTTTGAACTTTTGTCATAATCTCGCCTGTGGGGGAAGGAAAGAAAATAGCGGCGAAAGTTTTGTAGAGTGGATTCTATTGGCCCACCTTATTCAAAGATGCTTATGAATTTTCCAAAACATGTTTGAGATGCCAAGCCGTGGGTAACAATTCTAGGAGAGATATGATGCCGCTAAACCCCATTATGGTTGTAGAAATTTTTGATGTTTGGGATATTACTTTCATGGGACCATTTCCACCATCCTTTGGCAACGAATACATCTTGGTGGCAGTCGACTATGTGTCGAATTGGATAGAAGTTGTTGCTACTAGGACCAATGATTATAAGGTGGTAATGAAATTTGTCAAGAAAAATATCTTTTCTAGATTTGGGTGTCCTAGAGCTATGATTAGTGATGGGGGGTCCCATTTAACGAACTCCCAATTCTGTGCTTTGCTTCACAAATATGGCATCACTCATAAGCTAGCCACCCCCTATCATCCCCAAACTAGTGGCCAGGTGGAGGTTTCCAATAGGGAGATAAAGAACATCTTGCATAAGACAGTTCGGCCTGATAGGAAAGACTGGTCCGAGAGACTAGATAATGCACTCTGGGCCTATAGAACTGCCTTTAAGACTCCCATTGGCATGTCTCCATATCGTCTCATTTTTAGAAAAGCCTGCCACTTGCCCGTAGAGCTTGAACATAGAGCCTATTGGGCCATTAAGCAAGTTAACTTCGACTTAACTCAAGCTGGAGCCCAAAGAGCCCTACAACTCAATGAACTGGAGGAACTAAAAAATGAAGCCTATGAAAATTCCAGGATTTACAAAGCTAAAACCAAGGCTTTCCACGATTAGCATATCCACAGGAAAATTTTTCACGAAAATTAAAAGGTTTGGCTTTTTAACTCACGGCTACGCTTGTTCCCCGGTAAGTTGAAATCCAGATGGGATGGACCATTTTGTTGTTAAGGCATTTGACCATGGAGCTGTTCAAATTCTGAATCCCCAAAATGGTCATATTTTTACTTTTAATGGTCAAAGGTTGAAACCATACTTGGAAAATGAGCTGTTATCACCGAAAGAATCCATAGCATTGTGTGATCAGGAATGAATTCCTTTTTGAGCTTTCATGCGTCTGGCTGAAGACGGTAAACTTAGCGCTTCTGGGAGGCAACCCAAGATTTTTATGATTTGATGTTTTGTTTTAGTGTGTTTGTTTTTCAGTTGTCAGGCCAAGAAGAGAAGAAGTTGTCGTCACTTTGCCCCATCCACCAGGTTGTATCCTTCCATCCCAACCATATTCGCTGTTTACTTGTTCTTTGCTCTTTCTATTACATATGTCATTGAGGACAATGTCATTCAAGTTGGGGGGAGAGACAAAAATTTTGTTTCATGTGAATACAATCTGATATGAGTCATTGCGTGATATCCTGCATTGATGAAAAGATGAAATCCCCATTTAGAGTTTCTTGATTCATGCTTGAATTGAAAATGATTCTAGAATAGAAAAGACTAGGGAGAATGATGATGGAAATTTTATTTAATCTAGCCATGGAAAACTGATCTAAGAATCTCTTTAAAAGTTCATGTGCACTTTAGAAAAATAAAAATCACGTTGCACGCTAATGAAACATGCAGGATAAGCCTTCTGCTATTTTGGGTATGTTGCCTGATATTCTGCACTTCTTAAAAAAGAGATCTTTTATAAGCGTTCTGCTAAGTTATCCATCAAATTAGTGTAAAAGCACAATTGAAAAAAAAAAGAGAAAAGAAAAAACCATGAAAAATGCTCCAAATCTGAGTAACCAGGCCTACTTCATCTAAGATGTGTTGAGGTTCGCGTCAAAAAGAAAAGGGAACCTTGATCTGCGAAACCGGGCCTGCTTCGAGGTTCGTGTTAAATAGTGAAGGGTAGTACAGCATCATGTGTGTAGAAAAATAAAAAGATCCCTCAGGGACAAAGCAATAAGGTAGACAAAAAGTTTGTACACTTACTACTCTGACTAAGAGGTGCAGGGTTGAAAGTCACTTATTTAGAATCGCAAATGGGGGATGCAATTGTCTACGCCGTGACTCTAGTATTTATACATGCACTAATACTATTGAATTTTGAGTTGAATTCTTGATCATGTACCTTAATTTTCAAATCTAAGGCTAGTATATGTTAACGTTTCCGGATTCCTAATCTTTGATTATTTCTGTGAAAGAATAGTTGGATACGAAGGTATGAACTTTGTAAACTCTTGTTGATCCTGAATTTTTAATTGTTTGCATTGCTAAGGGACTAACAATGAGTAAGTTGGGGGGTGTGATAAGTGTGTAATTTTACATGTTAATTAATGTTATAACACACTTTTATGAGCTTTAATATACATCACTATGCATTTATCACATTTAATTTTAATTTCAGATCAAAATATTTAATTGCCTGATTTAATTAAATTTTGAATCTATTTTACAGGCACAAAGTAAGATCACAACAAGAGGAATACAAAGAAAATAAATAAGAAGACAAATGGGCCAAAGCCCATTCACACATCCAAAAGCCCATGCCGACCAAGCCCAATCTGAGTTCACATAAAAAAAATAAAGAAAAATAAAGAAAAATAAAATAATTATTTATATAGATATATATGATAGGTATACATATATATATATATTAGATATATATATAGATATATATGATATATATATATATTTGATATATATAGATATATACATATATAGATATATATGATATATATATTTGATATATTATATGATATATATATATATATATATATATATATATATATATATATGATATATGAAAAGGCTTCACTTCACAAAAGTATGCAGGATGGCTCATGCTGAAGAAGCTTCACACGTCGGCAACAATGGCCATGTAATTAATATCTGCATGCATAGTCTTAAAGGAATTGAAGAAGCAAAAGGGCATCACATAGCAAGTCACCCTTCACACATGGAGGGCTCCACAAGGTAGCTGGCTTCGTACACCAACAAGAGCCATGCTAACAAGTCTTCACAATATGCAATGTGAAAGGCAATGCATGCAACACATGTGCTCCATCTCCACATGCAAAGACAAAAGCATGTAACAGTTAAGGCATCACACACAACACCAAAAGCATGCAACACTTGGTCCACTTGTCGGCAAAGCTTTCAAACACACAAGGCAACGTGGATGACGGATGGCCAAAGCTGCCAAGGTAGCTGACAGGAAAAGTGGGCATGAGTTCTTCAAATGTGGCTGCCGACACAGGAAAGCAGACGGGCAACATGGAGAAAAATAGAGAGAGACAGTCAGCCGACGTTTGAAAAGAGAAAAAAGAAAAAGTAAGAAGAAGAAAATGTTTGGTGGGCTTAATTTCAACAAAAGAAGGTGGTGGGCTTAATTTCAACAAAAGCTGTAAGAGTGTTCATATAGAGAGCAACAGTGTAATTGTGGCCCTATAAAAAGGGGTCTTATTATTGATGTAGAGGAGAGTTCATTTTTGGCTTTGGAGAGTCACGTAGGAGTGTTTTGGAGAGCTTGCGTTTGTGGGTTTTGGGTTGTTGTAGTGTTTTATATTCATATTGTTGTACTCTTAGTCATTTTTAGCCCTTCACAGCCCCTTTACATGCATGTGTATTCTTGATTTCGAATTACTTTCTTCAGCAAAGTTGTCCATCTCTAAGTGTTCGTCATTTTCTCTTTCTATCACTTTTCCTAAATCTCCACCGTTTTTGAGTTATTCTCCAATTTTCAACTTGCTATTCTGTGCGGTCACTGTTCATCCGAGATGATAGTCTCTGCCATTTCTCCGTTTTGGAACCCTTCCAATCCTTATTTCTCTCTACATTATTCATCAAAGTTGTTCCTCGCTTGTGGATCTAACTTTTATTCTTCTACTACTTCCTCCAATTCTTCTTCATTTTTAAGTTATAATTAATTTTCTAAGATTCTATTTTCTACCCAGTCACTATTGAACCACGCCCATAGATGCCGGTTTTTCACGTTTTTCACCTTCGTCCTCTCATTTTCTATCTCTGAGTTCTTCTCCAAACCTCTTCCTCTCTTCGCCCTCTACAACTTTCTCTTCTTCCATTTCTTCTAATTCTCTTTGAATTTTAAGTTATTTTCCTTCTTTTCAACCCCTGTATTCAATATAATTTCAGTGTGTTCAACTTGATATTTTTCCCACTTCTTCTATCTATCTCCCTCTTCCCTACTTCTTCACACATCCCAAGACGGATCATCTTCCTCTCGTCTTTTCGACGGCGTCTACTTCCATGATGGAGTGAAATTCTAAGACTCGGCACGGCGGAGACGGCGGCTACTCTTCATCCTATTGGCTCTTATTCTTTTTTTTCTCTCTTATTTGCAAGTTATATATATTTTCATTTTTATTAGAGTTGAACATCTCACCTTTCATAGCAATAAAATTCAGAGTTTGATAAATTGTGTCCTTCCCTTTCTATCTCTTTCCAATTTCTCTCCTTAACCCTCTCATATTCTTTAATTAGTTTTCATGCAAGTTTCCTTTCCATTAGTTTAATCTCATTCAAAACTTCGGATTTTTCAAATACAAGATTTCTCGTCCATGCTTAATTGAAAACATTTCTTCTCCGCAGGATCAACCCGTATTCACCACTTTGCTTAAATTTTAATATTTTTAAGTGAGTGAGTTCGGTAAATTTTTAAATTGTGGCACGGCATTTTTAACGACATTTGTCGGAGCGCATCAATCATACGGTTCAATCGGCATTCCCAGAATGATGTAAACCTACCTTGGTCTAGTGGCATTCCGCCCTGGCCGAGCTCTACCTACCTTGGTCTAGTGGCACTCCGTCCTGGCCGAGCTCTCAAAAAACTTATATAAATAATAATATATAATACAATATTGCCATTACGGGCCTTACGCCCGAATTGGCAAGAAATCTATTCTTTGCATTAGCATTACCTTCTTGCTAACGAATAAACCCCTTTTTCGGCGCAAGACTTCATGTCCTAGCCGACCCTCTTACAATATCGCCATTACGGGCCTACGCCCGAATTGGCAATAAATCTATCCTTTGTGTTAGCATTACCTTCTTGCTAACGAATAAATCCCTTTTTCGGCGCAAGAGTTCGTGTCCTAGCCGACCCTCTTACAATATCGCCATTACAGGCCTTACGCCTGAATTGGCAAGAAATCTATCCTTTGCGTTAGCATTACCTTCTTGCTAATGAATAAACCCCCTTTTTTTTGGCGCAAGACTTCGTGTCATAGCCGACCCTCCTACAACATCGTCGTTACGGGCCTTACGCCCGAATCGGCATCAAATCTATCCTTTGCGTTAGCATTACCCCCTTTCTAACGAATAAATCCTCTTTTCTCAGCGCAAGGCTGCGTGCCCTAGCCAACTGCCATATGCTACTACATAGGGTCAAACATCGCATAATTGACCCATCCTCATTTTCTCACTCTAAAAAAAAGGGAAACAAAATGAGGCTTAAAATAGAGGTGCCTCGCCAGTCTTGCTCCTACACCAGGGCAAGGGCAAAAATGGCCATAACCCGGCTGTAGTGAAAACCTGAAAGGGCGGCGCAAGTAAAATCGGGTACCCCGCCACGTGAAAACCCGAGAGGGCACGTGGGCAAAAGCAAGAGGGGGCTGGCCTTGGCGAAAACCCGAAAGGGCGGTTAATTCAGTAATGTGGTAATTTAAAGTTTCGCCTCACCCTCATCCTAGTGGAATTCCAAAATGGGCGATCACCACAATCCCCATCAGAGATCTTTCTCTACACATCCTTGCGACCCTTGTCATCATCGGCAAGATCGGTCAACATCCTTGCGACCCTTGTCATCATCGACAAGATCGGTCAACATCCTTTTGACCCTTGTCACCATCGGCAAGATCGGTCAACATCCTTGTGACCCTTGTCATCATTGGCAAGATCGGTCAACATCCTTTTGACCTTTGTCACCATCGGCAAGATCGGTCAACTTCCTTGCGACCCTTGTCATCATCAGCAGAATCGGTCGACATCCTTTTGACCCTTGTCACCATCGGCAAGATCGATCAACTTCTTGTGACCCTTGTCACCATCGGTAAGATCGACCAACTTCCTTGCGACCCTTGTCATCATCGGCAGGATCGGTCGACATCTTTGCGACCCTTGTCATCATCGGTAAGATCGGTCAACTTCCTTGTGACCCTTGTCATCATCGGTAAGATCGGTCAACATCCTTTTGACCCTTATCACCATCGGCAAGATCGGCCAACTTCCTTGCGACCCTTGTCATCATCGGCATGATCGGTCAACTTCCTTGCGACCCTTGTCATCATCGGCAGGATCGGTCGACATCCTTGCAACCCTTGTCACCATCGACAAGATCAGTCAACTTCCTTATGACCCTTGTCATCATCGGCAAGATTAGTCGACTTCCTTGTGACCCTTGTCATCATCGGTAAGATCGGTCAACTTCCTTGTGACTCTTGTCACCATCGGCAAGATCGGTCTGTTAGGATGCTAGGCCCGGATACAGAGGGGGGTGAATGTATCCCTCTAGAAAATATAGCCCAAATTAAAACTCTAAAGCTCAGATATGCGGAATAAAGACTAATGAGCTTTCCAAGATGAAATGATAAGGCAACAAATGAACAAACAGTTGGACTGCACCAATGCAGCCACCTGAACAACCAGAAACGAAGGCAGAGCTAAACAACCCAAACACACTTAGCAGAATATAATGCTCAACAATAACTCTCTAGATAATGCAACTAGACAAGCATGCACAACCTGTGAATGGGAGGTAGAAGATATGGAGCTAACGCAAGGCAAACCACTGCACAAATAATTTTAAGGTGGTTCGGTCCTCCAGACCTACATCCACCCCTCACTCCCAACCGGAGTGAGGCTACACTAGCCAATGCTAGAACCAAGCAGACTCAGTCTGCGAACAGTTGCTGCCACACAGCTTGACCAGGGGAACAGCCTCCCCTCTTCCTCCCAACCGGAGGGACCACCTAGTCTTGCAAACCACAAGACCAGAACCGGAGGACCAATCCTCCCTTCCTCCAACCCGAAGGGAACCAACCAATGACACCCAGTCAAAGGCAACCTAGAGGTCTCGGACCTCCCTTCCTCCCAACCGGAGGGAACCAACCACAAGTAGCACCCAGCTACTTGCAAATCGAAGACACACGATTTCCCTTCTCCTGATTCCACAGGAGGAACCCGACCTCAGACCAGAGGATCGGAAGTACAAAGCTAACCAAAGAAACAAAAGGGAAAATAAGGAAACATAAAAAGCACAGCAACAAAAGCGGAAAATGAAACACAATGGTCATTCTGGATTTGATCCACGAACAGACTGAACAGATCTTCAATAGACTCTCTCCTCTTCTTCTTTTCTTCCTCTTCTTTCTTCTTCTCAGCGCACTCAATCTTTCTCTTCTGCTCTCACTCTCTATTTTCTTCTCTTTCGCAGGCTCTCCTTCTCTTCTCTGAAATTTTCTTCTTCTTCCTTCTTCTTCTTCGCTCTGCTGCTTCTCTTCTCTTCTTTTGCTCACACTCTCAGATTTCTTCGCTGGAGAGCTTCCTCTTCTTCTGTGGAGAGTTCACCCTTTTCGAGAGGATGATGGGGTGCTTTTATATCAGAAACAGAGCCTCCGAAGGTTGAGTAGAAAATGCCCTAGTGACCACTGATTGGCCCACTTGGCAGGGTAGCACCCCTTATCTAACACGTGTCAGCATCCTGCCCCTTATTCCCATCGGATCACGTGCCCCCTCATCAATACGCTCAGCAACTGGAGTGAGGTGGCGTTAACGCACTTGCTTCAAGGAGTTGACGCAGCCTTCAAAGACATTCTACCAGCAAAACTCAAGTCTGCTGCGTTGACGCTTCCAACCCATGGCGTTGACGCATTGATGCGTTCCAGTGAGCAACCAGCCTAGCCCTATTGACAGTTGCGTCGATGCTGCTCCACTGCTACGTTGACGCATTGGTGATCCAGTGATTATGTATTCAGTAGATAGACGTGCTGCGTTGACACTCTCAGCATGTTGCGTTGACGCATGGAGCTGCAGCGTCTGAACTTAGATGGCTTCAGCCCTCTCACGTTTCGTGTGGAGTGCGTTGACGCATTGTGCAACTGCGTCCACCCTCTGGTCACCTTGTCGATCCATCAACCTGCTGCGTCGACGCCACATGATGAATGTGTTGACGCTCCAGAGTAATCCATAAGCTTCTTTCTTGATTGTTTGAACTACTGCATTCACGCCACTTGATCAAGGCGTTGACGCATTGGTGTGTTCCAGTGACCAAGCAGCCTGGCCTTTTTAGTCCCTATCAGGCAGATGAAACGAAGTCATCAGTTTAAGTCTAAACCCTGTACAGTCTCTGAAGAATGCAAAGCATTGTATAGACTCAGTGAACTTAAAGACTTAGAATCAAAGAGGCGTTGTGTAGACTTTGAACCAGTGTACAGACTTCAAATTCGAAGACAGCCGCTGTATAGACTTTGAAGACAGAAACCAGTGTATAGACTTTCCACTGACTAATGTATAGACTTCACCAGTGAACGGCTGTACAGACTTGATGTGAACTTGAATGAACACGATGTACAGACTTTATGAAATGCAAACGGCTGAACAGACTTGAATGAGTATAGAGTGTATAGACTTGAAAGTCTGAAGGCGATGTGCATACTTGCTGAGTTGACGCTGCAGCCCAATGAATTGACACTGCAACGTATATACTTTACGTTCAACTGAAGATGTATATACTTAATCAAATGAAGAACCTAAACTCAAGAGTCGACGCATCAGCTCAAGGAGTTGACGCACTGGTGTTAGAACAGAGACAAGTATGACTGAAGGGTCGACGCATCAGCACACTGAGTTGACGCATTGCTGTGGAGACTGTGCAGACAGAGTGTAGACAGAATTAAAGTAGAGCATGTTATCTGACAGCCATATGAACTCCATTCACTTACATAATAAAACATGAATTTATCGAGCATATAAAAGACACAGCTAGATGACTCACAGTGAATAACTCACTTCGAAGACCAATCATCAAAACCATCATCAAAACCACAGGGGCACAACAATCTCCCCCTTTTTGATGATGGCAACACTACACAACACTACACAGTGAGTCATCTGATGACTCAAACTATTCTCCCCCTTTGACTTCATCAAAAAGAAAATAGTTTGAGAAATTAAAGCAACCAGCATGCTATAATTGAAAAAATAATCTCCCCCTCTGGCAAAAATCTCCCCCTTTGATATAGTCAAGATGAATCATGGGAGGGTAAGAATGCATATGCAGATGGAGATTTCAAAATGCAATATCACAATTCTCCCGCTTTAAGAGTTTCTATGCAGCATGATGCATATGACATGAAAACTCCCCCTTAATAGATGCCAATTGATATGCAAGTGATGCATGACATGGAAGCTCCCCCTCAATAAGTGGAATCTTATGAGATAGATGAGAAGGAGACCACAGGGGCAAACAAGGACAAGTTTAGGTCAATGAGCAGAAGAGGTTCAATTAGCAGATTTCTAAAGAGGCTTCAACTACAAGAATTTCAGTCAGATTTTCAAGGGAATGTCATTCTCATAGATCCAAATCAGAATATTTCAAAGTCTTCCATTATAAGGGCTTATGAATGAGCTTTAATGAACATCATGGTTTAAACATGATGTATGCAGAGTTTATCAATAAAATTCTGTATTGATATCTAAAACCATGTTTTAATAAAAATGAACCAAGCCCTCATATTTATCTTGATTATCCTCCATTTGTCTTACACAATCAAATTTATTGACTTCTTTCAGAATTACATGCACTAGTATTGAGATTAAGTAATTATGAAGACATATTATTTTGTCTAGGGTTGTAGCAATTTCATTTTAGCATCAATATTCAGATATTGAGATATGTTCAACAATTTTTCATGCTACAAATTTTACGAGTAGTCTAGTTCAGTGCACACTTTGTAACTAGAGGATATACCTTGATCAGAGGCCAATATCCCTAAGCACTTAGTGTGACTAACTGTCATGCTATATATGAACAGAGATAGCATTTACACATCATGACACACTGTAAATCATTTCTTGATGAGTGAGTTGTATTTCTCAGTGTGCATGCCATTGCTCTGCCTGAATTTCAATGAATTCTTAATCAGAGTTAACTATGGTACCTCATGACACAGTCCTTTGGACATGTGTTTCTCAGTAACCAAGGTCATTGCTCTGACAGATATTACCCTTTAGACTTTTCAAAAAAAATCGTTTGCTTCAAGTCAATAATAATTTTATGTACTTAATCAGTTGAAGTCATGTATTCAAAAGTGCAGATTTCAGAAGATTTTACAAGACACAGCATGAAACAGTTGGTTAAGGTTTATTAAGCATGCTTCAGATATTTTTAAGAGATTTTAAAGCCAAACTCATTGAGTACATTAAACTTAAACCACATTAGTTATTTCAGTCATTCATAAAAATGTATAATAGAAGATTTCTAGTTCAAGAATTTTCAGATTTATGATCGAGATAGTCCCATTGAAATCTTCATGACAGACTGATAGAATTCTGAAGCCAAATGATACCAATTCATAAAAGAGATTTTGAGGCTCAATGATTTCTGATATTATCAAGGTTTGTCAACTAAGATCAATGATGAAGGGTATGCAATGAATTCTCATAGAGATGTATGCATTTGACCACCTGCATGCAATGCATTGACTCCCCCTGACAACATGCATTCAGACAATATTTTTGGTATTTTTCATGAAATGCAATGCAATTAACTACATGCATACAAAGACTCAACATGAATGCTATGCAAGGACATGCAATTAACTCCCCCTGAAAACATACGGATGAATTAAGAATTGAATTCAGATTAAGAAGGCAGCAGTGAATTTACCTGAAGCGTTCAAACATGGGGTCTTTTTATGTGCCCTGATTTATTACCCTTTTATTCCATCCAAGGCACACCTACTAGGCACCTTCCTATTTTCCACTAGCAGGAACCCAAGTGGTCTTGGGTCTTGCATAGAAATTAGCCCCTTTTGGGACTGCCTGCATCTTTTTCTGTGCCAAATAGTCATCAGAGTTCATGATAAAACAGTTATGCATTGAATGCCCAGACAGCCCACAATAGTGGCATGAACTAGCAGGTTTCATGTTCCTCTTATTTATACTAGCATGAACTTGAGCATTATAAGAGTGAGCATGAGGGTTTCTGTTATTATTATGAAACTTTTTCTTTTCATGACCAGCTACCCTGCAAGCAGCAACTTGGTGGCCTGGTCTTCTGCAATTTGAGCAAACATGAATTTTTTTAAAAACAAGTTTGTTCCTATCAAATTCTTTGGAATTTCTATTCCTACCCTGGACATGCCAGCAGTCCTTGACTGCATGGCCATGCTTCCCACAATGGAAGCAGAAAAGGGACTTTCTTCTAAAAGAACTTGTCCAACATTCAGCGGCCTTGTGCCCAAGCTTGTTACAATTAAAACATTTGACATGCTGGTTCAGAGAAGCAGTTTTGTTTATATTAAAAGCATGTTGGTTAGCATAAGATTTAGCATGATGTGAGAGTGCTTTTTTCTTTCCATTAGCAAACCAACATTGAGTAAATGTGTGGCCTAATCTACCACAATGTGAGCATTCACTTTCCTTTGAATGAACAGTAGGTTTTTTATCTTGATATTTCCTAGCATTCATCATTTCAGCATTCAAATCATCCAATTCGTTTAATTCACACTCATGCATTAAATGTCCAAATCTATGACAGTAGTGGCATGACATTTTCCTTTTAGATGCATGTGAGTGTGTGTGAGGACTGTGATCAACATGCACTGATGAACCCTTTTCATTTATTTTCTGATTTACAGTCCTCTTCTGATTTTTATCCTGTTTTCCTGTTTTCTTAGCCTTGTACTGAATTGGAGGTGAAGTAGAAGGCTTTTCCTGTTTAGAAGATTTGACAAAGATAGTTTTCAGGTTGGCTCCATCAACCTTTCTCATGACTGGACTGTAACCCAGTCCTTCCTTCCTAGGGTTGATTTTTATACCTAGTAGCTCGTCTAGGTTCTTCTGCCCATCAACAAATTTAGACAAGGAAACTTTCAAATCCTGAATTTCATTTTCTAAAGAGGAAATATGTAGCTCATAACCGGCGATCTCTTGCTCACAGTAATTCATAGCTTCATTCAAAACTTTGTTAGCAGTTTTATATTTTTTAACTTCCTGTTCGAGATTGCTCAGTTTATCAGAATCTTCAACACACACAGTTTTTCCTTTTTCTAAGGTTAGAAGTCTCTCAGACATCGCACTGTTTAACCGCTTCAATTTTTCAATTTCTTCTTTAAGCTTATCATTTTGAACCAATTCATTTATTAGAAGCTGGTCTTCTAAATTGACTTCATACTTTCTTTCATTTTCAATTTGTTTTATTTTTCTTTGTTGTATTTCAAAATCTTTCTGTAATTCTATGTTTACAGATTTGATGGCTTCAAATTTCTCGGTCAGCAGTGTGTTCTCCTTTTCTAGTTTTTCTAAACTTTCTTCATTTTCTTTGGAGAACCCTCTAAGAGAATCATTTTCTGATTTCAGCTTGTTTAATTCAGACTTAACGCATTCAAATTCTTTCAGCATTTGAGTATCAGACTTACTAGCATCAAGAGCATTTTTCAGTTCAACACAATTTCTACAATCAACATTTAAATTGTCTGACCTACTACTTTTCTTCAATTTTTTGTATTGTTTTCTTAACAGTTCATGAGATTCAAATAGTTCAGCATATGCATTATCCCAATCTTCTAGACAAAAATTCTCAAAGAGGTTTACCTCATCATCATCATCTTCTTTAGTTTGACTACTGCCTTGATTGCTGCCACTTGAATTACTTCTGTTAGCCATCATGCAACTGTCCTCGTTTACCCTGTGAAATTGCTTCAGCCTATCCAGGATGTCCTTTGCTGAGCTGCAATTATGAAGACAAGACCATAAGGCTCTGTCAGTAGCTACTTTCATCAGGTTAAAGGCTTTCTGATTTTCTCCATCCTTTGATCTGTGTCTGTCGGTCCATTTGGACACTTTCGTTGGTAAGGTGTGAGGACCTTGTGAAATTAATTTCCACAAATCAGGATTAGCAGAATTTACATAAGCATGTAAAGCAGTGTACCACTGACTGAAATCAGAACCACTAAAGACAGGTGGAAGAGCCATTGAAAACAAATAGCGAGTAAGTTCAAGGCAACAGGAATATTTATGCACTAAAAATAAATTAGCACCTAAGACTGCAAGATCGAATCTGCAGGTCGCTGGACCTTGTATGCAGACACCGCTCTGATACCAATTGTTAGGATGCTAGGCCCGGATACAGAGGGGGGGTGAATGTATCCCTCTACAAAATATAGCCCAAATTAAAACTCTAAAGCTCAGATATGCGGAATAAAGACTAATGAGCTTTCCAAGATGAAATGATAAGGCAACAAATGAACAAACAATTGGACTGCACCAATGCAGCCACCTGAACAACTAGAAACGAAGGCAGAGCTAAACAACCCAAACACACTTAGCAGAATATAATGCTCAACAATAACTCTCTAGATAATGCAACTAGCCAAGCATGCACAATCTGTGAATGGGAGGTAGAAGATATGGAGCTAACGCAAGGCAAACCACTGCACAAATAATTTTAAGGTGGTTCGGTCCTCCAGACCTACATCCACCCCTCACTCCCAACCGGAGTGAGGCTTCACTAGCCAATGCTAGAACCAAGCAGACTCAGTCTGCGAATAGTTGCTGCCACACAGCTTGACCAGGGGAACAGCCTCCCCTCTTCCTCCCAACCGGAGGGACCACCTAGTCTTGCAAACCACAAGACCAGAACCGGAGGACCAATCCTCCCTTCCTCCAAACCGGAGGGAACCAACCAGTGACACCCAGTCAAAGGCAACCTAGAGGTCTCGGACCTCCCTTCCTCCCAACCGGAGGGAACCAACCACAAGTAGCACCCAGCTACTTGCAAACCGAAGACACACGATCTCCCTTCTCTTGAGTCCACAAGAGGAACCCGACCTCAGACCAGAGGATCGGAAGTACAAAGCTAACCAAAGAAACAAAAGGGAAAATAAGGAAACATAAAAAGCACAGCAACAAAAGCGGGAAATGAAACACAATAGTCGTTCTGGATTTGATCCACGAACAGACTGAACAGATCTTCAATAGACTCTCTCCTCTTCTTCTTTTCTTCCTCTTCTTTCTTCTTCTCAGCTCACTCAATCTTTCTCTTCTGCTCTCACTCTCTATTTTCTTCTCTTTCGCAGGCTCTCCTTCTCTTCTCTGAAATTTTCTTCTTCTTCCTTCTTCTTCTTCGCTCTGCTGCTTCTCTTCTCTTCTTTTGCTCACACTCTCAGATTTCTTCGCTGGAGAGCTTCCTCTTCTTCTGTGGAGAGTTCACCCTTTTCGAGAGGATGATGGGGTGCTTTTATATCAGAAACAGAGCCTCCGAAGGTTGAGTAGAAAATGCCCTAGTGACCACTGATTGGCCCACTTGGCAGGGTAGCACCCCTTATCTAACACGTGTCAGCATCCTGCCCCTTATTCCCATCGGATCACGTGCCCCCTCATCAATACGCTCAGCAACTGGAGTGAGGTGGCGTTAACGCACTTGCTTCAAGGAGTTGACGCAGCCTTCAAAGACATTCTACCAGCAAAACTCAAGTCTGCTGCGTTGACGCTTGCAACCCATGGCGTTGACGCATTGATGCGTTCCAATGAGCAACCAGCCTAGCCCTATTGACAGTTGCGTCGATGCTGCTCCACTGCTACGTTGACGCATCGGTGATCCAGTGATTAGGTATTCAGCAGATAGACGTGCTGCGTTGACGCTCTCAGCATGCTGCGTTGACGCATGGAGCTGCAGCGTCTGAACTTAGATGGCTTCAGCCCTCTCATGTTTCGTGTGGAGTGCGTTGACGCATTGTGCAACTGCGTCCACCCTCTGGTCACCTTGTCGATCCATCAACCTACTGCGTCGACGCCACTTGATGAATGCGTTGACGCTCCAGAGTAATCCACAAGCTTCTTTCTTGATTGTTTGAACTACTGTGTTCACGCCACTTGATCAAGGCGTTGACGCATTGGTGTGTTCCAGTGACCAAGCAGCCTGGCCTTTTTAGTCCCTGTCAGGCAGATGAAACGAAGTCATCAGTTTAAGTCTAAACCCTGTACAGTCTCTGAAGAATGCAAAGCATTGTATAGACTCAGTGAACTTAAAGACTTAGAATCAAAGAGGCGTTGTGTAGACTTTGAACCAGTGTACAGACTTCAAATTCGAAGACAGCCGCTGTATAGACTTTGAAGACAAAAACCAGTGTATATACTTTCAACTGACTAATGTATAGACTTCACCAGTGAACGGCTGTACAGACTTGATGTGAACTTGAATGAACACGATGTACAGACTTTATGAAATGCAAATGGCTGAACAGACTTGAATGAGTATAGAGTGTATATACTTGAAAGTCTGAAGGCGATGTGCATACTTGCTGAGTTGACGCTGCAGCCTAATGAGTTGACGCTGCAACGTATATACTTTACGTTCAATTGATGATGTATAGACTTAATCAAATGAAGAACCTGAACTGAAGAGTCGATGCATCAGCTCAAGGAGTTGACGCACTGGTGTGAGAACAGAGACAAGTATGACTGAAGGGTCGACGCATCAGCACACTGAGTTGACGCACTGCTGTGGAGACTGTGCAAACAGAGTGTAGACAGAATTAAAGTAGAGCATGTTATCTGATAGCCATATGAACTCCATTCACTTACATGATAAAACATGAATTTTTTGAGCATATAAAAGACACAGCTAGATGACTCACAGTGAATAACTCACTTCAAAGACCAATCATCAAAACAATCATCAAAACCACAGGGGCATAACACGGTCAACTTTCTTGTGACCCTTGTCATCATCGGTAAGATCGGAAAACTTCCTTACGGCCCTTGTCATCATCGGCAAGGTCGGCCCGCATCTCCTCAAGCCCAGATGTGTCCTGAGAATTGAGTTCAAAAATAATGAGAATAAAAAAATGATGAATAAAAAAATGAGGCTTAAAATAGAGGTGCCTCGCCAGTCTTGTTCCTACACCAGGGCAAGGGCAAGAATGGCTATAACCCGACTGCAGTGAAAACCCGAAAGGGCGCCGCAGGTAAAATCGGGCACCCCGCCAAGTGAAAACCCGAGAGGGAGCGTGGGCAAAAGCAAGAGGGGACTGGCTTTGGCGAAAACCCGAAAGGGCGCTTAAGTCAGTAATCTGATGAATGACGAATAATGATGATACATCCTTGCCCATGGGACCCTTTGTAGAGTCAGAACGGAGTCTTCCTCCAAAAGTCCAACCGACAAACAAATATCTTTCGACCCCTATCATCATCGACAAGACCGATCGACTTTGCCCCTTAACTTGGACCTTTCATCCTCGTTAATGAATAAACCCTCCTTTCCTTCGTCATTTAACCAATGTCGATGAGCAAGCCACTGTTCGACCCTTGTCGTCATCGGCAAGACCGGTCGACCTTTCCCTTAACTTGGACCTTTCGTCCTCGTTAATGAATAAGCCCTCCTTTGCTTCGACATTTAACTAATGTCGATGAGCAAGCCAGTGTTCGACCCTTGTCATCATCGACAAGACCGGTCGACCTTTCCCTTAACTTGGACCTTTTGTCCTCGTTAATGAATAAGCCCTCCTTTGCTTCGACATTTAACCAATGTCGACGAGCAAGCCAGTGTTCGACCCTTATCATCATCGGCAAGACCGGTCGACCTTTCCCTTAACTTGGACCTTTCGTCCTCGTTAATGAATAAGCCCTCCCTTGCTTTGATATTTAGCCAATGTCGATGAACAAGTTACTATCGATCCTTGTCATCATCGGCAAGATCGGTCGACTTCCTATT
The DNA here is from genome assembly GCA_022559845.1 of Amorphophallus konjac. Classification (NCBI taxonomy): domain Eukaryota; kingdom Viridiplantae; phylum Streptophyta; class Magnoliopsida; order Alismatales; family Araceae; genus Amorphophallus; species Amorphophallus konjac. The sequence goes on from CM040120.1 coordinate 229,247,709, forward strand.
GACCCTTGTCACCATCAGCAAGACCGGTCAATATCCCTCTAACTCCCATCCATTCCGGAATTCGTTCCTTGAGTCAAGCGCGAGAAAATGATGAATAAAAAAAATGAGACTTAAAATAGAGGTGCCTCGCCAGACTTACTCGGACATTCTGAGTAAGGGCAAAAATGGCTCTAACCCAGTTGCGGTGAAAACCTGAAAGGGCGCCGCATGCAAAATCGGGTACCCCGCCACATGAAAACTCGAGAGGGCGCATGGGCAAAAGCAAGAGGGGGCTGGCTTCGGCGAAATCCGTAAGGGCGCTTAAGTCAGTAATGTGACAAAAGAATGATGAATAAAAAAGAGAGCGAATGATGATGATGAAATAATGATGTCATACTCTCATTTGTTACTTGATTCCTACAAAGGTTCCCATGTGAGATTTGCGCTTCTGAACCTACCTTTGCTTCGGCATTTGTCCCATGCCAACGAACTAGTTTCTATTGGCCCTTGTCACCATCGGCAAGACCGGTCAATATCCCCTTGACCCGGGCCTTACCTACCTTTGCTTTGGCATCTACCGAATGCTGATGAATGAGTTACTATTGACCCTTTTCATCACCGACAAGACCGGTCGGTGTTTCCCTCAGCCCGGACCTTACGTCCATGTTTATGGACAAATCTCCCTTTACCATCAACCTTTGCCACCTTCGGCAAAGTCCACAAATAAGTCCCTAGTTCTACCCTCCGGTCCGTGGCGGCCCGTAAACCGCTCTCCTTACTCCCCGGTGCTCGGCCCCGACGGATCAGTGGTCCAGAAGAGAAGTTACGTCGTGGTGGAGCGAACCCCTCGCCCCTTCTCTGAAGGTGTGAGCGCTCTCCTACCCTAGCAACTGACATATTCTGGACTAAATGAATTTATTCAGCAAGCAGATGTGCAAAATAAGGGAACGGAAGTTTCCATTCAAACACAAAAGGAAAATACATGTGACCCGGGGCATAAACCCCCGGAATATGTGGAAGTTCACAAAAAAAGAGAGAGAGGAGAGAAAATGATGGAGCTATTGCAGCAAGCGACGGAAGATGTCCTCGAACTCCAGCAGCCCCAGGGACGGGTAGCGGGCCAGCTCCTGTAGATGATCTTCCTCGTCCTATAGTCGCACCAATTTCTCCTCAAGCGATGCGGCTTGCCCTTCTGCCAGCTCAGCCGCCTCTGTGTGCTGAACCCACAGTTGATTGGACAATGCTAATTCTGCTTCAACCCGGTCAAGTTCGGCACGGAGCTCAGCTATCTGAGTCTTCAAAGAAGTCCTACATTGGCCAGAATCGTCGGTAGCATCCCGCATCTGCTGGGCAGTTCCTCTCAATGACTGGAGGGCAGCCTGACACTCTGACCTTTCAAGTTTTGCAGTCGCCATCTGATCCATCAAGTTGTGGCCGATGAACTCCCTCCTGTTCACGTGCTTCAGGAGTAGAACTACCCACTGCACCTTATCCTCCATAGGGCAGCCAAAAGCCAGTAAAGAATGAGAGAGGTGTTCTGCAAGACCCCTCAAGTGTGCATAAGTCATCTCGGGGCGAGCTGTCACGGTCCCCCGCAATGTCTCCAGATACTGCCATACGAGATCACTCGAGGATTGCAAACCAAGTGACGGTGTATCCGGGAGTTGAAATTCTACGCGGCTGTCAACTACAGCCCAAATATCGTCGCCCAGGGCAGAAGACGAGGATGGCATATCTTGCAAGGCACCCGCACCAAGACTAGTCCCCGCGGACAATGCAACAGCGGCACTGTCGATGATAGCTACTTTTCTCCCAACCTCGGGTGAGAGTGCCACATCTTGACCTTCGATAGCAGGGAGCGGTTGGTCACCATTTCCAGCCCCTCCAGCTGCCACCAATGATGATTCAATGGCAGGGGTTGAGGTCGGCGAGCTCCCGATCATCTCTTCCCCGATCTCGCCTTCCTCTACCCCAGGGAGGCCCTCTTCACTCTGAAGTGGCTCGTCGGCAATGACAAGCTGCTGTTGCTCCAAAGCCACAGAAGACGGCTCAGACCCGGCGACCATCTCAGTGCATCCGAGCCCGCCACCATCATATAATCCTTCGGATACCGCAAGGCTATGGGCCTCAAGACCAGCGGGAACAAAGGCGGATCAACACTAAGAGGCGGCAGAGGTATCTTCATGGTTATCGCCGGTAAGGTGACCTCGGCCTGACTAGCAGAAGCCTACAAGAGAAAGGGAGCATGAGAATCTCGAAAGACCAACATAATGGCCAGACGAGAATAAGCACAAGTTTGAAAAGTGTAGCTCTTGCCTCAGTCGGCACTAAGCTCAAGTCTGCAGCGACAGGAGCTACTGTCTCCATTCCTTTCGACCCTTCACCCACTGAATGACCCGGTGGTCCAAAGCTACTCAGCGTCAGCTGTGGAGGACTGAAGGTTGTAAAGTTGCTCTCATAGGCAGAAGACGCCGCAGCATCCTCATCCTCTGTTCCCATCAAAAGGAAATCCTCATCGCTCAAGCCACTGCTAAAGTCCACCTGCTCCGACGAGGATGAACTTTGAACCAACATCGGTTCTTTCTCTCTCAAAGCTGGTGGCCCTTCACCCGGAAGGCCTCCCGCCGAAGCTTCTTGCTCGATTGGAGCATGCTCAGCCAACTCTATGACAGGGATAACAAGCGAGCAAGCTTCGGGAGTGGATCGACTTCCTGGAATTATCCCTGGCTCCAGGAGATTCCCTCAGTTGATTCCACGATAGGGGGAGAAGGTGGTCGAATCTCGACTGAAGCTGAAGAAAAGGAAGCACCCATGTGAGCACATGGGACAATAAACTATAGAAGTCTGTGACTAGATGGGCCATCAATTACCTTCTATTTCATGATTGGGCATGGGAGAGGGCAGATCTGTCTACACCACATCCTCTCTCTCCCCGGCTCCTGCAGAGGCGACAACCGCTTGCACAGCCATTGCAGACGAAACAGTTGCGCTTGCAAGAATAAGAATTGATCTATGTTGCCCAGGTGATGACTGGGAACAAGATAAGAAGCATACCTCGGGTCACACGAGCTGAGGGACGAGAGGTCTCGAACTCTTCAAATGAGACCACTCTCGAAATGGCGACCATTGGTGCTGGGTCTGCAGTCTTCTTTCGACGGGCCCGCTTCGCTCGAGTGACTGCCTCCCGGACTTGGGACCTCATCCGCTTTCGTGAGTCACCTGGAGGAAGTGGCGTCGTGGTTGGGGCAACTTCTGAAACTTCAAAATATGCCGACTTCTGAGCTTTTATCAGCAACTCCCTGAAATGCTTAGTCTCCTCCGATGAAAGCCGAACTGCACACAGGCGAAGGCAAAAGAAGGAGAGATGACATACACAACAGCAAACAGGAAAACCCAAAGCTGAAGGCAATAAAAAGAAAGATACCTGCTACTCCCGTAAAAAAAGGAGAAAGTGGCCAGTAGAACAGCGAAGGCTCCTTGTCCCTGGAAGCGGCTTCACGAACCAACCAGCATATGTCCCCTATCACTTCACACTGCTCGGCCAGCAACGCAAGGTCCTCATGGCCGCGTGAAGATAGATGGTAATATAGGCCAAGGTGGTCTAGCCCCCATCCATCGGCATATTTGAAAGATAAAAGAACGGGTTGGCCCAATGTACTTTCACTAGAGCCACCCACTGAAATTCTATGGGAGCACAGCAGCGCAATCAACCAGGGAGTGCCCTCATAAAGCTCCGACCGTCGGTCTTCTCCCTTGATAAAAGTCTTGTAGGGATAAAGCCAATCATTCTCAGGATGCCAAGAAGTTGTAGAAGGTGTCAGCTCCTCCACTGGCAAAGGAATTTACTGAAGGAACAGTCGCTCTCCACTCACGCGGTACAGGCCTTGAAGCGTCTTCAAGAAACCATCCTTGCTGATCTCTGGTAGTTTTGGTTCGACCTTGGGTGAACGTTGCTTGGTAGCTTTCCGCACTTCCAGATAGTTTGCCACTATAGTGTTCGTCCGATATTTCAACCTCTTCAAATAAGCCGGGTCGATATCCAGAGTTGGCACTGGCTGGGAGTCTAGAAATTTACACTCTGCAATGGCCCAACACTCTCTCCTCGAGTTTCTATAAAAGCCCGTACGTGCATTCCACCATTTGATGTATTTTGGAGTCACATGGGGAAAGGGCGCGGGGACCGGAACTCTTAATGAAACCGCCTCCTGGCGGTGAAAATAGTCCCACCATATGCGGGCCTCGTCATTTGACACTTGGCCGGCTCGGGCTCTGTTCGGTAGTGCAAATTGGGTGGAAGTAGCTGGAATATGCTGGTCATAGCCAAAATTCTGACTGAATCGGAAAGGATAATAAGGCTCTAGCCACAAAGTGTCGCTCTTGCGGAAAACCAGGACGCTCCGCCTTATGGACAGCGCTCAATCTATCAGCTCTGACTCCAGGATCGGTCTAGTGCACTTGGCATCAGAAATGGGGTGAACATATTCCTCTACCTCGCTCAGATGGCACTCCCACATCATGTTCACCAAAGGACTCGAGTGGGCCGCCAGACTCCAAAAGTGCAGGACCCCTGGAGAATCGAGTGGAACTTTTGTAAGCTTTCCACGAATAGCAAAAAGCTGGTTCGCTACCCGAGTCGGCTCAACACTGGCAAACTCTATCATCTTGGGAACTAGCTGCGCTGACTGGAGCAACCGAGGAGAAACCTCTGGGAAGAGAGTGCAGACCCAGGCATTAAAGAAATGCAATGGGCCAACCCCCTGAAAATTCCTAGGAAGGCGCGAGCGGTGCAAGTCTCCCAGCAACTTGTATATCAAACACATCGCAACAGGGCAAAGCGGAAGCTTCATGCCCCAAGCCATCAGGCAGGCAGGATAAATAGCCTCTGCCCTGATCACGCTCTCATCACCTTGCGGGAGGGCGAAGGAGCAGATCCATTAAGTCAGAAATGTAGCACAATGAGTGACTACGTCCACACCCCTGGGGTTAGGCCCCCCTGGTTGTCCTCCCTCCGAAGCCGAGGGGAAAGCAGCCTGGCGCCGAACTCTTTTCTTTCGCTGAACAGGAGTCGGCACCACCGAGGGGAAATCTGTGTATTTTTGCTCCCCTCTAAAGAAATGCTGAAGCCATGTGCCCATCCACACACGCCTTTTCTCTCCAGGCTTCCGCACCCCCTCGGCGTCGTGCGAAGAACGGCAAAGGTTGCTGTACACCTTCATCAAATAGCGGTAGGCGAAACCAGTCATGTATCACCCTTCACCGTCTGTCTGGTCCTTCAACCAGTCTGGCTAGCAAACTTCCTCATACGGCTCACCATCAATCGGGAGGCCGCTTAGCTGCAAGAGACTCTAAAGGTCCAATGATGTCTCTCCTTCTGAAGTGTAGAAGGTGTTGTACTCTGGGCAGAACACCTCAATCATACCGCAGCAAAGACCCTTCGAGATGGGATAGTGGTACCTTGATGCATATACACTGTGATATACACCTGCTCTGACCAAGATAGGTGCATAGTGCTGCAAGACAAAATCTGTAAATACTACTGCTCCTGGCCTGAAAGCGTGAGCGTCGGTGGCCTTCAGATCGGTGAACCATCGCACAGAAATCTGGTGTTTGAACCGAACTGCTAGACAGTCTAACAGGAATGGCTCATCTCGATACCCCCACTTCAGCGGGGCCAAGAATAAGCCAAAAGACAGCTTCTCCCGGTCTACACGACCCGCAGTCTCATTCCATCTGGCAGGGCCGAATTCAGGGGCCCTAGTCAGCAGCCCATCTTGTGGAGACAGCTCCTGAAGCTCGAGTACGGCACCCCACTTCCTGGGTTCACCTGGCAGATATATGGGTGTTCCCCTTACAACACAGTCGGTGAGGCTGTCCCGTCCCTCAAGCAGTGCTAGTTCAGCCTTCCGGACAAGGAATAGATCCCACTTCCCCTAAAGATTGAACCGCTTCAGAAAAGACATCAGATGCTTATCCTTGGGATGATCCACCCTGGAGCCGTCAGGGCGCTCATACATGAAAGAATCACTTCCGATGATCAGCAGGTGGTATGTGTCCACAGTCTCGGTCTCTGAATCAGAACACTCTGCTACTATGGCCAGCTTGCTATGGCCTCTGTCCAAAGAATAAGCATCCCTCCATGTCACCATAGCACGGGAGGAGGAAGAAGATCCAGATGCAATGATATCTGCACCAAAGACAAATACAAAAGAAAGCAAACAAAGTCAAGAGGCGACTGTTGAAGATAAAGTCTTTTCTGATAAAAATTTGGCAGAGTCTCCCTAGCCCGAGAGTTTGCCAGGTCAAAGTGGGAACTCGTCCACTAGGTGACGATCCCTGAAAAAGGCCGTAGGCGTCACGCCAGAGCTGAATAGGACACCAAGGGGTGTAGCCCCGAGGACAAGCCTACAAAGAGCCTCCCAGGTCATAGAAAGCAAGGGGTTAGACCCCGAAGATCTCCACTCACCGCTCTAACTTTCGCCGCTGCGCTCTAGAGGAGAAGTGAAGAGAGAGAAAGTGAGGATGCAAATGAGGTTGAAGTGAAGAAAAAAGAGAAGGAAGAAGGAGTTATAGGGGAAGGCTTCGATGGGCCTAATCTGGCACGCTAAAAGGCGCGCCAGATTAACATTTCCCTCCTTTAACACTTTTTCAAAATTCAAAAGCAATAGACTCAAGCTAATCCGGCGTGCTAAATAGTGCGCCGTATTAGATCCCCCTTCTAATAAAAAGAGCACGCCGTATTAAGCAAGGGGCGCGCCATTTTAACCAAAGCCCCATGGCCGTGCCGGATTAACCACCACGTCGGATTTGAGGCTCATTCCAAGACTATGTCAAGCCGGACGGGAAATCTGTCCAAACGGAGCTCATCCGCTGGTCCCGCTTCGCTCGTGCCTTGCTCGCAGCACCCGTGGTTGGGGAGCATTTGTTGGCACCCAAAATATACTCAATGGCGATCAAGCCTCAAAGACAAATGATGCGGCCCACCGAAGCAGAGAAGCCGAAGAAGATCAATACATTGAAGCCTTCTCAAGCTTCCAGAGCCTCAGGTCACCCAGTATGAATGTCGGGGACTTCACCTCAAGAGGATCGAGAAGAATACACCACAAGCGGGCAGTGTCATCAAGACTACCCAATGAATCGGTATCGACTCAGTCGTACCGCGTGGAACATATCCGTCGTCTGACCAAGGACGAGGATGTACCCATCGTCCGACCAAGGATGAACATATCCGTTGTCTGACCAAGGATGAGATTGTATCCGTCGTCCGACCAAGGACAAGGATGTACCCCTCGTCCGACCAAGGATGAGCATGTATCCGTTATCCGACCAAGGACATGTGTATACCTGGCGGCACGCCGCCCGAATGGAAGATCCTCCCCAGGCAAGAGAACGCCCTTGGCCCTTCAGAACAAAGGATCGAAGGCTCTATCAGTAGAAGACCCCGATTACCCGACATGGGTATGGCTTCTCAGCATATTGGGTCCGTCAATGGCCAGATGATCGCCTAGTGGAAGAGAAAGCACCACGAGCAGCATACCACTGCTCGTAAAAGCTACCAATGCAAGTCGAGCCAAGCCAACAGCACGAACCACCGTGCCGAAAGCCGTGTCAGTGGAAAACCCGCATGTCCGAGCTGAAGGTGCACGAGTTCCGAAAGTAGTCGTTTAGTGGCCTGGAAGCTTCGTCGATATCTCCCCCTAGGGTTTGGCAAGACCACGGAGAGATGAAGAATCACAGTGACTCTCGGGGTTAGTTCAGGGCCCGCTGTCAGACTCGTATCAAGTCGACGTGATGGAATGGCTCGAATCTGGCATGCCCCTCTTAATCCGGCGCGCCCCCTTTTCTTTTCGCAGCCTCTTCCCGGTGCGCAAAGGAGACCCTTAAACCAACGCTCTAAACCCACGCCGGATGAAGCATGGTCGAGGGTTTCTATATATAAAGGCCATGTGGTCGAATGAAAAAGAAAAAAAGGCATATAGAGAGAACGAGAGAGAGGCATATAGAGATACGGGGAGATAGAAGAATAGAATAGAAAGAAGGAAGAAAAGGGGATTTACCTTCGAGAGTGAGCCGGAGCGCTACCCCTCTCGTCTATCCATCCAAAGCCACCCGTTGCCGGAGAAGAAGTCTCCGTCTACGGCGCTCTATTTCTGCAGGTGGGTTCCGGTGATCTTCCGTCCGAGACGCTCTTGTTGCTGCTGTTTTCTGTAGACCCCGCGAATGTATGAGGTCGGGTGGGATGATATGACCTCCCCCCCCTTCTTTCTTTATTTTTCTTTCACGGATTGGGTTTTTTCCTTTCGTCTTCCCTTTCTCTGCAACCAGGGTTTCGTCCCTATTTCTGTAATCATCGGCCGGTCTCGAGCGATAACGCCAAGCCGCAGCCACTTGTAGTGCCCCCTGTATTGCCTCCCTTGTGGGTTGAATGAATGAATAGATGCACGTCTGAAGCTTCCTTTCTCATGTGGTCGTAGTTCATCTCATCTCTATTCCGTGTGTGTGATGTTTCAGTTTTATTCACTGTCGAACACGCCCCATTGTTTCTTAGGGCAACATCGATAATCCCCTCCCCGGGGTTCTTTCTGCTGTGTAGATAGTATCGAATGTTCTGTACGCCCAGGTGCTCTCCCCCGACCGGAGGAATGCATATGAGTGCACTTCCTTTCTCCCCCGACGGTGACTCCTCAACACTTCCATGTTCGTGGTTCAGGGCTAAGAGAGGGGCCATCTCTGTAATCTGTGTGCTATGTTCGCTTGTATTGCAGACGTTGTCGAACTATTCGACTGTTTGCCCCCTCCAGAATCTCAGTCCTCTGGCTAACCTTCGGGTCTTCAGTCTGGTCTGTCAATTTCCCTTTTGGCATGTTTCCTCAACGCATATATATATATATACATATGATCATTTGTTGTCCACTCATCAATCGAGTGCATTCTGGCTATGATTGCATTTGGTGATTTGTCCCCTCGAAGAACCTACTGCCCGGGGAGGGGAACATCCCCCATCATCATTCCTGATCACTGTCGGACCATAGGGTCGTATCTCTTAATGATATGAACCTTATGGACCATCAGGTGAAGATCAATAGGGCCTTAGCCCGACATTAAACCCACCTTCTCCTGGGAGTGGTGGTGGCTGTGGGAAGGTAACGTCTCATAGGCTGGCCCTCGAGGTACCTTCTCATCTTAGCTGTCCCTTAATGATATTCTGACTCGTAGAGATGGATGCCCCTAGCAGGCTAGCCCTTGGGGTATTTTCCCTCTATCGAAGTCCTCCGGTCACCGCTTGGCATTCCCGGCCTTAAGGAGCGTACCCCAATATTGTGGGACTGTCTCCACTTCGCCCCCGCAACCCTCCAATCATGGGGAGGTGCTGCCCAAATTTTAACTAAAGACTTAGTTTAATTTGTGATGAACTTACACTAATAAAGTCCATTGTAGACTATGCTTGAGTAGGAACCTCGCATAAGTCTGGACTTGTCTTATTTGCAGCGCATCTGGGACTTAAATAAACCTTCTAATCTTCTAAAATAACACCAAAGTTCCAAGAAACTTGCCTAGCATTTCCTTAGAACTTAAACGGCCCAAAACCATCTTAATCCGACGCGGTCCTAATACGGCGCGCCAATTTTCGACGCGACCCCCCCCCCCCGCGCCGTTTTAACCTTACACTCAATACCCAACTCACTCTCTTTGGCCTCTACCCGACGCCCCCGGGGCATGCCGTTTTAGCTTCAAAATAGCCACCGTGCCGTTTTAGCTTCAAAAAGCCACCGCGTCATTTTAGTTTCAAATAGCCACCACACCGTTTTAAGCCTAGCCAATCATCGCACCGTTTTAAGCTAATCACACCTATACTTGAATCAGCCTCGTGTGCATCTAATTGATTGTGTGTCAACTCTTGACGCCTAATGTTACAATCCTAACTGATTTAATAAATCTAGCCAAATAAACGAACAAAGGGACTTCAACGCCTTCAATCACGTTGAGCATCTTTTTAAAGCATGAACATGCATTTGCATTGGCACACATCACCATCTGAATGAGCATAATTAAACAGCTAATTGCAGGAATAAACCAATTAACAAACTTGTTGCATGTGGCACGAATGGTCAGCCAAATGGCTGCACCTCACAGCATCCAATTAGTGCATTTAGTCAGTATTTCCTATGCCTTCGTATTATCCCTCAAGGCATTCTCTCTTGGCAATTAATCAAGGGTTGTCCTCTTTCTTAGAAGATGTAATTAACGTCATGACCTTTATGGTATGACGGACTCCGGGTCCTGACGCGAACATCATAATCGACTGACCAAGTCAGATCGAGCGCACAATGAATTTGTCACATACGTGACTAGCAGGCCAAACAAGATATTCTTTATCTTCTAGATGAGATATGGTCCCCACAGGTGTTCTTCTCCGTGAAGGGTGTTGCACAAGAGAAAAGAAAAGAGAGGGCTTCTATGAAGCACTACAAGAAAAAAGAGAGAAGAGTGAGAAGTAGATATGAGAGAGTGGAGTTCGTGAAAAGAAGAAGAGAAAAATAGGGTTCGTGAGATAGAGCTGGTCTGAATAGAAAGCATTTTGCTTATAATCGAGCAAAAGCCTGCAGGGCGGGACGAGGGAGACCGTTCACCCCTTCGAGGAAGGGAAGGGACACTTAGCATGCGATGAAATCAAACTATAGAATCTGTTCACACACCATCCTGCGAAGGGGGGTTAGAGGATAATGATCAAACTCACACACAAACCACACTGCATAGGAGAGAGAATGTTCCTCTTCACAGAAAACCTTGAATCACGTGCCCACTAATGGGTCTTCGAGATTGAGCATGTGGCAGACACAATTTTTTCAATAATTCAGCTTTCCAAGCTATTTTTTAGCCTTACAAGCTATTTTACAGCCATACTACCCATTTGTCTGCCTTAAGGACCTATTTGCCACCCTTATTTCCCATTTGTCCGCCTTACTACCCATATGGCTGCCTTAGGCTGAAAGAGCCATCGCCTTTGAGCTTTTTCCTCTTATGTTGAGCCGTCGCCAATAGCCATTTGTCACCGCTAGCACTCATTTGTTTCCCTTGAGCACTATTTATCACCGTTTGCTAGCCATTTGTTACTCCTGGTGTCTATTTGTTAGCCTTGTGACCCATTTGTCACTCTTATTCACCATTCTTCACCCTTGAGCAATATTCTTCACGTTAACACCCATTTGTCACCCTTAATGACCTTTTGTCAAGCATGTGAAGTATTTTTCACCCCTGTGAACTATTCTTCGGACTTGCTGACTGGGTTGACTGATTTGACTCTGATTGAGCTCGTATTGACTCCCTCTCATGAGATGGTGTTGAAATATCTATTTGACTGTTGACTTACTTATATTGACTCTGAGGCATGGTTGCCTTGATAGCGTTGACTCAGAAGCTTGAGTGCTTTGTTGCGTTGACCGTGTTAGGTGCAATGTGTCCGTTCTTCAACATTATGATCTCTTTGTCACCTGTAATCTTCATATGACACTTGATTTCCTCATAAGACAGCCTACTTTGGTCGAATAGTTCTGACGTAAGTCGAACAGTTCTGATGTACTTACGACAAAATAATATTCCGTCAGAAACTATTGATAATTTTCTATCTCTTACTATTATTTAGAGATTTCCGACGGAAAAACATCAGTCGTAAATATGCCGCAAATGCCCAACAAAAATTAATTTGGTCAGAAATACGTCAGACTGTCCCAACATATTTCTGATTGCACAGTTATGTCGAAAATGTGTGACGTATTTCTGACTGACAATTATTCCGTTGGAACCCAATGAAATAATTTTCACGCTTCCTATAATTAAATAATCAAGATGATGTGACACCACCCTTGGACCTATTTGCAAGCATTCAAGTTTGAGCAGCGGACTCACACTAGCGAGCTCACCCGTATGGCGCACACTAGTGCCCAATGGCGACTAGGCGATGTTGGAGAGGGTCCAAGGCGGGACCTTGAGGCTCCAATGGTTAGCTAGCTTGGGAAGAACCCCAAATGGGCCTAGGATGCCCAAATCATGGGCGGCCAACACACCAAGGGTGTGGGTTAAGTGGATTCACTCTTAACTTGCCCACGGTGGCCACTCACTATACTAGCAATTTGGGCCGAACTCTCACTCTCCGTCCGACGAAGCAATAGCAATAATACTAAGCTAAGCAAGTGATTAACCAGTAAGAGAGGGACCGAGGCTCACCTAGCCGGCGTGAAGACGCCGACTCCGGCCGGAGACGGGGGCGAGCGGGGAGGCGAGGGTATGTACCCGCACGCCGCGTCGATTGAAGCTTCAAACCTGCGACTTAATAAGTACATGAACTACACCCCATGCAAGGGGGGGGATATTAGGGTAGGGATTATGCTTAATACATCCAAAACTACCTCCACGCAGGGAGGGGCCTTCAGCCGGCCAAGCGGGGTGGGGAGATATGCAAAGAGAACCGACTTCCCGAGCTTCGCCGATTCTGCCTAGCTTCTGTATTTCTGGATAGAGGGTCGATGTCGATGCTGACAATAATTCCACCGAGCTCAGAATCTGATGAGACTTGCGCCAAAATCTTGCTAACAGGTTGAGGATGATGTCTGAATTTTGTCAGGAGCTCTGGAACTCAGGGCTGGTCGGGCCAGCGACTGGAACAGGTCAGCAGCTTCTTCCTCTGGCTGGTGCAGAACTGGTACAGCAGGTTGCAGAGGGTACCACGGACACTTCTGAACTCCAAATGTGACAACCCTGACGGTGATGTCCTCGTGGTCGGAGTAGCTTCGAGCAGGAGTTGACGGGGCCCCAATCGGAGGTCGGAGGGGAGAATGGTGGTCGGATATGTGAGGACAGGTCAAACCTGGACCTGCAGGTGGCTAGCTGCGACCTTCGACGAAGAAATTAGTAACTGATAGCTCCGGTGTCCGAATGAGGTCCTTCTTCTTGGAGGTGAAAGCTAATAGGAATTAGTCTCTGCCCTCCAAAAATGGCGCTCAGAGCCTTCACGAGCTGGCTGTGGCAGCTTCTTCTTTCAGCTTCTGGTCTGCAGACTGGGACAGCAGATGCAGTTGGACGAGATCGGCTCCCCCGATCAGCTCCGACCTCGGAAGCCGGCGAAACCACCTCGGTTGGAAAGCTAACTTGCAGACGATTCCGGCGATGTAGGCCTTGCCACTTGAATCTACGAGGGACGGTCGTGGCTGCTTCTGCAAGTCGCTGTAGTTCTGCTGCCTGAAACAGAGACAGATTAAGGGAAAGAAGAAGGTGTGGGGAAGGGGATGGCCAAGAGAGCAAGTGGTGGGAAGGGTGTCTAATGGCTAAAGGAGGGAGATGAGAGGAGCTTAGGGATTGTGGAGGTTAGGGAGAAGAAGGTGGGGAGGGCGAAATGAGCTGGAGATGGGGCTGGAGCTGCAAGTGGTGGTGGTGGGGGGGAGAGTGAACACAAGAGAGAGGGTGAGTGTGAGTAGTGGTGGGGGCGAACTTGGCCCAAGGGGAGAGAGAAGGGGTTCGACCTAGGGAGGGGAGGGTGAGGAGAGATGGGAGGGAGATTCAAATGGGCCTAGGAAAGAGATCCTTCAGCCTTGGGGAGGTGAGGAGGTGCTTAGGGAAGTGGAGGGAAGTAGGTGGTGGTTGGGAAGTAGGGCTTGGATTGGTGGAGGGTTGTTGGGACTAGGTGGAGAGTAAAGGAGGGTGTGGGAAGTTGTGGGGGTAATAATGGAGGTAGGTGGGGGTTGGATTTGAATGAGAGGGGGGGGAGGAGAGAGGGGAGGTTCGCCCCTTTCCTTGGGGAGAGAGAGAGAGAGCTAGAGAGAGAGAGAGAGAAGTGGAGTAATGAGAGACTTGAAAGGGATTTCTTCAATATTTCATCAAAATTGTTACATATGAGGAGTGGGGTGGCCTATTTATAGGCACATGACTTTTTCACAAAGGACCCTAACAAAAGACACAATGACTAATAACCGAAGGGAAGGGGGTGTCCATGGGCCTAGTCCAATGAGATGGGCCCAATAGCCTATCTAAACAACACAATGACTTAGGACATTGGTAGATAACCTACTAACCTAGGTACATGACTCAATTAAAGGGAAAATTACATGATTAAGACTCAAATAAAAATAAGAAAATTACATGACTCGACTCACAAACACTTTAGGAACATAATGGCACTTGCCGACGAACAATCTGAGTCCGGAGAAAATGTGGAGGGGCAAGGGATGCCCTCATCATACCCCCGGGGTGGGGAAAACTCGACCCCGTCGAGTATGGGTCCACCAGCGAACTGCGGCTCTGGGTGATCCTCGATCTCCATACTCAACCCGCGACCATAGTTGGGGAACGGCGTTTCAGCTCGACAAAGTGACTCGGTCATACCCTCATGCTGGCGATGGGATCTTGCTTGCCTAGTATTGCCGCTGTGTGCTCACGTCGGGCTCTCAGACTATTTGTGGTGGCACTCCGAGGGTGTCTCTCACAAGGGTAGGTGTAAGCTGGAGGCACTCACTAGGATCCACCGCGGTGCCCTTATAAGGTGCTAGATCCGCCACATGAGAAATGGGGAGAATCCCAAAACCCTATTTGAAAGTTCAACCCATAAGCCGGGTTGCCAAAGCCACTCGGAACTTGGCAAGGTCCAAGTCCTCGTGCCCTCAATTTGGAGGTGACCCTGGGATAGATCCACTCCAAAGTCATCATCGTCAAGTTACCAACTTGGAATTCCAAGTGGCGCTCATGAGTTTTTGCTCGCTTGTTGTGAATATCACCGCTTGTTACTTGATATGTGCTTGGATGCATATGCCATGCTTGATAATGCGATGTGAGTGGGCAATGTTTGGTATGCGAAGGTGGTCCGGGGCAGCCACATGTAGATCGATCATGCTTTGATGCTATGGAGATTGTGACAGACTCAGGGGGGCCGGGACATCCATAGATGAACCTTTTATGCATGGGTATGACAAATGTCAGGGGACCCGGACATCCATGTATGCTCTTCTCATACTTAAGACTCATGATGAATGAGGGTGGGCCAATACATCCAAATATGGTCCACTTATGCTTCCTACTTGACATGTGGGTGATGTAAATGAATGTACCCGACTTATGAATCATGCCAAGTGGTGTTGTATGCCAAGACTTATGCACTCTTGTGACAAAGATGTCTCCTATGTGTGGGCCTTTGGACTTCCATTGGAATGGGTCGAAGGGGTCTAGAAAGGTGGATATCATGAGATGGGGCACTTCCTCGATCCCTAGGTGTATACCACCCAAAGTCATGGTTCCCATGGTGTAACCCGGGTTTGGGATGGGGTGGATTGGATCAAACATGGTGGGTTGGGGTAGGGAAAGGTAGGTGGTAGTTAAGGTGGTTGGGTTACTCGGGTTCCTTGACTCCCATTGGAATGGATCATAGGGATCATAAAGTGGGTTACCAAGGGGCTCCATGTCCTCAAGGTCCTCAAAAGGTGATGAGTCGTCTTCTTCTAGTGGAATGGTTGGGCCGGTGTTTGCGGTGGGCCGGTTGGTCAAGGTTTTAGGAATCACAATGGTAGGGGAGTGGACTAGGATGGGCTCTTCCACTATGGGGAGAAGGAAAAGGATGTCACTAGTGTAGCAACCAATAGTGCAAACCGAGGAGATAGACCCAATGCATAGATGGATGAGGTTAAGGCTCTTGGGTTGGTCCGCTCCTAGGGCCAATAAAGAAGTCAAATCTGATTGCCACTTTAGACCTTTGAGGAGATCATCCCAATCTTCTACCTCATAGTAGGATTGGATTGTGGTGTGATAGGAGTGGAGGGGAACAATTTGGGATGGATATCCCAAAGGTGAGAGAGGTGGGGGTGAGCTAGGAAGGGTGGGTCCTTGCTTGAGCCATTGGAGTATATGCTCATTCATGGTGAAGGTGGGTGACTCTTGAGGATCCGGGCTATTTGAAGTGGTAAAGGGTCGAGGCTTTTCCTTACCATTGGTGTGATCTTGGGCTTCCTTATGGGTGGGAATGGGTTCCGGACTAGCATCTACTCCCATGTGGAGGGTTGTGGAGGTTTCAATTCCTAGTGTTAATGGGTTGGGTAGGTCTAATGCGGGAGAATTGGTGATAGCTGGAGCATGGTGCACTTGGGGTGGTGGGCAAGGGTGGACTTGGATCGGAAGGGGAAGTAGAGGAGGCCTAGGTTGGGGAAAGATTGGTGTAGGAAGCGGGAGGTGAGTTGGGTGAGGGGTTTTGGGTTTGGGGATGGTGGCCATTATGGGCCTAAGTGGAGAGGTGGTCATGGGGTCCACTTGGGTTTGAGTGGTGAAGGTTGGATGAGTGGTGGTCCTTTTGGAGGGAATCGGGCCGGTTAAGGGTCTCTTGTCCTTGGGATCATTTGGGGTGGAGGTGGGGGTTAAAGGGGCTTGAGTAGTGTAGGTTGTGGAAAGGGGTTTTGGGTGGGGTGTGGGGGACCTCATGGGGTTAGGTGGGGAGGTGGAGGTCTTGGATACTTGGGTTCTAGTGGTAAGGGTTTGGACAGGTGGGGTTGGAGGAGTGGGAGTGTTACTCGAGTTTTGGTAATTTGAGTATGAGGAGGACACATATTTATCCCTAAGTTGCTCCTTCATGTCCTTCCATGTGGTGATGGGTGCTTCCCTTCTAAGTAATCTTAGCCCGACAATTTGCATCCAATAAGTTTCTGCCCGTTTGGTAAGTTGCATTTTGGCAATCCATGCCTTTTCATCCTCGGAAATATGATACCAAGTGAAGTATTGGTCCATTGTAGCTTCCCAATCTAAATATTCTCTAGGAGAGGTCCCATCAAAGGTGGGAAGTGGGAAAGGGGCCATCCTATCGTCCGTCCTTGGGGCGGGCCTATTTTCTCCAAGTTGGTTGAGTCGGCCCGATATGTTATCAAGCCGCTCATTGGCATAGGTCAAGGCTTTCATGAAGTAGTTGACATGGCCAGGGAAGTTATGGGTGTTAGTGGTAGGCATCTCTTGGTGGCTTGGACTTATGGAGTGGGCCGATTGGTAAGGTCGATATGAGGTGGCCATACTAGGGGACAAGAGTGATGCACTTGATGACTCTAAATGCATAGACATGCCCTAGGACCAACTTGATAGAGACAAGTTGTGAACTTGCTCTGATACCACTTGATGTGACACCACCCTTGGACCTATTTGCAAGCATTCAAGTTTGAGCAGCGGACTCACACTAGCGAGCTCACCCGTATGGCGCACACTAGTGCCCAATGGCGACTAGGCGATGTTGGAGACGGTCCGAGGCGGGACCTTGAGGCTCCAATGGTTGGCTAGCTTGGGAAGAACCCCAAATGGGCCTAGGATGCCCAAATCATGGGCGGCCAACACACCAAGGGTGTGGGTTAAGTGGATTCACTCTCAACTTGCCCGCGGTGGCCACTCACGATACTAGCAATTTGGGCGGAACTCTCACTCTCCGTCCGACGAAGCAATAGCAATAATACTAAGCTAAGCAAGTGATTAACCAGTAAGAGAGGGACCGAGGCTCACCTAGCCGGCGTGAAGACGCCGACTCCGGCCGGAGACGGGGGCGAGCGGGGAGGCGAGGGTATGTACCCGCACGCCGCGTCGATTGAAGCTTCAAACCTGTGACTTAATAAGTATATGAACTACACCCCATGCAAGGGGGGGATATTGGGGTAGGGATTATGCTTAATACATCCAAAACTACCTCCATGCAGGGAGGGGCCTTCAGCCGGCCAAGCGGGGTGGGGAGATATGCAAAGAGAACCGACTTCCCGAGCTTCGCCGATTCTGCCTAGCTTCTGTATTTCTGGACAGAGGGTCGATATCGATGCTGCCAATAATTCCACCGAGCTCATAATCTGATGAGACTTGCGCCAAAAGCTTGCTAACAGGTTGAGGATGATGTCTGAATTTTGGCAGGAGCTCTGGAACTCAGGGCTGGTTGGGCCAGCGACTGGAACAGGTCAGCAGCTTCTTCCTCTGGCTGGTGCAGAACTGGTACAGCAGGTTGCAGAGGGTACCACGGACGCTTCTGAACTCCAAATGTGACAACCCTGACGGTGATGTCCTCGTGGTCGGAGTAGCTTCGAGCAGGAGTTGACGGGGCCCCAATCGGAGGTCGGAGGGGAGAATGGTGGTCAGATATGTGAGGACAGGTCAAACCTGGACCTGCAGGTGGCTGGCTGCGACCTTCGACGGAGAAATTAGTAACTGATAGCTCCGGTGGCCGAATGAGGTCCTTCTTCTTGGAGGTGAAAGCTAACAGGAAGTAGTCTCTGCCCTCCAAAAATGGCGCTCAGAGCCTTCACGAGCTGGTCGTGCCAGCTTCTTCTTTCAGCTTCTGGTCTGCAGACTGCGACAGCAGATGCAGTTGGACGAGATCGGCTCCCCCGATCAGCTCCGACCTCGGAAGCCGGCGAAACCACCTCGGTTGGAAAGCTAACTTGCAGACGATTCCGTCAATGTAGGCCTTGCCACTTGAATCTCAGAGGGATGGTTGTGGCTTCTTCTGGAAGTCGCTGTAGTTCTGCTGCCTGAAACAGAGACAGATTAAGGGGAAGAAGAAGGTGTGGGGAAGGGGATGGCCAAGAGAGCAAGTGGTGGGAAGGGTGTCTAATGGCTAAAGGAGGGAGATGAGAGGAGCTTAGGGGTTGTGGAGGTTAGGGAGAAGAAGGTGGGGAGGGCGAAATGAGCTGGAGAGGGGGCTGGAGCTGCAAGTGGTGGTGGTGGGGGGGGAGAGTGAACACAAGAGAGAGGGTGAGTGTGAGTAGTGGTGGGGGCGAACTTGGCCCAAGGGGAGAGAGAAGGGGTTCGACCTAGGGAGGGGAGGGTGAGGAGAGATGGGAGGGAGATTCAAATGGGCCTAGGAAAGAGATCCTTCGGCCTTGGGGAGGTGAGGAGGTGCTTAGGGAAGTGGAGGGAAGTAGGTGGTGGTTGGGAAGTAGGGCTTGGATTGGTGGAGGGTTGTTGGGACTAGGTGGAGAGTAAAGGAGGGTGTGGGAAGTTGTGGGGGTAATAATGGAGGTAGGTGGGGGTTGGATTTGAATGAGAGGGGGGGAGGAGAGAGGGGAGGTTCACCCCTTTCCTTGGGGAGAGAGAGGGAGAGCTAGAGAGAGAGAGAGAAGTGGAGTAATGAGAGACTTGAAAGGGATTTCTTCAATATTTCATCAAAATTGTTACATATGAGGAGTGGGGTGGCCTATTTATAGGCACATGACTTTTTCACAAAGGACCCTAACAAAAGACACAATGACTAATAACCGAAGGGAAGGGGGTGTCCATGGGCCTAGCCCAATGAGATGGGCCAAATAGCCTATCTAAACAACACAATGACTTAGGACATTGGTAGATAACCTACTAACCTAGGTACATGACTCAAATAAAGGAAAAATTACATGATTAAGACTCAAATAAAAATAAGAAAATTACATGACTCGACTCACAAACACTTGAGGAACATAATGGCGCTTGCCGACGAACAATCCGAGTCCGGAGAAAATGTGGAGGGGCAAGGGATGCCCTCATCACAAGAGTTTCCGACGGACAGATGATTAGTCAGAAATATGTTGGAAATTTACGACGTAATAAAATTCCGTCGTAAATACGTCGCAACTTTTCGATGTATTTCCGACCATATTCTTTTCTGTTGGAAATTGTTGATAAATTTTTTGTCCTTCTTTAGGGCTTTCCGACAAAATTTAATACGATCAGAAATAAGTCAGAACTTTGTGACGTATTTCTGACTAAATTTCATTCCGTCGAAAAGTTCCGACGTATTTTCGACCGAATTAATATGTCAGAAATAGGTCCATAATTACATGCATTTTTTTGACATAATTTTTTCCGTGAGAAAGTAAAAAACGTTCCGACGTATGTCCGACGAAATTATTTCCGTCGAAAAATGCCGTCGGTATTTCAGATTTTTCTTGTAGTGTTAGACGCTACGCGTCCAAACAAAAAATGTTGAACGGTCAAATAGTCATACACTCAAATATGTCTGCATTTAATGACAGGTATCAGTTAGGATATTTCTTATCTTGAACGAATAAAATACATTTGATTTATGACTATATTGTCTCATCCTTCTTTACAGGAGATATACATGATATGTCAGCCTATATTACTTTATGCTTATAATACTTACACCCGTGCTTTGTATTTCAAATTTATCTACTTTATCTCACGTAGCATTTAATAGCCCTATATGGAGGAAGCATTTCAAGTATATCTACAGGTTATACAAACTATGTGATAGGGACAGACAACATGCAATAAAAAAGAAGATATAAGGCAGGCATATCTTTGTGCCGCATAAGGACTCATTCACCTACTCTCTCGAATAAGACAAGCATACACAACAGAGGTTAAAGTTCTAAGGACAAACTAGAGCTGTCGAACATTATGAAGGGATCGGACCATTGAAGGCTACATGAGCCTAATGAATAGAAGTTCCAAGAGTCCATAAATAACCTAGGCTTCAAAGAATGAAGATATCCATTCTAGTACAGCAAGTATTCAATGAGCATTAAAGTGATCCATGAGAAAAAAGTTTCCCATGCACTCACACCTATAAGGGACTTCACTGCATTCACTTCGATCTTCGAAGTCTCTCATTCGAGAAGGTAATAAAGAGGAGGAAGAATCTGTGCTTCATCAACATTCTTCATTCTCTCTTCTTCCCGTCTGTCAATGTATTCATTTACTTACAGTTTGTAAACTGTAACTATCTTCGTGATAGGAGGTAAGAGCATTTGTTGTTCTTGAGGATAGCATTGCATATGTTAGGTCAGTTTATTGATACTCAAATCAGCTGAGTGACTGGCTCTTGGAAAGCTAGCGGGTGCAAAATCTTCAGATAAATTAAGTCAGTTTGTGTGATTGGGTGGTTTGCTTAAATCTGACTAAAAATTAGTTGTGCCGCTTATTCTCCAAAAACAAGCAAGGAAGGTTTGCTGAGACCTATAAAGATCAGCCAAGGAACATGGTCCAAGAAAAACTAGCCAATGTAACCTTGGGTTAGAAGGTTAGTGAAATCTTTTACGAGTTGTGAAGGAACTGGACATAGGTCTATCGAAAAGGATAGACTGAACCAGTATAAAATCTGTTGTGTCTCCTCTGGATTTGATGAGGTGTTTTGATGTTGGCAATAGTTTGTGTTTTTGATGACAATCATAGTCATTAAATATCTTGTAGTCTCTTTCTTAAGATTGAGTCTCTGGTCATTTCCAGGTCGATGCATGTTCATGTGTATGTCAGTTAAGGTCAATGCATATTTACGTTTGAAGCATGATAGGTCGATGCATGCTCATGGATGAAGTATACAGGTCGATGCACATTCATAAATTGAAATAGACAGGTCGGTGCACATGTTAACTCTGAGCCTAGAAGGTCAGTGCATATGCATAAGTATTCTGTTATAAGGTCGATGCATCTTTCACTTCATTAAACTACCAGGTCGATGCATATATGGCACTGGGTCTAGAAGGTCGATGCATGTATGGGTTACAGACCAAGAAGGTCACATATATCGCTGAGTCTAGAAGGGCGATGCACATATGCATTTTCATTCAGAAGGTCAATGCACCTTATACACATGAATGCACAATCAGGTCGATGCACATTGAACACAGTGCACACCATTAGGTCGATGCACTTTGTGCTATAAGGTCGATGCACTTTGTACACAGGTTGATGCTAGCAACCTAGCGGTTGGAGAAAGGTCGATGCTAGTGACTTAGCGACTATAGCCGAAGGTCGATGTATGTGTTGGAAAGGTCGATGCTAGTCTGTCAGCCACTGCAGCATTAAGTCAGTGCATTAGAAGTCATCTCTATCAAGGTCGATGCATCTTGTGCATTCACTATAAAGACAGGTCGATGCACCTTCATCAAGGTCTACCTGTGTTATATAAGAGGTCGATACTTTTATTCACACATGTTGCATGGGTTAGTTAAACAGGCTGATGCATCTCATTTATGCATCAATGTTTCTGTAGAAACGAGTATATTCTTTTGATCTGACTAAATCTGTTGAAATGTTTAAGATTGAACTCGTGCTTTTGCTTATCATTTGCTTAATGACTAATACCTCTTTATCTCCTATCTTGTCAATCCAGATCTATGTTCAAACACCTGGGTTACATTAAGGCTGACCGCATCTGTTATGACCACCAATTGGGCACTGGCCCAATTGTGTACATTTCGGGCCCATGAGCTCAATGAGCGAGAAATCTGGACAGATTATTAAAGAACCCTTAGAAAATCTATAACTTAACGTAGGAAGATCAGAATTAGGTGAAACCAAAGCCCATACAATGATCATTGTGTAAGGAACAACTTTGATGAAGAGCATAACTTCTGAAAATAGTTCTAATAGGGGGAAAGAGGGAGTTTGTGATAATGGGTCGAAACAATTACAGAAAATGCAATCACCCGTTAAAATAAGGATATCTTGGTCCACAGTCAACTAAATGGGATGAAATGAGGCCTATTAGAAAGCTTGGGCCCTTAACCCAAACTCTCTTGTTGGGGTGGAAACCCAATTCGCATCAGAACCCAAGGTTCTGAGCCCTTTGGATGTTAGCTATCACGAAAAGGTGTGACTATTAGGAGAATTTGAACGTAATCAATGGGAAATTCATAACTTTCGCTGTGGTTAATGAAATGACCTAAAACAAAGGCAAAATTTTCTAGTAGGATGTTAGCTACAACTTCTATGTTGAGGTCAAGGCCAAATACGGCCTGGATGCTAGAGTTATGCCCGGATTACCTCGGGCTACCGAAAGGTCACAATTTGAATAAGGGAGAATAAATGATAATCTTGCAAAAATCATAACTCGGGCTAGTAATAAGGAAATTCGATGAAACAATGACCCAGAGTTATATCAAGAAGTCATCTTGATTTCATATGAAGACATCCCAACCCAAAACCCAACAAAAAAGTGCCCCCACTCACATCTATGACCGGGTAGACGAAGGGTCACCTCTGTTCAAACTGAAAGGGTGCTTAGCATTAACCCCTGTTTAAACCAACAACCTTGGGTGTGGGTTGGAGCCTTGTGGGTCATGGATAGGACCTCGGGAAGCTTGAAAAACTATATAAGGAAGGGGTTTCAAGGGTGGACAGCCTTTAGCAACACTTATCTTCAAATTTCTGCCACCTACGGTTCCTCTTGTATAAGAAAGAGAGGTGAGGGACCTTGTGGCCTTGCATAGGAGGGTGAACTGCAGCAAAGACTTGGGTGGATCTGGGGTGTGGATCTCATCCCCGGATCGCAAGGAAGAGCTTTAGTTGGATTTGGGGTGTGGATTTTATCCCTGGATCATAGGTCTAATATCTCAAGAGGTAGGCACCTTATCTCAAATTTTAGGGGTCAACTATGCATTAGAATGATTTCAAATATTTTTAACATTTCAAAGAGGGACTAAGGGTATGAGGGGGAAAAGTAATGCCAATCCTATATGCAAAGGTATCAAGATTCATGGTGAGAACTTGACAATTTTCATGTGTGTATTTGTGGAAAAATGGTAAGTTTCTATTTAGAGTTTTTGATCTTGATGTTAAGTGTGTTACTCATGTTTTCATAATGTTTTCTTGCATATTCATGAAGGGGTTTTAAATGATGGAAACATGTTTGAGTTTCTGAAACAATAATTGGTTGTGTTTTGTCATCACAATGAGCATTCATGTTAATCAAACTTTAGGTTGTTTGATACTTATTTTGGTTGAACAAATGAAGGTTTGAAAGCTTTTCAATATAGTAATACACTCCTTGTCATGTGGGTTTTCAAGTTCATATTTCATGTAATTTGCATAAGGGAGTGTAGCCTTGAGTTTTCATACAAAAATCTGAACTTTCACAAAATCTCGAACATTGTTCATTCTGGTCGACCGACCCTATGCCTCCGGTCGACTGAAATTCCCAGAGTTGGCATGTTTTCTATCTGTAACATTTAGGTCGACCACCCCTACCCTTTAGGTCGACCAAACACGGCGTAAACCCAAAAATGTGAATCCGAAAACCCACTAAACCCAATCCATTTGTGATCAAACTTTTCCCATTTATCCCTAGGGTTAATATACATATATTAGAGGGGTCTTTCAAGGGTTTTGTGAAGGGTTTATGAGTCTTTTGATCATTCTCTCTTGCGTGTATATATAACCTACGATTTTGGGAGAAAAACCAAGAGCTAACATTTCCTATCTATCTTGTAGGAGAAGAAAAGGGGCAAAGCAAGGAGGAGCTCTTGTAGGAAGGATTTGATCTACTTGGAGAGGATTTTGGAGCTCGTGGAAGAAGAAGAAAAGGAGCGGATCGACGAGAGGATCAAGAGGACGTAAGAATCATCTTCATCCGACTTCCCTCCGACTTGTGGTTCAAGGAATATCTTCAATCGACTATTGGAGATCAAGGGGGATTACTTCTATATCTTTTCCTTATTGTTTGTGATGTTCTTCATGCTTTATATCTTGGGTCAAGTATGATTTGAATACTTGTGTTTATTTTCCGAACTAGTGATACTCTGTGTGTGGAAAACCGTCTCCGTACGGTTGTGGTTATAGTGTGCCGCAGTTGTTGCAGTTTTTGTGTGAGTTTGATCCGTGGTAGGATCGTGTTGGACACCGCGTCTCCGTGTGTGTGTGTGTGCGGGCGTCATCCTGTGTGTGTTTGGAGCATCATCTCCGTTTTGGAGATTTATCCCCTAGTGAAGCCTCACCAGTTCAGTGAGGGGTGGACGTAGGGAGCCCGTCGTTGTCCCGAACCACCTTAAAAATCCCGTGTCTTATGGTGTGCTTTGTGGTTTGCTTATTTGTGGTTTAAATCTATGCATGTCTGATCGGTGAGCAAGAGTGTGTAGTTTACTTGCTATATCTGTTTGTGTGATCGAGTGGGAACGAAGAGATTGATTGAATTAGTTAGCTTGTTTAGTTAATTTCCTCAATCTCATTTGAAAGGTGTTAATTCCGCTGCGTAAGATTTTTAATTTGCCATCTAGTGTGGGGGATAATTCAACCCCCCTTCTTGTCCGCTCACCTACCCCGGGACCAACATTGCCCAAAGGCTACAATGCATGTGTATTGACCTTACTTAGACCTACTCAGACTTGTCCAAAGGCTACAACGCATGTGCACTGACCTTACTTAGACCTGCTCAGACTTACCCAAAGGCTACAAGACATGTGCATTGACCTTACTTGGACCTGCACACACCTGACTGGGCTTCGACCCTCCCTTGGACCTGCACAGACTTGACTGGGGGCTGCACCATAGGTGCTCTGACCTGACTGGGGGTTCCGATACATATGCTCTGACCTGAGTCTATTTGTGGTCAGACCCGTTTTAAGGGCAGTGTTGACGCAGCCAGTGCAGTGACCCAAAATTTATGATAAAAACTGAGAGGGTCCTCATGAAAATATATTTCTTGAATGAGAATATATATATATTTGGCGTAGTAACATGTATAGGAGAGTAAATGAAGTTAATACAATGCAAGTTCAATCACTTCGATGCCATCTACCACTTAATCAATATTTTGGTGTCTTGGGAGTCTATTAAACGTTCTCAAACAAATCATAAATCAAGACCCAAACTCACATCTTACATCAAGAGATTAACATGGTTTGGTACATGAGAGTCCATTCAAGATCTCAACAAGCAAGCTTTTGAAGAAACCAATTAGCCAAGTGTTTACATGTAAATCTTCAATCCAAAGTCCAAGGCCAAATTGGCCATACACTCAACCAAAGTATCAACCTTGATGAACCAAACACGCTCAAAGCTTCAAGAAGGTTATATGTGAAAGGTCATCAAGATTTGCATCAATAAATTAAGCACATAGCAAGCTCATACATCCATTTCAAGATTTGCATGTAAGCCTTAAGCTCCTTACCATCTCAAGAAACTCCCAAATGAAATACATGCAACTATAGAAACGATCTTTACAATCAAGACATGAGAGACTCTTTACAATCTCATATAGCATGTACCAAATCTTCTAGTTCTAAGACATATGAAACAAGGCTATAATCATGAATGCACACTATCATCAAAATCATATGCAAGCATAACAATCTTCCTTAACCACACACATTATTTTGTTATCATCAAAATCAAGACCAAGAGGGAGCATAACGAACCCAACAATCTCCCCCTTTTTGATGATGGCAAATTATTGTGGTATCAATCATAATCCAAACATTTCTCCCCCTTTGGCATTATCAAAAAGTGGGGACGAAAGCAATGGAGTTCAAATTTCATCAAGACGAACAAGATGGATTCATCAATCAATAAAAGCTCACAAGAGAAGTTCAGATGATGCAATTGCAAGGCATAGACAAGATGACACATCAATGTGTTTCTTTGATTTTCAGATTTTCAGATTTTTTAAATTTTCTTTTGAAATGCAAACATATGATGACACTATGAATGACGCTATGAATGCATGCGATGCGACTAAACAAATATGCCTATGAAAAACAAACTAAGCCAAATGTTGAGCAAAAAAAAAATGTTGATTATTTCTATGTGAGAGACACAGATTTGGATTTTCACGGGTTCCAGATTTTTGAATTTTCTTTAGGAATGTATGACGCTAAGTGCATACAAATGATGACTTATGAGATGCACATAATGCAACCAAGAAAATATGTATATATGTATATATATATATATATATATATATATATACATATGCGACATATCTCCTCCTTACTTATTTAAGAAGGGAATGGGTGTAAGAAAGGTGCATGAGAGTCATGACAACCGGAATGTTCATATATAGCACCTAGGAGGTTGTGCAATAACATATAAGAGTTATGCAATAGTCAATGCAGTCAATCAATTTTCTGAATACATATTAGATCAAATTACCAAGAGTGTAAGTGAATAACATGAAAATCAACTATAGCCATATGGATATTCAGATTTTCAAAATAACACAATGAGAGATTATACAGACTGCATTTCAAGTTATGAGAATAGTGTATTGGAGGCTATGCTCTACCTCATCAGATTTTAACATCAAATTTTTTAATAAATTCAGAATTTTTTAAAGAATGATCAGGTTCAAATAATTCATTTTTACGCGAGGAGATACATGGAGCTCATGCCAGAATCCGCAGTTACTCAAAATATTGAACTATTTAATTTCATTTTGAATAGAGGTACTTTAGTCAAACACCTTTCAGAAATGAACCACATCACGTCTTAGGTGACATGTATCCAGTTTACTCAATGAGACTTAGCATTACTCTATCATTCTTTTTTGCACAATTCTTTCAACAAAGATAGGTAGGCAGTTTTTTCCTCAACTGTCTCTTCAACATACACGTAGCAAGTTTAATATCTCTAGAGTGTTGAAAGGAAATTCCTATATCCTTATGTTTAAAACTCATTTTCACATTATGTGCATGAAGTGTATGAATTTGATTCAGCGTGTACACCAAAAATATCATGAACACATAACAGTGTAACTCCCCCTAAATAGATGCACTTATCAAATATTTACCCCCCCTGAGTGTATGACATGAAACACTCCAATGATGGCTCAAATGTAACATTATTTAGCAATGAGTATGAAGTCGTAGAAGTTCTAAGGATGGGGGTAAATAACATATAATAACATGCAAGCACACAATGGGAGTATATGCAATGTAAAATGCAATGTAATGCAATATTTTAGATTTTTCATTTGAATGATCTAAATGCATCTAATGCATGAATATTTTTCAGATTTTCACTTGTTGGTCCTGAAGACATGACACCATTGTTGGAAGAATTCATTTTGGTATTTATGCAACATGAAATGTTCAAAATGATTCATTTCAAGATATGCACTATATGCATCAAATCTAATGCAATGCAACCTATAACAATATGAGAATGCAATGCAAGATGCAAAAGTAAAATGCAAAGATTCGATTTTCAGAACAATATGATAGATTTCACAAGAAAGCATTCAGATTGAAATAATGAACAACAAGCATTTTTCATGACGTGGCCTTTATGAACAAGGGTGCAACAAATGATCAAAATTAAGCAATACAACTCAATTGTTTTCAAAAATTGTTCAAAGATAGATTTTCACAAACATTTCAGAAGTTTAAACAACCATTCGCAAGCCAGTCAAATTCATCAAGTTCTGGTACGAGGTGGAGATGAAGGTCCGAAGACCCTACTCACACATAGTGAGAGTTTCCGACTAAACATAATCCAATCTTCCACAAACACCATTTGATATACCAGATACTCAATTAAGCTCAAATGTGTTCAAGTAATTTGGATTGAAAAATATTCAATAGTCAACAAAGTTTTCAAGATCTTCAATTCCATACAACCCATAAGTAAATCCATCACAGCAGGTTAGGGAAATGACAAAATAAGTTTTAGATACAATACCTGAGTTCAGCAGGTATCACTATATGCCTTCAAGTATGTTAGATCAGCAATAGCCTTAAAAGAGGCTAGCAGTTCATTGTTAGTCCCAAAAATCACATAACAATATCATGATCAATTCAAATATAGCAATTGACATGAGATGCATTTCCACAAGGATGAGTTCAATTTACAATTCAAAATCATTCATTCAAGAACAAACTCCCCCTTTCTATGTGCATAAAATTCACAATTGACATTTTCTGAAAATCATGCAACCTATGACCTATATGAGTAAGCAACTCATGGTACGAGGCGGAGGCACATTCTCACGCATGGTGATAGATTTTAGATAGGAATGACATGCCCTTCCTCAAGTCACCATTTAATATACCATGTAGTCATGCAAATGATAATCAGAAATATGCTAGGCAAAGTTATAAGAAAAATAGATTTTTCTTGATTTTCATGAATTAAAATTCAGTCAAAATAAATTTCAATTTTTAAAAATTAATTCAAAATTTTATTTTCAAAATGTTGTGTAGTGGACAGCGGATCTAGAGGGGAGGGGTGAATAGATCTGCCCCTCTTTTCGCAATGCAACCCTCTATATAGCTAGATAATGATAATAGCAGCGGAATATAACTAGCTAAACGAAGAACACAGTGATTTGCTTAACAAGATGATTATGCAATATAGATATTGAACCTAAGCATGCATCTAACACAAAGCAATCGCACAAGCAAACCACAACACATGAGATTTTTAGGTGGTTCGGACTGAATCTCCAGTCCTACGTCCACCCCTCACCAAATCCGATGAGGCTCCACTAGTGCCACGCACTGAGCCGTAAATCGGAAAGACCACCGATTGCCTTCCTACTAACCGCCGGTAGGTACGTCAACACCGCAGATCGGACAGCTTCCGATTGCCTTCCTACTAACCACCGGTAGGGACGATCTTCAGTTCCAAATGTTTGAATGAAATGGAAAAGAACAAGATATGAAAACACTCAAACAAGATATGAAATATGTTCAAAGAGAAAAGATCTTGTCTGAGTTTGCTGAAGCTTGAATCTGATGATTCAGTTGGCTTGGAGTTGATCTCCTCTTGAAGTAGCTTGAATCACTTGGAGATATGATGAAGAGCTTCTTCCCGGAGTACTGTTCACAGCTACAGTAACTCGAACTCCTTTCCCTTGAACACACCCTTGCAGCTTCTATGGATCACCTTGAGATGAGGAAGAGGAAGATGATTGCAGCTTTTTCTTCACTTGGCTTGAAGTTGATCTCCTCTTGAAGTAGCTTCAATCACTTGAAAATGTGATGAAGAACTTCTTCCCGGAGTAGCTTGATTTCCTTCTTGAAACACCCTGCTTGTGGCTTCCTTTGATCACCCTTCTTATCCTTGAGTGCTTCTAGCTTTGGTGGAGGTTGCTTGCTTCAGATCTCACCTTGAAACACCTTGGATGAATGAAGAACTCCAGCCCAAAGTACTGTTCACGGAGGTGCTACAGTACCTCGAAAATGGCCTCCCTTGATCTCTCTTGAAGCCTTGAAGCATTAGAGTTTCTAACCCCTCATGTGTTGGTTTTATAACCCTTGGAATGGTCCTTGGACACCCCCCAAACCAGATCCATAAATCATGGGAGATTATGTGAGTTTTGATTAAACAAATACATGGAAAGGGGCTGGCCACAAGGTGGAATTCGAAGTCAAACATGGCTACATCGGGGCTGGCGGTCGACCAGAATTCATGGGGCGGTCGACCGGAATTCTGTAAAATCTCCAACTTGTCGGTTCTGGGAGAACCGGTCGACCGGAAAAGTAGGGGCGGTCGACCGAAATCTGTAATTCCTGGAGTGTTTCGTTTCTAGAAGAACCGGTCGACCGGAAAGGCAGGGGCGGTCGACCGAAACCTATAAAACGTGGAATACTTAGGCTCTGGCAAATCTGGTCGACCAGCCAAGGTGTGTAGGTCGACCGGAAACACCTATACCTGTAAAAATGAAGTGTTAGACCAATGACACATGTTCATAAGTCAAGATATTCATGTCCTCATCAATTTCATGTATTTTGAAATTGAAATCAACTTAGAATATGCTTTGAGCATTTCTAAATTTTGTTCCGGGGGCTCCACCCCCAGAAACCCCCGCAAGGGGCGCTGCCCCCTTGACCCCCTCGACCTAACCGGGCAGGTCGATCCCCACGACCTGACCGCGCAGGTCGATCCGCGTGCGAGGGCGCAACATTGAGCTTTCACCTTTGCCATTTCCACTGAATTCCTTCGTATCTGTCATGAACAAAACATCGCGTGTGTCAGTCACATGAGAGTGGAAAGTATCAATGACTAATAGTGTTTAGCCATTATCAAAACCAAGAATACCACAGAACTCATATGACCATAGGATGATGTTGAATGACCCAAGTGACCACAGGATGACTCAAATGCCATAGGGACACAACACAAAACCTGTGCCTTGAGTAACCATTATTTTCCAAGCCTTTCACTTGGCCTCAAGGCAATCCTACACCAAAATTCTCATTTCACAGTTTTGGGTACCCAAATGTTCTTGGGTCCCGGATGGTTAGTTGCACCTATAGTGGATGCCTTCCATAATTTTTGGGCATACATATCATCACAAAGCATTAATGAGCAATCATGCATGGTATGCCCAAACTCACCACAATAGTGACAACTAACAAAAGACTTCCTTTCACAAGTAAAGGAACTTTCAACACCATTCCATCTCTTATTTGTAAAACTTCTAGGTTTAGCAAAATTAAACCTCGTGTTCATCCTAGAAGCACGAAGGTTATCATTGTTCAAAAGTCAACATTTTTTCATGACATGACCGTACTTCCCACAATGAAAACAACAAGGATATGTGGGTTTACGGAATGATTTTTCATTGTTGTCATGAGTTTTTCCATAAAACTTTATCTTAGAAGATGGAAACCTTTGAGCACGAAAAGTATGGTTATCACTGAATTTTCTTTGAATATCATATTTAACATTCATGGCATGAACTTCATCATGTCGCTTCACAAAATAATTTCTCATCGTCTGGCCTAGCTTACCACAATAAAAATAAGAAGTATTTCTTTGTTTCTTGAAAGCATTTTTATTTTCACATGCAAAATTGTCATCCTTTTTCATGAGAGCACAATCATCCATTACATGGCCAAACATACCACAATAAAAGCATTCAACATTAGATTTCAATTTATGAGATCTATTTGGTATGGAGGGCTTAGTGTGGACATTTTTCTTTTGATTCTTAACAGAGGAAGCATTTGAAACATTTAAAGAGCAAGAGGCATGCACAAATGAGGTTTGAGTTTTCAGACCAAAGGTTTTCTTTTTACTAGGTTCATATCCTAGTCCTTCCCGTTGGAAATTTACCTTGGTCCCCAAGACTTTCTCCAAATTATCTTTCCCTTTGACAAATTTTGATAATGAAGCATTCAAATCAATAATTTTATTTTCAAGGGAAGCAATGTGCAATTCATAGCTAGCTATTTCTTGTTCACTACAAACAACACTTTCATTTAACACTCTATTTGCAGTTTTATAGCTTTCAAGCTCTTGTTCTAGCACATGTAATTTTTCACATTCATCAACAACCACAGATTTTCCTTTTTTAAAAGTAAGTAATTTTTCAGACATGGTTGTATTCAAATACTTCAGTTTCTCAATTTCTTCTTTCATACAAGAAATGATTTATTCATGCTTTTTGACATCTATCAATAAGGACTCATTTTCAGTTTTGAGTTCTAAGCATTTATCACATGAAGACTTTTCGTGAAGAGACTTTTCAAGATTTTTTAAGCTTCCTTCAAGCAAAGAGTTTCGAATTAACAAAGCACTGTTTTCCTTTTTGAGTTCTTCAAATTTAAAACACTTATCACAAGAAGCATTATCAAGAAGGGTATGTCTATGTTTCTTTTTAAGCCTTTTGTTTTCAGATTTAACCTGCTTATATTTTTCAACGAATTCATCATACAAGTCCATAAGCTCTTCAAAAGAAACTATCTCACCTTCCGAGTCTAGCTCGGAGCTTTCCTTGCTTGATTTATCGTGCTTGTCGACCATCTAAAGCTCGTTTGGACCGTGTTCTCATTAACGTTCAATGTCAGAGCTCTTTACCAGGTCTTTTCGTCGAACACCTATCTCGTGGACCTTCTGATCATTCTCCACTTCTAGTCAGGTTCAATGAGGTTCACCTTCATCCACCCCGGTTTATGTTTCAAAAAATGTGGATTGATCATGAGTCCTTTCTAAACTGTGTTAAACAAGCTTGGTCGCGAGAAGAAGGAAGGTCTGCAAACCCTCTCATCAAGCTGCAGGTGAAGTTGAAAGCTGTAAGACAGGACTTAAGGTCTTGGAATAAGCTGGTTTTTAGTCAGCTTGAAAAGAATCGGCGAACTGCTGAAGAGAAAGTGTCGTCCTTCCAACAGGCTTTTGATGACAACCCCTCTGTTGTCAATCGTACTGCTCTTAATGCGGCTAATGCTGAGTTGCGACAGGTCCTTCATCGACAGAAGATTTTTTTGGTGCAAAAGTGAAAGTGCAGTGGCTGGAGGAGGGGGATCGTAATACTGCTTTCTATCATGCCGTAGTGCAAGGGAAGCGGCGCAGAAGTTACATTCATAAACTGAAGGTGGATGGTTTATGGTGTGAGGATCAAAACTCTCTCCGTAGTGCAGCAGTGCAATATTTTTCAAATTTTCTTTCGTCTGAGGATCATGCTTTGGATTGCTCTTTGCTTCAGGTCATTCCTTCTCTGATTACTGATCAGCAGAACACTGATCTTTCTGCCATTCCATCTGCTGCTAAAATAAAAGATGCAGTGTGGAGCTTGAATGGAGATAGTACTCCGGGCCCGGATGGATTTTCTGGCTGTTTCTATACTTCCTGCTGGTCGATCATTAGCAGGGACGTGGAGGATGCAGTGAGAGGTTTCTTTTCAGGCCATCCTCTCCCGAAAGGGATTTCTTTAAGCCATATCACCTTAATTCCGAAAGTTCCAAATCCTTCTCACTTTGGAGAGTTTAGACCCATCAGCCTATGTAATTTTTCATACAAAATTATATCTCAGATTCTTTGTGCCAGATTGTCTTCTATTCTGCCGTCTATCATCTCGGTGGAGCAGGGCGCCTTTGTTAAAGGTAGACTGATTCTTGATAACATGTGCTTGGCTCGGTAGCTTGTGGCTGATTTAGGAAGAAAGGTTCGTGGGCACAATGTGGTCTTAAAACTAGATATGATGAAAGTCTATGATCGAGTGGAGTGGGATTTCCTACTAGCTGTTCTTCAGAGATTTGGTTTTAGTGAGCAGTTCATCAGATATATCTCTGGCCTCTTTTCGAATTGCTGGTTTTCTATTCAGTTCAATGGTTCCCCAGCTGGTTTTTTTCGTTCCACTCGTGGAGTGAGACAAGGAGACCCCATTGCTCCTATGTTATCTATCATAATGCAAGAAGTGCTCAACCGGGGCATTACGCGTTTGCGCATGCTTGGTACCTTGCAATCTTATTCTAGCCCAAGAGGTAGTCCGGTGGTTTCTCACCTCTTGTATGCGGATGATATTCTTATTTTTCTTAATGGCCATGTGTCAAATATTAGGAAATTAGTTCGGTATCTTCATACCTATGAAGCTTGTTTAGGTCAGAAAATTAATCCTGGTAAAAGTAGTTTCATCTTATCACGGAAAGCTCCACAGAGGTTGGCTGCTAGTATCGAAGCGATTACAGGTTATCGTCATCATACTTCGGCCATCTCTTATATGGGGTTTCCTCTTAGAGCTGGCCGAGCAAGGGTGGCGGATTATAAATTTCTTGTGGAAAAGGTGAACAGCTGCATTAGTGGGTGGAAGAGCAGGTTTTTATCATAGGCGGGTAGGGTGACACTGATCAATTCAGTGCTATGCTTGATGCCGGTCTATCTTGCTGCAGCTTCAGCTGTGCCCATTTCCATATTTTCTTATATTGAATGATTATGTGTGGCTTTCTTCTGGGGTGATGTGGTCGAGCAGCGGCGGAAGCGTTGGGTCCCTTGGTCTGTTATCCAGCGTCCTGTGGCTGAGGGAGGTCTCGGTGTCAGGAGTTTGAGGCATGTTCAATTATCTTTGGCTGTGAAGATGGTATGGCATATTACTCAGAGTGATTCTTTTTGGGCAAATTATGCACGGCAACGTTTTCTATTTGATCGAAGGAGCTTCAGCTTTCGTTTCTGCCCATCCGGAATTCCAAGGAAAATCTTTCTTTTTGCCTGTGAAGTGGTGAAGACTAATGTCCGATGGGTTCTAGGTGATGGTCACAGGGCCAATTTCCTGGAAGATGTCTGGGCTGGGGGTAGGCCCTTGTGTCTTTCGCTTATACAACCTTACCAAGGGCCTCTGCTCACTGCTCATGTTCGTGAGGTTATTCTAAACCGTTCTCATCCCCTACGGTTGCTCCTGTCTGACACTAGTTGTTTGGATGGTCTCCACCTGTCTACTCATGCAAATCAATGCAAGTGGTCCTTAACCTCCTCGGGGGATTTCTCTACCAAGAGTGTTTATGAGCTACTCCGGCCAGCTGGTGTTCACAGACCTCAATTCATGAATATCTAGCATAGCCTCTTTGTTCGTCGAGCTTCTTTGTTTGCATGGCGTCTATTCAAGCGTGCAGTTCCTGTGGACATGAGCATAGCTGCGTGTGGTATTTCTTTGGCATCTTGCTGTAGCTGCTGTCGAAATCCTCAGGTTGAGGATCTTAATCATTTATTTATAGAGAGCGAGGTTGCGTCGGTGCTCTGGACATGGATTTCCCCCTTTTTTGAGCCTGGTATTGGCATCCAATCTCAAATCACTTCCCGGCTATGGGATATCTGGGCGCATTGTAATCCCCATTCTCCCTCAGGGTTTATTGCTCTTTACTCCTCCTTACTTATTGTATGGGAAGTATGGAAGGCGAGGTGCACCAAACGTTTTGAGGGAGTGACTGTTAGCACGTCCTCTATCATGCATTCCATTCGCTACAATATTAGTGCAGCTTTAGAGAAGACCACATTCCATTGCTTTCCTCCGAAGCAGTAGCTACTGGACTTTTCTAATTTTGGTTTCACCATTCGTTACTCTCCGGTGAAGGTGAAACTCGTCAGATGGATTCCGCCCCTTCAAGGGTTGGTTCTGAATGTGGATGGCGCATGTAAGGGAAACCCGGGAATATGCAGCGGAGGTGGCTGTACAAGAGATAGTGCTGGTAACCTTTGGCTGGGTTTTGCTCATTTCTATGGTTATGGCAACAGTGTGGTCGCTGAAACTCGTGCAATGTGTGATGGTGTGCGGTTAGCCAAGGAGAATGGCTTTGTGATTGCTGCCATCTCCACTGACTCTGCGATTCTGGCCAAATCTTTTCTGTCAGGGATTGCTCCTTCTTGGAGGTGCTTGCGCTGGTGGCGGGAGGTGTCTGAGTTTCTGGTTTCTTCAAGGGTTATTATCTCCCATGTGTATCGTGAAGCTAATAAGCTTGCGGATAGCTTAGCTACATATGCTTGTCAGGTTCAGGAAAACAAGGTGTTTTTGTCTTCCAAAGATCTTCCTAAATGTAGTTTTGGTCCTCTTGTCACAGACCGTCTAGGTCTAATGTCTATAAGAGTTTAGATGGCTGTTTGGCCAACAGGTTCCCTCAGGGGAATGCCCCGTTGATCATGTATTCTTACCTTTTTATTAATAAAATTTACACCTCCTAGGTGTGTAGTGGTGGAGTGATGAACTCATCTCCTTTCTGAGGGGGTGAGCACTCTCCTGCTCCCCTTTGAGGCGGTTGTATTAAAAATTAAAAACAAAGCACTCACTTTGCTCTTTTCCTTTATAGTTCTCGATCAAGCATTTCAATATCTCCCTGGCCATCCTGTATGATGAAACAAGTGGAAATTTGTGAAGATCAATCAAACTTCTAAAAATATCTAAAAGCTTAGCATTGTCTTTGTATCTCTTCACATGTTCAATAGTCCACTTAGACTCATCACTAGGCATTCTATATGAGTCATGCTTAACTAAATCCAAGAGTTTAGGATCAATGGTTTTAACATAATAATTCATGTGCCTAATCCATTCAGTGAAATTTGAACCATTAAAACATGGAGGAGGAGAAGACAAAATACTATCAGACATGATGCTAATGGAACACGCCTACAAATATCACTCTGAAGATCGTTAGATTTTGAAATAGCAGAGCCTCGCTCTGATACCACTTGTTGGTCCCGGGGTAGGCGAGCAGACAAGAAGGGGGGGTTGAATTGTCCCCCACACTAGATGGAAAATTAAAAAGCTTACGCAGCGGAATTAACACCTTCTAAATGAGATTGAGGAAATTAACTAAACAAGCTAACTAATTCACCCAATCCCTCCGTTCCCACTTGATCACACAAACGGATATAACAAGTAAACTACAAACTCTTGCTCACCGATCACACATGCATAGATTTAAACCACAAATAAGCAAACCACAAAGCACACCATAAGACACGGGATTTTTAAGGTGGTTCGAGACCACGATGGGCTCCCTACGTCCACCCCTCACCGAACCGGTGAGGCTTCACTTGGGGATAAATCCCCAAAACGAAGACGACGCACCAAACACACACGGGATGACGCCCGCACACACACACACACGAGACGTAGTCTCCAACACGATCCTACCACGGATCAAACACACACAAAAACCGCAACAACCGCAGCACACTATAACCACAACCGTACACAGACGGTTCTCCACATACAGTGTATCACTAGTTCGGAAAATAAACACAAGTATTCAAATCATACTTGACCCAAGAGATAAAGCATGAAAAACATCACAAACAACAAGGAAAAGATATAGAAGAATCCCCCTTGATCTCCAATAGCCGATTGAAGATATTCCTTGAACCACAAGTCGGAGGTAAGCTGGATGAAGATGATTCTTACGTCCTCTTGATCCTATCGTCGATCCGCTCCTTTTCTTCTTCTTCCACGAGCTCCAAAATCCCCTCCAAGTAGATCAAATCCTTCCTACAAGAGCTCCGCCTTGCTTTTCCCCTTTTCTTCTCCTACAAGATAGATAGAAAATGTTAGCTCTTGGTTTTTCTCCCAAAATCGTAGGTTATATATACACCCAAAAGAGAATGATCAAAAGACTCATAAACCCTTCACAAAACCCTTGAAAGACCCCTCTAATATATGTATATTAACCCTAGGGACAAATGGGTAAAGTTTGATCACAAATGGATTGGGTTTAGTGGGTTTTCGGATTCACGTTTTTGGGTTTACGCCGTGTTCGGTCGACCTAAAGGGTAGGGGTGGTCGACCTAAATGTTACAGACAGAAAACATGCCAACTCTAGGAATTTCGGTCGATCGGAGGCATAGGGTTAGTCGACCGAAATGAACAATGTTCCAGATTTTGTGAAAGTTCATATTTTTGTATGAAAACTCATAGCTACACTCCCTTATGCAAATTACATGAAATATGAACTTGAAAACCCACATGACAAGGAGTGTATTACTATATTGAAAAGCTTTCAAACCTTCATTTGTTCAACCAAAATAAGAATCAAACAATCTAAAGTTTGATTAACATGAATGCTCATTATGATGACAAAACACAACCAATGATTGTTTCAGACACTCAAACATGTTTCCATCATTTAAAACCCCTTCATGAATATGCAAGAAAACATTATGAAAACATGAGTAACACACCTAACATCAAGAGCAAAAGCTCTAAATGGAAACTTTCCATTATTCTACAAATACACACATGCAAAGTGTCAAGTTCTCACCATGAATCTTGATACCTTTGCATATGGGATTGGCATTGCTTTTCAAACATGTATAGGAGAGTAAATGAAGTTAATACAATGCAAGTTCAATCACTTTGATGCCATCTACCACTTAATCAATATTTTGGTGTCTTGGGAGTCTATTAAACATTCTCAAACCAATCTTAAATCAAGACCCAAACTCACATCTTACATCAAGAGATTAACATGGTTTGATACATCAGAGTCCATTCAAGATCTCAACAAGCAAGCTTTTGAAGAAACCAATTAGCCAAGTGTTTACATGTAAATCTTCAATCCAAAGTCCAAGGCCAAATTGGTCATACACTCAACCAAAGTATGAACATTGAAGAACCAAACATGCTCAATGCTTCAAGAAGGTTATACATGAAAGGTCATCAAGATTTGCATCAATAAATTAAGCCCATAGAAAGCACATACATTCATTTCAACATTTGCATGTAACCCTTAAGCTCCTTACCTTCTCAAGAAACTCCCAAATGAAATACATTCAAGTATAGCAACGATCTTTACAATCAAGGCATGAGAGACTCTTTACAATCTCATATAGCATGTACTAAATCTTCTAGTTCTGAGAAATATGAAACAAGGCTATAATCATGAATGCACACTATCTTCAAAATCATATGCAAGCATAACAATCTTCCTCAACCATACACATTTGTTACCATCAAAATCAAGACCAAGAGGGAGCACAACGAACCTAACAGGCAAGTCTGAGCAGGTCCAAGTAAGGTCAGTGCACATGCATTGTAGCCTTTTGGGCAAGTCTGAGCAGGTCCAAGTAAGCTCAGTGCACATGCGTTGTAGCCTTTGGGCAAGTCTGAGCAGGTCCAAATAAGGTCAGTGCACATGCGTTGTTGCCTTTGGGCAAGTCTGAGTAGGTCCAAGTAACGTTAATGCACATGCGTTGTAGCCTTTTGGGCAAGTCTGAGTAGGTCCAAGTAAGGTCAGTGCACATGCGTTGTAGCCTTTGGGCAAGTCTGAGCAGGTCCAAGTAAGGTCATTCCACATGCGTTAGTCTGAGCAGGTCCAAGTAAGGTCAGTGCACATGTGTTGTAGCCTTTGGGAAAGTCTGAGCAGGTCCAAGTAAGGTCAGTGCACATGCGTTGTAGCCTTGGGCAGGTCTGAGCAGGTCCCATATAAGGTCGATGCACATGTGCTGTGGCCTTTGACAAGTCTGAGTACATGTGAAATCAGGCCTGAGCATATGGAGGGTAAGGTCGATGCACATAAGCTGTGGCCTTTGACAGGTCTGAGCACATGTGGAATCAGGTCTGAGCAGGTCCCATATTAGATCGATGCACATGTGATGTGGCCTTCGACAGGTCTGAGCACATGTGGAATCAGGTCTGAGCATATGAAGGGTATGGTCGAAGCATATGTGGATAGGTCGATGCACCTGTGGTTCTGTCCCAAATTTCCAAAGACTCAAAAAAGGAGAATTTTGAAAGGGCATTTAATTCATAAAAATCTGTAATTAGAAAATGATAGAGGACTAAGGTGGCAACTCACTGTAAAAATTTCATGGTCACAAAAAATTTGCACTTATAGTTATAAGTCGGTTTCTATGCATGTGTAGCCTAGAAATTAACATATCTTTCCTTATTCGGTAAATTGATCTTGCTCTATTCCTCCACCAGTAAGCTTATGATTATGATTCGTCCACTTAAACCATGTTGAAGCATGCTTGTTATGAAAAAGTATCATACTAATATTTACAAAATGAGTATGAATACGAATACGATGTGAATGTTATGAATGAAAAATAACAGCATTCTGTGAGGTAGAACTTTGGTCCCTTCTGCGGGACGGTGATATGTAACGCCGTGGAAATAAAATATCCCAGGGGACGGTGATATGTAATGTCCTGGTCAAAAACCTATTGATTTGGCTGGTTCATTCTGTGGGACGGCGATACGTAACGCCATAGAACCCGGGGGACGGTGATACGTAACGCCCCGTGTGGTAGGAGTCTAGGTGGGAGTTCGCTTCCGGGTCTGCGCAGTACTCTTTCATTCGTTTGTGTGTGTGCGGGCCTGTGGACGTCGAAAAATGTCGATGATGATCATACGGCATGCACGTCTCGACACTCGAGAGCAAGCCAAAGACGGAAATGCCAAATAAACCTCATGCCTCGCCCGATCAGGATGAGGACTCGCTTGGTGGTCCGCTAGCCGATGAGGGAGCCCCTTGGGCGGAAGATACGGCCACAACTCTATAGCTGGCCGTGCCGAGAGCCGAATCGAAGAAGAGTCGGGAACTCCGACACAGCCCGACGTGCACCGAAAGTCAAGCAGAGTCTGGGACCGAGCCCCAAAGGCTGCGAACAGAACATTGTAGGGGTCATACATAGCAACCGAACCTTCCGGGAATGTCGACATTCACATAAAATGGCCGCGACTTCGAGAAGAATCCGTTTAGTGCTTAAAACGGCACGAAGGGGCCTTAAAATGGCGCACCCCCCTCTTAAAATGGCGCGCCCCTTTCTTTTGTTTAGCTACATGGCGCGCTCTAGGCCTCCCCCTTTGATGCTTAAAACGGCGCCCCTTTGAATATGGCGCCGTTTTAACCTCTCACTTCTGCTCTCTGAAGCGCTTCTCCGGCGTGCAGTGAAGCCATCCCGTCATCAATGCGGTCCCCTGTTTCCTGCGAACAGCACGTCGATGAACTACCTAAAATGGCTAAAACTTCCGCCTCGATCCAACGGGCAACCAAGCATATGCCGTGAATGGAGATTCTCGAGCCCTGCACTGTCGAACGCTCGCTCCGTCGGTCGGCCGCCCATTCCCCTGCAAATGATGAAAGCAACGTGGCTAGTGGTGGATATGCCAGCGAAGGAGGAGGCCATGCCTCTGCCCCTCTCCCAGTCACACTGTAGCCGCGGCGGAGTTGACGTCCACGACAGCGGCATTCGACACGGTGACCCCAGCAACATCAGCAACGGCAACTGCGAACAGAACAAAAGCCACAGAAACGGGAAGCTTGCTTCCCTGCTCTCCCTATAAATACAAGCCCCAGGCAAGAAGCAAAAAAAAAAGAGGAGGAGGGACGCTCTACTAGCGGCGAAGCCCTGCTCCGAAGTGTGAAGAGAGAGAAGAGGGTGAAAGAAAGAAGGAGAGGTGAGGGGAAGAGAGCTCTGTTCCCCCCTTTGTCTTTGCATTCCCTTCTACCCCTTTGATTTCCTTTTGGTGATCTTCATATGTAGACCTTTGTCTTCGTATTCCCTTTCAATGTAATCGGAGTTCGGTCTATGGTGGAATGAAAGGAAAACTCCCCTTTGGGAGATCTTGATGCCCCAATCCCCCTCAATATTAAGCCCATAGTGGCTCTAGTTTCTTCTCCCCCGTTCGTCTCTCCATGAAACCCGATTTTGATGCTCGCTCATCCCCTCCCTTTTGCAAGTCCAGATGTTTCCGTCGGATCATATATGCATAGATATGTACATATGTATCTGTAGATAGATATATACGCATGCATGTGTTAACTTCATTTTACTGCTGTCCCTTGGATCTCCCTTCCGCCGTGTTCTTGTGTCGACTTCGGCTCTCACGCGGTCTTCAGCCACGCGATCACGGCAACCCTCGGGTCATCGGAGTTCCTTTGTAGGCTGGCCCTCAGGACCTCCGGCCCCGAACGGGGGGAGTCGATACGATCGCAACAACCCATGGGTCACCGGACTCCCTTGTAGGCTAGCCCTCGGGACCTCCGGCCCCAAATGGGGTAATTTTACGGGTGTCGTCGCTTATGCGCACACCGGGATGTTTCGGGGCCGTCGGAGTTCTCTCCGTATGGCGCGCCCCATTTTTTTCCCGGACCCTTCGGGTTTAGGGGAGGTGCTGCCCGATTTTCGGTAGGGTCAAGAACATACAAGAACACCAAGAACAATGAATAAACATATCATAGAACTTGCCCACGGGTGAAAGAAAAGAAACACACAGTAAACCCTCTACGAATTAACCCCCTAAAATCTTACACAATAAACTCCTCCGAATAAATCACTTAAACCCCACCTCATTACCTACTTAATCTACCAAATAGATGAACAAACGGATCATAAAACCCACCTACGGATGAAAGAAAAGAAAAGAAACACACAGTCAAAGCAAACCCTCGGGAGAATTTAATACGGCACGGTGACTATTCACCGCACCGATTTAACACCATTCTCGTAACCCCATCTCCTTCTTTGGATGCTAAACGGCGCGCCCCCCCCCTCCATCTCCATTTCCATCTTAAACCGGCGCGCCTCTCCCCTTGAATGGCCCTAATACGGTGCGCCCCCCCTCCATCTCCTTCTGTGAACACCTTAAAATGGCGCGCCCTCCATCTCCTCCTGTGAACGCCTAAAAGCGGCGCGCGCCCATTCCCTCCTCCCTTGCCCTTCGATTCAGGCGCGCCCCTTCACATCTTGACCCGGCGCCCCTTAACAGACGCGCCCGTCTTCTTGCAATGTGCTAATACGGTGTGGTAAAAGAAAACTAAAAGAATTAAAAGAAGAAAGAAAACTATTGAAATTAAAGAATAAACCGGAGAATAAGGACTAAATCAATAAACAAAATAGAAAGAATGGAATGGGAATAAAACACTTAATTCAATGATCGGAACAACGACAATAGTTTCCCCTCTACTATAATCCAAATTTTGT
Organism: Amorphophallus konjac; assembly: GCA_022559845.1. Taxonomy (NCBI): domain Eukaryota; kingdom Viridiplantae; phylum Streptophyta; class Magnoliopsida; order Alismatales; family Araceae; genus Amorphophallus; species Amorphophallus konjac. The sequence continues at coordinate 229,290,519 of CM040120.1, forward strand.
TCCGGGGGCGCTGCCCCTGGAAACCCCCGCAAGGGGCGCTGCCCCCTTGACCCCCGCGACCTGACCGGGCAGGTCGAACCCCGCGACCTGACCGCGTAGGTCGATCCGCGTGTGAGGGCGCACGTTGCCGAGTTTTGGCTTTACACTTAACAACCCGCTCCCCCGGACTATGCAATGATGCCCCGTGGTATTGGACATGGACCTCGGGATCCCCGACATGGTCATGATCCGTGCACCTCTTGGGCCGATAGTTCATCAGCTTGACCCACTTCTTCCGGGATCCGATCCCGCACCCACATGAAACGTGCCGTACCTACGGCAGATATCCGAATGTCTTTGTTGTTACCTTCGATGCTTCGAATATGGACTCTCGACCGAACACTGGATGGTCCATTAGTGACTGATATATATATATACCGGGATCTAATCCCGCACTTGCATTAAATTTGCCGCACTCGCAGGAAGTGTTTGTATGGTTTTGAACACCGTTTTGCATACCGATGCGGAGGGCTTAAATCATGTCAACCCAACTCGCATGCTTTAATGAAAAATGATCTTTAGGCCATTTGGCCCCTTTTCTTGGCGATTAATCAGAGGTCTTCCCCTCTCCGAGGGGATGTAATTAACGTCGTGGCCTTTATGGTGCGGCGGGTCTCCAGTCCCGACCCTTACCCACAATCGTCTGATTAGTCAGATGGAGCGCACCCCGGGCTTCGGACAACTTCAATCTTGAAGCCCGAACACATTGTCACCTAGGTGACTGGCACGCCCTCGCACTAGATAAACCGATAAACTGATAAAAAGAACACCCCGATATCTCTACGAACACGAAATCCAGTGCGTTCCACAAGTTGGCACGCCCGGTGGGACTGGACTACCTCTCATCTTTTCGCCAAGATTAGGGGCCCAATGGCCTTTTCCAAAGTCTTAACTTCTGCATTTTTGAAATTGCAGGAGGGATTCATTTCTAAAGAACCAATGGCTGTCACTTTCGGTCCATTGGTTGTGGCGAGCCATGCGGAGCATGGCTACTTGGCAGTGCCGATCCAGTTCGGCGACTTTCCCCCGGTCGTTGGCTTCCCCAACTTCCTCGGGGTTATGTTCGTGGACCTCTTGGATGTCAAGGAGGTCGAGCCCGTCGCCCCCGTGGAGGCGACACCCGAAGCTGTGAAGATGGTGGGCTACCACGTCAACCACATTGAAGCGAAGAAGAAGCGCACCTCGGCTGCCAGGAGGGTGGCAAGGAGAACCACTAGCACGCCGCAAGGCCGGCTTTCCCTCTCGGGCAAATCCATAATGATCGGAGGAGTCCGAGTGTACCTGAATGGCCGTCAGGCCACGATCTCACCAGATAGGGTAATCCCGATGGTGCCGGTGCACAACCAATTCCAAGCACTGGCCCGAGAGCGAGGGGACCACATTAGGTCCATGCCAAAGCAAGAGCCGGCCCAGAAGTCGACTAAATTCAAGCAAGCATGGGTCCCCATCAGGCGGGCCCCAGCCTCAACCCAACTGGAGCTCGTCAGGACTGACCGGCTCAAGAAAAAGATGAAGGAAGATGAAGAAGAGAAGATTGAGGCATCGGCTCAAGCGTCTCGAAGACCTGCCTTCCGTGCTCACGGTCGGCAGGCGAACATCTATTTGAAGGAAGGAAGATACATCATGATGCACGAGCGGAGGCGTCTCGCCTATAGACCGCCAGTGCAAGCATCACCACCAACTGTCTGCCCCAGCCAGGGAGAAGACGAAATCACTCAAGCCGTGAGGGGATATCTCTGCGGCCTTGGAAACACCCTCTTGGGAACTCAGCGGCTCCTAGAAGCCGTGAATGATGCTGAAAGAAATCGGAAGCAACAAGTTAACCCGGAAGATATCGAAGATGCGGAGTCAGGGTGCTATGGGCCGCCCCTCTGTAAAGAAGCTCCACCAAGAGTCTCGGTGTGTGATAGGCTAACCTTTCCTAGACAGACAACCAGGGAGGTGGTCCGAAGAAACAAAAAGATGCGGGTTTATACCTGCAATATGGCCGGGGTGGCCAACCAATATGGAGCCCTACCTGAAGACCAAGAAGAGATGGCCACGCTGGCTGGCAGGTCAGGTCCCCTCACCAGAAGAGGAGCAGCCGCAGCTGAGATAATACAAGCCCTAGCTGGTGAAACAAGTTCAGATGTGCTTGCCATGGCGGCAAACGTGATTACCGCTGGGGATGAAGGAGAAAGGGTAGCACCTTCTCTAGATACTCTGACAGAAGGAGGAGGCCAAGCTCCTAGCCCATCCACCCCCGAACCGGCGATGCTGATGCTGCTTCAGGCCTATCGATAGGAGATCGAAGCTCTGAAGCAACAGGTGGGCGAACTGACCATAAATGCTTTCACCTCGAAGCAGGTCGAACCGCCTCCAGAAACATCCAGGCAAGTCGCTGGAGAATTTGAGGGTTCACCCCAGATGACGGCCTCTCAGCCAACCCCCAACTATGATGGGGGCACGGCCCCAATGACCACTTCGGCTCCTCAACACCAAGGCACCGCCACTATACCCCAGGTGACGGTGTTGACGACGCCACAGATGCAGTCGGCTCATTTCTACCCAGAAGCAGTGAATCCGGCAATGGCTAACAAGCTCATGATCGAGCAGATAGTCGAGATGAAGCTGGCCGATCGAGGAAGTGAAGAATATGCCTCATATGATGTGTACAAGGTACCTTACCCTGTCCATCATGCAGGGAAGAGATTGCCTCCTGGCGTCAGCAAGCCGCCAAAGTTTGACAAATTTAATGGCCAGGGGTCACCAAAGGAACAAATAGCCTATTACATCAATGTGATGGGCGATCTAGCGACCAATGAATCGTACCTACTGACGTTCTTCGGGTCCTCGCTCACAGGGCTCGCCTTCGAATGGTACTCGAACTTGCCGGCGGGGTCTGTTAACGACTGGCCAGATTTGCAAAGAAAATTTCGGGAGCGGTTCCACGTCACCGAAAGAGAGGTCACAGTGGCCGAGCTCTATGCAACCAGGTAGAAGAATGATGAAACTGCTCTAGAATTCATCAAGAGATGGCAGAACCTCAGCATGAGGTGTAGACGCCTGCCACACCAAGAAGATGCGGTTCAGATCTGCAAGCAGAATTTGAAGCGTGAAGTTTTCAAGAAGATGTTCGGAATGGAGATCAAGTCATTTGATCGATTAAATAATGTGGTGGTGGAAATTGAGTCCTACCTCTCCAAATACTCTTCCGCACCGGCCACCTCAGCCCAAAAGGGAAAATCAATTGAGAAGCGGTCCGTGCCCAAAGAAGTCAACACTGTCGACTTCAAGGATTTCGAGAAGCAGAAGGACAATGATAAAGGAGTCACTAGCGCTCCTCCGGTGTTTGAGGCAGCTATTCGGTTCCATGAATAACAAAAATGTGAAAACTTGTGATAATGTGTAATTGTTCATTCACCGAGATCTTGTTGCAAGCATGGGTACCTTATATGTTAGTAAAGAATATGTATTTTCCTCACAAGAGATATTTTAAGTAGATGATAATGAATGGATTATGCTATTATTAACATCTGAATTATGTGTATAATTTGGTTATATAGATGCAAGTTAATCCCAGGATTGTTTAGGCTGCCTACTGAGCGTCACACTCACCCCTTTGTGACACACGTTTTCAGGAGACATAGAGAAGGAGGTTGAGGAGGAGGCTGCAGCTGAGGAGTAGTGCTAGTTCATAGTTCGTCTGGGTATGCTATAGATGAATGTCTCTCTCTTATATGTATGGTTGTGGGATGGTGCGCCTATGTGGACTCATGTTTAATCTGGAACAATGGGCATGTACTCTCTTGGGAGATTATGAATGGTTGAAATGCTGCTTACCTTTCGTGTAATTATGATTTCTCTCTCTCGTATGCGAATGTACGCATGTTTATTATATATTTATGCTTCTGTGATACGTACGAAGTAATGTCTTGAGGTCCAATGAGAAAAAAAATGCCCATAAATTGGGAATCAAATCCCGGGGTGTTACAGAGTGGTATCAGATCACGAGAGATAAACCATGGTTACAACCATTCTAATTGTCCAGGTAGTTGAAGAAGGGATAGACTAGAATGTAAAGGGGTAGAGTATATTTAGACTCATCTAGAAGAGCCCTCACATTTAATAATTATCATCTTCTCATAGTCATGCCGCCGAGAAGGTAAAGAGATCTCCCCCAGGCTGATGAGAGAGGATCGGGGGGGATGACCCCAACCTGGTGAACGACTGAGCAGACAATGCTCCGACTGTTGGGGGCAGACAAGTGCCCAATACGGGAGTTAATTTTGAAGGATTTATGCAAAGCTTCCAAGGACTGATGTAGGCCATGCAGCAGCAGATATTATAACAGCCAGCACCTGCTCCACGTCATGACCTACCCGTGCTCGATCAGTTTCTGAGGCTGATGCCTCCTACTTTTAAGGGGGAGAGTCATCCAGAGGAGGCTAAGTCGTGGCTCAGCAAGATGGAAAAGAAGTTCCGCATAATGCGTTGTCCTGAGGAAGAAAAGGCGAATTTGGCGGCCTACGTGCTACAGGATCAAGCTGATTTATGGTGGAAAGCCAAGCTGAGGACCACCATTGCGGAGCACCATGACAACAAACTATGGGAAGAATTCCTAGCTATCTTCCGAGAGAAATACTTCCCCAAGCATGTGCGATATGCTAAGGAGCAAGAATTCTTGAGCCTCGAGCAAGGAAACATGTCGGTAGTCGACTATGAGGCCAAATTCTCCGCTCTGGGTCGATATGCTCCACACATATTCTATGACGCTTGTCGAAAAGTGAAGAAATTTGTCAACAGTCTGCGCAGCAGTGTTCGACGCTATGTTGCAACCCAAGACCCTGACACCTACACAATGGCATTGAGGCTTGCTCATCTAGCCGAATGAGAAAATGCAAGGTAATGGCTGAAGCCATAAAGATTTAGGGGACATATAAGGTTAAGTTGTAACAAATGTCCTTGTATAGATTCACCGAGGAGCAGAAGTCATCAGGCAAAAGGCCGACACAGACAGGAGGGAGGCGAGACAAGGAAAAGGTGGCACGCCAAAGATCGGCACCGAGGGGCGGACCGGGGATTCTATTTTGTATCCAGTGTGGATGCAACCATCCGGGAAAGGAATGTTGGAGGGACAAAGGCAAGTGCTATGAATGCGGTGAGGCCGGACACATTGCGAGGAACTGCACCAAGAAGGCCCAGCAAAAGCCAATTCCCCAGTAAGAGAAGATTCAGTACAAAGGGCGAGTCTATGCACTGATGCAAGAAGAGGTAGACGATACCCCTACCCTGGCTGAAGGTACACTTCTTATGGATAATATCTATGCAAAAGTTTTGTTCGACCCAGGGACTACACACACCTTTATATCCACCAGCTTTGCTAAGGAACTAAAGAATAGGCCCAAATCCACATTCTTCGGGGAAATGGTAGTTAGTACACCGACCAAGAAACAAGTCCACACCAAGCTTGTGATCCCTACTATTGAGGTCAAAATCTATGGGAGAAGACTTCTGGGGGAAGCATACATCCTAGATATGGCCGATTTTGATCTCATTCTAGGAATCGACTGGTTAGACAAACACTATGCTCTCTTGGACTGCCGTCGGAAGAGAGTGATTTTTCAGGAGCCGGGGAGGGAGGCATTCATCTTTCAATGCCCTAAGGACAAGTCCGAGAGAATGATGGTGTCAGCCATCAGCAGTGGATGTGACTATTTCTTGGCTAGCGTGGTGCTTGAAGAGGGCTCTGTCAAGATTTTGGAAGACTTAGACGTAGTCTGAGAATTTTCTGATGTATTTCCTGAAGATCAACCGGGACTACCACCAGCTTGAGAGGCAGATTTCTATATTGAGCTAGTGCAGGGCACCGCACCCATCTCCGTTCCACCATACCGGATGGCTCCGACAGAACTTGCCGAACTCAGGAAGCAATTATAGGAATTGCTAGATAGAGGCTTCATCAGGCCCAGCGTGTCTCCATGGGGAGCACCAGTCTTATTTGTACGGAAGAAGGATGGGACCATGCGGTTGTGCATTGATTACTGTGAGCTTAACCAGGCCACCATAAAGAACAAGTACCTTCTACCAAGGATTGTAGAGTTATTTGACCAATTATCATCTGCCAAGGTCTTCTCCAAGATTGATCTGAGGACAGGTTATCACCAAATCAGAATCAAGCCCGAAGATGTGTTGAAGATAGCCTTCAAGACCCGGTATGGTCACTATGAGTTCTTAGTGGTACCATTCGGGTTGACCAATGCTCCGGTTGTGTTCATGGAACAGATGAACCAAATCTTCCGCCCTTATCTAGATCAATTTGTCGTACTCTTTATAGACGACATTCTGATATATTCTGCCAGTCAGGAGGAGCATCGGCAGCACTTGAGAGTAGTCCTGCAGACCCTCAGAGAGAACAAATTCTTCGCCAAATTCAGCAAGTGTGAATTTTGGCTAGATCGGGTTATGTTTCTCGGACATGTTATATTCGAGAATGGCATATCGGTGGATCCTAGCAAAGTTGAAGCAGTGACAAAATGGGAAGCACCGAAGATAGTCATGGAGATTAGGAGCTTCCTTGGACTGGCCGGGTATTATCGTCAGTTCATTGAAGGCTTCTCTACCATTGCAGCCCCCATGACCAAGTTGACCAAGAAAGGAGCGAAGTTTATCTTGTTAGAGGAGTGTGAAGATAGTTTTCAGATGCTCAAGGAGAAGTTGACGTCAGCCCCAGTGTTAGCGCTCCCTCAAGGAAATGATGGCTTCACTATTTATACAGATGCCTCTAGGATCGGCCTCGGTTGTGTACTAATGCAAAATGGCCGTGTGATCGCCTATGCTTCAAGATAGTTAAAGGACCATGAGAAGAACTACTCCACTCACGACCTGGAAATGGCAGCAGTTGTCCATGCCTTGCGCATCTGGAGACACTATTTATATGGGGCTCGATTTGAGGTTTTCACCGACCATCAGAGTCTCAAATACATATTCACTCAGAAGGAACTCAACCTGAGCCAAAGGAGATGGGTCGAACTGCTGAAGGACTACGACTTCACCTTACAGTACCATCCAGGCAAGGCGAATGTGGTGGCGGATGCTCTCAGCCATAAATTGATGGCGTTGAGCTTGCATCGAGAGTGGGATATGATGGAGGGTGTGATCGAATCACGACCCGAGAAAAGGGAGCAATTTGGCCTCTTGGCTGGGTTGTCGGCTAGACCTGCATACTAAGATAGAATTGCTGAGGCACAAAGGCAGGACATGGAATTGTAGGAGCTACTAAACAAGGAGGACTTCCATGTAGGGATCGATGGGCTAGTCATGTTCCAAGAGAGGATCTGCGTACCAAAGATGTAGAGTTGAAAAGGGAATTAATGCAAGAGGCTCACAGGTCAAAGTTCTCCATCCACCCAGGGAGGACTAAGATGTTTCAAGATATGAAAAGGATATATTGGTGGCCAAGAATGAAGCAAGACATAGCGGAGTTCATGTCTAGATGTCTCACTTATCAGTAAGTGAAGATTGAGCATCAAAGACCTGGCGGTCCTCTCCAGACCATTGAGATGGCACAATGAAAATGGGAACAAATCACCATGGACTTTGTGTCTGGTCTACCCATGACCAGAAGAAAGCATGATACAATCTGGGTAATTGTGGACAGGTTCACAAAGACTGCACACTTCCTGCCCATTAACAAATAGACTCCAATCGAATCCTTGGCGAAACTATTCATCGCTGAGATCATTCGGTTGCATGGTGCACCCTTGTCTATCATCTCTGATCAAGACCCTCATTTCACAGCAAGGTTCTGGAAGAGTTTGCAGCAGGCTATGGGGATAGAATTACGGCTCAGCTCGGCATTTCACCCTCAGACCAATGGACAATCTGAGCGCACTATCCAGACTCTAGAAGATATGCTAAGGGCGTGCAGTATTGAATGGAGGGGGAATTGTTATGGTCATTTACCCGTGATAGAATTTGCATACAACAATAGTTACCATTCTGCCATCGGAGTGGCAACTTATGAAGCACTCTATGGGCGGCCATGTAGGTCACCAGTATGTTGGTATGAAGCTGGCGAAAAGTAGCTGTTCGGACCACAGTTGGTATAGGACTGCTTAGAGAAGATATCTATGATCAGGCAGTGACTTCTCATAGCCCAGAGCCGTCAAAAAAGCTATGCAAACCAATGACGGAGAGAGTTAACATTTGCCGAAGGAGACCATGTGTTCTTAAAGGTGTCTCCCACCAGGGGAGTCATGCGATTCGGAAACAGGGGCAAGCTCAGTCCCAGATATATCGAGCCTTTTGAGATCTTGCAAAGGGTCGGCGAGGTGGCTTATTGACTTGCACTTCCGCCCGCTCTGTCGCATGTACATTCGGTCTTTCATGTCTTCATGCTCAGGAAATATGTCTGAGATGCTTCACATGTTATAGAATATGAGTCTCTTGACGTTCAGGCAGATCTATCATATGTGGAGCAGCCTAGCAAGATCATAGACCGGAAGGAACAGGTACTGAGGAATAAAACCATCTAGCTGGTGAAGGTTTTGTGCTTGGGAGTCGGAGGACAAGATGCGCCAGGAATACCCTCAACTATTTGGTGAGTAATTTATCTTAAAAGACAATTTTTGAGTTAATTTCAAGGTTCAAATTATTTGTAAGGGGGAGAGGATGTTATGACCACCAATTGGGTACTGGCCCAATTGTGTACAATTCGGACCCATGAGCTCAATGAGCTAGAAATCTGGATAGATTATTAAAGAACCATTAGAAAATTCGTAACATAACGTACGAAGATCAGAATTAGATGAAAGTAAAGCCCATACAACGACCATTGAGTAAGGAACAACTTTGATGAAGAGCATAACTTCTGAAAAATAGGCCTAATAGGGGAAAAGAGGGAGTTTGTGATAATGGGTCGAAACAATTACAAAAAATGTAGTCCCTCGTTAAAATAAGGATATCTTTGTCCACAGTCAACCAAATGGGATGAAACTAGGCCCATTAGAAAGCTTGAGCCCTTAACCCAAACTCTTCTGTTGGGGTGGAAGCCCAATTTGCATTAGAACCCAAGGTTCTAACCCCTTTGGCTACCAGCTGTCATGAAAAGTTGTGACTGTTAGGAGAATTTGAACATAATCAATGGGAAATTCATAACTTCGGCTGTGGTTAATGAAATGACCTGAAACCAAGGCCAAACTTTCTATTAGGATTGTAGCTACAACGTCTATGTTGAGGTCAAGGCCAAATACGGCCTAGATGCTAAAGTTATGCCCAGATTACCTCGGACTACTGAAAGGTCATAATTTGAATAAGGGAGTATAAATGATAATCTTGCAAAACTCATATCTCGGGCTACGAATAAGGACATTCAATGAAACCACAACCTAGAGTTAGATCAAGAAGTCCTCTTGATTTCATATGAAGACATTCCAACCTAAAACCCAATAGAAAAGTGTGCCCACTCACATCTATGACCGGGTAGATGAAGGGTCACCTCTGTTCAAACCGAAAGGGTGCTTAGCATTAACCCCTCTTTAAACCAGCAACATTGGGTGTGGGTTGGAGCCATGTGGGTCGTGGATAGGACGTTGGGAAGCTTGAAAAACTATATAAGGAAGGGGTTTCAGGGGTGGACAGCCTTTAGCAACACTTATCTTCAAATTTCTGCCACTTATGGTTCCTCTTGTGTAAGAAAGAAAGGTGAGGGACCTTGTGGCCTTGCGTAGGAGGGTGAACCGCAGCAAAGACTTGGGTGGAATTGGGGTGTGGATCTCATCCCGGATCGCAAGGAAAAGCTTTAGGTGGATCTAGGGTGTGGATTTCACCCCTGGATCATCGGTCTTGTTGACCGAGATAGATGGTAGATAAGAAGGGGGGTGAATTGTCCCCTTGCCCAGATGTCGGATTTCAAAAACTTTCTTTACTAATTACAACGGAAGTAAAACAAATAGCATTGATTAACTAAAACTCAAGTGAGATTACAATGTTCTCTTAACCTTTTCGATCTCACACGGATAGATAATGCAACTAATCAAAGAGATTAAGTTAAACACAGATAACGGAGGTAGTAGTGTGCGACGATGCAGTGAACTAAAAATCTAGTTAATGGACTTATGAAGGGAGATAGAAGAAATTATCAATCACACAGGCAGTCACAGAAGACACAAAGATTTTTAAGTGGTTCGGGACCACGACGGACTCCCTACGTCCACACCTCACCTAATCGGGTGAGGCTTCACTAAACGCTACTTTCGTAGCAACACGGGGACGAACCCCAACACACTCACGCTGCTTCCGCAGCAATACACGCACGATGGCACGAGGCATTGCCTCAACACGCTGCCACTGCAGCACACAGACACACACGGTCGGGGAACGTATCCCGGACTTGACAACCACAGGGAGTCGCAGCTCCGTCCACACACAACTAAACACGGGGAGCCTTTCCCCACAATAAAACCACACACGCGGAGATACAACTCCGCCCACACACAACGTATTCTCGGTTTAATGAAAATAGAAGATATATAATAAACGCCCACAGTAATGTGTGAATGATGATAAACTATGAAGCACGCAAGGAAATAAATGTAAATAGGATGTGGAAATATCTCCTTGATTCTCCGATGAGCGTAAGAAGATCTTTCTTGAACAATAGGTTGGAGAGGGTTGAATCCGCAGGAGCCCGGAGCAGACAATCTTCTTTCTTGTAATTTCAATGAAGTTCCTTCAAGCCCAAGCTCCGAACATCTCTGCAATCACAAGGAGCAAATGAAACAATGTGCTCACAACTTTGTATTTAATAAAAGGGACATCACAAATAGATGAATATCAGATTTGTAGTGTTTCCCCTTGAATGCCCCATGGATCCCTTCAATCAATAGGTAGGGTGCGCTGGGAATGATGAACTAGAGTGGAAGCAGCCGAGCTTGAGATTGAAATGCCCAAACCCGCAAATCGTGAAGAGCAGCAGCCGCGACTCCCAGATCAAGGGTCAGGCTCATCGAAGATGATCTCCGTGGCTTCTTCTTCCTCCTCCAGGTAGTGTTGTCACCCTCCTCCATGTTCTGCTTCTCCTGCAGCAGATAGGGCAAGGTCAGCTCAAAGGGGATAGTTCTTCCGATGGAAATCGTAGCTTCTATATACTCAAAGAAAAACAAGCACAAAAGACTTGATAGCCCATGTGAAAACCCTTCAATCGAACACCTAATAGATAGGAGAAACCCTAAGGCTATTGGGGTAAAAAGCCCCAAGCAATCAGATCATTCAATGGGGTTTTCGCAACCTAATCTGAAAACTCGATCCAGATCGCCCAGAGAAAGTGTCGACCTTCAGGGTCGACACTTTTTCTAGCGCCTTCTGCCCCGAGTACAAAATCAGTACCCAGGGAAAAAGTGTCGATCTCTTGGGTTGACACTTTTTACCGGGGGTTCTATTTTCATAGAAAACAGACCCCAGGCCACCAAGAGTCGACCCTAAGGGTCAACACTTGCAGTGTCAATACAGAAAACTACATAATGCAGTCCAATAAAGCCCAAGGCATGAAATATGAATTAAACCCAATCTTGCCATATGAAAATACATCAAGAGATGATTCTTACCATGATTTTTAGGATTTGTGAACATTAAAGGACCTGCATTACTTTGATCTACAATTTGTCATTCTTGGAGCAGACTTAATGAGAAAAATACATACCTTCCATCTTATCATTTGAATGGATCTATTGACCTGCACATGGAAGAATTAAATTACATCCAAACCTTGGAATATTTCAAAACCCTTCATTTCCACAACCACAGTATCTCCCATCTCATAAATGGTTCAAGCATGGAAACTCAAATTTGTCAGTTTACATAAATATGGATAAAAGGAACAATCTCCTAGACTCTCGTCAAGAGAGTGAGCCTTTCAATCTCAATGTAGATAAACTGAAATGCAACTATGAATTTGAGAGACTTAGAGCAATTCAAACCATTTTCTCAAAGAGCTCAATATCAAGCATTGATTATACATAGAGAACTCAAAACTGATATAGGTCAAGCAAATTCAGTCCATGACTTTCAAGTTCAGTTCATTATGATGAAGAGACAATTCTATGCATATTAAGACTAGTGGCTAGTGCATGTGAAGGACCAAGTCTTGGCACATAACCCTAGAGTCTGTGCAATCACAGAACAAAGTATGTGCAATAGTCAACATTCACAAAATCTTTTCAATATGACTCATATTCATCAAAATATACATTCAGTTCAAACCATATAGAGTTCCAAAAGGACCTCTTCACACATATACAATGTGATCCAAGTAAACCACTTGAAATCAGTTAAAGTTCAGTCCAATTGACCAAACAATGCATGTGATCAATTGAATAAGCAATCTCTTGTAAAGACAGGTAAAGGCTATCCTCAATATCAGCAAATCATAACTCATGTAAAGCAACCCATGACCCATTATTGAAAGGCCAGTTGAACATACCTCAAAGTAAAGTAGACTTCAGACTTTAAAGGACATAATTTTACCATTAAGAGACCAGCTGGACAACACGGTGAGAACCAAGGCTCAAAGAGCCAGGGGTCGACCCATGGGGTTGACCCTTGCAAGCCTAAATAGAAAAGCTGCTATTGGCAGTCCAATGCAAATTGTAATCACATCAAGGGCATTCCAACGCAACTCAATCAAATCTTCATGTTAGTCAAGATCAGTTCATAAACTTGAATTATAAATGTAGTTAAGGGCAAATACAAGGATAAACACAAGGATATATCCATGAAGGACCATTGTATTTGAACCACCTGCAAAGCAAGATTTCACCCTGTTAGCTTGTTTATCATGAGGACGTTAGTAAACATGAACTCATGATATTTTCACTTTAGAGCAAACATAATACACACAATATATTGAATCATCAAAACCATTGTCAAAGACAAGGAGGGGCATAGAACCCAATAATCTCCCCCTTTTTATGATGACAATATATTATGGCCATCCAAAACTCTCTCCCCCTTTGACATTATCAAAAAGTGGGGGACTAAGGAGTAACTGTGAAGTTTTCAAAAATGAATGAGACATGAGCGCACGAACCCAACAATTAATCTCCCATGAAGGGAAGGTGTGTGAAAACAAGAGCCAAGCAAGAATTTACAATTTATGTTCATTTAGCAGATGTGTGGAATAAGTGCAAATGCTCAATTTTTGTAAATTTTTGTTATATGTATGATTAAATATGCACAAGTAGTATAAAGAAAATATGCTATATGAAAAATGTGAAACTAAGCTATGCACAAAGTGTGTTGTGCTCAAGAGCACGTTATTCTCCCCCAATTGTCAAGGACAAAAACCAACTGACAATGGGTTATTTAGCCTGTTATTTACAAGTATAACCTATAGATGCAAACTATAGAATGAGGTATGACGTGATCAAAACGGATCAAGCACTCAAGCATGCATAACAAGATATAGACTCATGCAAGTCCCTTCGGGACGGGTGTAAGGATAATGCAATCAATTATAGAACATGATGTGCATGTGCAATACTAAGAAGGTCGTGCTTACATAAATAAAGTACTGTATTAACCATGAAAGACGATCGATTCATAAAGAACATTCAAACAATCAATCCCAGGGTGTATATGTGAAGATTGAGCAATGAGTTCCAAGGTAATATGAAAAATCAGATTTTCTAAAGAACACTAAAAAGAACTTCTCATCCATACACTTTCATACACAATGCTCGAATATTTGTAGTTACGTATGACCCCAATTTTTTAATTGCTAAAAATGGTGTGACTAACCTTTTGACACGAGTTGTATCCTTTGTCTCAGGGACACTTCCCGATTACTCAGTTTCGTCACTTATCTTTACTGTGGATATTGTCACTTTTCGGCGCGAGTTGTACCCTTTGTCTCAGGGGCACTTCCCGGCTACTTGGTGGCAAATCACACTTATTTTTATGTTTATTAGTTTCACCTTTTGGCGCGAGTTTACTCCTTTATTTCATGGGGGATTCCCAGCTACTCGGATCCACATTCCACTTATACAAATTTTTAGTGGGGTAAACAGCTTTTTCGTCACGAGACATGTGATTTCTATGTAGAGAATCAATAGCCCTCCAAAGTGTAGAGTAGAAAATAGTAATCCTTATTAAATTGATTCATTATCTCAAAAAGGTGCATTTTGTGTGGGTGGCTGTATTGAATGTAAAAGATGAATTAGTTTCATCATAGTAATGTCTCCCCCTAAATATATGCATGGTTATAAAAAATCTCCCCCTTAATATATGTCATGTAACAAACATGTCTAAATCAATGTAATTTCATTTTACAAGGGATGAGTCATAGAAAGAGTCAAAAAGGTGGGTGATATCTTATATACATTCAAGCATGCATTGAGATGGATTTTTCAAGCAAATTGATCACCGGTACGTGGCGGAGATAAAGGTCCAAAGACCCTACTCACGCATAAGGAAAGCTTCTAGGTAGACGTAATCCACCTTTCCACTAACGTCATTTTATATACCGGTCAATCATGGCATTTAAGCACGCAAGTATGTCAAGTACATATATGCAAGTATATGCATGAACTTGAAAAGATGATTGAAAAAATTATTCCTATTCACAAGTATGCAAAGATGTGTATGATATGTGCAATGAGTATCATGCAGCTAAGTATGTGTTCTATGTATGCACAAGTGAATTGCTATTTGTAAAAAATGATCAAAAGTATGAAAGACTTTACGCACAGTGTAAAGCATTCAAAATCAAATTTTTATTTACGAAGCGAAAGAGAAGGTGTGTATGAAAAACTGCATATGTGCATTGTTAAGCATTCAAGGACTACATTTATTCACATGATGCGAAAAGGGAAGCATTCAAGATAGGTATTCATCAAACTCAAAAGATCTGAATATTTCAAAAGATGCCAAAGTCAGTGAAGCAGAAATGCAACTGTTTAATTGTAAACACTTTCCTTCAAACATGAATTTTACCTTTTCAGATTTTTCAAAATGTACCTAAGCAAAATGATCTTCAAAAACAAACCATTTTTGTTCCTCGCCTTGAGAGTCCTTTATTTATTAACTTTCCTTGGCCTCAAGACGCCCCTGCAAAATAGATTTCTCATTTCGAGGTTTTGGGTACCCAAGCCATCTTGGGTCCCGAGGGATTAGCTCTAACATAAGTAAAAGTAGTATTCTTATTTTTCCTTTCATACCATTCATCATCGGCCCTCATCATGGTACAATCATCTATTGAATGTCCATTCAGGCCACAGTAAAAACAATGAGAAGATTTTCTTTTCAAAAATCAATTGTCATCATTTTTCATTACGCAACAATCATTCATTATATGTCCAAAACTGCCACAGTAATGACATGAAAAGTTCTCTTTAGCAAACCATTTATCATCATTTTTCTTCATGAAAGAATTTTCAAAGACATGACCATGTATTCCACAATAATAACAATGAGTATTGAAGTTTTTCTTCATTGGTTTTTTAAGATTTTTAGACTCATCAACAATTTTCATTTGTGACTTCATTGCTTCAACATCATCAAAATTCATTAATAAGCAATCATACATGTCATGATCAAATTTTATGCAGTAATAGCATGAAACATTCCTCATTTTTCTTGAAGCATGAACAAACTCAATAGTGGGGGATTTTTCATGCTCACAATGATGAACAATGTTATTTTTCTATTTTTCATTTTCTTTATCACTCAAAGACAATGATTCATTCAAAATTTTGATTTCATTTTGCAATGATGAAATATGCAATTCACAATTAGCAAGCTGTTCTTCACACAATGCAACTTTATCATTCAACATAGAATTGATAGATTTGTAACTTGCAACTTCCTGTTCTAAAACATGAGAATTTTCAAAATCATCAACAACATGTTTTCCTTTTTCAAACATATGGAGTTTATCAACCAATGAACTATTTTCATCTTTCAATTTCTGAATCTCTTCAGCAAGTTTTTCAAATGAATTTCCAGTCATGGAGGTATGTTCAAGTTCATTCTTTTGAAAACTCACTTTTTTATTAGTCATTGCATTCATGGTTTCATTGGATTCAAATTTATCATGGAGGTATGTTCAAGTTCATTCTTTTGAAAACTCACTTTTTTATTAGTCATTGCATTCATGGTTTCATTGGATTCAAATTTATCATTCAGATTTCTAAAGCTTTCTATTTCCTTTCTTAGTTCCTTCAGCATTTCAGACTTGTCAACAATCAGTGTAGCTTTCCCCTTTTCCAGAAGGAGCAGTTTTTCAGATATGGCAGAATTCAACATTTTCAGTTTCTCATTATCTTCTTTTATTTGTTGAAGTTCTAAAATTTCAGCCTGTAATGATTTGTTTTCAGACTTTATTGTTTTGTATCTAGCAAACAGTTCATCATAAGCATTCACTAATTCATCATAGCTCAATTCATCATCATCATCAGAATCAGAATTTACCTTGCAGTTTTCCTCGCTTTGACGCTCAATTTCATTGTTTGCAACTAAGCAGTCACCGTCGTTGCAGCTTTCTTTTTGGGCTTCGCTCAGCCCGTCCCAAATTTCTTTGGCTGTCCTACAAGACAAAATAAATAGAAATTTATTAGTGTCCAAGGCAGCCTTAAGAGCGTTCAAAATAAACAAATTATACGAATTCATTTTCTTATGTTCATCAGTCCACCTTAATTCATTTTTGGGTAAGACATGTGGACCATGAGAGATTAATTTCATGAGTTTCGGATCAAAGCTAGTAATCCAAACACAAAATTTTCCTAGCCAGGAAGCATAATCAAAACCATTGAAAATAGGAATAGAATTCAAGCTAGCCATCATGAAAACGATCTTTACTCCTAGACCGTGAGGTCCGCTAAAAAATCAGAGACTAGGCTCTGATACCAATTGTTGGCCCAGATAGATGGCAGACAAGAAAGGGGGTTGAATTGTCCCCTTGCCCAGATGGCAGATTTCAAAAACTTTCTTTACTAATTATAACGGAAGTAAAACAAATAGCGTTGATTAACTAAAACTCAAGTGAGATTACAATTTTCTCTCAACCTTTCCGATCTCACACGGATAGTTAATGCAACTAATCAAAGAGATTAAGTTAAACATAGATAACAGAGGTAGCAGGGTGCGACGATGCAGTGAACTAAAAATCTAGTTAATGGACCTGTGAAGGGAGATAGAAGAAATGATCAATCACACAGGCATTCACACAAGACACACAGATTTTTAGGTGGTTTGGGATCACGACGGGCTCCCTACGTCCACCCCTCACCCAACCGAGTGAGGCTTCACTACACGCTACTTTCGTAGCAACACGGGGACGAACCCCAACCACACACACATTGCTTACGCAGTAATACACGCACGACGGCATGAGGCGTTGCCTCAACACGCTGCCATTGCAGCACACACACACACGATCGAGGAACGTATCCCGGACTCGACAACCACACGGAGTCGCAGCTCCGTCCACACACAACTAAACACGGGGAGCCTTTCCCCACAATAAAACAACACATGCGGAGATACAACTCTGCCCACACACAACATATTCTCGGTTTAATGAAAATGGAAGATATACAATAAATGCCCACAGTAATGTGTGAATGATGATAAACTATGAAGCATGCAAGGACATAAACGTAAATAGGATGTGGAAATATCTCCTTGATTCTCCGATGACTGTAAGAAGATCTTTCTTGAAGCTTAGGTTGGAGAGGGTTGAATCCGCAGGAACCCGGAGCATACAATCTTATTTCTTATAATTTCAATGAAGTTTCTTCAAGCCCAAGCTCCGAACGTCTCTGCAATCACAAGGAGCAAATGAAACAATGTGCTCACAACCTTGTATTTCATAAATGGGACATCACAAATAGTTGAATATCAGATTTGTAGTGTTTCCCCTTGAATGTCCCATGGATCCTTTCAATCAATAGGTAGGGTGCGCTGGGAATGATGAACCAGAGTGGAAGCAGCCGAGCTTGAGATTGAAATGCCCAACGCACAAACCGTGGAGAGCAGTAGCCGCGGCTCCCAGATCAAGGGTCAGGCTCGTCGAAGATGATCTCTGTGGCTTCTTCTTCCTCCTCCAGGTAGTGTTGTCACCCTCCTCCACGTTCTGCTTCTCCTGCAGCAGATAGGGAAAGGTTAGCTCAAAGGGGATAGTTCTTCCGATGGAAATCACAGCTTCTATATACTCAAGGAAAAACAAGCACAAAAGACTTGATAGCCCATGTGAAAACCCTTCAATCCAACACCCAATAGATAGGAGAAACGCTAAGGCTATTGGGGTAAAAAGCCCCAAGCAATTGGATCATTAAATGGGGGTTTCACAACCTGATCCGAAAATTCGATCCGGATTGCCCAGAGAAAGTGTCGACCTTCAGGGTCAACACTTTTTCCAGTGCCTTCTGCCCTGAATTCAAAATCAGTACCCATGGAAAAAGTGTCGACCTCTTAGGTCGACACTTTTTACCGGGGGTTCTGTTTTCATAGAAAACAGACCCCAAGCCACCAAGAGTCGACCCTAAGGGTCGACACTTGCAGTGTCAATACAGAAAACTACAAAATGCAGTCCAATAAAGCCCAAGGCATGAAATATGAATTAAACCCAATCTTGCCATATGAAAATACATCAAGAGATGATTCTTACCATGATTTCTAGGATTTGTGAACATTAAAGGACCTGCATTACAAAGATCTGCAATTTGTCGTTCTTGGAGCAGACTTAATGAGAAAAATACATACCTTCCATCTTATCATTTGAATGGATCTATTGACCTGCACATGGAAGAATTAAATTACATCCAAACCCTGGAATATTTCAAAACCCTTCATTTCCACAACCACAGTATCTCCCATCTCATAAATGGTTCAAGCATGGAAACTCAAATTTGTCAGTTTACATAAATATGGATAAAAGGAGATTGTGAAATGCAACTACGAATTTGAGAGACTTAGAGCAATTCAAACCATTTTCTCAAAGAGCTCACATATCAAGCATTGATTATGCATAGAGAACTCAAAACTGATATAGGTCAAGCAAATTCAGTCCATGACTTTCAAGTTCAGTTCATTATGATGAAGAGACAATTCTACGCATATTAAGACTAGTGGTTAGTGCATGTGAAGGACCAAGTCTTGGCACATAACCCCAGAGTCTGTGCAATCACAGAACAAAGTCTATGCAACAGTCAACATTCACAAAATCCTTTCAATATGACTCATATTCATCAAAATATACTTTCAGTTCAAACCATATAGAGTTCCAAAAGGACTTCTTCACACATATACAATGTGATCCAAGTAAACCACTTGAAATCAGTTAAAGTTTAGTCCAATAGACCAAACAATGCATCTGATCAATTGAATAAGCAATCTCTTGCAAAGACAAGTAAAGGCTATCCGCAATATCAGCAAATCATAACTCGGGTAAAGCAACCTATGACCCATTACTGAAAGGCCAGCTGAATAAACCTCAAAGTAAAGCAGACTTCAGACTTCAAAGTACATAATTTTACCATTAAGAGACCAACTGGACAACACGGTGAGAACCAAGACTCAAAGAGCCAGCGCTCGTGATGTGACACCACCTTGGGGGTGATAGTCATAAGACCAATGCACCTTGGACCTTATCAAGCAAGCACAATTTGCAATCGAAACGGACCGATATCGGCTGCCACTCTCCTGACACTCACCCAAGTCCCGGGGTAACTTGGCGATACCAAGTGGAGGATGTGAGGGCTGGGCCCTTGCTGGTAGAGGGCCAACAAGGCCAAGGTTATTCCCAAGGGTATCGAAGCCCAATTCAATGGAGTTGACGTCATGCCGAGGGCATGGGTCACACACTTTCTCCCACGGTGATCTCTTGAAGCAAAGGAGCTTGAGGATCGAGCACTCACTCTCACGGGCCAGCGAAACTATGAGCTAATATGGGAAGAACAAGCACTAAGGAGAGCAAGGGTTGGAGCACTTACTCGACCGATTTGAAGAAACCAGTCCCGCTCGGAGAGGTGGGCGAGCGGGGAAGCGTGGGTTCCCCACACGCCGCGCCAATGTAGCTTGAAACCTGTTTAAAGGATTACAACACTACACCCCATGCAAGGGGGTGGAACAAGGGGCGGGGAAGTCACATGTACATCCAAACACTACCTCCCACAGGGAGGGGCTGTGATCCGGCTAGGCGGGGAGGAGAAAGGGGAACTATGGACTAATTGAAGGATGATGTTGGTTCTGCCCACGCTCTGGAACAGTAGATAGGGGGTCGGTGTCGACGCCGCTGCGGTCGGTCCCGAACTCTGATTGCACCGAAACTAGTGGCAAACTCTTTTGAGTTGGCCCAGGAGGTCGCCTAAATTTTGGGAGAATTTCTAGTTGCCAGCACTGGATGGGGCAGGGTCGTGAGTAGGGCCTCTATTCTCTGAATCTGACTACTACGGTACCGCTTCAGCAGGAAGACGAGGTCACCACGGACGCTCCTCAACTCCGATTCAGGCTTCGCTAGAGTCTCTGGATTCGTTGTCGAGTCCCCTTCGAAAGGAGACCCACGGCGGTGCCGGAGGAGGTCGGAGTAGACAAAGAAAGCACAAACAGTGATCGGGTGTCTGTTCAATCCCAGAGTGGACAGAACAGTGCACCTGGGGGAGAAAAATGAGAAATCACAGCTCCGGATGCCGAACGGTGTTCCGCTTCTTGATACTGGAAGTAGACTCGGTGTAGAAACACTCAGCCAAGGCCTGCCTTCAGAGCTTCAGGAAGTTGGCCGTGGGAGCCTCTGCAACCGGCTTCATGTTGACAGTCAGGGAGAAGAAGCGCAGTTTGGGGAGAACGGCTCCTCTGGGCAGCCACGAGCTCAGAATTGGACAAGACCACTACCGTTGCGAAGAGGATAGGGAGACGCTTCTGACAGTACCACTTGGGCCTCCAGGAACGCCAGGATGACATCGTGGCCGAATCTGCAAGATGTTGGTACTCTGCTGCCTACGAACTGAGAAGTTCAGGTTGTAGATGGGAGGTGGTAGATGAGGTAAATGGGAGGGGAAATAGGGTGGATGGGTGTGGAGGCAACCCTTGGCTGTTAGGGGGTCTGGGAGGGCGCAAACCAAGGTGAGAGAGGGGGAGAATGGGGGTAGGAAGGTGGTCTAGCAGGTGGTGAGAGAGTGAGCTACGAATTTGAAACTAGGAGGGAGAGGGAGAGGGATGGTGATTTCCCTATTTGGGGGTGGTCCAAGGTTTGGGGGATGATGGAGTGGAGGGAAAATAATTACAATCTTCCCTTGGGAGCTGGGGAAATTGTGTGGGGAAGGGATGAGATTGTGTTGGGGGAAGGGCGATTGTATTAGGAGGGTCAAGGATTCTCCTAGGGAGGGAGGAGATTTGGTGGGAGTTGGTGGAGGGGTAATGAATGCACCTAGGGAAGTGATGAGGTGGTTTGGGTGGCTAGTGGTGTGTGGATGAGGTGGAGCCTAGGTGGAGGAGAGAGGAGAGAGAGGGGAAATTCAAAATGTGGGGAGGGGGGAAGAGAGAGAGGGGGCGGCCCCCTTAGAGAGAGAGAGAGAGGGGGGGGAATGGAAGGGCTTCTCACCCTAGGGCTTCACACCCCAATAATGGATTCTCTCCACAAGAAATTTGAATTTTGGAACTCAATATATGGAAATTTCATTGACTTCCAAGGGGGGAGAATGGGGTCCTATATATAGGCAACCCACATTTTACAAAAAGTCCCTGACTCTTGCTACAATGACAAATAACCAAGGGGGTAGGGGGCGCCCCTGGGCCTAGCCCAATGAATTGGGCCCAATAACTAATCTAAATAACCCTATGACACTTAAGTTAGGTAAATGACTCATTAACCGAGGTACTGACTCAAATAAAAGGAAAATTACAATGATATGACTTAAATAAAATATGAAAATACAACATATGACTCAAAATAAATGACTAGACCATGTCGGATGCTTCCGGGGTGAGGATGTTGTGTCCCCTGTGGTTCTGGGGTTTTGATGATGACAAATATTATGGCTCATTATGTTTAAATGTACATCCTTGATGATATAATCCTGATGTACTATGAGAAACTGTCAGAACAGGTTTAAGGATGACTCACAGGTCATGAAGTCAACCCAAGTCAAAGTCAAATCTCTGACAAGTAAGGTCAATGCACAGTCAGATCAGGTAATGTTCTGCCTAATCTCAGTTCTGTGCATATGTTAATCTTTATACAGAAATGTTGGTGCATGTGTTAAGTCCATGCACATGGAAGGTCAATGCTAGTCTTCATATGTGCATCATTTTATAAGTCTATACATTCTCTCGCATGTAGGCATTCGAAGTTTACACATTGCCTAGACTGCACACATTCTTATGTCTGTACATTGTTCTCAAGTGCATTCAGCTGTCTGATGCATGTACATAATCTGTACACTCATTGCCAGCATGTCTGTACATCGCCTTGGTGTAGGCATGGCAAAGTCTATACGTTGCTGCATTGCACGCACATGTAAAGTCTATACATTGGTAGCTGCATTGCACGCATGTCTTAAGTCTGTACAGAGTTTGCCTAGACAGCGCACATTCTCATGTCTGTACATTCTTCAAGGGCATAGTCCATACATTCATCTGTTGATAATCGATCAAGTCTGTACAGCCATTGCATTTCATGCCTCTCATGCATCTTGTCTAAAGTCTGTACATTGTCTGGACGCACTCAAGTCCATACATTGTCCTGTCTGCATGTTACAAAGTCTACACATTGTTGCAAGCTAAGTCTGAACACTCTTCGGTGAAGTCTATACACACTTCAGATGGCAAGTATGTACATCCGTCTCACTTTCAAGTTTGTACATCGTTAGTGCATGAGCGTCTCACTTACAAGTATGTACACAGCCAGCTCTGTCTCACTTAGCGCCTCATCAAGTAAGTACATAGTTTGGCTGCATAACACAAGTCTATACATCCGCATGCATAGCATGCACGGGTTCAAGTCTATACACTCCTTATCTTTACCTACGTTCAGAACACTAAGTCTATACATCGCGTGAAGTCTATACATCGGTAAAGTCTGCACATGGTTGCTTTGAAGCTGCATCAAGTCTATACATTGTCGCCTGCTCGTGCAAGTCTATACATTGCTGTCTCATGTATTCTAAGTTCATACACTGCATTTGGGCATTGTTCTTCACAGCAAGTCTGTACGCTGCTTTCTCATGCACGCAATCAAAGTGTGTACAGCCTGTGTTCTCATCGGTTAAGTCTATACATTTGCTATGGCTTGTTCATGCATCATCCTCAGAGTCTATACATCATGCACATCGCTTGCACAGCACAAACTAAGTCTATACATTCTGTTGCATCGCATGTACGTAGAGTCTACACTTTCCCCCACAGCAAGCACAGCAAGTCTATACATCGTCTGGCAACCTGCACGCAAAGTCTGTACATTGCGTCTGGCAGCCTGCACGCAAAGTCTGTACATTGCATGCACACTGCATTTGTCAAGTCTAAACATTGCTGCTTGATAGGAACTATGTACAGCCTGTGTTTTCTTGATCGACTGAAGAACTCTTTATTAAACTTGCAGATGTCTGGGCACGTGATCCGAGATTTGCACCTCGCACGTGATTCAAGCTGACAGGATCATGACACGTGGAACCATTATCCTAGGACACCGCCACGTGGACTAAAAGCTTGGGTGGGAATCGTGCAGAGCATTCGCCCTATCTGTTGCTGCTATAAAAGGAAGGCTTCTTCCTCAGAAGAAGACTGACGATGTTGATCGTGATCGAAATAGGAGAGCTAAAGCAGAGAGGCAGATAGCTGCAGAAGGAGGAAAAGAAGAAGAAGAGACAGAGAGAGCCTGCGAACGAGAGAAAAAGAAAGAGAAGCTGAGAGCCAAAGTGAGAGAGAAGAAAAATCGTGAGAAGGAGAAAGAGTGTGCAGCCAGTCCATCCTGAAGATTTGATCATGGATTGACTCGTGGATCAAATCCACAGTCATTGTGCTCTTCGGAGCTATATTGTTTTTGATTTTCTTGTTTTATTTTTCGTTTGTTCCTTTCATACATTCAGTGGTTTCTGTTTCCCTTGTTTGGGATCGGGGTTCCTCCTGTGGTCTCAGGAGAAGGGAGATTTGTTCTTCGGTTTTGCTAGTGACTGGGAGTCATCAGTGGTTCCCTCTGGTGTGGAGGAAGAGAGGTCTGTGACCTCTGGTTTGCAAGTGACTAGGTGTCATTTGTGGTTCCCTCTGGGTTTCAGAGGAAGGGAGACTTGGGTCTCTGGTTGCAGGTAGTGGTTGCTACCTGTGGGTTCCCTCCTGGTCTGGAGGAAGAGAGACTTCGTCTCTGGCTTGCTAGTGACTGTGTGTCACTAGTGGATACCCTCCGGTGTGGAGGAAGAGGGGAGGTTGTTCCCCTGGTCAAGCTATTAGGCAGTATTTGTTGGCAGACTGAGTCTGCGTTCTAGCTGTTGCTAGTGGAAGCCTCACTCCAGTTTGGAGTGAGGGGTGGACGTAGGTCTGTGGACCGAACCACCTAAAAAATTCCTTGTGCAGTGGTTTGTTTGTTTGATTGATCCCGCTATATGCATGCTAGGACCGTGATCTAATTGGTTGTCCATGTCCTAGAGTTTGATTGGGTATGCATCTTTGATATTTGATCAATTGTCCGTTGAACTTGTGTTTATCATCTAATACGGTTTTTAAATTGGTTATAATTCATTAAAAGATCCATTCACCCCCCTCTGGATCTGTGTTTATCTATCGCACCAACCTATCAATTGGTATCAGAGCAGGTGTCTGCATAAAAGGTCCAGCGACCTGCAGATCCGATCCTGCAGTCTTCAGTGCTATCTTGCTTTTGTGCATCATTATTCCTGTTGCATTAATCTGATCTGTTTTCATGGCTCATCCACCGATTTTCAACGGTTCTAATTTTAATGTGTGGTTTGTCAGTCTGCGCAAATATGTTAAATCTGTTAATCCTGATCTGTGGAAGTTAATTTCACACGGTCCTCATAGATTTCCAAAGAAAGAGTCCAAATGGACTGACAGTCACAGATCAAGGCATGAAGAGAATCAAAGAGCTCTGAATTTAATGAAAGCAGCTACTGACAAGGCCTTACACTCTTGCTTTCATGATTGTAGGTCCGCTAAGGACATTCTGGATATGCTGAAGCTAGGTCAAAGGAGAAATGAGGACATCTGCATGATGGCTAATGGCAGAGATCAAGGCAGCAATCAGAATGAAGATGATAATGATGAAGAGGTAAATCCCTTCGAGAATTTTTCTTTAGATGATTGGGAGAATGCATATGCTGAGTTGCTTGAATCTCATGAACATTTAAGAAAACAATGCAAGAACTTGAAAAAGAAAAGTGATCAGGGTAGTTCAAGTTCTCCATGTGAAAATTGTTCAAAGCTGAAACAATCTCATGATGCATATAAGTCTGATAATCAAAAGCTGCTGGAATAAATTAGATTGCTAAAAATGGAAAGTCAAGAACTTGCAAATGAGATATCTGAACTCAAAGAGAAACTCAGTTCAAATAATGATAATCAGACTCTTGTTAACTATCATGACCAGTATGAAAAATTGCTGAAAAATTTCGAAAGTGTGAACTCAGATTTAAACAAGCTGAAGTCTGAAAAAGATTTTCTCAGAAAATTCTCCAAAGAAAATGAAGAAAAATTAGAGAAACTTAAACGAGAGAATGATTTGCTGATTGAAAATTTTAATGCCATAAAATCTGTAAATATGGAATTGCAGAAAGATCTTGAAAAATAGCAAAAAGAATTGAGAGAGTTTGAAGCTGGGAGAAAAAGCAAGGTTAACTCAGAAGATCAGACTCTTCTTGATGACTTAATTCAAAATGATGCTCTGTCTAAGGAGAATGAAAAGTTGAAACAGCTAAACTCTGCTATGTCTGAAAGACTTGTAGCATTAGAAAGAGGAAAGTTTGTTCACATAGAAGAATCTGATAAACTGAGCAATCTGGAACATGAAGTTGAGAAATATAAAACTGCTAACAAGGTGCTAAGTGAATGTGTGAATTGCAGTGAGCAAGAGATTGCCAGTTATGAGTTACAAATTGCCTCTCTAGAATATGAAATCCAAGACTTGAGGAACTCTTTGTCTAAGTTTGTGAGTGGGCAAGAAAACCTAGACAAGCTACTAGGATTAAAAGTCAATGTTAGGAAGGAAGGGTTAGGCTACAACAATGTCAATAAAAAGGCTCTCAAAAACAAGCTAATGGCATCGTTTGTCACTTCATCAAATGTAGCCACCACCTCAAAAGATAAACAGCCCATTGTTCAGAAAATGCAGAAACAAACTGACATTCAGAAACGAAATGAAAAAGTGAAAAAATATGTTCATGTGAAGAATAAGCAAAGAAACACTCATGTTGATGATGTGCATGTGACACATGACTTAAACACACACACACATGCACACAAAAGGAAAATGTCATGCCACTATTGTCATAAACCTAGTCATCTGATGCATGAGTGTACGTTGATGGAGAAAGATGATATGTGGGCCAGCATAATGAATGCTAGGAAATTTCATGATAAAAATTCTTCATCTTAGAAAAAGAAAATTGAATGCTTTCACTGTGGCAAATTAGGACACACAATTACACAATGCTGGTTTGCAAGTGGTAAGAAAACATCTCATTCATATCATGCTAAATTCCCTGCAACCCAACATGTTTTTAATAAGAACAAATTTGTTTCATTGAACCAGCATATCACTTGCTTTAACTGCAACAAAACTGGTCACAAGGCCTCTGAATGCTGGTCAGGCTCGTTTAGAAGAAATTCTCTCAAATGCTCTCATTGTAGAAAGCATGGCCATATAGTCAAGGACTGTTGGTATATCCAGGGTAGGAATGTGAATTTTAAACATGCTAAAATCCCTACAAAAAGACATGTTTTTTATGAGAATTTTAACAGAATGAATTCTTCTCTATATTTTGAATGTGGAAAGCCAGGTCACAGGGCTGCAATCTGTTGGCTGGCAGGATATCAAAGCCAAACTGGTTTTGGTAAACAGAATTTTAATTCTGTTAATAAAAAATTTCATGCATATGCACATAGAATTCATGCTAATAAGAATGTGTATAAATCAAATCTGAAATCTGATGCATCCTGCTATTATTGTGGTCAAATAGGTCATTCAATAAATAATTGCTACTTGATGAGATCTGATGACCTTCATACTAAAAAATTGTTTAGAACACCTGCCAAAGGTGTCACTATTAATTCAGGACCCAAAACCTCTTGGGTACCTGCCCATGCAAAATAGTGTGCTAACTTGCAGGTGTGCCTTGGAAGCTGAGGAATAAAGGGGGTCAATAAACCAAGGCACTCAAAAATTGGAACCCCAGATTGCACTAAACAGTTTAGTTCTGAAAACTCTGCTTAAGTCCTGTCTTCTGAATTTGTATGCTCTAGATACTTGCATGTCATGATAATTTCGTTTGCTGAATGGATTACATATTCACTCATGATGCATAATTTGTCAAAACTCTCTGCATTCTGTCAATACACTTGTTGCATTTAAAATCTTCAAACATTGCATGTATTCAGGGGGAGTTTGTTGAGTCTTTGCATGTCTTTGCATACATGTAGTTAATTGCATTGCATTTCATTACATTGAAAATGCCAAAAAAAATTGATTGAATGCATATTGTCAGGGGGAGTCAATGCATTGCATGCAGGTTGCCAAATGCATACACTTGTCAGAATTCATTGCATATTAAACCTTGAAGATCCTGAAACATGCCTGACCTCCTGTTACCTTGCATGACATACATATTGAAAAATAAAAAAAAGTGGGGGTTGCATGCATGTACTCAGGGGGAGCATCCATAGGCTTATCTGTTTTCCATTGGACACTGTCTCTCCCCCTGGTCAGTCTCTCAGTCAAGTTTGCAATAAGGACTTCAACTTGATGTCTCCATGCTGTTTCTTTTATCTTGTCAAAAGAAATTTTTTTTTCTTCTGAAATTTCCTCCTGCCTTATCTGTCAAGCTGATCTGTCTATTCCCAGACACAGCTATGATGCTCTCAGCTCAATAATCAACTGAGAAGATTTCAATCCACATATCATGATCATAAATCCGAATTTTTTATCAATAAGGAATCTCGCATTATGTGGAATTATGAACGTCTAAAAGGCTTAAGTTGGTTTAGATTTAATGCATTTCGTAAGTTTGAAGATGAACTTCTTGAAAATATCTGAATCAGACTTAATAAACTTTAACCATGCACTTCATGTCATGCTTTGAAAGACCTTCTAATATCTGTCATATTGAGATCATGACCTACTTAGTTGAAATGCATGGAATATGTATTGCTTTTAAACAAGTCTTTCTTCAATATCTTGGGTAACTGTTTAAATGAAAAATTATGTTAAATGAATGGGAAAACAATGGTCAAATGCACTGAGAAACTAGGATCCTTGTCAAAGATAATGGACCCTAAGTCATGAGGCTTCTTGACTAACTCTGTTCAGAACTTTAAAAAAAAATTGAAAAAAAATGATATCATGTCTGAAACAGAATGGGAGTTTCTGCTAAGTAAGCTAGGGGTACTGGCGTCTAACCAGCGTCTACCTTTACGACAAAAGGCATGAACCATCCCTGACTATTCTTCAAATGAAGAGAAATAAAAAAAATTCAGCTAAACCCATTAAGTGTTAATCTCTGAAATGACCATTTGTTTAACCTCAATACTGATGTATGCTTTCTCCTAAAAGAAGTAATTGAAATCTTTTGAATAAGATGATGGGAGGTTAATTGAAGTAGTGTTATGTATGCTTGGTTCACTATTATTAAAATCTGAATTCAGATGTGAGTATAGTTTTTATTGAAAGACTGTGGTTGCATCACATTTAAACCAAGCTTGACTTGTTAGTTTCATTCATAAGTCTTCATAATGGAAGTTTCTAAAACTGTTACATCTTCAGACTTATGAGATTGATATCCTATTGAAATTGTTCTCTCACTCATTGGAAATTCATCTATCTGAATGGTATCTAGTCATGTGTTCCCAACACATCATTTGTTTCATCTATAGTGGTATCACTTGATCTCTGAATCTGAGTGTCTCTCTGGTTCTTCAGTTCACCATTTTCCCATGATATTTCTTCTGTCCATTGTTTAAGGGGGAGAACTCTGAGTTGTTTCACTCTTTGAGAGGGAGTCTTTTACTTGCACTTATACTGTCTCAGGGGGTGTACGAGTGCTGTTCAAGTGGTTTCAATGGTATCAATAAGGGGAGTTTCAGATGACTGTAACTCAGCATTGCATAATAGCTCCTATATCTTCTCCTTCAACAGTCAATGATCATTCCATTCTTTTTGATGTTGTCAAAGGGGGAGAAACTTTTGTGAGTCATCATTTGTTTGCATGGTGCATTACATGCTCATTTCTGAAAGAGCTATTCTATTGTGAATGTTCATGAACTGTCATATGGTATTTCATAATCATCATGATGATCTATTACAATGACTCATAATATTGCCATCATCAAAAAGGGAGAGATTGTTGTGTCCCCTGCAGTTCTAGGGTTTTGATGATGACAAATATTATGGCTCATTATGTTTAAATGTACATCCTTGATGATATAATCCTGATGTACTATGAGAAACTGTCAGAACAGGTTTAAGGATGACTCACATGTCATGAAGTCAACCCAAGTCAAAGTCAAATCTCTGACAGGTAAGGTCAATGCACAGTCAGATCAGGTAATATTCTTCCTAATCTCAGTTCTGTGCATATGTTAATCTTTATACAGAAATGTTGGTGCATGTGTTAAGTCCATGCACATGGAAGGTCAATGCTAGTCTTCATATGTGCATCATTTTATAAGTCTATACATTCTCTCGCATGCAGGCATTCGAAGTTTACACATTGCCTAGACTGCACATGTTCTTATGTCTGTACATTGTTCTCAAGTGCATTCAGCTGTCTCATGCATATACATAATCTGTACACTCATTGCCAGCATGTCTGTACATCGCCTTGGTGTAGGCATGGCAAAGTCTATACGTTGATGCATTGCACGCACATGTAAAGTCTATACATTGGTAGCTGCATTACACGCATGTCTTAAGTCTGTACAGAGTTTGCCTAGACAGCACACATTCTCATGTCTGTACATTCTTCAAGGGCATAGTCCATACATTCATCTGTGGATAATCGATCAAGTCTGTATAGCCATTGCATTTCATGTCTCTCATGCATCATGTCTAAAGTCTATACATTGTCTGGACGCACTCAAGTCCATACATTGTCTTGTCTGTACATTACAAAGTCTACACATTGTTGCAAGCTAAGTCTGAACACTCTTCGGTGAAGTCTGTACACACTTCAGATGGCAAGTATGTACATCCGTCTCACTTTCAAGTCTGTACATCGTCAGTGCATGAGCGTCTCACTTTCAAGTATGTACACAGCCAGCTCTGTCTCACTTAGCGCCTCATCAAGTAAGTACATAGTTTGGATGCATAACACAAGTCTATACATCCACATGCATAGTATGCACGGGTTCAAGTCTATACACTCCTTATCTTTACCTACGCTCAGAACACTAAGTCTATACATCGCGTGAAGTCTGTACATCGGTAAAGTCTGCACATGGTTGCTTTGAAGCTGCATCAAGTCTATACATTGTCGCCTGCTCGTGCAAGTCTATACATTGCTGTCTCATGCATTCTAAGTCCATACACTGCATTTGGGCATTGTTCTTCACAGCAAGTCTGTACGCTGCTTTCTCATGCACGCAATCAAAGTGTGTACAGCCTGTGTTCTCATCGATTAAGTCTATACATTTGCTTTGGCTTGTTCATGCATCATCCTCAGAGTCTATACATCATGCACATCGCTTGCACAGCACAAACTAAGTCTATACATTCTGTTGCATCGCATGCATGCAGAGTCTACACTTTCCCCCACAGCAAGCACAGCATGTCTATACATCGTCTGGCAGCCTGCACGCAAAGTCTGTACATTGCGTCTGGCATCCTGCACGCAAAGTCTGTACATTGCAAGCACACTGCATTTGTCAAGTCTAAACATTGCTGCTTGATATGAACTATGTACAGCCTGTGTTTTCTTGATCGACTGAAGAACTCTTTAATAAACTTGCAGATGTCTGGGCACATGATCCGAGGTTTGCACTTGGCACGTGATCCAAGCTGACAGGATCGTGACACGTGGAACCATTATGCTAGGACACCGCCACGTGGACTAAAAGCTTGGGCGGGAATCATGCAGAGCATTCGCCCTATCTGCTGCTGCTATAAAAGGAAGGCTTCTTCCTCAGAAGAAGACTGACGATGTTGATCGTGATCGAAATAGGAGAGCTAAAGCAGAGAGGCAGATAGCTGCAGAAGGAGGAAAAGAAGAAGAAGAGAAAATAAGAGACAGAGAGAGCCTACGAACGAGAGAAAAAGAAAGAGAAGCTGAGAGCCAAAGTGAGAGAGAAGAAAAATCGTGAGAAGGAGAAAGAGTGTGCAGCCAGTCCATCCTGAAGATCTGATCATGGATTGACTCGTGGATCAAATCCACAGTCATTGTGCTCTTCGGAGCTATATTGTTTTTGATTTTCTTGTTTTATTTTTCGTTTGTTCCTTTCATACATTCAGTGGTTTCTGTTTCCCTTGTTTGGGATCGGGGTTCCTCCTGTGGTCTCAGGAGAAGTGAGATTTGTTCTCCGGTTTTGCTGGTGACTGGGAGTCATCAGTGGTTCCCTCTGGTGTGGAGGAAGAGAGGTCCGTGACCTCTGGTTTGTAAGTGACTAGGTGTCATTTGTGGTTCCCTCTGGGTTTCAGAGGAAGGGATACTTGGGTCTCCGGTTGCAGGTAGTGGTTGCTACCTGTGGGTTCCCTCCTGGTCTGGAGGAAGAGAGACTTCGTCTCTGGCTTGCTAGTGACTGTGTGTCACTAGTGGATACCCTCCGGTGTAGAGGAAGAGGGGAGGTTGTTCCCCTGGTCAAGCTGTTAGGCAGCATTTGTTGGCAGACTGAGTCTGCGTTCTAGCTGTTGCTAGTGGAAGCCTCACTCCGGTTTGGAGTGAGGGGTGGACGTAGGTCTGTGGACCGAACCACCTAAAAAATCCTTGTGCAGTTGTTTGTCTGTTTGATTGATCCCGCTAGATGCATGCTAGGACCATGATCTAATTGGTTGTCCATGTCCTAGAGTTTGATTGGGTATGCATCTTTGATATTTGATCAATTGTCCGTTGAACTTGTGTTTATCATCTAATACGGTTTTTAAATTGGTTATAATTCATTAAAAGATCCATTCACCCCCCTCTAGATCTGTGTTTATCTATCGCACCAACCTATCAGAGGAGACGAGCTGTGAGTGTGGGCACGGGATGTGATGTCCCCATCCTACTCCCGGGGTGCGGACAACTCGACTCCATCGAGTAAGAGTCCTTCCCTCCTCGGAGGGTGTAGAAGTGATATCGCCCACAAGTCTTCCGAAGGAGACCGATCCATCCACCCGACGAGATAGCGCTCATACACCTTGCTCCTGGTGGCGGTGACCTATTCATCCAATATTCGCTCAATTCGCTCACGCCGGGCTCTCCTGGCTAGAGGATTCTTCTCACGGGTGGGTGCTCTCTCAATGAGCGGTGTGGGCTCAATATCCTCACTGGGTACCACCGTGGGACCCTTATATGGCACTAGGTCGGTCACGTTGAATGTGGGGCTCACTCCGTACTCCTCGGGAAGTATAACTCATAGGCATTAGTGCCAATGCACCTCAGAACCTGGAAGGGACCAGCCCCACGTGACCTCAATTTGGAGATGGCTCCCGGGGAGAGCCTCTCCATCCTCACCATCACAAAGTCACCCACGTGAAATTCTTGGTGACGTCGAGGGGAGTCAACCTGCCTTTTATAAATCTCATTTTCCTTGCTGATGTGCTTGCGAAGGTTTTCATGCAATTTTGTGAATGCGGACATTCTAGGGGTGATGGGTGGACCTGGGCAACCAAAAGTAGACCAATCATGCTTTGATACCAAGAAGACTTTGATGGAATGGGGAGGACCGGGGCATCCATAGGTGATCCGGTCATGTATGGAGGTGACAAATGTCGGGGGACCCGGATATCCATGAATACTCCTATCATGCCTACGACCCATGATGAATGAAGGAGGACCATTACACCCGAATATGGACCACTCTTGTTTCCTACTTGACATGTGGGTGATGTGAATGAATGGACCCAACATAGTGTTCATGCCAAGTGGTGTGGTAAGCCTATACACATGCATGCTTATCCCAAAGGTGACTTCCATGTGAATAGATGTGGGATGACCTTTGAACTT
Organism: Amorphophallus konjac; assembly: GCA_022559845.1. NCBI lineage: Eukaryota > Viridiplantae > Streptophyta > Magnoliopsida > Alismatales > Araceae > Amorphophallus > Amorphophallus konjac. Next base: position 229,323,887 of record CM040120.1, read on the forward strand.
CCATGTGAAAGGGTCGAAGGGATATAGAAAAGTGGATATGGGGTGGGGCATTTCCTCGATCTCTAGGTGGGTGTTGCCTAAGGTCATGGCTCCTTTGATGTTACATGGGTTATGGATGAGGTGAGGTTGGCCCAACATGGTGGGTGAGGGTAGGAAAGGGGCGGTGGGTAAGGTGGTTGGGTCACATGGGTTCCATGGTTCCCATTTGAAGGGATCATGAAAAGGGTTACCAAGGGGGAGGGGCCCTATGTCCTCAAGATCCTCAAATGGTGGTGGGTCATCATCCTCTAATGAAACAATTGGGCCGAAGTTCTTGGTGGGTGGGTCGGCCATGAGGGGAGGGTTTGGCTTTCTACCCGATATAAGAAGCTCAAAATTTAGGAGAAGGTTGGGCTCATCGGGTGTGGGGAGGAATAGAAGGAGGTCACTAGTGTAACAACCAATGGTGTATACCGAGGTGATGGACCCGACACATAGGTGTAGGAGGTCAAGGCTCCTTGGTTGGGTGTCCATTGTGGTCAACATGTCGGTCAACTCCATTTGCCAAGCTAAGCCCATGAGAAGTTCCCCTAGGTTCTCTACTTGGTGAGAGGATTGGATGGTGGTGTAATGGGAGAAGATGGGCACTATAGGGAGGTCTTGCTCCACAGGTAGATAGATATGGGTCATGATATCTCTAATCGAGCTCTCCCGTAGCCACCTAACAAGGGGTTCTTCTAAGATGATTTTGGCCTTATCTAGAGAGGGTGGTGTAGGGTGAAGATCCGTGTGCGAGGCTACCCCTTCAATTTGGACATGGGTGCCCTCCATGGAAGAGAAAGGATCTAGAGGGGCATTTGTCTCCATGTGGCAAAGTGGGTGGGCTACTTCTAAAGTTAATGGGGTGGGAAGGTTCTTTGAGGGTGGGGTGATGTTAGCCGGTGTGTGGTGCACCCGGGGTGGTGAACAAGGGTGGCTCTCTGGCGGATGGGAGAGTACAAGGTTGTTGAATTTAAAGGTTCCCAGAAGGTGTGGCGGATGCACTAGGCAAGTCTGACGTGTTGGGTCGATGTCGGCATTCCTTTCATCTAACCATTTCTTTCCTAGGATTATGCATGGACCCGCCAATGTTCCTACTTGACACCAAGCCCCATCAAAATACTTAGTCTCTCCAAACCATCTATGGAATTCAACAAAGACTTGGTCTCCATTGTGCATAATTTGTCCGGTCCTAGAAAGAGAGGCAACGATATCGGGGGATACCCAACTATCGGACTCTAAGTCAATGAAATCAATTTCCGTGGGCTCTCCATTAGGTAGGTATGCATGGGATATGATTAGGAGAGGGGCCATTTGACCCTAGACTCAATGATGACAACGATGGGTGGACAATGCAAGGGTCGGACTAGTGATGACTCCAATGCAAGCGTGCCCTAGGACTTGACTTGTAGAGACAAGTCAATGACTTGCTCTAACACCAATTGATGTGACACCACCTTGGGGATGATATTCATAAGACCAATGCACCTTGGACCTTATCAAGCAAGCACAATTCGCAATCAAAACGGACCGATATCGGCGGCCACTCTCCCGACACTCACCCAAGTCCCGGGGTAACTTGGCGATGCCAAGTGGAGGATGTGAGGGCTGGGCCCGTGCTGGTAGAGGGCCAGCAAGGCCAAAGTTATTCCCAAGGGTATGGAAGCCCAATTCAATGGAGCTGACGTCGTGCCGAGGGCACGGGTCACACACTTTCTCCCACGGCGATCTCTTGAAGCAAAGGAGCTTGAGGATCGAGCACTCACTCTCACGGGCCAGCGGAACTATGAGCTAATATGGGAAGAACAAGCACTAAGGAGAGCAAGGGTTGGAGCACCGCTCGGAGACGTGGGCGAGCGGGGAAGCGTGGGTTCCCCACACGTCGCGCCGGTGTAGCTTGAAACTTGTTTAAAGGATTACAACACTACTCTCCATGCAAGGGGGTGGAACAAGGAGCGGGGAAGTCACATGTACATCCAAACACTACCTCCCACAGGGTGGGACTGTGAGCCGGCCAGGCGGGGAGGGGAAAGGGGATCTATGGACTAATTGAAGGATGATGTCGGTTATGCCCACGCTCTGGAATAGCAGAAAGGGGGTTGGTGTCGACGCCGCTGCGGTCGGTCCCGAACTCCAATTGCACCAAAACTAGTGGCAAACTCTTCTGAGTTGGCCCAGGAGGTCACCTAAATTTTGGGAGAATTTCTAGTTCCCGACGCTGGACGGGGAAGGGTCGTGAGTAGGGCCTCTATTCTCTGAATCTGACTGCTACGGTACCGCTTCAGCAGGAAGACGACGTCACCACGGACGCTCCTCAGCTCCGATTCAGGCTTGGCCAGACTCGCTGGATTCGTTGTCGAATCCCCTTTGAACAGAGACCCACGGGGGTGCCGGAGAAGGTCAGAGTAGACAGAGATAGCCCGAACAGTGATCGGGTGTCTGTTCAGTCCCAGAGTGGACAGAACAGTGCACCTAGGGGAGAAAAATGAGAAATCATAGCTCCGGATGCCGAACGGGGTTCTGCTTCTTGATACTGGAAGTAGACTCGGTGTAGAAACTCTCAGCCAAGGCCTGCCTTCAGAGCTTCAGGAAGTTGTTCGTGGGAGCCTCTGCAACCGGCTTCAGGTTGATAGTCAGGGAGAAGAAGCGCAGTTTGGGGATAACGGCTCCTCTGGGCAGCCACGAGCTCAGAATGGGACAAGACCACCGCCGTTACGAAGAGGACAGAAAGACACTTCCGACGGTACCACTTGGGCCTCCAGGAACACCGGGATGACGTCGTGGCCGAATCTGCAAGATGCTGGTACTCTGCTGCCTACGAACTGAGAAGTGCTGGTTAGATATGGGAGGTGGGAGATGAGGTAAATGGGAGGGGAAAGAGGGTGGATGGGTGTGGAGGCAACCCTTGGCTGTTAGGGGATCTGGGAGGGGGCAATCCAAGGTAAGGGAGGGGGAGAATAGGGGTAGGAAGGTGGTCTAGCAGGTGGTGAGAGAGTGAGCTACGAATTTGAAACTAGGAGGGAGAGGGAGAGGGATGGTGATTTCCCTATTTGGGGGTGGTCCAAGGTTTGGGGGATGATGGAGTGGAGGGAAAATAATTACAATCTTCCCTTGGGAGCTGGGGAAATTGTGTGGGGAAGGGATGAGATTGTGTTGGGGGAAGGGCGATTATATTGGGAGGGTCAAGGATTCTCCTAGGGAGGGAGGAGATTTGGTGGGAGTTGGTGGAGGGGTAATGAATGCACCTAGGGAAGTGATGAGGTGGTTTGGGTGGCTAGTGGTGTGTGGATGAGGTGGAGCCTAGGTGGAGGAGAGAGGAGAGAGAGGGGAAATTCAAAATGTGGGGAGGGGGGAAGAGAGAGAGAGGGGGCGACCCCCTTAGAGAGAGAGAGAGAGGGGGGGAATGGAAGGGCTTCTCAGCCTAGGGCTTCACACCCCACTAATGGATTCTCTCCACAAGAAACTTGAATTTTGGAACTCAATATATGGCAATTTTATTGACTTCAAAGGGGGGAGAATGGGGTCCTATATATAGGCAACCCACATTTTACAAAAAGTCCCTGACTCTTGCTACAATGACAAATAACCAAGGGGGTAGGGGGCGCCCCTGGGCCTAGCCCAATGAATTGGGCCCACTAACTAATCTAATCAACCCTATGACACTTAACTTCGGTAGATGACTCATTAACCTAGGTACTGACTCAAATAAAAGGAAAATTACAATGATATGACTCAAATAAAATATGAAAATACAACATATGACTCAAAATAAATGACTATACCATGTCGGATGCTTCCGGGGCGTGGAGACGAGCCGTGAGTGTGGGCACGGGAGGTGATGTCCCCATCAAGTCGACCCATGGGGTTGACCGTTCCAAGCCTAAATACAAAAGCTGCTATTGGCAGGCCAATGCAAATTGAAATCACATCAAGAGCATTCCAAAGCAACTCAATCAAATCTTCAAGTTAGTCAAGATCAGTTCATAAACTTGAATTATAAATGTAGTTCAGGGCAAATACAAGGATAAACACAAGGATATATCCATGAAGGACCATTGTATTTGAACCACCTGCAAAGCAAGATTTCACCCTGTTAGCTTGTTTATCATGAGGACGTCGATAAACATGAACTCACGATATTCTCACTTTAGAGCAAACATAATACACACAATATATTGGAATCATCAAAACCATTGTCAAAGACAAGGAGGGGCACAGAACCCAATCGGTCTAATATCTCAAGAGGTAGGCACCTAATCTCAAATTTTAGGGGTCAACTATTCATTAGAATAATTTTAAATATTTTCTATATTTAAAAGAGGTACTAAGTGTATGAGGGATCGACCAGTACGCCAAATTTATATATATTCTCCTTCAAGAAAAATATTTTCATGAGGACCCTCTCAGTTTTTATCATAAATTTTGGGTCACTGCACTGGCGGTGCCAACACTACCCTTAAAACGAGTCTGAGTACATATAGAGTCAAGTCAGAGCATATGTATTGGAACCCCCAGTCAGGTCAGAGCACCTATGGTGCAGCCCCCAGTCAGGTCTATGCAGGTCCAAGGGAGGGTCGAAGCACATGCATTATAGCCTTTTGGGCAACTCTGCGCAGGTCCAAGTAAGGTCAATGCACATGCGTTGTAGCCTTTGGGCAATTCTGAGTAGGTCCAAGTAAGGTCAGTGCACATGCGTTGTAGCCTTTGGGCAAGTCTGAGCAGGTCTAAGTAAGGTCAGTGCACATGCGTTGTAGCCTTTGGACAAGTCTGAGCAGGTCCGAGTAAGGCCAGTGCACATGCGTTGTAGCCTTTGGGCAAGTCTGAGTAGGTCTAAGTAAGGTCAGTGCACATGCGTGAGCAAGTCCAAGTACGGTCAATGCACATGCGTTGTAGCCGTTGGGAAAGTCTGAGTAGGTCCAAGTAAGGTCAGTGCAAATGCGTTTTAGCCTTTAGGCAAGTCTGAGCAGGTCCAAGTAAGGTCAGTGCACATGCGTTGTAGCCGTTGGGCAAGTCTGAGCAGGTCCAAGTAAGGTTAGTGCACATGCGTTGTAGCCTTTGGGCAAGTCTGAGCAGGTCCAAGTAAGGTTAATGCACATGCGTTGTAGCCTTTTGGGCAAGTCTGAGTAGGTCCAAGTAAGGTCAGTGCACATGCGTTGTAGCCTTTGGGCAAGTCTGAGCAGGTCCAAGTAAGGTCAGTGCACATGCGTTAGTCTGAGCAGGTCCAAGTAAGGTCAGTGCACATGTGTTGTAGCCTTTGGGCAAGTCTGAGTAGGTCCAAGTAAGGTCAGTGCACATGCGTTGTAGCCTTGGGCAGGTCTGAGTAGGTCCCATATAAGGTCGATGCACATGTGTTGTGGCCTTTGACAAGTCTGAGTACATGTGAAATCAGGCCTGAGCATATGGAGGGTAAGGTCGATGCACATAAGCTGTGGCCTTTGACAGGTCTGAGCACATGTGGAATCAGGTCTGAGCAGGTCGCATATTAGGTCGATGCACATGTGCTATGGCCTTCGACAGGTCTGTGCACATGTGGAATCAGGTCTGAGTATATGAAGGGTAAGGTCAAAGCATATGTGGATAGGTCGATGCACCTGTGGTTCTGTCCCAAATTTCCAGAGACTCAAAAAAGGAGAATTTTGAAATGGCATTTTAATTCATAAAAATCTTGAAAATTAGAAAATGTTTGAGGACTAAGGTGGTAACCCACTATAAAAATTTCATGCTCCTAGAAAATCTGTACTTACAGTTATAAGTCATTTTCTATGCATGTGTAGCTTAGAAATTAACTTGTCTTCCCTTATTCGGTAAACTGATCATGCTCTATTCCTCAACCAGTAAGCTTATGATTATGATTCGTCCGCTTAAACCATGTTGAAGCATGCTTGTTATGATAAAGTATCATACTAATGTTTGTAAAATGAGTATGAATATGAATACGATGTGAATGTTATGAATGTAAAATAGCAACATTTTGTGAGGTAGGACTTCAGTCCCTTCTGCGGGACGGCGATACATAATGCCGCGAAAGTAAAAGATCCCAGGGGACGGTGATACATAACGCCCTATTCAAAAACCTATTGATTCGGCTGGTTCGTTCTATGGGACAACGATACGTAACGCCACAGAACCCGGGGGACGGCGATACGTAACGCCGCGTGCGGCAGGAGTCTAGGTGGGAGTTCACTCCTGAGTCTACGCAGTACTCTTTTGTTCGTTTGTGAGTGTGCGGGCCTCCTGTGTTTACGGCAGCTGTTCGGTTCCATGAATAACAAAAATGTGAAAACTCATGATAATGTGATAATGTGTAATTGTTCATTCACCGAGATCTTGTTGCATGCATGGGTACCTTATATGTTAGTAAAGAATATGTATTTTCCTCACATGAGATATTTTTAGATGATAATGAATGGATTATGTTATTATTAACATCTAAATTATGTGTATAATTTGGTTATATAGATGCGAGTTAACCCCAGTTTGTTTAGGCTGCCTACTGAGCGTCACACTCTCCCCTTTGTGACATACGTTTTCAGGAGACATAGAGAAGGAGGTTGAGGAGGAGGCTACAGCTGAGGAGTAGTGCTAGTTCATCGTTCGTCTGGGTATGCTATAGATGAATGTCTCTTTCTTATATGTATGGTTGTGGGATGGTGTGCCTATGTGGACTCATGTTTAATCTGGAACAATGGGCATGTACTCTCTTGGGAGATTATGCATGGTTGAAATGCTACTTACCTTTCGTGTAATTATGGTCTCTCTCTCTCGTATGCGAATGTACGTATGTTTATTATATATTTATGCTTCCGCGATACGTACAAAGTAATGTCTCGAGGTCCGATGAGAAAAAAAATGCCCATAAATTAGGAATCTGATCTCGGGGCGTTACAGCATCAATCTCACATGGAACTTAAGTGAAGCTGATTGATGGCACGTGATCCAAGATGGAAAGTACTTCTAAATGCTTGCCACGTGGATCGTCTTATTCTCTGCCTCTGACACGTGGACTCTCAAAATGCACGGGAACATGTTCTCCACGTTCCCAAATCAAGAGCTCGTGGAACCACTGGACTCGTGCTCTATAAAAGGAAGCTCAGCGCTCGAATTCAAACATATAGAGAAGAAAAGAGATCAGAGCAAATTAGAAGAAGAGGAGAAAAGAGCAATAGAGGGAGAAGAGTCTGAAGAGTGAAAGAGCTCGTTGCTGAAGAGGAAGAAGAAAAATAGAGTGCCGTGAGAAGGTCTGAGAGAGAAGTGAGATTGAGATGTTTCTATTTTGTTCTGACTCCTAGATCAAATCCAGAGTCAGATCGCTCCAGTGGAGCTACATTTTTCTCAATTCTGTCATCATTTTTTTTTGTTTCTTAGTCTTTCCTTTTAACTCTCTATAAAGCTGTGTATCAGCAGAGCAAGCTATGGTGCTTAGCAGGCGAGGTGTGATCCTCGGACAACAAGTTGTGATGCTCAGCGGGAAAGCAAGCTATGAGGCTCAGTGGGTTGTAGGGATTTTATCCCCAAAGCCGTGGATCAGTAGATTCAAGCTGTGTGGCAACGTAATCCTTACTCAGTTGGGTAAGGGGTGAACATAGATCTCAAGCTCGAGATCGAACCACCTGAAAACTGAATTGTCTTCTGTGTGATTGCATATCTCTTCTGCTCTGCAATTAGATGAATGCATAGGATTGCTTATTGCTAGCACACATTTAATTTGGCAAATACATTCGTTTTTTATATGTGCCTAAGTCCTTCATCCAGTAGGTATATAAAAAGGCATAGCTAGAAAGATAGGGTAATCCTATCTAGAATGCCACCCCTTGCGTGAGGAGATCTCTGATCAAACCTCTGCCCAGTACCAAACTTGGATGTCTGACTGATTCCTGAATTTGAATTGTGACAGCTCTTTATACATTGTTGTTATTGAGAATTGTTTTTAAATTCTTTCATCTATTGCTTGCATTATGATAAATCTTTCAGTGGTATATAAAAAGGCTCAGTCAGAAGGATAGGTTACGCCTATCTAGAAAACTAACCCTTGCGTGAGGAGATTCTTGAATCAAACCTCTGCCAAGTACCATACCGAAATGTTTGATATCTTTATTTGGAGTTCTTAGTTTTTGACTGTCATTTCATCAGATCTCCAGATAGTAACTCATATTATTTTAGTTGTCTTTAATTCATAATAGTCTCTCTTATTTCTTCATTTGTTTTAACTGCTAAAGAGATCATAAAATTTGGGGTAGATCTATTCACCCCCCCTCTAGATCTGTAGTTCATCCCTTTTCTCTCACATCACTTGGTATCATAGCCTAACTCTCTCTTAGGGCTTTACATCCCTGAAAGCATTAGAAAATGGATGCTATAGGTCTAACTGCTAAGGGTCATTCCATCAGTAAGCCGCCATTCTTTGACGGATCAAATTATGCTTACTGGAAGAACCGTATGCAAGTCTTCCTTCGGGCGAAGGATTATGAATTCTAGAAAGTTGTCAGTAAAGGTCCGTTTGAGTTACCTGAGGATGAGGAGGTCTAGACCAGAGAGCAAATCTGTTGATCCACCTTAAACTAGAGCAATGTAAATGCCATGCAGTGTGCTCTTCATCCTACCGAATTCTCTAGAGTTTCCTCCTGTTCCACAGCCAAGGAGATGTGGGACAAGCTGGAGGTGATCTATGAAGGGACGTCTCAGGTTAGGGAGACTAAGGCAAATATGTTAGTCTTGGAATATGAAGCTTTCAAGATGGAACCTGATGAGTCCATTTCTGAGATGTACGCTCGTCTGATGGTACTCACTAATAGCTTGAGATGTCTAGGCAAAATTTACAGTGAGTACGAACTGGTTATAAAAATTCTTAGGTCTCTGACACCTATTTGGCACACCAAGGCCACTGTTATGGAGGAGTCCAAGAACCTAGCAACCACATCTGTAGATGAACTCATCGGTTCTCTCATGACATATGAGTTGAACCTTAAGAGGGTCGATGAGTCTGAGAAGAAGAAGAAACCCCTAGCTCTTAAAGTAACTTCTAGTAGCAAAGGGTCGTCTAGTGAGTCCAGCTCTTCTAGTTCAGATGAAGACCAAGATGAATGTGCCATGCTCACTAGAAAATTTAAGAAGTTCCTGACAAAGGAAGTAAAGGCGTTTAGAAGAAAGTATTTCTCTGGGAAAAGGCAATCAAAATACAAGTCTGATACTGTCAAGAAGCCTAATGGTATTGTTTGTTATAATTGCATGAAAGCATGGCATCTAAAGGCAGACTGCCCCGAGCTGAAGGAGAAACAGCCCAGGTGGAAAAACAAGAAAGGAAAAGCTATGGTGAGCACCTGGAGTGACGAAGAGGAAGGAAGTCAGAGCAGCTCCTCTGACAGCAAAAGTGAAGACAGGCTATGTCTGATGGCAAAGAGGGATAAAGACAAAGAAGATGATGATGAGGTAACTTCCCCTTTCGAGAATTTTACACATAGTGATTGGGAAGAAGCTTATGCTGAGATTATGGATAAATATGATGATATGCGTAAAGAAAATAAGCATCTGAAAAGAAAGATAAATTCCTTACTTAATGATACATCTTTGAATGATAAGCTTGCATGTCTAGAAACAGAAAACCATAGTTTGAAAAACTCTCTTGCTGAAACTGAAAAAGCTAAAACTATCTTGAATTAGTTGAAAATTTAAAATGAAAATTTGAAAAACACCATTGATGAACTAAAAATTAGAATGCAAAAATTTGAGGAAGAAACCAAAATTTTAAACGAAAAATATGATGATGTCAATGGTGTAAATAAAGAATTAAAAAATCAATTAAAAATTTAGAAAAAGAGAATAAGGATAAACAACATTCCCTTGAGGGCATGACACAGGGAACTAAAAATCTGAATGCCATCTTGGGAACAAAAACAAATTTCGAAAGGGAAGGATTGTGTTTTAAACCAACCAATAAGAAAAGGTTTGATGTGAAGACTATCTCCTTTGTTGCTGAAAAAGGAACATCAAGGCCTTTAACAAAAATGAATTCTAAGGAAAATAACAATAAAAAGTCTGTGAAAATTAATGAGAAAATCAAGCCCAGTGCCAAGGACAAGGGCAAAGGGAAGGTAGAGGTGTCTAGAGAATCATGCTCACACAATACTACACCTCAAGTTAAGGGACATGTTAGGGGTCAAGCAGTTAAGACTCAAGTCCAAAGAAATCCCAAAGCCAAAGTAACCCAGTCTCAACAGAAAGGTCGATGCAACCATCAACCTGCACCAACCCATACTCTCTCTGGGTTCAAGTCCTTTAGGAAACAAGGTTAGAGCAGGGGCACCTCAGGTCGATGCTACTACCATAGTGCACCGACCTATCCATCATTCCAAAATTCCTATTGCTACAACACTGGTAGGAAAGGTCGAGGCAGCCTCCACATGAAGTCGATGCAATATAACTTCCAGAACCAATATCCTAGTCAAATGCATCGACCTTACCCTTGGAATACCCGTATGCAACCTAGGTTCAAAAACTTCAGAGACCAGAATTCATGGCTTTGTTCATTCTATGTCTGATCAGCCTAAGGTCTACTGTGCATACACACTTCCAAATGCCCACTAGACAAATCACTGGCACAGAAACTATCAATATGACTCTAAGAATAAAAATGCCACACATCAAATACAATCATCAAAAATTTAGAGTGGCAAGAAAAGATAGACTGAGCAAAAAGTCAATAAATCCACAAAATAAGTAAAGACACAAAACAAATGTGGATACCAAAACCCTTGCTATCTTATCTACATGAGTTGAATGCTGTTATGGGGCCCAAAAAGTTTTGGGTTCCAAAATTCTCCAATTGATTTTGCTTGGAGGTATGCCTGACAGCCAATCACAACAGGTGGTATCTTGACAGTGGCTGCTCTAGGCATATGACTGGGGATAAAGATAAATTTTGCATGCTGGTTGAAAAGGATGCTGGTCATGTTACCTTCGGAGGTAATACAAAAGGTAAAATAATTGGAACAGGTAAGGTAGGTAAGTGCTCTTCCTGTTGTATTGAGGAAGTTTTACTAGTTGAAGGGCTTGCCTATAATCTGCTTAGTATTAGTCAGTTATGTGATAATGGCCATAAGGTTATTTTTGACTCTATATATATTGCATGTACTATCTTTGAACCTAATTCTGAGACTGTGAAGTTCACAATAACATCTATATGGTAGATTTAGATAATGCAGCACACACTAACTTGTGTCTCATTGTTAATAAGGATGACTTAGCTTGTCTTTGGCATCGTAGGCTAGGTCATACCAATTATAATGTGTTGCATAAATTAAATAAACATAGCATGGTGAGAGGTCTCCCTGAAATTTCCTTCAAAAAGAATAGTAAAATATGTGGGGCTTGTACCCAATGTAAGCAAACTAGAAAGTCATTTAAATCTAAAACTGAAAACATGTCTTCTAAACCATTTGAGCTGATACACATGGATCTATTTGGACCAACTAGATCAGCCAGCTTATCTGGTAGAAGACATGGTTATGTGTTAGTAGATGACTTTTCTAGATTTACCCGGGTATTTTTCTTAACTCACAAAAATGATGCATTTGAAGAATTTCAAGAATTTTATCATAAAATAAAATAGACTGGTGAGCAGTCTATTTTGAACATTTTGTCTGACCAAAACTTTTTGCAGGGAAAATGGGATCAACCATAACCAAAATGAGGTTAGACTAATCTGACAAGATCAATGTATATTTAGTTTATTGCTATTAAGGGTTAATATGAACTTCTTCAAAGAGTGCAGTTGCTAAACTCTAACGTTCATCACTCTTAAACCAGAATTTTATCAAGGATGCATTATATGAACTCTTATACTAAAAGACTATGAGCTATGCAAGCTTCTTTAATGAAAGATTCATCAGTTTGTCAGTCAAATCTTTCCTATGCTTTTCCTTCCTTGATTCAGTCATATCTTATATCTTCCTGAAAATTCAATGTGCCTCTTTCTCATTTTTTTGCTGATGGCAAAGGGGGAGAGATATGCTTTGATGGTTTGTTTTTGGCAGAGAGAGATGGCATAGAGCATAGGGGGAGAGATTTTTTGAGATATCTTTTAAAGGGGAGTGCTCCTGACTGTATGATACTCCATGTATTGACATCAAAGTATAAAAGTGTTGCCATCCTCAAAAAGGGAGAGAATGTTGTGTCTCCTCTAGATTTGATGTGGTGTTTTGATGTTGGCAACAATTTGTGTTTTTGACGACAGTCACAATCATTAAATATCTTGTAGTCTCTTTCTTAAGATTGAGTCTCTGGTCATTTCCAGGTCGATGCATGTTCATGTGTATGTCAATTAAGGTCAATGCATATTTATGTTTGAAGCATGATAGGTCGATGCATGCTCATGGATGAAGTATACAGGTCGATGCACATTCATAAATTGAGATAGACAGGTCGGTGCACATGTTAACTCTGAGCCTAGAAGGTCAGTGCATATGCATAAGTATTCTATTATAAGGTCGATGCATATATGGCAGTGGGTCTAGAAGGTCGATGCATGTATGGGTTACAGACCAAGAAGGTCACATATATCACTGAGTCCAGAAGGTTGATGCACATAGGTATTTTCGTTCAGAAGGTCGATGCACCTTATACACTGAATGCACAATCAGGTCGATGCACATTAAACATAGTACACACCATTAGGTCAATGCACCTTGTGCTATAAGGTCGGTGCACTTTGTACACAGGTTGATGCTAGCGACCTAGCGGTTGGAGAAAGGTCGATGCTGGTGACCTAGCGACTGCAGCCTAAGGTCGATGTATGTGTTGGAAAGGTCGATGCTAGTCTGTCAGCCTCTGCAACATTAAGTCAGTGCATTAGAAGTCATCTCTATCAAGGTCGATGCATCTTGTGCATTCACTATAAAGACAAGTCGATGCACCTTCATCAAGGTCTACTTGTGTTATATTAGAGGTCGATGCTTTTATTCACACATGTTGCATGGGTTAGTTAAAAAGGCTGATGCATCTCATTTATGCATCAATGTTTCTACAGAAATGAGTATATTCTTTTGATCTGACTAAATCTGTTGAAATGTTTAAGATTGAACTTGTGCTTATGCATGTCATTTGCTTAATGACTAATACCTCTTTATCGCTTATCTTGTCAATCCATATCTATGTTCAAACACCTGGGTTATATTAAGGTTGACCGCATCAATCTCACATGGAACTTAATTGAAGCTGATTGATGGCACGTGATCCAAGGCATGAAGTAGTTCTAAAAGACTGCCACGTGGATCATCTTATTCTCTGCCTCTGACACGTGGACTCGTGAAATACGCGGGAACATGTTCCCTACGTTCCCAAATCAAGAGCTCATGGAACCACTGGACTCGTGCTCTATAAAAGGAAGCTCAGCGCTCGAATTCAAACATATAGAGAAGAAAAGAGATCAGAGCAGATTAGAAGAAGAGGAGAAAAGAGCAATAGAGGGAGAAGAGTCTGAAGAGTGAAAGAGCTCGTTGCTGAAGAGGAAGAAGAAAAATAGAGTGCCGTGATAAAGTCTGAGAGAGAAGTAAGATTGAGAGGTTTCTATTTTGTCCTGACTCCTGGATCAAATCCAGAGTCAGATCACACCAATGGAGCTACATTTTTCTCAATTCTATCATCATTTCCTTTGTTTCTTAGCCTTTCCTTTTAACTCTCTGTAAAGCTGGGTATCAACATAGCAAGCTGTGTTGCTCAGTGGGAAAGCAAGCTGTGAGGCTCAGCGGGTTGTAGAGATTTTATCCCCAAAGCTGTGGATCAGCAGATTCAAGCTGTGTGGCAGCGTAATCCTTACTCAGTTGAGTAAGGGGTGGATGTAGATCTCAAGCTCGAGATCGAATCACCTAAAAATGGAATTGTCTTCTGTGTAATTGCATATCTCTTCTGCTCTGCGATTAAATGAATGCATAGGATTGCTTATTGCTAGCACACGTTTTATTTGGCATATACATCCATCTGTTGTATGTGCCTAAGTCCTTCATCCAATAGGTATATAAAAAGGTGTAGCTGGAAAGATAGGGTAATCCTATCTGGAACGCCACCCCTTGCGTGAGGAGATTTCTGATCAAACCTTTGCCGAGTACCAAACCTAGATGTCTGACTGATTCTTAAATTTGAATTGTGACAGCTCTTTATACATTGTTGTTATTGAGAATTATTTTGAAATTCTTTCATCTATTGCTTGCATTGTGATCAATCTTTCAGTGGTATATAAAATGGCTCAGTCAAAAGGATAGGTTACGCCTATCTAGAAAACTGACCCTTGCGTGAGGAGATTCATGAATCAAACCTCTGCTAGGTACCATATTGAAATGTTTGATATCATTATTTGGAGTTCTTAGTTTTTTACTGTCATTTCATCAGATCTCCAGATAGTAACTCATACTATTTTAGTTGTCTTTAATTCATAGTAGTCTCTCTTATTTCTGTATTTGTTTTAACTGCTAAAGAGATCATAAGATTTGGGGTAGATCTATTCACCCCCCCTCTAGATCTATAGTTCATCCCTTTTCTCTCACATCAAAATCGTTGTGTCCCATGTGATTATTTGCTCGTTGTCTCTCTGTGCATTTACTTTTTGCTATGTTTCATGGCTAAAATTTTTTAATACATTATTATTTTTATAATACACACCTATTCACCCCACTCTAGGGTGTGCCCGGTTACTAACACTTGCGCTCCTCGCAGGGGGACCTTGCAGGGTTGCGGCGCTCTCCTCTCTCCTTGGCGGAGGAACTCTCTAGTATACGTCCTTTTCTCTCTCCATACCCTCTTATTTTTAGAGGTATGGAGGGCTAGAGTCTACCATAGACTTGAAGAGAAGGAAGTCCAATCGGGTGTTGGACTATGAGAAGCAAAGAGAGGAAGGAGGCCAGCTGACGGTGCAACTCCAGGTTGGACTTAAATATCAAAGGGAGGAAACCCTCCTTTCTCAACTCCATCACAATCCCAACCCCAGATAGGACTCCAACATAGGCCACCAGCAGCAAATCCAAGTCCTAGTGGGACTTGTTGATAGGATCACGTGTGTGTTATTAGGCATGGTGACTACCATTTTCAATTTTGAATCGCAACAAAACTAAATGACAATAGAATAGTGGTGAGTTTGGGTCGAATTCACGGAGAGGCTATGGAACTTTGAATAGAGCACTTCGATGTTTGCAAAAGAAAAGACAAACTATGGTAAGCTAATATGAATGGAAAATACTTGAATAGAAAATAACTCAAGAGAAAATAACCCGAATGAAATTAACTCAATAACCACTACAAACGAAAAATAACTCAATGCCAATCTTTTTTGTTACAATAGATAGAGAAAAGAAGAACTAGATTTATAAGCTAATGTTATGGCACGATAACTTTGGGAAAACGAGTAAGACTTTGTCATAGCTCCTCCACGTTTAGGCCTTTCTCTCCTTCCCTTAGCCTCGAACTCCTCGAGAGAACCGTCTCCACCTCCTAGCAAGAAGAACTCTTCCTCCTGCAAACAACAAAAGAACTACAAAAGGAGTTGTGAAAATAAACTAATTTAAGAAGAAGATAAAGACAAATAAGGAAGAAGAAGATGTTGAAAAGGATGAATGGAGAGTGATGGAGGTGAAGGATGTGGAGAGGGGAGGGTGTGGAGAGGGAGAGAAGGCACGAGTGAGAGTGATGAGGGTGTGAAGAGGGGGAGAGATGTCTGTGGCTATGAGAAATCAAGAGGGAGAGGGGAGACCACTAAAAAAAACTTCAAAATCAAGTTTAGAGAGAGGAGAGGGTGCACCTAAGGGTGAGTCCTTTTATTGACCATTGGTTCAATTTTTGTATTATTTCTTTCCTTTCTTTCATGGCACATCTCTTTCTTTCTTTGATTTTTTTCCATTTATTTGTCTTGACAACTAGGGACCTTTTCTTTTCCTCTCCTTCTCTCATTTGACTAGGAGGAGAGGTGGCGGCTAGGAGATTTTAGGAGGCTAGGACGCCCCATCTAGGGCATCCATGTATGTAACGATCTATTTCCCATGTGAAGAGGCGTGATCTCGCGCTGGTCCTGAGCTGGGGGGATGATCACCAAATAGTGAACTGCAAAGAAGGGAAACAGATCAGGGGGATGATTCCCTGGGGCAAACCCTCCGATGCCTATGTCAGTAGAGCAATGGTGGAAGCTGTGAGCGAGGGAGAAAAGAGAGGCACGAGATCCCTCTACACCAAGGTGGTGAAGTGCTTCCTGATTACGGAGTTTCAGGCGTGTATTGGCCCTTACCTTTCGCTGGAGGGAGTCCCCGGTTTAAATAGTGCGCTGACCTCATGAGTCCCGTAAGCTAAGAAGTTTCAGGAGGGAGTTACATCCTCAACGTGGGCTTTTTACGTCCTCATCATGGGATCTTTATAGCATTGAGGGGTCGTGGGTCCTTTATCTTTGTGAACTCCTGCTCATAAAGGGCTCTCAACGGTAGCATAGATAAGCAATCGTCGGTTAACCCAAGCATGAAGAGTACCAACCCTGTCCGGGGCGATAGGCATAGCTCGGATGAGGATGGGTCGGAGGGGGCGCTGGGCGCTACCCCTTATTCCCGGTGAGGGGATAGATCGGGTGTGGGTCTTCCTCCGACCTGACTGACGTTCAGGCCTTCTGAGCCTAAGGGCTGCCGAGGAAGGGTTTGATCCCGAATGATCTTATTAGGCTTTTTAGGCTAAGTGCGCCCTGCGGGGCTGTCACTTAGGTGAGCTGGGACTCGTTTGGTCCTGATGGACCTAGTTCGACCGCTCTTAGATGGGATATAGAAATCCCCCTCTCCACTTGTCCCCCTCCTACTCCCGAGCTTTGGTAAGCTCGAAAGGTAGCCGTTAGGGTTTTGGACCACCGTGGCTCGGGTGGGTGGTGATCTGGCGATGTTTAAGAAGCCACGCATCATGGTCACCTGGGCCCGTAATAATGATGATCCCGATGGATTTGAACTAAAGGGGCCCCCTTTTCTCGGAGGTCGGAATGACGCGCCGCCTTCCGCGTGGGAATATAAGCGTTGTGCGCCAGTCGTCGCTCCAGAATTCCTCCGTCTTTAGGGTTTGGCTCTCCTTCGCGCTTGCTTTTGGGGCTCTTTGATGCATCGTGAGGACACGACGGAAGAGCAGAGGCTTGCAGCGGCATTCGCAGAGTTGGCGGAGATAACTGCGGAGGCAGTCAGACAGCTTCCTCTTCCTCTAGAGTCTTCGTGGTCCCGGGAGCATCTTTCTTCAAGTTCCTCTCCGGATTCCATGGCGGATCAGCGTCCGAAGGTCGAAGAGTGGGAGGACGAGCCTACGGCGAGGGTGACGGCTCCAAACTACAGTGAACTGGGGGAGACGGAGATGAAATGGCTGGAACACCAGTTTCGTCTGCCCCATAAGTTTTACTTTGCCACGGCAGCCCCGTATGAGACGAGCTTGGACTCTCGTACGGGCCACATCTGCACCTTCCTTCTGTCGTGGAAGGGTGGGTTCCGCCTTCCCTTCGAGCCCTTTGTTCTTAAGCTTCTCAATTTTTTTCGATTGGCACCTGTACAGTTGGTAGCCAACTCTTATCTTCTTCTTTCTGCCTTTCGCATGCTCTGCCGTCAATGCGGTGTTCCTCCTTCCTTGGACCTCTTTCATTATTTTTTCGAGTTGAAGGCGCATCCCTCGGCCGGGAAGGGCTTCTATTTCATCCAGGCGAGGCGGAATAGGAGCTGTATCTCCTTGGCCACGAAGGATTCTTCGCACAAGGGGTGGAAAACTCAGTTCTTCTAGGTGGGGATTCTCTCGGTGGAGGAGACTTGGAAGTGTCCCGTAATCCCCAATTTCCACCCGAACATTCCTCCGAGGTAGGACGAGTTTCCTCCGGACGTGGAGGAGTATGCGATCATTTTGCTGAAGCGTCGTCAGTCCACGAAGGAACTGGTTACTCCGGAGAACATCGAGCGATGTCTACTCGCCCGACTGCAGTTGACAGGTTCGGACATCACAAATCAGTTTCTTCTTCGGATGGTGAGACCATTTTCTTTTCCTGACCATATCTTTCTTCTGTGCAGATACCAGGCGGCCAACTGTGGAGGAGGAGCCTGTGGGCGAGCGATCGATGATCGACCTCGGTGATGATTCGGCTGCCGAAGAGCCAATCGCTCCCATGGGTCGCTCCCAAGCCAGAGATAAGGGCAAGGGGGCAGCCCGGGGTGAATCTTCCGGGCCACGGGGGTCCAAGCACAAGGATCCCGCAGAGGGCATGATCCGGGACGCCGTGAAGGCCAGGAAGTGGGCCAAGAAGGCTGGGGTCGTCCCTGCAGTGGAAGGCAACTCTGGTTTGGCTCACCCCTCTGTTGAGCACGATGGGGCCGACTCAATTGGCCGGGCTCTCCCATCCGCCACGCAAGAGGGGGCCGACGAGGTCAGGGAAGCTTCTGCGGTCGGTGGTGATGCTGGCTCGGCTCCCCCCTCGACTGGAGCCGAGGGGGCCGGGGACGAGGCGGACGTCTCCAGGGCTGCGACCGAGGTTGGGGCGTCGATCGAGGCAGGTGGCACCCCGGGCGACGTCGTAGGGGGCCGAATCGGTCGAGGTTGGGGGGTCGCGAGGAGCGACGACACAACCCCAACCGACCGAGGCGAGAGGGACGGATGAAGCAGCGGCTTAATCCAGGCCGACCGGCGGGATGTCACTCGGAGGGAAGGTCCCTCTTCCGGCGACCCTGGAGAGGCTGGGCATCCAGGGTCCTCTGTACCAGGTATGTTGCGGTATAGCCGCGAAGGTGAAGGGGGGAGACAGGCAATACTCCCCACCCGTAGCTCTCAAAATGATGATGGAGGGCTACTTGGTCCTGGCCCAGAAGGGGGCCACTCTGGCTAAAGCTTATGCCCAGTCAGAGTCAGAGCAGGCGAACCTGGCCTAGACCCTTGGTGGGTCTGATAGGAAGATGGCTCGGCTCGCCGAGGAGCGTGATAGGCTTCGGCGGGAGATTTCCTCAGTTAGGGAGCTGGCGCGGGCGAGCGAGGTGGAGGCCCGGGCACTGACCGAGCAGCTAGCTAAGGCCCACGAATTACTCGAGAGGAAGAGCAGGCTTCTTGAAGAGGAGCGCATTGCTCGCGTCGAGCTGGATGGCCGATGGGAGGCTGAGCGTGCCGAGCTGGTTGACCGAGAGAAGGAAGCCGAATGTCTTCAGCGGGAGGTCGAGGCTGATCGGGCCGAGGTGGAGAAGCAGGCGGTTGAGGCCGAGCGGAGGTTAGCCGAGGCGGAGCGGGAGAAGGCCGAGCTCGCTGGTAGGGTGGGATCGGCCGGGGTGGAGGCGCTTGAGCAGTACAAATGCTCAGAGGCCTACCGGGTCGACCTTAAGGAAGCTGCCCTCCCTTATTACGAGTTAGCACTTCGCCGAGGCATCCGCAAGGGGTTCAAGCAAGGCTACGACCCGGCCATCTCTTATGCCGAGGAGCAGGCATTCGAGACAATTGATTTCCCATCTGGGCAATGCTATGACTCAGACTTGTCATCCTCCGGTTCCTCTGGTTCGGCGTTGGAGGAAGAAGATCAGGGGGGCTCTTCGTCCGAGGGGTCGCCAACTCCGGATGCCTCGGGAGGGTGCACAACTGAGGCAGTTCCCATGCCGATGGGGTGGGTGCCAGGGTCGGCCATCGCCGAGGGTGTCGGGGGTAGACCGTCTGAGCCTTCCTCTTCTGAGCTTCAGGGTGGGCCAGAGGCCTAATGTATCTGCTTTGCTTTCTCTTATTGTATGTCTTTCTTTTTTCGAAGGAAAACTTTCCTTGTTGCGTAAGAAAAAATATAAGGTAGTAGCATTATGATGAAGACTTAACTTTTTTGTATCGCCATTGCCGTATTTTGTTCAGCATATCTGCAGTAGTTGGAAAGTGTCGATACTTTCTATGTGGATCTCGCATGATGGTTGGGTGAGCGTCTGACAGGGTGTCTTTCCGTTCTCTCATGCTTTGAATGTTTGGCCGCTTCGTGTGTCCCGCTGGCCCGGAAACGAGGAGTTTGAGGTGACCGTTCATAGGGAGAGGTCCCTTTGGCATGTTTTCGAGGGGAGAATCATTTAAGGCAAATAGCCTCCCTTCCCCTATAAAAGGTCTGAATGGCGTCCCTTCCTCTCCACCGCTTAGGGTTTTCCCCGACAGTCTTTCCTCATTCTTTCTTCACGTAGCGTTGTGCCGTTATATTTGAAGCATGGAAGACGCTCTGGAAGATGAGGCTGCCGATGACGGAAGGCAGAGAGTCCTTGCTGCTTTGGGTTTAAAGGGGGTTCGACGGCCGGCGGGCGGGGTTAAAGAGGGTTCAACGTGCGGAGGCACGTCGTCTTCTTTTATCAACTCCGACGGATGCTTGCGGGGAGGGGCAAGATGGCGGACGGATGGGGGAATCAGGCATCCCTGCCGCCCGTCCCTTCCCGCTCGCTCCATGGAGGGGATCTCTCTCAAGATTCCTCTCCACTTCCTACTTCTCCTCTCTTCTTCCGCAGCCTCTTTCTCCCTCTTCTGCCCTTCTCATCATTTCTTTCACTCTTCGGAGGGTGCCTGCACTCTCTTCTTTCCAAAGAGTTGGCAGAGAGGAGGCCTTCATTCGTACTCCCTCTTCCACTTCCTCCATCTCTGTCAACTTGGAAGGTAGCCTTCTCATTCCTAATCCCTCTGTCACCCTTGTTCCGAGTTACCCGAGCCAACGGGGTCGACTACCCTTTATCCGAGCCAGTTTCTACACGAGGCAGAGTCAGTGGCTGGACGCAGGAAGGTTAACCGAGTCGGCCGAGCGATGAGCTCATACGGCGGCGCCAGAGGGATTTTTTGCTTTTTTGACATGTATTTTCTTGGCTTCGATCTTTCTGATGTACAAGCGAGTTGTTTGAATAGAGGAAAGGAAACTTTTGTTTTATTTCATGTCGCTTACATAATGCTCGATGTTTAAAAGTAGAATTTACGTAGTGTAGTCACGTTCCAGGTCCAAGGGATGGGCTCTCCTTCCATTGTAGATAGCCGGTATGCACCTTTCCCGAGCATCTCGACCACTCGATAGGGGCCTTCCCAGTTAGGGGATAGCTTGCCCGCCGCCTCAAGTGGTCGAGAGGCTTCGGCTTTCCTGAGGATGAAATCTCCCGGTTGGAAGTGTGTATCTCGGACTTTGGCGTTGTAGTATCGAGTGAGGCGACGTTGATATTCTGTTGCTCGGATGCTGGCAATCTCTCGGACTTCATCTGCTAGGTCGAGGTTTTCAAGCAGTTTCTGGTCGTTTGGCTCGGGCGAGAAGCAGATGACTCGGAGGGAGGGATTGCCAATCTCCAACGAGATCACGGCCTCGGTGCCGTATACCAGTTGAAAGGGACTCTCACCGGTTGCTGTTCTGGGAGTCATCCTGTGCGACCAAAGTACGTTCGATAATTCCTCAAGCCAGCTGCCCTTGGCTTTTTCGAGCCTGGTCTTGATGCCTTTTAAGATAGTCTTATTGGCATTTTCGACCAGTCCGTTAGCCTGAGGGTGGGCGACCGAGGTGAAGTGATTACGAATATTCAGGTCGGCGCATCTGTCTCGAAAATAATGAGAATCAAATTGCAGACCGTTATCGCTCACTATCACTCGAGGGATGCCGTAGCGATAGATGATCAACTTCCAGACGAAACTCCAGATGACTATCTCGGTGATCCTAGCTGTAGGTTCGGCCTCGATCCACTTGGTGAAGTAGTCGATGGCGATGATAATGAACTTCTTCTGAGCCTGAGCTGTAAGAAGCGGCCCAAGGATGTCGATTCCCCAGCGAGCGAAAGGATATGGCTCAGCTAGGGTGACGAGCTCCGTTGCCCGCTGATGGACCAAGTGGTCAAATCGCTGGCATCGGTCACAGTGCTGTACGTAGGTCGAGCAGTCGCGCTGCAGAGTGGGCCACCAGTAACCTTGCCGTAGCAAGATCCTGGCGAGCGACCTTCCTCCTAAATGCGCTCCACACAAGCCTTCGTGAACTTCTTGAATCGCTCGGTTG
The DNA here is from genome assembly GCA_022559845.1 of Amorphophallus konjac. Lineage (NCBI taxonomy): Eukaryota > Viridiplantae > Streptophyta > Magnoliopsida > Alismatales > Araceae > Amorphophallus > Amorphophallus konjac. The sequence continues at coordinate 229,345,887 of CM040120.1, forward strand.
GCTTCATCAGTACTGAGGCACTTCAGGAGAGGACCGGAGAAGGATCTTCGGTAGAGAGTGATGTCTAGAATGACGAATCGCCGAGCTTGATACTTCAATGTTCGGGCTTCCCGGGGGTCGGGAGGCTCTCGAGAGTCTTGGAGCCACGACAGGTAGGGGGTGCGCCAGTAGCTTGGGGAGGCCGAGTCAATAGCCAGGAGCCCCGAATCGATGCTCGATCGCTCTAGCTCTTCGAGAAGGACCGATCGAGTACCCTCGGGGTCAAGAGAGGAGGCCAGCCGAGAGAGGGCGTCCACTTGGGAGTTTTCTTCTCGAGCTATTCGGACTACCTCAAAACTCTTGAACTGTTGTGCCGCGGCTCTGACGAGCTGGAGGTATTTGACCATCGGTGCTTCTCGAGCTTCGTAATCGCCATTGACCGGGCTAGCGACTAGTTGGGAGTCAGTGTGAATTCTGACTCGCTCAGCCCCCAGCCGTCGGGCCATGCGAACTCCCGAGATAAGGGCTTCGTACTCTAAGGCGTTGTTGGACACCTGGAAGTTGAACTTCAAGGCGTATTGTAACTCTGCTCCTTCGGGGGACTTTAGGAGGATTCCAGTGCTGCTTCCGGTCGAGTTGGAGGATCCATCGACGAACAGTTCCCAGGTTGGCCCGGGCGCGGACGGAGATTTTTCTTCGGTCGGGATAGTGCTCTCTGCGATGAAGTTAGCGAGTGCTTGTCCTTTGATAGCCGAGCGAGGCCGGTATGATATATCATAGGCCCCGAGCATGATGGCCCATTTTATGAGGCATCTTGAGGCTTCCGGGTGAGCGAGGATCCTCTTCAAAGGTTCGTCGGTCAGTACGGTGATGGAGTGCCCTTGGAAATAGGGTCGGAGGCGCTTGGCTGAGGTAACCAATGCTAGCACAAGTTTCTCGGTTGCGGGGTATCTTCTTTCCGCCTCATTGAGCACCTTGATGGTATAGTAGACCGGTCTCTCGACTCTCGAGTCATTTCTGACCAGGACCGAGCTAACTGTAGATGGAGTTACCGAGAGATAGAGATGCAAGGCTTTACCTGGGACAGGCTTGGAAAGCACTGGGGGCGAAGCCAGGAACTCCTTAAGCTCGGCAAACGCTCCTTGGCACTCCTCGTCCCATGCGAACGTAGCAGATGCCATTTTGGGCCCCCTCAATAGTTTGAAGAAGGGTAGGCATCGTTCGGCCGCACGGGACAGGAATCTGCTGAGCGCAGCAATGCGCCCAGTAAGGCGTTGAATGTCTTTGATGCAGGTGGGTGGGCGCATGTCCAGGATGGCCTGGACCTTGCCGGGGTTGGCCTCGATCCCACGCTGGGTGACTAAGAAACCCAGGAATTTCCTGGATCTTACTCCGAAGGCGCACTTGGTGGGATTGAGCTTCATATTGTACCTCAGGAGGGTGTCGAAGGTCTCAGCTAAGTCGGCGAAGTGGTCCTCGACCTTGGGGGTCTTGACGAGCATGTCGTCAATATAGGCCTCGATGTTCCAGCCGAGCTGTCCTTCGAACATGTGATTGACCAGCCTCTGGTACGTGGCTCCAGCGTTCTTCAACCCAAAAGGCATCCGGGTGTAGCAGTATACGCCGAAGTCGGTGATGAAGGTGGTCTTCTCGATGTCTTCTGGATCCATTCTGATCTGGTGGTAACCCGAATAGGCGTCCAGGAAACTGAGTATCTCGTTGCCCGAGGTTGAATCAACCAATTGGTCGATGCTCGGTAGTGGATAGTAGTCCTTTGGTGTAGCCTTGTTCAAGTCGGTGAAGTCCACGCACATTCATCACTTTTCCGAAGCTTTTGGCACTAGGACGACGTTAGCCAGCCACGTCGGGTACAGGACTGGTCTAAAAAGACCAGTCTTTTGCCCCTTGGTGACTTGCTCCTTGATGATCGCCTGCTTCTCTAGCGCGTGCTTCCTTCTGCGTTGTTGTACGGGCTTCATGGTCGGGTCGAGGTTGAGTTTATGCATAACTATCTCCTTCGATATTCTGGGGAGTTGATCGTCAGACCATGCAAAGACTCGGATGTACATGGAAAGAAATTTTTTGTATTGCTACTGAACCTCAGACGGTAGGTCGGCTCCAATCTTTACTCCTAGGGTCGGCTCATCGTTTAGGAAAACCGTTAGCAGCTCGCCTCTAGGCTCGGAGGTTGCGGGCTTTTCCTCGACTTCTCGGGGGCCCTTGTTCTTCCCTTCTGGCCTTGTGGCTTTAACCGAGATATTATAGCACCTTCTGGCCATCGCCTGGTTACCTCAGACTTCCCCCATCCCATTTTTGGTGGGGAACTTCATCTTTTGGTGATAGGTAGAGGGCACCGCTTTCGTTCAGCTAAGGATTCCTTGGCCGAAGATTACGTTGTATGCTATCATACCCTTGATCACTATGAAGTCCACCATGACCGTAACGATTTTGGGTGGGGTGCCCAGAGTGACCGGCAGGCTTAGGGCTCCCTCGAGATAAGTGGCCTGGCTATTGAACCTGCAAATAGGGGTTTGGATCGGGCAGAGTTTTGACGGATTCTCCCCCATCTTAAGGAAACATTCGTAAGATAATACATCAGGGGCACTTCCATTGTCAACTAGAATCATATCTACGTTACAATGGTTTATTGTGGCTGATATGACTAGGGCGTCGTCATGCGGGGTGGTCAGCCCTTCCAAGTCTTGGTCGGAGAAGACTATGACCTAGGGCTCACTTGGCGGGGCCTTGGGAGGCTTGACGGCTCGGCTCGCCCGCTTAGCATGACACTTCCTTCCTCGGAAACTGTCCCCTCCTGATGCAGCTCCTCCAGCGATGACGTTGATGTGGACCCCGTGAGGGGCATTGTCGATTTCCTCTGGGGCATTTCGGTCTTCCTCACGCCCAGCCACGAACCGGGATAGGTGCCCCTGGCAGACGAGGTGCTCGATCTCATCCTGGAGCTGGTGGCAATCGCCGGTGTGATGCCCGTGGTCACTGTGGAACAAGCAATGCTTGCTGCGATTGTGGTTTTTCGACCTCATTGGCTCGGGTTGGTGGAGGAGGCCCGAGCCTTTGATGTCTTCATATATCTCGTAGACCGGAGCGGTTAAGGGAGTGTACTGCTCGTACTTCCGGGATGGTTCCTTGTGCTCTCCGTCTCAGTTCTGCCTTTTTCTTTGGCCCGAGCTTGACTCGAGTGTCCGCTTCTTGTCCCCCTCCGGACCCGAGCCAGTTGCGCCTCGACATGCGCTGAGTACTTCTTCACACTCGGCGTGGTGCAAAGCCAGAGTCACTAGCTCGGCAAGGGTCGAGGGAGGGTGGAGGACAAGTTAGTGGCGGAGGTTCTCATCTCGGGTGCCCCCGGTCAGCGCGGTTATGGGCGAGGCTACATCCAGGCGGGGGATTCTATGGGCTTCCCACTTAAATCGGTTGATGTAAGCCCGGAGTTTCTCCCCTTGCGCCTGTTTGGGAGCCAATAGCCCCGCTACCGACCTTGGGGGGCCGCTACTGGCGAAACTCTCCTTAAATATTCACCCGAATTGCTTGAAATCCCAGATGGATCCGGCGGCGAGGGCCCGGAACCATGCTTGGGCACCTTGGACCAAGGTGGTCACAAAGGCTCGGCACTTGATGGCGTCGGACGCTCCGTGAAGGGTCATCAGGGTGTTGAAGCTGTTGAAGTGGTCGGCCGGGTCGCCTTGGCCGTCGTAGGACTTGAAGGTCGGAATGGAGGTTCTGGGAGATACCTCTGCCTTCAAGATGTAATCGGAGAATGGGGATTTCTCCTCATCCTCTGCCGGAGAGACCTTCTGCAAGGTGCGTAGGGTGCGCTCCTGCTCTGCGAAATGCCTCTCGAACTCTCGCAGCTGGAGGGATAACTCCGGCAGTCGCTGCGCCGTGGGGCTGGGGGGGCTTCCTTGGGACTCCCCGGGGGCTTCGGTCTCTGGGTTCGGACGGCGTCCCCCAGGTCTTCCCCTTTTCGGCATGGGGGAGGCCTCTTGCTCTGGGGGATGGGCTTGTGAAGGTCCTCCTGACCTGTTATGGTTAATCTGCCGGCCTCGGAGGGTGAAGCGGCCTCCAACAGTGTGCTGGGACACGTTCTCGCGGGGACGGCTCTCCGGAGGGGCGCGTGCCTTCCTTCCCTTTCCGTCTGGGTCCTCATGAGTTCCATGAGGATGTCTAGTTTTGCGTTGAGGGCTTGGAAAGCGTCAGCGCCCCTGTTGGCTGGTATCCCTACCACCGCGGGAGGAGGGGGTGGTCCGTCGACTGGGGTGTTGGCGTTGGAGGGAGGGTTTTGTGAGGCCTGAGAGGGGCCTTCTCCCGCTGCCACCATGGCCATTCCCCTGTCGCCGGCGGACCTCCTCCCTGAACTTCTTCGCACCATACTCGCTCCTTGGTCGTTTCCCACAGACGTCGCCAGATGAAGAGGCATGATCTCGCGCTGGTCCTGAGCTGGGGGGATGATCACCGAATAGTAAACTGTAAAGAAGGGAAACAGATCAGGGGGCTCAGGGATGATTCCCTGGGGCAAACCCTCCGATGCCTAAGTCAATAGAGCAATGGTGGAAGCTGTGAGGGGAGAGGCACGAGATCCCTCTACACCAAGGTGGTGAAGTAATTCATGCTCAGGGAGTTTCAGGCATGTATTGACCCTTACCTTTTGCTGGAGGGAGTCCTAGGTTTAAATAGTGCGCTGGCCTCATGAGTCCCGTAAGCTGAGGAGTTTCAGGCGGGAGTTACGTCCTCAACGTGGGCTTTTTACGTCCTTATCTTGGGATCTTTATAGCCTTGAGGGGTCGTGGGTCCCTTATCTTTGTGAACTCCTGCTCATAAAGGGCTCTCAACTGCAGCATAGATAAGCAATCGTCGGTTAACCCAAACATGAAGAGTGCCAACCCTGTCCGGGCGATAGGCATAGCTCGGATGAGGATGGGTCGGAGGGGGCGCTGGGCGCTAGCCCTTATTCCCGGCGAGGGGATAGATCGGGCTTGGGTCTTCCTCCGACCTGACCGACGTTCGGGCCTTCCGAGTCTAAGGGCCGCCGAGGAAGGGTTTGATCCCGAATGATCTTATTGGGCTTTTTAGGCTAAGTGGGCCCTGCGGGGCTGTCACTTAGGTGAGCTGGGCCTCGTTTGGTCCTGATGGACCTAGTTCGGTCACTCTTAGATGGGCTACAGAATTCCCCATCTCCACCATGCTACAAGATAAAATTTGAATAATATCATTATCTCATTTTAAGTATCCAAATAAAATAAAAAATAATTTATGTTCTTGAATAATTTACAATAATGCTCAAATAGATATGCACAGGAAATGTTATTTTTACAAGAAAGTTCAAATATTTATGAGAATAAATCTTCATAGAGATTGTAGAAAAAATCATGATTTTAATAGAGATATTTTCATAAAATATTTATAATTAATTGAATATATATATATACTATACCTATAAAAGAATTAACCATTTTTTTTCGTCGGTTCGGTTGTAAATTTTGGCTTCAATTTCGGTTCAGGTTCGTCTATTTTATACGTACAAAATAACCATTGCTTCTCTCGACCGGACTATGCCAGGCCCTTTTCTTCACCGCCTCCAAGAATACCATCTGCCACCTCCGCCTTCCGCCGTCGTCCCTCCGTCGCCCCCTTCCGCCAACTCCAAGGCCTCCCGCTGGCTCAGAGCCTTTGAGCTCAAGCAGTCCAGGTCTGCCGGGAGGGCCCAGGTCCGCCGCGAGAAGGCCCTGAGGTCCTTGTCCCGCTCCCTGTCCGCCTGGCTCAACTTCCTCTTCCAGGTCACCGGATCTTCCGACTGCAATGTGGGTTCTCTACCGGGCAACCAAGCGGCCGTGCAAGTGTGCAGCCGTGGGAAGAATAATAGCTTGGGGAAGCGCCCGAGGGGAGATTGCCAGAAAGCCAAAACTGTGGCGTCGCCTTCAACGTCGAAGTTGACCTTCTCATCGTTGCAGGTCTCGCTGATCTCCATAAATTTGTGCTTGGTGTTTTATCTCAATACTTTTCTCAGTGTGTACCTCGCAGATCTCAAATATTGACTGTTTCTAGCACCTAAAGCAGACATACTTGCTGAATGGTGCCAGTGTCAGATAGAAGCAATCCTCAGAATATTATTGGGGAATCCGAGTCTATTCTGTTTGTACTTTACAAGCATTTTATTAGATGTCCTATTCAATTATCAAGTAAAATTCCTTGAATTTTTGTATTGTTTTGTGGAAGAAGTGCATGTTACATGTTTTATGATATGCTTGCCTTGGTTATCTTAATCAGAAAATGAAGAAAAAATGTTTTTTTCTTTTTTTGGGGGGGTCGGTGGGTGGATGATGGGTGCAGGGAACAACTCTGGCTGTTTGGGGCTCATCCTCTTTTAACGGTATTGCATGCCACTACTGTATTCAAAAGAAAAACATTAAAACGAGTTCTACTTCTATTTGTTGAAGTGATAGAATGGTGAAGTTGATGACTCTACCTTTTAGTTATGTTTAATTTCACTCGTATTGTTATCAGTAGGCAAGCATTACTCTTTGATGAGAGAACACAAAATCCAACATCAGCTTGTTTGTTAGCACCCATCTGCATGCCATTAGTGTTAATCAGATTTCTATAAAAAAAATGTTCTTTCGTTGGTGGTTGGTTAGTAGATGATCATTTATCTGTTTATGTGGGCATCATTTGACGACAAGATTAAGAATCCAGCATCAACTTGTCTGTTAGCACCCATCTGCATGCCATTAGTGTTAATCAGATTTCTATAAAAAAAAAATTTTCATTTTTTTACGGAGAATTTGAGTGGTAGCTTCCAGGCTTGCCTTTTGCGATCTTTTGCTGCTATATTATTTTCTCTTCTTTGATCCTGTTGGCCTAGCAATCCACGAATGCTAGCATCTAGAACATGAAAAAACTAAAGTTATATATCTTCATTGAGCGGAGGCATTACAGGCATGGATATTTTCTGTAATTCCCTACCTTTATGCTCCAGTTTTCCCCTCTATCAATGCTTTCTTCTTAAATATTTGTCGTAACCCGAGCATCTCAACCCAGATTATATCATGTTCCTAACTTGTTCCGACATTTTATTTTAGTCTGAGCTCGGGGACAAGTTTGATCCCGTTTAACTTAGGGTCTATATAACATGGTTAGTTGAGATTTACAAGTGTGTCTAAATGGTATATGGAAAGTGAGTCTAAATGGTATATGGGATGTGAGAAAGAGCTTGGATGGTTTGAACTCAGCATGAATATGATATGGTACTGAATTAGGTTCCTTTTCTTCGAGGTATCTTTATCTATTGGATCCAAGACCATTACTCCAATGTCAAACTTTGGAATCTGAACTGTGAAGTTGGGCAATGATTTTTTTCCCCTCATAGCCAAACAGTCTGGTGATCCTAGAAACTTCTTGCAACTCCCTATGCTTCAAACACCCCGGGTTTTTGAGCTTTCATTTAGACCATCAAGCTGCATGCATTAAAATTCTAGCAAGCTTTCTCTTAGACCTCCTCGCTGAAAGCTTTCATCATTTCCCAAAATGGTTTGCCAGATGCATGTGTATCTGTTAGATCCCAAATATTGACAGTTTCTAGCACCTGAAACATACATACTTGCTGAATGGTGCCAGTGTCAGATAAATGCAATCCTCAGAATATTATTGGGGAATCCCAGTCTATTCTGTTTGACTTTACAAGCATTTTATTAGATGTCCTATTCAATTATCAAGTAAAATTCCTTGAATTTTTGCATTATTTTATGGAAAAAGTGCAGCTTACATGTTTTATGATATGCTTGCCTTGGTTATCTTAATCAGAAAATGAGGAAATAATGCTTCCTTTTTCCCTTTTTTTGGTGGGTTGGTGGGTGGATGATGGGTGTTGGTAACAACTCTGGCTGTTTGGGGCTCATCCTCTTTCAACAGCATTGCATACCACTGTTGTATTCAAAAGAAAAACATTAAAATGAGTTCTACTTCTATTTGCTGAAGTGATAGAATGGTAGAAGTTGATGACTCTTCGTTATGCTTCACATGAATTGTAAGTTATTCAGTGGTGATTGTGCATTCTTGGTTGTTGGCTGCGTAGGACTTTCATCTTATCATGTAATGCAATTTTTAATCAATCCCATGCAAGGAAACTGCATTTTGTCAGGCTGTTATCTGTGATCTCTTTGTTTCCAGACAGTTCTATGCATAAAATGTTAAGATGGATTTCCAAGGATAGCATTTATTTCATCTGTAATAATTGGGATTAGCACTTTGATATTGGACATTGGGGAGGTAATACTCGCGGTTCCGCGGGAGCGTCATCCTGGCTCTGCTAGGGTTTCCTGGAGTGTTCCTCCCCTGCGGGGGAGGTTGTCTCTCTGGTATGGCAGGCATGGGGCCAGCTGCGGGCTCCTCCTCTGCGGAGGGAGGTTTGGGGCCCCGCCGCTCGCTTTCTTTTGTGCAGGCTTTGGCCTCTTCCCTCCGCCCTTGCCCGGTTGCTCTTGCTCCTCATGCGCCGGCTTTTACTGATGGCGGTGAGCCAGCTGTGTTCTTTTCGAAGGAGGATGTGCAACGTTCGGTTGAACCTCTACGGTTCGCCATTGTTGCGAATTGTTCGTATGGTTGCCCATCTATCCCCGAAATTAAGACGTGCCTGTCACAGCGTCTTGCCCTGAAGAAGGACTTTATTCTTAGCTCTCTCAATCCTCGTCAGTTGCTGATAAGGTTTGAGGCTGAGGAGGATTTTGTCCAAGTCCTGGTTAGGAAGAGCCTATACATTAAGGGGTACCTCTTCCGATTTTTCCGATGGTCCTCCACTTTTGATTTTGATGCTGACCTGACTATGATTCCTACGTGGGTAGGATTTCCCAACCTGTGAATTTCTACAATGTTGATTACTTGAGGTTTATAGCCAGCAATCTTGGCCAGGTTCTACGTATACATGAAGCTACTTTAGCATGGACCCGCACTGCTGAGGCCCTTGTTTGTGTTGATTTGGATGTTGCAAAACCCCTCCCTGGGCGAATCTGGATTGGCTGCGATGATGGAGATGGCTTCTGGCAGTCTATCAAATACTACAGGGTTCCTGTAGTCTGCTCATTTTGTAAGCGTATCGGGCATGTAGTCGGTGATTGCAAATGGGGAGGGAAGGTCACTTCTTCTCCTAATACTGTTGTCAAGGGTGCTGGTACTTCGGAGCCCACTCTGGGTGTACCTAGTCATGTTGTTAATGAATGCAGGGTGGTGTCGAAAAGGAAAACCATAGCTACAGTTCTCAATGATGGGCAGACGGTTGTTCCTAACCATTATGGCTCTGATATTGCACCCAACGAGCCTTTTCGGGGGGAGGGGTGTGACGACTCAGACTCCGGATACCGGATATACCCGAGAGGATTACTGAGTAGACCCGATACCACTTGGAACCTGTGAAGCCTCCCAAGAGTTGTAAAGCTCCGAAGGGATAAAAAGATTGTTGTGTAGTACATTGAAGTCACATATATAATAGTAAGCAATTCAAGTTCATTAATCAGGTTTACTGAAGTAGTAGAAATAAAATTACTTTTTAATTAACAGTTAAAATTAACAATTATACCAGAGTCCAGTCCAAAGGAAAGATAAGTACAGTCCAACAAAAAGAAAAACATACACTGAGGTCGGTGGAAGCCCGACGCAGGTACCGCTGGCAATTACGAACAGACACGCCACACCAGGAACTACAAGGAAGCAGAGACGACCACACCTGAAAAGCAGGGGTGAGCCTCGTGTCACTGGCTCAGTAAGGGTCATGCGGATCCCCACTGAAAAATAACATAGTAACACGGAAAACAACAACTAGAACAACAGTGGTAGTAAAGTAGGAAAAGATAAACTACAACTAGAAAGCTATAAAAGAAAGCTGGAAGAGTAGAACAGCTAAAAGAAAAAGGGGAAGCAAAGTCGTAAAGAACAAGAACACGGCTACCGAGCAAGGCACGGCTCCCTAAGCTACTCCAAACAGCGACAGAAGGGCGAACCCTGATCTCATAAAGTCAGGAGTTACCGATCCGTTAGCCAACCATTAGCCCAAAGGCTAAATGTGACGACCTGGATCCCGGATATCGGGTCGTCACAGTTGGTATCAGAGCAGTTGTTGTGTGAAGTACATGGGAATCCGAGATATATAGTATCTAGAGTCTTGAAAGTCCAGTACAGTCTTTCGCTGGCTTAAGTTTCGTGATTCCTTGTCACTTTGTTTTCTGTAAGTGGTCTTGTGCGTGCTGTGTTGGCACTGTACGAGATGGTTTTGCTGTCGTCAGGATGCGACGGGATGCTCCTTTTCATCATGGTGTTCGTCTTAATCGTGTTATACTTGGCAGAGTTTGTCGGAAGGCTCGAATCTGTGGTACATTGTTCGAGATTTATCTGTGGTTTGTTCAGGTGGCTGGTGATGGGAATCAACATCGAGCATGTACATTTTCTTTTTGTATTTGTATCCTTTTATTTATTTTTATATCCTTGGGAAAGTATATGCGCAATTGTAAGGCTTTATAAGCCAATGTGTCATTCTCTAGGATTGTGTGGGGTTTTGTGCAAATGTGTAGTAGGTCCAGCTAGGGGGCCCTCCCTCCTTTTCCATTGGTCCACCTAGGTTATGTGGGGCTGGTCAACCATCCTAGGTGGCCATCTAGAAGGTTTGAATTTCAAAAGAGCACATGGGAGACAAATGGACTAAAAAGTCCATATTCTCCCACCTACCCTCCCCCTTGGTCAAGGGGGCGCCCCCCCCATTAGATTTAATTAGAAATTTCTTTTTTTTATTTTGTTTGACCCAAATGTGATGTCCCTTATTTGCCCCTCCAGATCCTAGATCTGAGGGTATCCTTGGTCTTTTCCATTTATTATATAAGCCTCGTATTTCTATTATTTGAAAATTAATGAAGAGAAGAAATTATGAGTTGTCTTGAAGCTAGCTGCGCCCCCCTCCTCTCTCCCCTCTGGTTCCTCTTCCTCCCTCTGCATTTCAGGGTTGTGAACCCTTCTACCTTAGCCCCTCCACCTCTGATTTCATTCTGTGCCGCCGCCGCCCTTCGTGCCGCCATCGAGCCACCATGAGCAACCGTCGGAAGTTCTGTCCAGGTTCTATCCTGCTGGATAGAGGTCTACTCCGTAAATTTTAACTTCTAGCTCTGACCTCATCTGGAGCTAATATTTTCAGGGTTGGTTCTTCTCTTGAATCCCTATCTCCACAAAAAAACTCAAGTCAAAATTCTTTCATTTGCTATTTTCCCATTTTCGTGTCTTTCTATCTTCCAGATCTGTCCCTTTTCAGATCTGTTTAGCAGAAGCATATTTCCTCCCATCTTCGACCCACTTTCAGTTTTTGGATCAAGCCCAAATTTGGACTGGGTGTTCTACCCATCCAAATACATCTCCATAAATTTTGGCTCGAATTTAGAAATTCTTTTTCTTCATAAGAAAATTAAAACTAAGTCAAATTTCTTCTCTGTCCTGTCCAGTCCAGATCCGACACCCAGTCAGTATAAAATCTCTATAAAATCCAAACTTCCACCAAATTGTGCATAAGATATATTGCCGTTTTCCTCTCTCTCCCCTCTACAATCTTTATGAATAGCTGGAGGTCTAATTCGGAGGTTTGTTTTACGGTCAATGGCAGTTCTCAGGAAACTTCACTATTGCCCTGAGATTTCAGGCCTTGTCCAACAGCAACTTCAAAAATCAACTAAGGCCAGATCCGTGCAGATCCAATTAATCTCTCTAGCCTTAGATCGAAGTACTTCGAAAGAGATTTCCAACGATACCTTCTGTGCTTCGATCCGACGTCAAGATTGAGCGCAGCAGCCGATCTCGCTGGATCATGCGCCTGAAAACAAAAGCAGCAGATCCGTGGGTACTCTTTCTGACAGGTGCCGATCGGAGCCGCCCGGCCTTCGGCCGGTGAACTAGCGCACCGTCATCCCAGGAAGCGCTTCCCCAGGTGTTCCCACCAGAGTGGTGCCACCCTGGTCCCACACGGCCCCACCGACCAGCACGTGGGCCCCACAACCAGCAGCTTACGCCGTCCGAACCGTGCTGACGGGGTGATCAAGTGCAGCCCGTCAACCCGAGATCGGTCCTCCCGGGCCCACTTGTGTAGCCCTTTACCGCCCTGCGTGGAGTGGGCGATGTTTCATTGCTGTAATTTAATTCATTACTGTTACCGGGAGTTACCGAATTCGGCCGGGATCGTCTTCCCCACGCCGAGAGCGTGGAGGTATCGTGTTCGCTCCTTTGCCTCGACATTTTACTTTATTCGTATGTGCTTTATATGCCGCTGCTAGAGAGCATGTGTTAGGGTCGTCAGCTCGTTATATTATTATTCACCGCTGCTGCGAGAGAGAGGCGAAACCGTCCCGTGACCTGATCCGGGTACGAAGTTGAGAGTTGACCACCCTAGCTCTTGTCGGTTTCTCAACCGTGCACGTCCGACGCTTCCCTCGATAAGGGACGATCGTGAGCTTGTTTAGAGTCCGAGGATCGCATTTCCATTTGGAGTCGAGTCGCGTGTCCGTTCCGCATCAGTTTGGTATCAGAGAGAGTTTGAGTCTAGGGTGTCTAAAATCAAAAAAAGAAGAAGTGTCATTTACATCTAGTCATCGTCTAAGTCAGTCTAGGTTACATTTGCATCCCTTTACTCGGTATATCAAAAGGTGTTATCCGAACGTTAGGCTACGCCTATCGGGAAGGTCGCACACTTGCGCGAGTGATCTTCGGATCGATTAACTCCGCCACGTACCGAGTCTTGGTTAAGTCTAGGTGCATCACTTGTTTGCATTGGTCTGTGTCTCCTAGTCCTTGTGTCCTTTGCATGTCCACTCGGCGAGGTACCCAATACCATCGCCCTACACCAATGGCCAACCCACGGGAGACCTTCACTCCTTGCGCGAGGTGATTATGGCCCTCGTAGACCGGATGGACCAATCCGAGGCAACCTTTAAGAGCTTCTCGGACCGTATAGATGGTCGATTTAACACCATGGAGGAATGGATGGAGTCGTCTGACAGATCCGTCCAAGGTCTGGCAGGACGGTTGGATAGGATGTCACACGGAGATCCTCATAGGGCGGCCCAGGGCCAACCCGCACCTGTTCAGGCGGCTGCCCAAGGCCAAGCCATCCCCGTAGTCCAGGCCCAAAACCCGCCCGCACATGCCCCTCAGCAACCACAGGCTCATCCACCCGCCCCTCCTCGGGTTCCCAAACTACCACGCCGTGACCTTGGCCTCGAGGACTATGGGTCCGACAATGCCTACGAGGGGTATGGTCCACGCCATCGTGGCCTTCAGCCACAGAGAGATGAGGAGGACGATAGGGTCCTTAAGACCGTGCGAGCATATCCTCCCATTTTTTACGGGTCTTTAGATCCGAAAGTCTACCTAGATTGGGAGTTCAGCATGGACCGATACTTCGATTGGTATGATATGTCAGAATGTCGAAGGATCCGATTTGCTACCATGAAGCCCATGGGACAGGCATAAACCTATTGGAAGAATGTAGAGAGCCTGTTATTTCAGCGGCTAGAGCCCCCGATTGACACATGGGGCGAAATGAAGCTTAAGCTTCGGTAAAAGTACCTCCCTCCCACGTACCGTCAGCGACTCATTGATAGGTGGCAAAGTCTTAGCCAGGGAGACCGATCCGTCTCCGAGTACATCGCTGAATTTGATGAGTACTTTCTGCGATGTGGAGTCACGGAGGAGAGTACCATGCCCGTGTCCCGCTTTCGACGTGGTTTACGGCCACACTACCAGTATGAGCTTTTCCGCCGCAATGCTTGGACGTTGGAAGAAGCATATCAAGTTGCTCTTGAGTTGGAGTAATTTGAGGGAGAGTTCAAGCCTAGCCATCGGTCGGGTCCCATCCCTCTTCGTAGCACCGAGCCCCGCCACTCTTTAGGCCCACATCAGCGGCCTCCCATTGCTCGATCTCAGGATCCTGTCCGTCAGGAGCACTTCACACCTAGGCCTCGTCCTCCCCAACCTAGGGATCTACCTCCACCTCATCCCCCGGGACCCATTGCCCTCCCTCTGGCCCCGGCACCCCCACCCCTATTGCCCAAGACACCTACACCTCCACCATTGCTGCCTACACCCCCTACCCGTCGGGAGGATAAGGGTAAAGGTCCTTTTATCGGAGAGACCAGTAGGTCGCGAGTGCAGTGTTTTCACTGTCATGGGTTTGGCCACATTGCCAGTGAATTCCCCACCCGTACCACACTATCCCTTGGGGTTGGAGAAGCCTCACCTTTTGGGATCGAGCTTGTCACCTATGAGGCCGATCCGGCACTAGCCGATGAGTACTATGAAGTGGAAGGTCTAGAGGAGTCTGCCGTAGCCCAGGATGCAGCCACTTAGTGGGGTTGATGTTACCATCCTAAGTCTAGGGTCATGCATGAGTCAGTCTTTTTCTTTGTGTGGTTTGTTTTGTGTGGTGTGTTTTTGAGTGGTTTGTTTGTGTGGCTTGTGATTTTTTAGGAGTCTGCATGTGTCTTGTGTAAGCTCGTCGATGTCAGTCCCTTATGAGTGAGAAGCGAGTGGACTCACTCGAGGAGCATGGGAATTGGCTCTACATCTATACCCGGATCAAGTCACCTATAGGGCCCAGCGGTGATTCCTAGTGAGTCTTCGAGCCGCCTCCTCCCATTGAGAGTGACCCCACCCCAGAGTGTTCCACAACTAGCCTCGTTGCCCATAGCAGCATGTGCATATCGAGTATATACGGAATGAGCAGGTGACGATCACTTGGAGTGGAGCGTGCCCGCGCTACTTGGTACGGCGACGGATGCGTCGGAGTACTCGCGCCATCGCACCCCTTACTCGATGGGGTCGAGTTCTTCCCACCCGGGGAGAATTGATGGGAATCAACATCGAGCATGTACATTTTCTTTTTGTATTTGTGTCCTTTTATTTATTTTTATATCCTTGGGAAAGTATATGCGTAATTGTAAGGCTTTATAAGCCAATGTGTCATTCCCTAGGATTGTGTGGGTTTTTGTGCAAATGTGTAGTAGGTCCAGCTAGGGGGGCCCTCCCTCCTTTACCATTGGTCCACCTAGGCTATGTGGGGCTGGTCAACCATCCTAGGTGGCCATCTAAAAGGTTTGAATGTCAAAAGAGCATATGGGAGACAAATGGACTAAAAAGTCCATATTCTCCCACCTACCCTCCCCCTTGGTCAAGGGCCCCCCCATTAGATTAAATTAGGAAATTCTTTTTTTTATTTTGTTTGAACCAAATGTGATGTCCCTTATTTGCCCCTCCAGATCCTAGATCTGAGGGTATCCTTGGTCTTTTTCCATTTATTATATAAGCCTTGTATTTCTATTATTTGAAAATTAATGAAGAGAAGAAATTATGAGTTGTCTTGAAGCAAGCTACGCCCCCCTCCTCTCTTCACACTGGTTCCTCTTCCTCCCTCTGCATTTCAGGGTTGTGAACCCTTCTACCTTAGCCCCTCCACCTCTGATTTCATTCTGTGCCCCCGCCGCCGCCGTTCGTGCCGCCATCGAGCCACCACGAGCAACCGTCGGAAGTTCTATCCAGGTTCTGTCCTGCTGGACAAAGGTCCACTCCGTCAATTTTACCTTTCCGCTCCAACCTCATCTGGAGCTAAAATTTTCAGGGTTTGTTATTCTCTTGAATCCCTATCTCCAAAAAATAAATCACTTCAAAATTCTTTCGTTTGCTATTTTCCCATTTTTGTGTCTTTCTATCTTCCATATCTGTCCTTTTTCAGATCTGTTTAGCATAAGCCTATTTCCTCCCATCTTCGACCCACTTTCAGTTTTTGGATCAAGCCCAAATTTGAACTGGGTGTTCTACCCATCAAAATACATCTCCATAAATTTTGTCTCAAATTTAGAAATTCTTTTTCTTCATAAGAAAATTAAAACTCAGTCAAATTTCTTCTCTGTCCTGTCCAGTCCAGATCCGACACCCAGTCAGTATATAATCCCTATAAAATCCAAACTTCCACCAAATGGTGCATAAGATATATTGCCGTTTTCCTCTCTCTCCCCTATACAATCTTCATGAAGAGCTTGAGGTCTGATTCGGAGGTTTTCCTTACAGTCAATGTAGTTCTCAGGAAACCACACTACTGCCCTGAGATTTCGGGCCCTATCCAATAGCAACTTCAAAAATCGACTAAGGCCAGATCCGTGCAGATCCAATTAATCTCTCTAGCCCTAGATCAAAGTACTTCAAAAGAGCTTTCCAACGATACCTTCTGTGCTTCGATCCGACGTCAGGATAGATCGCAGCAGTCGATCTCGCCGGATCGCACGCCTGAAAACAGAAGCAACAGATCCGTGGGTACTCTTTCCGACCGGTGCCGATCGGAGCCGCCCGGCCTTCGGCCGGCGAACCAGCGTGCCGTCATCCCAGGAAGCGCTTCCCCAGGTGTCCCCACCATAGTGGTGCCACCCCGGTCCCACACGGCCCCACCGACCAGCACGTGGGCCCCACAACCAGCAACTTACGCCGTCTGAACCGTGCCGACGGGGTGATCAAGTGCAGCCCGTCAACCCGAGATCAGTCCTCCCGGGCCCACTTGTGTAGCCCTTTACCACCCTGCATGGAGTGGGCGATGTTTCATTGTGTAATTTAATTCATTACTGTTACCGGGAGTTACCGAATTCAGCCGGGATCGTCTTCCCCACGCCGAGAGCGTGGAGGTATCGTGTTCGCTCCTTTGCCTCGGCATTTTGCTTTATTCGTATGTGCTTTATATGCCGCTACTAGAGAGCATGTGTTAGGGCCATTAGCTCGTTATATTATTATTCACCGCTACTGCGAGAGAGAGCGAAACCGTCCCGTGTCCCGATCTGGGCACGAAGTTGAGAGTTGACCACCCAAGCTCTTGCCGGTTTCTCAACCGTGCACGTCCGACGCTTCCCTCGATAAGGGACGATCGCGAGCTTGTTTAGAGTCCGAGGATCGCATTTCCATTTGGAGTCGAGTCGCGTGTCTGTTCCCCATCAGTTTGGTATCAGAGAGAGTTTGAGTTTAGGGTGTCTAAAATCAAAAAAAAAAAAGAAGTGTCATTTACGTCTAGTCATCGCCTAAGTCAGTCTAGGTTACATTTGCATCCATTTACTCGGTATATCAAAAGGTGTTGTCCGAACGTTAGGCTACGCCTATCGGGAAGGCCGCACACTTGCGCGAGTGATCTTCGGATCGATTAACTCCGCCACGTACCGAGTCTTGGTTAAGTCTAGGTGCATCACTTGTTTGCATTGGTCTGTGTCTCCTAGTCCTTGTGTCCTTTGCATGCCCACTCGGCGAGGTACCCAATACCATCGCCCTACACCCATGGCCAACCCACGAGATACCATCTCGGGAGACCTTCACTCCTTGCGCGAGGTGATCATGGCCCTCGTAGACCAGATGGACCAATCCGAGGCAACCTTTAAGAGCTTCTCAGACCGTATAGATGGTCGATTTAACACCATGGAGGAACGGATTGAGTCGTCTGACAGATCCGTCCAAGGTCTGGCAGGACGGTTGGATAGGATGTCACACGGAGATCCTCTTAGGGTGGCCTAGGGCCAACCCGCACCTGTTCAGGCGGCTGCCCAAGGCCAAGCCATCCCCATAGTCCAGGCCCAAAACCCGCCCGCACATGCACCTCAGCAACCACAGGCTCCTCCACCCGCCCCTCCTCGGGTTCCCGAACTACCGCGCCGCGACCTTGGTCTCGAGGACTATGGGTCCGACAATGCCTACGAGGGGTATGTTCCACGCCGTCGTGGCCTTCAGCCACAGAGAGATGAGGAGGACGATAGGGTCCTTAAGACCGTGCGAGCGGATCCTCCCCTTTTTTACGGGTCTTTTGATCCGAAAGTCTACCTAGATTGGGAGTTCGGCATGGATCGATACTTCGATTGGTACGATATGTCGGAACGTCGAAGGATCCGATTTGCTACCATGAAGCTCATGGGACAGGCGCAAACCTATTGGAAGAATGTAGATAGCCTATTATTTCAGCGGCTAGAGCCCCCGATTGACACATGGGGCGAAATGAAGCTTAAACTTCGGCAAAAGTACCTCCCTCCCACGTATCGTCAGCGACTCATCGATAGGTGGCAAAGTCTTAGCCAGGGAGACCGATCCGTCTCCGAGTACATCACTGAATTTGATGAGTACTTTCTGTGATGTGGAGTCACGGAGGAGAGTACCATGCCCGTGTCCAGCTTTCGACGTAGTTTGCTGCCACACTACTAGTATGAGCTTTTCCGCCGTAATGCCAAGACGTTGGAAGAAGCATATCAAGTTGCTCTTAAGTTGGAGCAATTTGAGGGAGAGTTCGAGCCTAGCCATCGGTCGGGTCCCGTCCCTCTTCGTAGCATCGAGCCCCACCACTCTTTAGGCCCACATCAGCGGCCTCCCATGGCTCGATCTCAGGATCCTGTCCGTCAGGAGCACTTCACTCCTAGGCCTCATCCTCCCCCGCCCAGGGATCTACCTTTACCTCGTCCCCCGGGAACCATTGCCCGCCCTCTGGCCCTGGCACCCCCACCCCTATTGCCCAAGACACCTACACCTCCACCATTACTACCTACACCCCCTACCCGTCGGGAGGATAAGGGTAAAGGTCCTTTTATCGGAGAGACCAATAGGTCGCGAGTGTAGTGTTTTCACTGTCATAGGTTTGGCCACATTGCCAGTGAATGCCCCACCCGTACCACACTAGCCCTAGGGGTTGGAGAAGCCTCACCTTCTGGGCTCGAGCTTGTCACCTATGAGGCCGATCCGGCACTAGCCGATGAGTACTATGAAGTGGAAGGTCTAGAAGAGTCTGCTGCAGCCCAGGATGCAGCAACTTAGTGGGGTTGATGTTACCATCTTAAGTCTAAGGTCATGCATGAGTCAGTCTTTTTCTTTGTGTGGTTTGTTTTGTGTGGTGTGTTTTTGAGTGGTTTGTTTGTGTGGCTTCTGGTTTGTTAGGAGTCTGCATGTGTCTTGTGCAAGCTCGTCGATGTCAGTCCCTTATGAGTAAGAAGCGAGTGGACTCACTCGAGGAGCATGGGAATTGGCTCTACATCTATATCCGGATCAAGTCACCTATAGGGCCCAGCGGTGATTCCTAGTGAGTCTTCGAGCCGCCTCCTCCCATTGAGAGTGACCCCACCCCAGAGTGTTCCACCACTATCCTCGTTCCCCATAGCAGCATGTGCATATCGAGTATAAATGGAATGAGCAGGTGACGATCACTTGGAGTGGAGCGTGCCCGCGCTACTTGGTATGGCGACGGATCCGCCAGAGTACTCGCGCCATCGCACCCCTTACTCGACGGGGTCGAGTTCTTCCCACCCGGGGAGAATTGATGGGAATCAACATCGAGCATGTACATTTTTTTTGTATTTGTGTCCTTTTATTTATTTTTATATCCTTGGGATAGTATATGTACAATTGTAAGGCTTTATAAGCTAATGTGTCATTCCCTAGGATTATGTGGGTTTTTGTGCAAATGTGTAGTAGGTCCAGCTAGGGGGACCCTCCCTCCTTTCCCATTGGTCCACCTAGGCTATTGTTGGCACCCAAAATATGATCACCGGCGAACAAGCCATAAAGACGAATGATCCGGTCCACCGAAGCACGGAAGCCGACAAAGATCAACATATTGAAGACTTCTCAAGCTGTCAGAGCCTCGAGTCACTCCGTATAAATACGGGGACTTCACCTCAAGGGAGCCGGGACGAATTCACAACCAACTGGCGGTGCGACCTAGCTTGCCCAATGAATCGGCATTGACTCTATCATGCTGCATACACTACACCCGTTGTCCGATCAAGGACGACGATCTACCCGGTGGATACCCACCTCATGAAAGGCTCTCCTGAGGATAAAGGAGTTCCCCCGGTTTCCCGAAACGGAGAGCCGAAAGCTCTGACGGCGGAAGATCCCGATCGCCCGGCATGGGCACAGCTTCCCTCCAAGATGGGCCCATTAGTGGCCGAATGATCGCCCGGCTCAGGCGGAACTATCTCCTGGCAGTCCAACCCCCTAGAGAGCTGAGTACGAGCCAGGACGGACCAACAGCATGGAGCGTAGAGCCAAAGGCCGTGTCGGCAGAAAGCCTGTACGGTCAAGTCAAAGCTATCTGGAGTCTCAAGAACGGCCGTACGTTGACCTGGGAGCTTCGACAAAACATCCCGCCAAGGTTTCGATGGGCATTGGCGAGATAATGTTCACGATGACTCCCGGAATCACCCCCAGACTCATCAGCTGGCTTGAAGCGCACGAGGAGCATTAGCCCGGCGCGCCTTAAACCGGCGCGCCCCCTCATGCCACGCCCCTGATCCCGGCGCGCTAAAGCCCATCTTCAGCCCTTAAGCCGGCGCGCAAATCACCCTGAGGGTGTCCAACCCCGGTGCGGTAAGCCTTGAAGGCTCTTCCCGGCGCGCTAATCCCACGCCGGTTCAAGTTCGAACTCAGGCCTCTATATATAGGGTTCTTCGAGAACAGAAAGAGAGAGCGAGAGAGAAGAGGCCAGACAGAGGCCAGACGGAAAAAAAGAAGAGAGACTCTCGAGAGGGAGCCTTCAAAAAAGAGAAAAGCAGAGAGAAGAGGAGGGATCGAGAGAGAATTCCAGAGAGAAGAATAGCGCCTCTCCTGGGTGTCCTCCGCCGGCGACCTTCTTCTTCCCCGACTGAGTTAGGATACTCTGTTTTCGGTAGCAGGTGGGCATCGACGTTGTTCCTCCCCTATCTCCCGCCGATTTCCCCCCAATCTCTGTCTACTGGTTGTAAACCGAGAGGGGAGGGATGGCAATGATATGAGCCGACCCCTCCCCTCCCCTGTGATTCATCCTGCCATTGTATGTTCCTCGGCGTCGATGAACGGCATTCTGGCAGTGATGTCGACGCCGGATTCTCAATGTAAACATTCGTTCGTTTTCCATCTTTGAATAGTGATAGTGTGCGAATGGTTAGGTCAACAGGCCGAGCTGATATTCAGAATCTCTCTCTCTCTCTCACTTGTACCAATGCGTATGTTGGATTCTCTTCGACGTAGCTGTAATTCCGATTCCATCGAAGCCTCGGTTATGCCCCGAACCATCGTGGGCTATAGAAACACCCCTCCCCGGGGTTTTCTTTCGATCATTTGCTTTACATATGATTCAAGGATTTTTGCATCGTTCTTATCCTCATGGATAGAGCCGCGCCTCTGCGTGTGCCTCTATCCGCTATACAAGGGATCCACCCCTCTCGAACTTTGCTTTTCAACCGTTCGAGCAAATGCCCCTGCAACGATCTCGTTTCGTTTATGCATCTACTGCTCACATGCACCATACTCATCCACACCGCTCTGAGGGTTTCCGATGTTTCGATCGTCCGGGGAGGGGGACATTCCTCTGCTGTTTCTTGACAATTGCTGGGCGACCGGGGGGGCTCCATCTCTCGATGGTGGGCACTCCCTCGAAGCCACTGCAGACAGTGACGGGGCCCTGGTTCAACGAAACTCAACCCCGACAAATTAAGGTCCGACCGAGACCGGGGGATGCGTGCTCCTTGTAGGCTAGCCCTCGGAGTCCCGCTCTCCCAATGGTCAATCTCTCCATGGGATGAACCATCGACTATGGGTCCGTCACCCCTCGTAGGCTAGCCCTCAGGGTATCGTCCCCACTGTCGACGGCTTCCTCCCCCTATTTCTTTCCCCCATGGAACCTTGGGTGCCCCTAGTAGGCTAGTCCTCGGGGTACTCCATCCACTGGGGTTTGCTGGCTGACATTGTGCAGACCGGCGATGTAGGGGCTTGTTCCACAGGTGAACATGACCCCGCTTATCCCCTGCAATTCTTTGCAATCCGGGGGAGATGCTGTCCAATTCTGGATAGATTAAGTTTATGAAGAACCTTGATGATCAATTGTTCCGAATCTAATTGCCCCTTTGCTCGAGTATGAACCTCGTACTGGCTTAACATGTCATCCTCGGAGGACTCTGGACTTCAATCTAATAAAATTTCTTGGCCTCAATGGACTCAAAGTCCCCCAGATGGGCCCAACAAACTCATAGGAGGTCCAAAGAGATGGAATTTGGGCTAAAACGGCGCGGAGTTCCCCGGTGCGCCCTAATCCGGCGTGGTACCCCCCCCCCCCCCCCCCGCGACGGATTAAGGCCACACTCATATTCCCTTTTTTTTCTTTTGCGACTTTCCGGCATGCCCCAGACCGGCGCGCCCCCAAGCTCTCGCTCCGTATTAGCCGTTACACCTACGCTCTGCCGCGCCGTGTAAGTCGTAACCGCACCAGTTTTGAAACCCTTTTGATATTTTACTCACTCGCTTGCCTCGGGACGAGTCTCCTCTCTCGGGGGCGATGTCAATAAGTTATATCTGACAACAAATCGAATAAAAGAGGGGCTAAGCGAGCCTGAGTTGCATCGTCATCATCATCGCATCTGTTAGCATTCATGCTTTCGCTATCATACTCATGTCGTCCTTCCTCCTCTCGACGAGGGGCAATAAATGTGGTCGATCACCGCCGCCTTCGTGGCGCTATCTTCATGTTCAATATAATCATGAATGTCTTGTGTGCATGCATACATAGATCCCCGGGTATATTAAATGGCATCGACTGAAAGCCGGATCATGTCTGGCCAGAAGCCTTCGTCATGCGCGATGGTGGTCGTCGGACCTGCGTCCTCCACCACGTACCGAGGAGCCATTCATTAAACTATGCATCTTCTGCATGATTAATGCTGCATCCTGCCTGTCATTGCTATAATCATCATGTAGTTCTTTTTCCGGCTTCGACAGCCCGATATCTCGGCAATTAATCAAAGGTGTTCCCTCCTCGTGGGGGATGTAATTAACGCCATAACCTTTATGGTATGGCGGACTGCTGGTCCCGATCGAACCTCACATTCACCCGACATGGGTCAGAATGAGCGCACAATAAAATCATCACTCATGTGACTGGCACGCCCGCGTCGTCAATCAGTCAGTTGATTACCAGTTAGTCGATTGGTTGATCGATACGCGAACGAAAGGAAAGCACGTCAAACAAGTCTGGCATGCCCGGTGGGACCAGTGTCACCTTTCATCTCTTTGCCGAGATATCCGGGCTTCAAAGCCCTTTCAAAGGCTACTGATTACTTCCCGGTTTGTCTTTGTAGGTAAACAATGACAACTCATGGACTAGCTGGCGTAGACTTCGATCAGTCGATAGTTGCTGGACACACGCAAGGGTACCTGGCGGTACCCATGGAATTCGGCAGCTTCCCTGCCGCCGTAGGCTTCCCCAACTTTCTGGGTTTGGCCTTCATCGACATCCTGGAAGTCGAAGCCCCAGAACCTGCCAAGCAAACTGTGGAGGAGGTGGAGCCTCTGAAGGTTCCCCGCTGCAACGACTTGTTCAAGAATCTGGCCCCGGCCGCTAGCTGTATGGTGCACCACGTTGTACGTGGGACGCACCCCGCTGTCGCCAACAAACACCCTGGAGGACGTCAGCGTCGCCAGGTCCGCAGGAACGCTACTGTGATCACCGGTACTGTGTCTCAGTCTGAGAAATCGATGCTGGTTAGAGGCATGCGCGTCTTCCTCAATGGACGCACGGCACGGGTGACCCCGGATCGAGTCATCCCCAACGTTCCTGTCCACAACACATATCAAGCCCTTGCTGGAAGGAGGGCAGAAATGGAAGAAGCCGGCCACCATGGCCAAGGAAATTCGGCACTCAAGCCGAGGAACTTCAAACAGGTGTGGGTTCCCAAACGAACCCGACCTGTCCACCAGCTGACACCCATCCGCCGCCATCCTGTGAATGATGATGCGGAGGTGATAAGAGAAAGGGGCCTACCCCCGAAGATGGAAGAAGAGGTGGTTGCGGATCCTCCGCGCCACAGAAGTTTCCGGGCTGCGGCCCGTCAAGCCAACGTCCCTGCCACGGGGCGAAGATTCCAACAGCCAGCCGACAGAGCTCGACTGGCCTACATTCCTCCTGCGGGAGGCCGACCACTATCCCCCGTACTACACCAAGAACGGGGTCGAGAAGAAATGACCTGCTTGGTCAGAAGCTATTTTTGAGGTTTAGGCAACCCCTCACTCGGACAGCAGCGGTTGATGCAAACAATCGCCACTGAGGAAGATTACTGCCCATCGGCAGCACATGAAGAAGAGATGGAAGATAGAATGATGGTGTCGTCTGTCGACGACAATGGATACGATGACGGCTTTGAGATCGAAGCCGATGAAGCCTTCCCCGAGCGGGAAGAAAGGAGAAGGGTTTCTGTGTTCGAGAGGCTGACCTTTCCGCAACAAGCCAGGCGGAGGGCCCATCGACAAAGAAGAAGGATGCAGGTTTTCACTTGCAACATGGCTGGTGTGTCCAGCCGATATGGGGAGCTTCATGAAGACCCCCAAGAACTGGCTCAATTCGCCGTACGGTCGGGGCCAACTACCCGCAGGACAGAAGCAGCAAGAGGGCTTCTGACGATGATGAAAGAGAAACAATCCCAGGTCTATCCCCACTGGGATGATAAGGCCCCCGTCTTGACCGCTAATGTAGTGACGACGGAAGAAGAAGATGACGTCCTCCTCGACATCCTGCCTGAGGGTACGTCCGGGGAAACGACAGAGGGTATCCCCACCACTATAGATCCATCAGTTCTGATGCTGCTGCAGAAATATCAACGGGAGATAGATTCTCTGAAGAAACAGCTGATAGAAAAGACTGAGCATTCATCAGCTTCTAAACCACCCGAAGTCCAGGGTGAATCATCACGGGGAGCGGCTCGTCGAGACGACCCTCCACCGCTCTATACACTACCCCAGCCATCAGAGCCAAGCATGGCGACTGCACAATAGCGGCCGCCACAGCCTCAGCCGCTGCTACCTCCGGTGCTCCCTCAGGTGCACCTGACACCCCCGCTGCTGCATCCTCCACAGGCGACCACCCTGGTCACCCCATACCTGCAGCCAGCGCACTTCTATCTGGAGCCAGTCGACCCCACGGTCGTGAATCGGATGATGGTGGAGAGGATGATCGAGCTGAAGCTCGCAGAGAAAAGTGAAGGCGACTACGTCGCATTCGATGCCTATCGGGTGCCCTACCCGCAACACCATGCAGCTAAACGACTGCCCCCGGGAGTCAACAAGCCGCCTAAGTTTGACAAATTCAACGGGAAAGGTTCCCCTAAAGAACATATTGCTTACTATATGACCGTTATGGGTGATCTGGCCACCGACGAGTCATATCTGTTGAAATTCTTCGGGTCCTCGCTGACGGGGCTTGCATTTGAATGGTACTCCAGCCTCTCGGCCGGGTCAATTAATGACTGGTCGGATATGCAGAGGAAGTTCAGAGAAAGATTCCATGTCACAGAGAGGGAGGTCACGATGGCCGAACTCTACTCAACAAGGCAAAGGGCAGATGAGACTGCCCTTGAATATATCAAGAGGTGGAGGAACCTCGGAATGAGATGTAAGCGGCCCCCGCATCAGGAGGACGCTGTGCAAATATGTAAACAAAATCTTAGGAGGGAAATCCTGGAAAAAATGATTGGAATGGAAATACGGTCGTTCGACCGGCTGAATAATGTGGTGGCTGAGGTGGAGGCTTTTCTAGCCAAGCCTGTCCCGATGTCAACTGCCAGCACAGCCCAAAAAGGCAAGACTGCGGAGCGGCGCCCCACACCTAAAGAAGCGAATGCGCTTGATATCAAGGCGTTCGAACAACAGAAGGAGAAAGACAAGAAAGCGGCTCCCCCGCAACCTGCGAAAGCTCCAGATGATAAAGAAGGTCCTTCGCTGAGGGACAAAATGAAGAAAGCTTATTCCTTTCCAAAAGACAAGACCCGAGTCCTGTTCGACTGGGTAACAGAATACGGCATGGTCACTCTGCCCGAGCCAAGGAGGCCGGAGGACCTGAAAAGAAAAGACAGTCCGAGATTCTGCCCCTACCACCAGATGTTGGGACATCCAATCGAAGACTGCTATGTTTTCAAAGACGTCATCGAAGGGATGGTGAAGAAGAATGAGATAGAGCTGGGAGAGTACAAAATAGACCCTCCTCAGCCACATGAAGCCCCTTGCAGGAGGGCAGCAGTCAACATGGTCTCCCTCTACCAGGCATTACCTGAGGAGATCTCTGAAGCAAGCACACGGAGCACCTACGAAATCCATTTCCTGGAGCCCGTGAAAGAACAACAGAGGTGGCAACAAATCCCTGTGAAGCACAAGAAGAAGAGGGCACCCCGCCCAAAAGAGGGGGTGCATATCCGTGGCATTACACCCCGGCCTGCTCCGCCGGTGGTAGCACCCGTGTCACGCCCCGAGCGCGGAAGATACCCGGAGATGCGCGACGTGTCTATATCAATCATGTCAATCAGAGTGGTCGTGTATTCGACACAAAAACAGAGATGCGCAAAATAGCAAGATAACCCAATCCTTTATTTCATAATGGATAGACTATTACAAATCCAATACTCTATTTAATAAAAAGGAAAAGAATACATATTTGACTCAAGAAACTATAGAAAAGACTAGACGACACTTGTAGAATCTCTATCTCTTCACTCTTGACAATTCCCATCCGATTGACTTCCATCGTCGTCGGACTTACCTGAAAAGTACAAAGGGACAAACGGAATGAGCGAACGCTCAGTAGGAAATTATATCTCAAGTACTAGCAAGGGGTTTAAGTAATTACATCTTTCATGAATGCAATAAAGCTATGCATGCTCGCATAAAACGACAAGATAGAGAGAATGTAATATCAAAGAAATAAGATGAACTTAATCATGAACTTCCAACAAGATGACAAGTGTATTCAAGGTATTCAAGCAAGCACGTTTAACAAGTCATGTCAAGAACTTTAGCTATCATGTATCAAGCAAGTAAATTACCCTTTTTCGGGCCACGCATTTCATGTAAAGTCAAGTACGATTCAAGTACAAGATGTGTGTGGAATGTCCAATCAAGCAAGTCAAGTACTCGGTATAATGTCAGATACCTTATCATTTTAACTCCCATGAGCACAAGTACTTTCGGGTGCTCCTCCCAGGACCAGATCGGGCCCTATATGCGCAGGCAGTTATCATGTGTTTTGACATCCACTCTTGTTTATATAGCCAATATAGAATTTCAATAATCAAGCTTGTAGACACGTATGACAACTTTGATAGAATAGAGTCCAAAATATGACAAAGGACATAGAATGGCGATAATAACGGTATAATCACGATATCGATAAAACTAGGTAGAACATGATTCCCTTAACTTGGGTACCATGACAAATCAGTATGGACATTCTTTATATAGAATTGAGGTCCACATGAACAGTATATCAAAGGTAAGATACCCTCATTCTTATCATAGAATTGAGGTTTACAAGAATGGCATGATATGGCATGATGTCATCATCCCATTAAGAATTTCTTATGATATACTCTTTGTATAATCATAAGGGCCGGTATCCCATGTTTCTTTAGAGTGACATGGCATCAATAGTGTAATGGGTTTTTAGGGTACAACCAGCTCAGTCGGCCTTGAGGGAATCCAAGGCTACGAGGAGTCTTACGGAGGTCTCTATGACTAACTCGCTAGTCCAAAGGAACGGAATGTCCAATGGAGAGCTTGTATGTCAATGAGAGTTGAGTGTGATCGGTAAATCAACATGAAAACAAGGGACTATACTCACGGAGTGGAGAATAGTGCCGATATATATATATATATTATAATATATAAAACCATCGGTTAGCAAATCAGATGAAAATCAGTTTATAGTAAAATAACGACTTAGGTCAAGTCGTTTCTCAAGTAATTAACGCCTAACAGAAGGGCGTTTACATATGGTCCGTTTTGCAGAATTTTCAATAATTCAATAATTTATCTAAAACGCGCCTTGGGAAGGGGCGTTTCTTCAAGAGTTGACGACTACAGTAGCAGGCGTCTCCTTATTTATATATTTGACAGAATATCAATAATTTCATGAATTGTCTAAAACACGCCTTGGTCAGGGTCGTTTCTTCAAGATCTGACGACTATACCAGAAGGCGTCTTATTGTTTACATATTTGACAGAATACAATTAATTTTCAGGAAGTATCAAAAAACGCGCCCTGGGCAGGGGCGTTACTATTTAATTCTATTTTTCAGAATATATAAATTTCAGGATTTTAACCGATACACGCCCTAGGAAGGAGCGTTACCTTTCAGATTCACGCCCTATGAGGGGGCGTTAATATGTGGAAAGCGACTTTGTCCAAGTCGTTAATTCAAGTTCCTTCAGAAACTTTAAGGACAGTAACAATTTCAGGATAACAGAGGAACGAATGTAATATCATGACAGTAAAGTTAGCAGGTTGAAGACAGAGGATCATGCATTATTTTATAATCATGATTTCATAGATAATCAATTCTTAAGATGGGTGATTAACGGTTTAAAGAAATTAACGCCTGAGTACGAGGCGTTAAACATGAAATTAACGACCTGGGAAGAGTCGTTTCATGTGAATTAGCGCCCTTGACAGGGGCGTCTCTTTCAAAATATTGCAGAAAACGCATGGAAACTATAATAACCGTATGCATGACATGCTTATATATATATATATCTTGCATTAATTTCATTTGGGCTACAATAACTTGAGAAAACCTACCTTTAAGAGTTGATTTGGAGATGACCGTGAGGGGTTTTTGGCTAGCAGAAGATGATGGCTTTGATGAAGAGGCTTTTACAACAGCTTTCCTATGAGAGAAGAAACTGTATCAGTTTCTTTGAAATCTGATCATCACGTCAAAAGTGAAGAAAAGATCTTTACCAGCTCTCAACGTACGGCCACCGAGCTCCCTTAACCTGTATAGAGAAGAAGATGAAGAATTGTTAATTCTTCATACAACTGAAGCAGAGAACAAAAAGGGAAATTAAGAAGAACGGTTTGTTCTTCACGTACCTCTGCAGTCGGAGGTATCAAATAGGTTTAGGGTTGTTCGATCAAGGCTTATTTATAAGATTTTGGAAATCCTATTAGGGTTAGTGATTGTGTGGAAGTAATGCTTCCCTAATAGAGTCCTTACCCTAGTAGACACTTACTGGATCAGGTTGATCCTTCCCCTGATAAGCTCTGGGTCGAACGGGTCCGAATGGAATTAACGCCTTAGGTAAGGGCGTCGATTCTTTAATTAACGACCTAGTTCAGGTCGTTTCTTAAGAAACGTCTTGAATAAGGGCGTTCCTTGTTTTTGAAACACGCCCCATATATGGGCGTTTCTTTTACTTGCCTATTTGGTCGTGAGAGTTGATGACCGCACGTGTGGGCGTCCTTTCTTTAGTCACGCCTTTGATAGAGGCGTTTATTTATAAATTAACGCCTTAATAAGAGGCGTTATTTTTAATTTGTTTTATTTCGTCCAATTAACCCTATTCCTTTTATATATTACTTCTGTAATATATATGTTTTAATTTATTTCAATTATTCATTTATTAGGGTTGCTACAACCCGTATGGGTCACTTCACCCACAACTGTCAGAATACATACACCTAACAGGAGGAGACAAACTCCGCTGCCAGTGATCAAGGAAACCAATCCTGGAGTCCTTCGACTGCAACACTTAATTGAAGGGCTAGATGAATATGTGCAGCCCGAACTGAAACCTCTGCTGGTACGGGACCACGTCCCATGGCAAGAGCTGGAGCAACTCTCACTCAAGCAAGGGGAGGAAGCTGAAGCAGCACCACCTCAAGAGAGCAACCTGTTCTGGGGGCAAGCACCTGCAGAAACCAAAAAGAAGAAAAAGCAAAAGAAGAAGAAAAGAAAGGGCGCTGGGGCCCATAAAACACAGGTCGTCTCCTGCAATACCCTGTCAGCACTCTTCAACCTACCCGGAGAAGAGGAAGAAGAAGAAATTTGCTTCACACCCCATGCTGGGGGGGGGGGGGGGCAAGGCCGAGGCCGCAACTGCTGCGCATGCCACTCGGTCAGGCCTAAAATGGGGGCGCCAGCCACCACCCAATCACAACATTATGTTCAGAGGGGAGCAAGCCTACAAGACGCCTCCGCCAGAAGTTAAGGGAGCCCAAATCCCTGCTCCGTCAGGCCTATACAACAAGAGTGGGGGCAAGGCAGTCCCTTCATTCCTTGAATTTATGAAGATGTCAAAAGGGAAGCAGCCCTGTCAAGAGGCTAACCCTACACCCGGAGTCATTCACCTGTAGCCAGTGCAATCTACTGAGGATGCAAATGCAGATGGAGCTCGCCCTACAGCAGCTAATAAAGAAGACCCGACAGCTGGTGCCAGCCAAGAGGGTGCCGAGTCCGAGGAAGATGAAGCAGGTCCGTCTGGACCCCCAAATCAAAACCTCCCCAAGCCCAGATGGGCTGAAGAGATGAAGCTCTCCAATGTCCGGGCTGGAAGCCGAATAATGAAGTTGCTCAAGAAGCTCCCCGCTCGATTTACGATCTGGGAAATTCTCTCTCTGAGTGAAGAGACTCGACAGGCGATCATCACTGCGCTGCAGACGCCTGCTCATTTTGAAACCTGCATAGCTGAGGCTATGCCAGAAGCCAGTATGACCTTCTCTCCAGAAGACATGCTACTGCCTACTGCCAGCCACAACAGGCCACTATATATGAAAGGGCACCTGAACGGAAGAGAACTGAACCGGATTCTGGTCGATCCTGGTGCAGCAGTCAACATCCTACCATATAGAATATACGAGAGGTACCACTTTAATGTGCATCTCGAGAAAGTCGGGGATATGCGTATCGCTGGCTTCAACCAAAAATGTGAAGTATCTATGGGAGTGGCAGAGTTCACACTGACCCTGGAAGATTTCACTACAACGGTGCAATTTCATGTCATTGACTCTCGCACCTCCTACAAAGCACTGCTCGGCCGCCCATGGCTGCATGAAAATATGGTGGTGCCCTCCACGCTCCACCAATGCATCAAATACAGCCTCCAGGGGAAGGAGGAGAGGATATTTGCTGATATCCACCCTTTCGAGGTGTTTGAATGTCACTTGGCGGACGCCAACCTATATACGGGGTCTCCCCGGAAGGTTTCGGAAGCTGAAATCCCCACAGAAGCATCAAAAAATAGATCGGGTGACGGTTGATATCCACCACCGCCATGCGGGTATGTCAAGCCAAAGTTGGTCTCCCACATCACAGCTCCTGGAAATGTTGGTAGGGTAACACCCCCAGCACTATACCCCAAAGCTGAGGAAGTGCAGGTCAACCAATAGCACGATCGCATCGGAGTCCCGGCCGGCCTCACCAAGCCAGTCCTCGGCCTCAATGATCCCACTGTCGAACCTTTCAAAGCTTGGGAGGTGACACAGGAAGATGGGCCCAGCACCCTGTTCTATACAGCGGAGGAGCATCCCACTCGGGAAGACACAGATTGTAGCCTCCCCGAGGTTATAAGCAACCCGCCGGTTCCTGTCCAAGGTCTGGCATTTACAACTGATCGGATGACCATAATGTTTCAGAAGCAACACATTCCTCCCGATCAATCTCAAAAGTGCAAAGAAGCTTTCCAGAAAATGTGGCATCCTACAAATCTGGACAAAGAAATGAGACGCGTCTCTCAACACCCGGGGCTGGGCTTCACCCTGGAAGACTACTATTACAGTGGGCGGTACAAGGTGGATACTATCTCCGCCTTCTATCCAACTAAAGATAGCCCTCTGGGGGCAACCTTTGATGAATATCCGGTGGAAACCGAACATGCTGAATTGGCTCTACTCGGGAGTCAACAAATAGAGACCTTGATCCCTTGCCGATGCTGGGAGTAGGTCCATCCCGAAGAAGCAGCCCTTCAAGCCGAATTTGATACGGCTAGCAGCAGTGAAGCCGAAGACATTCAAGAAGCAGAGGTCTCTCCCTCCATAGGGGTCATGCTAATGGCGACTTCAACACCCTTTCTGTCAATCAGGGAAGCCGTGGTTAACTCCAATCAAGGGGAGCCGGCTACCAGGAAAGAAAAAGTCACTTCTGCGGAAGATGCAGCTATCCCAGAAGGCGAGACTCCCTCATCTTCTGCTACAAATCCAATATGTTGTCCGAGCCCGACAGCAAACGGCTACTTGCCTGTCATGGCCGCAACCTCATCTACAAACACTAAAGCTGTTCTCTCACCCTTGGGAGCTGCAACAGCAATGGATGCATCAATAGATCCATCCGCTCAGCCGCTGGCGCATGGAATCAAGACACCTCATGAAGCTCTGGCGATGTCCGACGAGGAACTCGAAATGCTCGACCCTCAAGATGGTGTCCCAGACTTCGTCGACCTCCAACCAGCGCCTCCAGAAATAGAAGACGGAGGCCAGGCCACGGTTGATGAACTAATAGAGGTCAACTTGGGAAATGAGGGGGATCCTAGGCCTACCTTCCTCAGCGCCCAAGTGTCCCCGGAGGAACGGGAACTGTACACCCAGCTGTTGCTGGAATACCGGGATTGCTTCGCCTGGACCTACAAAGAGATGCCCGGTCTAAGCCCCGCTGTCTCACAACATGAACTAGCAATCAGCCCCGAAGCCGAGCCGGTGAAGCAGCCACCGCGGCGTATGAGGCCAGAGCTCATCACCCGAATCGGTGCTGAAGTTGACAAACTCATTGACGTGGGATTTGTTGAAGAGAATCAGTACACCACATGGCTGGCGAACATCGTCCACGTGAAAAAGAAGAATGGACAGATCCGGATTTGTGTTGACTTTCGAGATCTAAATAAAGCCTGCCCTAAAGATGACTTTCCAGTGCCAATAACGGAAGTCATGATTGATGCTACAATCGGCCACGAGGCCCTATCATTCATGGATGGGTCGTCCGGCTACAATCAGATTTGGATTGCGGAGCACGACCGAGTCCACACTACTTTCCGAATCCCCAAAGGCATTTATCATTACAAGAGAATGCCGTTCGGACTAAAAAATGCTGGCGCAACTTACCAGCGCGCAATGACTAAGATTTTTGATGAATTGCTCTACCACAAGGTCGAGTGCTACATAGATGACCTGGTGGTCAAAACCAGAAGGAAAGAGGACCATCTGCAAGACCTCTAGACTATTTTTCAGAGGCTGAGGCAGCATGACCTGAAAATGAACCCTATGAAATGTGCGTTCGGAGTATCGAGTGGAAAATTCCTGGGCTTTATCGTCCGATACCGGGGGATTGAGATAGACCCCGCAAAGATCAAGGCGATACAGGAGCTACCTCCACCTAGGAACATCTTCGAGCTGAGATCACTACAGGGCCGCTTGGCTTATATCCGGCGGTTCATTTCCAATTTGTCAGGGCGATGCCAGCCTTTTCACAAGTTGATGATGAAAGATGTTCCCTTCTATTGGGATGAAGATTGCCAGACAGCCTTTGACAAGCTAAAAGACTATCTGAAGACTCCTCCAGTATTGGGCGCACCGGTGAAAGGACGGCCGTTGATACTGTATATAGCAGCTACACATAATTCTCTGGGGGCAATGCTGGCCCAGAATAATGAAGAAGGGAAAGAGCAAGCCCTCTATTATCTCAGTAGAAGACTGGTCAGAACCGAAGAAAGATACACTTATATTGAGAAGATCTGCCTGGCACTAGTCTTCACAGTCAAAAAGCTCCGGCATTATATGTTGTCGCATGAAATCAGCTTGGTGTCCAAGGAGGATCCCCTGAAATATATCATGTCCCAGCCGGCACTCAAAGGCCGCCTAGGCAAATGGGCGGTAATCCTTATGGAGTTTGATGTCTCCTACGTACCGCGCAAGGCCATCAAAGGTCAAGCTATTGCAAACTTCTTCGCTGAACATCCGGTACCCGGGGACTACCCGTGGGAGCCGGAACTTCCTAAAGACGAAACCCTAGAAGCTGCCCAAGTGCAGCCTTCCTTATGGCAGCTATACTTCGATGGCGCTTCCAGAATTGACACCTCTGCCGCCGGATCATCCAGGGTCAGAGCAGGGGCAGGTATAGTCCTGAAATCTCCGGAAGGAGAAGTGGTGCATACATCCTGCTCCATAAACAAACCATGCACGAACAACGAAGCGGAATATGAAGCCCTGATAATCAGGTTGCAAATCGCTCTGTCCATGGGGATTCAGATGCTGGAAGCATTCGGAGACTCCATGCTGGTTATAAAACAGCTGGAAGGAGAGTTCGATGTACGAAAGCAAGAGCTCATCCCCTATCACCAGTTAGCAACTCGCCTGATGTCAAGATTTTACTTTATCAACATCAAGCACATCAATCGAGGCTGGAATGCTCAGGCAGACGCCCTCGCTAAGCTGGCCAGCTCATTGGCGGTCCCGCCAGACACAAGTCTGAATATAACAGTGATCAACCGCCGACAGGTCCCCAGCGTGACAGAGGTCCTGACCAACGAACAGGAGATGGAAGTAGCAGTCATCGAAGGGGTTCAGCAGCCCGATTGGCGAGAGCATCTCCTACGCTGGTTTCAACACCAACAACTTCCAAAAGAAAAGGAACAGAGAATGAAGCTCCTGAGGATCAAGGATTCTTACGAGATGAGAAGCGGGACCTTGTTCCGAATTATGGCAGATGCCCGAAGGAAAGTCCTACTCCGTTGCTTGTCTTCAGCAGAAGCAGGACAGGTGATGCAGGAGGTCCATGTAGGATCAGCTGGAGCACACCAGGCTGTCCCGAAGATGAAAATTAAGATAAAGAAATTGGGTTATTATTGGCCCACTATATTTGACGACTGCTGCAGGTTTGCCAAGGCTTGTCAGAAGTGTCAAGAACATGCTAATGTGGCAAGGAGACCTCCAGTGCCACTGCATCCCACCCTACCAAGCTGGCCGTTTGCTCAGTGGGGCACGAACGTGGTTGGGCCGCTCCCAGCATCTTCATCAGGGTGCAGATACATCTTAGCAGCTACAGACTACTTCTCCAGATGGGCGGAAGCAGTAGCACTAAGAGATGTGACGGGAGAACTAGTTGCAAGATTCTTCCGACAGAATGTAATATTCCGGTTCGGAATCCCCAGCCGAATCATCTCTGACAATGGCAGCCATTTCAGAAATCAGAAGGTTTATCAGCTGGCCGACAAATACAAAATTGACTGGAGGACATTATCCCCCTACAACCCTCAAGCCAATGGACTAGCAGAAGCCTTTAACAAGACACTGTGCACGCTGCTGGTAAAGACTGTCAAGTCTAATAAAAAGGATTGGGAAGAAAGGATGTACGAAGCACTTTGGGCTTACCGTACTGTCTACAAGACCCCAACCGGCTGTTCACCTTTCTCCCTTGTCTATGTGTCGGAAGCTGTAGTGTCGATTAAACTCGAAGTCCCTTCATTGCGAGTTGCCATCCAGCACGGATTAGTCAGTGGCGAGCAGTCCAATGCAGAAAGAAGATTGGAAGAGCTCGCTGAGCTCGAAGGAAAATGCCTCCAGGCGCAACAAAACATCCAACTCTACCAAGCTCGCATGGCCCGTGCTTTTGACAAGTTAGTCAAGGGTCGAGAGTTCAAGAAAGGAGACCTGGTAATGGTCAAAAGAAGAGAAGTGATGGCTTCTAACCCCAAGGGGAAGCTGGTCGAAAACTGGGTCGGACCATATATCGTCCGCCGAGTATATGAAGGGGGTGCCTACGTCCTTGTAGACCACAAAGGAGTCATCCAATTCTCTCCCCTCAACGGAAAATACATTAAGCTGTATCATGTAGCGCAGCCGACACACCCTGAGTGATCGGTCGGAACACACTTTTCCTTGGTTAGCGGCATTCCGCCCTAATCAAGCTACTTTTCCTTGATTAGTGGCATTCCGCCCTAATCGAGCTACTTTTCCTTGGTTAGTGGCATTCCGCCCTAATCGAGCTAGTTTTCCTTGGTTAGCGGCATTCCGCCCTAATCAAGCTACTTTTTCTTGGTTAGCGACATTCCGCCCTAATCGAGCTACTTTTCCTTGGTTAGCGGCATCCCGCCCTAATCAAGCTACACTTTCCCCTTGGTTTAATGGCACTGCGCCCCAACCGAGCTACCTTTTTCTTGGTTTAATGGCACTCCGCCCTAACCGAATTACCCTTTTCTTGGATTAGTGGCATTCCACCCTAACCAAACTACCTTCTCTTTGGTTTAGTGGCACTCCGCCCTAACCAAGCTACCTCTCCCTTGGTTTAGTGGCACTCCGCCCTAATCGAGCTACCCTTTCCTTGGATTAGTGGCATTCCGCTCTAACCAAGCTACCTTCTCTTTGGTTTAGTGACACTCCGCCCTAATCGAGCTACCCTCTCCTTGGCTAGCGGCATTCCGCCCTAATCAAGCTACATTCCCTTGGTTAGCAGCATTCTGCCCTGATCAAGCTACTTTTCATCGGTCAGTGGCACTCTACCCTGATCGAGCTACCCTCTCCTTGGCTAGCGGCATTCCGCCCTAATCAAGCTACCTTCCCTTGGTTAGCAGCATTCTACCCTGATCAAGCTACTTTTCATCGGTCAGTGGCACTCTGCCCTGATCGAGCTACCCTCTCCTTGGCTAGCGGCATTCCACCCTAATCACGCTACCTCTCCTTGGGTAAGGGCATTTCGCCCTGATCAAGCTACCCTCCCTCGGCTCGCATTCCGAATAAAAAGAAAAGAAAGAAGAAAAAAATGGGGTTAAAAAAATAGTGATACCCCGCCAGACTTGCTCCCATATCGGGACAAGTGCAAAAATGGCTATAACCCGGCTGTGGCGAAAACCCGAAAGGGCGCTGCAGGCAAAATCGGGTACCCCGCCGCGTGAAAACCCGAAAGGGCGCACGGGCAAAAGCAAGAGGGGGCTGGCTTCGACGAAAACCCGAAAGGGCGCTTGAGTCAGTAAAGTGGTAATTTCCAAATGCCTCTCCTATTCTCCACCCAACTAAACTCCGAAAGGGACAATCATCAAAGCCCCACCGGAAATCCTATTAACAAACCCTCTTCGACCCTCGTCATCATCGGCGAGATCGGTCGATCTCTACCCTCAACTTGGACCTTACGTCCCTGTTAACAACCCTATCCTTGTTGCGGCAGTGACATATGCCGACGAAAAAAACCCTTTTCGACCCTCGTCATCCTCGACAGGATCGGTCGATCTCTACCCTCAACTTGGGCCTTACGTCCCTGTTGACAAACCCATGCCGACGAATAAACCCTTTTCGACTCTCGCCATCATCGGCGAGATCGTTCGATCTTTACCCCTAACTCGGATCCTACATCCTTGTTAATAGACCATACCCCTTTGCTTCGACATCTAACCAGCATCGACGAATCGAAACAGGATTCGATCCTCGTCGTCATTAACAAGGCCAGTTGATGTTTTTGCGGTCCAAATTTCCCACATCCCAAAAAAAAAGAGAAACAAAAAAATGGGGTTAAAAATAGAGATACCCCGCCAGACTTG
The DNA here is from genome assembly GCA_022559845.1 of Amorphophallus konjac. NCBI lineage: Eukaryota > Viridiplantae > Streptophyta > Magnoliopsida > Alismatales > Araceae > Amorphophallus > Amorphophallus konjac. The sequence continues at coordinate 229,383,201 of CM040120.1, forward strand.
CTCCTATGGTAGGACAAGTGCAAAAAATGGCTATAACCCAGCCGTGACGAAAACCCGAAAGGGCGTCGCGGGCAAAATCGGGTACCCCGCCGTGTGAAAACCCGAAAGGGCGCGCGGGCAAAAGCAAGAGGGGGCTGGCTTCGGCGAAAACCCGAAAGGGCGCTTAGGTCAGTAATGTGAATAAAAATGAATGATGAATAGTGATGAACCATCCGCCGTCCAAAAGGCCACTTTCGAGGTCGGGGCGAGGGTCTTCATCCGATATCCCACTTACACACGTCCAGTGTCTACCTTTTCGACCCTTGTCACCATCGGCAAGATCGGCCGCTACCTATCCGATTTTTGTCACCATCGGCAAGATCAGTCGCTACCTATCCGGTTTTTGTCACCATCGGCAAGACCGTCTACCCCTTTCGACCCTTGTCACCATCGGCAAGATCGGTCGCTACCTATCCGGTTCTTGTCACCATCGACAAGACCGTCTACCCCTTTCGACCCTTGTCACCATCGGCAAGATCGGTCGCTACCTATCCGGTTCTTGTCACCATCGGCAAGACCGTCTACCCCTTTCGACCCTTGTCACCATCGGCAAGATCGGTCGCTACCTATCCGGTTCTTGTCACCATCGGCAAGACCGTCTACCCCTTTCGACCCTTGTCACCATCGGCAAGATCGGTCGCTACCTATCCGATTTTTGCCACCATCGGCAAGACTGTCTACCCCTTTCGACCCTTGTCACCATCGGCAAGACCGGTCGCTACCCATTCTCGGTTCTGGCCGTTCTCGGCAGGACCGTTTATTCGTCAGTTTCGCTATACCCTCCTGGGTCCCCCGAACTCTCGGCTGACATAGGTCGCTTCTAGTCTTGAGAAAAGTCGCGGCGCGGTGGAGTGAACACCTCACCCCTTCCCTGAAGGCGTGAGCGCTCTCCTGCCCTAGTGACTCATGCACTCGGGCTAGAATCAACGGGCAAATGAAAGGGAAAAAAAAACAATGACAAGATGGAGTCTTCATTCAAAATCAGGATGGAGATTTTTCATTACTATGAAGTAAAAGGCACATGATTACATGGGCCATGCCCTGGAATACATAAGGTGCATTAAAAGGGAGCAAATAAAGAAAAGAGATTACGGCAAAGGGCGTCGGAAGATGTCCTCTAGCACAGGAATACCCAGAGAGGGATGGCGGGTCAGTTCTTGCAATTTGAACTCGGTGGCCTCCAGCTCGGATAGCTTCACCTCCAGGGAAGCAGCTTGTCCTTCGGCCATCTCGGCATCCTCAACCTTTTTGACCTCCAGGCGATCTACTTCTTCAAGTTCAGCCTCTATCCTGGAAAGTTCGGCCTGCAATGCCGCTATCCGGGCCGTCAGGGAGCTCCGGCGTTGTAAAGAGGCGTTGGCTTCGTCCCTCGCCCTCGCCGCGGTCTCTTGCATAGAAATAAGGGCCATCTTGCTTTCAGCCCGCTCCAATGATATGGCCGCCAGCTGGTCAGCTGCCTCCCGACCTAAGAACTCCCTCCTGTTCACATACTTCAGGAGCAGGATCACCCGCGGAGTCCAGTCGTCCATGGGACAACCGAGGGCCAACAGCGAGCGGGACAGATGCTCTATCAAGCCCCTCAGCTGAACATAAGTTAAATCCCTACTGGCCGTTACGGTCTGCTGGAGGGTCCCCAGGAACTGCCACACGACATCACTCGAGGATCGAAGACCAAGTGGCGACGTCTCGGGCAGCTCGAACTCTACTCCGCTATCCACGGCAGCCCATATATCATCGGCCGTCCCGGAGGATGACGATGGCATGAGCTGCAGCCCACTTCTACCGGGAACAACCGCACTGGCAGATGCGGTGGCTGGAGCCTCAATAACAACAATCTCTTTGCCGGCCCCCTGGGGTGGGAGTCCAACAAGAACCTCAAGGACTGAGGACGTCCGTCCCTCAATAATCTCCCCGGCTTCTACCTCAGCGGAGCCACCCTTCTCCAGAACTGACTGCTGTGCAGCCTCCCTTGGCGGAGAATCTCCGGCTACCGTCGAACTATCAACTTCCACGAGCGCTCCGGGACAAACTGGAACCATCGCTGCTGCATGATCCTTTGGGTACCGCAATGCGAGGGGCCGCAGGACGGACGGGAAAGTCGCATGGCTTGTTCCCAGGGCCGGGAGTGGTATCTGCACCGTCATAGTTGGCAGCGCCACCTCAGTCTGCATCGGAGATATATACACTTAAAACCTGGCTAGAAGGAGGAGAAAGGAAGCATGGTAAGCATCGACCCTGGATAGATCCTTACCTCGGCCGGGACTAAGCTTAAATCTTTAAGAGCAGCTTCCCCAGCGCCAGCCTCCTCACTCGTAAGCGATAATGACGGCACAGGACCACCCCATGATAACCGGGCCGGGCTGAAAGTCAGATAGTCACTCTCATAGGCCGAGGACACCCCAGCATCGTCGGTCTCAAAACCAAGCAGTGATGGCTCCTCGTCACTGGAGCCGCCACCATAATCTACATGCTCAGAGGAGGAAGACCCCTCTGCTCTCTCAGGACGCCCCGCCGTCGAAGTAGGAGCCTCGCCAGCAGGAGCATCACCCTCGGCGGAAACTTTCCTGGTGCTCTCCACACCAAGGGCAACAATAGATGATGCCTCAGGGGCGGGTTCTCCCTGCCCCGAGGGGATCACCTCCTCTGCACTCTCCGAGCCCGGAAACAATGATGGTTGTATATCAACTACAATTCACGACAAAAAGGGGTCAAGATGGCTGAAAATACGAAGATTTACGTTGCTATCGCAACTAAACTATAGATTACCTTCCATCTCCCGCCGGGGTGTTGGAGAGGGCAAATCCCTTTCTGTGGGAGCAGCAGAGGCTTCCTCTGCCCCGTCCCTAGCTGGTACATCTACCGTCGCCTCCAGTCCGACGACCGCGGCAACTGTATCGGCAACTGTCAGCATGAGCCAGCCCAAGCGGTTGAGACAAGCTAATGCACTTTGAAGAAAAGAAGAGCCTACCTTCGGCCTCTAGCCCTTGTGCACGAGAAGCCTCAAACTATTCGAAAGATACAACAGAAGGAAGGACGATTGCCGATTCCTTCTCGGCAGCTTTCTTCCGGCGTGCCCGTGTCACCCGGGTCACCGCCGCTTTCGCCTTCCCGACGGCCTCTCGCAGTTGGGACCTGGTCCTCTTCCTCGAATCTCCAGGAGGCAGTGGCGTCGCGGTCGGGGCCGGCTCAGGAACTTCAAAATATGCCGGCTTTTGGGCCTTTATGATCAGTTCCCTGAAGTGCCGGGTCTCCTCCGAAGTCGGTCGGACTGCATACGCACAAGGGTGAGAATGACACAACCACAATGAAAAGAAGAAGCTGGCCGAAGGGCCTGAATGAAAAGATAGAACGTACTTGCCGGCCCCGTGTAAAAGGGGAAGAGAGGCCAATAAAATAGCGAAGGCGTTTTGTCCCTCGAGGCTGCCTCGCGAACAAGCCAGCACAGATCCCCAATCTTTTCGCTCGGCTCAGCCAGCAACGCCAGGTCCTCGTGTCCACGGGAGGACAGCAGATAATACAGGCTCAGATGGTCCAGCCCCCACCTGTCTGCATATTTGAAGGAGATCTGAAGAGGATGGTTCAGTATGGCTTCGCTGGGGCTACCCACCGAGAGCCGATGAGACCGAAGGAGTGCGAACAGCCAGGGGGTATTGGCATATAAGTCAGCCCGCCTGTCCTCCTTGCGAATAAAAGTCCGGTAGGGATACAACCTGTCCACTTCGGGACGCCAGTCTGCCACTGCCGTGATGGGCTCCTCTACCGGCAAAGGGAGTTGCTGGAGGATCACCCTCTCACTGCTTACTCGGCATAAACCCCGAAGGGTCTTCACATAATCATCCTTGTTGATCGGGGGCACCTTCAGCTCAACTTTCATCTTGCGGCTTTTTACGAGCTTGCGGGCCTCTAGATAGGCCTTCACGTCCGTATTAGTCCAAGACTTCAACTTCTTCAAATAAGAAGCGTCAATGTCAAGAACTGGCTCCGGTTGGGAAGCTAAGAACCTGTGCTCCACCACAGCCCAGCACTCTCTCCGGGAAGTCCTGTAGAATCCCGTCCGCGCGTTCCACCACTTGACGTATTCAGGCGTAACGCGAGGGAAGCGCGCAGGGGCGGGCACCCGGAAAGAAACGTCTTCGCGACGATGGAAAAAGTCCCACCATATTCGGGTGTCGTCGCTGGACGTTTGCCCGGCTCTATGCCTGTTGGGCAATGAAAATTGTGAAGAAGAATATGGAATCTGCTGGTCGTAGCCAAAGTTCCGACTGAAACGGAACGGGTAATACGGCTCCAGCCACAGAATGCCGCTCTTGCGAAATACAAGGACACTAGGCCTGATGGCCAATGCCCAATCAACCAACTCCGGCTCCAGAATAGGCTTGGTATAATTAGCCTGGGAAATCGGATGAATGTACTCCTCAGTTTCAAAAAGCTTGCATTGCCTCGTCCTGTTCGTCAATGGGCTCGAGTGAGCAGCTAAGCTCCAGAAATGAAGAACCCCGGGCGAGTCCACGGGAAGACGGGTCAATTTACCCCGAATGGCGTAGAGTTGCTCCGATAGCAATGATGGCTCGGCACTTGCAAACTCTATCATGCGCGGGACCAGAGGAACCGCTTGTAACGCCCGAGGAGCTGCCTCCGGGAATAGGGTGCAGACCCAGGCATTGAAAAAATGTAACGGACCAACCGTCTGAAGGCTTCTAGGGAGAAGCGTCTTGTGCAAGTCCCCCAACATCTTGTAGATGAGGCACAAGGCCACTGGACAAAGAGACAACTTGATACCCCAAGCCATAAGACAGGCCGGGTAGATGGCCTCTGCTCTGATCACGCTCTCGTCACCTTGAGGAAGAGGGAAGGAGCAGAGCCAATAAACTAGATATGCAGCACAGTGAGTCACTGCATCAACACCAGTGGGGTTTGGGTTCTCTCCCTGCCTTCCTCTCGAGGAAGACGATGAAGCGGCCTGGCGTCGCACCCTCTTCTTCCGCTTCTGGGCTACTGGCACTATGGGAGGAAAATCTTCATACTTGCTCTTCCCCTAGAAGAAATATTGAAGCCAGGCGCCCATCCGCACCCGGCGCTTTTCGCCCGGCTTCCGAGCTTCCCTCGTATCGTGCGACGAATGAAAAAGGGTGCGATACGCCTTCATCAGATACCGGGCGTAGCCCGCCAAATACTGGCCGTCACCGTCGGTCTGGTCTTTCAACCAGTCAGGCCAACAAACTTCTTCATACGGTTCTCCATCAATGGGTAGGCCGCTGAGTTGAGACAGGCTCCATAAGTCCAAAGAAGTCTCTCCCTCTGAAGTATAGAAGGTGTTGTACTCAGGGCAAAACACCTCGATCATGCCACAGCACAATCCCCGGGAAATTGGGTACCGATACCTGGAAGCATACACGCTGTGATATACACCAGCTCTGATTAGAAGAGGAGCGTAATGATGCAGCATGTAGTCTGTAAACTCTACTGCCCCGGGCCTGAATGCATGGGCGCCTGCAGCTTTCAGCTCAGCAAACCATCCCACTGATATCTGGTGCTTGAAGCGAATTGCCAAGCAATCCAACAAGAATGATTCATCCCTATATCCCCATCTCAACGGGGCAAGGAATAAACCAAAAATCGGCTTCTCCCGATCCACTCTGCCCGCGAAATCATTCCACCGAGCGGGTACGAACTCGGGAGCTCTAGTCAGCAGTCCGTCTACCGGAGCCAGGTCTTGCAGCCCCAGCACAGCGCTCCACTTCCTGACCTCTCCAGGGAGATAGATGGGTCTTCCCCGCATCACACATTCGGCCAGGCTGTCTCTCTCCACCAGCAGGGCCTGCTCGACCTTCCGGACGGCGAACACATCCCGCTTCCCCTGAAGGTTGAAGCGCTGAAGAAGGGACATCAGGTGCTTGTCCTTGGGATAATCCTTCCTGGTCACGCCCTCTCTATCATAATGAAAAGAGTCGCCCCTGATAATAAGGAGACGACCGGTGTCTACAGTGTCCGTCTTTGAATTTGAAGACTCTGCAACTATAGCCACTTGGCCGTGCCCCCAGTCAAGAGAATTAACATTCTCCCATGTCACTACGGCGCGAGAGGAAGAGTTGGATGCCATGACAGCTGCAAAGAGGGCACATCAAGCAAAAGCAAAGTCAGAAAATAGCTGATCAAAGGCAAACTTCCGACAAAATTTTGGCAGAGTCTCCCCAGCACAGGGGATTGCCAAAGAAAAGCGGGAACGCGTCCACTGAGGAACGGTCCCTAAAAGGCAGCCATCGGCATTGCACCGAGGCCAAGAGGAACACCTGGGGGAATAGCTCCGAGGGCAAGCCCTGCTAGAAGCCTCCCGGGGCCCAAAGAAAGGGTTTTGAAACCCCAAATGGACAGCATCCCCACTCACCCGAAGGGAAAGAGCCGCCGCTCTCGGCGCCAAAAGGGAGAGAAGAGAGAGAAAGTTTTTTTGCAAATGAGGAGGCGATGAAGAAAAAACAAGGAAGAAGAAGATAAATAGGGGGAGTCCCCCTTTGTTAAACCGGCGCGCTATTTAGCGCGCCGGGTTAAAAACCCTTTAAGCGAATGCGCGCCGGGAAAAGGCGCGCCGGGCCAACCACCCCCAAGATGTCAAGGCCGCGCCAGCTTCGTAGCCGAATTGCCCGGGACCGCGCCGGGTCAAAGGCTCGAGGGACTTACCCTCGTCGTATCAACGTCTAAACGGCGCCGGGTTAACATCCATGCCAAACTTAGGGCCATCTTAGAGCTCATGCCAACCAAGGAGGAGATCAGTCAGGGTGAAATTCATCCGTCGGTCTTGCTGCACCTGTGCCTTGCTCGCAACCCCCACGTCTGGGGGGCATTTGTTGGCACCCAAAATATGATCACCGGCGAACAAGCCATAAAGAAGAATGATTCGGTCCACCGAAGCACGGAAGTCGACAAAGATCAACCTATTGAAGACTTCTCAAGCTGTCAGAGCCTCGAGTCACTCCGTATAAATACGGGGACTTCGCCTCAAGGGAGCCGGGACGAATTCACAACCAACTGGCGGTGCGACCAAGCCTGCCCAATGAATCGGCATTGACTCTATCATGCTGCATACACTACACCCGTTGTCCGATCAAGGACGACGATCTACCCGGTGGATACCCACCTCATGAAAGGCTCTCCTGAGGATAAAGGAGTTCCCCCGGTTTCCCGAAACGGAGAACCGAAAGCTCTAACGGCGGAAGATCCCGATCGCCAGGCATGGGCACGGCTTCCCGCCAAGATGGGCCCATTAGTGGCCGAATGATCGCCCGACATGGGCACGGCTTCCCGCCAAGATGGACCCATTAGTGGCCGAATGATCGCCCGGCTCAGGCGGAACTATCTCCTGGCTGTCCAACCCCCTAGAGAGCTGAGTACGAGCCAGGACGGACCAACAGCATGGAGCGTATAGACAAAGGCCGTGTCGGCAGAAAGCCTGTACGGTCAAATCAAAGCTATCTGGAGTCTCAAGAACGGCCGTACGTTGACCTGGGAGCTTCGACAAAACATCCCGCCAAGGTTTCGATGGGCATTGGCGAGATAATGTTCACGATGACTCCCGGAATCACCCCTAGACTCATCGGCTGGCTTGAAGCACACGAGGAGCATTAGCCCGGCGCGCCTTAAATCGGCGTGCCCCCTCATGCGACGCCCCTGATCCCGGCGCGCTAAAGCCCATCTTCAGCCCTTAAGCCGGCGCGCAAATCACCCTGAGGGTGTCCAACCCCGGCGCGGTAAGCCTTGAAGGCTCTTCCCGGCGCGCTAATCCCACGCCGGTTCAAGTTCGAACTCAGGCCTCTATATATAGGGTTCTTCGAGAACAGAAAGAGAGAGCGAGAGAGAAGAGGCCAGATAGAGGCCAGACGGAAAAAAAGAAGAGAGACTCTCGAGAGGGAGGCTTCAAAAAAGAGAAAAGCAGAGAGAAGAGGAGGGATCGAGAGAGAATTCCAGAGAGAAGAATAGCGCCTCTCCTGGGCGTCCTCCGCCGGCGACCTTCTTTCTTCCCCGACTGAGTTAGGATACTCTGTTTTCGGTAGCAGGTGGGCATCGGCGTTGTTCCTCCCCTATCTCCCGCCGATTTCCCCCCAATCTCCGTCTACTGGTTGTAAACCGAAGAGGGGAGGGATGGCAATGATATGAGCCGACCCCTCCCCTCCCCTGTGATTCATCTTGCCATTGTATGTTCCTCGGCGTCGATGAACGGCATTCTGGCAGTGATGTCGACGCCGGATTCTCAATGTAAACATTCGTTCGTTTTCCATCTTTGAATAGTGATACGTGTGCGAATGGTTAGGTCAATAGGCCGAGCTGATATTCAGAATCTCTCTCTCTCACTTGTACCAATGCGTATGTTGGATTCTCTTCGACGTAGCTGTAATTCCGATTCCATCGAAGCCTCGGTTATGCCCCGAACCATCGTGGGCTATAGAAACACCCCTCCCCGGGGGTTTTCTTTCGATCATTCGCTTTACATATGATTCAAGGATTTTTGCATCGTTCTTATCCTCATGGATAGAGCCGCGCCTCTGCGTGTGCCTCTATCCGCTATACAAGGGATCCACCCCTCTAGAACTTTGCTTTTCAACCGTTCGAGCAAATGCCCCTGCAACGATCTCGTTTCGTTTATGCATCTACTGCTCACATGCACCATACTCATCCACACCGCTCTGAGGGTTTCCGATGTTTCGATCATCTGGGGAGGGGGACATTCCTCTGCTGTTTCTTGACGATTGCTGGGCGACCGGGGGGGCTCCATCTCTCGATGGTGGGCACTCCCTCGAAGCCACTGCAGACAGTGACGGAGCCCTGGTTCAACGAAACTCAACCCCGACAAATTAAGGTCCGACCGAGACTGGGGGATGCGTGCTCCTTGTAGGCTAGCCCTCGGAGTCCCGCTCTCCCAATGGTCAATCTCTCCATGGGATGAACCATCGACTATGGGTCCGTCACCCCTCGTAGGCTAGCCCTCGGGGTATCATCCCCACTGTCGACGGCTTCCTCCCCCTATTTCTTTCCCCCATGGAACCTTGGGTGCCCCTAGTAGGCTAGTCCTCGGGGTACTCCATCCACTGGGGTTTACTGGCTGACATTGTGCAGACCGGCGATGTAGGGGCTTGTTCCACAGGTGAACATGACCCCGCTTATCCCCTGCAATTCTTTGCAATCCGGGGGAGATGTTGTCCAATTCTAGATAGATTAAGTTTATGAAGAACCTTGATGATCAATTGTTCCGAATCTAATTACCCCTGTGCTCGAGTATGAACCTCGTACTGGCTTAACATGTCATCCTCGGAGGACTCTGGACTTCAATCTAATAAAATTTCTTGGCCTCAATGGACTCAAAGTCCCCCAGATGGGCCCAACAAACTCAAAGGAGGTCCAAAGAGATGGAATTTGGGCTAAAACGGTGCGGAGTTCCCCGGCGCACCCTAATCCAGCGCGGTACCCCGCCGCGCCGGATTAAGGCCACACTCATATTCCCTTTTTTTTCTTTTGCGACTTTTCGGCGCGCCCCAGACCGGCGCGCCCCCAAGCTCTCGCGCCGTCTTAAGCTATTAGTAATGACCGCGCCGTATTAGCCGTTACACCTACGCTCTGCCGCGCCGTGTAAGTCGTAACCGCACCGGTTTTGAAACCCTTTTGATATTTTACTCACTCGCTTGCCTCGGGACGAGTCTCCTCTCTCGGGGGCGATGTCAATAAGTTATATCTGACAGCAAATCGAATAAAAGAGGGGCTAAGCGAGCCTGAGTTGCATCGTCATCATCATCGCATCTGTTAGCATTCATGCTTTCGCTATCATACTCATGTCGTCCTTCCTCCTCTCGACGAGGGGCAATAAATGTGGTCGATCACCGCCGCCTTCGTGGCGCTATCTTCATGTTCAATATAATCATGAATGTCTTGTGTGCATGCATACATAGATCCCCGGCTATATTAAATGGCGTCGACTGAAAGCCGGATCATGTCTTGCCGGAAGCCTTCGTCACGCGCGATGGTGGTCGTCGGACCTGCGTCCTCCACCACGTACCGAGGAGCCATTTTCCCATTAAACTACGCATCTTCTGCATGATTAATGTTGCATCCTGCCTGTCATTGCTATAATCATTATGTAGTTCTTTTTCTGGCTTCGACAGTCCGATTTCTCGGCAATTAATCAAAGGTGTTCCCTCCTCGTGGGAGATGTAATTAACGCCATAACCTTTATGGTATGGCGGACTGCTGGTCCCGACCGAACCTCACATTCGCCCGACATGGGTCAGAATGAGCGCACAATAAAATCGTCACTCATGTGACTGGCACGCCCGCGTCGTCAATCAGTCAGTTGATTACCAGTTAGTCGATTGGTTGATCGATACGCGAATGAAAGGAAAGCACGTCAAACAGCTATGTGGGGCTGGTCAACCATCCTAGGTGGCCATCTAGAAGGTTTGAATGTCAAAAGAGCACATGGGAGACAAATGGACTAAAAAGTCCATATTCTCCCACCTACCATCCCCCTTGGTCAAGGGGGCGCCCCCCCATTAGATTTAATTAAGAATTTCTTTTTTTTATTTTGTTTGAACCAAATGTGATGTCCCTTATTTGCCCCTCCAGATCCTAGATCTGAGGGTATGCTTGGTCTTTTTCCATTTATTATATAAGCCTCGTATTTCTATTATTTGAAAATTAATGAAGAGAAGAAATTCTGAGTTGTCTTGAAGCTAGCTATGCCCCCCCCTCTCCCCTCTGGTTCCTCTTCCTCCCTCTATATTTCAGGGTTGTGAACCCTTCTACCTTAGCCCCTCCACCTCTGATTTCATTCTGTGCCGCCGCCGCCGCCGTTCGTGCCGCCATCGAGCCACCACGAGCAACCGTCGGAAGTTCTGTCCAGGTTCTGTCCTGCTGGATAGAGGTCCACTCCGTGAATTTTAACTTCCAGCTCCGACCTCATCTGGAGCTGAAATTTTCAGGGTTGGTTCTTCTCTTGAATCCCTATCTCCACAAACAAAATCACATCAAAATTCTTTCGTTTGCTATTTTCTCATTTCATGTCTTTCTGTCTTCCAGATCTATCCCTTTTCAGATCTGTTTAGCAGAAGCCTATTTCCTCCCATCTTCGACCCACTTTTAGTTTTTGGATCAAGCCCAAATTTGGACTGGGTGTTCTACCCATCCAAATACATCTCTAAAAATTTTGGCTCGAATTTATAAATTCTTTTTCTTCATAATAAAATTAAAACTCTGTCAGATTTCTTCTCTATCCTGTCCAGTCCAGATTCGACACTCAGTCAGTATAAAATGCCTATAAAATCCAAAATTCCACCAAATCATGTATAAGATATATTTCCATTTTCCTCTCTCTCCCCTATACAATCTTCATGAAGAGCTCGATGTCTGATTCGGAGGTTTGCCTTACGGTCAACTGCAGTTCTCAAGAAACTTCACTGCTGCCCTGAGATTTCGGGCCCTATCCAACAGTAACATCAAAAATCTACTAAGGCCAGATCCGTGCAGATCCAATTAATCTCTCTAGGCCTAGATCGAAGTACTTCGAAAGAGCTTTCCAACGATATCTTCTGTGCTTCGATCCGACGTCAGGATTGATCGCAGCAGCCAATCTCGCCGAATCGCGCGCATGAAAATAGAAGCAGCAGATCCGTGGGCACTCTTTCTGACCGGTGCTGATGGGAGCCGCCCAGCCTTCGGCCGGCGAACCACCGCCCCGTCATCCCAGGAAGCGCTTCCCCAAGTGTCCCCACCATAGTGGTGCCACCCCGATCCCACACGGCCCCACCGACCAGCACGTGGGCCCCACAACCAGCAGCTTACGCCGTCCGAACCGTTCCGACGGGGTGATCAAGTGCAGCCCGTCAACCCGAGATTGGTCCTCCCAGGCCCACTTGTGTAGCCCTTTACCTCCCTACGTGGAGTGGGTGATATTTCATTGCTGTAATTTAATTCATTACTGGTACCGGGAGTTACCGAATTCGGCCGGGATCGTCTTCCCTACGCCGAGAGCGTGGAGGTATCGTGTTCGCTCCCTTGACTCGGCATTTTGCTTTTTTCGTATGTGCTTTATATGCCGCTGTTAGAGAGCATGTGTTAGGGCCGTTAGCTCGTTATATTATTATTCACCGCTGCTGCGAGAGAGAGTGAAACCGTCCCGTGACCCGATCCGGGCATGAAGTTGAGAGTGGACCACCCTAGCTCTTGCCGGTTTCTCAACTATGCACGTCCGACGCTTCCCTCGATAAGGGACGATCGCGAGCTTGTTTAGAGTCCGAGGATTGCATTTCCATTTGGAGTTGAGTCGCGTGTCCGTTCCGCATCAGCTGGTGACTTTTCGAGTTGGTGTGATGGCCGTACACGTTCTTACGTTGTTTTGGTCATCCCAGCTTAAGTCTGTTCAGCTCCTGAGGTGTTTTACTTCTGTTGAAGTGGTTGCTTTGTTGCCTCGATTGAGAAGATGCTCTAGCGAACCTAGGATTTTCCTTCCTGGTGAGCTACTGTTAGTCGAGCTTGATGCTTCTCATCCTGGTTGGTGAAGTCTTTTCGAGGTAAGCCTTGGAATTGCTGTCTTGGTGAGGCCTTTGTCCTTTGTCTACTTAAGTGTGGACAGTGTTTATTCTGAGCCTGATCTGCTCTTTGTTCTACGGTTGCTTGGCTTTGGACCTAATCCTTGTGTTAAGAGCCGTTGTGCACCATGTTTCTCGTGACGTGTCTAGCGGCCGATGTGTTGTGAAGGCTCAATGATTGTTGTTGGATTTTCCAGCGTCTCCCTTGTGATTTGTTGCTCCACGTGGGGTATAGGACCCACATGGTGCATCGGCGCTTGACAGCCCAATCCGCCGCATGGATTATGGGGTCCATGTGCGAAGCCCCTCATGTCCACCCACAGCACGATAGTGTGGGGTTCTGCGCTGCCATAAGGAAATAAGGTTCCGCCTTCGCTACCACAAAATTTTATGTGTGACTCACTGTCACAGTGTGTTGCCATCATCAAAAAGGGGGAGAATGTTGTGCCCCCTAGGCACAAGCATGTGCTATGATGATTTGATGATTTGATGATAGCAATGCTGTTGTGTTTTGATGATAGCAACACATGAGTGTTTTGATGACATTGTGTTTTGATGATAGCAACATGACTGTGATTTGTATATCATCTGGAGAATGCACGTGTATGACTGATATATTGTTTGTGTTAGACTTCTGGTATGTGCATAGTCTATACATTGCATCGTGGGGTTTATGCTCTAAGTCTATACACTGCATAGCAAGCTCAAAGTCGATACATTGAGCGTCTCATGCATCATTCGTCTAAGTCCATACATTGGACTGTAGTATGCATTTGGCGAAGGCATCGCAAGTCTAGACAGTGGATAGCGTCTCGTGCATATAGCAAGTCTAGACATTGCACTGTAGCATGCATTTCTTTAAAGTCTATACATCGGACTGGTCTGCATTGGCTAAGTATATACAACGTCAGTTCATGCATTGTCTTAGGCAAAGTCTATACAATGGCTTTGGGTCTCCAAGTCTATACAGCCTTTTGCTTCGCCAAAGTCTGTACATTGGTCTGCATAGGCTAAGTGTATACATCGTCCAGTACAACCATGCACTGTTCATGAAGTCTGTACAGCCTTTTGCATTGGACTTAAAGTCTATACATTGCACTGTTCCTTTCATCTTCGTGCTGTTCATGTTCACAACACTTCGTGTTGATTTCCATGCTTGACAGGAAAATTTGTATGAGGTATACTTCGTGTTGTTCTATCCGTGTCATCTTCTGTCTTCGTGTTGTTTTCACTTCGTGCAGTCTTCTCCTAGTGTTGTCCTAACTTCGAGTCGTTTCTTTGTATTCTGTCTTCGTGTTGGTTTTTCGCTTTAGACTTCGTGTCTTTCTCGCTTTGACCACACTCCGTGTCAATTTCAGTTTTCGTCTTCGTGTTGTTTTCAACCCGTGTCAATTTCGATTTTCGTCTTCGTGTTATTTTCAACCCGTGTCAATTTCTGTTTCTGTCTTCGTGTCGTGGTCAGCCCGTGTCGTTTTCACCTCGTGCTGTTCTCATGACTTCGTGTCATTTTCCCTCATGACTTCGTGTCGTTTTTCCTCTCATGACTTCGTGTCGTTTTCCTTCTCATGACTTCGTGTCGTTTTCCCTCTCATGTCTTCGTTTCGTGTTTCCTAGACTTCGTGTCTCTCGTATGTTGAAACCACACTTCGTGTCGGTTTCTGTTGTTTCTGTGTTTGTATCATCGAGTTGTCTTCGTGTCGTTTCCGTATTGTGTCCTCGTGTTGTCTTTCCTAGACCCCGTGTCTGTCTCGCCTTGTGACCACACTTCGTGTCAGTTTTGTCTTTCATCTTCGAATTAGTGTCAGTCCAGTGTCTTCGTTAGTGTCTCAGGTTTTTGGTCAAGTCTATACAACGAAGTTCTTTTGATAAGTCTATACAGAGTTGTTCTTCAACCTGATCATCCGATACTCTGTTTTGACAGGGACTCTCTACTGAGATTGTTGACATGGCTCGTGATCCCAGGAGGACAAGGTGACCAGATGCTGTCACGTGGATGGAAGCATCTCGAATCTGGAGAATTCCTTGGGCGGGAAAACGTGGAAGCCACGCGCCCTTATCCAGCTGCTGCTGTTATAAATATCAGTCTTCATCTTCTGAAGAAGTTGATCGTAGTTGGCGAAGCATATACGTCCAGTCTGAAATAGTAGCCACCGAGATCCACTGTGAGAGAAGAAAAGCAGAGAAGAAGAAAAGGAGAGAAGAAGATACAGAGAGAAAGAAAGAGAGAAAGAAAGAGAGACAGTGAGATTGAGAGAAGAAGAGTGAAGTCTGAAGATTTGTTCACTGGACCGTGGATCAAATCCAGGCCAGTCTGCTCTGTTGAGAGCTATATTGTGTTCTTCATTTACAGCTTTCCGATTGCTGTTTCATTCTATTTTCATTTTCCTTTATACATTTCTTCAAGCTGTTTCTCAGCTGTTGCAGAGGGTGTTCCTCTGGTCGGGATAAGCTGTAAGCCCCAGCTGTTGTCGGCTAAGCTGTAATGCCCAGCAGAGCAAGCTCTGATACCAAGTGTTGGATTTTACAGCGTCTCCCTTGTGATTTGTTGCTCCACGTGGGGTATGGGACTCACATGGTGCATCGGCGCTTGACAGCCCAACCCGCCGCATGGATTATGGGGTCCATGTGCGAAGCCCCTCATGTCCACCCACAGCACGATAGTGTGGGGTTCTGCGCTGCCATAAGGAAATAAGGTCCCGCCTTCGCTACCAGCTCGAGCTTTTAGCGCAATGGTAGGGGCTTGATCCTATAAACTGGTATCAGAGCGAGGTCGCGGGTTCAAATCCCCCGGGTGTCGCTGGGGGGGAGATTGTTGGATTTTCCAGCGTCTCCCTTGTGATTTGTTGCTCCACGTGGGGTATGGGACCCACATGGTGCATCGGCGCTTGACAGCCCAACCCGCCGCATGGATTATGGGGTCCATGTGCGAAGCCCCTCATGTCCACCCACAGCACGATATTGTGGGGTTCTGCGCTGCCATAAGGAAATAAGGTTCCGCCTTCGCTACCAGCTCGAGCTTTTAGCGCAATGGTAGGGGCTTGATCCTATAAACTGGTATTAGAGGTCCCTTTTCTTTTTGAGCAACAAATGAAATCGTTTTCATCCCAAATATTTTTGTTGCACTAGAATTAAATCCTAGGCCCTCTTTTTTGAAATTAACCTTTGACCCTAACAAAGCATTTAGATGCTCTGATACCAAGTGTTGGAGTTGGATGGACGCAGTCTATCTCCAAGAAGTATGGATCTAGAGGGGGGTGAATAGATCTACAGCCTAATTTAAAACTAGTTGTAGGTTCAAATGCGGAATAAAGGTAGATCTACTAAAACACTAAGTCGAGTGTCTAAACTTAGCAACAACACACGTGATCTGTGAAGATAATCAAGAGATTCAGTAAGAACAAACTCACAAACACAATGCACACAAGATTTTAGGTGGTTCGGTCAATGACCTACATCCACCCCACACTCAACCGAGTATGGCTTACTGCTGCGCAACATAGCTTGCGTCCGCTGGGCAATACAGCTTGGCCTACAAACCGCTGAGCAACACAGCTTGCTGTCCAGTGGAATCCTCCACTGCCCGCTGAGCAACACAGCTTGCTGTCCAGAGGATACACCTCTGCAAACCGCTGGGGAAGTACAGCTTAACCCGTCCGAGACCAAGTCTCGCCAGCTGAGGATTACAGCTTTACCTGTCCAGTGGAAACCTCCACTGCATCCGCTGAGCTACACAGCTTGCTGTCCAGAGGCAGCACCTCTGCAAACCGCTGACAAACAGCTTGAAGAAATGTATAAAGGAAAATGAAAATAGAATGAAACAGCAATCAGAAAGCTGTAAATGAAGAACACAATATAGCTCTCAACAGAGCAGAATGGCCTGGATTTGATCCACGGTCCAGTGAACAAATCTTCAGACTTCACTCTTCTTCTCTCAATCTCACTATCTCTCTTTCTTTCTCTCTTTCTTTCTCTCTGTATCTTCTTCTCTCCTTTTCTTCTTCTCTGCTTTTCTTCTCTCACAGTGGATCTCGGTGGCTACTGTTTCAGACTGGACGTATATGCTTCGCCAACTACGATCAACTTCTTCAGAAGATGAAGACTGATATTTATAACAGCAGCAGCTGGATAAGGGCGCGTGGCTTCCACGTTTTCCCGCCCAAGGAATTCTCCAGATTCGAGATGCTTCCATCCACGTGGCAGCATCTGGTCACCTTGTCCTCCTGGGATCACGAGCCATGTCAGCAATCTCAGTAGAGAGTCCCTGTCAAAACAGAGTATCGGATGATCAGGTTGAAGAACAACTCTGTATAGACTTATCAAAAGAACTTCGTTGTATAGACTTGACCAAAAACCTGAGACACTAACGAAGACACTGGACTGACACTAATTCGAAGACGAAAGACAAAACTGACACGAAGTGTGGTCACAAGGCGAGACAGACACGGGGTCTAGGAAAGACAACACGAGGACACAATACGGAAACGACACGAAGACAACTCGATGATACAAACACAGAAACAACAGAAACCGACACGAAGTGTGGTTTCAACATACGAGAGACACGAAGTCTAGGAAACACGACACGAAGACATGAGAGGGAAAACGACACGAAGTCATGAGAAGGAAAACGACACGAAGTCATGAGAGGAAAAACGACACGAAGTCATGAGAGGGAAAATGACACGAAGTCATGAGAACAGCACGAGGTGAAAACGACACGGGCTGACCACGACACGAAGACAGAAACAGAAATTGACACGGGTTGAAAACAACACGAAGACGAAAATCGAAATTGACACGGGTTGAAAACAACACGAAGACGAAAACTGAAATCGACACGGAGTGTGGTCAAAGCGAGAAAGACACGAAGTCTAAAGCGAAAAACCAACACGAAGACAGAATACAAAGAAACGACTCGAAGTTAGGACAACACTAGGAGAAGACTGCACGAAGTGAAAACAACACGAAGACAGAAGATGACACGGATAGAACAACATGAAGTATACCTCATACAAATTTTCCTGTCAAGCATGGAAATCAACACGAAGTGTTGTGAACATGAACAGCACGAAGATGAAAGGAACAGTGCAATGTATAGACTTTAAGTCCAATGCAAAAGGCTGTACAGACTTCATGAACAGTGCATGGTTGTACTGGACGATGTATACACTTAGCCTATGCAGACCAATGTACAGACTTTGGCGAAGCAAAAGGCTGTATAGACTTGGAGACCCAAAGCCATTGTATAGACTTTGCCTAAGACAATGCATGAACTGACGTTGTATATACTTAGCCAATGTAGACCAGTCCGATGTATAGACTTTAAAGAAATGCATGCTACAGTGCAATGTCTAGACTTGCTATATGCACGAGACGCTATCCACTGTCTAGACTTGCGATGCCTTCGCCAAATGCATACTACAGTCCAATGTATGGACTTAGACGAATGATGCATGAGACGCTCAATGTATCGACTTTGAGCTTGCTATGCATTGTATAGACTTAGAGCATAAACCCCATGATGCAATGTATAGACTATGCACATACCAGAAGTCTAACACAAACAATATATCAGTCATACACGTGCATTCTCCAGATGATATACAAATCACAGTCATGTTGCTTTCATCAAAACACAATGTCATCAAAACACTCATGTGTTGCTATCATCAAAACACAACAGCATTGCTATCATCAAATCATCAAATCATCATAGCACATGCTTGTGCCTAGGGGGCACAACAATTGTTTCAGGACATAATGGTAAGCTGAGATTAGCCTTTCTTTGTGCTTTGTGCTGAAGCTGGTGCTCTTCTTAGTTTGCACTTGGGCTACTTGTGATCGGTTGTTAGCAGGATCAGTACTCGCGGCGTAATACATTACGATTTTCATGAATTACAATGGTGCCGAGTGTGTGCTGAGATGCGGATACCGAGATATTTCTGATGCCTGTGTGTGTTGTTTGAGTGCGCAGCGGAAGTGTGTGGACTGATAACCCATAGGTCGAGGATCATTGTTGTAAGATTCTGGCCAGTCGAGAGAATTGTTCTTTCTCGATGTGACTTCATCTTGGCTTCCTGTGCCTTGATGTGGTCTCTTGCCATGTCGTTGTTGGAGTCATTCTGGTGTTGACATCAGCATTTGCGAGTGTTGGGGAATCTGCCAGCATTTTTGCTGGTTCAGTACCCTCTACAATGTAATTCTTTTTTGGGTGTTGTGCTCTAGAGACGTCAACGTGGTCCTTGAGATGTGTTTCCCGATATTATTGTCCTTGTTATCGTGGGTATGTTCTTAATAAGCTGCTCGATGCATGACTCATCCCTTGTGGTCGTGCATTCAGCTATCGTTGTGCCTTGATGTGACCCAGCTTGCAGTTGTATTCCATGGTTCTGTGTCCGGTACGGAGCCGGGATCCTGCAAGTGCTGTTGTTGTTGTCGTTTTGTCGTTGTTTCTCTGTGAATATGTCTTAGCATCATGTGGACCGTGATCTTGTCAGTTAGTTTTTTTGTACTCTTCTCTCTTGGTAGAGTTAGCATGCGACTCGATCGCATGTAATATCTGAATGAGGACTGACTTGATTGTGTTTGTGGTCCGGTGCTGTCGTTGGCGTCCTGTGTGCCAGGTTTCGTGGTTGCTTTTGGCTCTGGAGCCGATGATGTGTCGAGCTGTCACCTGAGAGGACTATGCTTCCTTGTATAGGCTGATACTTGCTGTGTCTGTCGTTTTATTTTATCGATATCTGTTGTCGTGGCATGAGTCGTGTCTCCTTTCCTGTGAGATGTAAGCAATGTTACCTTGTTTCGGAGGTGTCAGACTTGTGGTCACTTGTGTCGTGCTCGATCCAGAGCGTGTACTTATGATTATGGTCTGACTATGTCCCTCTGAATTGTATTTCTTAAGATTCGTGTTATTTCAAGTTATGTCTTGGGGTTGTTCTTCCCTGCGTCTCCTCTGCTAGTCCTTAAATTTCGAGGATAAAATTTCTTGAAGGAGGGGAGGCTGTAATACCCTGGATTCTTATCGGATCTTTCGGATACGTTTCGGAGAGTTTCAGATCGCTTTTGTGGGTCCTGAGTTGAGTTTTACGATCCACGTGGGTTTTTCTCTCGTACTAGTTACGGAACCCTGTGGTGAGTTTTTTTCTCAGTTCATCGACCGGTGGACGCCACAGTTGCGTTGTACTCTTCTCGAGGATCGTTTCGACTATTTTTGCATATTTTTCTGAATTAGTGGATTTTCGGCACAAAAATTAGAATTTTTGGATATTAGGAAAAGTTTCTAATTTCTTCTATTTAACTCTCAACCCCCTCTCTCCTCCCTCATTTCTCTCATCTCTTTCTCTCGATCGTTCTCTCTCCTCTCTCGGCGGTTCGACGTGGGGTGCACACCGTTGCGGAGCTGGCCATGGCGAGGACGCGATGGAGTGATCGGGACGCGGAATGGGGCGACGGTTTGAGGGTGGCGAGACGTGATCCCTCGGTGGATTTTGAGACGGCGCGGTTCATTGATTTGGCATTTTCGGCGCGGTTTAGTCACTTCGGCGCACGGTTTCTTCGGTGGAGGTAGGGAAATGGATCACCTGCTTCTCCTTTACCTTTCCCTGCAGTTTTGCGTTGTTCGGTGAGCATACGAGTGGGTTTCCTTCAAGTTCGGGAAAACCATGCTTTTGGGGTGTTCGCAGGGTTCACCGGAAAATGGCGACGGTTTTTAGATCAGTTGGTATCAATCGAACCCTTGGAATGTCAGCGTTCCAGATCTGCTGATTTCATGTCAACTGGTTGTCATTTGGGGCCGGTACGAGCCCGGGAATCCCGGTGACTCATTTAGGGTCAATTTGGTGGAATTGCCCGTTTCAAGCCGTCTGTGCGTCGTTTTGATCCCTTTCGGAGTGTGGAAGGTCGGTATTCTCATTATGGATATTTTCCCCTTCGATCGGAATCGAACGGGGCGTGGAATCGGGCATTAGGGCTCGGTTCTGCCATTTTTCCACCGTGACCAATCGATCGGACCGGATAGGCCGGTCGACCAGCGGTTGCCCGTAGGACCGTGATGGTTCGTGTCACACCCCGACGCGAAATATCGGGTCGTACAGTTAGAAACTAGCTAGAAATAACATTAACAAGCTAAACTAACCAATTACACAGGTGCTATGGAAAGAAATAACTCTATTGATCAAGGATATACCAAATTTTATTACAATAACCAACAACTGTTTAAACACGATCAAACGTAACTTCCAAACTGATTCTAATATAATCACTGACTCCAAAAGTAATAAAGTACTAACACAACTATAAGGAAGAACTAAAGGTAAACAACTATGCTAACTCGGCATCTACTAAAAGGTACACTCAAAAGTATCACTCCTGTCCCTCCCCATCGGTATGCGCGTCATCACCTAAACAGCCTGGAAAGGGGGGAAACAACAACTATGAGCTGACGCTCAGTAAGAAATAATAGGCAAGTTTACATTATTAACAAATTAATTACATTTTTCATATGCCATGCTAATAAAAGAAATAAATGACGATATAATGAAACAACATAATGAAAAGATCTTGCAAGGTCTAAGAGATATAAGATAACTAGAATTTAACAAGAATAACATGTACAAGTGTAACAAGAACCGTAACGAGGAATGGCCACTATCAAGTAACAAGAGATAACAAGTCAAGCACGATCAAGTAACAAGAGTAACAAGAGTTTTTCTATTGTAGACAACAAGCTAGTCATGCACTCGGTGCAATGCCTCACCATGTCATTATAACATCCCATGGGCTCACTAATTTTTCGGACGCTCTCCCCAGGACCAAACCGGGCCCTTATGATGCGTTGGCATTGATTTATTGGATACAAGATCCCAAGATCCGTCTAGACATTTAGTCAAATACGTGGCCAATTAATCAGAGGAATTACTGTCCATAAGTTTAGATTTAAAGGACTAACCTGTCCTTGAATTCAAAAGTACAAAATACAATAAAACTCATCTCCGAGAGATGTGCGGTCGTACAGAAGCCGCTCAAGAGGTATATACGGCTAACACAGGGCCGCGTTTATAGGAACTGGATTGAAACTCAGCCCACGAGGTCAAGGATGAACGGCTGACAGTAAGCCGCTCTAAGGTATGAACGGTAAGCTATGGGCCGCACATGTCCAGAGGACATTAAGACCCATGAATAAGATATACGGACCATACTGGGCCGTATTGAAGATATGAGGTCGTTATGGGGCCGCCTGTGAGGATATGTGGTCCACTACTGGCCGCGCATGCCTCGCATAGTCTAATTCGATCAAGATTTTAAACCAGCGGTTCGTCAAAACATTATAATGGCTATCCAGCAACTAAACAATTAGTTTTAATCCTAATTACCATGTTAATATATCAAGGATCACAATTTACAGTTATGTATTTGCCAAAGATATGATTCAAGATGATAAAGAGAATGAACAAGTTCGCGTAGGAATGAACAACATGCGATTAACAAAAATTTAGTTACAAAATTAACCACTTATCATGTGGGTTTCTAATTTACTAATTATCATTTATGACACTAAGATGAATCATATAGAACTCTCATTAAGTCACTTACTGTCTAGATAAATGGTTCATGGCGAACCTTACATCTCCCGACTTAACAGGAATGCATTCGGGCTTTAGGGGCATGAGCAGGGGGATGGGCGGCTCTCTCTGGACAGCCCAAGGGGTTGGGCAGTCATCTGGGGGCCATCTAAGGGTTGGGCGGTCAGGGCAGGACCGCCCATCCCTGGCCCTGCCAGATATGTGGTCCTCTGGGGACCTTTCATCCTGCCAGGGGGTTATGTGGTCACTTCTAGACCGTTTAACTAGATATGTGGTCAGTTTTGGACCGTTTATCCTGTTGTGTGGTCTGTTAGGAACCGTTTAACTACAGCTAAACTGGAGTTGAAGTATGGGCTTGAGTTGTGCGGTCTATCGTAAGACCGTCTATCTCTGGGTGTATTCCGGTCGTCCCTTCCACGTCCGATGAACGTCGGGAAGTTGGGGGTTTGCTAGGGTTTGATAAAAACACTAAATTCTAATGCAAACGGTCTTGAAACATGGGGCTTTTGGTACCGTTGGAAAGCTAATGTAAAACTCTACCTAACAATAAGGTCAATTTCATATTTACTTGCTGAAATCGAGATCTATAAAGGCAAGAACACTAGAAACCCTAGTTTTGACATGTTGTTACTAAATCGTAAAATTCTCACGATATAAACAACGCAATTTGGGGCTTTATATATCAAAAGAAAGCTTACTCGATGCTGATTCCAACCATATAAGGCATGCTATATGGGGATCAGGATTAACAATTCGAAATCATTATTTAACTCAAAAGAACACATCAAACCACGTCTAGACATGCTCTTACTCAAATCAGAAATTCTCTAAACATGCTCAATAAAATTTAGGGCTTTCTACGCCAAATAAAAGCTAACATGCTACAGATTACAACCATATATGTTAATTAGAGTTTGGTCTGTTATAACCTACCTCAAACGAAGAGAGAAACTAAACAACTAGAATGAAGAACGATCTTGACAGCACTTCACAAAAACCTCGAGATCTCCCTGGATACCTAATAAAAATTAGGGCTTTTACTACCAATGGAAAGATCTCGTCAGGAGGAACAAAATGATGTACTCATGTGCTGATTTTGGTCGAGGGTACCTACTTTAATCGAAGGAACAAAGATGAAGAAAGGAGGACGACGGGATGCCGACCCACCTCCACTAATCGCCAAAGATCTTCCTAGATCGAACTCCACTGCGGCTGCCGCTGCTACCAAAGGAAACTAGGGTTAAAGAGCTTTATTTTTATAGCTCATACACCTTCTGGAGCCTTTGGTGCTGGGAGAATTCGTCGATGCAAGGTGAGTGTTTGAAACGGCACCGAAATGTTTGACCTAGCCAAAGCTCGGCCGCCACCACACTCTAGGGTTAGGGTTTTGCTCGATTGATAGAGGGGAAATGATCCTTAGATCGTGTCCTTTCATTTGCCACCGATTTGGGGTCATTTGGTTGAGTTTTAAGCTCTAATTTTACGGTTTAAGCCAAGGCTAGGTAAAGGTTAGGTAAGTGTGTATTTTGGACTTAATCCACTAATTAGACATGATTACGGATTTTTGTTGGGTCGACCACAGAAGACAAAGTTGCTAAATAAATGATCATTTACCCAATTACCATTTTTCTAGATTTTTATAAGGTAGTCGAATTTTTACTACTTCTATTTACTAATAAATTAAATATCAAATTACAAAATTTAAGCATTAATCCATTTTATTTCAATTTTTAATTAATAAAGGCTCAATAAATAAATCGGGGTATTACACCCTCCCCTACTTAAAGAATTTGTCCTCCAAATTCACTACACTAAATACAGGAGGTAGGGAAAGAGATAGTTCACCCAGAATAAGTCGGGATACTGCTTCCGCATAGTATCTTCAGATTCCCAAGTAGCTTCTTCGGTCCCACGCCGACTCCACTGAATCTTGACCATCGGTATGGAACGATTCCGAAGTTGATGTTGCTTCCGATCCAGAATCTTGATAGGTCTTTCTTCATAGGTCAAATCTTTCTTCAGTTTGAAATCCACATGCTGAATGATGTGAGTGGGGTCATACACATATTTCCGTAACATAGACACATGGAAAACATTGTGTACGCCAGACAACTGAGGCGGTAATGCCAGTCTGTAACCAACCTCTCCCACTCTATCTAGGATCTCGAATGGACCAATATATCTCGGACTTAGCTTGCCCTAAATGCCAAATCTTCGAATCCCTCTCGTCGGAGAGACCTTTAAGAATACATGCTCACCAACCTGAAACTCCAATTCTCTCCTCCTATTGTCGGCATAACTCTTCTATCTTGATTGGGCTACTTGTAACCGGTCTCGGATAATACGGATGTTCTGTGATGATTTTGAAATAAGATCCAGTCCAAGCCATTGTTTCTCACCTATCTCATCCCAACATAACGGGGAACGACAGCTTCTTCCATACAATACTTCAAAAGGAGCCATCTGTATACTGGATTGATAACTATTGTTGTAGGCGAATTCAATCAGTGCCAAGTGATCACTCCAACTGCCTCCGAAATCAATCATGCATGCTCGAAGCATATCTTCCACTACCTGGTTGGTTCTTTCAGTCTGTCCATCTGTCTGCGGATGAAAAGCAGTACTGAAATTCAGACGAGTACCCAAAGACTCTTGCAGTCCCTTCTAGAAATGTGAAGTAAATCTGGGATCTCTATCAGACACAATGCTGACTGGTATGCCATATAGCCTTACCACTTCCTTCAAATATAAAGCAGCCAATACATCAACTGTCCATTTAGACTTAATGGGTAAGAAATGAGCTGATTTTGTCAATCGATCGACAATCACCCATATCGCATCAAGTCCACCACGAGTCTTAGGTAGACCCATAATGAAGTCCATGTCAATGCTTTCCCACTTCCATTGGGGTATATCGAGTGGTTTCAATTTTCCTGCCGGTCGGAAATGTTCAGCCTTAACTTGCTGACAAACCAAGCATCTACTCACGAAGTCTGCAACTTCCCTTTTCATATTCGGCCACCAAAAGGATCTCTTCAAATCCTTGAACATTTTAGTGCCTCCAGGATGAATGGTGTATTTGGATCTATGTGCTTCCTCAAGAATCTTGCTCTTTATTTCGGCTTCATCAGGTACACAAGTTCTTCCCTGAAATAACAATCTTCCATCGCCAGCCATCGTGAAGTGAGGTCTACTGCTCAAGCTTCCCTTGATCTCTACTAGCTCGGGATCATTATCTTGCAAAGACTTGATTTCCATTAACAATTCAGGCTTAAGTTGAATTTGTGCAATCATAACCCGATCATTGTCAAAATTCAGATCTAGACTAGCTAATTGTTCCAATAGCTTCCACTCTTGTAACATGAGACTTGACAATCTAGCTACAGGCTTCCGGCTTAATACATCTACCATAACATTACCTTTTCCAAGATGATACTCAATCGAGAAGTCAAAATCCTTCAAGTACTCCAACCATCTTCTTTGCCTCATGTTGAGTTCCTTCTGAGAAAATAAATATTTCAGACTCTTATGATCTGAAAACACCGTGAGTGTTTCTCCATACAAGTAATGCCTCCATATCTTCAAGGCGAATATTACTACTGCTAGTTCCAAATCATGGACAAGATAATTCTCTTCATGCTTCCTCAACTGCCTAGAAGAATAGGCAATCACTTTACCATGCTGCATGAGTACATAGCCTAAACCAATACCTGAAGCATCAGTGTATACGACATAACCTCCTTCACCAGAAGGTAAAGTCAATACAGGTGCAGTAGTTAAACATTTCTTCAAAGTCTGAAAGCTTCACTGGCAATCTTCGGACCAATCAAATTTGTTCTCTTTGCGGGTTAATCTTGTCATAGGTACCGCAATCTTAGAGAAATCTTGGATAAATCTCCGGTAGTAGCCTGCCAGGCCTAGGAAACTTCTCACTTCAGTCACACTAGTAGGCTGGTCCCAATTCTTTACTGCCTCTACCTTCGAAGGATCGACAGAAATACCTTCTTTTGTGATGATATGTCCGAGAAAGGACACCTCTTGCAGCCAGAACTCACACTTACTGAACTTGACATATAGCTGATGATCTCTTAATAGTTGTAACGCCATCCTCAGATGTTCAGCATGCTCCTCTTCATTCTTGGAATAAATCAGGATGTCATCAATGAATACCACGACCCATTGATCAAGATAGGGCCGAAATACATTGTTCATCAACTGCATGAAAGCTGCTGGTGCATTCGTTAGACCAAAAGGCATAACGACAAATTCGAAATGACCATACCTGCTGCGGAAATCTGTTTTATAGATATCCTCGTTCTTAATCCACAACTGATGATATCCAGATCGAAGATCGATCTTAGAAAAATACTGAGCTCCCGCTATCTGGTCAAATAATTCGTCAATCCTCGGCAATGGATATTTGTTCTTGACAGTCTGCTGGTTCAATTGCCGATAATCGATGCACAACCTCATCGAACCATCTTTCTTCTGGACGAATAATACAGGGGCTCCCCAAGGGGAAGTACTTGGACAAATGAAACCCTTCTCGCGTAATTCCATCAACTGTTGCTTTAATTCCCTCAGTTCCACAGGAGACATACGATAAGGAGCCTTGGAATTAGGAGATGTACCAGGAATGAGATCAATAGAAAAGATAACTTCCCGCTCAGGCGGAATTCCAGGTAGTTCCTCTAGAAAGACATCAGGAAAATCTCGGACAACAGGAATGTCCTTAATCTCGATCTGCTGCTCGGGGTTCGCATAGACAAAGGCTAGAAAAGCTTCACATCCACGCTTCATTAGCTTATCAGCTCGAAGAGCCGAAATAAGTGATACGGAGTTATGACGTCTAACTCCCACAAAAGAAAGTCTCGGGTGCCTACTAAAAGACACAGAGCTAGAACTGCAGTGAACATTAGCCTCATATCTAGCTAACCAATCTGCTCCTATGATTATCTCATAATCCTTCATGTCCATGCAAATCAAGTCAGCTGGAAAATTCTGCTCCTCAATTATAACCTTACTAGAAGGATAGACATACGGAATTGCCGATCTAGAACCAATAGGTGTTGATATTTCTAACGGAGAATTCATCAAAACAGGTTCCACAGCTAAAGACTTAGTAAATATCTGAGAAATAAATGAATGCGTGGCACCAGTATCAAAAAGAACAAACGCTGGCTTGTTGAGTATGATAAGAGTACCTTCGACGAGTCCACCATCCTCGACGGTTCCTGCTACATCTGCATGCAAAGCTTAGAGCTTGCCTTACGGCTTTTTGATGTCTTGTGGTTTTGCCGGGGTAGCTTGCTCCAATAAAAGAGGACAGTCAGGGATACGGTGCTCCCTACTTCCACATCGCAGACAGGCGCCTAGCTTGCGCCATCACACCTCCATCTTGTGACCAGGACGATCACAAAACTTGCACACGCCCTTGAATGGAACAATAGGGCCAGGCTTCTTGTCTTCGTGCTTCGGCATCTTGCCTTTCCATGATCCGGACCCGCTCCACGAACCAGGTCCATTAATGGGCCTCTTCTTGCCATACTCGGGTTTGATATTCCCGGAACCCGTAGGTTGTTCCTTCCTTGTACTTTTTCCACGGATTCTCTCCGTCATTTCTAGAGTATCTTCTAGGACTTGAGCTTTCCTCACCATCTCGGAATAAGTTGAAATTTCCATCGGTGCCAGTTGATTGATATAATGTAGCCTCAATCCATTAAGAAAGCGCTTAGCCTTCATTTTCTCGGTGGATATTAAGTGAGTAGCATATCGGGATAACCGAGAAAATTGAGCTTCATATTCTACTACAGATAGATTGCGCTACTTCAAAGTCGCGAACTCCGCTGCCTTCTTCTCTTGCACTCTATCAGAAAAATACTTGCTGTTAAAGAACTCCTCAAACTCTTATGAAGCTGATCACCAAGGGTCGCCTTCACTGAATCCCACCATGTTCTTGCATCACGTTCCAGTTGAAAGGTGGATAGAAGGACACGCTCTTGATTGTTGCATTGTATTACTTCGAATATCCTTCCCATCTCATCCAGCCAGTGCTCAGCTTCATCAGGGTCAGTCGAGCCACCAAATCTCGGCGGATTCATCCCCCGAAAGTTCCGATATAAGTCGCCGGTGCCATGGTGTGCAGCTTCTGCTTGAGCTACTTGTTGCAAAGCCTGGGTAAGGCCTTGAACCGTGCGCTGCAAGTTCCTCCATTCCGCACGATCAGCTACCATTGCAAAGGCCTACACGTGGAATAGATTACTTAGGTTCATTAAAAATAGATAATAACACGATTAAGATATGAACTTAACCCAAGTTTCTACCCAATCTCACCAGGTCATGTCCTTAGACGTTAACAAGGTTAGGGGTTCTATGATAACACTTAGAACCCTAGAACTTGGAAAACCTAGAACTTAGAAAAATCTAGGAATATTAAGCCTAGGCTCTGATACCACCTAAACTGTCACGCTCCGACGCAGAATATCGGGTCGTACAGTTAGAAACTAGCTAGAAATAACATTAACAAGCTAAACTAACCAATTACACAGGTGCTATGGAAATAAATAACTCTATTGATCAAGGATATACCAAATTTTATTACAATAACCAACAACTGTTTAAACACGATCAAACGTAACTTCCAAACTGATTCTAATATAATCACTGACTCCAAAAGTAATAAAGTACTAACACAACTATAAGGAAGAACTAAAGGTAAACAACTATGCTAACTCGGCATCTACTAAAAGGTACACTCAAAAGTATCACTCCTGTCCCTCCCCATCGGTATGCGCGTCATCACCTGAACAGCCTGGAAAGGGGGGAAACAACAACTATGAGCTGACGCTCAATAGGAAATAACAGGCAAGTTTACATGATTAACAATTTAATTACATTTTTCATATGCCATACTAATAAAAGAAATAAATGACGATATAATGAAACAACATAATGAAAAGATCTTGCAAGGTTAAGAGATATAAGATAACTAGAATTTAACAAGAATAACATGTACAAGTGTAACAAGAACTGTAACGAGGAATGGCCACTAGCAAGTAACAAGAGATAACAAGTCAAGCACGATCAAGTAACAAGAGTAACAAGAGTTTTTCTGTCGTAGACAACAAGCTAGTCATGCACTCGGTGCAATGCCTCACCATGTCATTATAACATCCCATGGGCTCACTAATTTTTCGGGTGCTCTCCCCAGGACCAGACCGGGCCCTTATGATGCGTTGGCAATGATTTATTGGATACAAGATCCCACGATCCGTCTAGACATTTAGTCAAATTTGTGGCCAATTAATCTGAGGAATTACTGTCCATAAGTTTAGATTTAAAGGACTAACCTGTCCTTGGATTCAAGAGTACAAAACATAATAAAACTCATCTCCGAGAGATGTGCGGTCCTACAGAGGCCGCTCAAGAGGTATATACTGCTAACACAGGGCCGCGTATACAGGAACTGGACTGAAACTCAGCCCACGAGGTCAAGGATGAACGGCTGACAGTAAGCCGCTCTAAGGTATGAATGGTAAGCTATGGGCCGCACATGTCCAGAGGACATTAAGACCTATGAATAAGATATACAGACCATACTGGGCCGTATTGAAGATATGAGGTCGTTATGGGGCCGCCTGTGAGGATATGCAGTCCACTACTGGCCGCGCATGCCTCGCATAGTCTAATTCGATCAAGACTTTAAACCAGCGGTTCGTCAAAATATTATAATGGCTATCCAGCAACTAAACAATTAGTTTTAATCCTAATTACCATGTTAATATATCAAGGATCACAATTTACAGTTATGTATTTGCCAAAGATATGATTCAAGATGATAAAGAGAATGAACAAGTTCGCGTAGGAATGAACAACATGCAATTAACAGAAATTTAGTTACAAAATTAACCACTTATCATGTGGGTTTCTAATTTACTAATTATCATTTATGACACTAAGATGAATCATATAGAACTCTCATTAAGTCACTTACTGTCTAGATAAATGGTTCATGGCGAACCTTACATCTCCCGGCTTAACAGGAATGCATTCGGGCTGAAGGGGCATGAGCAGGGGGATGGGCGGCTCTCTCTGGACCGCCCAAGGGGTTGGGCGGTCATTTGATGGCCGTCCAAGGGTTGGGCGGTCAGGGCAGGACCACCCATCCCTGGCCCTGCCAGATATGTGGTCCTCTGGGGACCTTTCATCCTGCTAGGGGGTTATGTGGTCACTTCTGGACCGTTTAACTAGATATGTGGTCAGTTTTGGACCGTTTATCTAGTTGTGTGGTCTGTTAGGAACCGTTTAACTACAGCTAAACTGGAGTTGAAGTATGGGCTTGAGTTGTGCGGTCTATCGTAAGACCGTCTATCTCTGGGTGTATTCCGGTCGTCCCTTCCACGTCCGATGAACGCCGGGAAGTTGGCGATTTGCTAGGGTTTGATAAAAACACTAAATTCTAATGCAAACGATCTTGAAACATGGGGATTATGGTACCGTTGGAAAGCTAATGTAAAACTCTACCTAACAGTAAGGTCAATTTCATATTTACTTACTGAAATCGAGATCTATAAAGGCAAGAACACTAGAAACCCTAGTTTTGACATACTGTTACTAAATCGTAAAATTCTCACGATATAAACAACGCAATTTGGGACTTTATATATCAAAAGAAAGCTTACTCGATGCTGATTCCAACCATATAAGGCATGCTATATGGGGATCAGGATTAACAATTCAAAATCATGATTTAACTCAAAAGAACACATCAAACCACGTCTAGACATGCTCTTACTCAAATCAGAAATTCTCTAAACATGCTCAATAAAATTTAGGGCTTTCTACGCCAAATGAAAGCTAACATGCTGCTGATTACAATCATATATGTTAATTAGAGTTTGGTCTGTTATAACCTACCTCAAACGAAGAGAGAAACTAAAGAACTAGAATGAAGAACGATCTTGACAACACTTCACAAAAACCTCAAGATCTCCCTGGATACCTAATAAAAATTAGGGCTTTTACTACCAATGGAAAGATCTCTTCGAGAGGAACAAAATGATGTACTCATGTGCGGATTTTGGTCGAGGGTACCTACCTTAATCGAAGGAACAACGATGAAGAAAGGAGGACGACGGGATGCCGACCCACCTCCACTAATCGCCAAAGATCTTCCTAGATCGAACTCCACTGCGGCTGCCGCTGCTACCAAAGGAAACTACAGTTGAAGAGCTTTATTTTTATAGCTCATACACCTTCTGGAGCCTTCGGTGCTAGGAGAATTTGTCGATGCAAGGTGAGTGTTTGAAACGGCGTCGAAATGTTTGACCGAGCCAAAGCTCGGCCGCCACCACACTCTAGGGTTAGGGTTTTGCTCGATTGATAGAGGGGAAATGATCCTTAGATCGTGTCCTTTCATTTGCCACCGATTTGGGGTCATTTGGTTGAGTATTAACCTCTAATTTTACGGTTTAAGCCAAGGTTAGGTAAAGGTTAGGTAAGTGTGTATTTTTGACTTAATCCACTAATTTGACATGATTACGGATTTTTGTTGGGTCAACCACAGAAGACAAAGTTGCTAAATAAATGATCCTTTACCCAATTACTATTTTTATAGATTTTTATAAGGTAGTTGAATTTTTACTAGTTCTATTTACTAATGAATTAAATATTAAATTACGAAATTTAAGCATTAATCCATTTTATTTCAATTTTTAATTAATAAAGGCTCAATAAATAAATCGGGGTATTACAGTTCGGCTATTTGTTCGGTCGACTGGACCACCTGGGCCGGTCGACCGACCCAAGGGGCCAGGTCGACCGGAATGCTGTATTTTCGCTTGTTTTGAGTCTCGGTCGGTCCGGTTGAGACCCAATGACCGACCTATGACCTCGCGAGTGTTCCGGACACCCTATGGGTTCCGTATTCATGTTTTTGGGGGTGTCGGGAGGTGACGTGTTACCTCGATTAGCATGCCCGTAGGCATGTGTGTTTCGAGTTTGGTGTTACGTTCGATCGAGTCACCGTATATCGGTGTAAGTGCGGTGGGGTTCCCCCGCATGTGTGTGGCCTCCCTCGAGTTCTCGTCTTGAGGGGATGGTCTCGGCGGCTTGTGGTTTGCCTGTATTCACGTTATCGTGATTTTAGACCTAGTCAAGAATTTAAGTCGGTTGGGCTTAGCGGACCAACCTTCATGCATTTCTTCGTTGTAGCGTGCCTTTCTTAGGCCGCTACATGTCATTTGTCTTAGGTCAATTTTTTAGGGCGGTTAGTGTGGCGGTTGTCTCTTTGACCGCCTAGTCTGTGTGGCAGATCTATAGTAGACCGCTTTGGTGGTTTGTCTGAATTGGTCGGTTCAGGGTTGACCGGGTTTAGCGGCCTAATCCTTGACCGCTATAGTCACTTAGCAGCCCATTCTATGACCGCCAATGTATGTTCCTCCGCTTAATTTCTGAGTGTCGTTTCCCGATGTTTTGACTTTTGATTATCTTGGATTGACTTTGTGGTTTGCCCGCCTTCCCGTGGATGTCTTCTAACATTCTATGAGGGCTACAACCATAGTCAGGTAGCCAGGAATGTTGTTCTATCGTTTCAGAGTCGTTATTTCAGTTCTGGTCAACCCGGTGAGACCCAATGGTTGACAAGTAACCTTGTGTGTGTCTCGACTACTCTGAATAGCTCGAGACAATGGTTTTGGATGCCTTGAGGTGTTGTCTCACCTCAGTTTGCGTGTCCAGATGTGCTGAGAGTCTTGGTGATCCCTCAGGTCTCCATGTGTCATTTTACGCGGATGTGTCGTTTCCTCTGGCTTAGGATTAGACTGATTGACGACTTGTTCCGCTATGTATGTTGATCTTGACCTGAGTCTTCTGACTCAAGGATCGTTGTGTCTACAGGTCTAGTTGCGTTGTCCTGAGTATGTTGGTAGTCGTTGTGCTACCCTGGTGCTTCGTAGTACATACGATAGTGCTTCCTTGCCTGTCAGTACTACATCGCTTGTGTTTCAGAGTTCTATGTCTAGTGAGCCTCCACTAGTCGTAGCCTGGCGATGCGTTATGGCGTGTCGACCCTCCTGGAAGTGGTGGCGTGGCAGTTCCCGAGATACGGTTTTTAAGCTAGTTCCGTGGGCCCCTGCTTAACGGTAGCATCCTGTTGGGGGGGAACTAGCTAGTGGCCTGGCTCTAGGCAAGAGTCGGTGTGTGCACACGTGGTCAGGGGCGTAGGACTTGCGTCGACGGGCGTGACCCTGACTAGTCACTCGTTACTGTGATTCATGTTCTGGTTACAGTTTCTTAGTCTCTGCCGTGTGCTTCGCAGCGTTAGGCGAGACACTTTAGGCGCAGCATAAGATGTCAGTGGACGCAGCTGGCTGTTCTTCTAGTGAGAAGGTGCTTTCGTCACGTGACACATGACTCCCGTGTTTTTCACTTGTTGTGACCCTTCCGGGTTAGCCTTTTCGTGGCCTCACCTGAGGTCAGTCTTGTGTCGTGTACACGACATTCCAATCGTGTGTGTGGTCGTGTCTAGAAGAGCGTGCATGACAATCGAGTAGTGTGTGCTTTAGGTCTGTCTTGTCTATCTAGGTCTTTACTAGGCTTTTGTCTGCTTTAGTAGGCCCTGAGTTTGTCAATGGATCGGTGACGCCTGACTCTGTGAGATCAGGGTTGGCCGTTTTGTTGCTGCTCGAAGTAGTGTGGGGAGCCGAAGTCCTTTCGACAGCCGTGTTTTCATTTAGGTACAGCTTCTTTTTCCTTTTCTTTTAGCTGCTCTACTCCTTCCATTTTCGATTTTCTTTTACAGCTTTCTAGTTGTAGTTTAGCTTTCCCGCTTTACTACTCCTGCTGTTTACCTACTGTTTGTTGTTCCGTGTTACTGCGTTATTTTTCAGTGGGGATCCGCGTGACCCCTATTGGGCCAGTGACACGAGACTCACCCTTGCTTTTCAGGTGTGGCATTTTTCTTCCTTCGCAGTTCCTGGTGTGGCGTGGTCGTAGTTGCCAGCGATACCTACGTCGGGCTTCCCCCGACCTCAGTGTACGTTTTTCTTTCAATCGACTGTACTTGTCTTTCTTTTAGACTGGACTCTGGTATAATTGTTAATTTGTAACTATTAATTAAAAAGTAATTTTATTTGTGCTACTTTAGCAAACCTGATTAATGAAATTTAATTGCTTACTGTTATATCTGTGACTTCAATGTACTACACGATAATCCTTTTATCCCTTCGGAGCTTTACAGCTCTTGGCAGGCTTCACGGGTTCCAAGCGCTGTCGGGTTTACTTGGTAGTCTTATCGGGTATATCCGGGATCCGGGTCGTCACACTAAAGCCCACGAAACCAGGCAAAAAGCCATAGAAGGGACCTACACAGACACTGACACACACCACTCGAGCGTCATGCATGCGACACATAGCTATCCTCGGCAAAACTGAGAATAGACCAACTCGGAAGGGGAAGCTGAACTTGGACGAAGCCAAGAACAGACTAACTCGGAAGGGGAACACAGACTCCGAGAAACATGAGAGCCACGCACCAAGTGACGGAAGCACCTCCTCACCAGAAGAACAACCAGATGCGTCCACTGACGTCTTACATTGCGCCACAAGTATCTCTCTACTGATGCCAAGAACGACGGAGACTGAGATACTCACAGAACTGAACCAGGAACTACAGTAACGAGTGACTAGTCAGGGTCACGCCCGTCGGCGTTCGTCCAACCGCCCCTGACCACGTGTGCACACACAATCTCAATGCCTTGAGCCATGCCTCTAGATAGTTTTCTCCCACAGCAGGACA
The DNA here is from genome assembly GCA_022559845.1 of Amorphophallus konjac. Classification (NCBI taxonomy): domain Eukaryota; kingdom Viridiplantae; phylum Streptophyta; class Magnoliopsida; order Alismatales; family Araceae; genus Amorphophallus; species Amorphophallus konjac. The sequence continues at coordinate 229,418,183 of CM040120.1, forward strand.
CTACTGCAAGGCAAGGGAGCCCACGGAAACTAGCCTAAAAATCGTATCTCGGGAACTGCCCCGCCACCACTCCCAGGTGGGCCGACACTCGAGGTCGTCGGGCTACGACTAGTGGAGGCTCACTAGACACCGAGACTCTAAAACACGAGTGCTAAAGTACATACAGGCTAAGCAAGCACTGTCGCACATACTACGAAGCACCAAGGCAGCACACCAAACTGCTAACAGACTCAGGACATGGCAACTAGACCTACTAACATAACGATCCTTGAGTCTCACGACTCGGAGTCAAGATCGTAGCATAACGGTGGTGATGAACCGCCAATCAGCCTAATCCTAAGGCACAAGAAACGACAATGGATCATCGGATTCACAAACCCATATAAAACGACTCATGGAGACCTGAGGGAACACTAAGACCCTCAAAGCACCTGGACACACAAACCGAGGTAAAATGGTACCATAAGGCATCCAGAACCACTGTCTCGAGCTATACAGAATAGTCGAGATACACACAAGGTTACTTGTCAACCACTGGGTCTCATCGGGTTGACCAGACCCCAAATAATGACTCAGAAGCAGTACAGAAACCTAGCACAGTACGCCTCGCTACCTTATATCGTGGTCTTAGCCCTCATAGGATATCCAAAGATGACCACGGAACAATGGGCAAACCATGAGGTCAAGCCGAGACGTTTGTAAACCAGCACATTGGGAAACGATACACAGGAGTTAAGCGGAGGAACATACGCTGGCGGTCATACAATGGGCCGCTAGGGGACCGTAGTGGTCAAGGATTAGGCCGCTAGCATGATACGGCGGGAAAACTAGGGGAATGGCAGGATCCGGCCGTTTAACGCCCCATTCATGTCTAAACGAAGGGGAAATAGTCCTAATCGACAAAAACAATCTTCCACAGGCCGGAAGGGGCACATGCAACAGCTCAATCACAAGAAATGGGCGATTCCAACGAATCGACCCTAATTGGGTCACCGGGGTTCTCGGACTCGTACCGGCCCTAAATGACGACCAATCGACACGAAATCAGCGAAAATGGAATACAGACATGCTGGGTATCACAATGAAACTAATCTAGTCGAAAATTGTTGCCATTTTTCGGTGAACTCGACGCGCACCCCCCCCCAGCATGCTTTTCTTGAAACAGAACGAAACCCACTCATATGCGCACCGTTCGACGTGAAACTGTGAGGAAATGTAGAGGAGAAGTAGGTGATCCATTTACCTACCTCCACCAAAGATTTCGTGAGCCGAAGCAACTAAACAGCGCCGAAAATTGCCAAACCAACGAACTGCACCAGCTTTGAATCCACCGAGGGATCGCGCCGCGCCACGCTCAATCCGTCACTCCATCACGCTCCGCGATCACTCCATCGCGTTCCTACCTCGCCCAGCTTGCCAACGGTGCGCGTCCCGCGTCGAGAGGACCAGAGAGGAGAGAGGACGAGAGAGAGAAAGAGAGGGTGAGAAATGAGGGAGGAGAGAGGGTGAAAGGTTAAAATAGAAGAAAATTAGGAATTTTCCTAATTTTCCAAATTTTTGATTTTTGGCCCGAAATACACTAATTCATAAAAATACAGAAAAATAGTCGAAACGATCCTCTCAAAGAGTACATCGCAGCTGTAGCGTCCTCGAGTCAATGAACTGAAAACTAAACTCACCACTGGATTCTGTAACTTGTACGGGAGAAAAACCTATGCAAATCGTAAAACTCAACTTAGGACCCACAAAAGTGATCCGAAAGTACTCCGATAAGGATCCGAAAGATCCGATAAGAATCCAGGATATTACAAGGGGCCTTCTATCATGGAAAAGTTTTCAAACCCTTGCATGGTGTTGGGACATACTGAGCCTTTAGCGTTGGGTTTATAGGGCCCTGAGGACGGTAACCATGGCGCGTCATCTGAGGAGTTGCCGTGCTCCGATGAATGCGTTGGGAGTGTAGCACCTCGGTAGAGCATTAGATAAAATAACGAGAAATTAACAGGAAATTCTATGGAAAATATGGTAAGAAACAATTCAACTAATTTATAAAAATCTAGAAAAATTATAATCACGCAGAGGACTAAAAATTTAGGCAATTTATCTTCTGCAAGAAACCTTAAATAAAATTCGAAGCCAGTCGAATTAAGAGAGTTAGGGCTAGATCCACGTTTTACCCTATCGGGCCTTGGATCATCTAATTCGGACCCGTATCTCGACCGTTTGAGCTCAGATCGGACCCAATCGAATGACCACGATGTGTAGGTCGTTTCCCCTCGATTTTCTCACCGAAACCCTAACTCAGAGATTCAAATTTTTAGGCGAGGCGGCGGCGTGACCGGGTCAATGCGCGAATTGCAGCGCGACCAGAGTTGTGGACTCTATCCTCTCGATCGATCCCTTTAGATTTCGATCAATCCTATAAAACTAACCCTAAGGCCTCCTACCATCGACGTTTGGTAGCTGCGGCCGGCGAGGTGCGAGGACGAGGGCATATTCCGACGATCTCTTGAAGGTGTTTTCTATCGCGGCCGACATCGTCGTCCCATCTTCTTCCTTGATTAAGGTAGGTTTTAGCAAACCAAATCCTAAGTAGTTTATACGATTGGATTCGTCTCTGAGTCCTCTTTCGATACATAGTAAAAGCCCTAAATTTCATCCTGTGTAAAGGCCGTATTCCTAATTTTAGCAGAAACATGTCGATCTAGGGTTTCGTTCTCGATAGCTTCTATTCGTTGATTGATTTTAGATTGTATACTAGGCTAAAAACAAATTAATCATGCCTATTCATGTGAATTTTTATGCTCTTTCTATAGCTTCCATTTTGCCCAATTATTAATTAGTATATCGTTCGGATTTGGCGTGAATTTGGGATCTGTCAAAGATCACCGGAGACCGAGCTGTTAACTCGTTTCACGGTTTAACAGAAACCACCTGGAGATATCACAGTCAGACGATAGACCGTCTAGATTTCCTAGCGGTCGCTTGACAGACCGTTTTTCCCTCTTCATCAGTTCTATTGATCCCTGCCCTAAGCGGTCATTCGACAGACCGCTATTCTCTGTTAGCGATTTCCTGTAGACTGTCGTGTGCCTGTTTTGCTCTGTTTGGTATGCTTTGATTATACTAGTTACCTCAATTAGATTGCATGTGTAGGTCAGAAACCCACACAAGAATCTGGTAAATTATGGAACTTATAAACTGATCTAACCATGGTCATGAGTAATATCTATCTTTCTTTCTGTCACATTGCTTTCCCCACATGATCTTGGGTATAAAAATTTCAAATATGTCATAATGCTTATGTACTATGATTATGGTGAAAATTATCTAGGTTGTTTGACAATCATTCCACTCCGGTGGTGTTGACTGACCGCCATACATTCGTTTTCCGATGTTTCATTAACTACAATTCTTGTAATGGTTGGGACTCTCTGCCGGATATTCCTTCCGTCGGACTAGGACTTCCATTATGGGACCTCTGTAAGCCCCCGCGAGCCTGGGATTTCACTAGGACGTCGGGTGGGTTGTACCCCCAAAGCTTGAACCTTTGGACTCGATCGAATCGCGTGATTTTGCCCAAGCCCAGAATCGGGGCTGTCCTGTTAATAGCGGCCCTTCTAGAACCGCTATTGTCAGTGAGCGGTCCAGGCTTGACCGCCTGTGATTCTGATCGGTCCTTGGGGTGACCACATTTATCTAGCGTGGGCGTCGAACTTTTGTCTGTGGTGACCTTCTAGGTGCGTCGACCTTGGTAGTAAACGGCTCTTTCTGAACCGTTCTATGTTGGGGTGGCCCAATTAGGACCGTTTACTCTTGCTTGTGGCCGGGAACCTTTTCGTTCTGAGCGGCCTCTCTTTTGACCGTTTTCATGAGGGAACGACCCATTTGGGACCGTTTACATTCTTAACTCTGGGTCTTGTTCCTCCAAGCCGAGTATTGCTTGTAGCGGTCCATGTCAGACCGTTTACTCGATTGTAGCGGTCTAGGTTAGACCATTTTTCTTGCCTATGACTGCAACTCATCTTAAAGCTTGTTTCACGTGTTTCTTGTGTATTTTTGGTACGCTGTGCCAAGATGGGCTTGCGTTTTCTGTTCTTGATCTTTCCAACCATGAATCTTTTGGTTCCTACTCAATTATTGGAAATCTCCCTTTAATCTTAGAAATTTAGTTACATGGCTTGACCTTGAAATTCTTGGCCGACTCCAATGAATGTCTAGATATTACTTGGGATCTTGGATCCACCAAATCAATGCCAACGCGTCATAAGGGCCTGGTCTAGTCTTGGGAGGAGTGCCTGAAAAGTACTAGTGTCCCGGGGAGTTATAATGACATGGTGAGGCATTGCACCGAGTGCATGACTAGCATGTGTCTATGACATTCATCCCTTTATTAGTTTCCTACATGGCATTTATCTTGATATGATATGCTTGTTACATGCTTGACCGGCCAATTCCTGGAAATTGATATATCTATATTCAATTCATTCTATTAGTTTCGTTCCCTAAATTCTTATGTTAACTTGTTTTTTATCGTTTTTAGTTCGCATGCACGACAGTTAATTAATTCGCTAAATACTTAAACCTTGCCTGCTATTACCTACTGAGTGCTCGCTCACCCAGTTTTTTCTCCTTTTTCAGGTAACTCCGGTGATGACTCTCAAACTGATGGGACGGGCAGGTGTGATGTCTTTGGAGCGAGCCAGCTAGATAGCCTTTCAGAGATGTCATTAGATAGTTTGAGTCTGAGAGTTGTAATAATGTTCAAGAGTTGTAATTGGATTAAGACGGTCGTTATGTAATTGTGTTAAGTTGGTGGATATGTGAGAATTTCTTTGGTACTTTTAGAGTATTGGTTGATATTGACACTCGTTATGTTTAATTAGTTGGAATTAATGGGTATTTGGAAAGTATTTCTTCTCTTTGCCATGGTGTGGTGTTGAAGTTATTTAATCGCTAACGCAAGGCACAGCATGTCTAGAAATCAACATATTTTTAACTTTCTACTACTGCGTCCCTATATTCCTCATCGGGGCGTGACAGTTTGGTGGTATCAGAGACCTAGGTTTTAAGTTCTTAGGTTTTAAGTGATGTCGTAGAACCCGTAACATTGTTAAAAGTCTAAGGTCCTAACCCGGCAAGATTGGATAGAGACTTGGGGTTGAGTTAATTAATAAATGCTAAAAGATTTTTGCTTGACAATTCTTTTAATCAATTTGCTGGCATGTAGGAGTGCAATTCTGATGGCGGCAGAACGTGCGTAGTGGAGGGACATGCAACGAACCGTGCAAGGCTTGACTCAGGCCCTCCAACAGGTAGTCCAAGGAGGAGGAGCACACCATGGAGCCAGTGACCTCAACCGAAATTTCAAAGGCTTGAATCCCCCACGTTTTGGTGGATCGGCGGATCCCGATGAAGCCGAGAATTGGCTGAAGGAGATAGAGCGGGTTTTTCAAGTGATGCAGTGCGGAGACCAGGATCGAGTTCTTTTGGCAACGTTCCAGCTGGAACGCGATGCACGCACTTGGTGGGAGGCTGTAGAAGCTACACTCGAAAACCGGCGTGTGACATGGGACAAATTCAAGGAACATTTTAATAACAAGTATTTTTCAGATCATGTTCAGGAGAAGAAGGCGGTGGAGTTCGCTGCTCTGAAACAGAGGAACCTGTCAGTCGCAGAATATAAAGCTCAGTTTTCCAGACTTTCCCGCTATGCAACACACTTGGTGTCCACCGAGAAGATGAAGGCCAAGCGTTTTATGAACGGGTTGAAGCTTAAATACATCAACCAGTTGGCACCGATGGAGATCTCTACCTATGCAGAGATTGTCAAAAAGGGTAAAGTTCTGGAAGACACATTAGAGATGACCGAGAGGATCCGAGGAAAGAACCCTAAGAAAGAGCAGACCACTAGTTTGGGTAATTTCAAACCCAACAATGGCAAGAAGAGGCCCAATGGTGGGTCAAGTTTCTCACAGGATAAGAAGTCAAAGAATGGAGAGAATAAGGCAGGTTCAGCTACCCCGTCTAAAACCATTTGCAAGTTTTGTGACCGGCCAGGTCACAGGATGGAGGAGTGTTGGCACAAGCTAGGCGCCTGTTTACGCTGTGGAAGTCGGGACCACCGTATACCTGAGTGTCCCCTCTTGTCAGACCAAGCTACTCCAAGCAAGCCGAAAGGAGGTCAAAAGCGACAGGGCAAGCTTCATGTTGTGCCCCTTGTGCTTTGTTGATGATGTGGTGTTTTAATGATAGCAACATGAATGAGTCACCACATTGTCTTGAATATGTCTGAATTGTGAAGAATGCATGTGTTTGCCTTTCTGTGGGAGATTGCATGAGTGTGCCATGTCTGAATTGTGAAGAATGCATGTGTTTGCTTGAGTCATGCTGTGATATATTGGCTTGTGCTTGATTTCTGTTCTGTGCATTGCTTCTCTGCTGATATGTTCATGTTGTAGTTCATTGAGTCTATACATTGTCATGCACATTAGTCAGGCAGCTAGTGTGTACTTCGCTTAGTGTAAGCATGGCGAAGTCCAAAGTCTATACACTGCTACAGGCATCAAGTCTATACATCCATCTCACTGTTCACATGCATCAAGTATGAACAGCGTCGCATGCTGCGTCTTAATGGCTTCAATTCCTCAAGTCTATACATTGGGGTCGGCTCTGCAAGTCTGTACACTGGTCGAGCATTCAAGTCTGAACATTCACAAAGTCCATACATCGACATTATAGCTTGCATAGCTCAAGTCTGCACATTGGGTTTTCACGTGAAGTCTACACATTGGTCTCCACTTGAAGTCTATACATTGGCTAAGGGTCTTCAAGTCCATACACAGTCGTCTGATGCATATTGATTGTAGTCTGTACAACATGCCTTGTTGTTCACAGCTTTCTTGTTTGTGACTTCCCTAGTGTTTTGATCATGAGCATCACTATATTAAATATTGTCATTTTAATCAGATATCTTGAGTAATGTTATGCATTTGAAATTTCCATGATTAACAGGAAAACTGCTATGAGGTAGTACCTTGTATGTCCGTACTGTTCCTTTCATACTTCGTGTTGTTTGTGTTTACTACACTTCGTGTTATCCTTTTGTACGTCGTGTTGTTCCAACTATGTTTGTTGATTGTCTTCGTGTTGTTTACTGAAGCAGCTCGATTTGTTCTGATGAACTTCGAGTCATTTTCCTATGAACCTCGTGTCATTTTTTCCTAGACCCCGTGTCTTTCTTGCTTTGTGACCACACTTCGTGTCGGTTTCTGTTTTCATCTTCGAGTTGTTTTCAGCCCGTGTCGTCCTCGTTTTCGGGTCGTTCTTCGTGTCGCTTCTGTGTTTGTGTCTTCGTGTTATCTTTTATTTTTATGTCTTCATGTTATTTTTGTGTTTGTATCTTAATGTTGTTTTTATGTCTTCGTGTTGCTTCTTTCTATCTTCGTCCAAGGTTCCTTTGATCGCGTGTTTCTATCGTTTTTACTCCGTGTTATTTCCTTTTTACCTCGTGCTGTTCTCATCTGACCTCGTGTCATTCTCTCTTTATTTCGTGGTGTAGTCATCTTGTGTATCTCGTGTCGTTCTCAGTACAGTGCATGTCGTATTGGTATCACATACCTCATGCAGTTTTAGTTTGTTTTTGTGGCCCTGAGTTTTTAATGTTTTTAATCTCTTTGCAGGAGAAGAAGAAAAATAAAAAGAAGAAGGTGATCTGAGGAAGAATATTTTCCAGTAACTGGGTGGCACGTGATCCAAGGCTGGAAGGGCAGACAGGATTGTGACACGTGTGCTGAAGCTGGCTGAGAGACTGACACGTGGCCAAAAGCTCTGGACGGGAAATGTGGAAGCCACACGCGCCCAGTGCTGCCCTCCTGCTACTGCTATATATTGAAGCCTTCGTCCACAGATGAAGGGTGATCGAAGAAGAAGCATGGAGAGCAGAAAGCCCTTCGATCCAGAAAAAGAAAAGAAGAAGAAAAAGAGAAGAAGAAGAAAGAGAGCCACGATCAAAAGAGCAGAAGAAAGAAAAGAGAGAGACAGTGCTCGTAAGAAGTGAGAAGAAAGAGAGAAGAACGTGAGAGAAAAGGAGAGCAGAAAAGAAAGAAAGAGAGAGAGAGAGAGTTCGTGGAGAAAAAGCTTACCTGAAGATCTGTCTACTGGACTGTGGATCAAATCCAGGCCAGTCAGCTCCGTTGAGAGCCACATTGTGGATTTCATTTTTCAGCGTTCTGTTTGCTGAAGTTATTTTCATTTCGTGTTTCTGTTTTCCTTTTTCTATTTGGTTATCCTTGTTCTTCCGATTCTCAGTATTGAGGTCGGGTTCCTCCTGTGGGTCAGGAGAAGGGAGACTTGTCTCCGGTTCTGGGCTTGTGGCTTGCAAGTCCAGGGGTCCCTCCGGCTGGAGGAAGAGAGGTCTTCGACCTCTGGTTTGCTGGTGACTAGAAGTCACTGGTTGGGTCCCTCCTGGTCTGGAGGAAGAGAGGTCTTCGACCTCTGGTTTCCAAGTGACTGGGAGTCACTTGGGGTGCCCCTCCGGTTGGGAGGAAGATGGGAGTTTGTTCCCCTGGTCAAGCTGTGTGTCAGCACCTGTTGCAGACTGAGTCTGCTTGGTTCTAGCATTGGCTAGTGAAGCCTCACTCCGGTTGGGAGTGAGGGGTGGATGTAGGTCTGGAGGACTGAACCACCTAAACATCTTTTGAGCAATGGTTTGCTTTGTATGCTTGCTTCCGCTAGATGCTTGGATAGGTGCGCTCTATGTGTTTGCTCATAAGTTTAATTGAATTTGTTTCATTCTGTGATTGCGTCTAGCATCTGAGTTTTTAATTGGCCATTATTCATAGAAGGATACATTCACCCCCCTCTGTATCCAGGCCTAGCACCCTAACAGTTGGTATCAGAGCAGGTTTCTGCTTAAAAGGTCCAGCGACCTGCAGATTCGATCTTGCAGTCTTAGGTGCTAATTTGTTTTTAGTGCATCAATATTCCTGTTGCATTAATCTGTTGTGTTCTCATGGCTCATCCACCGAGTTTCAGTGGTACGCATTTTAATGCATGGTTCACCAGTCTGAAGAATTATGTCAAATCTGTGAATCCAGATCTGTGGAAAGTAATTTCACATGGTCCTCATGAACTGCCAAAGAAAAAGTCCAAATGGACTGACAGTCACAAGTCTATGCATGAAGCGAATGAGATAGCTATAAATCTAATGAAGACAGCTACTGATAGAGCCTTTCACTCATGCTTCGTTGATTGCACTTCTGCTAAAGACATTCTGGATACACTGAAGCGAACTCAGGAGATAGATGTGGACATCTGCATGATGGTCAACAGAAGAAATCAACGTGGCAGCGATCAAGGCAGCAATCAAACTGAAGAAGATGATGATGATGAGGTAAATCTCTTCGAGAATTTCTCCCTAGAAGATTGGGAGAATGCATATGTTGAATTATTTGAATCTCATGAACTGTTAAGAAAATAGTATAAAAAATTGAAGAAGGGTACTGGTTTAGATAGTTCAAGCTCTCCTTGTAGAAATTGTGTTAAATTGAAAAATATTCATGATGGCTGCATGTCTGATTTTCAAATATTGAAGAAACAAGTTTCATTATTGAAAACTGAAAATCAAGATCATATAAATGTGATATCTGAACTCAAAGAAAAACTCAACTCAGATAATGATAATCAGACTCTTGTTAACTATCATGACCAGTATGAAAAATTACTGAAAAACTTTGAAAGTGTGAACTCAGATTTAAATAAGCTGAAATCTGAAAATGATACTCTGAGAACATCTGCTAATAAAAATGATAAAAAATCTGAGAAACTTGAGCAGGAGAAGAACTTATTTGCTCAAAAGCTTGAAGCCATCAAATCTGTGAATGTGGAATTACAGAAAAACATTGAAAAGAAGGAAAAAGATTTGAAGGAATTCAAGGCTGGAAGAAAATTTGAAACTAACTCAGAAGATCATATTTTGATAAATGAGTTAATTCAGAATGACAAGCTTAAGGAAGAAAATGAGAAATTAAAAATGCTGAACTCCACTATGTCTGAGAGACTGCTAGCCTTAGAAAGAGGAAAAACTGTGTGTGTTGAAGATTCTGATAAACTGAGCAATCTAGAGCAGGAAGTTGAAAAATATAAAACTGCTAACAAAGTTTTGAGTGAAGCTATGAATTGCAGTGAGCAAGAGATTGCCAGTTATGAGTTACACATTGCCTTTTTGGAAGATGAAATTCAGGATTTGAAAGTCTCTTTGTCTAAATTTGTTGATGGGCAGAAAAACCTAGATAAGCTACTAGGTATAAAAATCAACTCTAGGAAGGAAGGGCTGGGCTACAATAAGATAAACAAGAAGGAACTTCAGAACAAAGTTATGATATCTTTTGTAAGTGGTTCAGATGTAGCCACCACCTCTAAAGACAAACAGCCCATTGCTCAGAAAATGTTGGGAGCAAAGGATAATTTTAAGAAAGAGGGACTGGGCTATAGTCCAGTCATGAGGAAGGTCGATGGATCCAATTTGAAAACTGTTTGTGTTAAATCTTCTGAACAGGAAAAGCCTTCTACTTCATCTTCACCTCATTATAAGGCTAAGAAAACAGAAAAACATGATAAAAATCAGAAAATGATTGGAAAACAGAAAATAAATAAAAAGGGTCCATCAGTGTTTGCTGATCACAGTCCTCACACACACTCACATACATCTAGAAGGAAAATGTCATGCCACTACTGTCATAGATTTGGACATTTAATGCATGAGTGTAAATTGATGGAGAAAGATGACATGAAGGCCGGGATAATGAATGCTAAGAAACTTCATGATAAAAAGTCCTCATTCCAGAAAAAGAAAATTGAATGTCTACACTGTGGCAAACTAGGACACAGCATTGCACAATGCTGGTTTACAAATGGTAAGAAAATGTCTTCTTCACATCATGCTAAATCCCCTGCAAACCAACATGTTTTTAATAAACACAACCCTGTTTCAATGAACCAGCACATCATCTGTTTTAACTGCAACAAAATTGATCACAATACCTCTGAATGCTGGTCAGGCTTTCTTAAAAGAAATTCTATTTCGTGCTTTGAATGTGGAAAGTATGGCCACAGGGCCATTGATTGTTGGCATGCTCAGGGTAGAAAATTCAATTCTAAAACTGTTAAATTCCCTGTCATTAACAGAAAATCTCCTGCATGCTATCACTGTGGGAAATATGGCCACACAGTCAAGGACTGTTGGCATGCCCAAGGAGGCTATGGCAATAATGAACTCAATTTTAAAAAGAATGTCTCTTATTGCTCTCACTGTGTAAAGCATGGCCACAGTCAAAGACTGTTGGCATGCTCAAGGGAAAATTTTCATTTCTGGAAAGTTTAAATTCCCTGCTAGTACAAATGCTCTCAGAAAGAACAAAGTTGTTTTCAAAAAGAAAAATTTTGAATGTGTTGATTATGGAAAACAGTTTGGTCGTGCAAATAACAGAAATTTCCATGCTAATGCACATACAATTCATGTTCATGATGATGTGCATAAAAAGAACCTAAATTATGTTTTCTTATGCCATCATTGTGGGAAGCCAGGTCACAGGGCTGCAACCTGTTGGCTGGCAGGATATCAAAACCAAACTGATTTTGGTAAACAGAATTTTTATTCTGTTAACAGAAAATCTCATGTGTATGTACATAGAATTCATGCTAACAAGAATGTGCATAAATCAGATCTGAAAATTGCTGCTAGGAGTAATACTGTGATGTCAGGACCCAAGACTTCTTAGGTACCTGTTTGTGTAAAATAACATTGCTATGCAGGTGTGCCTTGGGACTGAAATAAAAGGGGTAATAAACCAAGGCACTCAAGAATGAAAACCCCTTCCTGAATCCTTCAGGTAAATTTCTTGCACTTCCTGTTTTTAGTTCTACTGCATGACATACTAAATCTGTTTTTGCATAATCACTCTTCATCTGCATTGTCTGAATTGATGCCTCTGAACTCTCCTCATCTGAAGTGCATATATGTGATTTGCATATATAGTACATTAAAAAAAAAATCTGAACTGCATTTGAATGCTGTCTGAAATTTGATCCATGCATGCTGCCCATGCTGAAAAATCTGATAGGACAGTCTGATTGTGCACAAGTCACAATATCATTTGGTTTCATATGTTCAGTTTTCAGTGCAAACATTGCATGTTTTCAGGGGGAGTTAATTGTATGTCTTTGCATAGCATTCAATGTTGAGTCTTTGCATGCATGTAGTTAATTGCATTGCATTTCCATAGATTGAAAATGTCAAAAAGATTGTCTAAATGCATGTTGTCAGGGGGAGTCAATGCATTGCATATAGGTTGTCAAATGCATACTCATGTGAGAATTCATTGCATATCCTTCCTTATTGATTTTGTTGACAGACCTTGAACATATTTTTGAAAACACTGAGCTTCAAAATACATACAGGCATCATGAATATTTTTCAATACATTACATGAAGGTAGTCATGTGCATGTTAACTTTGAACATCCTGGAACTTGCCTGACCTCCTGATATCTTGCCTTGTGTGCATATCCCCTTCATTGATTCTATTTGACCAAACCTTGATCACAATTTGAAAACACTGAGCTTCAAAATCTCTCCTATCAATTGATAACAATTGGTATCATTTGGTATCAGAATTTCTATCAGTCTTTCATGAAGATTTCAATAGGACTATCTCGATCATAAATCTGAAAATTCTTGAACTAGAAATCTTCTATTATACATTATTATGAATGACTGAAATAACTCATGTGGTTTAAGTTTAATGTATTCAATGAGTTTGGCTTTAAAATCTCTTAAAAATATCTGAAGCATGTTTAATAAACATTAACCATCGGTTTCATGCTGTGTCTTGTAAAATCTTCTAAAATCTGCATTATTGAATTCATGGCTTTATTTGGTTAAGTACATGAAATTGTTATTGTTTTGAAGCAAATGAATTTGTCTGAATTGTCTAAAGTGTAATTGTTGTCAGAGCAATGACTTTGGTCACTAAGAAACCATGTCCAAAGGACTGTATCATGAGGTGCCTTAGTTAACTCTGCATAAAATTCATTGAAAATCAGGCAGAGCAATGGCATGCACACTGAGAAATACAGCTCACTCATCAAGAAATGATTTACAGTGTGTCATGATGTGTAAATGCTATCTCTGTTCATATAAAGCATGACAGTTAGTCACACTAAGTGCTTAGGGATATTGGCCTCTGATCAAGGTATATCCTCTAGTTACAAGGTGTGCACTGAACTAGAGTGCTCGTAAAATTTGTAGCATGAAAATTGTTGAACGAATTGAAATATCTGAATATTGATGCAAAAATCAAATTGCTACAACCCTAGACAAAATCATATGACTTCATAATTGCTTGATTTCAATACTGATGCATGTAATTCTGAAAGAAGTTAATAAATTTGATTGTGTAAGACAAAGGGAGGATAATCAAGATAAATATGAGGGCTTGGTTCATTTTTATTAAACCATGGTTTTAGATATCAATACAGAATTTTATTGATAAACTCTGCATACATCATGTTTAAACCATGCTATTCAAAAAGCTCATTCATAAGCCCCTATAATGGAAGACTTTGAAAACTTATGTTTTAGATTTATGAGATTGATATCTCTTTGAAAATCTGGCTGAAATTCTTCTGTTTGGAGCATCCTTGAAAAATCTGTTAACTGAAACTCTTCTGCTCATGAGATTGATGTTCTTGGCTCATTGACCTGAACTTCTCCTTGTTTGCCCCTGTGGTCTCCTCTCATCTATCTCATAAGATTCCACTTATTAAGGGGGAGCTTCCATGTCATGCATCACTTGCATATCAATTGACATCTATTCAGGGGGAGCATTCCTTGTCATACTGAATCATGTTCATATCATTTGTGACCTTGCATTCAAATCCCTCATGATCAGATTCATGCATGATCAACAAAAACTGTATAGTCAACTCCTTTCTTATCAGTTGACTGATTCCATCTGCATTTTTCTGACCATACAAATGTGAGGTGCCACTCCCATTATTACCTTGTTCACTTGCAGCCTTCTGAACCTCAGAATCCTTATGATGGTGGATTTCAGATTGATTCCTGAGATGTATTTCTCACCACACTGTTGGAATCTTCCATCTTGTTCTGCAATGAGTTCTGATTCTGTGGTATTTTCACCAGAATTCAGATTCTTTGTAATGGCTGATTTCAGATTGATTTATTGGATAACCAGAGTCCATTCCTGTGCTTCAGGGGGAGTTATGGTTTATTAACATCTAAGGGGAGAGTAGTCAATCATGCATGTTGATAGGGGGAGAGCTGTTTCATTGTCCTAAGGGAGATCTTCATTTTAAAGAACCATGACTCATTCTCTGCATTTTTGTGCTGCATTTGACTATCAAACCATTTCCCTTCTTTTTGATTATGTCAAAGGGGGAGAATAGTTTGATGAGTCAGTGTGACTCATTATGTTGCCATCATCAAAAAGGGGGAGATTGGTGTGCCTCTTTTGCTTTGTTGATGATGTGGTGTTTTAATGATAGCAACATGAATGAGTCACCACATTGTCTTGAATATGTCTGAATTGTGAAGAATGCATGTGTTTACCTTTCTGTGGGAGATTGCATGAGTGTGCCATGTCTGAATTGTGAAGAATGCATGTGTTTGCTTGAGTCATGCTGTGATATATTGGCTTGTGCTTGATTTCTGTTCTGTGCATTGCTTCTCTGCTGATATGTTCATGTTGTAGTTCATTGAGTCTATACATTGTCATGCACATTAGTCAGGCAGCTAGTGTGTACTTCGCTTAGTGTAAGCATGCGAAGTCCAAAGTCTATACACTGCTACAGGCATCAAGTCTATACATCTGTCTCACTGTTCACATGCATCAAGTATGAACAGCGTCGCATGTTGCGTCTTAATGGCTTCAATTCCTCAAGTCTATACATTGGGGTCGGCTCTGCAAGTCTGTACACTGGTCGAGCATTCAAGTCTGAACATTCACAAAGTCATACATCGACATTATAGCTTGCATAGCTAAAGTCTGCACATTGGGTTTTCACGTAAAGTCTACACATTGGTCTCCACTTGAAGTCTATACATTGGCTAAGGGTCTTCAAGTCCATACACAGTCGTCTGATGCATATTGATTGTAGTCTATACAACATGCCTTGTTGTTCACAACTTTCTTGTTTGTGACTTCCCTAGTGTTTTGATGATGAGCATCACTATATTAAATATTGTCATTTTAATCAGATATCTTGAGTAATGTTATGCATTTGAAATTTCCATGATTAACAGGAAAACTGCTATGAGGTAGTACCTTGTATGTCCGTACTGTTCCTTTCATACTTCGTGTTGTTTGTGTTTACTACACTTCGTGTTGTCCTTTTGTACGTCGTGTTGGTCCAACTATGTTTGTTGATTGTCTTCGTGTTGTTTACTGAAGCAGCTCGATTTGTTCTGATGAACTTCGAGTCGTTTTCCTGTGAACCTCGTGTCGTTTTTTCCTCGACCCCGTGTCTTTCTTGCTTTGTGACCACACTTCGTGTCGGTTTCTGTTTTCATCTTCGAGTTATTTTCAGCCTGTGTCGTCCTCGTTTTCGGGTCGTTCTTCGTGTCGCTTCTGTATTTGTGTCTTCGTGTTATCTTTTATTTTTATGTCTTTATATTATTTCTGTGTTTGTATCTTAATGTTATTTTTATGTCTTCGTGTTGCTTCTTTCTATCTTCGTCTAAGGTTCCTTTGATCACGTGTTTCTATCGTTTTTACTCCGTGTTATTTCCTTTTTACCTCGTGCTGTTCTCATCTGACCTCGTGTCATTCTCTCTTTATTTCGTGGTGTAGTCATCTTGTGTATCTCGTGTCGTTCTCAGTATAGTGCATCTCGTATTGGTATCACATACCTCATGCAGTTTTAGTTTATTTTTGTGGCCCTGAGTTTTTAATGTTTTTAATCTCTTTGCAGGAGAAGAAGAAAAATAAAAAGAAGAAGGTGATCTGAGGAAGAATATTTCCCAGTAACTGGGTGGCACGTGATCCAAGGCTGGAAGGGCAGACAGGATTGTGACACGTGTGCTGAAGCTGGCTGAGAGACTGACACGTGGCCAAAAGCTCTGGGCGGGAAATGTGAAAGCCACACGCGGCCAGTGCTGCCCTCCTGCTGCTGCTATATATTGAAGCCTTCGTCCACAGATGAAGGGTGATCGAAGAAGAAGCCTGGAGAGCAGAAAGCCCTTCGATCCAGAAAAAGAAAAGAAGAAGAAAAAGAGAAGAAGAAGAAAGAGAGCCACGATCAAAAGAGCAGAAGAAAGAAAAGAGAGAGACAGTGCTCGTAAGAAGTGAGAAGAAAGAGAGAAGAACGTGAGAGAAAAGGAGAGCAGAAAAGAAAGAAAGAGAGAGAGAGAGAGAGAGTTCGTGGAGAAAAAGCTTACCTGAAGATCTATCTACTAGACCGTTGTAACGACCCAGAGTTCAGGATACCGATATACCGATAACATCGATACACCGATACCAAGAACTGGGGAGGCCACCCAAGAGGCTGATGAGGCCCCTGAAGGGTTAGGAGGGCATGTGTAGAGTACATTGAAGCCACAGAGATATAACAGTAAGCAATTAAATTTCATTAGATTGGATTGCTAAAGTAGCAGAAATAAAATTACCTTTTCATTAAAATTTCAACAATTACAATTATGCACAGAGTCCAACCCAAAGGAAAGACAACAAGTCTAGCACAGTACAATCAGACAGAAAGAAACGTACGCAGAAGTCGGGAGAAGCCCGACGCAGGTACGGTTGGCAGCTACAACAGCAAGAGAGCGCTCCACCAAGAACAGCAGAGGCAGACAGCGAAACCCACCTGAAAAGCAGCAGGGGTGAGTCTCAACAGAAACTCAGTAGGGGTCACGCGGATCCCCACTGGACAGCGCACTAAGCAACGGAAGCAACAACAAAGCAGCAGGAACAGCGGGTGTAGCAAAGCAGGAAAAGCTACACTACAAAGCTGTACAACAACCGCTAAAAAGCAATAAAGAAATAGACGGGAAGTAGGAGTAGGGAACACGCAGGAGAGGGGTGAGAACCCGCACCAAACAAGCGGCTGCCGAACTAACCTCGGCACCGCAAACTACTCCAAACAAAAAGGCAACAGATGGTTGACCCTAAACTCACACAGAAGGGTACACCCGTCTGTCAACCAGCCCTAAACAATCAAGGTCTAGACAAGACCTAGACAGACGCCAAACAAACACGTACACGACTGGAAACATCGTGTACACAGCCCTACGCACGATCAGAACACCATGCGGACAACAAAACACTGACCCCGAGTACAGCCACGAACGAGCAACTCGCAAAGGTCACAGCGCACAGGAAAACGTGAGAGCTACGCATCACGTGACGGAAGCACCTCCTTACAAAGCCAGCCGCGTCCACTGACGTCTTACGCCGCACCTCAAGTGTCTCGCCTACAGCACTGCTACAACAACAGCAGAGACATAGACACAAGCTGAACCAAACAGGAACAACATAACAAGTAACTAGTCAGGGTCACGCCCGTCGACGTAAGTCCTCTGTCCCTGACCACGTGTGCACACACTGGCTATAGCCTAAGCCAGGTCCTCTAGCTAGTATTCTCCCTCGGTAGGACGCTACCATTGGCTAGGAGCCCGCGGAACTAACTACAAACCGCTCACCGGGAACACCCTCCGCCATCCGCTAGCGGGTCGGCACCTCTCGGCCTTAGGTCAATAACAAGTGGAGGCTTCACACGACACAGAAACTCAAAACACAAGTGCCGAAGTACAAACAGGCAACCACGCCCATCAACACGTACTTCGAAGCACCAAATGGCAGCATCGCCACTGCCGACAACTCAGGACGAGTAACTAGACCTCCTATGTAACGATCCTGAGTCGAACGACTCAAAGGCAAGATCGTCACAAATAGCGGAACAAGCCGCCAATCGGTCTAATCCTAGGCCAGAGAAACCACGCTCCGTAGAAAACAACACACGGAGGCCTGAGGGGAACATCAAGAACCCTCAGCACAGTTGGACACGCAAACCGAGATAGAACAACACCTCAAAGCATCCAGGAGCAGTGTCTCGGATAGGACAGAACCGCCAAGACACGCACAGACAAGGTCACATGTCAACCACTGGATCAACCGGGTTGACCTGAACCAAACAACAATAGCATACAGAAGCAGGATCAAGAATCCTACCACAAGTAAGAAGACTCTTGGCTACCTTACAACGTAGTCTTAACCCTCATAGGACGTCAGGAGACATCCACGGGACAACGGGCAGACCACTAGGCCAAGCTAAGACACACAACAATCAACGAACGGAAAACCAAGGCACAAGGAAAGTAACGCACGAGCCCTAGACCGCTACTAGCAAGTGACGGTCTAGACCATAGCCGTTATTTCCCAAACGACGGACGGACACAGGCCGTCGCTCACCACCCTGACAATCTACAAAATCACACTAAAGCCAAGTAACGCACAGCACCAGGCGCGTTACAAGCAAACGACGCACGGAGGCTCCACCGTTACTTCCAACGGCATAGCCACCAAGACCAAACGAAGTAACGCACAACGCTAGGCACGTTACAACAAAACAACGCGGCAGGAGAGGGCCGTCAGAGACAACGACGCACATGGGCCTATCCGTTACTTCCAACGGCATAGCCACCCTCAACCCAGCACAACAGCAAACGACGGACGGAGGCACGCGCGTTACTCACAAACGACGCACAGGGACTCCACCGTCACTTCCAACGGGACAGCCACCCAACCTCGTCCACGCAGAATATAACGGCCAGGGGCAGGCGCGTTATACTCGAAATAACGGACGGAAACCCATCCATCAGGGAAACCGCCTCAACAGGTCAAAGTCAGTCAACGGAAAGTAACGGCCAGGGCAGGGCGCGTTAATTCCATCTAACGCACTGGGTCAAGTGCGTTTGACCAACCGACTAAACCTCAGAACAAAATGACAAAAGCGAAGTGACGGCCAGGCACTGGCGCGTCACACGGGAACGACGCTCCACTCTTGGGCCGTCGCTTACCCAGAAGCAAAAGAGCTCAAAACCCTCAAACTAAGTAACGGTCTGTCGTGGGACCGTCAGAAACAAGTAACGGTCGCTGGCTAGACCGCTACTTCGGTCACGGCGGGAAAACAAAGGAATGGCCGAATCGGCCCGTTCCACGCCCCATTCACGCCGAAACGCAGGGGAGACAAACCACAACGACAAATAACAACACCAGGGGACTCAAAACCCCACATGCAACCTCAAAAACGCAAGATCCGGGCGATTTAGACAAATCAACCCAAAGTGGGTCACCGAGGTTCCCGGGCTTCTACCGGCCTCGAATGAACACCAAATCACATGAAATCAACGTGGATGGGATTCTAACATCCCAGCGGTCAGTTAGAAACTAACTACGCCGCAAACAGTCGCCGTTTACCGGCCGACCCTAAAAACCACGTAAATCACGGTTTAGGCAAAACAAGCCCAAACACACTCGTTTCCTAGCCGAACGCCGTGCAATGGCAGGGAAAACGAAGATGGAGAAGCGAGGATCCGTCACCCTACCTCCACCGAAGAAACCGTGCCCCGAAAGGACTACACCACGCTGAAAACCACTCGCGAACCGATTTCATCGGCTTTGAATCCACCGTTCGGGATCGCGCCAGAATCGATCCGATCCTCGCCCCATCGCGCACCTAGCCAGCTCAACAGCCTCGCCATCTCGCCCACGCACGCCTCCGTCTATAGCCGGAGCCGAAAAGGGGAGAGAACGAGAGAGAACGGGAGAGAGAGAGGCGATCGCAGGAATGAGGGAAGAGAGAGGAAAGAAAAAGAAAAAGGAAAGAAATTAGGAAATTTTCCTAATTTCCAAAAATTCCAAAAATGCGTTGAAAATGCACAAATTCAGAAAAATACGTAAAAATAGTCGAAACGACCGGCTCGAAGAGTACAATGCCGCTGTAGCATCCACGAGTTCGAGAATCGACAAACAAACTCACTGTAGGGTTCCGTAACTAGTACGTGAGAAAAACCCACACGGCTCGTCAAACTCAACTCGGAAGCCACGAAAGCGAACCGAAACTCAACGAAACCAATCCGAAACAGATCCGAAAAATCCAACGAAGATCCCACGAGACCTGCAAAGGACTCAGCAAAGATCCGCCATGAAACCGGGTTATTACAGCCTCCCCTCCTTTAAGAAATTTCGCCCTCGAAATTAAGGACTAACAAAGGAGAAGCAGGGAAGGACAACCCAACAGCACAAATCTTGAAAAACACAGCTCAGAGGAACACCGTCAGACCACAATTACAGGTACACACTCTAGCTTCCAAGACAGCAAGTCCACAGCACGAGTATGGCACCAAAGTGAACACATCTGACACCTCCGAAGCAAGGGCAACGTCGTTTACGTCTCACCAGAAATAGAGACACGACAGCCACAACAACAAACAACCGAGAAACACAACGACAACACGGCAAGCGGCAGCTCACACAAGGAGACACAGTCCTCTCAGCTGACAGCTCGCAACATCATCGGCTCCAGTGCCAAAGGTAACAGGGAACACCTGGCACACAGAACGCCAACGACAACAACACCACTGGACCAAAAAAACACCATCAAGTCAGCACTCACTCAGGTATCACATCTGATCGAGTCGCAAGCTAACTCCACCGGAGGAAAAGGGAGCACAGCAAAGCTAACTGACAAGACAAGGGTCCAAGATAAGAACACAAAATCATAAAGAAACAGCGCCAAAACAACAACACAACGGCAACCTGCAGGATTCCAGCTCCGCACAACACACAGAGCCAAGGAACACCACTGCAAGCAAGGTCACAACAAGGCACAAGAACAGCTGAGCACATAACCACACAGGAACGGGTCACGCATCAGACTGCTCACCAAGAGAAGACCCACGATAACGAGAAACGACAGCAATCTCGGGGAAAGCAACTCAAGGACTAGCAACACACCTCGAGAGCACCACACCAAGAAAGAAATGCAGAGCAAAGGGTACTCAATCAACAAGGAATGCTGACAAATTCCCCATCACTCGCAAATACCAATGCCAACAGCAAACAAACACCCGAAAACTACCAGCAATGGCACGGCAGCGACAATGTCAAGGCACGAGAAGCCAAGACGAAGTCACATCGAGAAAGAACAAACCTCACGACAAGCGGGTAGCCAACCCACACAAAGTAGCTGCACTCTCAACAACGCGCACAGGCAACAGAACAACATCGGAAATCGCATCTCAGCACACACCAGGCGTCATCGCAATCAACAAAAATCGTAATTAACACGCCACGAGTACCGATCTCGCGAACAATCGATTACAAGGAGCCTAAGTGCAACAGAAGAAGAGCACCAGCTTCAGCACAACGCACAAGGAAAAGCATCAGTCTCAGCTTACCTTCACGTCCTGAAACGATAAATGAGCCTTCACAACACGTCGGCTAACGAATACAACACGACAACACGGTGCACAACAGCTCTTAACACCATCATGGAGTCGAAAGCCAAGCAACCGTACAGCAAGGGACAGATCAGGCTCAAAATAAAGCTGTCTACACTTAAGCAGACACAGGACAAAGGCATCACCAAGACAACAATTCCAAGGCAAACCTCGAAAAAGCTTCACCAAGAAGGACGAGAAGCAACAAGCTCGACCACAGCAGCTCACCAGGAAGGGAAAATCCTAGGCTCGCTCGAGCAACTTCTCAATCGAGGCAACACGACAATGAAACAACCAAAACAACAATGCATCAGAAGCTAAGCAGACTCAAGCCGGGACAACTCAAGCAACGTAAAAACGTGCATGGCCATCAAACCAACGCTAAAAGTCATAAGCTACCTGAGCAAAATATAGAAAACAGTTCGAACAATGCAATGCAGGTTCATGCCAACCGGCAAACACTGCCAAGTGCAACACGATCGAGACCAACTTCAAAACCGAACGAAGCACATCGTCACAGCCAGACGAGAGCAAAAACCATCTCGTACAGTGCCAACCAAGCACGTACAAGACCACACGCGAGAAGCACCGCGATAAACCATCGCAACACCTACGCCAGCAAGAGACTGTACTGGGCCTAAGGACTCTGGAAACTGTATATCTCGGATTCCCATGTACTTCACACAACAACGCTCTGATAGCTCAGAAAAGAACTCCGAACATCTCAGAACACTGCTCTGATACCAGCTGTAACGACCCAGAGTTCAGGATACCGATATACCGATAACATCGATACACCGATACCAAGAACTGGGGAGGCCACCCAAGAGGCTGATGAGGCCCCTGAAGGGTTAGGAGGGCATGTGTAGAGTACATTGAAGCCACAGAGATATAACAGTAAGCAATTAAATTTCATTAGATTGGATTGCTAAAGTAGCAGAAATAAAATTACCTTTTCATTAAAATTTCAACAATTACAATTATGCACAGAGTCCAACCCAAAGGAAAGACAACAAGTCTAGCACAGTACAATCAGACAGAAAGAAACGTACGCAGAAGTCGGGAGAAGCCCGACGCAGGTACGGCTGGCAGCTACAACAGCAAGAGAGCGCTCCACCAAGAACAGCAGAGGCAGACAGCGAAACCCACCTGAAAAGCAGCAGGGGTGAGTCTCAACAGAAACTCAGTAGGGGTCACGCGGATCCCCACTGGACAGCGCACTAAGCAACGGAAGCAACAACAAAGCAGCAGGAACAGCGGGTGTAGCAAAGCAGGAAAAGCTACACTACAAAGCTGTACAACTACCGCTAAAAAGCAATAAAGAAACAGACGGGAAGTAGGAGTAGGGAACACGCAGGAGAGGGGTGAGAACACGCACCAAACAAGCGGCTGCCGAACTAACCTCGGCACCCCAAACTACTCCAAACAAAAAGGCAACAGATGGTTGACCCTAAACTCACACAGAAGGGTACACCCGTCTGTCAACCAGCCCCAAACAATCAAGGTCTAGACAAGACCTAGACAGACGCCAAACAAACACGTACACGACTGGAAACATCGTGTACACAGCCCCACGCACGATCAGAACACCGTGCGGACAACAAAACACTGACCCCGAGTACAGCCACGAACGAGCAACTCGCAAAGGTCAGAGCGCACAGGAAAACACGAGAGCTACGCGTCACGTGACGGAAGCACCTCCTTACAAAGCCAGCCGCGTCCACTGACGCCTTACGCCGCACCTCAAGTGTCTCGCCTACAGCACTGCTACAACAACAGCAGAGACATAGACACAAGCTGAACCAAACATGAACAACATAACAAGTAACTAGTCAGGGTCACGCCTGTCGACATAAGTCCTCTGTCCCTGACCACGTGTGCACACACTGGCTATAGCCTAAGCCAGGTCCTCTAGCTAGTATTCTCCCTCGGTAGGACGCTACCGTTGGCTAGGAGCCCGCGGAACTAACTACAAACCGCTCACCGGGAACACCCTCCGCCATCCGCTAGCGGGTCGGCACCTCTCGGCCTTAGGTCAACAACAAGTGGAGGCTTCACACGACACAGAAACTCAAAACACAAGTGCCGAAGTACAAACAGGCAACCACGCCCATCAACACGTACTTCGAAGCACCAAATGGCAGCATCGCCACTGCCGACAACTCAGGACGAGTAACTAGACCTCCTATGTAACGATCCTGAGTCGAACGACTCAAAGGCAAGATCGTCACAAATAGCGGAACAAGCCGCCAATCGGTCTAATCCTAGGCCAGAGAAACCACGCTCCGCAGAAAATAACACACGGAGGCCTGAGGGGAACATCAAGAACCCTGAGCACAGCTGGACATGCAAACCGAGGTAGAACAACACCTCAAAGCATCCAGGAGCAGTGTCTCGGATAGGACAGAACCGCCAAGACACGCACAGACAAGGTCACATGTCAACCACTGGATCAACCGGGTTGACCTGAACCAAACAACAACAGCATACAGAAGCAGGATCAAGAATCCTACCACAAGTAAGAAGACTCTTGGCTACCTTACAACGTAGTCTTAACCCTCATAGGACGTCAGGAGACATCCACGGGACAACGGGCAGACCACTAGGCCAAGCCAAGACACACAACAATCAACGAACGGAAAACCACGGCACAAGGAAAGTAACGCACGAGCCCTAGACCGCTACTAGCAAGTGACGGTCTAGACCATAACCGTTATTTCCCAAACGACGGACGGACACAGGCCGTCGCTCACCACCCTGACAATCTACAAAACCACACTAAAGCCAAGTAACGCACAGCACCAGGCGCGTTACAAGCAAACGACGCACGGAGGCTCCACCGTTACTTCCAACGGCATAGCCACCAAGACCAAACGAAGTAACGCACAACGCTAGGCACGTTACAACAAAACAACGCGGCAGGAGAGGGCCGTCAGAGACAACGACGCACAGGGGCCTATCCGTTACTTCCAACGGCATAGCCACCCTCAACCCAGCACAACAGCAAACGACGGACGGAGGCACGCGCGTTACTCACAAACGACGCACAGGGACTCCACCGTCACTTCCAACGGGACAGCCACCCAACCTCGTCCACGCAGAATATAACGGCCAGGGGCAGGCGCGTTATACTCGAAATAACGGACGGAAACCCATCCATCAGGGAAACCGCCTCAACAGGTCAAAGTCAGTCAACGGAAAGTAACGGCCAGGGCAGGGCGCGTTAATTCCATCTAACGCACTGGGTCAAGTGCGTTAGACCAACCGACTAAACCTCAGAACAAAATGACAAAAGCGAAGTGACGGCCAGGCACTGGCGCGTCACACGGGAACGACGCTCCACTCTTGGGCCGTCGCTTACCCAGAAGCAAAAGAGCTCAAAACCCTCAAACTAAGTAACGGTCTGTCGTGGGATCGTCAGAAACAAGTAACGGTCGCTGGCTAGACCGCTACTTTGGTCACGGCGGGAAAACAAAGGAATGGCCGGATCGGCCCGTTCCACGCCCCATTCACGCCGAAACGCAGGGGAGACAAACCACAACGACAAATAACAACACCAGGGGACTCAAAACCCCACATGCAACCTCAAAAACGCAAGATCCGGGCGATTTAGACAAATCAACCCAAAGTGGGTCACCGAGGTTCCCGGGCTTCTACCGGCCTCGAATGAACACCAAATCACACGAAATCAACGTGGATGGGATTCTAACATCCCAGCGGTCAGTTAGAAACTAACTACGCCGCAAACAGTCGCCGTTTACCGGCTGACCCTAAAAACCACGTAAATCACGGTTTAGGCAAAACAAGCCCAAACACACTCGTTTCCTAGCCGAACGCCGTGCAATGGCAGGGAAAACGAAGATGGAGAAGCGAGGATCCGTCACCCTACCTCCACCGAAGAAACCGTACCCCGAAAGGACTACACCACGCTGAAAACCACTCGCGAACCGATTTCACCGGCTTTGAATCCACCGTTCGGGATCGCGCCAGAATCGATCCGATCCTCGCCCCATCGCGCACCTAGCCAGCTCCACATGTAATACCCTCAAATATAGTTAAGTTGTACTCTATATCATCGAGGCGCCTTTTCGAGTATCGGCTCAGTTCTTGGAAAGAACTCCGAAGTTAAGCGTGCTTAATGGGGAGTAGTACTGGGATGGGTGACCTGCCCGGGAAGTCCCCCATTCTGGAGCCGATCACTGTTAAAAAGGGATAAAACCGTGAGGTCGGTAGGCCAAAGCGGACAATACCTCGACGGTATAGAGTACGGGGCGTGACAGAATGGTATCAGAGCCATACCCCAGCCGGAAGTGTGGGAACTAAGTGCCATGCAGGGCAAAGTGCTACACTATGGGAGCCACCTCTTGAACCCGCAATGGGACAAAGTGCTACATAGTGGGAGCAACCTCTTGAGCCTGTAGGGGCCACCTCTAGAATCCTACCTGCCTGGGGGTTTGATTGTGTGCTATATGTGCCCAGCGACGAGGACGTCGCCTATATAAGAGGGGTACATTGTAATACCCTTAAATATAGTTAAGTTGTACTCTATATCATCGAGGCGCCTTTTCGAGTATCGGCTCAGTTCTTGGAAAGAACTCCGAAGTTAAGCGTGCTTAATGGGGAGTAGTACTGGGATGGGTGACCTGCCCGGGAAGTCCCCCATTCTGGAGCCGATCACTGTTAAAAAGGGATAAAACCGTGAGGTCGGTAGGCCAAAGCGGACAATACCTCGACGGTATAGAGTACGGGGCGTGACACCACAGCCTCGCCATCTCGCCCACGCACGCCTCCGTCTGCAGCCGGAGCCGAAAAGGGGAGAGAACGAGAGAGAACGGGAGAGAGAGAGGCGATCGCACGAATGAGGGAAGAGAGAGGAAAGAAAAAGAAAAAGGAAAGAAATTAGGAAATTTTCCTAATTTCCGAAAATTCCAAAAATGCGCCGAAAATGCACAAATTCAGAAAAATACGCAAAAATAGTCGAAACGACCGGCTCGAAGAGTACAACGTCGCTGTAGCATCCACGAGTTCGAGAATCGACAAACAAACTCACCGTAGGGTTCCGTAACTAGTACGTGAGAAAAACTCACACGGCTCGTCAAACTCAACTCGGAAGCCACGAAAGCGAACCGAAACTCAACGAAACCAATCCGAAACAAATCCGAAAAATCCAACGAAGATCCCACGAGACCTGCAAAGGACTCAGCAAAGATCCGCCAAGAAATCGGGTTATTACAACCGTGGATCAAATCCAGGCCAGTCAGCTCCGTTGAGAACCACATTGTGGATTTCATTTTTCAGCGTTCTGTTTGCTGAAGTTATTTTCATTTCGTGTTTCTGTTTTCCTTTTTCTATTTGGTTATCCTTGTTCTTCCGATTCTCAGTATTGAGGTCGGGTTCCTCCTGTGGGTCAGGAGAAGGGAGACTTGTCTCCGGTTCTGGGCTTGTGGCTTGCAAGTCCAGGGGTCCCTCCGGCTGGAGGAAGAGAGGTCTTCGACCTCTGGTTTGCTGGTGACTGGAAGTCACTCGTTGGGTCCCTCCTGGTCTGGAGGAAGAGAGGTCTTCGACCTCTGGTTTCCAAGTGACTGGGAGTCACTTGGGGTGCCCCTCCGGTTGGGAGGAAGAGGGGAGTTTGTTCCCATGGTCAAGCTGTGTGTCAGCACCTGTTGCAGACTGAGTCTGCTTGGTTCTAGCATTGGCTAGTGAAGCCTCACTCCGGTTGGGAGTGAGGGGTGGATGTAGGTCTGGAGGATCGAACCACCTAAAAATCTTTTGAGCAATGGTTTGCTTTGTATGCTTGCTTCCGCTAGATGCTTGGATAGGCGCGCTCTATGTGTTTGCTCATAAGTTTAATTGAATTTGTTTCATTCTGTGATTGCGTCTAGCATCTGAGTTTTTAATTGGCCATTATTCATAGAAGGATACATTCACCCCCCTCTGTATCCTGGCCTAGCACCCTAACACTTCAGGCTCTACAGGAAACTGAGACTGAAACCACTGAGGTGGGTGGACTTGTTAAAGGTACACTTCTTGTCTTTGATACGCCAGCATTTGTTATATTTGATACCGGAGCGATGCATTCTTTTATTTCTCAGAATTTTGCTAAGTCCTTAACTGTGAAACCGGTATTGATGAATTCTCTATTGGAAATTTCAACTCCGATTGGTTCAGGTTCAGCAATTAAGTATTACTACCCTTCTAGCAAGATCTTGATTAATGGGTAGAATATGCCAGCTGATTTGGTTTGTATGGCAATGAAGGATTATGATGTAATCCTAGGAGCTAATTTGTTGGATAGAAATGAGGCCAATGTTCAATGTAGATATAGCTCCGTGTCTTTTTCTGGACACCCTGAGCTTTCTTTTGTTGGGGTAAGGCACTCTAGATCTGTGCCGTTCATTTCGGCCCTTCGAGCTGAGAAGTTAATGAAGAAAGGATGTCCGGCTTTTCTAGCCTTGGTTTCTTTAACTGATAAGAAAGGATCTGAGATTAAGGATATCCCTATTGTCCGAGATTTTCCTGACGTCTTTCTTGAGGATTTGCTAGGACTTTCGCCTGAGAGAGAGGTAGTCTTTTCTATTGATCTAATTCCTAGCGCATCTCCTGTTTCTAAGGCTCCGTACCGTATGTCTCCTGCGGAGTTGAGAGAATTAAAGAGACAATTGATGGAGTTGCTCGAGAAAGGGTTTATTCATCCGAGTACTTCCCCGTGGGGAGCCCCCATGTTGTTTGTACGAAAGAAGGATGGTTCGTTAAGACTATGCATTGACTACCGACAATTGAACCAGCTTACTGTCAAGAACAAGTATCTATTGCCGAGGATAGATGAACTATTCTATCAGATAGCGGGAGCATCATATTTCTCAAAAATTGATCTTTGATCAGGATATCACCAGCTACGGATAAAGGAGGAGGATGTCTTTAAAACTTCCTTCCGTAGCAAGTACAGGTAATTTGAATTCGTAGTAATGCCTTTTCGACTAACGAATGCTCCTGTAGCTTTCATGCAGTTGATGAATAGTGTGTTCCGACCCTACCTAGATCAGTGGGTCGTGATGTTTATTGATGATATTTTGATATACTCCAAGAATGAAGAAGAGCGTGCTGAGCACTTGGGGATGGCATTGCGATTGTTAAGGGATCACCAATTGTACGCCAAGCTTAGCAAATGTGACTTCTGGATGCAGGAAGTGTCCTTTCTAGGACACATTATCACTAAGGAGGGAATTTCTGTTGACCCATCGAACGTAGAGGCAGTAAGAGACTAGAATAGGCCTACAAATGTCACTGAAGTAAGAAGTTTTCTAGACCTAGCAGGTTACTATTGAAGATTCATTAAGGATTTCTCCAAAATTGTGGTACCCCTTACTAGATTGACCCGCAAGGAGAATCGGTTTGAGTGGCCGAAACATTGTGAGAAGAGTTTTCAAACTCTGAAGGACTGTTTGACCACTGCCCCTATTTTGGTTTTGCCTTCTGGAGAAGGGAGATTTAAGGTCTACACGGACGCTTCAGGCATTGGCTTGGGTTGTGTGCTTATGTAGAATGGCAGGGTTATAGCCTATTCCTCGAGGTAATTGAGGAAGCATTAAGAGAATTACCCCGTCCATGACTTGAAACTTGCTGCAATAGTGTTTGCCCTGAAAATTTGGAGGCACCATTTATACGGAGAGGCTTTTACCGTGTTCTCTGATCATAAGAGCCTTAAGTACTTATTTTCTCAAAATGAACTTAACATGAGGCAGAGAAGGTGGCTTGAATATTTGAAGGATTTCGATTTCTTTATTGAGTACTGTAGAAACCCGATAATCAAAAATGAGAAATAAAATTTTCAATTTCATTATGTAATTAAAATTTTCATGAAATAATCAAATTTCATTTTTACTATATGAAATAAACTAGTTTATCGAATTTACTTGAATTAACTAGAAGTAAATAGATATTAAATGCTTTAAATCTTAGATAAATCATAGTAAGCCCAATAAAAGTCCATGTAATGGATTAGGTTTACAATTGGCCCATTGTATAATCCATAATGGGCTGAATTAATGGTTAAAGGATTCAATAAAGGTTAAATTAACCTTAAATTCGTAACATGTGTTTAATATGATATTTAAGGGATTATAATAACCCCATTTCTAGAAGTTTGACTCAAAAATCGACCCTTACCTAACAGCCCACCTTAGACCAGCCGAAATTGCATTGTTTTCACACCTAAGATGGGCTAGATTAAGAGGAGAAATGGCATTTTTCTTCTAATTCGGAGTTGGAAAGTTTGACATTGTTAGGCAAGGAATCTTGACACATTTGGCCATAAATAGAACCCCATTCGACCCTCAAACCATCCCTGGAGGTTAAGTATACGCTGCTGCGAAGATTGGTGGAGATTTGAAGGGAGATTTGGAAGATCAAAGGGTTTTCCTATATTTAGGGATATTTCTTTAGATCCATCTAAAGGTACGTGTCTCTCAGGTTAAACTCTAATTAAATCATGCCATGTTGTTCATTTTTCTGTCCTCTTTCCATTAATTAAAACCAAAACCAGCCGCACCGCACCTCGGCACAAATAAATATTACTAGTCTTGTATCAACTCACAACTCAAGCCCCCATCCTATGCCTAAACTCTAATTAAATCATGCCATGTTGTTCATTTTTCTGTCCTCTTTCCATTAATTAAAACCAAAACCAGCCGCACCGCACCTCGGCACAAATACCGCACCGCACCGCACCGCACCTCGGCACGGCACGGCACGGCACGGCACGGCACGGCACGAATAAATATTACTAGT
Organism: Amorphophallus konjac; assembly: GCA_022559845.1. NCBI lineage: Eukaryota > Viridiplantae > Streptophyta > Magnoliopsida > Alismatales > Araceae > Amorphophallus > Amorphophallus konjac. The sequence continues at coordinate 229,448,489 of CM040120.1, forward strand.
CTTGTATCAACTCACAACTCAAGCCCACATCCTATGCCCCTTGGGTCCTGACCCAAGGGTGAGCCCTCCAACATATAAAGCCATGCAAGTTTTTGTAACTTCCAATGTGGGACTAAACTTAAGTCACTATACAATAAGAACTATACCCTTTGAAAATTCACGTTAATTATACGCATTTAGTCACCAAAAGTAAGAAAAGGTAATATTAACATGTTTTAATTCTTACATCATGTTAAAAATTTATTTTTGTAGAATGGAATTATTTTTACATGTAAAAATCTAATTTTCACCATATTAGTTTATACATACTAAAAATTGTTTCCAAACATGTTAAAACTATTTCCAGCATGTTAAAAATGACTTCCAATATGATAAAATTATTTTATACATACTGAGATATAAAAATTATTTTCAACATGTTAAAATCTATTTAAAGCTATTTTTGTGCATATGAAACCTAATTTCCTATTAAATAATTAGTAAAATGATGCATGAAAATTACTTCCAGCATGATAAAATTTCTTCCAGTATGGTAAAATTATTCCAACATGTTAGAATTATTTTTAGCATGGTAGAATTATTTTCAGTGTATTAAAGCTATTTTTCAGCATGATAATTCTATTTTCCTATCAAATAATTAGCAAATAAATATAGAAAAATTATTTTTAGCATGATAAAAATTATGTTGTCATCAGAGAATTTCTGTAATCAGCATGGTAAACTTATCTTATCATCCTATCAGTAAGTTAATATATGAGAATTATTTTAGCATGTTATGTATTAATTTTAGCATGTTAAATATTAATTTCTAGCATGTTAAAAATTAAATCCAGCATGAAAATTTTATTTTAACCATCTTATCAGTAAAGTAACATATAAAAATCATTTTCAACATGTTAAGATTATTTTCAGCAAATTAGAGTTATTTTTGACATAAAATTCTATTTTATTATCGTACGGTTAATTAATGTATGATTAAGTACTAATATCTAAACTCATGGTTGTAATTCATAAAGCATATATTTTCATAACTAAAACTCTATGTTTTTTGATTCTGAGATTTAGCTAAGATATTTAAAAATTAATTCTAATCAATTACTATCTTAAATTTTCTTCCTACTTACCGTTCATTTTTGAACTCCACGACTTAATGTCGTTAAACATTATGCCTTCAATTGTTATCCACTTTTCTTGCAACTTCTGAAATAATCTGTGCTTATTACAAACATCATATTCTTGAAAAGTCTTGGCCATATACATTAAAGTGGATGTCTAAATGTACTTGGGATCTTCGGATCCATATGACTCAATGCCTGACATTAATGGGGCCCGGTCTGGTCCTGGGGGGAGCGCCCGAAAGTACTTGTGCCCATGGGAGTTGATTGACCAATGGTGTGGCATTGCACCGAAGTGCATGATAGATTTACTTGATACGGCATTCCACTATTCGTACTTGTTTACTTGAAAATTACATGAATTACTTGACTTGCGTGAAAATGGCCAATTACATGAAATTCTTTACTTGTTCAAAGTCATTACTTGGAAATTCATCTTGATATCATATCATCTCAATTACTTAAAAATTATATTCATATTTATACACTTCCCGATACAAGTTAGAAAATTGTTTAAATTGCTAACACTTAAAGATTGCCTGGATCATAGAGATATAAAATCCGACTGAGCTTTTAGCTCACCCTACGTTTTGGTTAATTGTTGCAGGAAATGAAAATGTACAAGGGAATGGACAAGTGTGAGAGAGTGATTTTCCTTTTTACCTAGGTTTATGTAGATCATTAGTGTTTTACAAGAATGATGTACTTTGGGATTGGAAGTTTGTAATTGCTTTTATGGCTTATGAATTAGTGATGTAAACTTCATTTTTATGGAATAAAAATATCATTTTTTCCGTTCATTTCTGACTTTAGAAATAAAATTGTACATGCTCTGATCGACACGCGTGTTTACGACTCGTCGCGCCCTCGATATTCCGCGTCGGGATGTGACAAGTACCATCCTGGAAAAGGCAATGTGGTGGCTGATGCCTTGAGCCGCAAGCCAATAACAAAATTGTCAAGTCTCATGTTGCAAGAATGGAGACTGCTGGAATAGTTAGCTAGTTTGGATCTTAATGTTAGCAAGGATCGGGTCATGATCGCTCAGTTTCAACTTCGTCCTGAATTATTAACGGAAATCAAGTCCCTGCAAGAAAATGATCCTATGTTGGTAGAAGTCAAGGGGAATCTGAGAAATAGACTAGATTTTATGTTAGCCAATGACGGTCGGTTATTATTTCAAGGAAGAACATGTGTTCCTGATGTGACAAAAGTAAAAGGCAAGATTTTAGAAGAAGCTCATAGGTCCAACTATACAATTCACCCTGGAGGTACTAAGATGTATCAGGATTTAAAAAGGACCTTTTGGTGGCCGAGCATGAAAAAGGAAGTGGCAGAATTTATGAGTAGATGCTTGGTATGTCAGCAAGTCAAGGCTTAACATTTCAGACCCGCAGGGAAGTTAAAGCCGCTCGATATACCACAATGGAAGTGGGAAAGTGTCGGCATGGATTTTATCATGGGTCTCCCTAGAACTCGTAGTGGATTTGATGCAATATGGGTCATTGTGGATAGACTGACAAAGTCCGCTCATTTCTTATCCATTAAGTCAAAGTGGACATTTGATGTTTTGTCTGCCCTATATATGAAGGATGTGGTAAGACTGCATGGAGTACCGGTAAGCATTGTGTCAGACAGAGACCCCCGGTTTACTTCGCATTTTTGGAAAGGACTGCAAGAATCCTTGGGCCCCGATCAAACCCTTCCTGTTATCTTAGCTTCCAATCTTACCCCTACCCAAGAAACACTTCTCCTAGAAGTCCTTAGGACTCACAAGGGTGCCATAGGTTGGACAGTGGCCGATCTTAAGGGGATAAGTCCGTCTATTTGCATGCATCACATTTACATAGAGGACAACGCTAAACCTAGTCGGGAAATGCAAAGAAGGTTGAACCCAAACATGAAGGAGGTGGTGAAGAAGGAGGTTGGCAAATGGCTCGATGCGGGAATTATTTATCCTATATCGGATAGCCAATGGGTGAGTCCCACTCAAGTGGTTCCTAAGAAATCGGGACTCACCGTGGTCCAAAATGAAAAAGGAGAAGATGTGCCCACTAGGCCCACCACAGGATGGAGAGTGTGTATTGATTATAGGAAACTCAATGCCATGACCAAAAAGGACCATTTTCCACTCCCCTTTATTGACCAAATTCTGGAGAAATTGGCAGGCCAAAGATATTTTTGTTTCCTAGATGGATATTCTGGGTACAATCAAGTGGCCATTTATCCAGAAGACCAAGAGAAGACCACATTCACTTGCCCATATGGAACATTTGCCTTTCAGAGAATGCCATTCGGTCTTTGCAACGCACCGGCCACTTTTCAAAGGTGCACGATGGCCATTTTCTCCGATATAGTAGGAGAATTCTTGGAGATCTTTATGGATGATTTTTCTGTGTTTGGGGAGTCATTTGAAAATTGCTTAGAAAATTTGAAGAAAGTGCTTGCAAGATGTATTGAAACAAACCTTGTTCTTAGTTGGGAAAAGAGCCACTTCATGGTTCAAGAGGGCATAGTCTTGGGCCACATTGTGTCTGAACGTGGTATAGAGGTAGACAAGGCAAAAATTGACCTCATTTCTAATCTCCCTCCTCCAACCTCGGTGAAGCAAATCCGTTCATTCCTTGGCCATGCCGGCTTCTACCGCCGGTTCATCAGCAACTTTTCTAAGATTGCCCGCCCGTTAACTCTTCTCTTGGCCAAAGATGCCCCATTCCATCTAGATGATGCTTGCTTAAGGGCTTTTAATACCCTTAAAGAGACTTTGACCAAGGCACCCATTCTCCGATCTCCCAATTGGTCTTTACCTTTTGAAATCATGTGTGATGCCTCCGACTATGCTATCGGGGCAGTTCTAGGCCAAAGAATTGACAAGTGTCCGGTGGTGATATATTATGCAAGTCGCACCCTCGCTGATGCTCAGCTTAACTACACCACCACAGAAAAGGAGCTGTTAGCTGTTGTCTTTGCCCTTGAAAAATTTCGATCATATCTCTTAGGGGCAAAAGTCATTGTGTACTCTGATCACTCAGCTCTCAAATATTTGTTCTCCAAGAAGGATGCCAAGCCTAGACTCATTAGGTGGATCCTCTTACTCCAAGAATTTAATCTTGAGATCCGTGATAAAAAAGGTTCTGAGAATAAAGTTGCCGATCATCTTTCTCGGATTCTCACAGCTGATAATGCTCTTTTGCATGATTCATTTCCAGATGAACACCTCTTGTCCATCACCCATAGTCAAGTCCCATGGTTTGCAGACATTGTCAACTACTTAGCTGTGGGACAAATTCCTAATGGGTGGTCTAAACATGAAAAACAACATTTCTTTGCCAAAATCAAGCACTATTTCTGGGAAGATCCTGAATTGTTCCACATGGGTCCGGATCAAATAATTAGAAGGTGTGTCCCCGAGGAGGAACAACAAAGCGTTCTGAACTTTTGTCACACTTTAGGTTGTGGGGGACACTTTGCGGGAAAGAAAACAGCCGCTAAAGTGTTACAAAGTGGATTCTTCTGGCCCACTCTCTTCAAAGATGCCTATGAATTTAGCAAGACTTGTCTTAGGTGTCAAGCCATTGGAAATATGAGCAAACGGGATATGATGCCACTCAACCCCATTCTAGTGGTCGAAATCTTTGATGTTTGGGGAATTGATTTTATGGGACCCTTTCCACCATCATTCGGACATGAGTACATTCTTGTGGCAGTCGACTATGTGTCTAAATGGATTGAAGCCATTGCCACCCGAACTAATGATCACAAAGTTGTCATGAAGTTTGTCCGAAAGAATATATTTTCAAGGTTCGGGTGTCCGAGGGCGATCATTAGCGATGGAGGTTCTCATTTCACTCATGCCCAATTCCGAGCTCTTCTAGGGAAATATGGGATAACTCATAAGATTGCCACCCCCTATCACCCCCAAACAAGTGGTCAAGTGGAGACATCCAATAGGGAGATCAAAAACATCCTACAGAAATCTGTTAGGCCCGATAGGAAGGATTGGTCCGAAAGATTGGATGACGCTCTTTGGGCCTATCGGACAGCATACAAAACCCCCATTGGAATGTCTCCATATAGGTTAATCTTTGGAAAAGCTTGCCACCTACCCGTTGAGCTTGAGCATAGGGCCTATTGGGCTATTAAGCAGTTCAATTTTGACTTAGCCCAAGCTGGATCTCATAGGGCCCTACAACTAAATGAGTTGGAGGAGTTGAGGAATGAAGCCTATGAAAATGCCAAGATTTACAAAGCCAAGACCAAAGCTTTCCATGATAAACACATTGTGAGAAAATCATTTCAACCTGATCAAAAAGTTTGGCTCTTTAATTCAAGGTTGCACTTATTCCCCAGAAAATTAAAGTCTAGATGGGATGGACCATTTGTTGTGCTCAAAGCCTTTGATCATGGTGCTGTTAAAATTCTAGATCCTAAAAATGGTCAAATTTTCACTGTCAACGGTCAGCGTCTCAAACTCTACTTGGAGAACACACAACTTCCATCAAAGGAATCAATCCCACTGAGTGACCCATGATAAATACAAGAATGTTGTCTGTCTGAAGACGTTAAACTTAGCGCTTGTTGGGAGGCAACCCAACCATTTCTCTTCAAAAATCTAGTGAGTCATTTTCATTTATGTTTGTAGGAGCTGGAAGAAGTCGTTCGTAAAACTGCCTGCCAAAATAGCCACGTCTACGCACCCCAGGTTGTACCTTTCCTTCCCAAACATTCATGTATGCATTGTCTTGTTCATATATTCTACATGCCATTGAGGACAATGTCATTCAAGTTGGGGGGAGAGAAATATTTTCATGATGCATATAGTTCTGTCTTGCATGTCATCATAAAAAGATGTAAACCCCATTTTGAGTTTCATGAGTCATGCTTAAATTAAAAGTAATTCTAGAATAGAAAAGGCTAGGGAGAAGGATGATGGAAAATTTAGTCAATCTAGCCATGGAAAACTGATGTAAGAATCTCTTTAAAGTTCATGTGCACTAAAAAAAAAAAATATTTTACATTACACACTAATGAAACAAGCAAGACAAGCCCTCTGCTATTTTAGGTATATTGTCTGATATTCTGCACTTCTTAAGAAACGAGATCTTTATACAAAGCTTTCTACCAAATTGTCTATCAAATAAGTGCAATGGCACTATAAAAAAAAGAAGAAGAAAAAACACCATGAAAAATGCCCCTAATCTTAGTAATCGGGCCTACTTCACCTAAGACGTGTTGAGGTTCGCGTAAAACGGAAAAGGGAACCTGGATCTGCGAAACTGGGCCTGCTTCTCCTAAGGCAAGAGTCAAGATTCACGTTGAGCTGTGAAGGGTAGTGCAGCATCATGTGTGGTATAAAAGATCCCAAAGGGACAAAACAATAAGGCAGACAAAAAACTAATATACTTAATGCTCTGATTTAAGAGGTGCAGGGTTGAAAGGCATTTGCTTGGAATAGCGAATGGGGGATGCAATTGTCTAAGCTGTGGATTTGGTAGTTACACATGCACAAGTGCTATTGAGCTTTAATTTGTATTCTTAATCATGTACTATTAAGTTCCTACATAAGGCTAGTGCGCATTGATGATTCCAGATTCCTAATATTTGGTTGATTCTATGAAGGGATAACTGGACATGAGAGCATGAATTTTGCAAACTCTTGTTAGTCCTAAAATTCAATTTATTGGCATTGCTAAGGGACTAGCAATGAGTAAGTTAGGGGGTGTGATAAGTGTCCATTTCTTATGACAATTCATTGCATGTACACCATTTTATGTGCACATAATTAGGTAATTATGCATATTTCATAGTTAACCTCAACTCTGCATTTAAATTGGAGCTTTCACGTAAATTGATTAATTCAATTGTCTTATTTAATAATAAATTAAAGTTGAGGACCATGAGCATTAATTCTCCATTACATAATCATGAGTATTTGAGATTGATGTGCACATTGTGGTAATTTTTATGGACTAAAGTACAATTATGTGTGTGTAGGACACCGAAGGTAATTACAAAAGAAGCCGGGGGCAAAAGGGTCATCACCATTTTGACCAAGTCAAATAAAGAATTCAAATTATTTTGGTTGGAGGGAAAGGAAAGTTCAAAATTTTGAATTCAAAGTTTGAAAAGGAGGAATCCAAACTTTAAGTTTGGAAAGGAGGAAAAGGACATTCAAAGTTTGAATTAAATGAGAGACATGATGAGCCTTGGGAAATGGGGTGCCTAAAGTCCAAGAAAGAGGGTGCCCACCTACTTTTACTCTTCCCCATGCATCATATTCCATTTGAATCTCAGCCATTCATCTCCTTTTGATATAATCTCCACCCTCTATCTACCAAACTTTCCCTATAAATAACCAATGGTAAGGAGGAGGAAAGGAGTTCTTTTTTTTTGAGCAATCTTTCACTCTCCCTCTTTCTCTCCTAACCTTAGGCCTCCGGTTTCTCCCATTTACTCACCCTCCAAAGGCAGCTTCAACAACAAAGGCAACTTCCTCCCGATGTACACGGTGATCTCTTTCAAGGCGGAGCGATCCTCTCCAAAGCTCGGCGAGGAGGAGACGACGGCGTCATCACCATTGCTACTACTATCTTCATATCTCAGGCCCATCTTTTTGTCATTACTTTTATGTTATGTTACTTCATTGTAATCTTGTCACCTCTTTGTTGTAAGCTTGTCTTGCACTTCATGTACCTTTTCTTTTAAGTTAATGAAGAGAGTTGTTCTTTTGATCTAGTTCTTGATCTTCTTCCATCTCTACCCTCTTCTTCTATCTCTTCTTTTCACTTCATGCAATTAATTTCTATAGCATAGGCGCATAATCATATGTGTTTTTAATTAAGTGTTAGAATCGTTCTTTGTTTCATCATTTTTTTCAAACAATCAAATCATAAATATTTTCCAAAGGAGTCCAAAGTTTTTAACTCTAAAAATCTCTTCTTCCTTGTGGATTCGACCCGTGCTTGTCCTAATACTACATTCTCTTTTGATCATTTTGTGCGAGTTCGATTTTAAGATTGTTAGCGCGCGTGTTTTAAACGACAAACTTTCGCGTTATCAGCTTCTGATTTGAATCGGAGAATGTAGGCCCGAAGTTTCTCCCCTTGCGCCTGTTTGAGGGCCAAAAGCCCCGCTACCGACCTTGGGGGACCGCTGCCGGTGAAACTCTCCTTGAATACTCACCCGAATTGCTTGAAGTCTCGGATGGATCTGGGGGCGAGGGCTCGGAACCATACTTGGGAGCCTTGGACCAAGGTGGTCGCAAAGGCTCAGCACTTGATGGCGTCGGACGCTCCGTGAAGGGTCATTAGGGCGTCGAAGCTGTCAAAGTGGTCGGCCGGGTCACCCTGGCCGTCGTAGGGGCTTGAAGGTCGGGATGGAGGCTCTGGGAGATACCTCTGCCTTCAAGATAGGGTCAGAGAATGGGGATCTCTCCTCGTCCTCTAGTGGAGAGGTCTTCAGCAGGGCTCGTAGGGCGCGCTCCTGCTCTGCGAAACGCCTCTCAAATTCTCGTAGCCGGATGGATAGCTCTGGCTGCCGCTGCGCCGTGGGGCTGGGTGGGCCTGAAGGCAGGCTGTCATGGAGCTCCCTGGGGACTCCGATCTCCAGGAGGGGACGGCGTGCCCAATGCCTGCCCCGCTTCGGCGTAGACGAAGCCTCTTGCTCCGGAGGGGGGGCTTGCGAGGGTCCTCCTGCTTTGTTACGGATGAGCTGCTGCCCTCGGAGGGTGAAGCGGCCTCCGGTGGTGTGTTGGGACACGTTTTCGTGGGGAGGGCTCTCCGGAGGGACGCGTGACCTTCCATCCCTGGCCGCCTGGGTCCTCATGAGTTCCACGAGACATCCAGTTTTGCGTTGAGGGCTTGGAACGCGTCGGTGCGGCCGTTGAGCGGTAGCCCTACCGCCGTGGGAGGAGGGGGCGACAGCCGTACCGCAGGGAGAGGGGGTGGTCCGTCGGCGGGAGTGCTGGCACCGGAGGGGGGGGGGTTTCGGAGGCTTGTGAGGGGCCTTCCCCCGCCGCCACCGCGGCCTTTCCCCTATCGCCGGTGGACCTCTTCCTTGAGCTTCTTCTCACCATACTAGCACTTTGGTCGTTTCCCACAGACGGCACCAGAACGGGGGGGCGTGATCTCGCGCTTGTCCTGAGCTGAGAGGATGATCACCTAATAGTGAACTGCAAAGAAAGGGAAATGAATCAGGAGGCCCAGGGATGGTTCCCTAGGGAAAACCCTCCGAAGCTTAAGTCAGTAGAGCACTGGTGGAAGGTATTTGAGGGAGGTAGAGAGAGGTGTGCGAGATCCCCCAACACCAAAGTGGTGAAGTGGTTCTTGCTCAGGAAGCTTTAGGCGTATCTTGGCCTTACCTTTCACTGGAGGGAGTCCCAGGTTTATATAGTGTGCTCACCTTATGAGTCCCGTAAGCTGAGGAGTTTCAGGCGGGAGTTACGTCCTCATCATGAGATCGTTACGTCCTCATCGTGGGATCTTCATGGTCTTAAGGGATCATGGATCCTTTATCCTCATCAACTCCTGCTCATAAAAGGGCTCTCAACGGCTGCGTGGATAAGCGCTTGTCAGTCGGTCGAGCGTAAAAGGTGCCAGCCCTGTCTGGGTGATAGGCATAGCTCGGATATAGGCAAGTCGGAGTGGGTGCAAAGCGCTCGCCCCTATCCCGATGGAGGGATAACTCGGGCTTGGGTCTTTCTCCGTTCTGACGCTCGGGCCTTCCGAGCCTAAGGGCCGCCGAGGAAGGATGGGATCCCGAGTGATCTTTATTGGACTTTTTTGCCAAAGTGGGCCCTAGAGGGCTGTCACTTGGATGAGCTGAGCCTCGTTCGGTCCTGATGGGCCTAGTTTGGCTGCTCTTAATTGGGCTATAGAAATCCCCCTCTCCACCTATGACTGCAACTCAGCCTAAAGCTTGTTTCACGTGTTTCTTGTGTGTTTTTGGTACGCTGAGCCAAGATGGGCTTAAGTTTTCTGCTCTTGATCATTCCAACCATGAATCTTATGGTTCCTACTCAATTATTGGAAATCTCCCTTTAATCTTAGAAATTTATTTACATGGCTTGACCTTGAAATTCTTGGCCGACTCCAATGAATGTCTAGATATTACTTGGGATCTTGGATCCACCAAATCAATGCCAATGCGTCATAAGGGCCCGGTCTAGTCCTTGGAGGAGCGCCCGAAAAGTACTAGTGACCCGGGGAGTTATATTGACATGGTGAGGTATTGCACCGAGTGCATGACTAGCGTGTGTCTATGACATTCATCCCTTTATTAGTTTCCTACATGGAATTTATCTTGATATGATATGCTTGTTACATGCTTGACCGGCCAATTCCTGGAAATTGATATATTTATATTCAATTCATTCTATTAGTTTCGTTCCCTAAATTCTTATGTTAACTTATTTTTTATCGTTCTTATTTCACAAGCACGACAGTTAATTAATTGGCTAAAAACTTAAACCTTGCCTGCTATTACCTACTGAGCTCTCGCTCACCCAGTTTTTCCCCCTTTTTCAGGTAACTCTGGTGATGACTCTCAAACTGATGGGGACGGGCAGGAGTGAAGTCTTTGGAGCGAGCCAACTAGATAGCCTTTCAGAGATGTCATTAGATAGTTTGAGTCTGAGAGTTGTAATACTGTTCAAGAGTTGTAATTGGATTAAGACAGTCTGATGGAGGCATCACGTACGACTCCCGCTGGCTCGGGTCGTCGTCACACTCCGGAGTTGTGTGAGCTCAGGCATCACTTTATGTGGGGCCCAATTATCCATTTTAGCTTTCTATTTGAGTCATTTGATGTATTTTCCCTTTTATTTGAGTCATTTCCCTAGGTCTTTGATTTATTTACCTAAGTTTGAGTGACATTAGGTTGGTTAGTTGGTTAATGGGCCCAATTCATTAGGCTAGGACCAAGGGCACCCCCTACCCCCTTGGTTATTTATCATTGTATCAAGAGTCGGGGACTTATTGTAAAATGTGGGTTACCTATATATAGGACCCCATTCCCCCCATTTTATGTCAATGAAAGTTGCCATTTTGTGAGTTGAAAATTCAAGTTTTTTGTGTGGAGAGAATCCATTAGTGGGGTGAGAATCCCTAGGGAGAGAATCCCACCCACCCCTCTCTTTCTCTTTCCCCCCCTTCCCCAAATTCAAATCCCACCTCTCTCCTCCACCTCATCCTTCACTACTTTTCCACTCCCCTAAGTGCCATCATTCCCCTCCCACCAAATCCCACCAAATATCTCCCCTCCCAAGGAGAATATTGTTCTTCCCAACATAATCCCACTCTCTCCAACACAATCCTCCCTCTTCCCCATACAATCTTCCAACTCCCAAGAGAAGTTTGAATATTTTTCCCTCCACTCTCTCCTCCCACAATCCCTAGGCCACCCTAAATAGAAAAACTATCATCCCTCTTCCCCTCCCTCCTAGTCCCAAATTCGTAGCTCACTCTCTCCCCACCTGCTAGACCACCTTCCTGCCCCCATTCTCCCCCTCCCTCACCTTGGTTTGCCCCCTTCCATACCCCCTAACACCCAAGGGTTGCCTCCACTCCCATACACCCCCATTTCCCTCCCATTTACCTCATTTCCCACCTCCCTTCTTCAGCTAGCACTTCCCAATTCGCAGGTAGCAGAGCACCAGTGACTTGCAGAGGAAGCCACGACATCATCACAGCGTTTCTGGAGGCCCAAGTGGTACCGTTGGAAGCGTCTCTCTGTCTTCTTCGCGACGGTGGTGGTTTTGTCCCATTCTGAGTTCGTGGCTGCCCGGAGGAGCCGATCTCCCCAGACTGCGCATCTGCTTCCTGCCAGTCAACCTGAAGCGAGTTACAGAGCCTCACATGGCCAGCCTCTTGAAGATCTGGAGACAGGACTTTTCTGGGATCATCTACGACGAGTATACTTCCAGGAACAAGAAGCAGAACCCCGTTCGGCATCCGGAGCTAAGAGTTCTCAATTTTCTCCCTCAGGTGCGCTGTTCTGTCCACTCTGGGACTGAACCGACACCCGGTCACTGTTTGGGCTGCCTCCATCTACCCCGACCTCCTCCGGTGTTCCCGTTTGTCTCCATTCGAAGAGGACTTGACAAAAAATCCAGAGACTCTGGCCCCGGCTGAATCAAAGCTCAGGAGCGCCCATGGTGACTTCTTCTTTCGGCTGTAGTGATACCGCAGCAGTCAAAACCAGAACACAGGGACCCTATTCGCGGCCCTTCCCCAACTGGCACCGCCAACCGGGAAATTCCATAAAAATTGGACATCATCCTGATCCAATCCCAAAGATTTTGCCACTAGTCTCGTCGACAACAAAATTCGGGAGTGGTCACAGAGGCACCGACATCGACTGCTTATCCCCCTATTCCAGAGTGCGGACAGAACCCACGTCCTCCGTTTAGTTAGTTCTTAGTTCATTCTCCCCTCCCCGCCTGGCCGGCTTACCGCCCCTCCCTGTGGGAGGTAGTGTTTGAATGTAAATTTGACTTCTCCTCCCCTTGTTCAACCCCCTTTCATGTGGAGTAGTGGTGTAATTCCTTAAACATGTTCAAGCTACACCGGCGCAGCGTGTGGGGAACCCACGCTTCCCCGCTCGCCCACGTCTTCGAACGGGACCGATTTCTTCAAACCGGTCGAGTAAGTGTTTTAACCCTTGCTCTCCCCCCCAGTGCTTGTTCTTTCAATATTAGTTCATAGCTCTGCTGGTCCGTGAGAGTGAGCGCCTGGTCCCGTTAGCACCTTTGCTTTCGAGTAGCCGCCGTGGGGAAGAGTGTGTGACCCGTGCCCTCGGCACAAAGTCGGCCCCATTAAATTAGGCCTTCATACCCTTGGGAAGAACCTTGGCCTTGCTGGCCCTCTACCAGCAAGGGCCCATCCCTCGCAACCTCCACTCGGCATCACCGAGTTACCCCGAGTTTTGGGTGAGTGTTGGGTAAGCGATCGCCGATATCGGTCCGTTTCTATTGCAAATTATGCTTGCTTGTTTAGGTCCAAGGGTGTGTCACATCAATTGGTATCAGAGCAAGTTTAGACTTGTCTCTAATAAGTCTAAGTCCTAGGACCATTGCATCGTGTTGTCCATCCATTAAGTCTTTCCCCTCCCTTACATGTCCACCCATAGTGGAGCCATGTATCGACCCAATCCATCCTCTTTAGTTCCCCCTGTGGATCCCAATCCCCAACTCAATCAAGATGCCCGTAGGGAGGAACCCCAAGGTCAAATGGACCGGGTGGATGCCACCCTTGCCACCATCCTTGCCCAACTAGAGTCCCTTTCCACTCGGCTTGCTCGGCTAGAAGAGCATGAGCCCCACCCAAGGAACAATGGTCCAAGAGCCCACCCTCCACATGCTGAAATTGATAGGGAGGATAGGAATGTTGACCCCTACCATGACTATGAGACGCCTCGCCACCACCAACCTAATGAAAGGCGTCCACGGGATGACCACCCAAGGAATAATGGTCCAAGAGCCCACCCTCCACATGATGAAATTGATAGGGAGGATAGGAATGTTGACCCCTACCATGACTATGAGAGGTATCGCCACCACCAACATAATGAAAGACGTCCACGGGACGACCCGGACGACCCTCTCTTAAGGATGATCAAGGTAGAAGCCCCAAACTTTGACGGTTCCCATGAACCAAGTGCCTACTTAGAATGGGAGACCGCCATGGACCAATACTTTGAATGGTACCCTATATCCGACCCAAGGAGAGTGAGGTTGGCCAAGATGCACCTCACCAAATTAGCCAAGACTTATTGGCTAAACCAAGAGGGGTTAAGGAGGGTTAGGTGGGAAGAGCCTATTGACACTTGGGAAGGTATGAAGAACCAACTTAGAAGCAAGTACCTACCCCTATCCTACCACCAAATGCTCTTAGACGAGTGGCAAAGCCTCACCGAAGAAGGGATAACCGTGGTTGAATACATTGAGAAATTTGACTCCTATCTTTTGAAGTGTGGAGTTCATGAGGACCCGGCCGTCACCTTGTCCCGATTTAGGAATGGGCTCCAAAACCACATCAAGAGGGAACTGTTCATGAGAGATGTTGACAATCTTGAACAAACCTATCAAATAGCTCGGGATGTTAAACGATTCTCTAGAATCCCTAGGTTTACACCTCCCCGACCGACCGATCCCAAAAGCATGGGACCCCAAACCACCCCGGCCCCCCTATGAAGGCCCCTAGCCCAAGTGGGAATGCCCCATTACGGCCTTACTATCCCCCTCCCACCATCACTCCAACCAAGGTCACCCCTAGCCACCCTCCTCCACGGAGGGAAGAGAGTTCCAAGGGCCCAAATGTAGGAGGGACCACCCCAGGTAGTGGGCGCCAACAATGTTATAGATGTCAAGGATTTGGGCACTTCGCGGGGCAATGCCCATCCAAGGGGTTATCTAGTTTACTAGTGGAGGAAGAAGCCCCCCCACCCCAAGGAGAACTTGAGAGCACTATTGAGGTCCATGAAGCCTCACTAGATTGGGAAGAGGAGTACGAGGCCCAATACCATGAGTCAGGTCTAGACCACACCATGACACCTACCGACTCCCATCTAGGAGTGATTAGGTGTACCCTTACCAAACCTCAAGAGGAGGACTGGCATCGAACCTCAATCTTTCACACCTTTGTTAAGGTAGGGGGTCATGTGAGAAATGTGATCTTAGATAGCGGGAGTTGTGTCAATGCCGTGTCTCCCGACACCGTTAAGCTCTTTGGGCTGACTATCACTCCCCACCCAAGTCCCTACCGGGTCTCATGGATCAACAACAACTCCATCCCGGTCAACACTCGCTGCCTAGTGCCCCTCACCTTCTCCTCCTACCATGACCAATTATGGTGTGATGTTATCCCCATGGAAGTAGGAAGCATCCAACTAGGGAGACCTTGGCTTTATGATGTGGATGCCACTATCTTGGGTAGGACCAACACATGCACATTTGAGCATGAGGGAAAGACTATCCATCTTAATCCCTCCCCGCCACGTCCCATGCCCGAGAGGGACACACTCCCTCAAGGACATCACCCCACCACACCACAAGCCTCAGGGAACTCCACCACTCCAACACAATTCCCTTCCCAAAATCCCAACCAAGGTGAGACATCAGGGTTGACCAAGGGTCTTCATCTCATCACCAAGAGAGAGCTTGAGGAGGAAATAGCTCAACTGGTACCTTTATATGCGATGGTCATTTGTCTAGGAGAGCCTACTCCCTCCAACCCCCATCCCATAGAAGTCCGGCATCTCCTAGAAGAATTTCATGATGTGTTCCCAGAGGAACTCTCGGACCAACTCCCTCCCATGCGTAATGTGCAACACGCAATTGATCTAGTTCCGGGAGCCACCCTTCCCAACCTTCCTCACTATCGCCTAAATCCCACGGAACATGCCGAGCTTCGGAGGCAAATAGAGGAGCTCATTAAGAAGGGCTTCATCCGCATTAGCAAAAGTCCATGTGCCATACCGGCCCTTCTCACTCCCAAGAAGGATGGCTCATGGCGGATGTGTGTGGATAGCCGGGCCATTAATAAGATCACCGTCAAGTATAGGTTCCCCATCCCAAGGCTTGATGACATGCTTGACATGCTAGCTGGGGCCACTATTTTCTCCAAGATTGACCTTAAGAGTGGCTATCACCAAGTTAGGATTAGGCCCGGAGATGAGTGGAAAATGGCCTTCAAAACCAAGGACGGCCTTTATGAGTGGTTAGTCATGCCATTTGGGCTTTCAAATGCCCCAAGTACTTTTATGCGTCTTATGACGGAGGTCCTTAGGCCGTTCATTGGGGTCTTTCTAGTGGTCTATTTTGATGATATTCTCATCTATAGTCAGTCCCAAGAGGCCCACGTTGACCATCTTAGGCAAGTTTGCACCGTCCTACGGCATGAGAGCCTATTTGCCAACCTAGGAAAGTGTCACTTCATGACCACATCCATTACCTTTCTAGGATTTGTGGTGTCTACCAAGGGTGTCTCCATGGACCCCGAGAAGGTCCAAGCTATTCTCGATTGACCGGAACCCCACACCCTTCATGAGGTTCGAAGCTTCCACGGGTTGGCCACATTTTATAGGAGGTTTATCCGAGGATTTAGCACCATCACCGCCCCTATCACTGATTATCTCAATAAGGGGACTTTTTTGTGGACCAAACCAGCCTCCAAAGCCTTCCAAGAGCTTAAGGAGAAGATGACCCAAGTCCCGGTCCTATGCCTGCCCGATTTCTCCAAAGTCTTTGAAGTCACATGTGATGCATCCGGGATAAGAATATGAGGGATCCTTAGCCAAGAAGGGCACCCAGTGGCCTTCTTCAGTGAGAAGCTATGTGATGCTAGGATGAGGTACTCCACTTATGACAAGGAGTTCTATGCCGTGGTTCAGTCCCTCCGACATTGGAGGCACTACCTGTTGCCTAAAGAATTTGTCATCTTTTTCGACTATGAGGCCCTAAAATACCTCAACTCCCAGCAAAAGTTGAATGCCCGACATGCCCGCTAGGTTGAGTACATCCAATCCTACACATTTGTAATCAAACACAAGGCAGGAAGTGAGAACCGCGCAGCTGATGCACTCAGTAGGAGGGTCTATTTGTTGTCCACTATCCAAGTTGAGGTTACTGAATTTTAGAGGCTCAAGGATGAGTACCATTGCTGCCCCGACTTTGGGCACATCTATACCACCTTGACCACCCATTCCAGTAGTGAACATGAGGGTTTTATCTTGGAGGATGGGTTCCTTTTCAAGGGGCCAAAGCTTTGCATATCACGGACCTCACTCCGTGACTTCTTGGCTTGGGAGTTACATGCCGGGGGACTAGCTGGTCATTTTGGGGTTCATAAAACCATCGCTCTAGTTGAGGGTCAATTCTTTTGGCTAAGTCTTAAGAGAGACGTTGCCAAGATAGTGGGCCAATGTCGTACATGTGCTTTAGCCAAACAGGTGAAGCAAAACACCAGTCTTTATACCCCCCTCCCCATCCTCGACAGTCTGTGGCAAGACTTAAGCATGGACTTTGTATTAGGCCTACCCAGGACCCAAAGGAAACATGATTCGATCTTTGTGGTAGTGGATAGATTCTCCAAGATGGCCCACTTCATCCCATGCTCCAAAACCTCCGATGCCTCCCGAGTGGCCCGACTATTCTTTGATGAGGTTGTTCGCCTCCATGGGATACCCAAGACCATAGTCTCCGATAGGGATGTCAAGTTCACCAGCTATTTTTGGAAGACCCTTTGGCACTTGATGGGTACCCTCCCCAAATTCTCCACAGCCTACCACCCTCAAACTGATGGCCAAACCGAAGTTGTCAATCGGAGTCTAGGGAACCTCCTTAGGTGTCTTGTTGAGGATCGTTTGGGGAATTGGGATCTCATTCTACCTCAGGCTGAATTTGCATACAACGACTCTGTTAACAAGTCCATAGGGATGAGTCCATTCAAGGCTTTACATGGGTACAAGCCAAGAAAACCCTCTGACCTCATTCCCCTTCCCCAGCATGCTAGAGTGTCTATTTCGGCTGAGTCATTTGCCCAACACATTAGGGAGTTGCATGAAGAAATTCGCAAGCACATCAACAAGAAGAATGAGACTTATAAGAGGTAGGCTGACTCTCATCGGCGCCACCAAGAATTCCATGTGGGTGACTTTGTGATGGTGAGGACGGAGAGGCTCTCCCCGGGAGCCACCTCCAAATTGAGGCCTCGTGGGGCTGGTCCCTTCCAGGTTCTGAGATGCATTGGCACTAATGCATATGAGTTAGATCTTCCCAAGGAGTACGGAGTAAGCCCCACATTCAACGTGGCTGACCTAGTGCCATATAAGGGTCCCACGTGGTACCTAGTAAGGATATTGAGCCTACTCCCTCCGTTGAGAGAGCACCCACCCGTGAGAGGAGTCCACTAGCTCGGAGAGCCCAACGTGAGCGAATTGAACGAATATTGGATGAATAGGTCACTGCCACCAGGAGCAAGGTGTACGAGTGCTATCTCGTCAGGTGGAAGGATCGATCTCCTTCGGAGGATTCGTGGGTGAGTCGAGAAGATCTCCAGCGGCTGGATCCCGACCTTCTCGAGCAGTACCACAGCAGGATGGACCCCTACTCGACGGAGTCAAGCTCTTCACAGCCCAGGGGATTTGATGGAGGCATCACGTACGACTCCCTCTGGCTCGGGTCGTCGTCACACTCCGGAGTTGTGTGAGCTCGGGCATCACCCTATGTGGGGCCCAATTATCCATTTTAGCTTTCTATTTGAGTCATTTGATGTATTTTCCCTTTTATTTGAGTCATTTCCCTAAGTCTTTGATTTATGTAACTAAGTTTGAGTGTCATTAGGTTGGTTAGTTGGTTAATGGGCCCAATTCATTAGGCTAGGCCCAAGGGCATCCCCCTACCCCCTTGGCTATTTGTCATTGTATCAAGAGTCGGGGACTTATTGTAAAATGTGGGTTGCCTATATATAGGACCCCATTCCCCCCATTTTATGTCAATGAAAGTTGCCATTTTGTGTGTTCAAAATTTAAGTTTTTTGTGTGGAGAGAATCCATTAGTGGGGTGAGAATCCCTAGGGAGAGAATCCCACCCACCCCTCTCTTTCTCTTTCCCCCCTTCCCCAAATTCAAATCCCACCTCTCTCCTCCACCTCATCCTCCACTACGTTTCCACTCCCCTAAGTGCCATCATTCCCCTCCCACCAAATCCCACCAAATATCTCCCCTCCCTAGGAGAATATTGTTCTTCCCAACACAATCCCACTCTCCCCAACACAATCCTCCCTCTTCCCCATACAATCTTCCAACTCCCAAGAGAAGTTTGAATATTTCCCCCCCCACTCTCTCCTCCCACAATCCCTAGGCCACCCTAAATAGGAAAACTATCATCCCTCTTCCCCTCCCTCCTAGTCCCAAATTCGTAGCTCACTCTCTCCCCACCTGCTAGACCACCTTCCTGCCCCCAGTCTCCTCCTCCCTCACCTTGGTTTGCCCCCTTCCATACCCCCTAACACCCAAGGGTTGCCTCCACTCTCATACACCCCTATTTCCCTCCCATTTACCTCATTTCCCACCTCCCTTCTTCAGCTAGCACTTCCTAATTCGCAGGTAGCAAAGCACCAGTGACTTGCAGAGCCGGCCACGACATCATCCCAGCGTTTCTGGAGGCCCAAGTGGTACCGTTGGAAGCGTCTCCCTGTCTTCTTTGCGACGGTGGTGGTCTTGTCCCGTTCTGAGTTCGTGGCTGCCCGGAGGAGCCGATCTCCCCAGACTGCGCATCTGCTTCCTGCCAGTCAACCTGAAGCGAGTTACAGAGCCTCACACGGCAAGCCTCTTGAAGATCTGGAGGCGGGACTTGTCTGGGATCATCTACGATGAGTCTACTTCCAAGAATGAGTCTACTTCTAGGAACAAGAAGCAGAACCCCGTTCGGCATCCGGAGCTAAGAGTTCTCAATTTTCTCCCTCAGGTGCGATGTTCTGTCCACTCTGGGACTGAACCGACACCCGATCACTGTTTGGACTGCCTCCATCTACCCTGACCTCTTCCGGTGTTCCCGTTGGTCTCCATTCGAAGAGGACTTGACAACGAATCCACAGACTCCAGCCCTGGCTGAATCAAAGCTCAGGAGCTCCCATGGTGACTTCTTCTTCCTACTGTAGTGGTATCATAGCAGTCAAAACCAGAACACAGGGACCCTGTTCACGGCCATTTCCCGACTAGCACCGCCAACTGGGAAATTCCAGAAAAATTGGACGTCATCCCGATCCAATCCTGAAGATTTTACCACTGGTCTCGTCGACAAAAAAATTCGAGAGTGGTCGCAGTGGCACCGACATCGATTGCCTATCCCCCTATTCCAGAGTGCGGACAGAACCCACGTCCTCCGTTTAGTTAGTTCTAAGTTCATTCTCCCCTCCTCGCCTTGCCGGCTTACCGCCCCTCCCTGTGAGAGGTAGTGTTTGAATGTAAATTTGACTTCTCCTCTCCTTGTTCAACCCCCTTTCATGGGGAGTAGTGGTGTAATTTCTTAAACAGGTTCAAGCTACACCGGCGCAGCGTGTGGGGAACCCACGCTTCCCCGCTCGCCCACGTCTTCGAACGGGACCGGTTTCTTCAAACTGGTCGAGTAAGTGTTCTAACCCTTGCTCTCCCCCCTAGTGCTTGTTCTTTCAATATTAGTTCATAGCTCTACTGGTCCGTGAGAGTGAGCGCCTGATCCCGTTAGCACCTTTGCTTTCGAGTAGCCGCCGTGGGGAAGAGTGTGTGACCCGTGCCCTCGGCACAAAGTCGGCCCCATTAAATTAGGCCTTCATACCCTTGGGAAGAACCTAGGACTTGCTGGCCCTCTACTAGCAAGGGCCCAGCCCTCGCAACCTCCACTCGGCATCGCCGAGTTACCCCGAGTTTTGGGTGAGTGTCGGGTAAGCGGTCGCCGATATCAGTCCGTTTCTATTGCAAATTATGCTTGCTTGTTTAGGTCCAAGGGTGTGTCACATCACGGTCGTTAAGTAATTGTGTTAAGTTGGTGGATATGTGAGAATTTCTTTGGTACTTTTAGAGTATTGGTTGATATTGACACTCATTATGTTTAATTAGTTGGAATTGATGGGTATTTGGAAAGTATTTCTTCTCTTTGCCATGGTGTGGTGTTGAAGTTATTTAATCGCTAACACAAGGCACAGCATGTCTGGAAATCAACATATTTTTAACTTTCTACTGTCGCGTCTTGATATTCCGCGTTGGGGCGTGACAGGGAGTGTTGTGAAGCAAGGAGGAGACCATGCTGATACGAATGAGGCCCTTAGTGATGGTGTCAGGGGCCCTGGGCCAATGGCGCAGACCATGTCCGAAGTGGTGCCGCCGTCGCCCACGGCGGCGGAGTTGCTTGAAGAGTTGCAGGTGACGGCTCCCTTGCCGATCAATCACTCTGAGCAAACCAAGGAAAGTGCCCTGCTGAAAGTTTCCATTAGTACCTCTTCGAGGGCCTTGACGGAAAATATTTTCATGGAAGGTGCTGCTAATATTAAGCAAGGAGGATCGAAGGTTGCGGCTATTGGGGTTCGTACGAGATCGCAAGCGAAATTGCCAAGGGGCGGATTGGGGTACGTCTCCTCATGACTTGCTCTGCATTATTCTGGAATATTAGAGGCATTGCAAATACGGCCTCTAAATGAACTCTTAAGCAATTTTGCAGAAGGAATGATATCCAATTTCTTGCTATTATGGAACCAGAGGTGCAGTTGTGTAAGGCCTCTCACATTGGCAGGTTCCTGAATATGGGTTTTTGTTTGAGTCACGTGGAGGAGTATTCCAAAATTTCGGTTTTCTGGAATCATCCCTTATCTTTTCATCTAACTTCCAAGTCTACACAACATGTTTCCGGGTTGTTGAAATGGGGAGACACGCCCGTCTG
Organism: Amorphophallus konjac; assembly: GCA_022559845.1. Classification (NCBI taxonomy): domain Eukaryota; kingdom Viridiplantae; phylum Streptophyta; class Magnoliopsida; order Alismatales; family Araceae; genus Amorphophallus; species Amorphophallus konjac. The sequence continues at coordinate 229,470,014 of CM040120.1, forward strand.
CATGGTGTCCGTTATCTATGCTGCGTGTGATGTGGTCGCCCGGAGGAACCTCTTTGATGACCTTCTTATTGAAGCCAACGTCATCAACTTACCCTGGCTTATAGGCGGTGACTTTAACTGTATTACGGATCCGTCGGAGAAACGGGGTGTCTTGCAACATAACGCTGACTCTATGCTGGACTTCAACGCTTTCATTTCTACGGCGGGGCTCCTGGATGCTGGTTTTAAGGGGCCACATTTTACTTGGTCTAATAATCGAGTGGGTGTGGCGTCTATTAAAGCTCGCCTCGATAGCATCCTTCTGAATGTCAACTGTCAGGTTTCTTTCCCTGTGCTCTTTATGGAGCATTTACCCTGGGGACCCTTCAATCATGCTCCTCTTCTTCTTCGCATGAATTGCATCTGCTCTCATCCGCCTCAGTTCGTCTTCCAGAAGATGTGGACTGACCACGATTTATTCCAGTTGTGTGTCAAGCAAGCGTGGACGAGGAGTGACTGTTGGAGCAACAATCCCATTGTCAATTTGCAACTTAAGTTGAAAGCAACCAAGCAAGTGTTGCGTTCGTGGAATAAGCTTGTTTTTGGGCGTCTGCAGGATAACATGCGACATGCAAAAGATTTAGCGTCCTCACAGCAGAAGGTGTTTGACGACTATCCCTCTGAGGATAACCGCATTGCTTTGTCTATGGCTAATGCTGAGCTGCGGTGGGCTTTGCACCGTCATGAGATTTTCTGGTCGCAAAAAGCGCGGGTATCTTGGCTGGAAGATGGAGATAAAAACACGGCATTTTATCATGCAGTTGTGCAGGGTAAAAGGCGCAGGAACTATATTCCTAAGCTCAAGGTGGGTGATGTCTGGTGTGAGGACCAAGATTCATTGAGGGAAGAAGCTGTTCGGTACTTTTCCCATCTTCTCTCCTCCAAGGCCCACAGTATTGATGACTCCTTGTTGATGGATATTCCTTCCCTCATTTCTGATCATCAGAACGAAGCTCTCACTGCTGTTCCTACTGCTGCTGAAATTAAAGAAGCTGTTTGGAGCTTGAATGGGGATAGCGCGCCGGGGCCAGACGGCTTCTCCGGGTGTTTTTATACTTCTTGTTGGGAAATTATATGCAAGGATGTTGAGGAGGCTATCATGGGTTTCTTTCAGGGATATCACCTTCCTAAGGGGTTGACTTCTAGCCTCATCGTTCTTATCCCAAAAGTGCCTAACTCTTCCACCTTTGGGGAGTTTAGGCCTATTAGTTTATGTAACATTAGCTACAAAGTCATTTCTCGCATCTTCTGTGCAAGGCTTACCTCCATTCTTCCAAGCATCATTTCCATGGAGCAAGGCACCTTCGTCAAAGGTAGAGTTATCCTGGACAATATCTCGATGGCTCGGCAATTGACCTTTGATCTTGGTCGCAAGGTACACGGGCATAATGTGATTTTCAAGCTTGATATGATGAAAGCATACGATAGGGTGGAATGGGATTTTTTACTGGCAGTCCTGCGAAGGTTTGGGTTCTGCAATCAATTTGTTCTCTATGTTTCTGATGTGGCACAGCCCAAGGATGACTAAGTATGTAATGAACCACCTAGGACCTAGGCCCGCAAGCATACAAGCACTCCAATGATTCTCACAATAGCGTCTTAATCACACGGCACACGCGATCACCCGGCGGGTCCGGGGAATGATGGCAAGGGTCCGAGGCGGGACCCAATGATTCTAATGGACTTAGTTGGCTTAGGCTGACCCAAAAGAGTCTAGGATTCCCAACTTAGTGGGCGGCTGGCCCGCAGGGCGGGGTTTGGGGTGGCACTCTCTCCCGGACCGCGGTGGGCACCAACAAAAGAGCATACAAGTACAGGCCCTCTTCTCACCGTCCGACGAGCAATCAAAGCAATACTAAACTCGCAGAAGTAAGGCTATCAAGGTTAGTATCAGAGGCTCACCTGATCGGTGTGAAGACACCGATCCCGCTCGGAGACGAGGGCGCGCCGGGAGGCGAGGGTATACGCCCGATCGCCGTGGCGATGTAGCTTGACCTGAAAGTGCAAAGAGTACAACACTACGCCTCTCGCAGGAGGGGTGATCTTGGGGTGGGGATTAAGCTAATTACATCCAAAACTACCTCCACCCAGGGAGGGGCCTTCAGCCGGCCAAGCGGGGTGGGGGAGTTATGAAGAAAACCCGACGTTCGGAGCGTTGCCGGTTCTGCCAATCTCAGAGTTGCCGGACAGTGGGGCGGTGATGATACTGCCAAAAATTCCACAGAGCTCAAAACTTGATGAGACTTGCGCCAAAAGCTTGCCAACGGACCAAGGATGATCTCTGAATTTTTTCTGAGCTTGGTAAAGTCGTTTCTGGCCGGGGCAGAGTCTGGAACCGTACTGATTGGTTTTGCCTCTGTCTGGTGCAGAACAATGTGGCTGGTTGCAGAGGGTGCCACGATCTCTACCAAGCTCTGGTTGAGACGAGACCTGAACCGTTGGAACCGTGGTCGAGTCTTATTTCTGTTGGCACTAACGGCGTGGTCGGCAGATGTCGGAGAAGACCGGGACGATCAGATGAGTAGAGGGGTGTCGGTTCTGGCTCCTGTAAACTGACCTGACACACTTGGAGTAGAAAATTCGTAACTTTAGATGCCGATGTCCAAATGCAGCTCTGCTTCTTGAGGATGAAAGAGGACTTGAGAGGGAAGATGTTTACTAAAGAACACTTGATCTGAATCCCAAAATATTCTTCGTGGTCGAGCTTCCACTCTCGCTCTGGTTCACTGCCTGAGAGATCTTGCGCAGTCGAGGGAGAATCTCTCCTACCGGTAGCTCGGTGCTTGGACGAAGATGAAACCACCTCGCCTAGAAAGCTCCTTGGACGACCTTTCCAACGGTGTATGCCATGCCACCAGAAGATGAGGGGAAGTGTCAGAGATGAAGCTGCTTCCAGGACCCGATCTTGCTACCTACGAACTGCTGATGGAGCTGCAACTTGATGGTGGCAAATGATGTAGGAGTGGGGCAACTCAGCAAGAGGGAGGTTGGCTGATGGCTGGAAAAGATGGGAAGGATGTGGCTTGGGCTTCAGGGGGTCTGGAGTGGCAGGGATAGATGGAGAGGGGGGCTGGAGCAGCTGGAGGTGGAGATGAGGGGGTGGGTGTGCACTAGAGAGAGGGTGAGTGTGAGAGGAGGATGGGGGCGAACTTGGCTATGGGAGGGAAGGGGAGGTCGACCTAGAGCTGGTATGGGGGTGGAGAGATGGGAGGGAGATTCAAAAATGGCCTTGGGAGGGACCCCTTCAGCCTTGGGAAGATGGAGAGGTGCTTAGGGAAGTGAATGGGGTAGGTGGTGGTTGGGAAGTAGGGCTTAGATTGGTGGAGAGTTATTGGGACTAGATGAGGAGTAAAGGGGGGTTGTGGGAAGTTGTGTGGTATTAATGGAGGTAGGTGGGGGTTGGAAGTAGTGGGGAGGGGGGAGGAGAGAGGGAGAGGTTCGCCCCTTTCCTTGTGGGAGAGAGAAGGAGAGCTAGAGAGAGAGAGGAGGGGAGAACTTTGGAGATTTGAAAGGGATTTCTTCAATATTCATCAAAAGGTGATTACATGGAGAGAGATGGGGCTTATTTATAGGCAACCACTCTTTACATGACCAAGATGACCTTGACATTTAAACAAAAGACCCAACAAGTCCTAGACTCAACCCATTAGGCCCATGCTAAGATACTAAGGCCCAATTACACAAAATAAGAGAAATAGACTAGACACCATGACTCAATAAAAGAAAGTACATAAGATAAGACTCAATAAAATGAAAGTACATAAGATGGGATCAAGAAAAGGAAGATAACATGTAGAGATCACAGCCATCCCATAACAAAAGTGTGTAGTCAACCCGAGCTAGAGGGAGTGTCGTGAGATGCCCTCATCATTTTCTGCACTTATCTCCAACTGTTGGTTCTCCGTTTTATTTAACGGTTACCCGGCTGGCTATTTTCGATTCACCTGTGGTGTGAGACAAGTAGATCCTCTTGCTCCAGCACTATTCATAATTATGTGCTTAGTCGGGGTTTATCTCACCTGCGTCGTCAAGGTATTCTCCAACCTTTCGCAAGCCCAAGGAATTGCACTGCTATCTCTCACCTTTTGTATGCGTATGACACTCTCATATTCACTAATGGTCATGCTTCGAATGTCAAGCACCTTCTCTCATTCTTACAGGCCTATGAACAGACTTCGGGGCAGAAAATTAATCCTCGCAAGAGTAGTTTCCTCATCTCTTCCAAAACACCTCGGAGGGTGGCTTCTACTATAGCGGAGATTACTGGCTATCGTCATCTTCAGATGACCATCACCTACCTTGGCCTCCCTATTCGGCCTGGCAGAACTCGGGTGGTGGACTACAAGCATCTTATTGATAGAGTTAACGCTCGCATTAGTAACTGGAAGCCCATATTTTTATCCCAAGCTGGTAGGGCTACCTTGATTAACTCCGTGCTTAACTCGGTGCCCATTTATCTTGCTGCCGCAAGCTCCGTGCCTAAGTCCATCATCACGTACATAGACCGCTTGTGTGCGACTTTCTTCTGGGGAGAAGCTGATGGTCACCGGCGCAAGCAATGGGTTCCATGGGCTGTTATTCAGTGCCCAGTAATTGAGGGAGGCCTTGGCATGTAGAGTATTTGGCATGTTCAATTGTCCTTGGCGGTGAAGATGGTTTGTAACATTGTCCATGGCTCTTCCCAGTGGGCCATCTATGCGCGGACTCGGCTTAAGCTTGACCATAAAATCTTAACTTTCTCTTCATATCCGCACGGTGTATCTAGGTCTAGTATCCTTGCCGCCTGTGAGGTGATTTCTCAACATTCTCGTTGGGTCATTAGTGATGGAAGGTTGGCTGATTTCTTGGATGACAAATGGGCGGGTAGCCAACCGCTTCAGAATTCCTTGCTGCACCCGTATGAGGGCCCCCCCCCCCCCCGCTTCTGTTCGTGATGTTATCCTTCACACTGACCACCCAATGCAAGCTCTTCTGCCTGATGCAAGCGTGTTTTCTGGCATTAGCCTTTCCACCTGTGAGGAGAAGTGTTTCTGGTCTCTTACATCTTCTGGAGAATTTACTACTAAGCGTGCATATGATATTATTTGTCCTCAAGGAATCAGAAGGGCCCCACTGAAATTCCTATGGCATCGGTCATTTGTCCAGAGTGCTTCGTTGTTCACATGGCGAGTTCTCCATCACACTGTTCCTGTGGATTCGAGGATTGCTGACTGTGGCATCTCTATGGCCTCCCATTGTTGTTGTTGCCGGAGTCCTTACATTGAGGACCTTAATCACCTCTTTTTGGACACCGATCTGGCCTCGGCTCTGTGGAATTGGATCTGCCCTTTGGTAGAGACAGGCATTGGAGGCCACAGCAATATCACCACCCTCCTTTGGGATATCTGTGAGAAGTGCAATCCCAATTCTCCTATTGGCTTCATTGTGATCTATTCTTCAGTGCTCATCGTCTGGGAAGTTTGGAAGGCGAGATGTCTTATGCGGTTTGAGGGGGTGCGAACTGCTCCGCCTAAAGTTATTCAAAGCATCCATTCTCATATTACTGTCGCCCTTGAGAAGACTATCTTTCACCATACTTTCTCGCAGCAACAGCTCCACGATATCTATTCTTACGGGTTTAAGATCTGATGTTCTCAAGTGAAGGTTAAGCTCATCAGATGGATCCCTCCGATTCGAGACTTGGTCCTGAATGCAGATGGCACATGTAAAGGTAACCCCGGCCCATGCGGGGGTGGCGGCTGTGTGAGGGATAGAGGAGGCAATCTGGTTCTGGCATTCTCTCATTTCTATGGCAGTGGGAATAGTTTTGTTGCTGAAACCCAGGCATTGTGCGATGGCCTCAGGTTTGCCAAAGAACATGGGATTCTACTCGACAGTCTATGCACGGATTCTATGCTTCTGGCTAATTCTTTTATATCTGGGGTTGCCCCTTCATGGAGGTGTCTGCGCTGGTGGCGAGAGGTGGCTACTTATATCTAGGCAACAGGGATTACCTGTCTTGCCCCGATGCGGAATATCGGGACTGGCAGTAGAAATATTTAACTGCATTATGCTCATTTCCAGACATGCTACATTAATACATAAGGATTAACCACGAACATAAAATGACTTCATTAATTAAATAACAATTTCATAATCCATGATCCCATTTACATAACCAACTTGAACAACCTTAATGAAATCATAACATCCACTAGACCACATTACATTGACTGACTTCACATTACAACTCTTTGAACCACATTCTAAAACACAACTAAACATAGACAATTATTTCTGGCTCCACGGCATCTAAATGGCTCGCTCCATGATCAACACTCTTGCCCGTTCCCATCGGATTGCGAGTCCTCACCTGAGCTACCTGAAAAGGGGGGAAACAACTAGGTGAGCGAACACTCAGTAGGTAATAACAGGTAAGTTTAAGTAATTAACCAGAAATTGCATTAAATGTGTGAAAAGAAATGACATAAGTAGAAGAGGTACAGGATCGTGAATATAATGAAGCTGGAAATTGGCCAACAAGCAAGATTTAACCAAGTCAAAACAATTTCAAGTAAGAGATTATAGTCATAGACATCACGCTAGTCATGCACTCGGTGCAATGCCTCACTATGTCATTCAAACTCCCCGGGGCATAAGTACTTTTCGGGCATTCCTCCCAAGACCAGACCTGGCCCTTATGATGCGTTGGCATTGATTTAAAGGATCCACGATCTAAAGTTATGTCTAGACATTTATCAAGTCAAATAGCCAATTAATCAAGATAGAACTTTCCTTAGAAAGACCTAAGGATAAGTTGAAGCAATACTTTTCCCAGAAAGTTCAAATTATCAAGAACCAATAGGTTCTTGGATTCAATATCATAAACCACGGGAAAAAGTGGTTCTTGATGATACGCGGTTCTCACTGGGCCGCTCAAGCAATTACACGGTCATATATAGGCCGCACATAGAGAATCTGGGCTGAGAATCAACCACCACGAGTTCAAGGAATAAACAGACCATTGTGGGCCGCTCAAAGAAGAACGGTCCTGAATGGGCCTTTTAACTACAATGGACGGTCAAGGATGGGCCGTACAGGGCCAGAAGGACATGAAGCCCACGAACAAGATAAACGGGCAGTATTGGGCCGCTGTAGGGACCAACGGTCCAATAGGGTCTGCTCAAGATCACAGACGGTCCAATCCAGTCCGCTTAATTGGGCTTGACTTAGATAACTAGAATCAACCCAATTTGGGCTCCGGGCTGCCATAGGTGGGGCAGAACTGAACCAAGGTCCAACCCACTCTCCACTGGTCAGCCTAGGGTTTATTGGGCTGATCAAAACAAGTTTTTGGCCGAAGATAGGACAAGGTTAATCGACCAATGAAATTAGCACTGGGCCAGGGACAAATGGTTCATGCTGGGCCGCCCACTGAGTTGAACGGTCCGTTTTCGGCCGTGCAAGACTCAGTCGGTCTAAAGTGATCCGTGGCTCACAGGACGATAAATTCAAGCGGTCCGATCGCGTTAACATGTTCAGGTCTTGGTGGTACAACCTGCCCGGCGTCCTAGTTAGAATCCCAGGCTCGCGAGGACTTAGGGAGGTCCCGTAATGGAGGTCCTAGTCCGACGGAAGGAATATCCGGCAGAGAGTCCCAACCATTACAACGAAATGGGGCTATTAAATCAGCGGAAACCAGTAATGCGGTCAGTCAATTCTACGGGAATAGAATGACTGTCAAACAATCCTACTAAAATTTTCAATTAATAATGAATCATGATTAATATTAACATTCATTGAAGAAGATGATCCAAGGTCAAGATGAGTAATCAGCAAGAGTTTATAATCATTTACCGTTATAATTTTCCAGGGTTTTTATATGTGTTGCTAACTTACATTTAACCACTAATCTACTATCATAAATCATGCAAGAAAGATAATTTAATCAATTCTATAAAGATGGACGGTCCAGTAGGGACCTTTCATTCTCCTCGACGGTCACACGACAGGCCGTTTATCCCCCTCAGGTCCGAAGGCCTGCGGGAGATGAGCGTTCGATAATGAGCCGACGGGGGAGGCGAACGGTCAATCACTGGCCGCCTGGTAGAGGGAGGTCGAGGTCATGCCGCGCTTCCCAGAACATATTAAGAATCACAAACACATAAACGGTCAATAATATGCCGCCTAACCAGGTTGGGTGGTCTATCGCGAGGCCGCGCAAGTCAGAAGCAGTCAAGCCCCCTTTCGCCCTGCCCGCCTCCGGCGAGTTGGCTAGGGTTACAATAAATTACTAAATATGCACAGCATGGAGCATAATAATTAGGGCTTTTGGATTCAAAAGAAAGAGCACAAAAAGTTTTACAATATAGCATGCTCAATTTAATCTTTAGTGCCTGAAATCCCTACTTAAAACGAGATGAAACAAGTATAACCCTAGATGTGACATGCTTCTACTAAACCCTAAAATTCTCGCATGATACTAAGCAACTTTTAGGGCTTTTGCATTCAATAGAAAGAGCACTCGATGCTGGTTCTAACCATATATGATACTTAAGGTTTGGCTTGTTATAACCTACCTTAATTGGAGGAAGAACGAAGAATAAGGGACGACGACGCGCTAAGAACACCCCACCGGTGATCGCCGGAATTCTCCCTCGTGCACGATCCTCGTCGACCGCCACAGCACCCAAACGAAACTGGGTTGACAAGGGTCATTTTTATAGGTCATATGAGGTCTAGAGTCTTCTATTCATGGAGATAGAGTCCAAACAATAGGGTAGTGCGCGAATGGCGCGGATAGGGTTTTTCAGCCACCTTCTATATAAAAATTCGCTCTCTAGGGTTAGGGTTTCGGGGAGAACTAAGAGGGGAAACGATCCTCTCATCCTAACCTTTCATTTGGATACGGTCTCAGCCTAAATGATTGGGTATTGGGCTCAAATTTCGCATTTTAAGGTCCAATTAGATTAAGTGTGGATTTAGGCCTTAATTAGTTCATTTGGCCTAATTACGGGTTTTATTTGGGCTGGTCACAGAAGACACTATTATTAAACATTTTATCCTCTACAAGATTCTAAATTTTCTAGATTTTTATAAAATGGTCAAAATTTAACTTATTCAATTTATTAAAGATTTTCTAATTAATTTCTTATAAATTTTCTATAAGTTTTTATTTGTTAATAAATCGGGGTATTACACCCTCCCCCACTTCAAAGAATTTGGTCCTCCAAATTCACTGCACTTAACATAATGGGGAGTGGTACAACTCACCTAGAACAAGTCGGGATACTGCTTCCGCATGGTATCTTCTAACTCCCAAGTTGCTTCTTCGGTTCCACGCCGACTCCATTACACTTTGACCATAGGTATGGATGGGTTCCTGAGTTGCTGCTGCTTGCGATCCAAAATCTTAACATGTCTTTCTTCATAAGTCAGATCTTCCTTTAACTCAAGATCCGCATGCTGAATGACATGAGTGGGGTCATACACATATTTTCTCAACATTGACACATGGAAGACATTTTGTACTCCAGATAACTGAGGTGGTAGTGCCAAACGGTATGCAACCTCCCCCACTCTTTCCAAAATCTCGAATGGACTAACATATCTTGGACTTAGCTTGCCTTGAATGCTAAATCTTCGAATCCCTCTCATGAGAGAAACCTTCAGAAACACATGTTCACCAACCTGGAATTCCAAAGCTCTTCTTCTGTTGTCAGCATAACTCTTTTGTCTTGATTGTGCTACTTGCAACCGGTCTCTGATAATACGAATATTCTTGGACGATTTAGAAATAAGATATGGTCCCAGCCATTACTTCTCACCTACCTCGTTCCAACATAATGGAGACCGACAGCTTCTTCCATACAAAGCTTCAAATGGAGCCATCTGAATGCTGGACTAATAACTGTTGTTGTATACAAACTCAATCAAGGCCAAGTGATCACTCCAATTGCCTCCAAAATCAATCATGTAGGCTCTAAGCATATCCTCCACTATCTGGTTGGTTCTTTCCGTCTATCCGTCTGTTTGTGGATGAAAAGCAGTACTGAAGTTCAGACGGGTTCCCAAAGATTCTTGCAATCCTTTCCAAAAATGTGAAGTAAATCTGGGGTCTCTATCAGACACAATACTATCCGGAATACCATGGAGTCTCACCACTTCCTTCATATACAAAGCTACTAAAACATCAACAGTCCACTTACATTTAATAGATAAGAAATGAGCAGACTTTGTCAATCTGTCAATGATAACCCAAATTGCATCAAATCCGCTACGAGTCCTCGGTAGGCCCATAATGAAATCCATGCCAATACTCTCCCACTTCCATTGAGGTATGTCCAGTGGTTTCAACTGTTGAGACAGGTGCGATAGATTCAGAGGGGGGGTGAATGAATCTCCCCTTAAAAATATAGCCTAATTAAAAACTAATGCTCAAATATGCGGACTTAAAGAACAGTTGTAGATATATTCTAAAGATACTTAGAAAGATCTCGCAAAGCAACACAAAGAATTAGCTCTCACTCGATCCTAAGCAAACATCTAATGTGCGAAGCAATAAGATGAACAGATAAGAAAATCAAACCACAAGGGACACCAGGATTTTTAGGTGGTTCGGTCCACAGACCTACGTCCACCCCTCACTCCAAACTGGAGTGAGGCTTCCACTAGCAATGCTAGAATAGCAGACTCAGTCTGCAACAAATGCTGCCACACAGCTTGACCAGGGGAACAACCTCCCCTCTTCCTCCACACCGGAGGGAATCCACTAGTAACACACAGTCACTAGCAAGCCAGAGACCTAAGTCTCTCTTCCTCCACCAAGGAGGGGACCTACAAGTAGCAACTACTACCTGCAGCCGGAGACCCAAGTCTCCCTTCCTCTGAACCCCAGAGGGAAGCACAAGTGACACCAAGTCACCTGCAAACCAGAGGTCTCGGACCTCTCTTCCTCCACAAAGGAGGGAACCACTGATGACACAAGGTCACCAGCAAACCGGAGAAACAAATCTCCCTTCTCCTGAAACCACAGGAGGAACCCGATCCCCAACAGGGCAATCGGAAGAACAAGGTAAAGGAAAACAATAAAAGATAAAAATCACAGCGACAGAAAGCTGGAGAAATGAAAAGCACAAAGTAGCTCTCGCAGGAGCAAACTGGATTGGATCTAATCCAAATTCCAGTGAAGACAATGAAGCTCTCTTCTTCTTCACGACCTCTCTATCTCTCAATTTTTTTCTTCTTCTCAACTCATGCTCTCTCTTTTTCTCTTTTTATTCTGCTACTTATCTGCCCTTTCTGCTTCAGCTCTTCTTCTTTCGATCACTCTTTTTCTTCTGTCTTTCATTCACTTCGTCTGTCTTCTTCAGTGGAAGAAGGCTTCCTTTTATAGTAGCAGTGGAAAGGGCTAATGCTCTCTTCGATTCCCGCCCTAGCTTCAGTCCACGTGGCAGCTTCTCAACATCTTGGATCACGTGCCAGGTGCCAGCCTCGGATCACGTGCCCAGACTCTGCAGGTTTAATGAAGAGTTCAGTCGATCAGCAGAATCAACACAGGCTGTACATAGTTCAATCAAGCAGCAATGTATAGACTTAATAATGCAGTGTACAGACTTTCCGTGCAGGCTGCCAACGATGTATAGACTTTGCTGCATGCTGTGGGACGTAATGTACAGACTTTGCGGCAGGCAGCTGGACGTTGTATAGACATGCTATGCAGGCTGTGGGACGCAATGTATAGACATTCCTGTGCTGGCGTGGGACGTTGTATAGACTTACTATGCAGACTGCCAGATGCAGTGTACAGACTTTGCGTGTGTGTGCTGAGACAATGTGTAGACTTGGTTCGAGCAACACACTGACTGTACAGACTATATGAATGCAGAGCTAGACCCATGTACAGACTTCATACATGCAAGACTAAAGTGTGTACCGACATGATGTAGCATGATTACATGGACTTAGTGTGCACGCTAGAAGACGATGTATAGACTTAACGATGCAAGCGATGTATAGACTTTATGTGAAAGCCCAATGTACAGACTTTACTTCGTGCAAGCTACAGTGCTAATGTATGGACTTGGTGTTCTGCATGCTACAGTGCTAATGTATGGACTTAGTGCAATGCAAATGCTGTATAGACTTAGCGTGCTTCAAAGCAACTATGTGCAGACCTGGCAATGTATAGACTTGCATAGTTCTAGCCAAGGGATGTATAGACTTTAAGTGATAGCCCAATGTACAGACTTGCTGAACTGAACGTAGGAAAAGATAAGGAGTGTATAGACTTGCTCAGTTCAGAACGTAGGTGAAGATGCAATGTATAGACTTTAAGTCCAATGCAAAAGGCTATACAGACTTTGAGACTTAATGCGAGGTGGCGAATGTACAGACTTGCCAATGTATAGACTTGAGCTAAGCAAGCTACAGGGCCGATGTATAGACTTGAGCTAAGCTACAGGGCCGATGTATAGACTTGAGCTAAGCAATGCATGAACAATGTGGCGATGTACAGACTTGGCCAATGCTGTGAACAATGTATAGACTTTGAGTGACCTTATGCAAAGGCAATGTACAGACTTGAACGCATGCTGTGCCATGCGATGTATAGACTTCCCAGCATCAAGACTTTGCTATGAATGTGCAGACTTGATGAAATGAGGCATGTATAGACTTGAACTCTTGCAATTGAAGGTTGTACAAACTTGGTCGTGTATGCGAGACAAGGCAGACGCTGTACAGAATTGGTTATGCATGGCGAGGCAAGGCAGACTCTGTACAGACTTGGTTATGCATGGCGAGACAAGGCAGACGCTGTACGGACTTGGTTATGCATTGCGAGACAAGGCAGACGCTGTACAGACTTGGTTGAGACGATGCATAAGACGCTGCCGGATGCTGTACACACTTGAAGTAATGCATGCAGGAGACGATGTACAGACTTGGTCTTGCGACCAGGGGCTGTACAAACATGATGTGCAGACTATGTGTGTGTGTGCAGACAAGACACTGTATGGACTTGAGAGCGACCAGAACAATGTACAGACTTTGACATGATGCATAAGATGCATGAAATGCATTGGCTGTACAGACTTGATCGATTAACAGCAGATGAGTGTATAGACTTCAGCTATCAAGCTTCAGGCAGGCTGTCTAAGGATGTATAGACTGTGTAGAGAGAGTGATACACTGGCTGTGCAGACAACACCCGTTGTACAGACTTAACCTGACTGTGCAGATAACACCCGTTGTACAGACTTAACCTGAGTAGATATGAAATGCATGAGTCTAAGTCTAGACATTCATAGAAATAAGGTAATGAAATGCAGACATTCATTGACTTATGGCAGTTATGAAATGCACCAATGCACACAGCCTGTTCGATGTAATGATACTCAAATAAGATGTTCATTGAAATATTTACATATGCAACACAAACAGATTCATCTGCAGACACAACAGGTGATTACTTATAGTGTTTGCTATCATCAAAATCACAGGGACACAACATCAACTTCCCTGCAGGTCTGAAATGCTCAGCCTTAATTTGTTGGCAGACCAAGCATCTACTCACAAATTCTGCAATTTCCTTCTTCATATTCGGCCACCAGAAAGATCTTTTCAAATCCTTAAACATCTTCGTACCTTCAGGATGAATGGTATATCTGGATCTATGAGCTTCCTCGAGGATCTTGTTCTTAACTTCGGCCACATCAGGTATACAAGTCCTTCCCTGAAACAACAATCTGACATCATCAGCTACCATGAATTCAGGTCTGCTACTCAAGCTCTCCTTGATTTCTACCAACTCTGGGTCATTATCTTGCAAGGACTTGATTTTCGTCAATAATTCTAGTTTAAGTTGAATCTGAGCAATTATGACTCGGTCCCTGTCAACATTAAGATCCAAACTAGCTAATTGCTCCAACAGTTTCCATTCTTGTAACATGAGGCTTGACAATTTAGCTATTGGCTTGCGACTTAAAGCATCCGCCACCACATTACCCTTCCCGGGATGATACTCTATGGAGAAATCAAAGTCCTTTAGATACTCCAACCATCTTCTCTGCCTCATATTAAGTTCTTTCTGAGAGAATAAATATTTCAAACTCTTGTGATTTGAAAATACCGTAAATGTCTCGCCAAACAAGTAGTGCCTCTATATCTTCAAGGCAAACACCACTGCTGCTAGTTCCAAATCATGAACGGGATGGTTCTCTTCATGCTTCCTCAACTGCCTTGAAGAATAAGCTATCACTTTCCCGTGCTGCATAAGCACACAACCCAGACCAATTCCTGAAGCATCAGTGTATACCACAAAGCTTCCTTCTCCAGAGGGTAAATCTAGAACAGGGGCAGCAGTTAAACACTCCTTCAAAATCTGGAAGCTTCTCTCACAATCTTCCGACCAATCAAACTTGTTCTCCTTGCGGGTTAATCTTGTTAAGGGTACCACAATCTTGGAGAAATCCTTAATAAACCTTCGGTAATATCCTGCTAGGCCTAGAAAGCTTCTAACTTCTGTTACACTAGTAGGCCTATCCCAATTCTTCACTGCCTCTACCTTAGACGGATCAACAAAAATACCTTCTTTCGTAATGATATGCCCTAGAAAGGACACCTCCTGCAGCCACAATTCACAATTGCTAAACTTGGCGTATAACTGATGGTCTCTCAATATTTGCAACGCCATCCTCAAATGTTCAGCATGTTCTTCCTCACTCTTGGAATAAATCAGAATGTCATCAATAAACACCACGACCCATTGATCAAGATAGGGCCAGAACACATTATTCATCAACTGCATAAAAGCTGCAGGTGCATTCGTTAGTCCAAAATGTATTACAACAAATTCAAAATGCCCATACCTGCTACGAAACGCCGTCTTATAAATATCCTCTTCCTTAATCCGCAACTGGTGGTAACCTGATCGAAGATCAATCTTAGAAAAATACTGAGCTCCTGCTATCTGATCAAATAACTCATCAATCCTCGGCAACAGATATTTGTTCTTAATAGTGAGTTGATTCAATTGTCGATAATCAATACACAATCTCATCGAGCCATCCTTCTTCCGGACAAATAATACTAGAGCTCCCCACGGGGATGTACTTGGACGAATGAACCTCTTCTCAAGTAATTACATTAACTGCTGCTTTAATTCCCTCAGCTCCGCAGGGGACATACGATAAGGAGCCTTAGAAACAGGGGTCGCGCTAGGAATTAAATCAATAGAAAAGATAACTTCCCTCTCCGGTGGAAGTCCTGGCAATTCCTCAGGAAAAATATCCGGAAAATCTCAGATAATAGGAATGTCCTTAATCTCAATCTTCTTCTCAGGGTCACATAAACAAAGGCTAGGAAAGCCTGACATTCTCTCATCATCAACTTATCAGCTCGGAGGGCCGAAATAAGTGGCACAGACTTATGGTGCCTAACCCCTATAAAAGAAAGTCCCGAGTGCCTAGAAAAAGACACGGAACTGGAACTACAATGAACATTGGCCTCATGCTTAGCTAACCAATCTGCTCCTAGAATAACATCATAGTCTTTCATATCCATGCATACTAAATCAACCGCATATTCTGTTCATTAACCATGACCGTGCTAGAAGGATAAAAATACTTAATCGCTGAATTAGAACCAATAAGAGTT
The DNA here is from genome assembly GCA_022559845.1 of Amorphophallus konjac. Lineage (NCBI taxonomy): Eukaryota > Viridiplantae > Streptophyta > Magnoliopsida > Alismatales > Araceae > Amorphophallus > Amorphophallus konjac. The sequence goes on from CM040120.1 coordinate 229,485,689, forward strand.
GATATCTCTAATGGGGAATTCATCAAAATTAGTTTCACAGCTAATGACTTAGCAAATTTCTGAGAAACAAATGAATGAGTGGCACCGGTGTCAAAAAGAACAAAAGCTGGCTTGTCGTGAATAATAAGGGTACCTTCAACGAGTCCACCCTCCTCGGTGATACCTGCATCATCTTCCTGTAGGGCCTGGAGCTTGCCCTATTGTTTCTTGCTGTCTTGAGGTTTGGTTGGGGTAGCTTGCTCAGATAAAAGAGGACACTCCGGGATGTGGTGGTCCCTACTTTCACAACGCAAACAGGTGCCCAGCTTGCGCCAACACTCTTCCATCTTGTGACCGAGACGGTCACAATACTTACATACGCCCTTAAATGGAACAATAGCGCCAGTCTTCTTATCTTCATTCTTTGGCAATTTCCCCTTCCACGAACTAGACCCGCCATTGGGCCTCTTCTTACTATAACCGGGCTTAGCACTCCCGGAACCAGTAGGTTGTTCTTTCTTGACATTCTTCCCACGGATTTTCTTCGTCATTTCTAAAGTATCTTCTAAAACTTGGGCTTTCCTCACCATATCTGCATAGGTCTGAATCTTCATCGGCGCCAACTGGTTGATTTAATGCAATTTCAGCCCATTGAGAAAACGCTTCACCTTCATCTTTTCTGTGGAAATCAAGTGAGTGGCGTAACGAGAAAGTCTAGAGAATTGAGCTTCATACTCTGCCATAGATAAACTTCGCTGCTTCAGAGCAGCAAACTCAGCGGCTTTCTTTTCTTGGACTCTGTCGAAAAAGTATTTATTGTTAAAGAATTCCTCAAACTCCTTCCACGAGATTTGCTTATCACCAAGGGTCGCCTTTACTGCTTCCCACCAAGTCCTAGCATCACGTTCCAACTGGAAAGTTGTTAAAAGCACACGCTCCTGGTCGCTGCATTGCATCACCTCGAAAACCCTCTCCACCTCTTTAAGCCAATGCTCGACCTCATCGGGATCGGTCGAGCCTCCAAAATGTGGGGGATTCATCCCACGAAAATTTCTATGAAGATCGCCAACACCATGATTTGCCGCTCCACCTTGGGCCACTTGCTGCAAGGCCCGCATAAGCCCTTGGACAGTTCACTGCATGTCTCGCCACTGCGCGCGCTCGGCTGCCATCGAAACGTTCTACACGAAAATAATTCATCTTAAGTTCACTTAGGAGAAAAAAATTAGAGTTTGATTATTAACTCAACCCAAGTCTCTACCCAAATCTCACTAGGTTTGGTCCTTAGACTCATAACAAGGGTATAGGTTCTACGACAAACACTTAGAATCCTAGAACTTAGATAACCTAGGGATATTAGAAACCTAGGCTCTGATACCACCTAACTGTCACGCCCCAATGCAGAATATCGGGACTGGCAGTAGAAATATTTAACTGTATTATGCTCATTTCCAGACATGCTACACTAATACATAAGGATTAGCCATGAACATAAAATGACTTCATTAATTAAAAAATAATTTCATAATCCATGATCCCATTTACATAACCAACTTGAACAACCTTAATGAAATCATAACATCCACTAGACCACATTACATTGACTGACTTCACATTACAACTCTTTGAACCACATTCTAAAACACAACTAAACATAAACAATTATTTCTGGCTCCACGGCATCTAAATGGCTCGCTCCATGATCAACACTCTTGCCCGTTCCCATCGGATTGCGAGTACTCACCTGAGCTACCTAAAAAGGGGGGAAACAACTAGGTGAGCGAACGCTCAGTAGGTAATAACATGCAAGTTTAAGTAATTAACCAATTAATTATATTAAATGTGCGAAAAGAAATGACATAAGTAGAAGAGGTACAAGATCGTGAATATAATGAAGCTGGAAATTGGCCAACAAGCAAGATTTAACCAAGTCAAAACAATTTCAAGTAAGAGATTATTGTCATAGACAACACGCTAGTCATGCACTCGGTGCAATGTCTCACCATGTCAATCAAACTTTGCGGGACACAAGTACTTTTCGGGCGCTCCTCCTAGGACCAGACCGGGCCATTATGATGCGTTGGCATTGATTTAAAGGATCCAAGATTTAATGTAACACCCTCAAATATAGCAAAGCTGTACTCTATATCATCGAGACGCCTTTTCAAGTATCGGCTCAGTTCTTGGAAAGAACTCCGAAGTTAAGCGTGCTTAATAGGGAGTAGTACTGGGATGGGTGACTTGCCCGGGAAGTCCCCCATTCTGGAGCCGATCACTGTTAAAAAGGGATAAAACCGTGAGGCCGGTAGGCCAAAGTGGACAATACCTCGAAGGTATAGAGTACGGGGCCTAACAGGATGATATCAGAGCTATACCCCAGCCGGAAGTGTGGGAACTAAGTGCCATGCAGGGCAAAGTGCTACGCTATGGGAGCCACCTCTTGAACCCGCAATGGGACAAAGTGCTACATAGTGGGAGCCACCTCTTGAGCTTGTAGGGGCCACCTCTAGAGTCCTACCTGCCTGGGGGTTTGATTGCGTGCTATATGTGCACAGCGACGAGGACATCGCCTATATAAGAGGGGTAGATTGTAACCCCTCAAATATAGTAAAGTTGTACTCTATATCATCGAGGCGTCTTTTCAAGTATCGGCTCAGTTCTTGGAAAGAACTCCGAAGTTAAGCGTGCTTAATGGGGAGTAGTACTGGGATGGGTGACCTGCCCGGGAAGTCCCCCATTCTGGAGCCGATCACTGTTAAAAAGGGATAAAACCGTGAGGCCGATAGGCCAAAGCGGACAATACCTCAACGGTATAGAGTATATGGGCCGCACACAGAGAATCTGGGCTGAGAATCAGCCACTATGAGTTCAAGGAATAAACGGACCATTGTGGGCCGCTCAAAGAAGAACGGTCCTGAATGGGCCTTTTAACTATAATGGACGGTCAAGGATGGGCCGTACAGGGCCAGAAGGACATGAAGCCCACGAACAAGATAAACAGGCAGTATTGGGCCGCTGCAGGGACAAACGGTCCAATAGGGTCTGCTCAAGATCACGGACGGTCCAATCCAGTCCGCTCAACTAGGCTTGATTTAGATAACTAGAATCAACCCAATTTGGGCTCCGGGCTGCCATAGGTGGGGCAGAACTGAACCAAGGTCCAGCCCACTCTCCACTGGTCAGCCTAGGGCTTATTTGGCCGATCAAAACAAGTTTTTGGTCGAAGATAGAACAAGGTTAATCGACCAATGAAATTGGCATTGGGCTGTGAGCGACGTCACGCGGTTCAGGGAGCGGAGAAGATGCGGAGCGCGCGGGCTCCTCTTTTGTTTGCTGCAATACAGAAATAAGAGAAGAGAGAAGGGGCCACCACGGGAGATTGCTCCGGCGGGGCGAGCGGGACAAATGTAATATAGCAAGATATGGGGGTTAAATGGCCATAGCGGGAAGTGACTTGCCGCAGCCTCGGGGGGACGGGAATGGTGCAGAAATTAAATAGTAAGAATTGAAACGGCCATTGGGGAAGTGACTCGCCGCGGCCTCGAGAATATGAATAGATAAGAATATAACATATAAGAACGGGAATTTAAACGGCCATTGGGGAAGTGACTCGCCGCGGCCTCGAGAATATGAGCAGAATATAACAGAATATAAAGAGAATATAAGAACGAAAATTTAAACGGCCATTGGGGAAGTGACTCGCCGCGGCCTCGAGAATATGAATAGATAAGAATATAACATATAAGAACGGGAATTTAAACGGCCATTGGGGAAGTGACTCGCCGCGGCCTCGAGAATATGAGCAGAATATAACGGAATATAAAGAGAATATAAGAACGGAAATTTAAACGGCCATTGGGGAAGTGACTCGCCGCGGCCTCGAGAACAAAATGTGATCGCCAGGGGCCAAAAGACCCCAAAATAAAGAAAGTGATCGCGCCTACCTCAAGAGCGGGAGATGGCGGGTTGCTTCTTCCTCCCCCTTTCGGCCGGCCGACGGAGAGGGCTTTCCTTGGTTACCCTTGCAAAACAGTAGACAATAAACGAATGAAATTAGAAAATGACAGTGTAGTAACAATTCCTTGCAATAAAAGTAACGAGATCGTGACCTGACACACACCTGGTTGGTGTGATTTTAAACCCCTCTCGGACTCGAGTAGGAGGAAAATGCGATGATGAATGCAAGAAGTATGCAAGAGACGGCGCCCTTATGTAGGGAGATAGAGGATGCAGTATGATGAATGTAAAGAAGTATGGAGAAAAAGGGGAAGAAAAGGCTTATTGGAGGAGCCGAGGGTGAGATCCGGCAGCGTAGGGACGACGTGAAAGCGCGGTGGATGAAGGTAGCCTTCCTCTCGCGAGCCTGGACACCCGAGAAGCCGGCAAAACCTCCACCTACAAAAGACCCCACGGGTTAGAAATGACTCCGGTAGCCTCTGGGCTCCGGCAGCCTATCGGATCTCTTAGAAGCTCCTCCAGAACTGAGGGGGTGGGCCTCTATTTATAGGGCTCCGGAGGGTGGAGGCGTCCAGGACCCTGGACACCTCCATCAGGGCAAAAAAGATATTTTATTCTATTTTTATTCATTTTTTTAGAATATTTTTGTGGAGGCGTCCAGGGCCCCGGACGCCTCCAACAGGTCCACCGAACACCACCGACGGCCGCACGCGGTTTGGCACAACGCGTGGTTTTGTGAGTAGCGCCTCGTGATTCAGAAATGGGCGCGTCCAGCTGGCTGGACGTCTCCATAATTTGGCTTTTTTCACACATGACAAACCGTCGTTCGGTGGGCGGCGCCCGTGAGGGAGTTGATGGAGGCGTCCAGGGGCCTGGACGCCTCTATAAATATATTATTTTTATTTTTTATGTTTTGTTTTTATGCCAAAGCTGGCATTTTAATTTTTTATACTTGTTTTTATGGAGGCGTCCAGGGGCCTGGACACCTCCATTAATATATTATTTTTATTTTTTGTTTTATTTTTATGCCAAAGATGGGATTTTATATTTTTTATACTTGTTTTTATGGAGGCGTCCAGGGGCCTGGACGCCTCCATTAATATATTATTTTTTATTTGGTTTTGGGCTGTGAAAAAATAAATTAAAAGAATGGGGGCGTCCAGGGGCTTGGACGCCCCCAAAAAGACCCACCCGGGTCCTCGGACAAGGTGTTGGCGACTGCCCGACAGACACCCTTCTTGGTTTCGGAACCTCTGATGCGTCGGACTGGTGTTGATGCCGTCCGAATGCTGTGACGAGACGATTCTGGATGCCGAAAAAGATAGAAGAAGACTCAAGAAAAGGAAGCACTCAAGTGATTCAAAACGCGTAAGCCGTCGCGGGGCGTTCTATAGTGATATGAGACTTTCTCAGGAGACGTCAGGAATAGCGTGTCTACAGCTGCCCCGCCTTGGCGTCTGCTTTGCAAGGGAGTGACACGTAGTGGAATGGTATCGAAGTGGAGTGAAATGAAGTGGGAGCGGACTGATAAGTTGATGCCAAGGTGTGATGAGACACGCTTTTGACGTTACTGTCTGGAATTTTTCCTGGAGTTTCAATGAGGTGACCTTGAAGAAGGTCTTTCAAATCTTGACGATTGCTTGGACGGAGATCAAATAAGGGAGGGTGAGATGTGCGCTCAGGCACGAAAAAATAAAGGAGACCAACTTCTCGGTGTGGAAGTACCTGGGTCATAAACCCGCAGGTTTCACCTTTGGTGAGCGGTTACCAGCCGATGTAGAAGTGCTGCGGCCAAGGTGGGTCAAACAAGGTAAAAAGTAAAGGAATATCTGAGGGTCTGTTCAAACAAGGGTCTCCTTTGGAAGAGCAGCGTAGGGCCGTTTCAAGGAAATTCAGTATTTCATTCGGAGTGGAATATCTCATATTTGTAAGAATTGAAGCACAGCGGCTTTCACAATCGAACCACTTGAATGATCTTCCGCAATAAATCAAAGTCCTATATGAATGCATGCTGGGCTTAAAGAAAATTTTAAAACAAACTAAAATAGAAAATAGCCAAGGATAATATTGTCAACTTGTTAAGAACGGGTCAGGATACCGATCCGGTGAGCCGACACTGGGCTGGGGCCCGTTTATCCGCGCACCAACTCACTGAATGGAACCGTCGTCCCCATGCTACCACAAGTTAACGACCTATCCGTACAACCCAAATTCTTCGGGATCATCCCTGTTTTTGTTGAAGGGGAACTCAAATCCCGGATTCGTTCGGGCCGCAAGGTCCTTGACATGTTCTAGTAGCGTAGGAATCATATACTATGATGCATGACATGGTGGGACCAACCATTGAAAGGTGGGACAGGAGACAGGACAAAGACGTCCGTTAGTAAAACCTGCACAGACTAGCAAAGGTTAGCAACATCAGAAAGTAGCAGAATCATAACAGAATCGCACCACAATGGAAAGGAGATCTAGCCAAAATCCTGACATTGACCGCTGATGTGACATGTTCCGTCCTGTAGCACCCTACCCTTCCTGTAAGAACTCCCCTTAGGCTAGTTCATTCAAATGCACTAAGGTGGGTTTTGGAAGCTCAGGAGAGGAAGGAGAGAGAATCTAGAGATTTCAGATGGAAGGAGAGTCTTCCCGCGTTATGAAGAGGAGCAGGCCTAGCGGCGAGATCAGGCGACTCTCCGACCTCGAGGGTCATCTGAGTGGGACGATCATGTCGCATATGGTAAGCTGATTCTTTTCAAATTTCTCCACGTGAGCCTTCTTTTTACTTCCTTCATTTCTTCTTCTTTCTTTTCTCTTCCAGCCATATCCACTCTTCCCAGGCCCGAGGAAGTTTTCCAAACTGCCATGGCTTTCAAAGCTAACTTCCAACATCTCCATCGGCATGAGGGCCATACTCTCGAAGTGGCATCTGCAGGGGCTCCTTATTCACGCCAAACACTACGAGAAGATTCGTATGGACTGGGCGGCTATGGGCGCACTAGTGGAGATCTGGCATCCCCAGACCCACACTTTTATCTTCCCGACCTTCGAGGTGACCATCCTCCTCGAGGAGGTGGAACTTCTGCTCGGATTGAAGAAATTCAAGAGTGACGGGAAGGTGAAGGCTATGCGGATGCTGACACGGGGGACTTCCGAAAGCGTCCTTGGAAGCTTCATGCCGCCCGACGCAGCCCGAAAGGTTCGTACTCAAAAGGGAATTGATTTGCAAAAGCTCGCGGAATGGGTCATGGAGGCCTTGAGAGGGTTACTAGACGATGACTATTTGGAGGGAATCATGAAAGGGTTCACCATTTGTCTGGCGGGTGCTCTCTTGTTTCCTTATACCGACAACATGGTAGAGGAAGACCAACTGAGTGCTATCTGCGGGATCTGGCGTGGAAAGAGGGTGGGACCCGCTGTCCTTGCCTACCTATATAGTGGCCTTACTACCTCGAGCATGGGTAAGTCTCCTTTTGGTTGCGCACTTGTCTTGAATTGCTGGCTTGATTTGCACTTCAAATTCGACCATCGCGAGGGAATGCCAACTGCTTCGAAGCTCTTCCAACAAAGCCCTCTTCATCACATAGTCGACGTGTTAGGCTTCGGTGGTACTGTAGTGAACCGCGTTCCGTGGCTGAAGAAACGTGAAGACTGGCGGTCTCACTTTCGCACCGTGACACAAGGCTTCTTTACTTGCGCACCGGCATGTTTACTTTCGCTTGAGCTCCTCATGAGGTCTTCTTGTGAAGTTGATCTCCAACTGATTGGTGCGACCGAGTTTGTCCTTTACAACGCGCATCGGTGTTGTCTCCAGATCGGCATTCCACGTCATTCGTTCCCACTACCGACTGGCATCGTCCCTTTGAAGAAGAGGGAGTTGGGCACGGAGGCGGATGCGAGGGAAGTGAAAGCCATTAAAGCTCCTTGGAAGACAAGTGTTGCGGGAAAGGCCTTAGCGCACGTGGGGGAAGAATGTGAGCTGTGGAGGGCTTATGTAACCGAACTGGGGAAGTTAAGGCCTAAGGCGCCTAAGCCCCTGATGTAGCTCATTCTGCTTTTCTGATGGAATAAAATCTGGCATGGATGTTTTGGACCCCCGTCCCCTTAATTATTATTATCTTTTTTTTTATTTTTGTTTTTCTTTGTATTTTTTCTTTTGTTTGGATTATATACATACTCTTATCTTTTTTTTCTTTTATTATATTTTTTTGAAATTTTTATTATGGACGCCCCTAATTGTTTATTTATAATTTTTCTAGTTTTTTTTGTTTTGGGGGCGTGTAGGGTCTTGGACGCCCCTAATTTTTTATTTTTTTTAGTTTTTTTGTTTTGGGGGCGTCCAGGCGCCTGGACGCCCCTACGTTTTTGAATTTTGAAAAAATAAAAAAAAGGTGGGGGCGTCCAGGCGCCTGGACGCCCCAAATAAAGTGGATTCTATATATATGGGGGGGCCTCCCCCCTTTGCTCATTTACTGTTCATTCAAACGACCCAGTCAATCCAGACGACCCATTCTTAGTCCCAATGGAGCAAGGAGGCCCAAGCCAGGGTGGAGAGAAGCGCAAACGACGGGCTCGTCGTCCGAGGAGGCTGAGGGACGATGCCGAGGAGGCTGCTGCGGCGGAGGAGATTGTCGCGGAGGAGGAGGCACCTCCTTTGGCCGTGGAGGCTGAAATGGATGCTGGCGACGCGGGAGAGGACGATCACGACCCGGTAAGCTCTTCGGAACTTCAATCTGTTGGTTTAATAGGCTGGATAGGCGGACGAGAGGCCATGCGGTGAGGACCGGTGAGTGAGGGATGGAGGCGTCCAGGGGCCTGGACGCCTCCACATTTTCTTTTTTCTTTTTATTTATTTATTCTTTTACATAAAATAATAAAATAGGATTTAAAAATAAGGAGGCGTCCAGGACGTAGGACGCCTCCAAAATAATATATCTATTTTTTATTTATTTTTATTTTTGATTCTGGGTTTTCTAAAAATAAAATGAAGAAAATAAAAAGGAGGCGTCCAAGGAGTTGGACGCCTCCAAAAAAATATAAATACTTTTTTTTTTAAAAAAATAAAAATAAAATAATTAAGTAGCATATACAATGTTATTGTTTATTACTATCCATGATGCTGATGTGTTCTTTTGTTGGTTTTGTGGTGTGCAGGGCGTGATGAAGGGCCGGATCAGCTGGTCCCTAGTGGTGGCAGCATACCGTGGGCTGCCAGACTTTCAGAGGGCGCGTGTGGACGCCATGGGCTTCGGAGCTTTCCTTAGGATCGAGCCCTTCCGACTCGACCTTCCTCTTATCCAAGCATTGAGGGAGCGGTGGCACGCGCCGAGCCGGGCGTTTCTGATGCCCTGGGGACACATGGTGCCGACACTAGAGGACGTGGCTCGGATCACCGGGCTACGGGTGGACGGAGAGGCGGTGAGCGGGGTCACCTACCCCGACTACCGAGAGAGTGCCCTGGACCTGCTGTGGTTAGAGACGAGTGTGACGGACAGGGACAGCAGGGTAGTCGGCCGAGTGGAGATCATGGAGGCGCTCGGATTCGTCGACCCGCGCCAGCGGGTTAGCGAGACTGGAGCGGAGTTTCTGGCACGACTGGAGGGAGATGCCCGTGAAGCTTTCACCCAGGACCCAAGCGAGCGGGAGCTGGTGGATCTAGACCTCCGGAGGTTTCTTTTCTTCTTCCTGGGCCGCCTTCTGCTGGGGACGAAGGGGGATGGCATCCACTGCCGCTTCCTCGGGATCCTGGCGGACCTTGACAGAGTGGGGCACTACGCGTGGGGAGCGGCTCTACTTGCCCATTTGATTGCTGATCTCTCCCAGACTTCGGAGAAGGAGACGACAGTCAGTGGCTTCGCACCTTTTCTCCAGGTAAATATTTTATTTATGCATTCCCACAGTTAAATATGTAATTATTGTACTAATGATGTATGATGGATGCAGGTGTGGAGCTATTACTATTTCCCGATGGGGAGGGCTAGGCATGGGAACAGGAGGGCCGTGCCTCTGGCGCGGCGGTGGAGACCGATCGTGGTAGCGGCACCACACAGCTACCAGCTAGCGTCACTTCGTCGGGAGCTGAGCGAGTATCCCGAGGCCATGGTATGATACGTATGATTTTTTTGTGTTTTCTTATGTGACTGAATGGCAACTAATATGATGCATGTATGATGATGTAGGTGGTGTGGAGACCCTACCTGGGCATGGGCGACGCTGGCCAGCCTTGGGTTGCAGTGGGTCTTCCTCGTTTCGGGCGGGACGTGTGGGTCCATTGCCTGAACGAGATCGAGCCGCTTCGGCTGAGGCTGGTTATGAGGACGTTGGGGCTAGCCCAGGAGTGGGTTGATGTAGATGAGCCGGCCCGCATCAGGCGGAAGACCAAGGGGAAGGCGAAGATTGTGGACTGACGTACGCGCTTCCTGGCACAGTACCAGGACTGGCAGCAGGGCGGGGTCCCAGTGGTGTCCCATGTACAGGACAGTACTGATTACCTGAGACGGTACCGGGCTACGTACGGGGACCGCCTCTTCCTTGGTGGTATGGCAGGGGTAAGTGAAATGAAAATGCTTCACCCTTCTATATGTATATGCATGTGGCACTAACTTATGTGCAATGTAGGATGCTCGTCACAACATGATTGCTGACCTGCGGGCCCAGCTGGCAGACGCCAGGCGGCAGTTAGTGGCCATCCGACAGGAGTTGGAGATCCTGCTGAGTCTATGCAATGCATTTTTTTTTGTGACCTGGATTTTTGATGCTTAGCCGTTGACCGACGTTTGCCCCGTGTTTCAGCTGGCCCACCAGACAGCGGCAGCCGGGATGGCTGGTGGAGCGGGTTCCAGTTCGTGGGGCCCTCCTCCGGAGATTTCTGCTCTTCAGGAGCAGCTGGCCTACGCGGTGGCCCGGGCTGAGGAGGCCGAGCGTGACCGCGAGGCTCGAGTTAGTGTCTGCCTGACCTCGACTCTCCTTCTGGCTGCTCTCCTTCTATCAATGTTCTCTTACGGTGCATGCGTGCTTTGACAGGTGGCCGAGATTCGGGAGGCCCTGGCGCGTGCTGTTCGTGCCGAGCAGGAGCGTGATGCTCGGGTGGCGGAGCGTGACGCCCAGATTGCGGAGCTAGAGGAGGAGCGGCGACGGGAGGCTGAGGAGCTTCCTCGCGACGTAGTGGATCTGCGGATCGCCCTCGAGCTGTCGAGGAGAGAGGCGATGAGGGAGAGAGAGGAGAGGGAGAGGGATAGGGAGACCCTAGAGAGAGAGAGGGAGTACAGGATGGCAGAGCGACATCGAGATTGGGATGAGAGGAGAGCTCTGGTGGCCCTGGTGTCAGAGCTCCGGCTGAGTCTTGGCACGGCGGAGGGGAGACTTCGGGAGAGTGAGGAGCGGTATCAGAGGGCGAAGGAGCGCGGGGCGCGACTTCGTCAGTCCGGTTCCTTTTCTGTGGGTAGCTTTCTAGTTTCTTCGACCGAGGAGCGTCGCCGCACCTTGGAGGCCGGCATGGTGCCACCTGGAGAGGCGAGCACGGCTTCTCAGGGTTCGCAGAGGTCGCAGAGGCCCCCTTGGGATCCCCGTCAGAGGAGGGAGGAGAGAGATGACCAGGAGGGTGATGGTGAGAGTTAGAGAGTTGCTTGTACACTCCACCCTCCTTACTGCATGATGTACTTTCGGCTATTATATGAAATGAAAATGGATTTCTTGTGTTGTGTGTACTTTTCTCTCTCCCACACTTTCTTCTTTGCACTGAGTTGTCCTTCGAGGCACGCTCCACGAGACCTTACCCTGAACAGCGGGGAACTACGCTTTGCAAGGGGGGATTCTGTTTCCTTTCTCCCCTTTTTGGGCGCGTCCAGGCGCGAGGACGCGTCTTAATCCTTGAATTCAAATTTAAAGCGCCGGGTGGCCTTTCTTCTCCCGTGCCTTACCCGCAAACGAGCCCGCCTTCCGCCGAAACTCGCTTGTCCCCCTTTTCGTCTCCTTCCTCTCTTGATCGATGGAGTTCGGTGGTCTAGACCACGGCGAAGGTGGAGAGGGACGCGGGACCCCTCGTCCGAGGAGGGACGCGCAAGAGCACGAAACGGCGTCCATGGAGGAGGAAGGGCCGCTTCGGGCCCCCGAGGGACCCGAGGGGCCCAATGGCGCGGAAGGAGGTGAACATGGCTCGGTGAGTGCTTGGTTTTCCCCCTCTTTGATCCATTTTGAGTTTTGAAGCAAGCCGTGCGAGGGGGGAAAGGGTTCGGCGAGTGTTGTACTCAAATGATGGACGCGTCCTAGACAGGGGACGCGTTCTTTGTTATGATGCGAAGTCCTTCTTTCTTGGTGCAGGACATGGCGAGGACCCTGGGCCTGGCCGATGAGTGGGCGAGTGCAGACGAGCCGAGCCGCGTCAGGAAGGAGAGTCGCGGCAAGGCGAAGCTTGAAGATTGGCGCATACGTCTCCCTGGGCAGCAAGGGAGCGTACTGGTGCAGGATAGTGTCGACTTCCTGCGGCGGCAGAGAGAGAGTTATGCGGGGCTTCCCCAAGCCGGGGATACGCGCGACGTCGACGGGTCGCGTGCCCAATTAGCCGAGGTCAGGCGGCAGCTGGCCGCCACTCAACAGGAACTGTTGCTCTTGGTAAGCTAAGTGCTGCATTTTCTATTTTTAAATGTGGAGCTTAGCTGACGGCTGTTGTTTGTTCGTTCCAGCGTGCCCAGCAGACGGCGATGGTGGGAGTGATTGGCGGCGCATCTTCCAGTTCCTCGGCCCCTTTTCTTGAGATTGCCTCCCTTCGGGAGCAACTTGCTGGTGCGGTGGCTCGGGCTGCCCGGGCGGAAGAGGAGCGTGATGCCTGGGTGGCGACTGTAGCAGAGCTGCGACATCGCAGTGAGGAGAGACCTTCTCCCGACATCCTGGAGTTAAGGGTTCTTCTGCAGATGATGAGGACAGAGGCAGAGAGAGAGAAAGCCGAGAGAAGGTCCTAGCGACAGCGGGATCAGACCGAGAGGAGGGCCTTGGAGACCCAAGTGAGGGAGCTCCAGCTGGGCCTTCAGGCCGTCGTGCAGAGGCTAGGAGGGATGGAGACGCGCTACGAGAGAGCGTGAGAGTTCGGGGAGCGACTGTGCCAGTCTGGTCGCTTTGCCGCTAGCGGCTTCTTTGCCACGCCAGGGGAGGAGCAGTGAGTCATTGCTGTGGAGTCGGGGCCACGAGGCGAGGCGGGTGCTACTGCACGGGGATCCCGGAGACTTCTGCGGGACCCTCACCTCAGGGGAGAGGAGAGGGACGCCTAGAGGGACGAGCATGAAAATAATGGCAAGAGTTGGCGAGCTAGTGGACCCGCCACCTCTCTATGATTGTAGTGTTTATGACAGCTTATGTAGAATTATGAATGGAGTGATTTGATTTTCTGCTGCTTGTTTGTTCTTTTGCGCGTTCCTTCTTCCCTACACTTCTTCTCCTTTGCACTGTTCCCATGTGATAGGTCTGTCGAGACTCCATCTCAAGCGGAGAATCGCGTCTTGTTGTGACCATTTTCCATGGGAATCTGCCGTCGAAGTCAATAATGACGGCCCTAGTCCCTTTTCCCGGATGTTGTGTCAAATTTTACGGACGTCCTCCAAAACATGATAGGGTATCCCTAGACAACATAGGGGGCTAGTCATCATATTCTTCATCCAATCAATCACCCTGTGGGAGCGGTGAAGTGACACACGGGACCGCATGGTAGATACCTCATTGCGAGGGCTATCATTAAAGGTGATGGAGGCAATCTTGGCCTGCACTCCTTCCATTTCTATACATTCTTGTCCCTTTTATCCTCCCAGGTATATCGAGAGCTAACTCGAGGAGCACAAGTTCTCACGGGAGAGGAGGAGTTTAAAATTCGAGAGTTGGATGGAGGGCGAATCTTCCCACTCCTCGAAGAGAAGCAGGTCCAGTGGTAGTAATTCCAGGAGGCTTTCGGACCTCGAAGGGCACTTCAGCGAAAGGGCCCAATCACAACTCGTAAGCTGAGCTTTCCTGCCCTATTCTCATTCTTTCTCCTTCCTTTCTTTCTGACCAAACCTCCTCTCCATTTCTTATGCACGCACAGAGTGTGATGAAATCACACATTTCATGGGAGTTAGCAGTGGCCGCATACAGGGGTCTCCCGGATTTTCAGAAGGCCAAGCTAGACGTGATGGGGTTTGGCACATTTCTTCGGATCGAGCCGATCCCGCTCGACCTGGTCCTGATCCAAGCCTTGTGTGAGAGATGGGACCCAGTGAGTCGGGCATTCCTGATGCCTTGGGGGCACATGGTGCCCAGCCTGGAAGATGTGGTCCGAATTACGAGTCTCAAGGTGGATGGCGAGGCAGTGACTGGAGTCACTTACGCGGACTACCGAGAAGGTGCCCAGAAGTTACTGGGTTTGGACCTAGATGGTTGGAAAAACAGGTCGGTAGCTAGGGCGTCCCTCATGGATGCATTAGGGCTCGCCGACACTCGTCGGCGGGATGACGAATCCTCAGAAGAGTTCATGGAAAGGATGGAAATAGGATGACGTGCCGTATACTGCACAGATTTCGGCAACTGGGAAAGATGTAACATAGATTTGAGGAGATTTCTCCTCTTCCTTTTGGGGAGATTGTTACTGAGCTCGAAAGGGGATGGTATCCAATGTCGCTTCCTGGAGCTGCTGTCAGACCTTGAAAGAGTAGGATACTATGCCTGGGGAGCTGCCATGCTGGCGCACTTGTTTGCTGGTTTGTTCCAAGAAGCAGACCGTGAGATGACTGTGAGTGGTTTCACACCATTCATCCAGGTATTTTTGGTTTTGCTTATTTTGTATATATTTTGGTGTGTTTTTGCAAGGTACTGATGACCTGCGCCGAACAGCTGTGGAGCTATTATTACCTCCCCATGGGGAGAGCTCGACATTGGCGACCCGCGATGGTGCCGCTAGCCAGGCGGTGGGAACCCATCATGAGTGCGGCACCCCTAACCTACCAACTGATGGTGCTAAGGCGGGAGCTACAGGAGTTCCCTGCATCGATGGTAAACTGGAGACCCTACTCAGACATGGTCGATGCCGACCAGCCGTGGGTTCTAGCAAGTCGTGCCCGGTTTGGACGGGAACTGTGGATGCACTGCCTGAATGAAATCGAGCCGCTTCGGCTACGATTGGTTATGAGGACTTTAGGACTGGCTCAGGAATGGGTGGATGCGGCTGCGCCACCTCGTCTCGGGAGAAAGATGCGAGGACCGGCGACCTGCATTGACTGGCGCGTGCGGTTCCCTGAATAGTATGAAGACTGGCAACGGGGTGACACAATTGTAGAATCACAGGCACGGGATAGCGAGGACTACCTGCGTCTATACAAGACAAGGTACACAGAGCGGTTCCAACCCCGGGGATTTGTGGAGGTAGGTTTCCCCTTTTTCTCTTTTCTTCTTTCTCCCTTTTTGATTTTCTGGTGGAAATGCTGACTCGTATGGCTGCAGGATATCCGTGATATGATGATAGCGACTTTACGAACTCGCTTGGCAGAGATGGAGCAACGGTTGGGCGATGCCGGCGGAGCTACGAGCGCCTTGGTAGGTGTACAGTGCGTTCCTAATTAGAACCGCAGATTCCAGATGTTGGCTGCTAATTCACGTGGTCGTAGCATGCTCAGATTGGCGCGGCTTCCCCAGCGATGGGAGTAGGTGGTGCCTCTTCCAGCTTGTGGATTCCCACCTCAGAACTTGACTTGCTTCATGAGCAACTTGCTCATGCCACGCAGCGTGCCGCAGAGGCAGAAGGGATGCTCTCTATACAGGTAAGAGTCTCAGTGTTGATTTCTCTTTGTTTTACGCCTTATCGCGTATCTGAGATGGTACACTCGGCAGGAAAAGGAGACGAAAGAAGCGCTTGCCCACGCTGCGCAGAAGGAGGCTAGGATAGCAGAACTGGAGAGGGAACTGCGGCGTCATCCTGATGACGACTCCTCTAGGGATGCCGTGGAACTGAGGATCACTCTCCAGTTGGAGAGGGAAGACCGCGAGAGAGAACGTGCAGAGAAAGAAAGAGACACAGAGAGAGAAAGAGCCAACAGATTGACTGAAAGGGAGGAACGAAGGGCCATGGAGGCCCAACTATTCGAACTCCGAATCAGCCTTGGTCTTGCTGAACAGTGGCAGAGAGATGGTGATTAGCGCTATCGAAGAGCACGAGAGCGTGGCTTTCGTGTTGGTAGCTTCTCTGCTGCTTCCGTGGATCAACGTCGGGATGTGGGAATAGGAAGGGGAGTACAGAGCGGTAGGAGTACCCCTTTTCGTAGTTGGGTAGCACCTTTGAGAGTATTTTGCCTGGAGAGTAGTGGGACGAGTAATGCAGAGAGAGAGGGCGGAACTTGATGTAATTTTTTGGTTTTTTTGGGAATAAAATACAAGGTTTGGTTTGTTTGGTTTTCACCTTTGCTTCTGTTGCCTGAATCCCTGCACATATCACTGAAACAAACAAATCAGAATTTCTGTTCTGACTTGACCCCTTGCTCAATAAGCAAATGGTCCTGTGACTGTCCTTGATAACTGGTCAAGGGGCCAAGCCTTTATTAATAAAGGCAAGAGAAAGATGCGGTGATGATAAATGCGACAGGCAAGCACACGAATGCAAGCGGTATTAAAAGTGAGATGCTGCACGCAAATGCAATCATGCAAAATTGATTTGTTTTTTTTTATATTTGACATTTTTTTGTTTTATCATAAAAAAAAATTTTGTTTGCAAATATGTACATTTTCTCTTTTCCATTTTTTTGTTATTTTTATCATTTCAATTTTTTTTCTTGCTAACGCCTGGCAAGCACCCAAATGGCACCTAACCTACGTGAGACAGGGATTTCTTACTAACCTCCCAAGTATCCTAAGTGCACATCTAGGTTGATTTGGGCCTCTAGACCCCTCGAATGATGATTCCGCCGGCTAAGACTTACCCTGATGACAATACCGTCATGCTATGCTTAGGCTCCCAGTCGCTTCCGACCACAGGGATTCACCCAAAAGATGTTTGAGGTAAATGATTTGCTCGACCCGGATCTGTTTCCTCACAACTCTAGATGGTATATGATGGACCACCCTGGAACCCTAACGACCAACCGCGCGATGCTGACCCAGAATCAGACGCCGTCGCACCCATAGGTGACGCGCTTGCATTGGCCTAAACCCGAGGTTAAACAAGAAGACATCAAGGTGATAAACAGGGGTCTTGACCAGCCAGAAACACGGAGACTCCTTCGCAGCGATAGCTTTTACTTTTCAAAGTAGGCAACCAAATGTGTATATTAAAATAAGGTCGCAGACCCTGGGTAGTTTTCACCCTTCAGAAACTCCATCGAACCTTCATCTTTAGAGGGAGAAGGAAGAGCGTGGGGGATAAACCTCCTGAGAGGATCGGCAAAACCGTTAACCCGGCGAGCGAATAAGGGCCCATTAACTCTTTCCTTTCGGACAACTTCAGACCAAATCTCGAGCATTTACATTCCATAGCCCCCCCCTTTTTGTGGATTCAAACTTTTGCTTTGAGGGGTTCCATTTATCGCATCAGGCACGGTCACGACCAGGCTCTTGATTTTGATTTTGTATTTCTTTTTGTGAGGGAGATATAGTCGTTTGACGTTTGTGGGCTCCCTTTTCGTATGCCTGCGGGGACACTGCCCTCTTCTCGTGCTCTGATCGATGCTCGAGGAAATGGATCCTACTCTTGCCTTTGGGGTTTGAGTTTCGGTTTCTTATGCTCAGCGTTTTAAGGGCGCCGACTGTCTCATTTGGTCGAAGAGAAAAGAATAAAGATTACAGCTTCTAGAGATCTTCTGGGTGGGGCCCCACCGTAGGTGATGCTACCGACCTTTTTGAGTAAAATATATAAGTGAGCACATGTTAGCTTCCTTCGAGCGAGCATAGGCCGACGTGGCCGGACAGGGATCTCCACGGTTCTGGCAAACCAAGACCCGGTGCCTACCAAGCCTTAATGGGCCCTATCCTAACATGAAGGTTAGATGACTTGACTACATGGTGACCACTAGGCATCGACATTTTGAATTTTCCATATTTTTAGTGGTTTTCAATATTTCTTTATTTTTGATGTTTTTTATCTTTTCATCATTTTTTTTGTTTTGTGCTAAGGGTAGTATTTCTTAAGATAAAGCCCATTCCAAGGGTGGGATAACTCGGTCCCTTCGGCGTTGACTAGATTGTAGGCGTTGCCAGGGTACACGGCTTGAATTACAAATGGTCCTTCCTAATTGGGTTGGAGCTTAGAACGCGGCCCTCCAGGTTTGACAAAAATTCTTTTTACGACCATCTCACCGACTTTGAATTTTCTCTCAACGACTTTCTTTTTGTAAAAGCGAGCGAGTCTATTTTGCTACACACGCGCGTGTTCGGCAGCGGCCAGTCACTTCTCATCCAAGAGTTCCAACTGGGCGAGGAGTGACTTACGACGATCGTCGAGGGGAAATTCCTCGTCCAATTGTACCCTGAGAGAAGGGATCAGAGTCTCGTACGGGACTACCACTTCCATACCATAAGTAAGGGCAAATGGAGTCTGCCCGGTGGGGGTACGGATTGAAGTGCGATAGGCCCATAGAGCTTCGATAAGCTTTTCTGGCCAGTCTGAAAACGTACTAGACTCGTAGGTTTTTTTGATGATTTTGAGCAATGTTTTATTGGTGGCCTCCGCTTGGCCGTTACCTTGTGGGTAATAAAGCGATGAATGATGCAATGCAATTGCGTATCTTTTGCAGAGGTCCTGTAGGTCCTGAGAAATGAACTGTGGCCCATTGTTGGTGATGATCGTGCTTGGGACGCCGAATCTGGCAAGGATGTTCTTCATGATGAACTTGCAGCCTGTTGACGCCTTGATTTCTGTGTAAGCTTCGGCTTCGGCCCATTTGGTGAAGTATTCTGTCGCAGTAAGGATGAAAGATTTCTGCTTGGTGAGGGAATTGGGATCACCTAGGGACCAATGATGTCGAATGCCCACATGGAGAAAGGCCATGGGGAGGATATTGGATGAAGTGAGGAAGATGGTGAATGGATTTTATCAGCGTGAAGTTGACACTTGACACACCTACGGACATAGACAGCACAATCCTCTTCCATAGTGGGCCAATAAAAGCCTTGGCGAATGATCTTCTTGGCGAGCATCTGACTATTCACGTGGCCACCGCACACACCCGAGTGCGTCTCCTCTACGCATTTCAAACCTCATCGTCACCAAGACATCTTAACAGAATACCAGTAAGGCTCCTTCTATAGAGTAGACCTCCAACCAATGTGTATTTCTGAGCCACCCTTCTTATGGCTTTCTTATCCTCCGTGGTGGCCCCTTCAGGATAAGACTGATCTTGGCAGTATTTGACGATTTCATAGAATCATGGTTTCTCTTCATCAGCCAGTTCTTCTTCAACCTCTGCCAACATGATCTCCCTCTTCTCAAGGATATCTTCCTGCAGGATCTTCCTTGCTATCCTGTCTTTGATGTTTACGTAGGAAGCATCATCGATTGCAGGGGCGTGAAGTTTGTTGATAGAAATGGACTCAAACCATCTTCCTAGAGGGAACCTTATGGATGATGCCAATGAGGCGAGGGCATCGGCGAGAATATTCTGATGACGAGGGACATGAACAAAGATCAGTTTGGTGAACAGTTTGGCAAAGGCAGCAGTGAGTTCTTGGTATGGCTTGAGTTTGGGATCGCGAGTGCGATATTTAGTGAGCACCTGGCGAAGGATGAGTTGACTATCACCTACGACTCGCAACTGAGTGATACGAAAAGAATGAGCGAGTTCTAGGCCAGCTAGAAGAGCTTCATATTCGGCTATATTGTTGGTAACTGGAAATTTGAGCTGGTATGCCAATGGGAATGTGAGGCCTTCAGGCGACAGGAGGGCGACGCCGATTCCTCTCCCTTGAGAATTCAGAGCTCCATCAAAATATAGTGTCCACATTGGCTCATTTGATTGGTTGACGGACATTAGTTCCTCATCTGGAAACTCTGATTGGACGGGATCGAACTTGGGAAGAGGATGGTGAGCGAGATGCTCGGCTATGGCATAGCCTTTAATCGCCTTTTGCTGGATGTAGGTGATGTCGAACTGAGAGAGAAAACTTTGCCGGCGTGCTAGCCTATCCGTAAGGATGGCTTTCTCCAGAAGGAATTTGATAGGATTCATTCGAGCAATCAAGTGGACCTCATGAGCCAAGAAGTAGTGCTTCAATTTCTGCACTACCCAAACGAGGGCAGCACAGGTTTTCTCCATGACGGTGTACTTCTGCTCACAGGGATTGAAAAATTTGGACAAGTAATAGGTTGCCCGTTCCTTACCTTCTTCATCAGCTTGTGCGAGGACGGCTCCCACGGAGTCATCCAAGACTGAGACGTAAAGGATCAGAGGTTTTTCTGGTTTGGGTGGAATGAGAACGGGTGGACTAGCCAGATATTCCTTCAACCCTTCAAAAGCTTTCTGACATTTAGAATTCCAGTGGAATTCTACTCCTGGTTTGGTCAACTCGTAGAGAGGTCTACACCTTTGTGAATGTTGGGACACAAACCGACGAATAAACTGTAACCTCCCGATTAAACCTCGGACTTCCCTCAAATTCTTGGGAGGCGGCATATCTCTGATAGCCTTGGCTTTGTCGGGATCTATCTCGATCCCTCTTTTACTCACAATGAAACCCAGCAATTTACCCGACGACACACCAAACACACACTTCTTCGGGTTCATTTTCAATTGGAACTCCCTTGACCTCTGCAAGACCTTAGCCAAAACTTCTGGATGTTCCATCCTGGTTCTTGATTTCACCAATAAGTCATCTACATACACTTCCAGGTATATGTGCATCATGTCATGAACTATGGCCATCATAGCTCTTTGGTAAGTAGCTCCAGCATTCTTTAACCCAAACGGCATGACCACGTAACAATATGTTCCCCAAGGGGTAGTGAATGACGTTTTTTCCTGATCTTCTTCTGCCAAACGAATTTGATTGTATCCTAAAAACCCATCCATGAATGAGAGGGTTTCATATCCTGCCGTGTTATCGATCAACACATCAATGTGAGGCAAGGGAAAATCGTCCTTTGGACATGTGCGGTTAAGGTCCCGGAAGTCGATACAAATCCTGACTTTCCCATCTTTTTTCATGACCGGGACAATGTTCGCCACCCATTGAGGATAAAGGACGACTCTAATGAACCTGGCTTTGTGGAGCTTATCGACCTCTTCTTTCATTTTCAAAGCCATCTGAGGGTGGAAACGCCTTAACCTTTGTTTTACCGAGACGGTCCCTGGTTTTAGGGTTAAACGGTGTTCGACCAAGGTTGAATCTAGACCCGGCATATCCTCGTAGCTCCATGTAAACGTGTCCTTATATTCCTTGAGAACCTCAATTAATGCCTTTTCTTCAGAGGGTGGTAGGTTGTCACTTATGAGGATGATCCTAGGGTCTTCCTCAGTTCCCAAGTTGACTTCTTTGGTGGATTCTTCTACGGCGGTTGACGGCTCGTCGAATCTCCTCATTCCACTTGCGTATGCGCCTACCGCATCCTCATATTCTTCACCCTCATCTTCAGTGGGGCATTCTTCATCCGTGATCTCGAAGACTCCATATCCTTCCTCAAATGCACAGTCACCCTCACATTCTATTTCCGGTAGCTGGATGGGATTTTCTAACAACTGGGGGATGGCAAGAAGGGCCTGACACCTGGCGGCCAAATCCAGAAGGAATCGACGAGGGATCTGCCTACCCTTGGATTTCTTCCTAGGTACTACCCTTGGCCTATCATTCCTAGATTGACTGACAATATTTACAGAAGAAGAGGAAGACGAAGAGGATGGTGTAGAATGTACAGGAGAAGACCCCTCAGAGGAGGGGTAGAAAAGGTCGCTCATCGGACCTTGGACGGGTGGTCCGCAGGGCGGTACGCACCCGTGGGAGATGTAGGAGGTTTCCTCAACGAAGATGTGTTGTTGGGGAGTTTGAAAACTGACGTTTTTTTTTCATTTTCATTTTGAATGACAAAGCAGTGAAAAGAGATTGGAGGAGAGAGAAAAGTGGTTATGGCTAGAGGATTGTGAGGCTCATAGAGCAGATCATGGTTGAAGACTTGGCTCGGGTTGAAAAGACCGCGTAGGTATGTAAACAGAGAAGGGGATCTGGGAAGATCATCAGACAAATGTCTGGCCCAGGAAGATGATATTAGCAAAGGTTGAGACGAGTGGATGGAGAAGATGGCGGCTAATGAGCCGTTGACGGTAATGTTGAGGACGAATGCAGATCCGTCGATGACAGGGTCCTTCTGGCGAGGACGAGGATAGTTTGGAACCTTGGCAGGAGTGGTAATATTCTCTGGTATTTCGGAGATCAATGGTGGTCCTTCAAGCTGCGGAGACGAGAACATCCTTTCCAGTGCAACGGAAATGTCCCGTATGTCGAACCATTTGTTCCACTCGCATTCCGGATCTTTGATCTTGCCTCTTTTGGTGATCCTCGGACATTTTTCAGCCAAATATACAGCATGTGATCCCCCATATGCTTCTCGTGGGTGATCTCCCATCTGAACAACGGGCCCTCTGTTGAAGTGGTTTGATAGAGTCCATGTGAGGGGCTTCCAATCCGCCTTGAACGGTCCTTTGAAGCCTAGGCCAAACCTGCGGTTCGGCCTAATTTCCTTTGGCGGTTTGAGCCTACCCTGTAACTGTGCGCCCAGACCTTTACCCTGTTGGTAGCCGATGTTCCTCATAATCTCCCACCCTTTGGAGTGAAAAGGGAGATATGATGTTGCGGTTGTCCTGACCGGCTCCTTTGGTACTAGTGGAACGTGAGAGGAATCACGTACGTCCAGTAGTGACAATATGGGTCGATGAGACGGCCAAACAGAGGGTAGAGAGGTGTTGATAGCATCCACTGTGTGAAAGATAGGTGTACTGACCACTTTAATAATTCTCCCATTGTAAGGAAACTTCAGGCACTGATGGTTGGGGAAGGCACAGCGTCCATGGCTTCGATGTAAGGGCGACCCAGTATAGCCTTGAATGTGGGGTCCATGTCGAGGACATGGAATTCTGTGGGAATTAACATGGGGCCTAGTTCTGCCTTCAGAATAATCATCCCCTACGGCGGCCTTTTACTATTGTCATAAGTCGTGACCGTGATCGAGGAAGGTCTTATTTGTTCCTCGTCGACCCCACACAACTGAAGAGTGCTCATGGAGATCACATTTATGGACGCACCCGTGTCCACAAGACACGGGTTTATGGATACCCCATTAATTTTTATTGAAATGCACAGTGCATATTTTCGAGCCTCCTTGGGAGCGAGCTCGTAGTTGTGGAACATGATGGCCGGTTGTGTGTCCGTTGGGGTCAGGACGGTAGAGATCTTCTCCACGGGGAGGTCTTCATTAACCATGACTTTTTGAAGATATTCCATCAAGGCCGCCTGGTGGGATGTGGATCTTTGAAGTAGCTCCAGGATGGAGATCCGAGCAGGCGTCTTGTCCAAGTGTTTCAATAGATCATACTGTGTTCTAGGGATAGCTCTTTCTGGTTGTTCTCCATCATCCTTCTCTGGCTGAGATTGCTCAGGATTCTGACTGTTGTGGGGGAAAACCCTGTGGAAAATCCTTCCACTCCGGAGCACCATTGCCTGCGGCTTTTGTACCTCTGTGGGGGTAGCAGTGGGTTTTAACAGAGGTTTGAGGGGTAGTGGTGGAGGAATGGTCGATGAAGCAGGGGTGATGACGGGAGCAGGGATTCTGATGAGGGGTTTGTTAGGTGGAGGCATGGTGGAGGTAGAGAGGATATCGCGCGGATTATGAAGGATAAGGGGTCTGGAAGGTGGAGGTGGAGACGAAGTAGAAGTGGGTAGGGCTTGAAGCGAGCAATGATTTTGAGGTGGGTGATGGTTAATGAGTGGTTTTGAAGGCATTAGTGGTGATACGGTGGAGAAAGACGGGGTTATGTATGGTTGACGGATGATAAGGGGTTTAGAAGGCGTAGGGGTAAATGTGGTAGAGGTGGATGGTAAAGTGGGGGAGTGGGAGAAGATGAGAGGGTGTGAAGGCGTAGTGGAGAGTGTCAGTTGATAGGGGATCGGGGTACGGATGAGAGGGCGTAATGGTAGTGGAAATGGTGAAGGTGATACTGACGTAGGTTGATGAGAGAGAGGTGCTACCCGGGCAAGGCAAGGGTGTTGCGTGATGATAGGATTGGCGGTAGAAAGAATGGAGGTACTTTTCTGGTGCCACACCTGCTCTCTCCCGACTTCCGGGAAGGAGGAGATGGGGTTAACCTGATGATTGGGCTGTTGGTGCTCCAGTAATGGATTCTGGATTATGCCCATGTCGGGCTGTTGTTGTGGGGCATGCTGAAGCTGTTGTTGTTGTTGTGGTTGCTGTTGCTGCTGCTGTTGTAACTGCTGCTGTTGTAACTGCTGCTGTGGCCTATGAGGAGGTCTCCTAGCCTTGAGAGCCGCGACATATCGTCTCATTTCATCCCAATCTATTTGATGTTCATCATTCATATCGTGGATGTAATCTTTGAAATGGAAGCAGTAATCTACTGTGTGTCCTGACTGCCTGTGGTAGACGCAGTATTTGGAGGTATCAACATTCGGGGGCCACACGGGCCTTTCTCTGGGTAGGGCGAGTTGGTTTGATGCCATGAGGGCATTAAAAATGTCTGCTAAGGTTTCTGGCAATGGTGGATAGTAGGCTCTCTTGGGACCGACCGGCCTCCTTTGTTGCTGTTGGGGACCATAGTTCCCCGGGGGTGGAACTTGGTTGTACTGAAGCGGTGGTTGTTGTTGCTGAGGTTGTGGTTGTTGTTGCTGGGGTTGACGTAATGGAGGCATATTATCCTGGGGTGGATTATTTTGGGGTGGAGGACGAAGAGGGAAAGGACATGGTTGGAGGGGAAGTCGGGGCATTTGTGGAGGCCTTGGGTTGACTGCATAATTGGCATTGTTGACCGCACCCACTTGCTCATTTGTCACAACCCCTTCTGTGGCTCCGCCCGGGACACCAGCGCCTATCTTTCTGACCACTTTGGGCTTTGGTGACTCAAACATGTTCATAATGGGGGAGTCTTTTAACTGAGTTTGGATGTACCGGGCCCTTTCATAGAGTTCCTCCATTGTAGTAAGTTTATTCATGGCCAGGACGTGTCTGAACTGTGGAGTTGCATTAGACACAATCATCTTCACTTGTTCGGGCTCGGAGAGGGTGTCCCTTATTCTTTCCGCCAGAGACCTCCATCTATCAGTATAGCGGACAAAATCTTCGTCGGGTTTCATCTTTTCGGCCACTAGGCCGGTAATGGAGAGTGAGGGACCGACCCTATCCCTATATTTCTGCAAGAACCATCTCTGGACTATTTCAAAATTCTCGGTCTCGCGGGGCTCCAAAGAATAGAACCACTCTAGCGCGGGACCATCCAATGATCTCCGAAAGAGGTATGCCAGGGACCTCTGATCGTTTTGCCAATAGGAGGATTCATACATGAAATCCTTGAGGTGAATGAAGGGGTTGCCGCTACCATTGTATCTACGGTACGTGGGCATTTCGGAGTGAGGAAGATGAATGACGGGAAGGATTGGCAAAGCAACCTCCGGGGTGGCTTTCACGTCCACCATTCTTCTCAGATTTTGAAACTGCTCGTCCATACGATTGAACCTATTGAGGAGCGATTGAGCAAGCTCCTCTGGAGGTGAAGGTGGCACTTGCCACTGGGGGAGAAATTGTCTCCCGGAGACTTGAGGGGGGAACCCCGAATGAGAGGGAGCTGTCGGATCGCCGACAGTTGGCCCTGGCTGAAGCGGTATGTGGGGAACAACGGGAGTTTGAGATTGTGACGGGAACTGGAATGAGGGTGGTTGTTGGCTCGCTTGTCTTTGAAGCGAGGGAGACTGGATGGCTTGCGCCAATGAAGGAGATGGAATGGCCTGCACGGACTCTTGGAGAGGTGCGATGGCCGGAGTTGATTCCTGGGGCGTGGGGGGAATAGATTTCCTCTTTAGAATGGCCTAGAAGGCCCGGAGCTGTTCAGAGGTAAGCTCCGTGTTGGGGAGGACGCCCAGTAAGGAAGAGATATCCTGTGGTGGGGACGTGTCCCCGGCAATAACCTGCACCTCATGCGAGGGCTCATGAGAAGGACCCGAGTCCATAGCATAGACTCGCGGGTCGGCTGACAAACCACGACTAGGGTGGTTCTCTCAAAAGACTCGTGAGCCATGCTCACAGTTTTCCCAGAACGTAAAAACATATACTAGCAAGCAGGTAGCAGAGATTATCAAATAAGTGGATGCCTTTACGCCTTTTTTTATGTTTTGATTTTGATGATTTTTTTTGTGTTTTTAGCGAGATTCGAAGTTCACACAAAATAGGGACCCTAGTTTATTTTTGTTTCACCGCCGTGTCAGCTAGGGTCTCTCGTCTCACCACGAATGAGATGACTAACTCCGGGGAACTTCAATGGTACAACCAGCCCAATGAACGAAGAGGAGATTCTTCGATGTCGGGGACTTACGGAGGTCCCAGTGGAGGAGATTCTAGTCCGTTGAGAGGAATTCTCAAACGGAGAGTCCTTCCTTCACCGGGAAAGGGTGATCCTTAGAAAAAATGAAAAAGGATATAAAAGAGGGATGAATGTATGCAATGGAATGCTGATAGAGATATAGAGTAAGAAAATAACAGAAATAACAAACATATAATAAACACCCAACGAAACACAACTGACAGTGCTGCCGTGAGCACAACGGGGGCGCGCGAGGGCGCCAAGGTGGAGAGGCACGGACGGTGCCGAACTTGCAAGGGTAGCCAAAAGGAAGCTGTAGATGTCCCACTGCGATCGCCAATCTGTGAGCGACGTCACGCGGTTCGGGGAGCGGAGAAGACGCGGAGCGCGCAGGCTCCTCTTTTGTTTGCTGCAACACAGAAATAAGAGAAGAGAGAAGGGGCCACCACGGGAGATTGCTCCGGCGGGGCGAGCGGGACAAATGTAATATAGTAAGATATGGGGGTTAAACGGCCATACCGGGAAGTGACTTGTCGCGGCCTCGGGGGGACGGGAATGGTGCAGAAATTAAATAGCAAGAATTGAAACGGCCATTGGGGAAGTGACTCGCCGCGGCCTCGAGAATATGAATAGATAAGAATATAACATATAAGAACGGGAATTTAAACGGCCATTGGGGAAGTGACTCACCGCGGCCTCGAGAATATGAGCAGAATATAACAGAATATAAAGAGAATATAAGAACGGAAATTTAAACGGCCATTGGGGAAGTGACTCGCCGCGGCCTCGAGAATATGAATAGATAAGAATCTAACATATAAGAACGGGAATTTAAACGGCCATTGGGGAAGTGACTCACCGCGGCCTCGAGAATATGAGCAGAATATAACAGAATATAAAGAGAATATAAGAACGAAAATTTAAACGGCCATTGGAGAAGTGACTCGCCGCGGCCTCGAGAATAAAATGTGATCGCCAGAGGCCAAAAGACCCCAAAATAAAGAAAGTGATCGCGCCTACCTCAAGAGCGGGAGATGGCGGGTTGCTTCTTCCTCCCCCTTTCGGCCGGTCGACGGAGAGGGCTTTCCTTGGTTACTCTTGCAAAACAGTAGACAATAAACGAACGAAATTAGAAAATGGCAGTGTAGTAACAATTCCTTGCAATAAAAGTAACGAGATCGTGACCTGACACACACCTGGTTGGTGTGGTTTTAAACCCCTCTCGGACTCGAGTAGGAGGAAAATGCGATGATGAATGCAAGAAGTATGCAAGAGACTTCGCCCTTATGTAGGGAGATAGAGGATGCAGTATGATGAATGTAAAGAACTATGGAGAAAAAGGGGAAGAAAAGGCTTATTGAAGGAGCCGAGGGTGAGATCCGGCGGAGCTCCGGCAGCGTAGGGACGACGTGGAAGCGCAGTGGATGAAGGTAGCCTTCCTCTCGCGAGCCTGGACACCCGAGAAGCCGGCAGAACCTCCACCTACAAAAGACCCCACGGGTTAGAAATGACTCCGGTAGCCTCTGGGCTCCGGCAGCCTATCGGATCTCTTAGAAGCTCCTCCAGAACTGAGGGGGTGGGCCTCTATTTATAGGGCTCCGGAGGGTGGAGGCGTCCAGGACTCTGGACACCTCCATCAGGGCAAAAAAGATATTTTATTCTATTTTTATTCATTTTTTCGGAATATTTTTGTGGAGGCGTCCAGGGCCCCGGAGGCCTCCAACAGGTCCACCGAACACCACCGACGGCCGCACGCGGTTTGGCACAACGCGTTGTTTTGTGAGCAGCGCCTCGTGATTCAAAAATGGGCGCGTCCAGCTGGCTGGACGTCTCCATAATTTGGTTTTTTTCACACACGACAAACCGTCATTCGGTGGGCGGCGCCCGTGAGGGAGTTGATGGAGGCGTCCAGGGGCCTGGACGCCTCTATAAATATATTATTTTTATTTTTTGTGTTTTATTTTTATGCTAAAGCTAGCATTTTAATTTTTTATACTTGTTTTTATGGAGGCGTCCAGGGGCCTGGACGCCTCCATTAATATATTATTTTTTATTTTTTATTTTGTTTTTATGCCAAAGCTGGGATTTTATATTTTTTATACTTGTTTTTATGGAGGCGTCCAGGGGCCTGGACGCCTCCATTAATATATTATTTTTTATTTGGTTTTGGGCTGTGAAAAAATAAATTAAAAGAATGGGGGCGTCTAGGGGCCTGGACGCCCCCAAAAAGACCCACCCGGGTCCTCGGACAAGGTGTTGGCGGCTGCCCGGCAGACACCCTTCTTGGTTTCGGAACCTCTGATGCGTCGGACTGGTGTTGATGCCGTCCGAATGCCGTGACGAGACGATTCTGGATGCCGAAAAAGGTAGAAGAAGACTCAAGAAAAGGAAGCACTCAAGTGATTCAAAACGCGTAAGCAGTCGCGGGGCGTTGTATAGTGATATGAGACTTTCTCAGGAGACGTCAGGAATAGCGTGTCTACATGGGCCAGGGACGAACGGTTCATAGTGGGCCACCCACTGAGTTGAACAGTCCGTTTCCAGCCGCGCAAGACTCAGTCGGTCCAAAGTGATCCGTGGCTCGCAACACGATAAATTCAAGCGGTCCGATCGCGTTAACAGGTTCAGGTCTTGGTGGTACAACCTGCCCGGCGTCATAGTGGAAATCCCAGGCTCGCGGGGACTTATGGAGGTCCCGTAATGGATGTCCTAGTCCGACGGAAGGATTATCCGGCAGAGAGTCCAAACTATTACTAGGAAATGGGGCTATTAAATCAGCGGAAACCAGTAATGCGGTCAGTCAATTCTACCGGAGTAGAATGACTATCAAACAATCCTACTAAAATTTTCAATTAATAATGAATCATGATTAATATTAACATTCATTGAAGAATATGATCCAAGTTCAAGATGAGTAATCAATAAGAGTTTATAATCATTTGCCGTTATAATTTTCCAGGGATTTTATGCATGTTGCTAACTTACATTTAACCACTAATCTACTATCATAAATCATGCAAGAAAGATAATTTAATCAATTCTGTAAAGATGGACGGTCCAGTAGGGACCTTTCATCCTCCTCGACGGTCGCACGACATGCCGTTTATCCCCCTCAGGTCCGAAGGCCTGCTGGAGATGAGCGGTCGGTAATGAGCCGCTGGGGGAGACAAACGGTCAATCACTGGCCGCCTGATAGAAGGGCGGTCAAGGTCATGTCGCGCTTCCCAGAATATATTACGAATCACAAACACATAAACGGTCAATAATATGCCGCCTAACCAGGTTGGGCGGTCTATCGCGAGGCTGTGCAAGTTAGAAGCAGTCAAGCCCCCTTTCGCCCTGCCCGCCTCCGGCGAGTTTGCTAGGGTTACAATAAATTACTAAATACGCACAGCATGGAGCATAATAATTAGGGCTTTTGGATTCAAAAGAAAGAGCACAAAAAGTTTTACAATATAGCATGCTCAATTTAATCTTTAGTGCCTGAAATCCCTTCTTAAAACGAGATGAAGCAAGTATAACCCTAGATGTGACATGCTTCTACTAAACCCTAAAATTCTCGCAGGATACTAAGCAACTTTTAGGGCTTTTGCATTCAATAGAAAGAGCACTCGATGCTGGTTCTAACCATATATGATACTTAAGGTTTGGCTTGTTATAACCTACCTTAATTGGAGGAAGAACGAAGAAGAAGGGACGACGACGCGCTAAGAACACCCCGCCTGTGATCGCCGGAATTCTCCCTCGTGCACGATCCTCGTCGGCCGCCACAGCACCCAAACTAAACTAGGGTTGCCAAGGGTCGTTTTTATAGGTCATATGAGGTCTAGAGTCTTCCATTCGTGGAGATAGAGTCCAAACAATAGGGTAGTGCGCGAATGGCGCGGATAGGGTTTTTCAGCCGCCTTCTATCCAAGAATTCGCTCTCTAGGGTTAGGGTTTCGGGAAGAACTAAGAGGGGAAACGATCCTCTCATCTTAACCTTTCATTTGGATCCGGTCTCAGCCTAAATGATCGGGCATTGGGCTCAAATTTCGCGTTTTAAGGTCCAATTAGATTAAGTGTGGATTTGGGCCTTAATCAGTTAATTTGGCCTAATTACGGGTTTTATTTGGGCTGGTAACAAAAGACACAATTATTAAACATTTTATCCTCTACAAGATTCTAAATTTTCCATATTTTTACAAAATGGTCGAAATTTAACTTATTTTATTTATTAAGGATTTTCTAATTAATTTCTTATAAATTTTCTAGAAATTTTTATTTGTTAAAAAATCGGGGTATTACATTACCATTTCCCATGTGTTCCGCGAGGCAAACCAATTAGCAGACATCCTAGCTTCTTATGCTTGCTACACTTGTATTAATTCGGTGTTCCTTTCTTCCTCCGACCTTCCAAGGACATGCTTCGGACCCCTTGTGACTGACCGTTTAGGTATTCCCACCTTCAGATTGTAATGGCCCCCGGCCTTTCTTTTGTCCTTGACCAGGGGTATGCCCCGCCGATTAAGTTCTTGTGTTGTTTTATCAATACAATTTACCTCCAAGTGTGTAGTGGTGGAGCGACTCAATCACCTCCCTCTTTGAGGGGATGAGCGCTCTCCTGCTCCCCTAGTTGGTAGTTTATTAAAAAAAAAGCACTTTGATATCTTGATGAAGCTTACAAATTCATGCCATTTTTGGGGACCTGTCTTAACACTTTCATTACCTCTGCAACCTTGCAGTCCACTCTTGGACATCAATTCTCCCACATATTCCGAAATGCCTTTCCAAGTAAAGGTGGTCAGCATAACAAGGTACAAGCCAGTGTCTCTGTAACGACCCGAGAATCCGATTATCGGGAAGGCCCGATAGCCCGAGACTCGCACCGCCACCCACGAGTCCGAAGACTCGAAAGGGTTAAAAGGGATGGTGTGGAGACTACACAAGTATCACAAATAATTACAGAAATTAAACAGTTATATAATTAAGCATGAAATAAATTAACATTTTACATGATACATGGTCCACAAGATAACAATAAAATAACAATAGTAGTCCACAACTAGTACAGAGACAAGAAAGAAAAGTATAACTACACGGGACATACCCCGGCTCTGACCTCTGGCACTAACGCTGGGCACCTGAACCACGCTGAGCCTCAGACGCGCTCCCCTGAGGCCGCGCCTCACCTGAAACACGGTGAAAACACGCAGGGAATGAGTCTCAGAACAAGACTTGTTGTAGCTGGTGCGATGGATTCAGAGGGGGTGAATGAATCTATCCTTAAAAAATTACCCAAATAAAAACTCAAAACACTCAGAGATGTGAAATTGAAAACAGATTCAGTTCTACCGAAACTGAAATACACATTAAACAGTCGATGTGCACAGCAACCACAAGCCAGAGATAAAGAACAAATGATCGGCCTACGCATTCATCTAACCGAGATAGATGAAAACATGCAAACCACATAACATAAGAAATTTTAGGTGGTTCGGTCCTTCAGACCTACATCCACCCCACACTCAAACCTGAGTGTGGATTCCTGCTGATATACAGCTTAAACCGCTGGGCCTCACAGCTTGCCTACAACCGCTGAGCATCACAACTTGCTTCCACTGGGCAATACAGCTTAGCCATTCGCTGACACACAGCTTGACCCGCTGGGTAATACAGCTTAGCCGACCAGAGGAATCCTCCTCTGCAACCGCTGAGCAACACAGCTTGCTCCGCTGACTAACAGCTTGAATAAAGGTTCAAAAGAAAAACAAGAAGAGTAAAGGAAACACAGCAACTGAAAACTGTAAATGATGAAGCACGAAGTGGCTCTAAGACCTAACTGGCCTGGATTTGATCCACGGTCCAGTAGAGAATAATCTTCAGATCACTATCTTCTTCTTCTTCTCAACTCTCGACCTCTCTTTCTTCTTCTTATTCTTCTTCTTCTTCTCTACTGCTCACTCTTCCTTTTTCTAACACTCTCTTCCTCTGCTCTTCTTCTGGTCTCTCTTCTTTCTTATTCTTCTGCCGGAGAGATATCTTCTTGATCGGAGGAAGCAGAGTATTTATCATCTATCAGATAGAGTTTACGTAGTCTTGCCCTAGGCGTGTGGAGGGAATGCTCCGGCTTAGAAGCCTCAGGAGACACTCGCCACTTGTCAGAATCTGGATGAGTACGAGTCCACGTGGCAGCATCCTTGAATGAGGATTATTATTGGATCACGTGCCTTTCTTGAACTCCTCGAGCAGATATCCTACCAATGTCAAACTTAATATTTGTTAGAAGCAATATGAGGATAGTAGAAAGATGCATAGAGTTGGTTCGAGAATGTATAGACTAGCTAAGTCATCAAGGCAACCGTGTGTAGACTTGATATTCATATGCACGAACTTTATGTATGTATGAAACAAAAGATGCACAGACATGCCACAAAAGAATGTACAGACTTTATGTGCATTGTACAAGAGATGCACAGACATGCCACAAAAGAATGTACAGACTTTGTTGAGAAAGATGCACACATGCACTGAGTTAGTCGCGTGCAGTAACAAAAGTTGTACAGACTTGAGTTCATGCTGCAACAGGAGTTACACGAACTTGGTGACTAAGTGTGCATTGACTTTGTTCATGCAAGAAAACATGCACCGAATATGTATGCTCATGTAAAACCTACACCGACTATGTATGTTCGCAGCACAGCCAAAAACATGCACCGAGTATGCTTAGTAGGCATCGACTATTCTCTATGCACGAGACAGAAAACATGCACCGAATTTGTTCATGCAAGAAAACATGTACTGAGTATGTTTTGGCCTTTTGAACTGATGCGTCGATGCTGCGGAGATGCGGCGTTGACGCACTGAGGTTATATTAGTGACTTATGATTTAGCCTCTTGAACTATTGTGTGGACGCCATCAGAGTCCTGCGTAGACACTGTCCTGAAACAACCCACTGCGTGGACACCATGTATCATTCTGCGTCAACCCTCTATATGCTTGGACCTGATGTGTGTGGTAGAGCTTGAAACGTGCACCGACTAAGGCTAACACATGTAAACAAGCATCGATCTGTGAGATGCACGTGATGGTCAATGCACCGATGGTTTATATATATATGAACTAACTTTGCACCGATGCCGTACTGTACATGAACAGACTCTGTGAATCCTAGGACCCATATGCACAAGGCAGGGGTTTGCACCGACTTAGTCTGCCCTAGAGCAGAGTATGCACCGACATGAATTTCAGCAGGTTGCATCATCTAGTGCATACATCAAGAAGCTGCACCGACTTAGTATTGAAGCAACTGATGAATGCACCGATGCAGTGCATGCATATGGCATATATTGCACCGATGCAATGTGCAGGAGAACTAACAATGCACCGAGTATGCATGTGTTTCTATAGAGTTAATGCTAGAACACACAACTGGCCGCGTCAACGCAGTGCCCAAACAGCGTCAACGCACGATGAATATGCACACAACCTGTTCGATGGAATGACATGCAAATAAGATGCTCAATCAATCATTCATATGCAGACACATGGTGATCAACCATTCATACTCGTAGTGCTTGCTGACATCAAAATCATAGGGGCACAACAATCTCCCCCTTTTTGATGATGGCAACACTATGAGTCACACAGACCCAAACTATTCTCCCCCTTTGACTTCATCAAAAAATAAAAAGGTGGAGAGAGAAATAAAAGCGTGCATGATATGATTGAATCAAAATCTCCCCGAGACAAAAGGCACAATATACTCCCCCTTTAACAACAACAAAGAGAAAGGGACATGAAGGATGTTGACTAGATCTCCCCCTTTAATATGCAGCAAGATTCGTAGACAAGGAAACTCCCCTTGAATAGATGCTTCTTTGTAGCTTCAGAGCAGGTGGATTCTCTCCTTAAGAATAATGAATGCAATTCATAGAGAACCTGATACTTACTTGATACAGACGAGACAAGAACCAATCAATCTATCCTCCTCCTTTGACAAGATGAACAAACCTCCCCCTTTAAAAGGCAATAAGTGCAGTCTAGACAAGACCTTAACAAACCAATGCTACCTGATCTGAATGAAGCAAGCCTTTCAAGGGTGTAAGGAGAGGGATATGTCAAGAAGACATTCAGGAAGGATGACATGGCAGCATGCAGAATACATGATCTTTTAAGGAAATAGAAGATTTTCAATAAGATACTTATTTCATAAATCTGAATAAACGGATGGTTCAGACTCTTCCATTATAGGGGCTTATGAATTTTTATTTGAACATCATAGTTTAAATATGATGTATACACAGTTTGTCAATAAAATTCTGTACTCATATCTGAACATCAATGTTTAATAAAAGTTAACCAAGCTCTCATATTTATATCTTGACTAACCTCCTTTCATCTTACTCAGTCAATTTCAATGACTTCTTTAGAAATTATAATCATTAGTATTGAGGTTAAACAACATGAAGGAATTCAAATTTGGTTCCTGAGGATCAGCCATACGTCTTCAAATAATTTCATATTTTTCTTTATGCACAGTACAAGATTTCATAGCAAGTTTACCAGGTGCAATTAAGTTCAGTACACACCTTGTGGCTAGAGGATACACGTTGTTTGGACGCCAGTATCCCTAAGCACTTAGTATGACTAACTGTCATGCTTCAGAGATAATATTGACACCTCATGACATACTTCACCTTATTTCATTGATAAGTGAAGTATATTTCTCAGTATTCAAGCCATTGCTCTGCCCAGATTTTTGATGAATTTTATTTAGCAGAGTTAATTATGGCACTTCATGACACAGTCCTCTAGACTTCTTGGTCAATGGACATGATTTCTCAGTGACCAAAATCATTGCTCTGACAGAATTTACCCTTAGGAACGTTTCAGATTCATCATTTGTTTAAAAATAATACTGATTTCATATAATTTAACCAAATAAAGCCATGATTTTAACATTTTCAGATTTCAGAAGATTTTACAAGATTCAACATGAAATAGTTGGTTAAAGTTTATTAAAGTTGACTCAGATACTTTCAAGATATTCATATCCAAGCTCAATGAATACATTGGACTTAAACCAATCTGATCTTTTAGCCATTCATAAATCTTTATAATAGAAGATTCTTTAATGAATTGATTTTTAGATTTATGATAAAGGTATACGAATTGAACTCTTCTCAATTTTCTGAATTTTCAATAAGATTCAGCAGCATTCAAGTTGTGAACTGCACAAGAGTTTCAAGCATGTAACAAAGATGAGAACAATAATGAAGGTGTCGACAATTGACATAGATATTCAGAGGTCCATCAGACAGATTTGCAATGCAAGACCAGCTCACAAGATTCAAAATCAAATCAGAGTTAAGTTCAGATACGTGAATTGGATGATCTCAACATAAGGATGGGAGCTTTAGTTAACTGACTGAAATAACAAGAAACTAGATAAATAGCCAGCAGAACATAATCTTGTTATATACTCCCCCTTAATGAACACAATCTTTTTGGTAATTTCAATGTAATGAAATGTAATGCAATTAACTATATGTATGTAAAGACATGCAAAGACTCAACAAACTCTCCCTGAATGCATGCAATATATATGAAGATTCTAAAAAGCACCATGTGCAATGGCATCCTACAGGGGATTAAACAGATTTTTCACAAGTAGATTCAGACTATCTCTGAAGTGCAATACAACATGCAGTCCTATCAGATTTTCAGTGAATGTGAAATGCAGATTCATGCATTAGATCAAGAGCATAACGTTCACAAGTTTTAGACTCAGATAGAAACTGATGTTTTTAGCAATTCTATATAGATGACATTTATTTTAACAAGATTTGCAATGAATCTAAGAGCAGGAAGTGCAGAGAATTTATCAGAAAAGTTTAGAAAGGGGTTTTCTTTTGAGTGCCTTGACTTATTTACCCCTCCTTATTCCTCTCCAAGGCACGCCTGCAACAAACACATCATTTTGATGCAATAGGTACCCAAGATGTCTTGGGTCTTGAATTAACAGTGACACCTCCAGCAGGTATGCTAATTAAATTTTGTGCATGAAGGTCATCAATTCTCATCAAATAGCAATTATTCATTGAATGACCTATTTGTCCATAGTAATGGCATGATACACCAGATTTTAGATTTGATTTATGCACATTCTTATTAGCATGAATTCTATGTGCATATGTATGAAGATTTTTGTTAACAGAATTAACATTCTGTTTACAAAAAATAGTCTGGCTTTGATATCCTGCCAGCCAACAGGTTGCAGCCCTGTGACCTGGCTTTCCACATTCAAAACATAGAGAAAATTTTCTTTTATTAACAGCTTTATTCTTACCAGCAGCATTGGGAGTAGGAAATTTTACAGATTTAGAAGTAAATCTACTTCCGTGAGCATGCCAACAGTCTTTGAGTGTATGGCCATGCCTTCCACATTCGAAGCACCTTAGGTGCTTACTTTTGGATTCAGATTTATCCCAATATGACCCTGACCAGCACTCAGCAGCCTTGTGACCGGGCTTGTTGCAATTGAAGCAGATAATGTGCTGGTTAAACACAGGTTTGTTTCTTCTATACCCGTGATGATTTGCAGAAAATCTAGCATGCATCATATCATTAAATTTCATAGCAAAACACTCATTCATTAAATGACCATGCCTTCCACAGTAGTAACATGAAGCATCAGATTTCCTAGTGGCATAGTTTCTACCAAATGAATTTCTAGAATGCATTGCTTCACCAGCATGCTCATCCTCAAGCAACAATCTACAATCATCCATTACATGCCCTATCTTGCCACAATAATGACATGAGCCAATCTTTTTATTTGCATAAGTAAACGATCCATGAGCAGTAAGCATTGATCCATCAGATGCAGCAGAGCTGGCAGATTTCATGAATCGAGTGGGGATCTTTTTGACTCCATTCTTGTTCAAATGTTTATTCTTGTTCACAATTTTTGTTCGTTTTTCATTTTTCTGAGGCTTAAATTGAAAGACAGATGATGAAGAAGTTTTCATATCTTTATTTTGCGTTGGGGACTGACTTGTGACACCAGCTGCCTCAGAACTTTGCACAAAGGTAGTGTATAGCTGGTTTCTCACACTTTCCTTAACATCAGTACTACAGCTTACCCCTTCCTTTGAGTCCTTATCCTCACTTTTCATGACAGCTTTCATTTTTCTCTTGTTTTCAATAGACTCGGATGTTGATTTTTCTAGATCCTGAATTTTTGTTTCCAGAGAAGTAATATGAAGTTCATAACTAGCTATCTCCTGTTCACTGCAATTAACGCATTCGCTTAGAACTTTGTTTGCAGTTTTATACTTCTCAATTTCTTGTTCTAGATTGCTCAACATTTTTGATTCTTCATCACAAATAGATTTTCCTTTTTCTAAGGTGAGAAGTTTTTCAGACATGCCAGTGTTCAACCATTTTACTTTTTCAATTTCAGCTTTCAGTTCAATGTTTTCGTTGGTCAGCTTCTTAATTTCTTCACCACTTGATATAGATTCTAGTCTTTCAATCAATTTTTCTTCTCTTTCTTCAGCTTTAATTTTCTCAATTAATAATTCTTTGTTTTCTTCTCTTAAGGATTCGATCAATCTTCTCTGCCCCTCATTTTCATCATACAGATCTTCATTGCATTCTGTTAAGGCTAAGCACTTGTGGCAAATCGATTTTAGAGAGGAGCCCTGAACACTTTCCTTGTTAACTCTCTCTATTTCACCTTTAAGGTTTTTGTTATTTCTTTGAATTTCTTCATTTTCAAGTCTCAGTTTATCCAATTCAGAATTAACCTTATTCAACTCTTGCAGTCTGATTGGATGTTCATCATTCTTTTCATTCAGCTGATTCTCCAGTTCGGATATCTTATTCAAGCATGTTTGATTCTCAATTTTTAAAGAGACATTTTGTTCCTTAAAGTTTTGAACATCTAGCAAACACATATCATAAGACTTCTTCAGAGTAGGGTAAGCTTCACAAGAGAATTCAGCTTTACTTTGTTTGATCTTTTTCTTCAATCCTTTATTTTCAGATTTTATTTTCTTGGACACCTTTAGCAATTCTTCATACATCTCAACTAATCTATCAAATGAAAGTTCTTCTGATTCGAAGCTTACCTGAGATGATGAATCTTCAGTCTGATCCCTTTGATTAGCCATCAGACATACTCCATCTTGTTTATTATGAGAAGAAATGATTTTGTCGTATATTTCTTTTCCCGATGTACATCCTGCAACAAGAGAAATCATATTGTCATTAACTGAAGCTTTTAGGATGTTTAAGACCATACTACTTTCATTGTTTTTCATTTTGTCCCTATGCGACCATTTGGTATGATCCTGATGGTGCTTATGTGGGCCTTCTGAGATAAGACTCCACAGATTTGGGTCAATGGAGTTTACGTAAACGAATAGGCCACCTAACCATGAGTTCAAATTAGAGCCGTCAAAGACAGGAAGTAAAGCCATTGAAAAGCAACTGAATAAACTAAGATCTAACACCTTGAGAACAAGACAATAAATGTACCGAAATCAGTTGAGCAAATCGAGGCACTAAACTAGAGAAACAAAACACCGAACACAAGAAACCCACTCGGAAATGCACCACAAAAGATGTAGGATCTGCTGCGGATCGTTAGACCCAATGCACATCAACCCACTCTGATACCAATTGTTGTAGTTGGTGCGATGGATTCAGAGGGGGGGTGAATGAATCGATCCTTAAAAAATTGCCCAAATAAAAACTCAAAACACTTAGAGATGTGAAATTGAAAACAGATTCAGTTCTACCGAAACTGAAATACACATTAAACAGTCGATGTGCATAGCAACCACAAGCCAGAGATAAAGAACAAATGATCGGCCTACGCATTCATCTAACCGGGATAGATAAAAACATGCAAACCACATAACACAAGAAATTTTAGGTGGTTCGGCCCTCCAGACCTACATCCACCCCACACTCAAACCTGAGTGTGGATTCCTACTGATACACAGCTTAAACCGCTGGGCCTTGATAACGCGAAAGTTCGTCGTTTAAAACACGCGTATAACAATCTTAAAACCGAACTCGCACAAAATGATCAAAAGAGAACGTAGGACTATGGCAAGCACGGGTCGAATCCATAGGAAGAAGAGATTTTTAGAGTTAAAAACCTTGTAACCTTTTAGAAAAACATTTGTGATTTTTACTTTGCTTAAATAAAATAGTGAAATAAAGAACAAAGCAAACACTTAATTAAAAACACCTATGATTATGCGCCTATGCTATAGAAATTAATTGCATGAAGCGAAAAGAAGAGATAGAAGAAGGGGGTAGAGATGGAAGAAGATCAAGAACTAGATCAAAAGAACAACTCTCTTCATTAACTTGAAAGAAAGAGTACATGAAGTGCAAGACAAGCTTACAACAAATAGGTGACAAGATTACAATGAAGTAACATAACACAAAAGTAATGACAAGGCCTGAGATGTGAAGATAGTAGTAGCAATGGTGATGACGCCGTCGTCTCCTCCTCGCCGAGTCTTGGAGAGGATGGCTCCGCCTTGAAAGAGATCACCGTGGAAAGAGATGGATGAAGAAGCCGTCGTCGTCCACGTCACGAGCATTGAAACGTCGCCCGTCTTGATGTGCACACCGCCATGAAAGGAGAGTTGTGAAAGATAAACTTTGGAGAAAAAATATAGAGAGGAATGTGGAAGGGTTTGTGTGGAGATAAAGAAGGAAGAAGATGAGAGAGTGAAACAGTGAGAAAATAAATATAACTCGTAAAATAAGAAGAATTGGAGGAAGTGATAGAAGAAGAAAATCTAGATCTACAAGAGAGGAAGAACTTTAATGAAGAGCACAGAGAGAAATAAAGAGGGGAAGGGCTTCAAAACTGAGGAATAACAAAAGCTAGAATCTCGGATGAACAGTGAAATCACAGGACAGCAAGTTGAAAAAGAAGAAATAACTTTCAAATCAGAAAGAGTTAGAAAATGGCGTAGAAGAAGCAGTTGAAGATCTTTTAAAAATAAAGAACTTTTATGAAGAAAGCAAGAGGATAAAATAACTAGAAGGGTGAGAAACAAGGGAAAGAACAGAGAGAAATACTGGTTCGCAGAAGAACAGGACAGCACAGTGAAAAATACGAAATAGCTTGAAAATCAGAAGGAATTAGAAGATGATGTAGAAGAAGAAGTTGTAGAGGACGTAAAAATAAAGAACTTTTATGAAGATAGTAAGAGGGGAAGAGGGACGGAAGATGGTGAACTCAGCGAACTAAAAGATGTGAGAGGGAGAGAAATATGCCAAAAGAAGAACTCCCTTTCTCCTCCTTGTTATGGGCTATTTATAGGGAAAGTTGGGTAGATGAAGGGTGGAGATTGTATCAAAAGGAGATGGATGGCTGAGATTTAAGTGGAATATGATGCATGGGGAAGAGAAAAAGTAGGTGGGCACCCCCTTTCTTGGACTTTGGGCACCCCCTTTCCCAAGGCTCATCATGTCTCTCCTTTATTTCAAACTTTGAATTCAATTTTCCCTCCAATAGAAATATGTGTTTCTTTTCCTTAATTTTAAACTTTTAAAATTTCTTTTCCTTCCAATCAAAATATGTGCTTTTGACTTGGTCAAAGTAGTGGTGACAGTTTTACCCCCGGCTTCTTTTGTAATTACCTTCGGTGTCCTACACACACATAATTACACTTTAGTCCATAAAAATTATCACATTGTGCACATAAATCTCAAATGCTCATTATTTTACAATGGAGAATTAATGCTCATGGCCCTCAACTTTAATTTATTATTAAATAAGATAATCAAAATAATCAATTTACGTGAAAACTCCAATTTAAATGCG
The DNA here is from genome assembly GCA_022559845.1 of Amorphophallus konjac. NCBI lineage: Eukaryota > Viridiplantae > Streptophyta > Magnoliopsida > Alismatales > Araceae > Amorphophallus > Amorphophallus konjac. Next base: position 229,526,973 of record CM040120.1, read on the forward strand.
GAGTTGAGGTTAACTATGAAATATGTATAATTACCTAATTATATGCACATAAAATGGTGTACATGCAATATATTATCATAAAAAATGGACACTTATCACACCCCCCAACTTACTCATTGCTAGTCCTTAGCAATGCCAATAAATTGAATTTTAGGACTAACAAGAGTTTGCAAAATTCATGCTCTCATATCCAGTTATCCCTTCATAGAATCAACCAAAGATTAGGAATCTGGAATCATTAATGCTCACTAATCTTATGTAGGAACTTAATAGTACATGATTAAGAATTCAAATTAAAGCTCAATAGCACTTGTGCATGTGTAACTACCAAATCCACAGCTTAGACAATTACATCCCCCATTCGCTATTCCAAGTAAATGCCTTTCAACCCTGCACCTCTTAGATCAGAGCATTAAGTATAGTAACTTTTTGTCTGCCTTATTATTTTGTCCCTTTGGGATCTTTTATACCACACTTGTTGCTGCACTACCCTTTACTGCTCAACGTGAACCTCGACTCTTGTCTTAGGAGAAGCAGGCCCAGTTTTGCAGATCCAGGTTCCCTTTTCTATTTTACGCGAAGCTCAACACGTCTTAGGTGAAGTAGGCCCGGTTACTAAAATTAGGGGCATTTTTTATGGTGTTTTTTTATTTTTCTATCTCTCTTTTTTTTCATAATGCCATTGCACTTATTTGATGGATAATTTGGCAGAAAGCTTTGTAAAAATATCTCTTTTCTTAAGAAGTGCAGAATATCAGACATCATACCTAAAATGGTAGGGGGCTTATCTTGCTTGTTTCATTAGTGTGCAATGTGAATTTCTTTCTTTCTTTCTTTCTTTCTTTTTTTAAAGTGCATATGAACTTTAAAGGGATTCTTATATCAATTTTCCATTGCTAGATTGACTAAATTTCCCATCATCCTTCTCCCTAGTCTTTTTATTCCAAAATTACTTTTAATTTAAGCATGAATCATGAAACTCGAAATGGGGTTTACATCTTTCTACGATGACATGAAAGACAGAACTCATATCAGGTTGTACTATATGCATCATGAAAATTTTTCTCTCCCCCCCAACTTGAATGACATTATTTCCAATGGCATATAGAATTGAAAGCAATAGAACAATGTATCAATAAATACTTCGGAGTGGGAAAGAGACAACCGGATATGCGGGACGAAACCTCCACCAATGTCATGGACGGCGACGACTTCCTCTCCTTGGCCTTAACCTGACTACTAAAACACACTCAAAGAAAAACGTCAAAACGACAAAAATCGTGGGTTGCCTCCCAGAAGCGCTAAGTTTTTCGTCTTCAGCCAGACGTATGAGAGCTCACGAAGATTTTATTCCAGACCACTTAGGACAATTGATTCTTTTTGTAACTGATCATTTTCTAAATAAGATTTCAATCTTTGACCGTTGACAATGAAAATTTGACCATTTTTAGGATTCAAAATTTTGACGACACCGTGGTCAAAAGCTTTGACAACTACAAATAGTCCATCCCTTCTGGACTTGAGCTTTCCAGGGAACAAGCGCAACCTAGAGTTAAAAAGCCATACTTTCTGATTTGGTTGAAAAGTTTTCCTTTGAATATGCTTATCATGGAAGACTTATATTTTGGCTTTATAGATTTTTGAATTTTCATAGGCTTCATTTCTTAGTTCCTCCAATTCATTGAGTTGGAGAGCTCTATGAGAACCAGCTTGGGCCAAGTCTAGATTCACTTGTTTTATGGCCCAGTATGCCTTATGTTCTAGCTCAACTAGTAGGTGACAGGCTTTTCCAAAAATCAGCCTATAGGGGGACATACCTATGGGAGTTTTGTTGGCAGTCCGATAGGCCCAGAGAGCATCATCCAATCTTTCAGACCAATCATTCCTATCGGGCCGAACAGATTTTTGTAGGATGTTTTTGATTTCTCGATTAGATATTTCCACTTGGCCACTTGTTTGGGGGTGGTAGGGGGTGGCGATTTTGTGAGTGATCCCATATTTCTTAAGCAAAGCTCAGAATTGGGAGTGAGTGAAATGTGAACCCCCGTCACTGATGATAGCCCTGGGACATCCAAATCTAGAGAAGATGTTCTTACGAACAAATTTCACCACGACTTTGTGATCATTGGTCCGAGTGGCTATTGCTTCTATCTATTTAGACACATAATCTACAGCCACAAGAATGTATTCATTTCCAAATGATGGTGGAAATGGTCCCATGAAATCAATCCCCCAAACATCAAAAATTTCAATAATCAAGATGGGATTGAGTGGCATCATGTCTCTCCTAGAATTGTTCCCCACAGCTTGACACCTGAGACAGGTCTTGCGAAATTCATAGGCATCCTTGAAAAGTGTGGGCTAGAAGAACCCACTTTGCAGGACCTTAGCAGCAGTTTTCTTGCCTGAGAAATATCCCCCGCAAGCAAGATTGTGACAGAAATTCAACACAGATTGTTATTCCTCTTCGGGGATGCACCTTCAAATTATGTGATCATGACCCATGTAAAACAGCTCTGGGTCCTCCCAGAAATAATGCTTAACCTTGGCGAAGAAATGATCCTTCTCCTGCTTAGACCACCCTCCCAGAATCTGTCCTATCGCCAGGTAATTGACTATGTGAGCGTACCAGGGGGTTGAGGTGTGAGAGATGGAAAGAATTTGCTCATCAGGGAATGAATTGAACATAGGAGCACTTTCAAGAACCACAATCCTAGACAAGTGATCAGCAACAACATTCTCCAACCCCTTCTTGTCTCTGATTTCCAAATCAAACTCTTGTAACAAGAGAATCCACCGAATGAGACGGGGTTTAGCTTCCTTCTTAGATAGTAAAAATTTTAAAGCTGAGTGATCGGAATAAACAATGACTTTTGCCCCTAACAGATAAGATCAAAATTTCTCAAGGGCGAAAACTACCGCAAGCAATTCTTTCTCCGTAGTGGTGTAGTTCAATTGTGCATCGGCGAGGGTGCGGCTTGCATAGTAGATCACCACGGGCTTCTTATCGACTCTTTGACCCAGGACAGCTCCAACAGCGTAGTCTGAAGCATCACACATGATCTCAAAAGGTAGCGCCCAATCAGGAGATTGAAGAATTGGGGCTTGAGTAAGGGCCACTTTCAAAGAATGAAATATCTTAAGACAGGAATCATCTAAGTTAAAGGGAGTGTCCTTGGCGAGCAATTGTGTGAGAGGACGAGTGATGGTGGAAAAGTTTTGGATGAATCTATGATAGAATCCAGCATGGCCAAGAAAAGATCGAATTTGTTTGACAGAAGAAGAGGAAGAAGATTGGAAATCACATCAACCTTGACCTTGTCAACCTCTATTCCTCTCTCTGAAATAACATGGCCTAAAACTATTCATTCTCTTATCATGAAATGGCTTTTCTCCCAACTCAACACAAGATTTGAGTCAATGCACCTTCTCAACACCTAAGTTAAATTCTCCAAGCAACTTTCGAACGAATCACCAAACACAAAAAAGTCATCCATAAACACTTCCAAACATTCCCCCACCATTTCAGAAAATATCAACTCGTTGAAATGTGGCGGGGGCGTTACACAGCCCAAACGGTATTCTTCTAAAAGAAAATGTGCCATAGGGGCACATGAATGTTGTCTTCTCTTGATCTTCCGGGTAAATAGCAACCTGGTTGTACCCGGAATAGCCATCCAAAAAGCAATGGTACTTCTGCCCTGTCAATCTCTCCAAATTTTGATCTATGAATGGTAGTGGAAAATGATCTTTCTTTGTAACTAAATTTAATTTTCTGTAATCAATGCAGATTCTCCACCCTGTTGGTAATTGTGTAGGCACTTCATCTCCTTTCTCATTTGTTACAATTGTCAGCCCTGACTTCTTGGGAACAACTTGAGTTGGGCTGACCCACTTGCTATCAGAAATGGGATATATGATCCCAGCATCCAACCATTTGACAACTTCTTTCTTTACTACCTCCTTCATACTTGGATTTAGCCGACGCTGCATCTCTCTACTCGGCTTGGCATTTTACTCTAAGTAAATGTGGTGCATACAAACATCCGGACTAATCCCCTTTAAATCTGCAACAGACCAGCCTATTGCCCCCCTATGCTCCTTAAGAATATTTAAGAGTTGGGATTCTTGAGTAGAAGTGAGAGTGGAGGCAATAATGATAGGTAGAGTGCGGTTAGGTCCAAGGTATGCATATTTAAGGGAGTCTGGGAGAGGCTTGAGTTCCAGAGCTGGAGGACGTTCCAATGATGGCAGGATTGGTTCGGATTGAAGTGCAGGAAGTGACTCTATCTTAGACCAAGGTGCAGAAGAGAGAGGAGAATCTTGAATCATACCACCCTCTTCCAGGGTGTCCTTAATGTTATCCAGAATCTCATCCTCAAAGATATCAATGACATTGCATTCCTCTCCTTGATCTGGACATTGAGATGTCTTAAATACATTTAGAGAAACTTTCTCACCTCCAAATGAAATATCCATCATTCCCGTGGCACAGTTGAAGTTGGCCTTAGCTGTTGCTAGAAAAGGACGTCCCAAAATAATAGGTGTGTGCTTTAGATCCTGGGATGAGGTCATATCCAAAATGAGAAAATCCACCGGGAAATAACATTCATGCACTTTAACAATGACATCTTTCAACAAACCCCTTGGTGTTTTAACTGACCTATCCGCCAATTGAAAGATGATTGAAGTGGGTTTTAACCCCCCCAGATCAAACTGCTCATAGATAAAGGTGGACAAAAGATTCACACTAGCACCTAAGTCTAGCAATCAAACTGCTCATAGATAAAGGTGGACAAAAGATTCACACTAGCACCTAAGTCTAGCAATGCTCGATCAAAAGTGACATCACCTATATCACATGAGATTAAAGGGGCTCTGGGGTCCTTCAATTTTTTTGGCAGATGATTCATCAAAACAGCACTCACATCCTCAGACAAGCGGATATTTTGAGTTACCTCCCTTGGCTCCCTCTTTGAAGTACAAAGCTCTTTCAAAAACTTTGCATATGCCGGCACATGCTTGATTGCATCCAAGAGTGGAATATTGATATTCACCTGTTTAAACAATTCTACTAATTCTTCCTGTTGCACCGGCAGTTTCTTGTGAGCCTTCGGCTTTAGAGCATCGGAAAAAGGGACCTGAGACACATATTCTTGGGGTCCTTCATCAACTTTCGCCTTTCCTTTATCCAACTTCTTCTCTCCACCCTCCGACTTCTTTTTCTCTTGCACAATCACCGGCTCCTCATCCTCACTATCACTTTCCATGGGGACATCTTGACCCGAACTACTGCCAACTTCCTTAATCCTATAAGGATTATCTAAAACCTTCCCGCTCCTAAGAGAAGAGATTGCCTTTGCATTCTCAAATTGGGGACCTAAAGGAGGGGGCAGCTGAGGTTGATTAGGCTGATTGGGTTGAGGAAGAAAGGGAGCTCTTGGAGGGAAGCCTGGAGGTTGTTGATTGCGGGGGTTGGCCACCGGTTGGCTAGGGAGCTGGCCTACCTCTCTTCTCATGTTATTAGCAGCAAGTTGCCCTATCTGGTTTTCCAACTTAGAAATGGATTGTGCTTGGGTAAGGATGAGTTGTTGGAGTTGTTCAAACTTGTCATCAAAATTGTCGCGGGTACGGGCCTTGAAGTAGGCAAAATAAGTGTCGGACGGGCAACTCTGGAGGAGAAAGAACTGCCGGAACAAGTCGACACTCGGCGCCACCGACGCTCTACGGCATGCGTAGACGAACCCGCAGAGGATACTGTACGAATTGGGGGTTATCCCCCCAGGGTTTCACCCGTAATGGTGAAGGACAGCTCCAATAAAAGGATGAACCGGAATACGAAGACCCGCTTGGAAGGAGGCCACCGGGATCATGATCCCGCCAGAAGGATAACTCATTATGTCGTCTCCCACAGCGGGGAAGATAATATCGTACTCGGGGGGGATCTGGAAGGTCTCCCGCAAGCCATAGAATACCCTATAGGCCACTAGAGGCTGGGAATCGGGCTGGCTAGCGCCCGCACCCGAAGTGCTCGGCACACCGCCTCGGCCTTGAGGTGTATCCTCCGAAGAGGAAGATTCGGCAGTGAGAGCTCTCCTACGCGGACGCATCGCTACCGAAGAAAAGAAGAACAGAGAAAAGAGGATCCTCACCAGGCAAAGGGGAGAAGACGCCTACGATGGAGTGCGACGACCAGCGGGATGTGGGTATGGTTTGCGAGGGCCCCCTTGACACTCCTTATAAATCGCCCACGACAATTCGACGGTTGCACCCCCTGAGGGTCAGGTGAAGGGACGTCAACTGCTGCGGCTATACGACTACCAAAGCCAGGCGACCGTTCTGAGCCCACATCCCCAGAACAGGACAAGACCCAGCGTCATCATTGCCAGCGTGGCTTCTGCCACCGCCAGAGGCGCCTTGCGTGCCAAGTAGCCCTTGAAGCCACCAACTCCCGCCGTATGAGGAAATCGTCTTTGAATCACACCCTCTAGAAGAACCCTCTTGTAGGCTACTCTCAGTCCCCTGTGAGTGCTCGACAACTAAGAGTAGAGGGGAAGTGAGGAGGGTAAATCTGGTTTGACCGAGAAACGACCCATGCACACGCGGCCCATCGAGGTTTGGACACGCTAGGCCCAAGCAAGGAGCGGACATACATGTTCAGCCCAATAAGAAGATGACCGGCCCAACGAGGCATCGGATTCCACGATGTCGATGAGGCCGGCCCAAGCGCAGTTCTCACCGGAGGACACTCCGACGACCGACCGTTGCCCCCCACGACGCCGGCCTTGACCCCTTAACGGGCGAGCACGCGCCATGAGTGCCGTAAGACTCGCCCAGGGAACAGCCGACGCCGGGGCTATCACCCTCCAACAGGAAACTCCCGCCAACATAGCGGAGGAACGTTACTCTACTAAACGGACCCTTCCCTATCAAGGGATGAGGCCCTCGCTCCAGGACAATCCATATAAAAGGGACATCGACAGCAGGGAAGAGTACGGTAGATTCTTCTATTAAAAACCCTACGCTACTACGCAAGAGGATACTCTTACCCCAGAGCTTCCTATTGAGAAGAGAGCAACTCGACTAGCAACCACAACGAGAGGGACGTATGCTACATCCAGAGAGCTTCTTCCTCTCGTGCAGCCTTACCACCCAACGAGCACTCTCCAAGATCCCACTAGGAGCGGCGAGCATGCGTGTAGAGGATCTACACACCTCCTGGATCGACGACTACGGCCCCTACTTCTCTCTCACCTCACTCCTCTCTATTGCTCATTAATCCCTTGCTGACTTAAGCATCGGAGGGTTGTCCCCTGGGGTAACACCCGGGACTCCTTCTGACGCCCTTCTCATTTCTTGGTTTGTGCAGGCATCCACGGGCGCAAGACGACTTCCCCAACAAATAAATAGAGAAGGTGGTACGTGGCCTAGGAACCATTTTTCTGTCGCTACAGGTTTCATGATATTTTTACATAAAAAATTAATAACTTTAATTTCAATGGAAGATGATTTAAAATTTATTTTATAGTGTTGGAAATTTCATAATGATGGCGAGGTTTGAACTTTTGGAATTAGAATTTATAATTATATATGAGGAGGGTAAATCTGGTTTGACTCAGAAACGGCCCACGCCCGCGCGGCCCATCGAGGTTTGGACGCGCTAGGCCCAAGCAAGGAGAGGACATACATGTTCGGCCCAATAAGAAGATGAACGGCCCAACAAGGCATCGGATTCCACGACACCGATGAGGCCTGCCCAAGCGCAGTTCTCACCGGAGGACACTCCGACGACCGATCGTTGCCCCCCACGACGCTGGCCTTGACCCCTTAACGGGCGAGCACGCGCCATGACTGCCGTAAGACTTGCCCAGGGAACGACCGACGCCGGGGCTATCGCCCTCCAACGGGAAACTCCTGCCAACATAGCGGAGGAACGTTACTCTACTAAATGGACCTTTCCCTATCAAGGGATGAGGCCCTCGCTCCAGGACAACCCATATAAAAGGGACATCGACTGTAGAGAAGAGTACGGTGGATTCTTCTACAAAAAACCCTACGCTACTACGCAAGAGGATACTCCTGCCCCAGAACTTCCTACTGAGAAGAGAGCAACTCTACTAGCAACCACGACGAGAGGGATGCCCGTTACATCCAGAGAGCTTCTTCCTTCTGTGCGGCCTTACCACCCAGCAAGCACTCTCCGAGAGCCCACTGGGAGCAGCGAGCACACGTGCAGAAGATCTACACGTCTCCTGGATTGACGACTACGACCCCTACTTCTCTCTCACCTCGCTCCTCTCTATTGCTCATTAATCCCTTGCTTACTTAAGCATCAGAGGGTTGTCCCCTGGGGTAACACCCGGGACTCCTTCTGACGCCCTTCTGGTTTCTTGGTGTGTGCAAGCATCCACGGGCGCAAGACGACTTCCCCAACAACTAAATAGAGAAGGTGGTACGTGGCCCAGGAACCATTTTCCTGCCGCTACACTTCTTGGGGCCGTCTGTGGGAATCATGAGCAAAAAGCTATGGCACCCCGTGGAAGCCTTCGCAACGCCAGTAACCAGGGCGGGGTTCCCATCAGGGACCCAACTCTCGTCGCGGATCGCAGGAAGCTTCTTCCGTGCACCACCGACAAGAGGTCACCCCAGGTGACCTAGACGAGCTCTGCCAGGAGATCCGAGCCCTGGCGGAATTCTACCTAGAGCTCCTGGACCAGAGGCCCCAAAATGCTCCACCCGAGCGACGGGAGGGCGAGGGAGACCAGGCCGGAGAGATTTTTCGGCAGATACGGGAGGCATCCCATGCCTCCGTCGCAAGAACCCGGTGATCGCGTAGTGTGCCCGCGTCTAGGGGACGCAGCCCTCTCCACTCCAACCTGGAGATGGACTGTCGACTCCGACGGTTCGACGAAATAGAGGACAAGGTCCGGTACCTAGACGACGTCCTCCTGGCCGCCAAAAACCGCGGCCTCATCGACGACGACCAGGACTTCCACGCTCCCTGTTCCAGGGAAATCATGGAAGCCCCCATCCCGCCAAAGCTCCAGCTGCCGTCATTCGCCTCCTACGACGGCACCACCGACTCGGCCGACCACCTGCACAGCTTCGAGTCCCACCTGGTGTTTCACCGGGCCTCGGACACCATGAAGTGCATGGCGTTCGTCATGACCCTTTAGGAGAACGCCCGAGTATGGTTCGAGTCCTTGCCGGCCAGGATGATCTCCTCCTTCCAGCTGCTCAAGAAGCTATTCAAGGAGAACTTCGTGGGCTGCCGAAAGGTAGCCAAGTCTGCGGTGACCCTGCTCGCTCTCAGGCAGGGGAAGGAAGATGCGCTATGGGACTTCGTTTCTCGCTTCCGCGCGGAGGCACTCCGGATCCGCCATCTCGACGTCGGCATCGCCACCACGGCGCTCACTCAGGGGACGCGAGACCACATCCTCCGACGCGCGCTCGGAGTCGAAGCCCCGATGACCCTTCCAAACCTCCTCGTACTAGCCCCAAAGCACACACATTGCGAGGAGAACACCGCGGCCCTGCGCCACGCGAGGGTCGGAGCAAGCGAGAGCGGTGCGACGGGGACCACCGCGACCGCTCCGAGAAGGAAAGGGGTGGCTACCGCCATTATACAACCCTGACGGCCCCCCCGACCAGATCCTGATGGAGACTCGCGAGGAGCCATTCCTTAAGTGGCCCTCGCGGATGAAGTCGGATCCCAACTCAGGGGATAAGAAGAAGTACTGCCGCTTCCACCGGGACTGTAGCAACCCTGATAAAATATTAATAATGATAAAGATTTATAAATAAATCAAGTAAATAGAAAAAAAATAAAATAAAAATAAAATAACACCTCAGATAAAGGCGCTATTTAAATTATAAACGCCTCTAGTTAAGGCGTGATTCATGAAGTGACGCCCTGACCACACGGCGTCAAATTCCAACGTCAAAAATGGTAAGGCCAAGAAACGCCTCTATATTGGGCGTGTTTTAAACAAAGGAACGCCCTAACGAAAGGCGCTTCTTAAGAAACGACCTGAACCAGGTCGTCAATTCAAGAATCGACGCCCTGACCAAAGTCGTTAATTCTATTCGAGTTCCGTTCGACACGGGAGCTTATCCAGGGTAATGGATAATTATTAGAAAGAGTTAAAGGGTGGTAAGGACTCTATCAAGGAAGTATTACTTCCACACAATCACTAACCCTAATAGGATTTCCCAAAATCCTATAAAGACTCTTGACAGCCGAACCCTAAACCTATTTGGACGATCGACCTGCTGCTGCACGGTAAGTGAAGAACATATGTTCTTCTTATTTTCTTTTGCCCTCTGCTTCGACTGCATGAAGAACTGAAAATTCTTCATTTGACTTTTCTTTGTAGGAAGCTCCACAGCTACTACCGAAGAACAAGGTAATGTTCTTCAACCGTTTCCCTAACTTCGATTATATCCTCACCTTCCTTCCTTTTTCTTCCCTACAGGTTGATTGAAGATCATCATCTCCGTCATCTTCATCAACTAAATTTTTTCTTCTTCTTCCTGTCCGATCTGCATACTGCTGCTATCAAGGGTATTAGAAGCTTCAGTGTGTTCTTATCAAGTTATTCACGTGTCCCCTCTCCAGATATCAATTAAGGTAGGTTTTCTCAAGTTATGGTAGCCCAAACAAAATTAATGCAAGATATACATATATATAAGCATGACATGCATTTGGTTTATTATAGTTTTAATACGTTTCGGCAATATTTTGAAAGAGACGCCCCTGTCAAGGGCGCTAATTTACAAGAAACGACCCTGCCCAGGTCGTCAATTTTATATTTGACGCCCTGTACACAGGCGTTAATTTCATTTAATGATTAATCACCAATGTTAAGAATTGATTATCTATGAAATCATGATTCTACAATAATGCATGATCATATGTCTTCAAACCTGTTAATTTTATTGTCATGACCATACATTCGTTCTCCATGAATTCTATTATCCTGAAATTATTACTGCCCATGAAAAATCATGGTATTTCTTGAATTCACGACCTAGACTAGGTCGTCTTTCACTGGACTAACGCCCGATGCTAGGGCGTGAATTAAAAAGTAACGCCCCTTCATAGGGCGCGTTTCTGTTAAAAGCCCGAACAATTTATTCTGTAAAGATAAGAATTTAATGATTAACGTCCCTGCCAAGGGCGCGTTTTTGATAATTTCTGAAAATAAATATGTTCTGTAAAATATTGTAAATAAAAAGACGCCTGCTACTGTAGTCGTCTCATTTCAAAGAAACGCCCCTGTCCAGGGCGCGTTTTAGATAAATTTCTGAATTATTAAAAATTCTGCCAAAATGGAAACATATGTAAACGCCCTTCTGTTAGGCGTTAATTACTTGAGAAACGACTTGACCTAAGTCGTTATTTTCTGTAAACTGATTTTTATCCTGATTCTGTTAACCGATGGTTTCATATTATACATATACGTATATATCGGCACTATTCTCCACTCCGTGAGTATAGTCCCACTTTTCACGTTGTTTTATCGATCACACTCAACTCTCATTGACATACAAGCTCTCCATTGGACATTCCGTTCCTTTGGACTAGCGAGTTAGTCATAGAGACCTCCGTAAGACTCCTCGTACCTTGGATTCCCTCAAGGTCGACTGAGCTGGTTGTACCCTAAAAACCCATTACACCATTGATGCCATGTTACTCTAAGGAAACATGGGATACCGGCCCTTATGATTATACAAAGAGTATATCATAAGAAATTCTTAATGGGATGATGATATCATGTCATATCATGTCGTTCTTGTAAAAACCTCAATTCTATGATAGGAATGAGGGTATCTTACCTTTGATATACTGTTCATGTGGAGCTCAATTCTATATAAAGAATGTCCATACTGATTTGTCATGGTACCCAAGTTAAGGGAACCATATTCTACCTAGATTTTTATCGATATCGTGATTATACCGTTATTATCGCCATTCTATGTCCTTTGTCATATTTTGGACTCTATTCTATCAAAGTTGTCATACGTGTCTACAAGCTTGATTATTGAAATTCTACTTGGCTATAAACAAGAGTGGATGTCAAAACACATGATAAATGCCTGCGCATATAGGGCCCGATCTGGTCCTGGGAGGAGCACCCGAAAGTACTTGTGCCCATGGGAGTTAAAATGATAAGGTATCTGACATTATACCGAGTACTTGACTTGCTTGATTGGATATTCCACACACATCTTGTACTTGAATCGTACTTGACTTGACATGAATTGCGTGGCCCGAAAAAGGGTAATTTACTTGCTTGATACATGATAGTCAAAATTCTTGACATGACTTGTTAAATGTACTTGCTTGAATATCTTGAGTATCTTGTTGAAAGTTCATGATAAGTTCATCTTATTTCCTTGATATTACATTCTCTCTATCTTGTCGTTTTATGCGAGCATGCATAGCTTTATTGCATTCATGAAAGATGTAATTACTTAAACCCCTTGCTAGTACTTGAGATATAATTTCCTACTGAGCGTTCGCTCATCCCGTTTGTCCCTTTTTACTTTTCAGGAAAGTCCGACGACGATGGAAGTCAATCGGATGGGAATGGTCAAGAGTGAAAGAGCTAGAGCTTGTCCAAGTGTCATATAGTCTTTTTCCTATTTTCTTGAGTCAACTATGTACTTTTCTTTTTATTTAACAGAGTATTGGATTTGTAATAGTCTATCCATTATGAAATAAAGGATTGGGTTATCTTGTTATTTTACGCATCTCTGTCTTTGTGTCGAATACACGACCACTCTGATTGACATGATTGATATAAACTCGTCACGCGTCTCCGGGTATCTTCCGCGCTCGGGACGTGACAGTTTTTGTGGTATCAGAGCCTAAGGTATTCAATTCCTAAGAAAAACCCAAGTCCAAGGATAAGTCGAACGTTTAACCAAGTGAGATTGGGTAGAACCAAGGGTTGAGAGTCAATGAGTCTTTTAATAAGATCACAGTGATATAATACTAACGTAGCTATTGTAATTATAGGATAATGGCTGCCGAACGTGCTCAATGGCGCAACATGCAGCGTACCCTTCAAGGAATGACTCAAGTGCTACAACAGGTAGCACAAGGTGGTACTCCACGAGCTGGAAGCTTACACCAAGCCTTTAAGAACATGAATCCCCCGAAGTTTATGGGATCGACCGATCCGGACGATGCCGAGCATTGGGTTCGGGAAACCGAACGCATATTCCGTGTCATGCAATGCACGGATCAGGACAAAGTTCTATTAGCTACATTCCAGTTAGAGAAAGATGCTAGATGCTGGTGGGAGTCTATTGAAGCAACCATCGATCCTACTCAAGTAACATGGGAAGAATTTGTGGAATACTTCAATGCTAAATATTTCTCGGACTGAGTCCAAGAAAAGAAGGCTACAGAATTCGCTGCATTAAAGCAACGATCTTTATCATTAGCAGATTATGAAGCTCAGTTCTCCAGGTTGTCTAGATATGCTAAGCATCTTATTAGTACGGAGAAGATGAAAGCCCGAAGATTTCTTAATGGGCTTAGGCCCCACTATATTACTCAACTGGCGCCTATGGACATCCAAGTTTATTCTGAAATAGTGCGCTGAGCTCAACTACTTGAAGATGCCACGGAACTATCTGATAGGATCCGTGGGAAAGACAAGAAGGAACAAGTCACGGGTTCGGGTTCTTTCAAACCCAATTTCAAGAAGAGGCCCAATAATGGTGGTTCTTCCTCTCAAGACCATAAGTTCAAAAAGACCAAGCCTTTCTCTATCACAACTACCCCTTCTAATACAGTGTGCAAGCATTGTGACAAGGCTGGTCACAAGACAGAAGAATGCTGGAGGAAATTAGGAGCTTGTCTCCGTTGTGGGAGTCGCGAACATCGAATTCCCGATTGTCCATTAATGAATGACCAAGCCGGTGACGGTAAACGCCCGGTGACAAAGAATGCTCGTCTTCATGCAATCCAGGAGACCGAACCAGAAGAAGAAGGTGGACTGGTAGAAGGTACATTAACAGTTTGTTCCAAAAGTGCTTATGTCTTATTTGATACGGGTGCATCGCATTCCTTTATTTCTAAGAAGTTTGCCGACTCGTTACCGTTAGAACCAGAATGGATAAAAATAGTTCTAACTACTCCTCTTGGAAGCGAAAATGATATTACTCATCACTACCAAAACTGTGAGGTAATGGTTCAAGGTAGGAATTTACCTATAGATCTCATATGCCTCGATCTAAAGGAGTATGATGTTATACTGGGAGCGGACTGGTTATCCAAATACCAGGCAACGGTTGATTGCCGCAATAGCCAAGTTGCTTTCAAAGATTTTCCAGAGTTAGTCTTTACTCGCCCCAATAGTCGGAACGAATCCCCTCTTATTTCGGCTCTTCGAGCAAGCAAGCTCGTCAGGAAAGGATGTGTATCCTTCCTTGCCTTTGTCACTATTAAAGAAGCTAAGGAAACCAAGATAGAAGACATTCAGGTAGTGCAAGAATTTCCAGACGTATTTCCGGAAGATTTGCCGGGATTACCCCCTCAAAGAGAAGTGGCCTTCACCATTGACTTAGTCCCTGGTGCTGGTCCAATTTCAAAGGCACCCTATAGAATGTCCCCTGCGGAACTCAAAGAGTTGAAGGAGCAGTTGATGGAACTAATTCGAAAAGGGTTTATTAGACCAAGTACTTCCCCGTGGGGAGCACCAGTCTTATTTGTGAAGAAGAAGGACGGATCCATGAGATTGTGCATCGACTATCGACAGTTGAATCATCTCACTATCAAGAACAAGTATCCACTGCCGAGAATCGATGAGTTATTTGATCAGATTTCAGGATCCAAATATTTTTCCAAGATTGACCTCAGATCAGGATATCATCAGTTAAGGATCAAGGATGATGACATTCATAAGACTGCATTCAGAAGCAGGTATGGCCATTACGAATTTGTTGTTATGCCTTTTGGACTAACAAATGCCCCTGCTGCCTTTATGCAGTTAATGAATAGCATATTCAGGCCTTATCTAGATCAATTTGTGGTGGTTTTCATTGATGATATATTGATATATTCCAAAACTAAGGACGAACATGAGGAGCATTTAAGGATCGCATTGCAAGTATTGAAGGAAAATCAATTATATGCAAAGCTCAGCAAATGTGAATTCTGGCTTGAAGAAGTGACTTTCCTCGGACATGTGATATCCAAGGATGGTCTATCTGTTGATCCATCAAAGGTTGAAGCTGTTAGAAACTGGGGAAGACCAACCAATGCTAGCGAGATCAGAAGTTTCTTAGGTCTTGCAGGCTATTATCGGCGATTCATCAAAGATTTCTCTAAGATCGCCGTACCACTTACAAGATTAACTCGTAAGGAGATCCGATATGAATGGAGTGAGGAATGTGAAAGAAGTTTCCAAACTCTCAAGGATCATCTCACTACAGCTCCGGTGTTAGCTCTACCAATAGAAGGAGAGAAATTTGAGGTCTACACAGATGCTTCTGGCATTGGCCTCGGATGTGTCCTAATGCAACAAGGAAAGGTCATAGCATACTCTTCACGTCAACTGAAGAAGCATGAGGAGAATTACCCCGTCCATGACTTAGAACTGGCCGCGGTGGTATTTGCCCTAAAGATATGGAGACACTACTTATATGGAGTGCAGTTTACTGTATACTCCGATCACAAAAGTCTCAAATATCTATTTTCACAAAAGGAGCTAAACATGAGACAAAGACGCTGGCTAGAATATCTCAAGGACTTCGACTTCAATATACAATACCATCCCGGAAAGGGTAATTATGTTGCTGATGCCCTTAGTCGAAAGCCGAGAGTAATGATAGCCAATTGTATGATACAAGAATGGAGGTTACTTGAACAATTCTCCGAGCTCAATATAAGCTTGGACAAGGAAGCCAAATTTGTCACATTATCTCATGTAAGCATACAGTCAGATTTATTATCTGAGATACAAGCGCTTCAGGATGATGATCCTATATTAGTGGAAATCAAAGGCAGATTAGAAGGACAATCTGATTTTCAACTAACTTCTGATGAAAGATTATTATTCAAAGGTAGAACTTGTATACCCGACTGTCCGGAATTAAAGAAGAAGATCTTAGATGAAGCTCACCGATCAAGGTACACTATTCATCCAGGATCAACTGAAATGTATCAAGATGTAAAGAAGAACTTTTGGTGGCCTAATATGAAAAGAGAAATAGCAGACTATGTATCTCGCTGTCTCACATGCCAACAGGTCAAGGCAGAACACCAAAAGCCTACTGGAAAACTACATCCTCTAGATATTCCTAAGTGGAGGTGGGAGGACATTGGTATGGATTTCATCATGGGTTTATCCAAATCAAAAGGAGGACATGATGGAATATGGGTTATTATTGATCGTTTAACTAAATCGGCACATTTCTTGCCAATAAAGAGCCGATGGTCAATTGATGTACTAGCTGCACTATACATCAAGGAAATAGTCAGGTTACATGGAATTCCTGTCTCAATCGTGTCTGACAGAGATCCCCGTTTCACTTCTCATTTTTGGAAGGGATTACAACGTTCGTTGGGAACAAGGCTCAACTTTAGTACTGCTTTTCATCCTCAAACGGATGGTCAGACCGAGAGAACTAACCAAGTTGTTGAAGATATGCTCAGAGCATGCATCATTGACTTTGGAGGAAGCTGGCACGATCACTTACCACTAGTGGAATTTGCATACAATAACAGCTACCAAGTTAGTATCCAAATGGCACCTTTCGAAGCTTTATATGGAAGGAGTTGTCGATCACCCTTATGCTGGAACGAAGTTGGAGAGAAACAATTGTTAGGTCCAGACATGGTAAGGGATACAACTGAGAAGATACAAGTAATCAGAGAAAGATTGCAAGTTGCTCAGACCAGACAAAAGGCTTATGCTGATACAAGGAGAAGAGATCTTGAATTCCAGGTTGGAGATCATGTATTTCTTAAAATATCGCCTGGACGTGGCATACGAAGATTTGGTGTTAAGGGCAAGCTTACGCCAAGATTCATCGGACCATT
Source organism: Amorphophallus konjac (assembly GCA_022559845.1). Taxonomy (NCBI): domain Eukaryota; kingdom Viridiplantae; phylum Streptophyta; class Magnoliopsida; order Alismatales; family Araceae; genus Amorphophallus; species Amorphophallus konjac. Next base: position 229,544,032 of record CM040120.1, read on the forward strand.
TGAGGTACTCGAAAGAGTTGGCGAGGTTGCTTATCGCATCGCGTTGCCTCCTCAATTGTCCGAAGTACATAATGCATTTCATATATCTATGTTGAAGAAGTATGTGCACGATCCATCGCATATTATTGAATATGGAGATCTGGTGATCCAGAAAGATCTCACTTATGAACAAAAGCCTATGAAGATCTTAGATCGAGAAATACGAGCCCTAAGGAATAAGGTTATTCCCATGCTCAAGGTGCAATGGAATAAGAATACTGAACATGAAGCGACATGGGAGACCGAGGAATCTATAAAGAAACGATTTCCCGAGTTATTCTAAGAGGTATATACTTTACACTCTCCGCATGTATAAATATTATGTATTATGGAATTTGGGGACCAAATTCTTTTTAAGTGGGGGAGGGTGTAGCAACCCTGATAAAATATTAATAATGATAAAGATTTATAAATAAATCAAGTAAATAGAAAAAATAAAATAAAAATAAAATAACGCCTCGGATAAAGGCGCTATTTTAATTATAAACGCCTCTAGTTAAGGCGTGATTCATGAAGTGACGCCCTGACCACACGGCGTCAAATTCCAACGTCAAAAACGGTAAGGCCAAGAAACGCCTCTATATTGGGCGTGTTTTAAACAAAGGAACGCCCTAACGAAAGGCGCTTCTTAAGAAACGACCTGAACCAGGTCGTCAATTCAAGAATCGACGCCCTGACCAAAGTCGTTAATTCCATTCGAGTTCCGTTCGACACGGGAGCTTATCCAGGGTAATGGATAAGTATTAGAAAGAGTTAAAGGGTGGTAAGGACTCTATCAAGGAAGTATTACTTTCACACAATCACTAACCCTAATAGGATTTCCCAAAATCCTATAAAGACTCTTGACAGCCGAACCCTAAACCTATTTGGACGATCGACCTGCTGCTGCACGGTAAGTGAAGAACATATGTTCTTCTTATTTTCTTTTGCCCTCTGCTTCGACTGCATGAAGAACTGAAAATTCTTCATTTGACTTTTCTTTGTAGGAAGCTCCACAGCTACTGCCGAAGAACAAGGTAATGTTCTTCAACCGTTTCCCTAACTTCGATTATATCCTCACCTTCCTTCCTTTTTCTTCCCTACAGGTTGATTGAAGATCATCATCTCCGTCTTCTTCATCAACTAAATTTTTTCTTCTTCTTCCTGTCCGATCTGCATACTGCTGCTATCAAGGGTATTAGAAGCTTCAGTGTGTTCTTATCAAGTTATTCACGTGTCCCCTCTCCAGATATCAATTAAGGTAGGTTTTCTCAAGTTATGGTAGCCCAAACAAAATTAATGCAAGATATACATATATATAAGCATGACATGCATTTGGTTTATTATAGTTTTAATACGTTTCTGAAATATTTTGAAAGAGACGCCCCTGTCAAGGGCGCTAATTTACAAGAAACGACCCTGCCCAGGTCGTCAATTTTATATTTGACGCCCTGTACACAGGCGTTAATTTCATTTAATGATTAATCACCCATGTTAAGAATTGATTATCTATGAAATCATGATTCTACAATAATGCATGATCATATGTCTTCAAACCTGTTAATTTTATTGTCATGACCATACATTCGTTCTCCATGAATTCTATTATCCTGAAATTATAACTGCCCATGAAAAATCATGGTATTTCTTGAATTCACGACCTAGACTAGGTCGTCTTTCACTGGACTAACGCCCGATGCTAGGGCGTGAATTGAAAAGTAACGCCCCTTCATAGGGCGCGTTTCTGTTAAAAGCCCGAACAATTTATTCTGTAAAGATAAGAATTTAATGATTAACGCCCCTGCCAAGGGTGCGTTTTTGATAATTTCTGAAAATAAATATGTTCTGTAAAATATTGTAAATAAAAAGACGCCTGCTACTGTAGTCGTCTCATTTCAAAGAAACGCCCCTGTCCAGGGCGCGTTTTAGATAAATTTCTGAATTATTGAAAATTCTGCCAAAATGGAAACATATGTAAACGCCCTTCTGTTAGGCGTTAATTACTTGAGAAACGACTTGACCTAAGTCGTTATTTTCTGTAAACTGATTTTTATCCTGATTCTGTTAACCGATGGTTTCATATTATACATATACGTATATATCGGCACTATTCTCCACTCCGTGAGTATAGTCCCACTTTTCACGTTGTTTTATCGATCACACTCAACTCTCATTGACATACAAGCTCTCCATTGGACATTCCGTTCCTTTGGACTAGCGAGTTAGTCATAGAGACCTCCGTAAGACTCCTCGTACCTTGGATTCCCTCAAGGTCAACTGAGCTGGTTGTACCCTAAAAACCCATTACACCATTGATGCCATGTCACTCTAAGGAAACATGGGATACCGGCCCTTATGATTATACAAAGAGTATATCATAAGAAATTCTTAATGGGATGATGATATCATGCCATATCATGTCGTTCTTGTAAAAACCTCAATTCTATGATAGGAATGATGGTATCTTACCTTTGATATACTGTTCATGTGGACCTCAATTCTATATAAAGAATGTCCATACTGATTTGTCATGGTACCCAAGTTAAGGGAACCATATTCTACCTAGATTTTTATCGATATCGTGATTATACCGTTATTATCGCCATTCTATGTCCTTTGTCATATTTTGGACTCTATTCTATCAAAGTTGTCATACGTGTCTACAAGCTTGATTATTGAAATTCTACGTTGGCTATAAACAAGAGTGGATGTCAAAACACATGATAAATGCCTGCGCATATAGGGCCCGATCTGGTCCTGGGAGGAGCACCCGAAAGTACTTGTGCCCATGGGAGTTAAAATGATAAGGTATCTGACATTATACCGAGTACTTGACTTGCTTGATTGGATATTCCACACACATCTTGTACTTGAATCGTACTTGACTTGACATGAATTGCGTGGCCCGAAAAAGGGTAATTTACTTGCTTGATACATGATAGTCAAAATTCTTGACATGACTTGTTAAATGTACTTGCTTGAATATCTTGAGTATCTTGTTGAAAGTTCATGATAAGTTCATCTTATTTCCTTGATATTACATTCTCTCTATCTTGTCGTTTTATGCGAGCATGCATAGCTTTATTGCATTCATGAAAGATGTAATTACTTAAACCCCTTGCTAGTACTTGAGATATAATTTCCTACTGAGCGTTCGCTCATCCCGTTTGTCCCTTTTTACTTTTCAGGAAAGTCCGACGACGATGGAAGTCAATCGGATGGGAATGGTCAAGAGTGAAAGAGCTAGAGCTTGTCCAAGTGTCATATAGTCTTTTTCCTATTTTCTTGAGTCAACTATGTACTTTTCTTTTTATTTAACAGAGTATTGGATTTGTAATAGTCTATCCATTATGAAATAAAGGATTGGGTTATCTTGTTATTTTGCGCATCTCTGTCTTTGTGTCGAATACACGACCACTCTGATTGACATGATTGATATAAACTCGTCACGCGTCTCCGGGTATCTTCCACGCTCGGGGCGTGACAGGGACCATAGTCACGACACCGCCGACTGCAAAAATCTGAAGGATGCCATCGATGACCTCGTATGCAAAGGGCTCCTCGATAAGTTCCTCGCTAAAAATACCGATAGATGACAAAAGACGCCTCCCCCGATCGACAATCGGCCCAACGGAAAGGAGATCATGATGATCTCTGGGGGGCCCGCTGCGGGGGGAGATAACGCGAGCAGAAGGTTTCGGTACGCGATGGCGATCAACACGACGGATCAAGGCGACGGAACCCCAAGGGAGCTTTCCCCTTCAGGCCACTCGGGAGACCCCATAGTCTTCTCCGAGGATGACCTTAAAGGCGTCACGACGCCCCATTCTGATGCTTTGGTAGTTTCCGCTACCATCAATCAATGTACTGTGCGCCGCATCCTGGTAGATAATAGAAGTGGACCCAACGTTATCGCGTATGACTATCTTGTACTCATGGGTGTGGACGTGTCATGACTCGCGCCATTACACACGCCGCTGTATGTATTCTCCGGCACGACTGTCCACCTAGAAGGGCATATCTCGCTCCCGATCACGTTCGGGACGGCACCGAAAGAGGTAACCTTCCTCGCCGACTTTACTGTGGTCTGTGCAATGACAGGATATAATGCCATCATCGGCCGAGGAATCCTCGGCATGCTTCGAGGCATCCCTTCCTCCTACCATCAGAAGCTTAAGTTTCCCACCCCCCACGGGGTAGGGGAAGTCCGGGGTGATCAACGGGAGTCCAGGAGGTGCTACCTTATCTCCACCTACGACCGACGCCCCGAAGATGCACCACAAGAAAAGAAGGCGAGGACCAAAGATCCAGGTCCGAGTACGAGCGCGCCAGCCGAGGACTTATACCTCATCCAAGTTGGGGATGACCCAAGTAGATCACTGAAGATTGGCGCTACTTTGTCCGAGCACGATAAACAAGCGTACGCAAGCTTCCTCGCAGCCAATCAGGACATGTTCGCTTGGTCCGAGGACGAGCTCCCCAGAATTCCCCTGGAGGTCATCACGTACCAACTAAGGTTGAACCCTAATTGCCGCCCGGTACAGCAACGCCGAAGACGGTGCAACCCCGAGCGACAAGCCATCATCAGGCAGCAAGTGGGCGAGAAATTGTGGTCAGGACTGCTCCGGCCTACCCAGTATCCAGATTGGGTGGCCAACGTAGTCCTAGTCCCCAAGAGCAATGGGAAGTGGCGGATGTGCGTGGACTACACCGACCTTAACAAAGCCACACCCAAATACAGCTTCCCCATGCCACGGATCGACCAGCTGGTCGATGCCATGGCCGGGCACGAAATGTTGAGCTTCCTTGACGCCTAATAAGGGTACCATCAGATCAGCATGCACCAGCCCGACCAAGATAAGACCACGTTCATCACCGACCATGGCTTATACTGCTACACTCGCATGTCGTTCGGGGTAAAGAACGCTGGAGATACGTATCAACGCCTAGTCAACCACATGTTTGACTCGTAGATCGGCCGTAACATGGAGGTCTACATCGACGACATGCTCGTGAAAAGCCTCCAAGCAGCCGAGCACTTGCGCGACTTGGCGGAAACCTTCACCACACTCAGAAGGTACAACATGAAACTCAACCCTGCTAAATGTGCATTCAGGGTGCGATCAGGCAAGTTCCTAGGTTTCCTTGTCACTCACCGAGGGATCGAAGCCAACCCCGATCAGATCAAAGCAGTATTGGAGATGAAGCCACCCAAGCAGGTAAGGGACGTACAGTGCTTCACCGGACACGTCTCCGCTCTGGCCCGGTTCTTATCCCGAGCCGCCGAACGATGTCTACCCTTCTTTCAGCTCATCAAGCAGGCCAACCTGGCACCGGAAAAGAAGGGATGGATCGATTGGGATGAGGAGTGCGAGCAGGTGTTCGAAGAATTGAAGCGCTACCTGATGATGCCTCCTGTCCTCGCCAAACCCCAAGGGGGGGATGTGGACGTCAAAAAATGACGATGATGATCATACAACACTCGCGTCTACGCGTTCAAGCGCAAGTCGAAGATGAGAGGGCCGAACAAACCCATACCTCACCCAACCAGGACGAGAACTCACTTGGTGGTTCGCCATCCGTTAAGGAAGCCCCCGGGCAAAAGATAAGGCCACGACTCTACGACCGGCCATGTCGAGAGCAGGCTCAAAGAAAGGGCGGGAACTCTGGCACAGCCCGGCATGCACCGAAAGTTACGCAAGGTATGGACCGAGCCCCAGAAGCTACGAACGGAACATTGCGGAGGCCATGCATCACAACTAAAACATTCCGAGAATGCCAACATTCATATAAACGGCCGCGACTTCGAAAAGAATCTGTTCGGTGCTTAAAATGGCGCGGAAGGGCCTTAAAGCGGCACGCCTTAAAACGGCGCGCCCCCCTTGCTTAAACGACGCGCCCCATTTTATGCTCTAATATGAGCTCCCTTTGCATTGCATTAAAACGGCGCCACCCCATGATTGGTTTAAAACGGCACCACCTCCTTGCTTTGGTTATCCGGCGCGCTCCTGTTGAAGGGGCCACCCCCCTTTGATGCTTAAAATGGCGCCACACTTGCCTAAAAGCTAAACCGGCGTGCCAATTGCACTTGGGTTTAAACCGACGTGGGCATTGTTCCACCGTGCCGTTTTAACCTCATTTTATCCCATCCCAGGCACGATACTCTGTTCGACATAAATGTGATGCGCAGGGGACATTCAATGCCCGACCCTCTGTCTCTGCCTCTGTTCGACAACACAGGAGCGGCAGCGGCGAAGCAACCCCTACGGACCTGCAACCATCTCATCCTCGGACGAACATCAACGTAAGGCGCGAACCAGCATCGTCCAGCGCACCATGTCAACACCGAGCTTCGTCGCGAACGAGGTGGAAGTGGCAGGAACCTCCCAAGCGAGCCATTCTATAAAAAGGGGGCATTACTGTGAAAACAAAGGGAAGGAAAAAGAGAAGACATGGCTCTCTCTCACGGCTGGGCAGGGTGCAACGGGAGAAGAAAGGGAAAGAGAGGTGAGATCTTCTGAGAGGAAGAGTCCGCCGAAAAAAAAAGAAGTTGCTTCCTCACGTCGGAGAGGTGAGATGAAGTGAAGAGAGGGGAGTGAGGGTGAGGGGTGGTTCCAGGAGGAAGAAGCATGTTCTCTCTCTCCCTCCTCCGTCTAATGCTTCTCTCTCTCTCCGTCGAATGTATTCTCTTTTTTTTGTAATGCTTTCGTTTCCATCTTCTTTGTATCAAGACTCCTTCCCCAGTTTGTGTGGATGAATAAAGGAAAACCTTTTTTGGAAGCTCAGTCTCCGTCGCTCCGATCCTTGCTTCCCATTCTCACTCTCCGATCATCCGGGGGTCTTTGAGGTCTGCCGCTCCATGGCATGACCCTCAAGGTAACCCACTCGACGGATGAATACTTCTTGCCATATTGTGGCAAACATTTGTCCCGCTTCAAAGATCATCGCCCGTGAGTCGTGGTCGCTCTCGTAGGCTGGCCCTCGAGCGTTCCACACTCACACTTGGGCTAACGGACCACCGTGAGGCCATTCCACATTTTTGAGGGTCATCCCGGAGCAATCCGTTTGGTAGCCTTCGCTTCTCTCCGGCAAGCCTCAGTCCGGGGGAGGTGCTGTCCGATTTTCACCAGGGGCTAAGAACCCGTGAGAACAAACGAAGAAAGCACCCTCCGGAGAACAAACTTAACCTTCAAACTAATACACAGTAAGCCTATGTGAACAAACTCCCCGAATAAAACACTTGAACATTCATGCCAATTCATCTTAATAAACAACGAAAACGTCTAACCCCCTCCCCTTTCATCAACTTAATCCATCAGTCAGATGAACAAACGAACCATTAGACCAACCTACAGGGGAAAGAAAAAGAAAACACAGTAAACAGAGCTTCGAAACAACCCCGTATAGCTATCTCGGCGCGAGTTAAAACGGCGCGGCCACTGTTCCACCGTGCCGCTTCAACCCTCCTCACAAAAGCCCCCCATCTCCCTCTTCAGATCCTAAAACAGCGCGCCCATTTCCATTCCAAACCACATACACGGTGCCCCGGTTTAACCCCTTTCTCCTTCCTTTTCCACCTCAAAAACGGCGCGCTCCATTGCCTTACCCTTACACTCCACTTAATCCGGCGTCGTGTGAAACGGCGCGCCCTCCTCCCCTCTTGCTTCTTGTGGCACCTTAAAACGGCGTGGCCCTTGTGCCCTGTTAATCCGGCACGCCCCTCATTCTCTCTTGACATCTCCCACTAAACCGGCGCGCCGCTTATTCTCTCTTGGCATCTCCCACTAAACCGGCGCGCCCCTCTTATGCAACCCATAACTGGCGCGCGCTCCCCTTGTAACACCTACATAACCGGCACGCCCCTCCCCTCTCTTGGGTCCCTTATCCGGCGCGCCCTATCCTCTCTTGGTATCTCCCTAAACCGGCGTGCATGAAAGAGAGAGAATGATTAATCAGATAAGAGAAAGGACTTGAAGCTAATGAGTAAAACTAAACCCCCGCAAGGGGCACTGCTCCCTTGACCCCCGCGACCTGACCGGGTAGGTCGAACCCTACGACCTGACTGCGCAGGTCGATCCGCGTGCGAGGGCGCACGTTGGCAAGTTCGGGTTTCACATTTAACAACTCGCTTCCCCGGGCTGTGCGTGAAGAGAAGAGCAATGATGCCCCGTGGTATCGGACGTGGACCTCGGAATCCCCGACATGGTCATGATCCGTGCACCTCTTGGGCCGATAGTCCATCAGCTTGACCCACTTCTTCCGGGATCCGATCCCGCATCCGCATTGAACTTGCCGTACCTACGGCAGACATCCGTACGGTTTTATCGTCATCTTCGACGCTACAAATGCGGACTTCCGTCCGAACACGAAATGATCCGTGAGTGACCAACATATACGTATCTATGCACATTTTATGCCCCAACGCGGGTTTGTTTGAACGTGACCCGAGATCTTTGTTCTCGCTTTATTACCATGAGTTTCCTGGCCATGAGGCCCTTATTCCCGGCAATCAATCAAGGGTGTCCCCTCGTATGGGGGATGTAAATAACGCCGTGGCCTTTATGGCACGGCGGGTTTTGGTCCCGACCCGAACCACACAATCGTCTGACTAGTCAGATCGAGCGCACCATGGGCTTCCGTGAAGCCCGAATAAATTGTCACTTTGTGACTGGCACGCCCTCACACTAAATAGACGCATTAACCCCGATCAACAAACGAACCGATTCTCTCAGAATTTTAGTGCGTCCACAAGTCTGGCACGCCCGGTGGGATAAGATTCACCCTTCATCTCTTTGCCGGGACTAAGGTGTTATGTTAGATGGACGCAGTCTATTACCACTGAGAGTGGATCTAGAGGGGGGTGAATAGATCTAATGTCTAATTTTAAAACACAGTTGAACTCTAATGCGGAATTAAAACAAGCAACTGTTGAACGACAGAAGGAACACTATGAAATCACACAAACCACAGGCAATCACACTGTAGACACCGATCTTTAAGGTGGTTCGATCTCAATCCAGAGATCTACGTCCACCCCACACTCCAACTGGAATGTGGATCCTGCTGACTCACAGCTTGAACAACTAGGCTTCACAACTTGCCAACAGACCGCTGATACATAGCTTCGCTGGGCTTTACAGCTTGCCGACCAGAGGAACAAATCCTCTGCAACCGCTGGGCGATACAGCTTAGCCGTCCGAGACCTGGTCTCGCCTGCTGAGGATTACAGCTTCACCTGTCCAGTGGAAACCTCCACTGCAATTGCTAGCTCACAGCTTGATAACAAAAGAGTTTCGAAAACAGTAATGACATAAACAAACGAAATGGAAAACCAAAACGAATGTAGCTCAATTGAGCAGTATCAGCTCTGGTATCTGAACCAAGAGACTGATTTAAAAGACTTCGAAAAGACTCTCTCAATCTTCTCTTCTCTCTTTCTCTTCTTCTCTCTGAATCTTCTTCTGTCTTTTTCTTCTTCTCTGTGAATCGTGCAGGCGCTCACTCTCTGTTCTTTTCTCTTAGCTCTGGCTGCTTCTATTCGATCTACTTCTTCTGAAGGAAGAAACTCTATATATATACCAGCAGCAGGATGGGCGTGTGCTCTCCACATCTCCCGCCCAATGGCTTGGACCACGTGGCAGCATCCAGGCTCGGCTGCATTCCACGTGTCACAACCTGGGCACCTCGTCCATCCTTGGATCACGAGCCATGTCATCAATCTCTGCAAAGAGTCCCTGTCAGACAGACGAAAGGAATATCAGTTTAAGGTTGAAACCTTGTATAGACTTTGCAATGTATAGACTTTGCAAAGCGACAGCAATGTAAAGACTCTGCATTGTATAGACTAGCTGAAGTGTAATGTGCAGCCATTGTATAGACTTTGTGAATGCGAAACAATGCCATGTACAAACTTTATATATGCAACGCTAGAGCATGTATAGACTTCATATATGCAGTGCTAAGGCATGTGCAGACTTCATATATGCAAGGCTGAGGTGTGTACATGCTTAGTGAATGCAACACTGAATCATGTACAGACTTCACATTCACTATGCAGACGTTGTACAGACATGCTAATGTGTAACGTAGAATGCATCAAGCAAAGTGTGTACATTGAAGATATGCTCAAGAGTGTATAGACTTGATCAGACATCAGAAGCACAAGTGCTCAAGAGAGACGGTGGATGTACATACTTCAACTCTCAATTGAGACAGTGGATGTACAGACTTTAACTCTCAACTGAGACGGTGAATGTACATACTTCAACTGCACGATGTATAGACTTTGGCAAAGCAAGGGCTGTACAGACTTCAAAGCTCAACTGAGACGGTGGATGTACAGACTTTGCATGAGACGCTAGACGCTGTACAGATTTGGAGACAATGCATGCTGCAGTGTATAGACTTAGCATTAAGCAAGGCAATGTATGGACTTCAAGTCATGAGACGCAAGTTGAGACGATGGATGATGTACAGACTTCAAGTCCACTTTAGATGCTGAGTGAGATGGACGATGTACAGACTTCAATGCGTGCTTGCAACACGATGTATAGACTTAGCCTATGCAGACTTAGTCCGATGTACAGACTTTGCATTAAGCAAGGCGCTGTATGGACTTCGAATCATGAGACGTTGATTAAGACGGATGATGTATAGACTTATGCTGTGCTGCAAGATGGCAGTGTACAGACTTGGTTAAGACTGTCTAGACTCTGCATACGAGCTATGGCGATGTATGGACTTGCCAAAGGAGGGGCTATACAGACTTGAGCAAAGCAAGGGCTGTACAGACTTGAGCAAAGCACGATGTATAGACTTGATATCGTGGAACACACAGGCTGTACATACTTCATCGATGTCTAGACTTGGAAAGTTAAGCTGGTGAATGTACAAACTTCATCGATGTCTAGACTTTGAATGAATGTGCATGCATTGAATAGACTTCGCATATGATGTACAGACTTGCTAGTCAGACAGGCACAAGCTCTGTACATACTTTAGCGTGCAGACAGGCCATGTGAATGTATAGACTTATGTTCTAAACGATGCACAAACACAACAATGCAATGTATGGACTTTGAGTGTGTAGACTTGTGTGTGTGCAATGTGTAGACCTGTGTGTGTGTGCTTGACGATGTATAGACTCTTACTGCATAGAACACATAGATAATCTGATAGAGATAGTGTCACGCCCCGAGCGCGGAAGATACCCGGAGATGCGCGACGTGTCTATATCAATCATGTCAATCAGAGTGGTCGTGTATTCGACACAAAGACAGAGATGCGCAAAATAGCAAGATAATTCAATCCTTTATTTCATAATGGATAGACTATTACAAACCCAATACTCTGTTTAACAAAAAGGAAAAGAATACATATTTGACTCAAGAAACTATGGAAAAGACTAGACGACACTTGTAGAAGCTCTATCACTTTCACTCTTGACCATTCCCATCCGATTGACTTCCATCGTCGTCGGTCTTACCTGAAAAGTAGAAAGGGACAAACGGAATGAGCGAACGCTCAGTAGGAAATTATATCTCAAGTACTAGCAAGGGGTTTAAGTAATTACATTTTTATGAATGCAATAAAGCTATGCATGCTCGCATAAAACGACAAGATAGAGAGAATGTAATATCAAAGAAATAAGATGAACTTAGTCATGAACTTCCAACAAGATGACAAGTATATTCAAGGTATTCAAGCAAGTACGTTTAACAAGTCATGTCAAGAACTTTGGCTATCATGTATCAAGCAAGTAAATTACCCTTTTTCGGGCCACGCATTTCATGTAAAGTCAAGTACGATTCAAGTACAAGATGTGTGTGGAATGTCCAATCAAGCAAGTCAAGTACTCGGTATAATGCCAGATACCTTATCATTTTAACTCCCATGGGCACAAGTACTTTCGGGTGCTCCTCCCAGGACCAGATCGGGCCCTATATGCGCAGGCATTTATCATGTGTTTTGACATCCACTCTTGTTTATAGCCAACATAGAATTTCAATAATCAAGCTTGTAGACACGTATGACAACTTTGATAGAATAGAGTCCAAAATATGACAAAGGACATAGAATGGCGATAATAACGGTATAATCACGATATCGATAAAACTAGGTAGAACATGATTCCCTTAACTTGGGTACCATGACAAATCAGTATGGACATTCTTTATATAGAATTGAGATCCACATGAACAGTATATCAAAGGTAAGATACCCTCATTCTTATCACAGAATTGGGGTTTACAAGAACGACATGATATGGCATGATATCATCATCCCATTAAGAATTTCTTATGATATACTCTTTGTATAATCATAAGGGCCGGTATACCATGTTTCTTTAGATTGACATGGCAAGGATCGTGTAATGGGTTTTTAAGGTACAACCAGCTCAGTCGGCCTTGAGGGAATCCAAGGCTACGAGGAGTCTTACGGAGGTCTCTATGACTAACTCGCTAGTCCAAAGGAACGGAATGTCCAATGGAGAGCTTGTATGTCAATGAGAGTTGAGTGTGATCGGTAAATCAACATGAAAATATGGGACTATACTCACGGAGTGGAGAATAGTGCCGATATATATATATATTATAATATATAAAACCATCGGTTAGCAAATCAGATGAAAATCAGTTTATAGTAAAATAACGACTTAGGTCAAGTCGTTTCTCAAGTAATTAACGCCTAACAGAAGGGCGTTTACATATGGTCCGTTTTGCAGAATTTTCAATAATTCAATAATTTATCTAAAACGGGCCTTGGGAAGGGGCGTCTCTTCAAGAGTTGACGACTACAGTAGCAGGCGTCTCCTTATATATATATTTGATAGAATATCAATAATTTCATGAATTGTCTAAAACACGCCTTGGTCAGGGTCGTTTCTTCAAGATCTGACGACTACACCAGAAGGTGTCTTATTGTTTACATATTTGACAGAATACAATTAATTTTCAGGAATTATCAAAAACGCGCCCTGGGCAGGGGCGTTACTATTTAATTCTATTTTTCAGAATATATGAATTTCAGGATTTTAACCGATACACGCCCTAGGAAGGGGCGTTACCTTTCAGATTCACGCCCTATGAGGGGGCGTTAATATGTGGAAAATGACTTTGTCCAAGTCGTTAATTCAAGTTCCTTCAGAAACTTTAAGGACAGTAACAATTTCAGGATAACAGAGGAACGAATGAAATATCATGACAGTAAAGTTAGCAGGTTGAAGACAGAGGATCATGCATTATTTTATAATCATGATTTCATAGATAATCAATTCTTAAGATGGGTGATTAACGGTTTAAAGAAATTAACGCCTGAGTACGGGGCGTTAAACATGAAATTAACGACCTGGGAAAAGTCGTTTCATGTGAATTAGCGCCCTTGACAGGGGCGTCTCTTTCAAAATATTGCAGAAAACGCATGGAAACTATAATAACTGTATGCATGACATGCTTATATATATATATCTTGCATTAATTTCATTTGGGCTACAATAACTTGAGAAAACCTACCTTTAAGAGTTGATTTGGAGATGACGATTTGCAGATTGATATGAAGAAGGGAGAAAACTCTGTTGCTTAAACAGCAACCAATAACTTCAGCCGTATCAGCAGGAAGAAGTCTTTATGTTCAACTGATGAACCCCTTTCGACTGAACTTCCTACAGAGAAATACGAAGAAACATTAATATTTTCTTCATAATACCTGACCGAAGGTAAAGGAAAGATTATTACCTTTGTTCTTCACAACCCCAATGCTTCTTCAACCTGGAAGAAGGAAGAAGTCGAATTAATGACCGTCCACCAAATCAAAAAGGGACAGAGGGAAGGAAGAGCTGTTGCTCTGTAATTACCTTCAGAGAACTCGAACGCCAAATAGCGTTCACGGGTTCGAGCAGTAGATTATTTATAGGGTTATGGAAGTCCTATTAAAAGTAGTGTTTGATTGAGGGTAACATATCCCCAATAGAGTCCTTACTCTAATAGACACTTACTAGATTAGGTTAATCTTTCCCTAGATAAGCTCTGGGTTCGAACGAGTCACGAACTGAATTAACGCCTTTGGTCAGGGCGTGTATTCTTTAATTAACGCCTTGCATAAGGGCGTTTCTTAAAAAGCGCCTTGAAAAAGGGCGTTTTGTGTTTTAAAACACGCCCAAGATAGAGGCGTTTCTTTTACTTACCCATTTGGTCGCGTGAGAACTGACGACCGTAGGTGTGGGCGTCCTTTCTTTATTCACGCCTTTGATAGAGGCGTTTCTTTTTGAATTAACGCCCTAATAAGAGGCGTTATTTTAATTTTGTTTTACTTCATCGAATTAACCCTATTCCTTTTATATATATTACTTCTGTAATATATATGTTTTAATTCATTTCAATTATTCATTTATTAGGGTTGCTACAGATAGTTTCACCAAAACATAAACAGTTGCCAATCAATCAAAACAAGCTGTTGCCAATGAAATAAAGCTATTGTCAACATCATCAAAACATAAACAATCTCCCCCTTTTTGATGATAGCAACACCCTATCATATGGAATAGCAACATCCTGTCATACAGATGTAATTTTGATGAAAGACATGAATTATTAGTCAGATTTGTCGTGCAGATGCTATGGATGCATGCTGAGAAATGAAAACATATCTCCTTGCCAACAAGATCTCCCCCTATGCCATAATATGATGCATACACTCCCTACCCATGGAATTCACCAAACACACAATAAATTCTCCCCCTTTGCCATCAACAAAGAGGAGGGAAAGTGATTACAAGGGAAGGAACAAGAGAGATCATCTGACTGGCATTCTGAACAAGTAGTTCAGGAATAAGTATTCTAAAGCGCAGAGTCTTCAGTCATATGAATTTAGAAACTGCTTTCAGATAGAGTTCTGGTTTAAAGGTTATAAATTTTGAGTTCATGCACTATAATCAATGGATAAGTCTTCTGTGCATGATAAAATAATAAACCAGAATCACATTTGCATGAGAGATTCAGTTTCAAAATATCTTACTTTTATAAACTCAGTAAAAAATAGTTAAGAGATACTAGGTCATGTATTGAAATTAAACAAATTGACATCCCTGAAATTTCTTTTGAAGGAACAGCATTTTCAATATTATTTCATTAAGGGCATTCAGGTACCATTTATCTTTTTGCGTAAGGGTATACGTTTATTAGACGCCAATACTCCTAGATACTCAACATGATGGACCATTCTGCCTATGATCAAACTCAATAAAACTGATTTACACCTTTTTGTGTGAGGGTACACGTTTATCAGACGCCAGTTACCCCCAGGTACTCAGTGAAACCACCCTACTGTTTTGATCATTTTATACAGAGATAACTGATACACCTCATGACTTAAGTATTGTCCATTTCTTTGATGGATCACTTAGTTTCTCAGTATTTTACCAGTCATTACTCTGTCAATGTTATTTTTCAATTAATTTTTAATATTTTTCATTATCTTTCTTAGCTGTCCTTTATTTGTTTCAGAATGCCTTGTTTAAGGACAATACACATACTTAGCCTTCTCTAACAGGATTTTAGATGAGTTTTTAGATTTCAGATATAATTGGCTTTGTCTGACATGAAATAAGATAAGGGTTGAGAGCTTTATCAATTTTCAGCTTTCTTATTTACTGATTGCAATCTTTAAACTTTAAAATTTATAAAATTTAAACTATTAAGTCAGTCTTCAAGCAATTAAAGTTCTTATAAATGAAGAAGTCTATTTTCTATTGCTTAGGAATCAGAACTGACTAACAGATTGTCATATTGTCAGACTCAACTCATTCAGGGTCAAAGAATTTAGATTTCAATAAAGTTGATGACCACTCCGAATTTCTAACAATACTCCCCCTGTCTATATGCATGTGGTTTTAGATGAGAGAGAGCTTAGACACAGCCATGACTAAATGATATGCAATGATGATCATGAGTGTGATGCCAAAAAAAATATGAATGTCATGCATGATCATGAGTCTGTTGCAACATTCAACATTCACAAGATTTATTCAAGCCATCAGAGAGTTTATTCATTATGCTGAAATTTACACAAGCCAAGTTCTCTTCTAAGAAATTTAAACCTTTCATTCCCAATAGGCTTAGTAAAAATATCAGCAATTTATTTTTCAGTTTCAATGAAGTTCATTTCAATTTTCTTTTTATTTACAACATCTCTAAGAAAATGGTGTTTTATCTCTATATGCTTAGTCCTAGAATGATGAACATGATTTCTAGCAAGGCATATAGCACTAGTATTATCACACAAGATTGGAATACATTCCAGTTTTATCTGATAATCATTTAGTTGGTGCTTGATCCAAAGTACTGGGGCAGCATAATTGCCAGCTGCAACATATTCAGCCCCAACTGTAGACAAGGCTACAGTGTGTTGCTTCTTAGATGCCCAAGATACTAGACAGCCACAAAGGAATTGACAATAGCCACTAGTGCTTTTTCTCTCTACTCGACACCCAACATAATCTGCATCAGTGTAGGCTAGAAGTTCTAACTCACACTTGGCAGGATACCAAAGACCTAGCTCTTGGGTGCCTAGTAAATACCTAAAAATCCTTTTCACAGATTTAAGATGTGATTCTTTAGGACTAGCCTGAAATCTAGAGCATAAACACACTGCAAATTGAATATCAGGCTTAGATGCTGTAAGATATAGAAGGGATCCGATCATACCTCTATATAGTCTTTGGTCCACTGGTTTACCTTGAGGATCTTCATCTAAACTGGTTGAGGTACCCATTGGAGCAGCTATTTTCTTGAGGTTATCCATCTTGTACTTCTTCAATAAATCCCTTATGTACTTGGACTAAGAGATGAAAGTTCCATCTTTTGACTGTGTCACCTGCAGTCCAAGAAATAATTTGAGCTCACCCATTAAGTTCATTTCAAACTCATTAGTCATTATCTGAGAGAATTCCTCACACAATTTGGGGTTAGTTGACCCAAAGATAATGTCATCCACATAAATTTGAATGATAAGAATATCTGAATGACTTACCTTAGTAAACAAGGTTTGATCAACTATACCTCTTGTGAAGTTCTTATCAGTGAGGAATTTGCTCAACCTGTCATACCAAGCTCTAGGAGCTTGCTTAAGACCATAGAGAGCTTTTCGAAGTTTATACACATGGTTGGGGAAGTCTAAACATTCAAAGCCAGGAGGCTACCTCACATAAACATCCTCACTGATTTCCCCATTCAGAAAAATAGATTTTACATCCATCTGCTGAAGATTTATTCCTAGGGAACATGCATAAGCCAATAAGATTCTGATAGCTTCTAACCTGGTTACAGGGGTAAAAGACTCTTCAAAGTCAATTCCAAATTCCTAGTTATACCCCTGAGTTACAAGTCTGGCCTTATTTTTAATGACATTCCCTGATTCATCAGTTTTATTTCTAAATACCCATTTAGTCCCTATGACTGTTTCATGATCAGGAAGTGGAACCAAGTGCCACACCTTATTCCTATCAAATTGATTGAGCTCTTCATGCATGGCATTAATCCAATGCACATCCTTAAGAGCACAGTCAATGGACTTGGGTTCTACATTTGATACAAAGGCATATGCATTCAATTCATTTTGAATTCTTAAGTGGCCTCTAGTCCTAGGAGGGTCATGCAAATTGCGAATCACATTATCTACAGGATGATCTTTTAGATATCTAATGTTGACAATTTTATTATCATGATTTTCATTTACCTCCCCCTGAAGTGTAGGCTCTTCTTCATTAAGCTCTTCATTTCCTTCCTCATCTTCGGATTTGTCTGCAGGATTCCCTTCTTTCAGAATATCACCATTGTCTTCATTCCTGCATTGACTAATATTAGACTTTACCAAAGATTCATCAAAAATAATATGTGGAGATTCTTCAACAGTTTTAGAATTCAGATTATACACTCTATATGCTCGGGTGTTTTCAGAGTAACCAAGAAAAATTCCTGGTTCACCTTTAGGTTCAAATTTATCAAGGTCTCTTTTATCATTTATATGAATAAAACATTTACAACCAAAAATCTTGAAATGAGCAATAGAAGGTTTCTTACCCTTTATGATCTCATAGGGTATTTTCTGGGTAGAAGGTCTTACCATGGTTCTGTTAATTACATAACAGGCAGTATTTACTGCTTCAACCTAGAACTTCCTTGGCAGACCACCTTCAACCAAGAGTGTACGACCCATCTCCACCAAGGTTCTGTTCCTCCTCTCCACTACTCCATTCTGATCGGGTGTCCTTGGTGAGGAGTACTTGTGATGAATTCCATTTGACCTGCAGAATTCATCAAACTGTGAGTTTTCAAACTCACCTCCATGATCAGTTAGAATATTTTCAATTTTCTGGTTTTTCTTAAGACAGAACTCCTGAAATTCTGAGAATGCATCACTTTTATGTGATAAGAAATATACCCAAGTATACCTAGAGAAGTCATCTACCATGACAAACACATACTTCCTCCCTGATAAGCTGACAGACCTGGTTGGCCCAAAAAGGTCCATGTGTATCAGCTCATAGGGTTTAGAAGATAGATTTTCTGTTCTACATTTAAATGACTTTCTAGTTAACTTTGACTGAGTGCATGCATCACAGATTTTATTTTCTTTCTTAAAGAAAATTTCAGGAAGTCCTTTAACCATGCTATGCTTATTCAGTTTATGCAATACAGTGTAACTAGCATGGCCTAACCTACGATGCCATAAAAATGCTAAGTCATCTCTGCTAGTAGTAAGGCATAGGTTAGAATGTTGTATATCATATAAGTCTATCATGTAAGTGTTATTTATCCTTTTACCAGAAAACTTAACAGTTTCGGAATCAGGTTCAAAAACTTTGTAGCATTGAGAGTCAAAAAGAACTTTGTATCCTTTATCACATAGTTGGCTGATGCTAAGTAAATTATATGCTAAACCGTCAACCAACATGACATCTTCAATGCAACAGGTAGTACACTTACCTACCTTACCTGTCCCAACAATCTTACCCTTTGTGTTGCTACCAAAGGTGACAAGGCCTCCTTGTTTCTCTGTCAGCATGCAGAACTTGGCCTTATCTCCTGTCATATGCCTGGAGCAGCCACTATCCAAGTATCACAAATTGTTCTTGGATGCCAGGCATACCTGCACACACAATCAGGTAGAGAAGTTTGGAACCCAAGACTGATTGGGCTCCAGAGAAGATGAAAAGTAATTAAAACAAGAAAGTAGACTTTTAAGAATCCACATTTATTTGAAACAGTCCTGTTCAGTGGATTTTCCAGATTTCTTTTTGTTATGCTTTTTCTTGTTGACACTAGCATGATTATTTACAGATTGATTATTTCTGTGCCAGTGCCTTGGCTAGGGTGTATTCACGAAATTTTGGCCATAGTAATCATTGGGCTGGCTGTGGAAATGTTGGTTCCTAGGTGTCCAAGAGTCATACCCATTAACCCAATTTCTAGTGTAAGGTTTATAGGACTGTGTAGCCTGATGTCCATAACCTGTAAACCTTCCTTGAGTCCTAGTCCATCCTAACCTATTTGGATAGGTTGACTGTGCAAAGAAGTGGGACTGGGCTCTAGGTTGGTAGAAATATTTGGGTTGAGCTCTAAAAGCATTCTGCCTCCCCTGCACCTTGGACCCTGCTGACCTATTCATAGGTGTGTATTGGGTCTTCTTCAGAGGTGGTGGTGATGGTGGAGACTTGGTGACCTTAACATGGGGTTTATAAGACTGTGTAGGTTGACCCCTAACTTGAGACTGAGCTTTGGGATTTTGCTTGGATGTGCTATCTCTACTAGTCTCACTCAGCTTTTGTTTGCCCTTCTCCTCAGCACTGGGCTTTTTCAGATTTACAGCTTTGTTCACTGAAATGTTTGACTTCATGTTAATTAGAGGTCCTTTCTCTTTTTGTGCGACAAATGAAATAGTTTTCATTCCAAAGCTTTTTGTTGCACTAGAATTAAATCCAAGGCCCTCTTTTCTGAAGTTGACTTTTGACCCTAACAAAGCATTTAGGTTATCTAAACCTTGGGTCATTTTCTCAATAGTTTTAAGCTTGTTCTCATTATCCTTTTGAATGTCTTCAATGGATTTTTTCAGTTCTGTATTCACACTTAGGACAGCTTGATATTTTTCATTCATAATTTTTATCTCACTTTCATATTTCTGAATTTTCAACTTCCATTCATCAGCTTCTTTTTCTAACCTCTCATTATCTTCTTTAGAGGCTTTTGACTCATTCTTGATTTCTTCTAATTCAGAACATGTGAGTTTGAGTTTATTATTCTCAGATTCAAGACATGCAATTTTATCAGTTAGAGTTGTATCATTTTGCATGGAGTTAATCTTTCTTCTTAGATGCCTGTTTTCCCTTCTAATGTCATCTGCTTTATCAGCTATTTCATGATAGGCATCTACCCAATCAGCAATAGTAAAATTATCGAATCGAGAAGTTACCTCATCTGAATCCTCCTCTCTGTCTTCAGAGCTTGTTGCCATAAGGCAAATGGGCTTTTCAGATTCGGCTTCACTGTCAGAGATATTGCTCAAGGAGCCTTCATCTTCATCACTCCAGGTACTCACCATAGCTTTCCCTTTCGTGTTCCTCTTCTTTGACTTGTCCTTGTATTTCTGATTCTCTGGACAGTCAGCTTTCAGACGGCCTGTCTTCCTGCATTGATAACAAGTATTAGTTTCAATTTTCTTTGTAGGGTTATGTTTATACCTTTTATCCCTTCGGCCGCCACTATACTTCTTTTGGCTGAATCGTCCTCCTTCTTTCCTGAGGAACCGCCTGAACTCTCTAGTCATCATTGCCATCTCAGTACGAGTTATATCTTGTTTATTCAGGCTCTCCTCGGATGATGATCCACTAGAGTTGGATCTCCTGGACTTGCTGGATTTGCTGGCACCAGCTTTCAGAGCGATTGGCTTCTTCTTCTTTTCAGCTTCCTCTATCTTTGGCAGATTAATCTCATATGCCATCAGCGAGCCAATTAGCTCATCTGCCCTTGTATTTCGTAAATCCCTTGACTCCTCCATTACTGTAGCTTTAGTATGCCAAGCATGAGTCAGGGAACGCAATATCTTCCTCTCTAAATCGTATTCTGTCTGAGCCTTCCCGAGACCTCTAAGACCATTTGTGATGATAGTTAATCGAGAGTACATCTCCTTGATGGTCTCATTTGGCTTCATCTTGAAGGCTTCATATTCTGATACAAGGAAATTAGCCTTCGTCTCTCTAACCTGAGAAGTCCCTTCATGAATAACTTTCAGTGCATCCCACATCTCCTTAGCTGAGCTGCAAGCTGATACTCGAGAAAATTCCGTGGGGTGCAGAGATCATTGAATAGCGTTTAGGGTGCTCCAGTTTAGAGTAGACCTTCTGATCTCCTCCTTGGTCTAGACTTCCTCATTAGGGGACAGCTCATAAGGTCCCTTGCTGACTACCTTCTAGATCTCATAATCCTTCGCCCTCAAAAATACTTGCATACGGTTCTTCCAGTATGCACAGTTAGATCCATCGAAGAAAGGGGGCTTGGTGGTTAAGTGTCCTTCAGCGATCATCCCTCGAGCATCCATCTGTACCTTCCTCTTCGGGCTGTAAGTCCCTGTAGAAGAGTTAGGCTCTGATACCAACTATTATGTTAGATGGACGCAGCCTATTACCACTGAGAGTGGATCTAGAGGGGGGTGAATAGATCTAATGTCTAATTTTAAAACACAGTTGAACTCTAATGCGAAATTAAAACAAGCAACTGTTGAACGACATAAGGAATACTATGAAATCACACAAACCACAGGCAATCACACAGTAGACATCGATCTTTAAGGTGGTTCGATCTCAATCCAGAGATCTACGTCCACCCCACACTCCAACTGGAATGTGGATCCTGCTGACTCACAGCTTGAACAGCTGGGCTTCACAGCTTGCCAACAGACCGCTGATACACAGCTTCGCTGGGCTTTACAACTTGCCGACCAGAGGAACAAATCCTCTGCAACCGCTGGGCGATACAGCTTAGCCGTCCGAGACCTGGTCTCTCCTGCTGAGGATTACAGCTTCATCTATCCAGTGGAAACCTCCACTGCAATTGCTGGCTCACAGCTTGATAACAAAAGAGTTTCGAAAACAGTAAAGACAGAAACAAACGAAATGGAAAACCAAAACGAATGTAGCTCAATTGAGCAGTATCAGCTCTGGTATCTAAACCAAGAGACTGATTTACAAGACTTCGAAAAGACTCTCTCAACTCAACTCTCTCAATCTTCTCTTCTCTCTTTCTCTTCTTCTCTCTTTCTCTTCTTCTCTCTTTTTCTTCTTCTCTGTGAATCGTGCAGGTGCTCACTCTCTGTTCTTTTCTCTTAGCTCTGGCTGCTTCTATTCGATCTACTTCTTCTGAAGGAAGAAACTCCATATATATACCAGCAGCAGGATGGGCGTGTGCTCTCCACATCTCCCGTCCAATGGCTTGGACCACGTGGCAGCATCCAGGCTCGGTTGTATTCCACGTGTCACAATCTGGGCACCTCGTCCATCCTTGGATCACGAGCCATGTCATCAATCTCTGCAAAGAGTCCCTGTCAGACAGACGAAAGGAATATCAGTTTAAGGTTGAAACCTTGTATAGACTTTGCAAAGCGACAGCAATGTAAAGACTCTGCATTATATAGACTAGCTGAAGTGTAATGTGCAGCCATTGTATAGACTTTGTGAGTGCGAAATAATGCCATGTACAGACTTTATATATGCAACGCTAGAGCATGTATAGACTTCATATATGCAGTGCTAAGGCATGTGCAGACTTCATATATGCAAGGCTGAGGTGTGTACAGGCTTAGTGAATGCAACACTAAATCATGTACATACTTCACATTCACTATGCAGACGTTGTACAGACATGCTAATGTGTAACGTAGAATGCATCAAGCAAAGTGTGTACATTGAAGATATGCTCAAGAGTGTATAGACTTGATCAGATATCAGAAGCACAAGTGCTCAAGAGAGACGGTGGATGTACATACTTCAACTCTCAACTGAGACGGTGGATGTACAGACTTTAACTCTCAACTGAGACGGTGAATGTATAGACTTCAACTGCACGATGTATAGACTTTGGCAAAGCAAGGGCTGTACAGACTTCAAAGCTCAACTGAGACGGTGGATGTATAGACTTTGCATGAGACGCTAGACGCTGTACAGACTTGGAGACAATGCATGCTGCAGTGTATAGACTTAGCATTAAGCAAGGCAATGTATGGACTTCAAGTCATGAGACGCAAGTTGAGACGATGGATGATGTACATACTTCAAGTCCACTTTAGATGCTGAGTGAGGCGGACGATGTACAGACTTCAATGCGTGCTTGCAACACGATGTATAGACTTAGCCTATGCAGACTTAGTCTGATGTACAGACTTTGCATTAAGCAAGGCGCTGTATGGACTTCGAATCATGAGATGTTGATTAAGACGGACGATGTATAGACTTATGCTGTGCTGCAAGATGGCAGTGTACAGACTTGGTTAAGACTGTCTAGACTCTGCATACGAGCTATGACGATGTATGGACTTGCCAAAGGAGGGGCTGTACAGACTTGAGCAAAGCAAGGGCTGTACAGACTTGAGCAAAGCACGATGTATAGACTTGATATCATGGAACACACAGGCTGTACATACTTCATCGATGTCTAGACTTGGAAAGTTAAGCTGGTGAATGTACAAACTTCATCGATGTCTAGACTTGGAAAGTTAAGCTGGTGAATGTACAGACTTCACCGATGTCTAGACTTTGAATGAATGTGCATGCATTGAATAGACTTCGCATATGATGTACAGACTTGCTAGTCAGACAGGCACAAGTTCTGTACATACTTTAGCGTGCAGACAGGCCATGTGAATGTATAGACTTATGTTCTAAACGATGCACAAACACAACTATGCAATGTATGGACTTTGAGTGTGTAGACTTGTGTGTGTGCAATGTGTAGACCTATGCGTGTGTGTGCATGACGATGTATAGACTCTTACTGCATAGAACACATAGACAATCTGACAGAGATAGTTTCATCAAAATATAAACAGTTGCCAATCAATCAAAACAAGCTGTTGCCAATAAAATAAAGCTATTGTCAACATCATCAACACAGAGGAGTCACAACAATCTCCCCCTTTTTGATGATGGCAACACCTTATCATATGGAATAGCAACATCCTGTCATACAGATGTAATTTTGATGAAAGACATGAATTATTAGTCAGATTTGTCATGCAGATGCAATGGATGCATGCTGAGAAATGAAAACAGCTCTCCCTGCCAACAAGATCTCCCCCTATGCCATAATATGATGCATACACTCCCTCCCCCTGGAATTCACCAAACACACAATAAATTCTCCCCCTTTGTCATCAACAAAGAGGAGGGAAAGTGATTACAAGGGAAGGAACAAGAGAGATCATCTGACTGGCATTCTGAACAAGTAGTTCAGGAATAAGTATTCTAAAGCGCAGAGTCTTCAATCATATGCATTTAGAAACTGCTTTCAGATAGAGTTCTGGTTTAAAGGTTATAAATTTTGAGTTCATGCACTACAATCAATGGATAAGTCTTCTGTGCATGATAAAACAATAAACCAGAATCACATTTGCATGAGAGATTCAGTTTCAAAATATCTTACTTTCATAAACTCAGTAAAAAATGGTTAAGAGATACCAGGTCATGTATTAAAATTAAACAAATTGACATCCCAGAAATTTCTTTTGAAGGAACATCATTTTCAATATTATTTCATTAAGGGCATTCAGGTACCATTTGTCTTTTTGCGTAAGAGTATACGTTTATTAGACGCCAATACTCCTAGATACTCAACATGATGGACCATTCTGCCTATGATCAAACTCAATAAAATTGATTTACACCTTTTTGTGTGAGGGTACACGTTTATCAGACGCCAGTTACCCCCAGGTACTCAGTGAAATCACCATACTGTTTTGATCAT
This sequence comes from Amorphophallus konjac, assembly GCA_022559845.1. Taxonomy (NCBI): domain Eukaryota; kingdom Viridiplantae; phylum Streptophyta; class Magnoliopsida; order Alismatales; family Araceae; genus Amorphophallus; species Amorphophallus konjac. The sequence goes on from CM040120.1 coordinate 229,569,054, forward strand.
TTTATACAGAGATAACTGATACACCTCATGACTTAAGTATTGTCCATTTCTTTGATGGATCACTTAGTTTCTCAGTATTTTACCAGTCATTGCTCTGCCAATGTTATTTTTCAATTAATTTTCAATATTTTTCAATATCTTTCTTAGCTGTCCTTTATTTGTTTCAGAATGACTTGTTTAAGGACAATACACATACTTAGCCTTCTCTAACAGGATTTTAGATGAGTTTTTAGATTTCAGATATAATTGGCTTTGTCTGACATGAAATAAGATAAAGGTTGAGAGCTTTATCAATTTTCAGCTTTCTTATTTACTGATTGCAATCTTTAAACTTTAAAGTTTATAAAATTTAAACCATTAAGTCAGTCTTCAAGTAATTAAAGTTCTTATAAATGAAGAAGTCTATTTTCTATTGCTTAGGAATCAGAACTGACTAACAGATTGCCATATTGTCAGACTCAACTCATTCAGGGTCAAAGAATTTGGATTTCAATAAAGTTGATAACCACTATGAATTTTTAACAATTCTCCCCCTGTCTTTATGCATGTGGTTTTAGATGAGAGAGAGCGTAGACACAGTCATGACTAAATGATATGTAATGATGATCATGAGTGTGATGCCAAAAAAAATATGAATGTCATGCATGATCATGAGTCTGTTGCAACATTCAACATTCACAAGGTTTATTCAAGCCATCAGAGAGTTTATTCATTATGTTGAAATTTACACAAGCCAAGTTCTCTTCTAAGAAATTTAAACCTTTCATTCCCAAGAGGCTTAGTAAAAATATCAGCAATTTATTTTTCAGTTTCAATGAAGTTCATTTCAATTTCCTTTTTATTTACAACATCTCTAAGAAAATGGTGTTTTATCTCTATATGCTTAGTCCTAGAATGATGAACATGATTTTTAGCAAGGCATATAGCACTAGTATTATCATACAAGATTGGAATACATTCCAGTTTTATGTAATAATCATTTAGTTGGTGCTTGATCTAAAGTACTTGGGCAGCACAATTACCAGCTGCAACATATTCAGCCTCAGCTGTAGACAAGACTACAATGTGTTGCTTCTTAGATGCCCAAGATACTAGACAGCCACCAAGGAATTGACAATAGCCACTAGTGCTTTTTCTCTCTACTCGACACCCAGCATAATTTGTATCAGTATAGGCTAGAAGTTCTAACTCACACTTGGCAGGATACCAAAGTCCTAGTTCTTGGGTGCCTAGTAAATACCTAAAAATCCTTTTCACAGATTTAAGATGTGATTCTTTAGGATTAACCTGAAATCTAGAGTATAAACACACTGCAAATTGAATATCAGGCCTAGATGCTGTAAGATATAGAAGGGATCCGATCATACCTCTATATAGCCTTTGGTCCACTGGTTTACCTTGAGGATCTTCATCTAAACTGGTTGAGGTACCCATTGGAGCAGCTATTTCTTTGAGGTTATCCATCTTGTACTTCTTCAATTTTCCCTTATGTACTTGGACTGAGAGATGAAAGTTCCATCTTTTGACTGTGTCACCTGCAGTCCAAGAAATAATTTGAGCTCACCCATTGAGCTCATTTCAAACTTATTAGTCATTATCTGAGAGAATTCCTCACACAATTTGGGGTTAGTTGACCCAAAGACAATGTCATCCACATAAATTTGAATGATAAGAATATCTGAATGACTTACCTTAGTAAACAAGGTTTGATCAACTACACCTCTTGTGAAGTTCTTATCAGTGAGGAATTTACTCAACATGTCATACCAAGCTCTAGGAGCTTGCTTAAGACCATAGAGAGCTTTTCGAAGTTTATACACATGATTGGGGAAGTCTAAACATTCAAAGCCAGGAGGCTACCTCACATAGACATCCACACTGATTTCCCCATTCAGAAAAGTAGATTTTACATCCATCTGCTGAAGATTTATTCCTAGGGAACATGCATAAGCCAATAAGATTCTGATAGCTTCTAACCTGGCTACAGGGGCAAAAGACTCTTCAAAGTCAATTCCAAATTCCTGGTTATACCCCTGAGCTACAAGTCTGGCCTTATTTTTAATGACATTCCCTGATTCATCATTTTTATTTCTGAATACCCATTTAGTCCCTATGGCTGTTTCATGATCAGGAAGTGGAACCAAGTGCCACACCTTATTCCTGTCAAATTGATTGAGCTCTTCATGCATGGCATTAATCCAATGCACATCCTTAAGAGCACAGTCAATGGACTTGGGTTCTACATTTGATACAAAGGCATATGCATTCAATTCATTTTGAATTCTTAAGTGGCCTCTAGTCCTAGGAGGGTCATGCAAATTACCAATCACATTATCTACAGGATGATCTTTTAGATATCTAATGTTGACAATTTCATTATCATGATTTTCATTTACCTCCCCCTGAACTGTAGGCTCTTCTTCATTAAGCTCTTCATTTCCTTCCTCATCTTCGGATTTGTCTGCAGGATTCCCTTCTTTCAGAATATCACCATTGTCTTCATTCCTGCATTGACCAATATTAGACTTTACCAAAGATTCATCAAAAATAATATGTGGAGATTCTTCAACAGTTTTAGAATTCAGATTATACACTCTATATGCTCGGGTGTTTTCAGAGTAACCAAGAAAAATTCCTGGTTCACCTTTAGGTTCAAATTTATCAAGGTCTCTTTTATCATTTATATGAATAAAATATTTACAACCAAAAATCTTGAAATGAGCAATAGAAGGTTTCTTACCCTTTATGATCTCATAGGGTATTTTCTGGGTAGAAGGTCTTACTATGGCTCTGTTAATTACATAATAGGCAGTATTTACTGCTTCAGCCTAGAACTTCCTTGGCAGACCACCTTCAACCAAGAGTGTACGACCCATCTCCACCAAGGTTCTGTTCCTCTTCTCCACAACTCTATTCTGCTCGGGTGTCCTTGGTGAGGAGTACTTGTGATGAATTCCATTTGACCTGCAGAATTCATCAAACTGTGAGTTTTCAAACTCACCTCCTTGATCAGTTAGAATATTTTCAATTTTCTAGTTTTTCTTAAGACAGAACTCCTGAAATTCTGAGAATGCATCACTTTTATGTGATAAGAAATATACCCAAGTATATCAGGAGGACGCAGTGCAGATCTGTAAACAGAATCTGAAGGAGGTCCTTGAGAGGATGATCGGTGCTGAGGTAAGGTCATTCGACCGTCTGAACAACATAGTGGTAGAGATCGAAGCATTCCTTGGTCGATACTCTTCTGCTCCAGCTGCATCAAGTCAGAGGGTCAGGCAGGCCGAGAGGAGGCCAACACCGCCAGAAGTTCATACACTGGACTTCGAAGCTTTCGAGAAACATAAAGAGAAAGCCAAAGAGATGGCCGACCCTCCTCCGCCCAAGTCCACTGAACGGCGAGAAGGTCCCTCCTTGCGGGAGAAGATGAGGAACAAATTGTATTTCTTTCCTCGAGACAAAGCCCGAGTCCTGTTTGAATGGGCCACCAGGTACAACAAGATCACATTACCAGATCCAAAGAGGCCTGGTGACTTGAAGAAGAAGGATGATACTCGCTTTTGCCCATACCATCAGATGCTTGGGCATACCATTGAGGATTGTTACATCTTCAAGGATGTCATTGAGTCCTTGATCAAGAAGGGAGAGCTGGACATGGGGGAGCTCAGAGTGGATCCTCCGCAGCCGCACGAGATGCCGAACCTCGGCACCACTGTCAACATGGTATCTTTATACCAACAGCTGCCTGAAGAATGGGCAGAGGCCAGTACACAGGCAACTTATCAAGCCTTCGTCATGGCGCCAGCTCAAGACCAAGGAGGTTGGCAAGCCGCACCGACGAAGAGCAGAAGAAGAAGACAAGCTCCCCGGCCCACTCCGGAAGTTCACATAAGGGGCGTTACACCCCGGCCGGCACCGCCACCAGTGATACCTGTCTTGCATGACACAGCCCCCCGGTTCGTTATGAGACGGCCCACTCACAATAAGAAGAAACACATCCCGATGCGGGTGCACAAGGAAACTAGCCCTGCGGTTGAAAGACTCCAAGCTATTATTGATGGGCTTGAAGATTATGAGCAGCCCGAGATCCAGCCTGTGGAGTATGTCCCTTGGGAGGAGTTTGAGTCACTCGAACTAGCTCCAGAAGCTGAAGCCGAGACAAAAGAAGAGCCTCTCTTGTGGGGTGAGCTTCCCCAAGAGCAGTCTCCAGCCACTGAAGAGAAGAAGAAAAAGAAGAATAGAAGACCTAGAAATAAGAAGAAGAGTGGATTTATCCTTTCTTGCAACACCCTCTCAACATTATTTGACACAACCCTCTCCCTGAGAGAGGAAGAGCAAGAAGTGCCCGTCGAGCCGTCAGAGGTGAATCAAGCTGAAGCATCCACCTCCCAACATGCCACCAGGTCGGGAAGGAAGTGGGGACGTCCTCCTCAGGCCAACCACAACATCCTGTTCAGGGGAGAACAACCGTATCACATCCCTGAGCCTAGGGTCCAAGGCATGGAGATTCCCCCTCCCTTAGGTCTCTACCCCGGAGAACCGGTCGGCCAGGCCGCCCCTTCATTTATTGAATTTCTTACGACTTAGAGGGGAAAACAGTCATGCCCCCGCGAGTCCCAGCAGGCCAAAGAGGCAGGTACCCCCTCGACCCCATTGGTACCGACTCCTCCTCGGCCAAGGGAAGAACCTGGCAACACCCCGAACCTTGCCGAGTTCATGAAAGAAAAGGAAGTGACCCAGCAGCCTCCGCAAGCTCAAGCGGCACTCGACCCAGCGGAAGAGGCACCCACCAAGCCAGCTCCCCAGGTTCAAGGTGGAGGCAGGCGCAATAGAGCCGAAGAGATGAAGTTGCTCGAGGTCCGAGCCAGCAACATAATAGTCAAGCACCTGAAGAAGATCCCAGCCAGGTTCACCGTCTGGGAAATCCTATCTCTAGATGAAGAGACACGGCAAGCTGTCATTGCTGCGCTCCAGATGCCAGCATATGTTGAAGCCTGCCTCGCAAAAATGTCACCTGAAGTAGCTGTGGCCTTCACAGAAGAGGATATGCTTCTACCCACCTGCAGTCACAACATGCCGCTCTACATGAAGGGGTAGCTGAATGGGCATCCCATCAAACGAGTATTGATCGACCCTGGGGCAGCAGTGAACATACTCCCCTATCAGGTGTATCAGAAACATTACTTTGACGTACACCTGGTCGAGGTCAAGAACGTCAAGATTGCCAGCTTCAACCAGAAGTGCGAGGTCCCTATGGGGGTCGCAGAGTTCAACCTCTCTTTCGGTGACTTCACCACCAAGGTCCAGTTCCATGTGATCAGCTCCAGCACCTCTTACAAGGCATTGCTCGGCAGACCTTGGCTGCACCAAAACCGCGTGGTATCATCCACTCTGCACCAATGCATCAAGTACCCCGGCAACGGGAAAGAGGAGAGAATCTTTGTCGACCTCCATCCTTTCGAAGTGTTCGAATGTCACTTGTCGGACGCTAATCTCTATTTGGAAAAGCCGAAGCAAGCCTCCCATGCCACTCAGGACAAGGGAAAGAAGAAGGCAGAGTCTGACAGCTGGTTCCCTCCACCACCGCCTGGCTATGTGGCTCCCCCTCAGGTGTCATTCATTTCTGAAGCAGAAGGGGTATTCCGGGCCACCTCTCTTCCCATCTACCCTACACCGGGAACACCATACCTTGAAGACTTGCTGGAATACGTTAGGGTCCCGCCCAGGATCATCAAGCCTCTCGCGGAAGCTAACTGCCAGGTGGTTGAACCATTAAGGACCTTCGAGGTGCCCAACCCCGGGGGTCTGCCTACCATCTTTTATGTGGCCAAGGAGCACCCGGTCAAGGGGGATGATGATTGTAGACTCTCCGATGAGCTGCACGACCCACTTGTCCCAATCACGGGACTTCCTGACACAGCCGGTCATGTGGTTAAGATGACCAGAAAGTAAGGGATCCCCTCTTGCCAGCTCTCCAGTCGGAAAGAAATGTTCAAGAGAATGTGGAACCCACCAAACCTGGACCGGAGGTTGTTGCAAATCACCCGGCATCCAGGGTTGGGCTTTTCACTAGAAGATTCCTATGAAGCCGATGTGATATCAGTCTCGGCTCTAGGCAGCAATAGCCACACAGGCAATGCAGGCCCATGGCAGGTTGAAGGCCGCCAGCACCTTATGCCTTTGGTCAACGAAGATCAAGCTGAAGAAATATTCCTATGGAATCCACCTGTAAGAGCAAAGGGAAGGTCCCGTCCTCCTCTGAGGGACCAACCTTGAATAACTACAGCAGCGGGGTGCCATTGCCCTCGTCTGACATTGATGCAAAGGACGGGGAAGCAAGTCGAACTCCGAGCCTCCCTCAGTGCGACTCTGCCCTTTTTGACCTGTGTTGTCAACAACAGCGGGAAATTGAAATGTTGAAGGCTCGATTGGCCGAAGCGACTGCACTCGTGTCTGATTTAATCAGGAACATCTTCCGCCAACAGAACATCGACACGCGCCAGTCCCCAAACAGCGTCCCGAATGCCCCCGTGCACCTGAGAAAGGAGGCAAGGGATACAGCTGTCCCCCCAGTCAGACAATCGGCCGAGCGAAATCATACACTGCAGGAGAGGATGCAAAGGCCTTACTCTTTCCCGAGGAATAAGACCAGAGGAATCTTTGATTGGGCCTACTACTACGGCAAGGTCTCCCTCCCGAGGTCTAAGAGGCCGCAAGATGCTCCTAGGAGTGGCGACCCCCTATTTTGCCCTTATCACCAACTACTAGGCCACTCTATCTAAGACTGTTACGTCTTCAAGGACATTGCTCAAGACCTGATTGAGAGAGATGAGCTCAGAATGGGAGATTATGTGGTGGCTCCGCTGCGCCCCCATGTGGCAGGCAGCCACGAAAGAAGTGTTTACATGGTGTCAGTTCAGCACCAGATTTTTGAAGATATAGCTGAGAATGAACTGACCTGGCCGCCGGCAGTGGAACAGTCCCCAGTGTGGCAATCAATCACCTTGGCTCCTGCACGAGCCGTCTATGATAATTACCAAGAAGATCCTGGAGAAGTCCTTTACTTCTTCGCGCAGGAGAACCCCTCGGAGCCGCACACAACAGGCCTGGAAGAGGGGGAAATAAGCAAAGCCTCATTACCTAACGAGGCGGGGCAAGAAGACGCCTATGGTGTCCTTGAAGCAGAAGATGGCGAAGATAAGGATTTCATCGACTTACTACCAGCATCGTCGGAAATTGAAGATGAGCCAGGCCACAGTAGATGAGCTCCTTGAAATTAACCTAGGCACGGAAAGTGACCCCAGGCCAACCTTCCTAAGTGCCCTTTTACCTCCACAGGAAAGGGAACAATATATCAAGTTGTTGCAAGAATTCCGAGACTGTTTTGCCTGGAACTACAAAGAGATGCCCGGCTTAAGCCCCGGTGTGACCCAACATATTCTGGCTATTGATCCCAAGGTGGAGCCGGTGAAGCAGTCCCCCCGGCGTATGAGGTCGGAGCTGATAAAATAAATTTGCAAAGAAGTCGACAAGCTCATAGATGTTGATTTTGTAGCTGAAAACCAATACACTACTTGGTTGGCCAACATTGTGCCGATGAAAAAGAAGAATGGACAAATCAGGATCTGCGTGGACTTCTGCGACCTGAATAAAGCTTGCCCAAAAGATGACTTTCCGGTACCCATCACCGAAGTAATGATTGATGCAACTACTGGCCATGAGGCCTTGTCCTTCATGGACAGATCGTCCAGCTATAATCAAATACGAATAGCTGAACATGACCGAATTCATACGGCCTTCCGGTCGCCTAAAGGGATATTCTACTACAAAAGAATGCCCTTCGGCCTCAAGAACGCTGGCACCACTTACCAGTGGGTGATGACCAAGATATTCGACGAACTGCTATATAGTAAAGTTGAATGCTACATTGATGATCTGGTCGTCAAGACACAGAAAAGGGGGGAGCACCTGACTGACCTTAGAGTCATCTTCGAGAGACTCCGGCAGTACGAGTTAAAAATGAACCCAATGAAGTGTGCCTTCGGCGTCTCCAGTGGAAAGTTCCTCGGCTTCATTGTCCGATATAGGGGGGTCGAGATCGACCCCTTTAAAATAAAAGCCATTCAGGAGCTGCCTCCTCTGAAGAATCTGGGAGAGTTAAGATCCCTACAAGGCCGGCTGGCTTACATCCGAAGATTTATCTCCAATTTGTCAGGGCGCTGTCAGCCATTCCACAAATTAATGATGAAGAATGCACCTTTCAATTGGAACCAGGAATGTCAGAAGGCCTTCGATCGGCTGAAGGATTACTTAAAGACCCCGCCTGTACTGGGGGCACCTGTCAAGGGGAGGCCACTTATTCTATATATAGCTGCCACCGAATGTTCAATGGGGGCAATGCTCGCCCAGAACAATGTTGAGAGGAAGGAGCAAGCTCTTTATTACCTTAGCCGAAGACTAATGGGGGCAGAAGCAAAATACACCCCGATTGAGAAGGTTTGTCTCGCCTTGGTCTTCACAGTCAAGAAGCTGGGGCATTACATGCTCTCACATGAAGTGAGCCTGATTTCTAAGGCCGACCTAGTCAAGCATATTCTCTCCCAGCCAGTTCTGAAGGGACGTCTCGGCAAGTGGGCGGTACTGTTAATGGAATCCGACATCACCTATGTGCCGCAGAAGGCCGTTAAGGGTCAAGCCATGGCCGATTTCTTTGCAGCACACCCTGTGCCTGAAGATTCGCCACTGGCCACAGAGTTGCCTGAAGATGAAACACTGGAAGTGGACCAAGTCCGATAGATCGCCTGGCAGCTGCACTTTGACGGAGCTTCGAGAATAGAAACAACCCCGTCAGGGCACATAAAAGTACGGGCCGGGGCCGGCATCGTCCTTAAATCCCCTAAGGGAGAAGTATTGCATACATCCTGCTCCATTAACAAGCCCTGCAGAAACAACGAGGCAGAGTATGAAGCTCTGATTATCGGTCTTCAAGTCACTTTGCAAATGGAGATTAAAATGCTATAGGTGTTTGGCGATTCATTATTGGTCGTCAAGCAAGTCCAAGGACAGTTTGACATACGAAAACCCGAACTACTCCCTTACCACGCTAAGGCGAAACGGCTCATGCAGCAGTTCTACCTCATTGAGATAGGCCACGTCACCAGGGGGGAAACTGCACAAGCCAATGCACTAGAGAAATTGGCAAGTTCATTAGTAGTCCCGCCAGATGGATCCCTCAGCATCCGGGTGGTGAATCAGCGCCAAGTGCCTAGCATGATAGAAGGGCCAGAAGAAGAAGAACTTGAGGTCATCACAACGGAAGCCATTAGCCCACCCGACTGGAGAGCCCCCCTTTTACAGTGGTTTAAATACTAGCAACTACCCAGGCAGAGAGAAGAGAAGATCAAGCTGATCAGAACAAAAGATTCTTACGAGGTCCGAAATGGTATCCTATTCCGAATTACGGCAGATGCCAAGCGAAAGGTGCTCCTACGATGCATGTCCACAGAAGAAGCTTGGAAGGTCATGAAAGAGGTTCATGCCGGAACAGCTGGTGCACATCAGGCAGGACCGAAAATGAAAATTGAAATAAAGAAGCTCGGCTACTATTGGCCGACAATGTGCGACGACTACTGCAAGTATGCCAAGTCTTGTCAAAGATGCCAGGAGCATGCGATGGTGCCCAGAAGACCGCCCGTGCCGCTGCATCCAACACTGCCCAGCTGGCCCTTTGATGGGGACATCGCTTACCACTTCTCACTTCTCCACGGGACCGGATGATTGCCATTATGTTTAGCTTGATTTCCGAAGTCTAGCTATGTATTTTTTATCTTTCCTTGAGTCATTTTGATGTACTTATCTTTATTTTGAGTCATGGTCCTAAGTCGTCACAATATCTATCTAAGTATGTTAGGCTAGGAAGTCGTTTGGGCCCAATTAGATGGGCCTGGCCCATGGGCAACCTCTTCTTTCCTCAACCCCCTTGCTTATTTGCTTTTAGTAGTTTATCCAAGGACTTTTTGTAAATGTTGGGATTCCTATAAATAGGACCCCAACTCCACTTGAGTTCAGTAATGAAGTATTAAGCAAAATTTGAGCCATTGAGTGCATCTTCCCCTCTCTCTCTCTAGCTTCCTCACTCTCTCTCTCTCTCCCTCTCCCCCCCCAAGGGATTTTCGAACTCCACTCTCTCTCCTCCCTTTCCCACACCCTCTCACCTCCCAACCACCTCATTAATCCTCACCACTTCCCCACACCAACCCCATTAACTTCCCCTAGCCCCAAGGCAACCTCTCCTCTTCCCAAGCAAATCTTCCCCTTCCCCAAGCAGCCCTCTCATCTCCCAAGAGGGAATCACATCTCCCCAAGCCCCCTTTTCCCTTCCCCACACACCTCTTCCCATCCCCAACACTAGAAATTAATTCCCTTCTTAAACCCATTTTCAAATGTTCTCCCCTCTCTTCCCCCAACCAAATTCGTAACTCTTCTTCCACCCACTGCAAACACCCCCTTCCAGCCCTTATCCTCCCTCTCCCACACCTTGAAACACCCCCTCCTTGACCTCCTAACACCCAAGGGCCACTCCCATACCCATCCACCCCACAGGTCCCTCCATTACCACTCCCTATCCATACCCCTTGTTCCTTCCCCTTTCTCCCCATTTTCATTATCAGCCTGCAGGTGACAGACCAGGTTGCGGCTTGCAGAAGCTTCCCCAGGGTCACACGGTTTCTTCCTGGAGCGTGGCCTACATCGACGGAAAGGTCTGCGACACCCCTCCGCAGGCGAGGTGGAATCGTCCGGTTTCGACTTCGTGGCCGACCGGGAGGGCGATTCTCCCCCAACTGGTCCAGTCATCCCCTGCAGAGAACCTGAGCTCGGTGGGAAGCTGCTTCACGACCAACGGTGGAGGAATCAGGCTGAAGTATCTTCTTCAAAGTTCTTCCTCCCCCTGTCTACTTCCAGGATCAGAAGGCGGAACTTAATTCGGCGTCCGAGAGCCAGAGTTGCAAACGTTCTTCCTCAGTCGCACGGATCTGTCTCCTGCAGTCGGCAGCGACCAGTACCTACTCTTCAGGGCACACCAACCGCCCACGGCCTTTGATTGCAACCCCGTTGACTCCTTCTGAAAGCCACCTCAACCACGGAGACGACGCCACTGGTTTCGTGTCATTTGGAGCTCGGGAGTGCCCGTGACAGCGTCTGCAATCTGCTGCTACAGAACCTGGACCACGCGGTGCAGCCTCTGCAGAGAATCAGAACCAGCTTGCAAGCTCTGCCACGGCGAACCACAGCGGAATCAGGCTGAGGTTTCTTCTTCAAAGATCTTCCTCCCCCTGTCCCCGACCAGGAGCAAAAAGCGGAAGTTCGTTCGGCATCCGGCACCTCGAGTTCTGATTTTCTTTCTCAGCTCGCGCAAAGCTGCCTTCCCCTGCCTGCTACGACCTGCCAGCACTCAGAGGCGTCCCCCGGGTCACCCTGACCTCCGGCGACCTCCCCGTCAGTTTTTCTGAGAAGAAGGCTTAACCCCGGTTCCAGGACTTCAAACGGATCGAGAATCAGAGTTCGGGAACCCCAGGTACAGCCCCTGCTACTCACTGCATCAATTCTGAAGCTGCCAAGTACAGATCCCTGCGTCCTGTTCAACCCTCCACCGCGACCGACAAACGACGGCAGACGAATTTGCTAAAAATCAGAGAGGCCCCCGTTCCTGTTACGAAGCCACCCCATCAAGTTTCGTCACCTGAAGAATTCTGTAGGAGGAGCTACGACCGCAACAGCGACCGCCTGTCATCTTGCACAGCAATTGAGTGGATACCCGACGGCTTCCGTACCATCTCCTTTCGGCAAATTTCCCCGCCCGCCTGGCCGGCTTAGCGCCCCTCCCTGCGAGGAGGTAGTGTTTGATGTATATTAAACTCCCCAACCCCTAGTCCAACCCTCCTATGTGAGGTGTAGTTCTTGTAACTCGCAGCTCAAGCTACACCGGCACAGTGTGCGGGATCACACTTCCCCGCTCGCCCACGTCTCCGAACGGGGTTGGTTTCTTCAAACCAGCCGGGTAAGCTCTGAACTTTGCTCCTGCCATGTTAGTGCTTGTTCATTTAATATCCGAAGATATCGCTCCGTTGCGCATGTGAGTGAGTGCTCGTCCCCGACCCCACCTTCAAAGGTGTGGTCACCGTGGTCAAAGTGAGTGAGAGTGACCTAGTGCCCCAATTGGCACCGGCCAGCCCCAAAGGTGTGGGCCACATACCCTCGGGAGGGCAACCCTAGCCCTGCTGGCACTCTACCAGCAAGGGTCTTGATCCATCACCTCTTTCTAGCATCATATAGTCACCCGGGGCTCGCGTGTGTGCGACGGTGTTTCGGTCCCGATTTATCATCTTAATTGCTGTGTGTTTGTGAATGCGGATTAGATCTTAAGTTGTTTTGTTTGCTTGCTGCCTACCCCATATTGGTGTCACATCACCCTTTGCCCAATGGGGAACAGACGTCGTAGGTCCACTACCCGCATCATCAGCTGGGTGCAAGTACATCTTGGTCGCAACTGAATACTTCTCTCACTGGGCGGAGGCTGTTGCTTTGAAAGAAGTGACTGGAGAGATCGTTGCCAGATTTTTCCGTCGCAACATCATATTCCGGTTTGGCACTCCGAACCGAATTATCTCAGACAATGGAAGTCACTTCCGCAACCAGAAGGTCTACCGGCTGGCAGAAAAGTACAAGATCGACTGGAGGACGTCGACCCCCTACAACCCATAGGCCAATGGCTTGGCTGAAGCTTTCAATAAGACTCTCTGCACTCTCCTGTCCAAAATTGTTAGTTCTAACAAGAGAGACTGGGAAGAGAAAATGTACGAGACCTTGTGGGCGTATCGAACTGTCTACAAAACTCCAACGGGTTATTCACCCTTTTCCCTGGTATATGGCTCAGAGGCAATTGTCCCTATCGAGCTGGAAATACCCTCCCTCCGGGTCGCAATCCAACACGGGTTGGTCCGGGAAGAGAAGTCGAATGTCGAGCGAAGGCTCGAAGAGCTCTCCAACTTGGAGGGGAAACGGCTCCAAGCCCAACAGAACATCCAGGTCTATCAGGCCCGGATAGCTCGCGCCTTCGACAAGCTCGTCAAGGAACGCGAATTCAAGAAGGGTGACCTCGTTATGGTGAAGAGAAGAGAAGTCATGGCTTCCAACCCCAAAGGCAAGCTGAATGAGAATTGGCTTGGACCTGATGTGATCCAGAAAGTCTACGAGGGCGGAGCATATGTAATCGTCGACCATCGGGGGGAGGTTCAGTTTCCGCCCCTCAATGGTAGGCATCTGAGGTTGTACCATGCTCCGATCCCCCCATTCGAGGAATAATGCTTTTTTGGCACTATTTATCTTGCGTGTCAAAAATAAAAAAAAAGGGAAGAAGAAGAACAAAAAAAGAAGAAGAAGAAAATAAGAAGAAAAAAAAGAGGAAAAGAAAAAGAAAAGAAAAAAAAAGAAAAGAAAAAAAAAGAGGAAAAGGGGGGGGGGGGGAGAAATCAGTCTTCCTTTATTAACACTCACTCTTTTCTTCAAGAATATTTCAATAAACAAATCAACCATGTCAGCCTCTGACATCCTGTCGGCACTGACGAAGAACGCCCCACCCGAACCTTTCGTCCGGGAGTGGGGAATCGACCTTTTCTCCTTGCGTTGGCACCAGCCCCCTACCAACGAATATTTCAATAGACAAATCAATCATGTCAACCTCTGACATCCTGTCGGCACTGACGAAGAACACCCTACCCGAACCTTTCGTCTGGGATTGGGGAATCAAACTTCTCTCCTTGCGTTGGCACCAGCCCCCTACCAATGAATATTTCAATAGACAAATCAATCATGTCAGCCTTTGACATCTTGTCGGCACTGACGAAGAACACCCCACCCGAACCTTTCGTCCGGGATTGGAGAATCAACCTTCTCTCCTTGCGTTGGCACCAGCCCCCTACCAGCGAATATTTCAATAGATGAATCAACCATGTCAGCCTCTGACATCCTGTCGCCACTGACGAAGAACACCCCACCCGAACCTTTCGTCCGGGATTGGGGAATCAACTTTTTCTCCTTGCATTGGCACCAGCCCGCACTAACGAATATTTCAATAGACGAATCAACCATGTCAGCTCTTGACATCCTGTCAGCATTGACGAAGAACACCCCACCTGAACCTTTCATCCGGGATTGGGGAATCAACCCTTGCTCCTTGCGTTGGCACCAGCCCCCGTACCAACGAAATTACCAAGAGACAAACAAATCACGTCGATCCCCGACTCCCCGTCGGCCTTGATGAATAAACCAGTGGCCCAGACCTTCCGTCTGAAGCCATGAACAAAAGGCCCTTGCTTTGGCATTAACCCCGTGTTAATGAATAAACCACCTCAATATTACAACTCCCAGTCCCACCAACGAATAAACCCTTGGCTTGGACCTTCCGTCCAAGTCAATGAACAAAAGAACGCCTTTGCTTGGCTTGGACCTTCCGTCGAAGTCGATGAATAAAAAGAGCCTCCTTGCTTGGCTCGGACCTTCCGTCCAAGTCCATGAACAAAAAAGGACCTTCTTGCTTGGCTTGGACCTTCCATCCAAGTCAATGAACAAAAAGAACCTCCTTGCTTGGCTCGGACCTTCCGTCCAAGTCGATGAACAAAAAGAACCTCCTTGCTTGGCTCGAACTTTTTGTCCAAGTCGATGAATAAAAAAAGGACCTCCTTTGCTTGGCTCGGACCTTCCGTCCAAGTCCATGAACACAAAGAAACCCCTCATTGCTTGGCTCGGACCATCCATCCCAGTCCATGAACAAAAAAAGCGCATCCCCTTTGCTCGGCTCGGACCCTCCGTCCGAGTCGGCGAATGAACAACTTTCCTAAACCCAGCACGAGTCAACAACTCCCCCTTGGGATTGGCCTCGTCTTAGTTGTTTTGGGCCTTTTGCCCGAGACGACGCATAGACCCTTCATTCTCGCTTCGATATTCACCCCATTCCGATGACTAAACCCCCACTCTGACATCTCAGTCCGTGTGCATATGCGGTGAAGCGATCCCCTCATCCTTTCGCTGAAGGAGTGAGCGCTTTCCCGTGAATTCGCACCGGACCAGCATCCCACTGGCTCGGAAGAATAGATGTCCTGTCGAAGAGCTCTACACTCGCGGGCCCCGCGCACTCGTCCCTCGTTTGCGCCACCCACGAGTGGGGGGCATTTGTGGACGTCAAAAAATGACGATGATGATCATACGACACTCGCGTCTACGCGTTCAAGCGCAAGTCAAAGATGAGAGGGCCGAACAAACCCATACCTCGCCCAACCAGGACGAGAACTCACTTGGTGGTTCGCCATCCATTAAGGAAGCCCCCGGGCAAAAGATAAGGCCACAACTCTACGACTGGCCATGCCGAGAGCAAGCTTAAAGAAAAGGCAGGAACTCGGGCACAACCCAGCATGCACCGAAAGTCACGCAAGGTATGGACTGAGCCCCAGAAGCTACGAATGGACCATTACGGAGGCCATGCATCACAACTAAAACATTCCGGGAAGGCCAACATTCATATAAACGGCCGCGACTTCGAAAAGAATCTGTTCGGTGCTTAAAACGGCGCGGAAGGGCCTTGAAGCGGCACGCCTGAAAACGGCGCGCCCCCTTGCTTAAACGGCATGCCCCATTTTATGCTCTAATACGAGCTCCCTTTGCATTGCATTAAAATGACGCCACCCCATGATTGGTTTAAAACGGCACCACCTCCTTGCTTTGGTTATCCGGCGCGCTCCTGTTGAAGGGGCCATCCCCCTTTGATGCTTAAAACGGCGCCACACTTGCCTAAAAGCTAAACCGGCGTGCCAATTGCACTTGGGTTTAAACCGGCGCGGGCACTGTTCCACCGTGCCGTTTTAACATCATTCTATCCCATCCCTGGCACGATACTCTGTTCGACATAAATGTGATGCGCAGGGGACATTCAATGCCCGACCCTCTGTCTCTGCCTCTGTTCGACAGCACAGGAGCGACAGCGGTGAAGCAACCCCTGTGGACCTGCGACCATCTCATCCTCGGACGAACAGCAGCGTACGGCGTGAACCAGCATCGTCCAGCGCACCATGTCAACTCCGAGCTTCATCGCGGACGAGGTGGAAGTGGCAGGAACCTCCCAGGCGAGCCATTCTATAAAAAGGGGGCATTACTGTGAAAACAAAGGGAAGGAAAGAGAGAAGACGAGGCTCTCTCTCTTGGCTGGGCAGGGTGCAACAGGAGAAGAAAGGGAAAGAGAGATGAGATCTTTTGAGAGGAAGAGTCCGTCGAAAAAAAAAGAAGTTGCTTCCTCACGTCGGAGAGGTGAGATGAAGTGAAGAGAGGGGAGTGAGGGTGAGGGGTGGTTCCAGGAGGAAGAAGCCTGTTCTCTCTCTCCCTCCTCCGTCTAATGCTTCTCTCTCTCTCCGTCGAATGTATTCTCCTTTTTTTGTAATGCTTTCGTTTCCATCTTCTCTGTATCAAGACTCCTTCCCCAGTTTGTGTGGATGAATAAAGGAAAACCTTTTTTGCAAGCTCAGTCTCCGTCGCTCCGATCCTTGCTTCCCATTCTCACTCTCCGATCATCCGGGGGTCTTTGAGGTCTGCCGCTCCATGGCATGACCCTCAAGGTAACCCACTCGATGTATGAATACTTCTTGCCCTGCTGTGGCAAACATTTGTCCCGCTTCAAAGATAATCGCCCGTGAGTCGTGGTCGCTCTCGTAGGCTGGCCCTCGAGCATTCCACACTCACACTTGGGCTAACGGACCGCCGTGAGGCCGTTCCGCATTTTTGAGGGTCATCCCGGAGCAATCCGTTTGGTGGCCTTCGCTTCTCTCCAGCAAGCCTCAGTCCGAGGGAGGTGCTGTCCGATGTTCGCCAGGGGCTAGGAACCCGTGAGAACAAACGAAGAAAGCACCCTCCGGAGAACAAACTCAACCTTCAAACTAATACACAGTAAGCCTATGTGAACAAACTCCCCGAATAAAACACTTGAACATTCATGCCGATTCATCTTAATAAACAACGAAAATGTCTAACCCCCTCCCCTTTCATCAACTTAATCCATCAGTCAGATGAACAAACGAACCATTAGACCAACCTACGGGGGAAAGAAAAAGAAAACGCAGTAAAAAGAGCTTCGAAACAACCCCATATAGCTATCTCGGCGCGAGTTAAAATGGCGCGGCCACTATTCCACCGCGCCGCTTCAACCCTCCTCACAAAAGCCCCCCATCTCCCTCTTCAGATCCTAAAACAGCGTGCCCATTTCCATTCCAAACCACATACACGGTGCCTCGGTTTAACCCCTTGCTCCTTCCTTTTCCACCTTAAAAACGGCGCCCTCCATTGCCTTACCCTTACACTCCACTTAATCCGGCGTCGTGTGAAACGGCGTGCCCTCCTCCCCTCTTGATTCTTGTGGAACCTTAAAATGGCGTGGCGCTTGTGCCCTGTTAATCCGGCGCCCCCCTCATTCTCTCTTGGCATCTCCCACTAAACCGGCGCGCCCCTCTTATGCAACCCATAACTGGCGCGCGCTCCCCTTATAACACCTACATAACTGGCGCGCCCCTCCCCTCTCTTGGGTCCCTTATCCGGCGCGCCCTATCCTCTCTTGGTATCTCCCTAAACCGGCGTGCATGAAAGAGAGAGAATGATTAATCAGATAAGAGAAAGGACTTGAAGCTAATGAGTAAAACTAATCAAAAGTTTCCTCCCCGCTATAATCAAAATTTTGTTCCGAGGGCTCCGCCACCGGAAACCCCCGCAAGGGGCGCTGCCCCCTTGACCCCCGCGACCTGATCGGGTAGGTCGAACCCCATGACCTGACTGCGCAGGTCGATCCGCGTGCGAGGGCGCACGTTGGTGAGTTCGGGTTTCACATTTAACAACTCGCTTCCCCGGGCTGTGCGTGAAGAGAAGAGCAATGATGCCCCGTGGTATCGGATGTGGACCTCGGAATCCCCGACGTGGTCATGATCCGTGCACCTCTTGGGCCGATAGTCCATCAGCTTGACCCACTTCTTCCGGGATCCGATCCTGCATCCGCATTGAACTTGCCGTACCTACGGCAGACATCCGTACGGTTTTATCGTCGTCTTCGACACTACAAATGCGGACTTCCGTCCGAACACGAAATGGTCCGTGAGTGACCAACATATACGTATCTATGAACATTTTACGCCCCAACGCGGGTTAGTTTGAACGTGACCTGAGATCTTTGTTCTCGCTTTATTACCATGAGTTTCCTGGCCATGAGGCCCTTATTCCCGGCAATCAATCAAGGGTGTTCCCCCGTATGGGGGATGTAAATAACGCCGTGGCCTTTATGGCACGGCGGGTTTTGGTCCCGACCCGAACCACATAATCGTCTGACTAGTCAGATCGAGCGCACCATGGGCTTCCGTGAAGCCCGAATAAATTGTCACTTTGTGACTGGCACGCCCTCGCACTAAATAGACGCATTAACCCCGATCAACAAATGAACCGATTCTCTCTGAATTTTAGTGCGTCCACAGGGGAATAGCTGCTCTTGTATCTCTCTGTGACACCCAGCACCATGAGTGCTGTGCTCATGAGGGATGAGACAGGAGTCATGAAGCATGTCTACTATGTCAGCCGAGCACTACAAGGACCAGAATTCCGGTACTCACGGACTGAAAAGTTCACCCCCGCGTTGATTACAGCTGCTCGCAAGCTACGGCCATACTTCCTGGCCCACCCAATCGCCATCCTCACCGATCAGCCCCTCCGACAAATTCTCCAGAACCCTGATGCGTCCGGAAGACTAGTCAAGTGGGCCATCGAGGTGGGAGAATTCGACATCAAGTTTCAATCGAGGACAGCAATCAAGGCCTAGGATTTCACAGACTTCGTCGCTGAATGCACCCTACCTGCCGAGCATTCACCCAAGCAGCCCTCTGGGCCCGCCTGGGAGCTATACATTAGTCTTACTCTCACCAGAAGGAGTGGAGCTACAGTACTCCTTGTGTTTCAATTTCCCGACCACGAACACGGTGGCCGAGTATGAGGTGCTCCTTTCTGGGTTACTCATGGCGAAACACCTGGGGGCATCAAGCGTGCGAGCATACATCGACTCCATGCTCATCGCCAACCAGGTCAGGGGGGAGTTCGAGGCCCGAGACCCCTCCATGATGAAATATTTAGAGAAGGCCAAGTCCGCAGCGAATGAGTTCCTCCACTTTGAAGTGGTCCACATCCCACGCGAGGAGAACGTCCAAGCAGACGCCCTCTCCCTCCTAGCGTCAGCCACTACGGTCTCCAGCTCGAGGTCAATACTGATAGAGGAATTGTCATCATCGAGCATAGACGATCCAGCGCTCCAGGTAAACGCCATTAGCTACGAGCCCTCCTGGATGGATCCTCTACTCGATTTACTCCTTCGACAGCAACTCCCCGGTGATCACGCCGAAGCGCGGCGCATGCAGGCGAGAGCGGCCAACTTCACTATGGTGGATGGCCGGCTATATCGCCGGTCTCTCTCGTCCCCTCTACTCAAGTGCCTCTTCCCCGCGGAAGCCAACCAGGCCATCTAGGAAATCCACAAAGGACTCTACGGAAGCCATGTGGGGGGGGAGGGGGGGCGAGCACTCGCGAGGACGCTGATCCGACAAGGGTATTGGTGGCCCACCTTGTAGCAAGACTGCCTCAACTACATTCGAAGGTGCCCCCAATGCCAAAAGTACTCCCACCTGCACCACCAGCCGGCGACGCAGCTCCACGCTTTGACAGAGCCTCCCCCGTTTGCGCGATGGGGGATCGACATACTGGGACCCTTCTCTGAGGCACAAGGGAGGAAGAAATTCCTCATAGTCGCCATCGACTACATCACCAAATGGATCAAAGCCGAGCCATTGGGAAAAATAACAAGCGAAGCAGCTTGGAAATTCGTGCTACGGAGCATCATTTGCCAGTTTGGGATCCCCAGGGTTCTCACTACCGATAACGGCAGATAGTTCGCGAGCACCACCTTTCAAGAGAAGTGCTCGAAGTTGGGGATCTGGAGCCACTACACCTCAGTGGGACATCCCCAAGCCAATGGGTTGGTGGAAAACGCCAACCGAACTCTACTCCACGGCATCAAGACTCGCCTGGACCAAGCAGGTGATGCATGGATTGATT
This sequence comes from Amorphophallus konjac, assembly GCA_022559845.1. Classification (NCBI taxonomy): domain Eukaryota; kingdom Viridiplantae; phylum Streptophyta; class Magnoliopsida; order Alismatales; family Araceae; genus Amorphophallus; species Amorphophallus konjac. Next base: position 229,589,232 of record CM040120.1, read on the forward strand.
CAATCCCCAACATCCTATGGGCTCACTGGACCACCGCTAGAGCCGCCACCGGGGAGACACCCTTTCATCTCACCTACGGAGCTGACACAGTAGTCCCGGTGGAGATATCCAACCCCTCGTTACGAGTGGGACATTTTGATGAGGTCAGGAATAACCAGGCAATGCGAGAAAACTTGGACTTGCTCGAAGAAAGCAGAACCAACGTCCAGATAAAGCTTGCGGCATATCAGCAGAAGCTGGCGCAGTATTACAATGCCCGAGTTAAGGAGTGACACTTCTTCCCCGGATATCTGGTCTTACGACGAGCAAGCGTGGCTGACCCGCGAGGATCCGCAGGAAAACTTGCACCTAACTGGGAAGGCCCATACCGGGTAGCAGAAGCACTCGACAAAGGAGCGTATAGGCTGGTGACGCTTGGGGGGAGAGAGGTGCCCAGGACGTGGAACTCCGTCAACCTCAGGAAGTTCTTCTAGTAAAATGTCACCAGCCATACTCCACTAGGGCAAGTTGCCCACGAACAAAGAAAAAGGTAGCCTAACGGTTTCCTAGAGGCGAGCACCGCTCCCCTTGAAAATGAGAAGGTAACCTAAGGGTTCCCTAGAGGCGAGCACCGCTCCCCTTGAAAATAAAAAGGTAACCTAAGGGTTCCCTAAAGGCGAGCACCGCTCCCCTTGAAAGCAAAAAGGTAGCCTAAGGTTTTTCTAGAGGCGAGCATCGCTCCCCTTGAAAACGAGAAGATAACCTAAGGGTTCCCTAGAGGCGAGCACCGCTCCCCTTGAAAACAAAAAGGTAGCCTAAGGGCTCACTAGAGGCGAGCACCGCTCCCCTTGAAAAATAAAGAGGTAACCTAAGGGTTTCCTAGAGGCGAGCATCGCTCCCCTTGAAAATAAAGAGGTAACCTAAGGGTTCCCTAAAGGCGAGCACAACTCCCCTTGAAAATAAAAAGGTAACTTAAGGGTTCCCTAGAGGCGACCACCGCTCCCCTTGAAAACAAGAAAGTAACCTAAGGGTTCCCTAGAGGCGAGCACTACGCCCCTTGAAAATAAAGTGGTAACCTAAGGGTTCATTAAAGGCGAGCACCGCTCCCCTTGAGAACAAAAAGGCAACCCAAGGGTCCCCGCGGAGGACACAAGCACTGTGGAAGACGAGCACAGAGGATCGCCCAGGGAAGCATGCAGAAGAACTCCAGCAAAAGGTACACATCAATATTGGCTCAGAATCAAAGAATTTATATTTCTTTAGTCAAAGTACAAGCTGCCAGAAAATTGGCAAAGTAACCTCACACGGGCCAAATATAAGTACATGGAGAGATAAAATGTGCTCGACGATGGCGGTGTATGACTCCAACGACTCGCTTCCCGGATGCCATCCTCTGTCGACGACCATCCTAATCTTCAAGCAGGCGTACGTACCCATTTTTTGTTCTGTGGTAGGGTATGTACGGAGAAGCCTCCTATGCCAGAGAAGAGGGACAAAGCTCTCAGGCCAACAAAGGACTTCACTGGTAGAAGGCCTGCACGAGGAAAACTAGGCTAGTAGCTCCAGCCACCCCCGCTTGAAGGAAGGCCAGTGAGGTCCACCCGTTACAGGGAACCAGCAGACCCACACAAGCCGGCGGAAGATAGCGGTACTACGAGGCCAACACATCAGGATGGCCACCGCGGCGAACAAGCCCCCGTCGCCCCGGCTACCACCATCACCTCCCTTGAAAGGAGAGGTTGTCTTGTGTCTCGCCGCGGACTGCATGCGACAGCAGCGGCGGGGAGAGACGTACTTGCCATGCCTTCAAACTGAGGAGCCCATCGCCATCGTCCAAGCTGCACGGCCGGGCTCACCGAGTAGAAGAATGGAAAACAGATTCTACCCTTCCCTAGGATCCTTTATACTAGAAAGTAGGAAGATGATCCAACAACGAGGAGCATCTCACTGAGCACCTGTAAGGAGCAAACAACGGGTATACACCACGAAGACAAGCAAGGGAAAATAGCTGAAGTTTGGAAAGCAGCGCTACCCTGACACTTCTCATCCCGTCAAGGATGAAACTTATCCGGCTCAAGAAGCAGGATTCCTTTGCCAGCATACAAGCGGTTAACCTTCTCCAAGGTCTCCCGCCAGTCGTCCAGGTACCCGAGCCTATACTGCTCAGGAGCCGGGACACCCTCTCCAAGCGCAGGCCACGGCCGCCACAGTATCGGCGCTGGATTCCCCCGGAGGACCAAGGGTTGACGACGAGCCGGTAGCGATTCATCATCTGACGCGGTACCGACTCTCTTGAGGACATTCTCTAGGGAAGCCACCTACGATAGTTCATTGCCACAAAGATGATCGCTGGAACGCTGCGAGAGCCACCATTTATAGGGGAAGCAGAGTCTCTATCACGCCCCGAGCCTTTATGACAGCGGAAGACTCGCTCGAGAAACGGGAATAGCCGACATGGTATGTGTCACGCCCCGATGCGGAAACTCGGGACGTACAGTTAGAAACTAGCTAGCATGAAAGATAGAGAGAGCTAATCTAAATATAACACAAGTGTTATGAAATGGAAATAACTTATTGATCATTAAACAAACCATAACTGATACAATAATCCTCAAACCAACTTAATACAACTGAGACATTAAACACTAAACATTAACAACATAACTGAAGCTAAATACTCTCTAAAGCACAACTAATAGGATAACACTGCCAACACCACTCTAGAACTGGTGCACTCAAGACATCACTCCTGCCCATCCCTGATGGTAAGCTCGTCACCTGAATAGCCTGGAAAGGGGGGAAACAACAACTATGAGCTGACGCTCAGTAGGAAGTAACAGGCAAGTTTACATGATTAACAAGTTAATTACATTTTTACATGCCATGCTAAAAAGAAATAAATGACGATAACAATATAATGAAACGACGTAATAAAAAGATCTTGCAAGGTCAAGAAATATAAGATGCCAAGAATTTAACAAGATAACAATTACAAGAATTTACGACAGGAGGTAGTAATAAAGAATTGGCCAACAAGCAAGTAATATCAATTCAATCATGATCAAGTAACAAGTAACAAGTAACAAGATATTTTTGTCATAGACGCAACAAACAAGCAAGTATTTCGGTGCAATGCCTCACCATGTCATTAACATCCCATGGGCTCAATAACTTTTCGGGCGCTCTCCCCAGGACCAGACCGGGCCCCTAGGTGCGTTGGCAATGATTTAGTGGGTCCAAAGCCTCATCCGTCTAGACATTCAATCAATTTTTAATGGCCAATTAATCAGAGGAATTACTGTCATAAGTTCAGATTTAAAGGACTAACCTTGTCCATGGATTCAAGAGTACAAAACACGGTCAAGCTCATCTCCAAGAGATGTGCGGTCATAAGAGAGCCGCTCAAGGGTATAGACGGTTAACACAGGGCCGTACATACATGAATTGGACTGAAACTCAGCCCGCGAGGTCAAGAAAGAACGGCTGACAGTGGGCCGCTCTAAGGTATGAACGGTGCAATCTGGGCCGCTCATGTCCAGAAGACATTAAGGCCCAAGAACAAGATATACGGTCCTTACTGGGCCGTATAAGGATATGCGGTCATAATCGAGCCGCCGAAGAGGATATGCGGTCACCTACTAACCGCACATGCCTCTCGTCGTCCGATTTGATCCAAGAGTTAACCAGTGGTTTAAACACATAAAACGATTATGCTGGAGGTTAAACAGGTTCTTAACATGGGTATAACAAGGTTCCAGGATGATGGTAAGATCGCCGGATAGAGTTTCCGGGGGTAAAACCAATACTAGCACGCGAATCGGCTAACGACTTGTTAAAAGTCGCAAAGTTAAACACGATGTTCTACTGTAGTACAGCAGTAAGCTAATGACCATATAAATCCTAATTTCATGTCAAATTAACAAGGATTAAGTTATACATTAAGTCAAGATGCCAAAAAGAATGATTCAAGATGATAAGCTAATGAACAAGATCGCGTAAGTCGCGTATGCACGAATAATAAGTAATTAACAGAAAATTTAGTTACATAATTAACCATAATCATATGAGTTTCTATTTTACTAATTACCATTTAGAACACTAAAATGAATGCATTAGAACTAGTATTAAGTGGTTTTCTGTCTAGATAAACGGTTAGGATTGGACCGTATAACTGTCGGGCTTAACAGGGGCTGAAACGGGGCTAAAAAGCTGACCAGGGGGTTGGGCGGCCAGGGGCATGGCCGCCCAAGTGTTTGGGCGGTCTAGGCCAGGGCCGCCCATCCCTGGGTTGTGCGGCCCAGGGCAGGGCCGCCCAAGTACTTGTGCGGCCACCTGCAGGGCCGTTCAAGTTATGTGGTCCTGTTTGGACCGTTTATCCTGCTGGGAGTGGATGTGTGGTCAGTTTTGAACCGTCCAACTAGTTGTGTGGTCATTATGGAACCGTTTAACTACTGACTAAGCCAGGGTCAGGTCTGGGCTTGAGTTGTGCGGTCTATCGTGCGACCGTCCATCTCTGGTCGTCTCCGGTCGTCCCTCCCGCGTCCGATGAACGCCGTGAAGCTAAGGGGGTTGATAGGGTTGGACTAAAATGCTAATAAATCATGGAAATGAGCTCCAAATAAGGGGCTTTTGGTACTGTTGGAAAGCTAACAGAGAATACTATCTAACTGAAGGGCCAATTTTATAATCAGTTGCTGAAATCGAGATTTATTAAGGTAAGAACACGGGAAACCCTAATTATGACATGCTGTGACTAAAACGTAAAATTCTCTCAATATACAGAACGAAATTTGGGGCTTCTTGCACCAAAAGTAAGCTACTTCGATGCTGGATCCAACCATATATGATATGGTTCATGTGGATCAGGATTAATACTTCGAAGTCAGAAATCAACTCGGATGAACACATCAAAAACTAGGTCTAAACATGCTGTTACTACGAACAGAAATTCTCTAAACATGCTTCATGAATTTTAGGGCTTTCTACGTTAAATGAAAGCTAACAACATGCTGATTACATCATGTAAGTTAATTAGAGTTTAGCCTGTTAAACCTACCTGAATCGAAGGTTGAAATATGATGCTAGATAAGAAGAACGAACTTGCTAACCCTTCACAAAAGTCTCGATAGCTGTCTAGACACCTAATAAAAATTGGGGCTTTCAGTCCCACTGGATAGATCTCATCGAGAGGAATAAAATGATCTATTCATGTTCGAATTTTGGTTGAGAATTCCTACCTCAATTGAAGAAACAAGGAAGGAAGAAGGTAGACGACGACCTGCCGACACACCTTTAGTAATCGCCGGATATCTCCCCAGATCTGACTCTTCTGCCGACACCACAGCCACCAAAAGAAACTAGACTCGAAGAGCTTTCTATCTATAGCTCACACATCTTCTGGAGAGTTCGGAGCTGGGAGAATTCGACGGGGCAAGTGACGTGTTGGAAACGGCGCCGAAAAGGTTGACTCAATCAAACTCGGCCGGCTGCGCCTTCTAGGGTTAGGGTTTCGAGAAATAGATAGAGGGCTTTCGATCCTCAGATCAAGGCCGTTCATTTTCCTCCGGTTTGAGTTAATTTGGTCGAGTATTAAGCCTCAATTTCGTGTTTTAATCCTGTTGTGCCCCCTTGGCACAAGCATGTGCTATGTTGATTTGATGATAGCAATGCTGTTGTGTTTTGATGATAGCAACACATGAGTGTTTTGATGACATTGTGTTTTGATGATAGCAACATGACTGTGACTGGTATATCAGATGGAGAATGCACGTGTATGACTGATATATTGTTTGTGTTAGACTTCTGTTATGTGCATAGTCTATACATTGTGCATCATAGTGTTATGCAGTGTCTTGGTGAAGTCTACACAGACTTCAGCGTCTCATTCTGCGTCTTATAGCATGTCTATACATTGCATCATGGCGTTTATGCTCTAAGTCTATACAATGCATAGCAAGCTCAAGGTCAATACATTGAGTGTCTCATGCATCATTCTTCTAAGTCCATACAGTGGACTGTAGCATGCATTTGGCGAAGGCATAGCAAGTTTAGACATTGCACTGTAGCATGTATCTCTTTAAAGTCTATACATCGGACTGATCTGCATAGGCTAAGTGTATACATCGTCCAGTACAATCATGCACTGTTCATGAAGTTTGTACAGCCTTTTGCATTGGACTTAAAGTCTATACATTGCACTGTTCCTTTCATCCTCGTGTTGCTTATGATCACCACACTTCGTGTTGTTTCCCCTCACTAACACGAAAAGATTTCGTGTCGTCTGAGCTTACAACACTTCGTGTTGATTTCCATGCTTGACAGGAAAACTTGTATGAGGTTATACTTCGTGTCGTTCTCTTTTCTATCTCATGCTGTTTTCATCTGTCTTCGTGTTATTTTTCTCTTTAGACTTCGTGTCCTTCTCACCTTGACCACACTTCGTGTCAACTTCTGTTTTCGTCTTCGTGTTGTTTTCAACTCGTGTCAACTTCTGTTTTCGTCTTCGTGTTATTTTCAACTCGTGTCAACTTCTGTTTTCGTCTTCGTGTTATTTTCAACTCGTGTCAACTTCTGTTTTCGTCTTCGTGTTGTTTTCACTTCGTGTTGGTTTCTGTTTATGTCTTCGTGTTGTTCTTCCTAGACCTCGTGTCTTTCGTATGTTGAAACCACACTTCGTGTTGGTTTCTGTCTTTGTCTTCGTGTCGTTCTCCGTGTAGTGTGTGTTTCTGTCACTACTGCACTTCGTGTCGTTCTCGTTTCACTTCGTGTTGTCTCTGTGTCTGAGTCTTCTTTGTTATTTCTGTCTTCGTGTTATTTTTCCTAAGACCTCGTGTCCTTCTTGTTTTGTAACTACACTTCGTGTCAGTTTTATCTTTCGTCTTCGAGTTGGTGTCAGTCCAGTGTCTTCGTTAGTGTCTCAGGCTTTTGGTCAAGTCTGTACATAGCTTTCACTTATATGAAGTCTATACAACGCAGTGCTTCTGATAAGTCTATACATAGTTGTTCTTTAACCTGATCATCCGATACTCTGTCTGACAGGGATTCACTACTGAGATTGCTGACATGGCTCGTGATCCCAGGAGGACAAGGTGACCAGATGCTGCCACGTGGATGGAAGCATCTCGAATCTGAAGAATTCCTTGGGCGGGAAAACGTGGAAGCCACGCGCCCTTATCCACCTGCTGCTGTTATAAATATCAGTCTTCATCTCCTATAGAGGCTGATCGAAGTTGGCGAAGTATATACATCCAGTCTGAAACAGCAGCCACCGAGATCCATTGTAAGAGAAGAAAAGTAGAGAAGAAGAAAAGGAGAGAAGAAGATACAGAGAGAAAGAAAGAGAGACAGTGAGATCGAAAGAAGAAGAGTGAAGTCTGAAGATTTGTTCACTGGACCGTGGATCAAATCCAGGCCAGTCTGCTCTGTTGAGAGCTATATTGTGTTCTTCATTTACAGCTTTCCGATTGCTGTTTCATTCTATTTTCATTTTCCACTTTATCCCTTATTCAAGCTGTATGTCAGCGGATGCAGTGGAGGTTTCCACTGGATAGGTAAAGCTGTAATCCTCAACTGGTGAGACTTGGTCTCGGACGGGTTAAGCTGTACTTCCCCAGCGGTTTGCAGAGGTGTATCCTCTGGACAGCAAGCTGTGTTGCTCAGCGGTTTGTAGGCCAAGCTGTATTGCCCAGCGGACGCAAGCTGTGTTGCGCAGCAGTAAGCCATACTCGGTTGAGTGTGGGGTGGATGTAGGTCATTGACCGAACCACCTAAAATCTTGTGTGCATTGTGGTTGTGAGTTTGCTCTTACTGAATCTCTTGATTATCTTCACAGATCACGTGTGTTTTTGCTAAGGTTAGACACTCGACTTAGTGTTTTTAGTAGATCTGCCTTTATTCCGCATTTGAACCTACAACTGGTTTTAAATTAGGCTGTAGATCTATTCACCCCCCTCTAGATCCACACTTCTTGGAGATAGACTGCGTCCATCTAACTTCAACATTTGGTATCAGAGCCTAACTCTTCTACAGGGACTCATCGCCCGAAGAGGAAAGGCAAGATGGATGTTCGAGGGATGATTGCTGAAGGTCACTCAACTACAAAGCCCCCGTACTTCGATGGATCCAACTACGCATACTGGAAGAACCGTATGCAGGTCTTTTTGAGGGCTAAGGATTACGAGCTTTGGAAGGTAGTTAGCAAGGGACCTTATGAGCTGTTCCCGAATGAGGAAGTCTGGACCAAGGAGGAAATCAGAAGGTCCACGCTCAACTGGAGTGCAATCAACGCAGTCCAATGTTCTCAGCATCCCACTGAATTTTCTCGAGTATCAACCTACAATTCAGCTAAGGAGATGTGGGATGCACTGGAAGCAATTCATGAAGGGACTTCTCAGGTTAGAGAGACGAAGGCCAATTTACTTGTGTCTGAATATGAAGCTTTCAAGATGAAACCCAACGAGACCATCAAGGAGATGTATGTTAGATTGACAACTATTACTAATGGCCTCAAAGGATTCGGGAAGAAGTATTCTGAGTATGATATAGTCAGGAAGATCTTGCGATCCTTGACTTCAATTTGGCACACCAAGGCCACCGTTATGGAAGAGTCAAGAGATCTGCACAATACAAGGGCAGATGAGCTAATTGGATCTCTAATGGCATATGAGATGAATCTGCCGAAGGTAGATGAAGCTGAAGAGAAGAGGAGACCGATCGCACTGAAGGTTGGTGCTAGCAAATCCAACAAATCAAACCGATCTAGCTCTAGCAGATCATCATCCGAGGAGAGCTTGAATGAACAAGACATAACTCATACTGAGATGGCTATGATGACTAGAGAGTTCAGGCGGTTCCTCAGGAGAGAAGGAGGACAATTCAACCGAAGGAACCATAGTGGCGGCCGGCAGGACACAAGGTATAAATCTAAACCTGCAAATCAATATGGAACTTACGTGTGTTACCAATGCAGGAACTCTGGCCATCTAAAAGCTGACTGTCCGGAGAACCAGAAGCACAAGGACAAATCAAACAGAAAGAACACGAAAGGAAGAGCCATGATCAGCACATGGAGCGATGAGGATGAAGGTTGTCTCAGCAATACTTCGGACAGTGAAGTTGAAGCTGAAAAACCCATCTGTCTCATGGCAACTAGCTCTGAAGACAGAGATGAAGATTTAGATGAGGTAACTTCTCCATTTGATAATCTTACTATCGCTGAATGGGTAGATGCCTATCATAAACTAGCTGATCAAGCAGATGATATTAGAAGGGAAAATAGGCATCTAAAAAGAAAAATCAATTCCATGCAAAATGATACCTCATTGTCTGATAAAATTGCATATATTGAAGCTGAAAATAATAAACTCAAACTCACAAGTTCTGAATCAGAAGAAATCAAAAATGAGTTTAAAATTTCTAGGGAAGAGAATGTGAGGTTAGAAAAGGAAATTGATGAATTGAAAATAAAAATTCAAAAATATGAGAGTGAGATGAAGCTGGTGAATGAGAAATATGAAGCTGTCCAAATTGTAAATACTGAACTTAAGAAATATGTCGAAGATATTCAAAAGGACAATGAGGACAAGCTTAAGACCATTGAGAAAATGACCCAAGGTACAGAGAATCTAAATGCTTTGTTAGGGTCAAAGGTTAATTTCAGAAAAGAGGGCCTAGGATTTAATTCTAGTGCAACAAAAACATTTGGGATGAAAACGATTTCATTTGTTGCTCAAAAAGAAAAGGGACCTCTAATTAGCATGAACTCAACCATTTCAATGAACAAAACTGCTAATCTGAAAAGGCCCAGTGCTGAGGAGAAGGGCAAACAAAAGGTTAATGAGCCAAATAGAGCCAGCACATCCAAGCAAAATCCCAAGGATCAATCACAGGTTAGGGGTCAACTTAAACAGTCATATAAACCCCATGTCAAGGCCACAAAGTCTCCACCATCACCATCACATCTGAAGAAGACCCAATATGTCACGCCCCGAACAAGGCGGAAATATCGGGACGTACAGTTAGGGACACGCTGGCAAGAGAGAGAGAAAAAACTAAATAATACACAAGTGCTACAAGATGGAAATACTAAATGATCATTAACAAACCACCACTGATACAATAACCTCAAGTTCAACTTACTACAACTGGAATAACAACCACTAAAACTCAATAACATGGCTGAGACTAAAAGCTCTCCAAAACACAACTAAAGAAAGATAACACACTACTAACACACTAGAACTGATACACTCAAGACATCACTCCTGCCCTTCCCCATCGGTAAGCGCGTCACCTGAAAAGTCTGGAAAGGGGGGAAAACACAACTATGAGCTGACGCTCAGTAGGAAATAACAGACAGGTATAAGTGATTAACAGTTTAATTACATTTTAAAATGTCATGCTACAAATGATAAAAATAATAAAAAGATAATGATGATATCACGAAAACAAAATTCAAAGATCTTGCAAGGTCAAGAAATATAATGAATAGAATGGTAAGACAAGAATTTACTACAGGATATAACGATAAAAAGTAGTTGGCCATATCAAGACAATTCAAGTCATATCAAGCACGTATGTAATTTCATTTTCACGTCCAAGTAATAAGCAAGTAAAGTAACCACAAGTAGAGTATAGAACACTGAAGAGTGGAAAGTGAAAAGTAGTAGAAAGTAATGTAGAGAGTAGTGGAGAGAGTAGTGGACAGTCCTAAATTTAACACATGTCAAGTACTGGTGCCAAATACTACACCTAGTCATTCACCTCCCCGGGGGTACACGTAGTGTTCGGGCGCTCTTCCCAGGACTAGACCGAGTCCTTAATTGTTTGCCAGGCATTGATTTCTTTGGATCAAAGATCCCACGAATCTAGACTTCCACAGTTTATGGCCAGAATTCTAAGGTTTAAACTAAGTAGCAATAACAACTTCAAGTAGGAAAGAGATTCATTTCCAGAATTTCAAGGTAAGTATAATCATCAAGGAGATCGAAACCAAGTCACAACAAGAGTAAATCGTGCTGCGCTGCTGTAAAATAGCAGCAATGAAACAAGCTAATCAACATATTAATCTTAATCACCAAGTTAAGATATCATGATTAACCATTATCATTTATATTAGCCAAAGAGCCAACAAGCTAGAACAAGTTGTCAAGGTAAAGAACAAGCTCTCACAGCGGTGAAATAGGATGCATTATCAGGGGCTTTAATTACACCATTAATCATTAATTAAGTGAGTTTCTATTTAACCAATGTAAGTGTTGTAATGGAGATAGTAAACATCGTGTTTTGTACTATGTTTGCGAGAAAGGACCAATGCAAATTGAAATCAAGGGGGTACATGAATATGTCAAAAGTTCTTCAAAAATATAATTTCAATGGGTCTAAGTTAAATGGGTTGATTCCCCACTGATTCGGATCCATCTTCGGTTCGAAAAATGAAGAAAATCAGGTTTCTGGTGTACGGGTTGACCCTTGGGGTCGACCCCTGAAAAACTGGGGTCTAGAAGCTGAATGGGTCGACCCCAGGGGTCGACCCTCGGGCTGGCCTGGGCTGCCAGGTGATGGGTCGACCCCTGGGGTCGTGATGAGGACATCTCCCAGTATTCACTATGGCACGAGGCGTCCCCGACTTCGTGACCCATTGGAGAAGTGGTTCTCATATCTATCTTTATTTTCTTGCTTATGTATTTTCTTTTATTTGAGTCATATCAGGTGTAATTGTCTTTTATTTGAGTCCACTATCTAGGTTTAAGGATTAATTAGCCATAGTGAGTCACTTGGGCCCTTAGTTGAGGGTGTTAGGCCCACTTAGTGGGCTTGGGCCCAGGGGCGCCCCCTTCTTGACTCATAGTTTTCTGTAGTTGTGTTAAATGTCAGGGGGTTTTGTGTAAAGGTCCTAGCTCTATATAAGGACCCCCCCTCCCTCCTTTGTAGCAGCTTTGATGAATTAAGAAATTTGCCACCCAATATTGTCTCTAGCTCTCTCTCTCTCTCTCTCTCTCACTCTCACTCTCTATCTCTCTCCAATTCTCTCTCATCCCCACCCCAAATTCGGAATCCACTCTCTCTCCTCTCTTTCACCTCTAATTAAGACCCCTCCCCCTTCCCTATACCCCTCATTTAAGTCCCCTCCCCTCCCCTAGGTAGAACTCCCACTCCCTAGGCATTCTCTCCCCTTCCCCACACAACCTTTCGTCTTCCCAGGCACCCTTTCATCTCCCCAAGGCCCAATTTCGAATTTGGGTGTTCCCTCCTCTCTCTCTCACCACCCCATTACCTCCCCACCTCCCAAAAGCACCCCCCTGCAACCCCAGCCACGTCCATCCCCCCCCCTCCCTTAACCCAAACCCACAAATCCCTTCCATCCCCCTTAATCCCCCCTCCTCAATCAGCTCCATTCGCAGGCAGAAATCAAGCCCGAGTTGCAGTCGATATTGGGAGCAGTTCCAGGCAGAATCGGCTTCCGGGTTCTTCATCAAAAACGTACGTTGGCGAGTCTTCTGACCAGGCGAGGTGGAATCGTCCGGTTTCGACTTCGTGGCCATTCAAGACGGCGATTCTCCCACGACTGGTCCAGTTGTCCCCTGCAGAGGACCTGAGCTCGGTGGAAAGCTGCTCCACGACCAACGGTGCCGGAATCAGACCCAAGTCTCTTCTACGAAAATACTCCTCCCCCTGTCTGCGACCAAGATCAAGAAACAGAAGTGCGTTTGGTCCCCGGGAGCGTGATTTCTGATTTTTCCCCTCCAGACACTCGGGGCAGTCTGCTCAGGTCTGCTTCGACCCACAGTCAGTCAACAACGGCCCCCGGATCACTCCGACCCCGGAAGACATCCCCGCCAGTTTTGCTGCAAGGGGGATTCGACCACGGTTCCAGATCTTCAAGCGGTTCGAGAATCGGAGTTCGGGAGTCCCAGGTACCGTTCCTGCAAGCTACTACAACAATTCTGTGGGTACCGGCTCTCAGATCCTACCTCCAGTTCGCACTTCTACCACGGCCAGAGACTGCGTCCGATTAAATCAGTAAAATTCAGAGGTGTCCCTGGCCCAGTCACGAAGACTACGCAGGTGGTCTCGCCATCGGCAAAATTCCTGAGGGTGAGATACGACTGCTGCACCGCCTCCTGCCCCTGTCCACAGCAAGCGAGCAGAATCGACGGAGACATCCGCTCCATCGTCGGGGGCACATTTCCCCCACCCGCCTGGCCGGCTTAACGCCCCTCCCTGCGTGGAGGTACATTTTGGTTGTAATAAGTTAATCCCCACCCCGAGATCACCCCTCCTGCGAGAGGCGTAGTGGTGTAACAGTTAACCCGCAGGTTGAAGCTACCCCGCCGCGGCGTCCGGGTACATACCCACGCCTCCCGGCGCGCCCGTCGTCTCCGGCCGGGATCGGTGTTTTCACACCGATCAGGTGAGCAGCTGGTCCCTCTCCTGGTCCTTTCAATTGCTTTGCTCGTTTAGTATCGTTTCCTTAGTTCGCCGGCGGTGAGTGAGAGCTTGAGCATGAATGTTTGATTTCGCCGTGAGTATCCACCGTGGTAAGTGAGGGAGAGCCACCCTAAACCCACGCCCCAGCGTGCTGGCCCGCCCATAAAGGGGGCATCCCAGGCCCATTAGGGGTCAACCATAAGCCCACCAACCGGTGGAAACCTTGGGGTCCCACCCCGGACCCTCGCCGTCATCATTCGGGCCCACCCGGGTGCACGTGTGCGTCGTGTGAGCTCGGCCACTCGGTGAGCCATTTGAGTGCTTGTATGCTTGTGGATTGGTAGGTCCAAGGGTCAAACATCTCATTAGTGGGCTGTGCCACATCAAGTGGTATCAGAGCCAAGTTGTAGGTTTGTCCCATCAAGCCTAGTCTTGGGTCATTTGCATCCTAGGTCTTAGGTGCATATCGTTCGCCGTTGCATAGCCCAACCTTGCATGACCACCCGGAGTGGTACCCCTTACCAACATCATTCAGCATCATCTTCCCAAACTACAATGGAGCCCAATCCCCATGAGGAGCCCGACCACAATGGAGCAAGACACCCCGATCCCATGGGCTTTGTAATGGAGGGTATGGCCGACATCATGGTTCGGCTTGATGACATCACTCGGCGCCTTGGCCAACTTGAGACCCACATGCCAAGATTAAATGAGAGAGTAGCCCCTCCCCCACGTGAGGAGCCCGTCAATAGGGAACCACACCATGAACTTCCTCCCGAACCACATAGGGGTCCCATACCGAGAGGAAATGAACGGCCACCCCGGGACAACCCGGATGACCACCTTATGAGGCTTGTCAAAGTGGATGCTCCCACTTTTGACGGATCACACCACCCTAGTATCTACCTTGATTGGGAGGCAGCCATGGACCAATATTTTGATTGGTACCCAATGACCGAGGATAGGCGGGTTCGGCTTGCAAGAATGCAACTAATCAAGCTAGCCAAGACCCATTGGCTAAATGTGGAAGCCCTTAGAATTGTTAGGAGGGAGGCACCCATTACCACATGGGGAGCCATGAAAGAACAACTTAGGATCAAATATGTCCCACCCTCCTACCACCAAAATCTATTAGATGAATGGCAAGCCCTGACACAAGAAGGAAAACCCGTCATGGATTATATCGAAAAATTCGATTACTACCTTCTCAAGTGTGGAGTCCAAGAGGACCCCGCCGTCACCCTCTCACGCTTTAGGAATGGCCTCCAATTCCATATCAAAAAGGAACTTTTCATGAGGCAAGTGACTACCCTAGAGCAAGCTTACCAAGTGGCTAGGGATGCGGAGAAGTTTACCAGGTTCACGCGTTTCACTCCCCCACGGGGAGTTGACCCCAAAGTCATGGCACCTCGGCCTAACCCACTCCCTCCCCAAAGGGGCCTCCTTCCCATACCCCCGGGAACCCAACCCACTAGGGTAGCCCCTCCCAACCACACTCCATTCCCTCGCCCTACTAATGGGCCCCAAAACCCCACCCCCACTAGGCTCAATCCTACGCCCACCAAAGGTGCCCAAAATCCCCCTAGTGGGCCACAATGCTTTAGATGTTCGGGGTATGGCCACATTGCCACTCAATGCCCTACTAAAAGTGCATCCAACCTCTACATAGAGGAGGCCACACCCCAAACCCAAGTTGAGTACGAGGGCGAATTAGAGGTTTATGAACCCTCCCAAGAATGGGAGGAGGAATATGAGAGTCATCTTCTAGGGGCCCACCAAGAACAACCTTCCCCATCCGCCGACTCCCCCCTCGGAGTTGTGAGGTGCACCCTTACCCAAACCCAAGAGCATGATTGGAGGAGGACAACCATCTTCCATACTTACATCCGGGTAGGGAACCATGTTAGGAAAGTCATCTTGGACAATGGGAGTAGTGTGAACGTAGTGTCACCCGACACCGTCAAACTCCTAGGCCTTACCATTACCCCACACCCCCAACCATACCGGGTAGCTTGGATAGATGCCACATCCGCACCCGTTAGCACCCGATGCCTTGTCCCCATCACCTTCCAGTCATATCAAGGGCAAGTTTGGTGTGACATCCTCCCAATGGAGGTGGGTAGCATTCTTTTAGGGCGACCGTGGATCTACGATGTAGATGCCACTTTCTATGGGAGGGTCAACACTTGTGTCTTCACCCATGAGGGGAAGAAGATCCTTCTCAACCCCACACCCCCACGCCCAAGTCCCAAGAAAACACCCCCTTCCCTTGAAGGGACTCCTACCCCCCCAATCCCTCAAAACCCCACCCCAAGTCCACCAAACCTAACCCCAAGTCTCCCTTCCCCCTCACCTAGCCTTAGTGTAGTCCAAGAGCCCACTAGGAGCCTCCATCTCGTCACTAGGCAGGAATTTGAGGAAGAGGTTAGCCAAGGGGGTCAAGTGTGTGCCATTGTCATTTGTCTTGGGGACTCCACCCCAACCAACCCCCATCCCATAGAGATCCAACAAGTCCTTGAAGAATTTCAAGATGTATTCCCCGAAGAGCTTCCGGATAAGCTACCTCCCATGCGCGATGTACAACATGCCATCGATCTTGTACCCGGGGCTACCTTACCCAACCTTCCCCATTACCGCCTCAACCCCACCGAGCACGCGGAACTTAGGAGGCAAATCGAGGAGCTCATCAAGAAGGGCTTCCTCCGCCTAAGCAAGAGTCCATGTGCCGTCCCGGCCCTCTTAACACCCAAGAAAGATGGGACATGGCGCATGTGCGTGGATAGCCGAGCAATCAACAAAATCACGGTCAAGTACCGATTTCCCATCCCTCGGCTAGATGATATGCTCGACATGCTTGCAGGAGCCACTATCTTTTCCAAAATAGACCTCAAGAGTGGCTACCACCAGGTCCGCATTAGGCCCGGGGATGAATGGAAAACCGCCTTTAAGACCAAGGATGGTCTTTATGAATGGCTTGTCATGCCTTTCGGGCTCTCAAATGCCCCAAGCACCTTCATGAGGCTAATGACCGAGGTCCTTAGGCCCTTCATAGGCAAATTCTTGGTCGTCTACTTTGACGACATCCTCATCTATAGCCAAAGCAAGAAGGCCCACCTCGATCATCTTAGGCAAGTTTGCATCACCCTTAGGAAGGAGAGCCTCTTTGCCAACCCCGGGAAGTGCCACTTCATGACCAACCAATTGGCCTTCCTAGGTTACATAGTCTCTTCCCAAGGAGTGTCCATGGACCCCGAGAAGGTCCAAGCTATCATTGAGTGGCCCGAGCCCAAGAACATCCATGAGGCCCGTAGCTTTCATGGACTAGCCACCTTCTATAGGAGGTTCATCCGGGGGTTTAGCACCATCACCTCCCCCATCACGGATTGCCTCAAAAAGGGGAATTTTGTTTGGACCAAGGCGGCCTCCAAGGCCCTCTTAGAGCTGAAAGACAGGATGACTCAAGCCCCGGTCCTTTGCCTACCCGACTTCTCCAAGGTCTTTGAAGTCACATGTGATGCCTCGGGGGTCGGGATTGGAGGAGTCCTTAGCCAAGAAGGTCACCCTGTGGCCTACTTTAGTGAGAAGCTTTGTGAGGCTAAGACTAGATACTCCACCTATGACAAAGAGCTCTACGCCGTGGTCCAATCCCTTCGGCATTGGAGACACTATCTCCTCCCCAGTGAGTTTGTGATTTTCTCCGACCATGAGGCATTAAAATATCTCAACACCCAACAAAAGCTCAATGCCCGCCATGCCCGCTGGGTGGAGTACATTCAGTCCTATACCTTTGTCCTCAAGTACAAAATGGGTAGTGAGAATCGGGCCGCCGATGCCCTTAGCCGGAGGGTGACTTTGCTATCCACTATCCAAGCGGAAGTCACCGGGTTTGAGAGAGTGAAAGAAGAGTACCCCACTTGTCCCGACTTTGGGACCATCCATAACACTCTCTCCACCCAACCCCTTAAGGAACATGAGGGGTTCATTCTCCAAGATGGGTACCTCTTCAAGGGTACTAGGCTGTGCATACCCCGGACATCCCTTAGAGATTTCTTGGTGAGGGAGTTACATGGGGGTGGCTTGGCTGGCCACTTTGGGGTCCAAAAGACCATTGAGCTGGTAGAGAGACAATTCTATTGGCCTAGCCTTAAGAGAGAGGTGGCCAACATTGTTGGTCAATGCCGTACTTGTGCCTCCGCCAAACAGGTGAAGCAAAACACCGGGCTCTACACACCCCTCCCCATCCCAGACCGCCCATGGGAAGACTTGAGCATGGACTTCATCCTGGGCCTCCCCAAGACCCTACGCAAGCATGATTCTATCTTTGTGGTGGTGGATAGGTTCTCTAGGATGGCCCACTTTATTCCCTGCTCCAAAACCTCCGATGCCTCAAGGGTAGCCCGGCTATTCTTTGATGAGGTGGTCCGCCTCCATGGACTACCCAAGACCATTGTCTCTGACCGGGATGTCAAGTTCACTAGTTATTTTTGGAAAACCTTGTGGCACCTTTTGGGCACTCTTCTCAAGTTCTCTACCGCCTACCACCCCCAGACTGACGGCCAAACTGAGGTTGTCAATCGTAGTCTCGGAAACTTGCTCCGTTGTCTAGTTGGGGACCATCCTGGGAATTGGGACCTCCTCTTGCCCCAAGCTGAATTTGCATATAATGATTCTGTCAATAGGTCCATAGGAAAGAGTCCATTTGAGGTAGTGCATGGATATAGTCCTAGAAAGCCTTCGGATCTCATACCCCTCCCCCCTCATGCTAGAGTGTCAGTCTCAGCTGAGTCATTTGCACAACACATCAAAGAATTGCATGAAGATATCCGCAAGCATATAGGCAAAAGCAATGAGGCTTACAAAAGGCGGGCTGATGCTCATCGGCGACACTGTGAGTTCCAGGAGGGAGACCAGGTGATGGTGAGAACGGAGCGGCTCCTCCCAGGGCCCGCCTCCAAACTGAGGGCACGGGGTTCGGGACCCTTTCGGGTTCTACGACGGATTGGTACCAATGCTTATGAGTTAGACTTACCTGAGGGCTTTGGGGTTCACCCCACTTTTAATGTGGCGGACCTAGTGTGCTACAAGGGCCCCACGGTGGAACCCAGTCAGGATCTTGAACCTCTACCCCCCCTTGTGAGTGACCCTCCCGGAGCGAAATTACCACCCCAATTGAGAGGCCGGCTTGAGCAAGTGGAGGCAATACTGGATGAACAAAGTACACTTACCAGGAACAGGGTCTACCAGCGCTACCTCGTGAGGTGGAAGGGCCGTCCCCCGACCGAGGATGCATGGGTAAGCCGAGAGGACTTGATGCGCCTGGACCCGAGCCTGCTGGAGCAGTATGAGAGGCGATTGGACCCCTACTCGACGGGGTCGAGTTCTCCCCACCCCGGGGGATTTGATGAGGACATCTCCCAGTATTCACTATGGCACGAGGCGTCCCCGACTTCGTGACCCATTGGAGAAGTGGTTCTCATATCTATCTTTATTTTCTTGCTTATGTATTTTCTTTTATTTGAGTCATATCAGGTGTAATTGTCTTTTATTTGAGTCCACTATCTAGGTTTAAGGATTAATTAGCCATAGTGAGTCACTTGGGCCCTTAGTTGAGGGTGTTAGGCCCACTTAGTGGGCTTGGGCCCAGGGGCGCCCCCTTCTTGACTCATAGTTTTCTGTAGTTGTGTTAAATGTCAGGGGGTTTTGTGTAAAGGTCCTAGCTCTATATAAGGACCCCCCCTCCCTCCTTTGTAGCAGCTTTGATGAATTAAGAAATTTGCCACCCAATATTGTCTCTAGCTCTCTCTCTCTCTCTCTCTCTCACTCTCACTCTCTATCTCTCTCCAATTCTCTCTCATCCCCACCCCAAATTCGGAATCCACTCTCTCTCCTCTCTTTCACCTCTAATTAAGACCCCTCCCCCTTCCCTATACCCCTCATTTAAGTCCCCTCCCCTCCCCTAGGTAGAACTCCCACTCCCTAGGCATTCTCTCCCCTTCCCCACACAACCTTTCGTCTTCCCAGGCACCCTTTCATCTCCCCAAGGCCCAATTTCGAATTTGGGTGTTCCCTCCTCTCTCTCTCACCACCCCATTACCTCCCCACCTCCCAAAAGCACCCCCCTGCAACCCCAGCCACGTCCATCCCCCCCCCTCCCTTAACCCAAACCCACAAATCCCTTCCATCCCCCTTAATCCCCCCTCCTCAATCAGCTCCATTCGCAGGCAGAAATCAAGCCCGAGTTGCAGTCGATATTGGGAGCAGTTCCAGGCAGAATCGGCTTCCGGGTTCTTCATCAAAAACGTACGTTGGCGAGTCTTCTGACCAGGCGAGGTGGAATCGTCCGGTTTCGACTTCGTGGCCATTCAAGACGGCGATTCTCCCACGACTGGTCCAGTTGTCCCCTGCAGAGGACCTGAGCTCGGTGGAAAGCTGCTCCACGACCAACGGTGCCGGAATCAGACCCAAGTCTCTTCTACGAAAATACTCCTCCCCCTGTCTGCGACCAAGATCAAGAAACAGAAGTGCGTTTGGTCCCCGGGAGCGTGATTTCTGATTTTTCCCCTCCAGACACTCGGGGCAGTCTGCTCAGGTCTGCTTCGACCCACAGTCAGTCAACAACGGCCCCCGGATCACTCCGACCCCGGAAGACATCCCCGCCAGTTTTGCTGCAAGGGGGATTCGACCACGGTTCCAGATCTTCAAGCGGTTCGAGAATCGGAGTTCGGGAGTCCCAGGTACCGTTCCTGCAAGCTACTACAACAATTCTGTGGGTACCGGCTCTCAGATCCTACCTCCAGTTCGCACTTCTACCACGGCCAGAGACTGCGTCCGATTAAATCAGTAAAATTCAGAGGTGTCCCTGGCCCAGTCACGAAGACTACGCAGGTGGTCTCGCCATCGGCAAAATTCCTGAGGGTGAGATACGACTGCTGCACCGCCTCCTGCCCCTGTCCACAGCAAGCGAGCAGAATCGACGGAGACATCCGCTCCATCGTCGGGGGCACATTTCCCCCACCCGCCTGGCCGGCTTAACGCCCCTCCCTGCGTGGAGGTACATTTTGGTTGTAATAAGTTAATCCCCACCCCGAGATCACCCCTCCTGCGAGAGGCGTAGTGGTGTAACAGTTAACCCGCAGGTTGAAGCTACCCCGCCGCGGCGTCCGGGTACATACCCACGCCTCCCGGCGCGCCCGTCGTCTCCGGCCGGGATCGGTGTTTTCACACCGATCAGGTGAGCAGCTGGTCCCTCTCCTGGTCCTTTCAATTGCTTTGCTCGTTTAGTATCGTTTCCTTAGTTCGCCGGCGGTGAGTGAGAGCTTGAGCATGAATGTTTGATTTCGCCGTGAGTATCCACCGTGGTAAGTGAGGGAGAGCCACCCTAAACCCACGCCCCAGCGTGCTGGCCCGCCCATAAAGGGGGCATCCCAGGCCCATTAGGGGTCAACCATAAGCCCACCAACCGGTGGAAACCTTGGGGTCCCACCCCGGACCCTCGCCGTCATCATTCGGGCCCACCCGGGTGCACGTGTGCGTCGTGTGAGCTCGGCCACTCGGTGAGCCATTTGAGTGCTTGTATGCTTGTGGATTGGTAGGTCCAAGGGTCAAACATCTCATTAGTGGGCTGTGCCACATCAGGTCGACCCCTGCAAGAACAGCAGCGGCTGGGGCTTCCGGAAAACGAGAAATCTCACCCAATTGAGGTCCAATTGAGTTGAAATCAAAGCCACATGCCATAGGAATCTTGCTAGACATATTAGGGTCATAAAACTATAGTTTGGAAACATGAATTTCATCAGAATTCACAATAATCACAACCTATTCTATGAAGAACACAAGGAGACCTAGTTCAGGACATACTTCCACTAAATCGTCGAATTCTCTCGATATACAAAACCAAAATTGGGGATTTTGGTGTCAAAAGAAAGCAAACACGATCATGAATCCAAACATATATGATATGCTACATGAAGATCAAGTTACATGACTCAAAATAAGCCCGTAATCAAGCTCTGACTTAAGGAACACTATATGAATCATGTTCTAGACATGCTTCTACAAAAATCGAAATTCACGATGCATGCTCAATGGAATTTGGGGCTTTCTACGTTAAATGAAAGATAATAACATGCTGATTACTTCATGTAAGTTAATTAGAGTTTGGTTGTTAGATCCTACCTCAAATCGGAGAGAGAAAACTCAAACCCTAGGATGAAGAACACTTGGACAGCACCTCACAAAAAGCTCGATTTCTCCACGGATACCTAATGAAAATTGGGGCTTTTGCCACCAATGGATAGAGCTCGATGAGAGGAACAACTTGCTATACTCATGATCAAAATTTGGTTGAGAAATCCTACCTCAATCGATGGATCAAAGAAGGATGAAGGAAAGCCAATGGCCTGCTGACCCACCTCCACAAATCAAGCTAGATCTCTCCAGATCTGAAACTTCAGCGAACCCCACAGCAGCCAAATGAAAGAAGACTCGTAGGGCTTCATTTTGATAGCTCATAGAGCTTCTGGAGCCTTCTGAGTTGGGAGTATTCGCTGCTGTAAGCTACGTGTTTAGAAACGGCGCCGAAATCTTTGACTTGACCAAACTATGTCGGCATCACGTTTTGGGGCTAAGTTTACCTCAAATTGATTGAGGATAAATGTTCCTTACATTGTGGCCTTCCATTTGTCACTGATTTCAGATCATTTGGTTGAGAATTGAGGTCGAATTTCGTGTTTTAATCTGAGGGTTAGGTATGGGTCAAAAGTGTTCACTTTTGGATTTAAACTCTAAATAGATCTTATCAAGGATTTACAATGGCCTAATGCCAGAAGGAAAAGTTATTATCTACATCGACCTAAATCTATTTACTATTTTTACAGATTTTTCTAAGGTAGTCGGATTATTACTTATACTATTCCGTAAATAGTCAAATGTTAAGTTCGGCAAACTAAGTTCACTAATTCGGCATAATAAATAATTTTCTTAGGCTTAAATGTAGAAGACAAAGTTGCTAAACAAAATTAATTATACAAGATGTGATTTTTGGGGATTTTTAGAAAATAGTTGAAAAATGACTTATTCTATTAATTAATTAATTAATTTAATTAATTTGGATAATTCTCATTAATTCGAATAACTTCAAATAAATTCCGAATAATTACAAATAACTTACTAAATAAATTTCTAAAGAATTTGGGGTCTTACACCCTCCCCTACTTAAAGGAATTTGGTCCTCCAAATTCACTGCACTAAAACTGAGAGTAGAAAAAGATCGCTCACCTAGAATAGATCGGGATACCGCTTTCGCATTGTCTCTTCAGACTCCCATGTAGCTTCTTCGGTCCCACGCCGACTCCACTGAATCTTGACCATCGGTATCGAACGATTCCGGAGTTGCTGTTGCTTCCGGTCTAGAATCTTGACAGGTCTTTCCTCATAGGTCAAATCTTCCTTCAGTTCAAAATCCACATGCTGAATGATATGAGTGGGATCGTACACATATTTCCGCAACATAGACACATGGAAAACGTTATGTACGCTAGACAAATGCGGTGGTAAAGCCAGTCTGTATGCCACCTCTCCCACTCTATCTAGAATCTCGAATAGACCAATGTACCTCGGACTCAGCTTGCCATGAATGCCAAATCTTCGGATCCCTCTCGTCGGAGAGACCTTTAAGAACACATGCTCGCCAACCTGAAATTCCAATGCTCTCCTTCTGTTGTCGGCATAACTCTTCTGTCTTGACTGGGCTACTTGTAACCGGTCTCGGATAACACGGATGTTCTGTGACGATTCCGTAACAAGATCTGGTCCAAACCACTGTTTCTCACCTACCTCGTCCCAACACAACGGGGAACGACAACTTCTACCATATAGTGCTTCAAAAGGAGCCATCTGAATGCTAGACTGATAGCTGTTATTGTAGGCAAATTCAATTAATGCCAAATGCTCACTCCAATTACCACCAAAATCAATCATGCAAGCTCGCAGCATATCTTTCACTATCTGATTGGTTCTTTCAGTCTGTCCATCTGTCTGTGGATGAAAAGCAGTACTGAAATTCAGACGAGTACCCAAAGACTCTTGCAGTCCCTTCCAGAAATGTGAAGTAAATCTGGGGTCTCGATCAGATACTATATTCACTGGAATACGATGCAATCTCACCACTTCCTTTATATACAAAGCAGCCAATACATCAATCGTCCACTTGGACTTAATTGGTAAGAAATGAGCCGACTTTGTCAATCGATCGACAATCACCCATATCGCATCAAATCCACCACGAGTCCTAGGTAGACCCATAATGAAATCCATGCCAATGCTTTCCCACTTCCATTGGGGTATGTCGAGTGGTTTCAATTTCCCTGCCGGTCTGAAATGTTCGGCCTTAACTTGCTGACATACCAAACATCTGCTCACAAAATCTACAACTTCTCTTTTCATATTCGGCCACCAAAAGGCCCTTTTCAAATCTCGGTACATCTTAGTGCCTCCAGGATGAATGGTATATCTGGATCTATGAGCTACCTCAAGAATTTTGTTCTTTATTGTAGCCTCATCCGGAACACAAGTTCTGCCTTTAAATAATAATCTACCATCATCGGCCAACATGAAGTCAGGTCTGCTGCTCAAGCTTCCCTTGATCTCTACCAACTCGGGGTCATTATCTTGCAAGGACTTGATCTCTATCAATAATTCAGGTTTAAGTTGAATCTGAGCAATCAAGATTCGATCATTGTCAATATTAAGATCCAGACTAGATAATTGTTCCAACAACCTCCATTCTTGTAACATGAGACTTGACAATCTAGCTACCGGCTTTCGGCTTAATGCATCTGCCACAACATTACCTTTGCCAGGATGATACTCAATCGAGAAGTCGAAGTCTTTCAAGTACTCCAACCATCTCCGCTACCTCATGTTGAGTTCCTTCTGAGAAAATAAATACTTCAAACTCTTATGATCTGAAAACACTGTGAAGGTTTCTCCATACAAGTAATGCCTCCATATCTTCAAAGCAAACACGACTGCAGCAAGTTCCAAATCATGAACAGGATAATTATCTTCGTGCTTCCTCAACTGCCTAGAGGAATAGGCAATCACCTTCCCATGCTGCATGAGTACACAGCCTAAGCCAATACCTGAAGCATCAGTATAAACAACAAATCCTCCTTCACCAGAAGGTAAAGCCAAAACAAGTGCAGTAGTCAAACACTCCTTCAGAGTCTGAAAGCTTCGCTGACAATCATCTGACCAATCAAACTTATTCTCCTTGCGGGTTAATCTTGTCATAGGTACTGTAATCTTGGAGAATTCTTGAATAAATCTTCGATAATAACCTGCCAGGCCTAGAAAACTTCTAACTTCTGTCACACTGGTAGGCTGTTCCCAATTCTTCACTGCCTCAACCTTCGAAGGATCAACAGAAATACCGTTCTTCGTAATGATATGTCCTAGAAAGGACACCTCTTGCAGCCAGAATTCACACTTACTAAACTTAGCATATAGTTGATGATCTCTCAACAATTGCAATGCCATTCTTAGATGTTCAGCATGTTCCTCCTCATTCTTAGAATAAATCAGGATGTCATCAATAAAGACCACGACCCATTGATCAAGATAGGGCCGAAATGCATCGTTCATCAACTGCATGAAAGCCGCTGGTGCATTCGTTAGACCAAAAGGCATAACGACAAACTCAAAATGACCATACCTGCTGCGGAAAGCCGTTTTATAAATATCCTCTTCCTTAATCCGCAACTGGTGATATCCAGATCGAAGATCGATCTTAGAAAAATATTGAGCTCCTGCTATCTGGTCAAATAGTTCGTCAATCCTCGGTGAGGGATATTTGTTCTTGACAGTCTGCTGGTTCAATTGCCGATAATCAATGCACAGCCTCATCGAACTATCTTTCTTCCTGACAAATAGTACAGGGGCTCCCCACGGAGAAGTACTAGGATGAATAAAACCCTTCTCGAGCAATTCCATCAGTTGCTGCTTCAATTCCCGCAGTTCCGCAGGAGACATACGATAAGGAGCCTTGGAAATAGGAGATGTGCCAGGAATAAGATCAATAGAAAAGATAACTTCCCGCTCAGGCGGAAGTCCTGGTAGTTCTTCTGGAAAGACATCAGGAAAATCTCGGACAATAGGAATGTCCTTGATCTCCATCTGCTGCTCAGGAGTTGAACAAACAAAGGCTAGAAAAGCCTCACATCCATGCCTCAAAAGCCTATCAGCTCGGAGAGCCGAAATGAGCGGTACGGAGTTATGGTGCTTGACTCCCGTAAAAGATAAACCAGAATGTCCAGTAAAAGTCACTGAGCTAGAACTACAGTGAACATTGGCCTCATACTTGGCCAACCAATCTGCTCCTAGGATTACATCATAATCCTTCATATCCATGCAGACCAAATCTGCTGGAAAGTTCTGTTCACCAATCATAACCTTACTAGAAGGATAGAAATACTGGATTGTTGATCTAGTGCCAATAGGGGTTGAAATCTCTAACGGAGTATTCATCAAAACAGGTTCCACAACTAATGACTTAGCAAATCTCCGTGAAATAAAAGAATGTGTTGCACCAGTATCAAAGAGAGCAAATGCGGGCTTATCGATTATAGTAAGGGTACCTTCGACGAGTCCGCCATCATCAGAAATCCCAGTTTCATCTGCATGTAAAGCTTGAAGCTTGCCTTGTGGTTTCTTGAAGACTAGAGGTTTTGCCGGTGTAGCTTGCTCCGATATGAGAGGATAATTGGGGATACGGTGCTCCTTGCTTCCACATCGCAAACAGGCGCCTAGCTTGCGCCAGCACTCCTCTATCTTGTGACCCGGACGATCACAATAGTTGCACACGCCCTTGAATGGAACAATAGGGCCAGGCTTCTTGTCTTCATGCCTCGGCATCTTGCCCTTCCACGATCCGGACCCGCTCCACGAACCAGGTCCACTAACAGGCCTCTTCTTGGTATACCCGGGTTTGACACTCCCGGAACCCGTAGGTAATTCTTTCTTGGTGCCTTTACCACGGATTCTCTCCGTCATCTCAAGAGTATCCTCTAGAACTTGCGCTTTCCTTACCACCTCAGAATACGTGGAAATCTCCATCGGTGCCAATTGGTTGATATAATGAAGCTTCAATCCATTGAGAAAGCGCTTCGCCTTCATCTTCTCGGTGGAAATGAGATGTGTAGCATATCAAGAAAGCCGTGCAAGATGAGCCTCATACTCTGCCACGGACAAACCTTGTTGTTTCAAGGCCGCGAACTCTGCCGCTTTCTTCTCTTGCACTCTATCAGAAAAATACTTACTGTTGAAGAATTCTTCGAATTCTTCCCACATAACTTGCCGATCACCGAGAGTTGCCTTGATAGAATCCCACCAAGTACGTGCATCATGTTCCAGTTGAAATGTGGACAAAAGGACACGCTCCTGGTTGGTGCATTGCATAACTTCAAAGATCCTCCCCATCTCATCTAGCCAGTGCTCGGCTTGGTCAGGGTCAGTCGAACCAGCGAATCTAGGCGGGTTCATTCCGCGGAAGTTCCGGTATAGATCACCGGTGCCATGCGGTGCCGCTCCTGCCTGAGCTACTTACTGAAGGGCCTGAGTAAGGCCTTGCACCGTACGCTGTAGGTTCCTCCATTCAGCACGATCAGCTGCCATCTACACGAGAAATAGATTACTTAGGTTTAATCAAGATAAATAATTACACGATTAAGAAACGATCTTAACCCAAGTTTTTACCCATTCTCACCAGGTCAGGTCCTAGACTTTTACAAGGTTAGGGATCTAATGCACCTAGACACGACCAAACACTCGGTACCTGGCGGAGGTAATCGGTCCGAAGACCACTCGCGCAAGTGTGCGACCTTCCCGATAGGCGTAGCCTAACGTTCGGACAACACCTTTTGATATACCGATTATTGGGATGCAATGCAAGAAAACCTAAAACTTAGGAAACCTAGGAATGTGAAACCTAGGCTCTGATACCAACTAAACTGTCACGCCCCGAACAAGGCGGAAATATCGGGACGTACAGTTAGGGACACGCTGGCAAGAGAGAGAGGAAAAACTAAATAATACACAAGTGCTACAAGATGGAAATACTAAATGATCATTAACAAACCACCACTGATACAATAACCTCAAGTTCAACTTACTACAATTGGAATAACAACCACTAAAACTCAATAACATGGCTGAGACTAAAAGCTCTCCAAAACACAACTAAAGAAAGATAACACACTACTAACACACTAGAACTGATACACTCAAGACATCACTCCTGCCCTTCCCCATCGGTAAGCGCGTCACCTGAAAAGTCTGGAAAGGGGGGAAAACACAACTATGAGTTGACGCTTAGTATGAAATAACAGACAGGTATAAGTGATTAACAGTTTAATTACATTTTAAAATGTCATGCTACAAATGATAAAAGCAATAAAAGGATAACGATGATATCACGAAAACAAAATTCAAAGATCTTGCAAGGTCAAGAAATATAATGAATAGAATGGTAAGACAAGAATTTACTACAGGAGATAATGATAAAAGTAGTTGGCCATATCAAGACAATTCAAGTCATGTCAAGCACGTATGTAATTTCATTTCCACGTCCAAGTAATAAGCAAGTAAAGTAACCACAAGTAGAGTATAGAACAGTGAAGTGTGGAAAGTGAAAAGTAGTAGAAAGTAATGTAGAGAGTAGTGGAGAGAGTAGTGGACAGTCCTAGATTTAACACATGTCAAGTACTGGTGCCAAATGCCACACCTAGTCATTCACCTCCCCGGGGGTACACGTAGTGTTCGGGCGCTCTTCCCAGGACTAGACCGAGTCCTTAATTGTTTGCCAGGCATTGATTTCTTTGGATCAAAGATCCCACGAATCTAGACTTCCACAGTTTATGGCCAGAATTCCAAGGTTTAAACTAAGTAGCAATAACAACTTCAAGTAGGAAAGAGATTCATTTCCAAAATTTCAAGGTAAGTATAATCATCAAGGAGATCGAAACCAAGTCACAACAAGAGTAAATCGTGCTGCGCTGCTGTAAAATAGCAACAATCAAACAAGCTAATCAACATATTAATCCTAATCACCAAGTTAAGATATCATGATTAACCATTATCATTTGTATTAGCCAAAGAGCCAACAAGCTAGAACAAGTTGTCAAGGTAAAGAACAAGCTCTCACAGCGGTGAAATAGGATGCATTATCAGGGGCTTTAATTACACCATTAATCATTAATTAAGTGAGTTTCTATTTAACCAATGTAAGTGTTGTAATGGAGATAGTAAACATCGTGTTTTATACTATGTTTGCGAGAAAGGACCAATGCAAATTGAAATCAAGGGGGGTACATGAATAGGTCAAAAGTTCTTCAAAAATATAATTTCAATGGGTCTAAGTTAAATGGGTTGATTCCCCACTGATTCGGATCCATCTTCGGTTCGAAAAATGAAGAAAATCAGGTTTCTGGTGTACGGGTCGACCCTTGGGGTCGACCCCTGAAAAACTGGGGTCTGGAAGCAGAATGGGTCGACCCCTAGGGTCGACCCTCGGGCTGGGCCGCATGGGTCGACCCCTGGGGTCGACCCTCGGGCTGGCCTGGGCTGCCAGGTGATGGGTCGACCCCTGGGGTCGACCCCTGCAAGAACAGCAGCGGCTGGGGCTTCCGGAAAACGAGAAATCTCACCCAATTGAGGTCCAATTGAGTTGAAATCAAAGCCACATGCCATAGGAATCTTGCTAGACATATTAGGGTCATAAAACTATAGTTTGGAAACATGAATTTCATCAGAATTCACAATAATCACAACATATTCTATGAAGAACACAAGGAGACCTAGTTTAGGACATACTTCCACTAAATCATCGAATTCTCTCGATATACAAAACCAAATTTGGGGATTTTGGTGTCAAAAGAAAGATAACACGATCATGAATCCAAACATATATGATATGCTACATGAAGATCAAGTTACATGACTCAAAATAAGCCCGTAATCAAGCTCTGACTTAAGGAACACTATATGAATCATGTTCTAGACATGCTTCTACAAAAAATAAAATTCACGATGCATGCTCAATGGAATTTGGGACTTTCTACGTTAAATGAAAGATAATAACATGCTGATTACTTCATGTAAGTTAATTAGAGTTTGGTTGTTAGATCCTACCTCAAATCGGAGAGAGAAAACTCAAACCCTAGGATGAAGAACACTTGGACAGCACCTCACAAAAAGCTCGATTTCTCCACGGATACCTAATGAAAATTGGGGTTTTTGCCACCAATGGATAGAGCTCGATGAGAGGAACAACTTGCTATACTCATGATCAAAATTTGGTTGAGAAATTCTACCTCAATCGATGGATCAAAGAAGGATGAAGGAAAGCCAACGGCCTGCTGACCCACCTCCACAAATCGAGGTAGATCTCTCCAGATCTGAAACTTCAGCGAACCCCACAGCAGCCAAATGAAAGAAGACTCGTAGGGCTTCATTTTGATAGCTCATAGAGCTTCTGGAGCCTTCTGAGTTGGCAGTATTCGCTGCTGCAAGCTACGTGTTTAGAAACGGCGCCGAAATCTTTGACTTAACCAAACTATGTCGGCAGCACGTTTTGGGGCTAAGTTTACCTCAAATTGATTGAGGGTAAATGTTCCTTACATTGTGGCCTTCCATTTGCCACTGATTTCAGATCATTTGGTTGAGAATTAAGGTCGAATTTCGTGTTTTAATCTAAGGGTTAGGTATGGGTCAAAAGTGTGCACTTTTGGGTTTAAACTCTAAATAGATCTTACCACGGATTTACAATGGCCTAATGCCAGAAGGAAAAGTTATTATCTACATCGACCTAAATCTATTTACTATTTTTACAGATTTTTCTAAGGTAGTCGGATTATTACTTATACTATTCCGTAAATAGTTAAATGTTAAGTTCGGCAAACTAAGTTCACTAATTCGGCATAATAAATGATTTTCTTAGGCTTAAATGTAGAAGACAAAGTTGCTAAACAAAATTAATTATACAAGATGTGATTTTTGGAGATTTTTAGAAAATAGTTGAAAAATGACTTATTCTATTAATTAATTAATTAATCTAATTAATTTGGATAATTCTCATTAATTCGAATAACTTCAAATAAATTCTGAATAATTACAAATAACTTACTAAATAAATTTCTAAAGAATTTGGGGTCTTACACAATACACACCCATGAATAGGTCAGCAGGGTCCAAAGTACAAGGGAGACAGAATGCTGCCAAGAGTCAACCCAATTATTTCTATCAACCCAGAGCTCAGACTCACTACAATGCACAGCCAACCTATTTCAATAGGTCAGGTTGGACTAGAACTCCGGGAAGGTTTGCAAGTCTTGCATATCAGGCTACACAATATCATAGACCTTACACTAGAAATTGGGTTAGTGGGTATGGAAACTGGTCACCTAGAAATATGCATTATTTCAGTCAACCCAGGAACTACTATGGCAAAAACTTCGTGAACACACCCTGGCCAAGGCACTGGCAAAGAAACAACACTATGAATAATCATGCTGGTGTAAATAATAAGAAAAATAACAAAAAGAAAAGGAACAACAATAGAAAGAAATATGTAGGATCCACTGAACAAAATCCTTTCAAACAAATGTGGATACCAAAAAGTCTGCTGTCTTGCTTTACTTCTATACCATATTCTCTGGAGCCCAATCATACTTGGGTTCCAAACTCATCTACTTGATTGTGTGTGCAAGTATGTCTGGCAGCCAAGGACAAAATCTATGGTACTTGGATAGTGGCTGCTTCAGTCATATGACATGAGATAAGGCCATAAATTCAAAAGCTAAAAGAGATTGGAGGCCTTGTCAACAATCTGATGGAACACTAAGGGTAAAAATAAATCAGTCAGGTAAAGCAGGTAAGTGACTTATCTTCAGAATTGAATTGAGAAAGTAATGTCAATCTGATTAGTTAATTCCTGACTTTCTTTTCTTGTCTAGCTGATCAGTCTGCATTCCAGACTCAGCTACTGAATTTAAATTCTGCACAAAAGCTGATGACTCTCTTCTCTTTGCATGTTATTGCACTGTGTACACTAAATGCTAGAAACTGAATTATCTTGAAAAGTTGATTGCTCCCGAATGATGCTCTCTAATGAATAAACTCTCTGCTGGTTTTGTGAATGCTCGATGTTGCAACAGACTCATGATCATGCATGACACTCATACTTTTTATGATCATCATTACATATCATTTAGTCATGAATGTGTCTAAAATCACATGCATATTAAAACTGCTTTGAACTGCCTTTCTCTGCATAACCGTGGTATATTAAAGGGTAAGCTACTAAAGGGCAGGGAAATTTGTCTGGAGGTTCTTGCTATGTGTGAGATGGTCATTGAGATCAGGTTCTCCGCCTAGTACCATGGGTTATATTGATTGATAGGGCAGTCTGAATGAGCATGAATTTCAAAATCCCTTGTTCAATTTTCAGAGAAGATATTGCATATATTCAGGGGGAGTTTGTTGAGTCTTTGCATGCCTTTGCATATCATTCATTCATGATCTATGCATAAGCTCTCTCTCATTTAATTCTTGTCATTCATTAGCAAAATTACACGCATATAGATAGGGGGAGTACTGTTAGAAATTCAGAGTGGTCATCAATTCTATTGAATCATTTCATCCTTGACTCTAAATGATTGAGTCTGACTTATGGCAATCTGTTAGTAAGTTCTGATTTCTAAGCAATAGAAAACAGACTTCTTCTCTTATAAGAATTTTAAATTGCTTAAAGACTGACTTAATGGTTTAAACTTTATAATCATTGAAGTTTAAAGATTATAATCAGTAAATAAGAAAGTTGAAAATTGATAAAACTCTCAACCCCTTTCTTATTTCATGTCAGACAAAGCTAATCATATCTGAAATCTGAAAACTCATCTGAAATCATGTTAGAGAAGCTAAGTATGTGTATTGTCCTTAAACAAGTCATTCTGAAACATATAAAGGACAGCTAAGAAAGATATTGAAAAATATTGAAAATCATTGAAAATTAACATTGGCAGAGCAATGACTGGTAAATCACTGAGAAACTGAGTGATCCATCAAAGAAGTGGACAACACTCATGTCATGAAGTGTATCAGCTATTTCTGTATAAAATGATCAAAACAGTAGGTTGTTTTCACTGAGTACCTGGGGGTAACTGGTGTCCAATAAACGTGTACCCTCACACAAAAAGGTGTCAATCAATTCTATTGAGGTTGATCATAGGCCAGATGGTCCATCATGTTGAGTATCTAGGGGTATTGGCGTCTGACAAATGTATACCCTTATGCAAAAAGACTTTTGGTACTTAAATGTCCTAAATGAAATATAACTGAAAAATGCTGTTCCTTCAAAAGAAAATTCATGGATGTCAATTTGTTTATTTTCAATACATGACCTAGCATCTCTTAACAACTTTTAAATGAGTATACGAAAGTAGGATATTTTGAAACTGAATCTTTCATGCAAATATGACTATGGTTTATTATTTTATCATGCACAGCCAACTTATCCATTGATTGTAGTGCATGAACTCAAAATTTATAACCTTTAAACCAGACTTCTATCTGAAAGTAGTTTCTAAATTCATATGAATGAAGACTCTGTGCTTTAGAATGCTTGTTCCTGAACTACTTGTTCAGAATGCCAGTCAGATGAGTTCTTGATCTTTCCCTTTGTATATCTGATTTCTTGTACACAATATCCCACTTAAAAGGGGGAGAATTCATTCAAGGGGAGTCCTATCTTCAGGGAGAGTTTCTTGTTCTAAGGGTATTTGCATTCATATTGCCATGTTACACTCGTGTTTTTACTGTCTTTCTCTTTTTGATCATGTCAAAGGGGGAGGAAATTTTGTGTGTGACTCACTGTCACAGTGTGTTGCCATCATCAAAAATGGGGAGAATGTTGTGCCCCCTAGGCACAAGCATGTGCTATGTTGATTTGATGATAGCAATGCTGTTGTGTTTTGATGATAGCAACACATGAGTGTTTTGATGACATTGTGTTTTGATGATAGCAACATGACTGTGACTGGTATATCAGATGGAGAATGCACGTGTACGACTGATATATTATTTGTGTTAGACTTCTGTTATGTGCATAGTCTATACATTGTGCATCATAGTGTTATGCAGTGTCTTGGTGAAGTCTATACAGACTTCAGCGTCTCATTCTGCGTCTTATAGCATGTCTATACATTGCATCGTGGCATTTATGCTCTAAGTCTATACAATGCATAGCAAGCTCAAGGTCGATACATTGAGTGTCTCATGCATCATTCTTCTAAGTCCATACAGTGGACTGTAGCATGCATTTGGCGAAGGCATAGCAAGTCTAGACATTGCACTGTAGCATGTATCTCTTTAAAGTCTATACATCGGACTGATCTGCATAGGCTAAGTGTATACATCGTCCAGTACAATCATGCACTGTTCATGAAGTTTGTACAGCCTTTTGCATTGGACTTAAAGTCTATACATTGCACTGTTCCTTTCATCCTCGTGTTGCTTATGATCACCACACTTCGTGTTGTTTCCCCTCACTAACACGAAAAGATTTCGTGTCGTCTGAGCTTACAACACTTCGTGTTGATTTCCATGCTTGACAGGAAAACTTGTATGAGGTTATACTTCGTGTCGTTCTCTTTTCTATCTCGTGCTGTTTTCATCTGTCTTCGTGCTATTTTTCTCTTTAGACTTCGTGTCCTTCTCACCTTGACCACACTTCGTGTCAACTTCTGTTTTCGTCTTCGTGTTATTTTCAACTCGTGTCAACTTCTGTTTTCGTCTTCGTGTTGTTTTCAACTCGTGTCAACTTCTGTTTTCGTCTTCGTGTTGTTTTCAACTCGTGTCAACTTCTGTTTTCATCTTCGTGTTGTTTTCACTTCGTGTTGGTTTCTGTTTATGTCTTCGTGTTGTTCTTCCTAGACCTCGTGTCTTTCGTATGTTGAAACCACACTTCGTGTTGGTTTCTGTCTTTGTCTTCGTGTCGTTCTCCGTGTAGTGTGTGTTTCTGTCACTACTGCACTTCGTGTCATTCTCGTTTCACTTCGTGCTGTCTCTGCGTCTGAGTCTTCTTTGTTATTTCTGTCTTCGTGTTGTTTTTCCTAAGACCTCGTGTCCTTCTTGTTTTGTAACTACACTTCGTGTCAGTTTTGTCTTTCGTCTTCAAGTTGGTGTCAGTCCAGTGTCTTCATTAGTGTCTCAGGCTTTTGGTCAAGTCTGTACATAGCTTTCACTTATATGAAGTCTATACAATGCAGTGCTTCTGATAAGTCTATACAGAGTTGTTCTTTAACCTGATCATCCGATACTCTGTCTGACAGGGATTCACTACTGAGATTGCTGACATGGCTCGTGATCCCAGGAGGACAAGGTGACCAGATGCTGCCACGTGGATGGAAGCATCTCGAATCTGGAGAATTCCTTGGGCGGGAAAACGTGGAAGCCACGCGCCCTTATCCACCCGCTGCTGTTATAAATATCAGTCTTCATCTCCTATAGAGGCTGATCGAAGTTGGCGAAGTATATACATCAAGTCTGAAACAGCAGCCACCGAGATCCATTGTAAGAGAAGAAAAGCAGAGAAGAAGAAAAGGAGAGAAGAAGATACAGAGAGAAAGAAAGAGAGACAGTGAGATCGAAAGAAGAAGAGTGAAGTCTGAAGATTTGTTCACTGGACCGTGGATCAAATCCAGGCCAGTCTGCTCTGTTGAGAGCTATATTGTGTTCTTCATTTACAGCTTTCCGATTGCTGTTTAATTCTATTTTCGTTTTCCACTTTATCCCTTATTCAAGCTGTATGTCAGCGGATGCAGTGGAGGTTTCCACTGGACAGGTAAAGCTGTAATCCTCAGCTGGCGAGACTTGGTCTCGGACGGGTTAAGCTGTACTTCCCCAGCGGTTTGCAGAGGTGTATCCTCTGGACAGCAAGCTGTGTTGCTCAGCGGTTTGTAGGCCAAGCTGTATTGCCCAACAGACGCAAGCTGTGTTGCGCAGCAGTAAGCCATACTCGGTTGAGTGTGGGATGGATGTAGGTCATTGACCGAACCACCTAAAATCTTGTGTGCATTGTGGTTGTGAGTTTGCTCTTACTGAATCTCTTGATTATCTTCACAGATCACGTGTGTTTTTGCTAAGGTTAGACACTCGACTTAGTGTTTTTAGTAGATCTGCCTTTATTCCGCATTTGAACCTACAACTGGTTTTAAATTAGGCTGTAGATCTATTCACCCCCCTCTAGATCCACACTTCTTGGAGATAGACTGCGTCCATCTAACTTCAACAAATCCAAGGTTAGGTAAGGGTCAAAAAGTGTGCACTTAAGGGCTTAAACCCTAATTAGATCTAACCACGGATTTTTAATGGGTCCAACACAGAAGATAAAAATGCTAACTACATCGACCTTAACATGTTTACCATTTTTCTGGATTTTTATAAGGTAGTCGGATTTTCACTTATTCTATTTCTAAGGAATTAAATATTAATAATCCAAAATTCAATTATTAATTCCATAAAAATTCAATTCTACATTAATACAAGTTTAATAAATAAATAGGGCTCAATAAATAAGCTGGGGTATTACACCCTCCCCTACTTGAAGAATTTGGTCCTCCAAATTCATTGCACTAACTCGAGAGTAGGGAAAGAGATCACTCACCTAGAATAAGTCGGGATACCGCTTCCGTAGAGTATCTTCAGACTCCCATGTAGCTTCTTCGGTCCCACGCCGACTCCACTGAATCTTGACCATCGGTATAGAACGATTCCGGAGTTACTGTTGCTTCCGGTCCAGAATCTTGACAGGACTTTCCTCATAAGTCAAATCTTCCTTCCGTTCAAAATCCACTTGCTAAATGATATGAGTGGGGTCGTGCACATATTTCTGTAACATGGACACATGGAAAACATTGTGCACGCCAGACAACTGAGGCGGTAAAGTCAGTCTGTAAGCAACATCTCCCACTCTATCGAGAATCTCGAATGGACCAATGTATCTCGGACTTAGCTTGCCTTGAATGCCAAATCTTTGGATCCCTCTCGTCGGAGAGACCTTTAAGAACACATGCTCGCCAACCTGAAATTCCAATGCTCTTCTTCTGTTGTCAGCATAACTCTTCTGTCTGGATTGGGCTACTTGTAACCGGTCTCGGATAACACGGATGTTCTGTGATGATTCTGAAATAAGATCCGGTCCAAGCCACTGTTTCTCACCTACCTCATCCCAACATAACGGGGAACGACAGCTTCTACCATATAGTGCTTCAAAAGGAGCCATCTGTATGCTGGATTGGTAACTGTTATTGTAGGCAAACTCAATCAATGCCAGGTGATCACTCCAACTGCCTCCAAAATCAATCATGCATGCTCGCAGCATATCTTCCACTATCTGGTTGGTTCTTTCAGTTTGTCCATCTGTCTGTGGATGAAAAGCAGTACTGAAATTCAGACGAGTACCCAAAGACTCTTGCAGTCCCTTCCAGAAATGTGAAGTAAATCTGGGGTCTCGATCAGACACAATACTGACTGGTATGCCATGGAGTCTCACCACTTCCTTCAAATACAAAGCAGCCAATACATCAACCGTCCACTTGGACTTAATTGGTAAGAAATGAGCTGACTTTGTCAATCGGTCGACGATCACCCATATCGCATCAAATCCACCACGAGTCCTAGGTAGACCCATAATGAAATCCATGCCAATAATTTCCCACTTCCATTGGGGTATGTCGAGTGGTTTCAGTTTCCCTGCCGATCTGAAATGTTCAGCCTTAACTTGCTGACAAACCAAGCATCCACTCACGAAGTCTGCAACTTCTCTTTTCATGTTCGGCCACCAAAATGATCTTTTCAAATCTCTGTACATTTTAGTGCCTCCAGGGTGAATGGTGTATCTGGATCTATGAGCTTCCTCAAGAATCTTGTTCTTTATTCCAGCTTCATCAGGTACACAAGTTCTACCTTTGAATAATAATCTTCCATCTTCAGCCAACATGAAGTCAGGTCTGCTGCTCAAGTTTCCCTTGATCTCTACCAGCTCGGGATCATTATCTTGCAAGGACTTGATTTCCATTAATAGTTCGGGCTTAAGTTGAATCTGAGCAATCATAACCCGATCATTGTCAATATTAAGATCCAGACTAGACAATTGTTCCAGCAACTTCCATTCTTGTAACATGAGACTGGACAATCTAGCCACAGGCTTCCGGCTTAAAGCATCTGCCACAACATTGCCTTTGCCAGGATGATACTCAATCGAGAAGTCGAAGTCTTTCAAGTACTCCAACCATCTTCTCTGCCTCATGTTGAGTTCCTTCTGAGAAAATAAGTATTTCAGACTCTTATGATCTGAGAACACTGTGAAGGTTTCTCCATACAAGTAATGCCTCCAAATCTTCAATGCGAACACCACTGCTGCTAATTCCAGATCATGAACAGGGTAATTATCTTCATGCTTCCTTAACTGCCTAGAAGAATAGGCAATTACTGTAGCAACCCTAATAAATGAATAATTGAAATGAATTAAAACATATATATATTACAGAAGTAATATATATAAAAGGAATAGGGTTAATTGGGCGAAATAAAACAAATTAAAAATAACGCCTCTTATTAAGGCGTTAATTTATAAAGAAACGCCTCTATCCATGGCGTGAATAAAGAAAGGACGCCCACACCTACGGTCGTCAGTTCTCACGCGACCAACTGCGTAAGAAAAAGAAACGCCTCTATCTTGGGCGTGTTTTAAAACACGAAACGCCCTTTTTCAAGGCGCTTTTTAAGAAACGCCCTTATGCAAGGCGTTAATTAAAGAATACACGCCCTGACCAAAGGCGTTAATTCAGTTCGTGACTCGTTCGAACCCAGAGCTTATCTAGGGAAAGATTAACCTAATCTAGTAAGTGTCTATTAGAGTAAGGACTCTATTAGGGATATGTTAGCCTCAATCAAACACTACTTTTAATAGGACTTCCAAAATCCCTATAAATAACCTACTGCTCGAACCCTACAACGCTATTTGGCGTTCGGAGTCTGCAAGGTACGTGAGAGAGGAATAGTTCCTCTAATTCTCTACGTCTGTTGCATGAAGAACTAACTGTTCTTCATCTTCTTCTTCTGTTATAGGTTAAGAAGGCGGCGTACGTGAAGAACAAAGGTATTGTTCTTTTTCCTTTTTCCTTTCGGTCAGAAAGTATGAAGAAATACTAATGTTTCTTCTTTTCTTATAGGAAAACTGCAGTTCTTCTCCTTGATACCACTGTTCGTAAGTTGCGGTTGAAGTTTCCGATCCTTCAAACCCTTCGTCAAGATCAATCATAT
This sequence comes from Amorphophallus konjac, assembly GCA_022559845.1. Taxonomy (NCBI): domain Eukaryota; kingdom Viridiplantae; phylum Streptophyta; class Magnoliopsida; order Alismatales; family Araceae; genus Amorphophallus; species Amorphophallus konjac. Next base: position 229,628,016 of record CM040120.1, read on the forward strand.
TAAGGTAGGTTTTCTCAAGTTATTGTAGCCCAAATGAAATTAATGCAAGATATATATATATAAGCATGTCATGCATACGGTTATTATAGTTTTCATGCGTTTTCTGCAATATTTTAAAAGAGACGCCCCTGTCAAGGGCGCTAATTCACCTGAAACGACTCTTCCTAGGTCGTTAATTTCATGTTTAACGCCCCGTACTCAGGCGTTAATTTCTTTAAACCGTTAATCACCCATCTTAAGAATTGATTATCTATGAAATCATGATTATAAAGTAATGCATGATCCTCTGTCTTCAACCTGCTAACTTTACTGTCATGATATTACATTCGTTCCTCTGTTATCCTGAAATTGTTACTGTCCTTAAAGTTTCTGAAGGAAGTTGAATTAACGACTTGGACAAAGTCGTTTTCCACATATTAACGCCCCCTCATAGGGCGTGAATCTGAGAGGTAACGCCCCTTCCTAGGGCGTGTATCGGTTAAAATCCTGAAAGTTATATATTCTGAAAAATAGAATTAAATAGTAACGCCCCTGCCCAGGGCGCGTTTTTGATAATTCCTGAAAATTAATTGTATTCTGTCAAATATGTAAACAATAAGACGCCTTCTGGTGTAGTCGTCATATCTTGAAGAAACGACCCTGACCAAGGCGTGTTTTATACAATTCATGAAATTATTGATATTCTGTCAAATATATATATAAGGAGACGCCTGCTACTGTAGTCGTCAACTCTTGAAGAGACGCCCCTTCCCAAGGCGCGTTTTAGATAAATTATTGAATTATTGAAAATTCTGCAAGACGGACCGTATGTAAACGCCCTTCTATTAGGCGTTAATTACTTGAGAAACGACTTGACCTAAGTCGTTATTTTACTATAAACTGATTTTCATCTGATTTGCTAACCGATGGTTTTATATATTATAATATATATGTATATCGGCACTATTCTCCACTCCGTGAGTATAGTCCCATGTTTTCATGTTGATTTACCGATCACACTCAACTCTCATTGACATACAAGCTCTCCATTGGACATTCCGTTCCTTTGGACTAGCGAGTTAGTCATAGAGACCTCCGTAAGACTCCTCGTAGCCTTGGATTCCCTCAAGGCCGACTGAGCTGGTTGTACCCTAAAAACCCGTTACACGATCCTTGCCATGTCAATCTAAAGAAACATGGTATACCGGCCCTTATGATTATACAAAGAGTATATCATAAGAAATTCTTAATGGGATGATGATATCATGCCATATCATGTCGTTCTTGTAAACCCCAATTCTATGATAAGAATGAGGGTATCTTGCTTGATCTAATGTTCATGTGGACCTCAATTCTATATAAAGAATGTCCATATTGATTTGTCATGGTACCTAAGTTAAGGGAACCATATTCTACCTAGTTTTATCGATATCGTGATTATACCGTTATTATCGCCATTCTATGTCCTTTGTCATATTTTGGACTCTATTCTATCAAAGTTGTCATACGTGTCTACAAGCTTGATTATTGAAATTCTATGTTGGCTATAAACAAGAGTGGATGTCAAAACACATGATAAATGCCTGCGCATATAGGGCCCGATCTGGTCCTGGGAGGAGCACCAGAAAGTACTTGTGCCCATGGGAGTTAAAATGATAAGGTATCTGGCATTATACCGAGTACTTGACTTGCTTGATTGGACATTCCACACACATCTTGTACTTGAATCGTACTTGACTTTACATGAAATGCGTGGCCCGAAAAAGGGTAATTTACTTGCTTGATACATGATAGCCAAAGTTCTTGACATGATTTGTTAAATGTACTTGCTTGAATATCTTGAATACACTTGTCATCTTGTTGGAAGTTCATGATTAAGTTCATCTTATTTCTTTGATATTACATTCTCTCTATCTTGTCGTTTTATGCGAGCATCCATAGCTTTATTGCATTCATGAAAGATGTAATTACTTAAACCCCTTGTTAGTACTTGAGATATAATTTCCTACTGAGCGTTCGCTCATTCCGTTTGTCCCTTTTTACTTTTCAGGTAAGTCCGACGACGATGGAAGTCAATCGGATGGGAATGGTCAAGAGTGAAAGTGATAGAGCTTCTACAAGTGTCGTCTAGTCTTTTCCATAGTTTCTTGAGTCAAATATGTACTCTTTTCCTTTTTGTTAAACAGAGTATTGGATTTGTAATAGTCTATCCATTATGAAATAAAGGATTGGGTTATCTTGCTATTTTGCGCATCTCTGTCTTTGTGTCGAATACACGACCACTCTGATTGACATGATTGATATAGACACGTCGCGCATCTCCGGGTATCTTCCGCGCTCGGGGCGTGACAGTCTTTGTGGTATCAGAGCCTAAGGTATTCAATTCCTAGGATACCCAAGTCCAAGGATAGGTTTCAAAACCTTTAACCAAGTGAGAGTGGGTAGAACCAAGGGTTAAATGATCAATGAGTCCTTTATAAGATCATAGTGATATAATACTAACATAGCTATTGTAATTGTAGGATAATGGCTGCCGAACGTGCTCAATGGCGCAACATGCAGCGTACCCTTCAAGGGATGACCCAAGTGCTACAACAGGTAGCACAAGGTGGTGCTCCACGAGCTGGAAGCTTACACCAAGCATTCAAGAATATGAATCCCCCGAAGTTCATGGGATCGACCGATCCAGACGATGCCGAGCATTGGGTTCGGGAGATTGAACGTATATTCCGTGTTATGCAATGCACGGATCAGGACAAAGTCTTATTAGCTACTTTCCAGTTAGAAAAGGATGCTAGATGCTGGTGGGAGTCGATTGAAGCTACAATTGACCCAACTCAAGTTACATGGGGAGAATTCGTTGAATATTTCAACGCCAAATATTTCTCTGATAGGGTCCAGGAAAAGAAGGCCGCCGAATTCGCCGCATTAAAGCAAAGATCTTTATCGGTGGCTGATTATGAAGCACAGTTCTCTAGACTGTCTAGATATGCTAAGCATTTAATTAGCACGGAAAAGATGAAAGCCCGTAGATTTCTTAATGGGCTTAGGCCCCACTACATTACTCAACTGGCGCCTATGGATATTCAAGTTTATACTGAAATAGTGCGCCGAGCTCAGTTGCTTGAAGATGCCACAGAACTATCTGATAGGATCCGTGGGAAAGACAAAAAGGAGCAAGTCACAAGTTCGGGTTCTTTTAAACCCAACTTTAAGAAGAGGCCCAATAATGGAGGTTCTTCCTCTCAAGATCAGAAGTTCAAGAAATCCAAGCCTTTCTCTATCACCACTACACCTTCAAACGTAGTATGCAAGCATTGTGACAAGGCTGGTCACAAAACAGAAGAATGCTGGAGGAAATTAGGAGCATGTCTCCGTTGTGGGAGTCGTGAACATCGGATTCCCGATTGTCCATTAATGAATGACCAAGACGGTGAGGGTAAACGCCCAGTGACAAGGAACGCGCGTCTTCATGCAATCCAAGAGACCGAACCAGAAGAAGAAGGCGGATTGGTGGAAGGTACATTAAAAATTTGTTCCAAATATGCACATGTCTTATTTGATACGGGTGCATCGCATTCCATTATTTCCAAGAAGTTTGCTGACCCATTACCTCTAGAACCAGAATGGATGAAGTTAATATTGTCTACTCCTCTCGGAAACGAGACGGATATCACACATCATTACCAAAACTGTGAGGTATTGGTTCGAGGAAAGAATTTTCCTATTGATCTTATCTGCTTAGATCTAAAAGAGTATGATGTTATACTAGGAGCAGATTGGTTATCCAAATATCAGGCAACGGTTGATTGCCGTGATAGCAAGATTGTTTTCAAGGAATTTCCGGAACTGACTTATACTAGTCCTAAGAGTCGAAGCAAATCCCCTCTTATTTCGGCTCTTCGAGCAAGCAAGCTCGTCAAGAAAGGATGTGTATCCTTCCTTGCTTTTGTCACTATTAAAGAAGCTAAAGAAACCAAGATAGAGGACATTCAGGTAGTGCGAGAATTTCCAGACGTATTTCCGGAAGATTTGCCGGGATTACCCCCTCAAAGAGATGTGGCCTTCACCATTGACTTAGTCCCTGGTGCTGGTCCTGTTTCAAAGGCACCCTATAGAATGTCCCCTGCAGAACTAAAAGAATTGAAGAAGCAATTGATGGAATTGATTCAAAAAGGGTTTGTTAGACCAAGTACTTCCCCGTGGGGAGCACCAGTCTTATTTGTAAAGAAGAAGGATGGATCCATGAGATTGTGTATCGACTATCGACAGTTGAATCATCTTACTATCAAGAACAAGTATCCACTGCCGAGAATCGATGAGTTATTTGATCAGATTTCAGGATCCAAATATTTCTCCAAGATTGATCTCAGGTCGGGATATCATCAATTAAGAATCAAGGATGATGACATTCACAAGACCGCATTCAGAAGCAGGTATGGCCATTACGAATTTGTTGTTATGCCTTTTGGACTAACAAATGCCCCTGCTGTCTTTATGCAGTTAATGAATAGCATATTCAGGCCTTACTTGGATCAATTCATAGTAGTCTTCATTGATGATATATTGATATATTCTAAGACTAAGGAAGAACATGAAGAGCATTTGAGGATTGCATTGCAAGTCTTGAGGACAAATCAATTATATGCTAAACTCAGCAAATGCGAGTTCTGGCTTGAAGAAGTGGCTTTTCTCGGGCATGTCATATCAAAGGACGGATTATCTGTAGATCCGTCAAAAGTTGAAGCTGTGAGAAACTGGGAAAGACCCACTAATGCAAGCGAGATCAGAAGTTTCTTAGGTCTTGCAGGCTATTATCGGCGATTCATCAAAGATTTCTCTAAGATCGCCGTGCCCCTTACAAGGTTAACTCGCAAGGAGATCCGATACGAATGGAGTGAGGAATGTGAAAGAAGTTTTCAAACTCTCAAGGATCATCTCACCACAGCTCCGGTCTTAGCTCTACCGATAGAAGGAGAGAAATTCGAGGTCTACACTGATGCTTCTGGCATTGGCCTCGGATGTGTCCTAATGCAACAAGGAAAGGTCATAGCATACTCTTCACGTCAGCTGAAGAAGCATGAGGAGAATTACCCCGTCCATGACTTAGAACTGGCCGCGGTAGTATTTGCCCTAAAGATATGGAGACACTACTTATATGGAGCACAGTTTACTGTATACTCCGATCACAAAAGTCTCAAATATCTATTTTCACAAAAGGAGCTAAACATGAGACAAAGACGCGGGCTAGAATATCTCAAGGACTTCGACTTCAATATACAATACCATCCCGGAAAGGGTAATTATGTTGCCGACGCCCTTAGTCGAAAGCCGAGAGCAATGATAGCAAATTGTATGATGCAAGAATGGAGGTTACTTGAACAATTCTCCGAGCTCAATATAAGCTTGGACACGGAATCCAAATTTGTCACACTATCTCATGTAAGTATACAGTCAGATTTGTTATCTGAGATACAAACACTTTAGGATGATGATCCTATATTACTAGAAATCAAAGGCAGATTAGAAGGACAATCTGATTTTCAACTAACTTCTGATGGAAGATTATCGTTCAAAGATAGAACTTGTATACCCGATTGTCCGGAATTAAAGAAGAAGATCTTAGATGAAGCTCACCGATCAAGGTACACTATTCATCCAGGATCAACCAAAATGTACCAAGATGTAAAGAGGAACTTTTGGTGGCCCAATATGAAAAGAGAAATAGCGGACTATGTATCACGCTGTCTCACATGCCAACAGGTCAAGGCGGAACACCAAAAGCCTGCGGGAAAACTACATCCTCTAGATATTCCTAAGTGGAAATGGGAGGATATTGGTATGGACTTCATCATGGGTTTGTCTAAATCTAAAGGAGGACATGATGGAATCTGGGTTATCATTGACCGATTGACTAAATCAGCACATTTCTTGCCAATCAAAAGCCGATGGTCAATTGATGTGCTAGCTGCACTATACATTAAAGAAATAGTCAGGATACATGGAATTCCTGTCTCAATCGTGTCTGATAGAGATCCCCGTTTTACTTCTCATTTTTGGAAGGGATTACAACATTCGTTGGGAACAAGGCTCAACTTTAGTACTGCTTTTCACCCACAAACGGATGGTCAGACCGAGCGAACTAATCAAGTTGTTGAAGATATGCTGAGAGCATGCATCATTGACTTTGGAGGAAGCTGGCATGACCACTTGCCTTTAGTTGAATTTGCATATAACAACAGCTATCAAGCTAGTATCCAGATGGCACCTTTTGAAGCATTATATGGAAGGAGTTGCCGATCACCCTTATGCTGGAACGAAGTTGGAGAAAAACAACTATTAGGTCCAGACATGGTAAGGGATACAACTGAGAAGATACAGGTAATCAGAGAAAGATTACAAGTTGCTCAGACAAGGCAAAAGGCTTATGCTGATACCAAGAGAAGAGATCTGGAATTCCAGGTTGGAGATCATGTATTTCTTAAAATATCCCCTGGACGTGGCATACGAAGATTTGGTGTTAAGGGCAAGCTTACGCCAAGATTCATCGGACCATTTGAGGTACTCGAAAGAGTTGGCGAGGTTGCTTATCGCATCGCGTTGCCTCCTCAGTTGTCCGAGGTACACAATGTATTTCACATATCTATGTTGAAGAAGTATGTGCACGATCCGTCACATATTATTGAACATGGAGATCTGGTGATCCAGAAAGATCTCACATATGAACAGAGGCCTTTAAAGATATTAGATCGAGAAATACGAGCTCTAAGGAATAAGGTTATTCCCATGCTCAAGGTGCAATGGAATAAGAATCCCGAACGCGAAGCGACATGGGAGACCGAAGAATCTATGAAGAAACGATTTCCCAAGTTATTCTAAGAGGTATATGTCCTACACTCTCCACGTGTATAATTATATATATATTGAATTTGGGGACCAAATTCTTTTTAAGTGGGGGAGGGTGTAGCAACCCTAATAAATGAATAATTGAAATGAATTAAAACATATATATATTACAGAAGTAATATATATAAAAGGAATAGGGTTAATTGGGCGAAATAAAACAAATTAAAAATAACGCCTCTTATTAAGGCGTTAATTTATAAAGAAACGCCTCTATCCATGGCGTGAATAAAGAAAGGACGCCCACACCTACGGTCGTCAGTTCTCACGCGACCAACTGGGTAAGTAAAAGAAACGCCTCTATCTTGGGCGTGTTTTAAAACACGAAACGCCCTTTTTCAAGGCGCTTTTTAAGAAACGCCCTTATGCAAGGCGTTAATTAAAGAATACACGCCCTGACCAAAGGCGTTAATTCAGTTCGTGACTCATTCGAACCCAGAGCTTATCCAGGGAAAGATTAACCTAATCTAGTAAGTGTCTATTAGAGTAAGGACTCTATTAGGGATATGTTACCCTCAATCAAACACTACTTTTAATAGGACTTCCAAAATCCCTATAAATAACCTACTGCTCGAACCCTACAACGCTATTTGGCGTTCGGAGTCTGCAAGGTACGTGAGAGAGGAATAGTTCCTCTAATTCTCTACGTCTGTTGCATGAAGAACTAACTGTTCTTCATCTTCTTCTTCTGTTATAGGTTAAGAAGGCGGCATACGTGAAGAACAAAGGTATTGTTCTTTTTCCTTTTTCCTTTCGGTCAGAAAGTATGAAGAAATACTAATGTTTCTTCTTTTCTTATAGGAAAACTGCAGTTCTTCTCCTTGATACCACTGTTCGTAAGTTGCGGTTGAAGTTTCCGATCCTTCAAACCCTTCGTCAAGATCAATCATATTAAGGTAGGTTTTCTCAAGTTATTGTAGCCCAAATGAAATTAATGCAAGATATATATATATATAAGCATGTCATGCATACGGTTATTATAGTTTCCATGCGTTTTCTGCAATATTTTGAAAGAGACGCCCCTGTCAAGGGCGCTAATTCACATGAAACGACTCTTCCTAGGTCGTTAATTTCATGTTTAACACCCCGTACTCAGGCGTTAATTTCTTTAAACCGTTAATCACCCATCTTAAGAATTGATTATCTATGAAATCATGATTATAAAGTAATGCATGATCCTCTGTCTTCAACCTGCTAACTTTACTGTCATGATATTACATTCGTTCCTCTGTTATCCTGAAATTGTTACTGTCCTTAAAGTTTCTGAAGGAAGTTGAATTAACGACTTGGACAAAGTCGTTTTCCACATATTAACGCCCCCTCATAGGGCGTGAATCTGAGAGGTAACGCCCCTTCCTAGGGCGTGTATCGGTTAAAATCCTGAAAGTTATATATTCTGAAAAATAGAATTAAATAGTAACGCCCCTGCCCAGGGCGCGTTTTTGATAATTCCTGAAAATTAATTGTATTCTGTCAAATATGTAAACAATAAGACGCCTTCTGGTGTAGTCGTCATATCTTGAAGAAACGACCCTGACCAAGGCGTGTTTTATACAATTCATGAAATTATTGATATTCTGTCAAATATATATATAAGGAGACGCCTGCTACTGTAGTCGTCAACTCTTGAAGAGACGCCCCTTCCCAAGGCGCGTTTTAGATAAATTATTGAATTATTGAAAATTCTGCAAGACGGACCGTATGTAAACGCCCTTCTGTTAGGCGTTAATTACTTGAGAAACGACTTGACCTAAGTCGTTATTTTACTATAAACTGATTTTCATCTGATTTGCTAACCGATGGTTTTATATATTATAATATATATGTATATCGGCACTATTCTCCACTCCGTGAGTATAGTCCCATGTTTTCATGTTGATTTACCGATCACACTCAACTCTCATTGACATACAAGCTCTCCATTGGACATTCCGTTCCTTTGGACTAGCGAGTTAGTCATAGAGACCTCCGTAAGACTCCTCGTAGCCTTGGATTCCCTCAAGGCCGACTGAGCTGGTTGTACCCTAAAAACCCGTTACACGATCCTTGCCATGTCAATCTAAAGAAACATGGTATACCGGCCCTTATGATTATACAAAGAGTATATCATAAGAAATTCTTAATGGGATGATGATATCATGCCATATCATGTCGTTCTTGTAAACCCCAATTCTATGATAAGAATGAGGGTATCTTGCTTGATCTAATGTTCATGTGGACCTCAATTCTATATAAAGAATGTCCATATTGATTTGTCATGGTACCTAAGTTAAGGGAACCATATTCTACCTAGTTTTATCGATATCGTGATTATACCGTTATTATCGCCATTCTATGTCCTTTGTCATATTTTGGACTCTATTCTATCAAAGTTGTCATACGTGTCTACAAGCTTGATTATTGAAATTCTATGTTGGCTATAAACAAGAGTGGATGTCAAAACACATGATAAATGCCTGCGCATATAGGGCCCGATTTGGTCCTGGGAGGAGCACCCGAAAGTACTTGTGCCCATGGGAGTTAAAATGATAAGGTATCTGGCATTATACCGAGTACTTGACTTGCTTGATTGGACATTCCACACACATCTTGTACTTGAATCGTACTTGACTTTACATGAAATGGGTGGCCCGAAAAAGGGTAATTTACTTGCTTGATACATGATAGCCAAAGTTCTTGACATGATTTGTTAAATGTACTTGCTTGAATATCTTGAATACACTTGTCATCTTGTTGGAAGTTCATGATTAAGTTCATCTTATTTCTTTGATATTACATTCTCTCTATCTTATCGTTTTATGCGAGCATGCATAGCTTTATTGCATTCATGAAAGATGTAATTACTTAAACCCCTTGCTAGTACTTGAGATATAATTTCCTACTGAGCGTTCGCTCATTCCGTTTGTCCCTTTTTACTTTTCAGGTAAGTCCGACGATGATGGAAGTCAATCGGATGGGAATGGTCAAGAGTGAAAGTGATAGAGCTTCTACAAGTGTCGTCTAGTCTTTTCCATAGTTTCTTGAGTCAAATATGTATTCTTTTCCTTTTTGTTAAACAGAGTATTGGATTTGTAATAGTCTATCCATTATGAAATAAAGGATTGGGTTATCTTGCTATTTTGCGCATCTCTGTCTTTGTGTCGAATACACGACCACTCTGATTGACATGATTGATATAGACACGTCGCGCATCTCCGGGTATCTTCCGCGCTCGGGGCGTGACAATTACCTTCCCATGCTGCATGAGTACACAGCCTAAGCCAATGCCTGAAGCATCGGTATAAACAACAAAACTTCCTTCACCGGAAGGTAAAGCCAAAACAGGTGCAGTAGTCAAACATTCCTTCAAAGTCTGAAAGCTTCGCTGGCAGTCATCTGACCAATCAAACTTGTTCTCCTTGCGGGTTAATCTTGTCATAGGTACCGCAATCTTAGAGAAATCCTGAATAAATCTTCGGTAATAGCTTGCCAGGCCTAAGAAACTTCTAACTTCCGTCACACTGGTAGGTGCTCCCAATTCTTCACTGCCTCAACCTTCGAAGGATCAACAGAAATCCCTTCCTTCGTAATGATATGTCCGAGAAAGGACACCTCTTGCAGCCAGAATTCACACTTACTAAACTTGGCATACAGCTGATGATCTCTCAATAATTGCAAAGCCAACCTCAGATGTTTAGCATGCTCCACTTCATTCTTGGAATAAATCAGGATGTCATCAATAAATACCACGACCCATTGATCAAGATAGGGCCGAAATACATTGTTCATCAACTGCATGAAAGCTGCTGGAGCATTCATTAGACCAAAAGGCATAACGACAAATTCGAAATGACCATACCTGCTGCGGAAAGCTGATTTATAGATATCCTCTTCCTTAATCCGTAACTGGTGATATCCAGATCGAAGATCGATCTTAGAGAAATACTGAGCTCCCGCTATCTGGTCAAATAATTCATCAATCCTCGGCAATGGATATTTGTTCTTGACAGTCTGCTGGTTCAATTGCCGAAAATCGATACACAACCTCATCGAACCATCTTTCTTCCGGACGAACAATACAGGGGCTCCCCACGGATAAGTACTAGGACGAATGAAGCCCTTCTCAAGTAATTCCATCAACTGTTGCTTCAACTCCCTCAGTTCCGCAGGAGACATACGATAAGGAGCCTTGGAAATAGGAGACGTGCCCGGAATGAGATCAATAGAAAAGATAACTTCCCGCTCAGGCGGAAGTCCTGGTAGTTCCTCTGGAAAGACATCAGGAAAATCTTGGACAACAGAAATGTCCTTGATCTCAATCCGCTGCTCAGGGGTTGCACAGACAAAGGCTAGAAAAGCCTCGCATCCTTGTCTTATCATCTTATCAACTCGAAGAGCCGAAATGAGAGATACAGAGTTGTGGTGCTTAACTCCCACAAAAGAAAGCCTTGGGTGCCTAGTAAAAGACACCGAGCCAGAACTACAATGAACATTGGCCTCATATCTAGCCAACCAATCTGCTCCTAGGATTACGTCATAATGCTTCATGTCCATGCAAATCAAATCAGATGGAAGGTTCTGTTCGCCAATCATAACCTTACTAGAAGGATAGAAATGCTGGATTGCTGATCTAGTACCAATAGGGGTTGATATCTCTAACAGAGAATCCATCAAAACAGGTTCCACAGCTAAAGACTTAGCAAATCTCCGAGAAATAAATGAATGCGTGGCACCAGTATCAAAAAGAACAATTGCTGACTTGTCGAGTATAATAAGAGTACCTTCGATGAGTCCACCGTCCTCGGCTATTTCCGCTTCACTTGCATGCAGAGCTTGGAGCTTGCCTTGTGGTTTCTTGAAGACTTGTGGTTTCGCCGGGGTAGCTTACTTCGACAAACGAGGACAGTCAGAGATACGGTGCTCCTTGCTTCCACATCGCAAACATGAACCTAGCTTGCGCCAGCAATTCTCCATCTTGTGACCAGGATTATTACAAAACTTGCACACGCCCGCAAATGGGACAATAGGGCCAAGCTTCTTGTCTTCACGCTTCGGCATCTTGCCCTTCCACGATCCGGACCCGCTTCACGAACCAGGTCCACTAACGGGCCTCTTCTTGGTATACCCGGGTTTAACATTCCCGGAACCCGTAGGTTGTTCCTTCTTTGCACCTCTTCCATGGATTCTCTCCGTCATTTCTAAAGTATCCTCCAGAACTTGAGCTTTTCTCACCATCTCGGAATAAGTGGAAATTTCCATCGGTGCCAATTGGTTGATATAATGCAGCCTCAGACCGTTGAGAAAACGCTTTGCCTTCATCTTCTCGGTGGAAATAAGGTGTGTAGCATAACGAGAAAGCCGTGCAAAATGAGCCTCATACTCCGCCACGGACAGATCTCGCTGTTTCAGGGCCGCGAACTCTGTCGCTTTCTTCTCTTGCACTCGGTCGAAAAAATACTTGCTGTTAAAGAATTCCTCGAACTCTTCCCACGTAACCTGCTGATCACCGAGAGTCGCCTTGATAGAATCCCACCAAGTATGTGCATCACGTTCCAGTTGAAATGTAGACAAAAGGACACGTTCCTGGTTGGTGCATTGCATAACTTCGAAGATCCTCCCCATCTCATCTAGCCAGTGCTCGGCTTGGTCGGGGTCGGTCGAACCCGCAAATCTTGGCGGATTCATCCCTCGGAAGTTCCGGTATAGATCACCGGTGCCATGATGTGCCGCTCCTGCTTGAGCTACCTGCTGTAAAGCCTACGTAAGGCCTTGAACCGTGCGCTGTAAATTCCTCCATTCAGCACGATCAGCTGCCATCTACACGAGAAATAGATTACTTAGGTCTAATAAGATAGGTAATTACACGATTAAGAATGAACTTAACCCAAGTTTCTACCCAATCTCACCAGGTAGTTTCTAGACTTTTACAAGGTCAGGGGTTCTACGAGAACACTAGAATCCTAAAACTTAATAAACCTAGCACTTAGAGAAACCTAGGAATGTGAAACCTAGGGCTCTGATACCAACTAAACTGTCACGCCCCGATGCGGAAACTCGGGACGTACAGTTAGAAACTAGCTAGCATGAAAGATAGAGAGAGCTAATCTAAATATAACACAAGTGTTATGAAATGGAAATAACTTATTGATCATTAAACAAACCATAACTGATACAATAATCCTCAAACCAACTTAATACAACTGAGACATTAAACATTAAACATTAACAACATAACTGAAGCTAAATACTCTCTAAAGCACAACTAATAGGATAACACTGCCAACACCACTCTAGAACTGGTGCACTCAAGACATCACTCCTGCCCATCCCCGATGGTAAGCTCGTCACCTGAATAGCCTGGAAAGGGGGAAACAACAACTATGAGCTGACGCTCAGTAGGAAGTAACAGGCAAGTTTACATGATTAACAAGTTAATTACATTTTCATATGCCATGCTAAAAAGAAATAAATGACGATAACAATATAATGAAACGGCGTAATAAAAAGATCTTGCAAGGTCAAGAAATATAAGATGCCAAGAATTTAACAAGATAACAAGTACAAGAATTTACGACAGGAGGTAGTAATAAAGAATTGGCCAACAAGCAAGTAATATCAATTCAATCATGATCAAGTAACAAGTAACAAGTAACAAGATATTTTTGTCATAGACATAACAAACAAGCAAGTATTTCGGTGCAATGCCTTACCATGTCATTAACATCCCATGGGCTCAATAATTTTTCGGGCGCTCTCCCCAGGACCAGACCGGACCCCTACGGTGCGTTGGCAATGATTTAGTGGGTCCAAAGCCCCATCCGTCTAGACATTCAGTCAATTTTTAATGGCCAATTAATCAGAGGAATTACTGTCATAAGTTCAGATTTAAAGGACTAACCTTGTCCTTGGATTCAAGAGTACAAAACACGGTCAAACTCATCTCCAAGAGATGTGCGGTCATAAGAGAGCCACTCAAGGGTATATACGGTTAACACAGGGCCGTACATACAGGAATTGGACTGAAACTCAGCCCGCGAGGTCAAGAAAGAACGGCTGACAGTGGGCCGCTCTAAGGTATGAACGGTGCAATCTGGGCCGCTCATGTCCAAAAGACATTAAGGCCCAAGAACAAGATATACGGTCCTTGCTGGGCCGTATAAGGATATGCGGTCATAATCGGGCCGCCGAAGAGGATATGCGGCCACCTACTAACCGCGCATGCCTCTCGTCGTCCGATTTGATCCAAGAGTTAACCAGCGGTTTAAACACATAAAACGATGTATGCTGGAGGTTAAACAGGTTCTTAACAGGGGTATAACAAGGTTCCAAGATGATGGTAAGACCGCCGGATAGAGTTTCCGGGGGTAAAACCAATACTAGCACGCGAATCGGCTAACGACTTGTTAAAAGTCACAAAGTTAAACACGATGTTCTACTGTAGTATAGCAGCAAGCTAATGACCATATAAATCTTAATTTCATGTCAAATTAACAAGGATTAAGTTATACGTTAAGTCAAGATGCCAAAAAGAATGATTCAAGATGATAAGCTAATGAACAAGATCGCGTAAGTCGCGTATGCACGAATAACAAGTAATTAACAGAAAATTTAGTTACATAATTAACTAGTAATCATATGAGTTTATATTTTAATAATTACCATTTAGAACACTAAAATGAATGCATTAGAACTAGTATTAAGTGATTTTCTGTCTAGATAAACGGTTAGGATTGGACCGTATAACTATCGGGCTTAACAGGGGCTGAAACGGGGCTAAAAAGCTGACCAGGGGGTTGGGCGGCCAGGGGCATGGCCGCCCAAGTGTTTGGGCGGTCTAGGCCAGGGCCGCCCATCCCTGGGCTGTGTGGCCCAGGGCAGGGCCGCCCAAGTACTTGTGCGGCCAACTGCAGTGCCGTTCAAGTTATGTGGTCCTGTTTGGACCGTTTATCCTGCTGGGAGTGGATGTGTGGTCAGTTTTGAACCGTCCAACTAGTTGTGTGGTCATTATGGAACCGTTTAACTACTGACTAAGCCAGGGTCAGGTCTGGGCTTGAGTTGTGCGGTCTATCGTGCGACCGTCCATCTCTGGTCATCTCCGGTCGTCCCTCCCGCGTCCGATGAACGCCGAGAAGCTAAGGGGGTTGATAGGGTTGGACTAAAATGCTAATAAATCATGGAAATGAGCTCCAAATAAAGGGCTTTTGGTACCGTTGGAAATCTAACAGAGAATACTATCTAACTGAAGGGCCAATTTCATAATCAGTTGCTGAAATCGAGATTTATTAAGGTAAGAACACGGGAAACCCTAATTATGACATGCTGTGACTAAAACGTAAAATTCTCTTAATATACAGAACGAAATTTGGGGCTTCTTGCACCAAAAGTAAGCTACTTCGATACTGGATCCAACCATATATGATATGGTTCATGTGGATCCGGATTAATACTTCGAAATCAGAAATCAACTCGGATGAACACATCAAAAACTAGGTCTAAACATGCTGTTACTACGAACAGAAATTCTCTAAACATGCTTCATGAATTTTAGGGCTTTCCACGTTAAATGAAAGCTAACAACATGCTGATTACATCATGTAAGTTAATTAGAGTTTAGCCTGTTAAACCTACCTGAATCGAAGGTTGAAATATGATGCTAGATAAGAAGAACGAAGTTGCTAACCCTTCACAAAAGCCTCGATAGCTCTCTAGACACCTGATAAAAATTGGGGCTTTCAGTCCCACTGGATAGATCTCTTCGAGAGGAATAAAATGATGTATTCATGTTCGAATTTTGGTTGAGAATTCCTACCTCAATTGAAGAAACAAGGAAGGAAGAAGGTAGACGACGACCTGCCGACACACCTTCAGTAATCGCCGGATATCTCCTCAGACCTGACTCTTCTGCCGACACCACAGCCACCAAAAGAAACTAGACTCGAAGAGCTTTCTATCTATAGCTCACACATCTTTTGGAGAGTTTGGAGCTGGGAGAATTCGACGGGGCAAGTGACGTGTTGGAAACGGCGCCGAAAAGGTTGACTCAATCAAACTCGGCCGGCTGCGCCTTCTAGGGTTAGGGTTTCGAGAAATAGATAGAGGGCTTTCGATCCTCAGATCAAGGCCGTTCATTTGCCTCCGGTTTGAGTTAATTTGGTCGAGTATTAAGCCTCAATTTCGTGTTTTAATCCAAGGTTAGGTAAGGGTCAAAAAGTGTGCACTTAAGGGCTTAAACCCTAATTAGATCTAACCACGGATTTTTAATGGGTCCAACACAGAAGATAAAAATGCTAACTACATCGACCTTAACATGTTTACCATTTTTCTGTATTTTTATAAGGTAGTCGGATTTTCACTTATTCTATTTCTAAGGAATTAAATATTAATAATCTGAAATTCAATTATTAATTCAATAAAAATTCAATTCTACATTAATAAAAGTTTAATAAATACATAGGGCTCAATAAATAATCTGGGTTATTACAGTATGCCTCTTGCAAACAAGAATGATCAGAGCGCGAGACAATCACACACATAAATGTAATTGCACATTATTTTAATCAAACTCCAACTTATTTCATTGATAACCAATATTCAAATACAACAACTTTCAACTTCTTTCAACCTATCAGACTCAAGAAATAGGAAAATTACAAAGACTCGATCTAAATAATATAGACTTTCCTAAGTCTTCACTCTCATCTTGACAACACTTTCATTCACTCTCGGACTCGCTACTTGTATAGCCCGAATCCGAATTCGAATCACTTTCATTTCCTGAAAAGAATGGAAATAGGTAATGAGCACACTTGTCTAGTATGTATCTTCGCATCAACATGAAGGCATCATTAAAGTAATTAACATTTTAGCTATAAAGAAATAAGGTAAAATCATGCAAATGCGATCAATCATGTGGTTAAACCAAAGTAACAAGATGATCATGTAAGATAGAATGAGAGCAAGAATGAACTAGCAAGAATGTAACAAGAATATGTTATTGGCCTTTCATGAACAAGAATGTATCGAGAATGTACTAGCAATGCCACATAATCATCACTCCAGTATCTTTTACTTATGAGCAAGTGCTTCGTGAATTTCTGTGGAATATCAAGCAAGAAAGTCATGTCGTGCCGTATCGTAGATCTTCACTTATTTATAGAGAAAGTACTCCCAGTGCAATGCGACACCAGTAGCATCATACCCCATGGTTTATAATAGTATGTTTCCGGCAATCAGTCAAGGGGACTAGCATAGAGCCCTTGAACACAATCAGTGCTCGATCGCATCTTCAAGTATAAATCAAGCTACTTCCACGCATGTAACAATAAAGTATGGTCAAGAATGTACAATTCAATAAGTTCATGATAACACTATTCAACGAATGAACGCTTCAATTTAATAATGTGAGAGTCAAGAATGTCTTAAACAATGTTATGCTTATGGAAATAAATCGGTAGCATAACTGTACATTTCTTTAACTTTCATTCATTATATTAAGTTTCTTGATCAACATGATAAGTCCTAGACCATTATCAAGCCATCTAGGAACTTTAGAATATCAACCCTTGGGTCAAACCTTGGGTTAACTAGCTCAAGCATTGTAACGGTCAAGTACTGGGCCGTTACACTCATGTGACGCACCAGTAGTGGACTGTTACATTAGTCTGAATCCAGAAATAGTAAAATAGACTTAGTGAAATGTGACGGTCGTATATTGGGCCGTTAGATGCTCCTGACGGTTCAGTATAGATCCGTTACATTGCTAGAACCAGAAACATCGATAGTGTAATATACTAAATGGGCTTTAATGGTACAACCAACTTGGCGTCCTAGTGGGAATCCCAGGCTCGCGGAGAATTACGGAGGCCTTGAAACAAGATTTCCTAGTCCATTGGAAGGAATTTCTAATAGAGAGGTCCTCATGTCCGAGAATAATGTTCCTATAGTGCAAAGTGTAAACTAATGGACAACATACAAGAATATGTGCCATTTACTTAAAGAAATGACTCTATAGATAGAGAGAGAATGTGTAGCAACGTGAAACCAAGATAAATTCCTACAATTTCCTACAATTTCCTATTATATATATTGTTCTTAACTTGCAATTCTGGTAGTTATATCATTCTGCCATATTGTTATTCCATTCCATTCTTTAGCACTTTCTTTTATTATGTTGTTTCATTCGATCGTTAGTTCTTTTCCTTCCGTTTCATACATGTAATTAATTGGTTAATCACTTACACTTACCTGTTGTTACCTACTGAGCGTTCGCTCGTATAGTTGTTTTCCCCTCTTTCCAAGCAGCTCAGGTGAAGATTCACAGATGGATGGGAATGGGCAAGAGTGATGACTTGGAGTGTATCAGCTAGTCATTATGTTGAGATTGTTATAGTTGTTTTACATCTAGCTATACCTTAGAACTTGTGTTAGTTATTGTAACGGAGTCGAGTAGAGATTATGCTTGATTATGTTTAAGTCAGTTTGATGATATTTGTAATAGACTTGGAGTTATTCTGTTCATTACATTATGTTAATTCTTAGTTTAACATGTTATCTTTACTAGCGTTTTCTACTGCCGGTCCCGATATTTCGCGTCGGGGCGTGACAAAAGTTAATAATAATGCGAATGTAAACATGAAGTGCAAACTTGTGCATTGACAGATCAATCTAGACATGCAGCTTTAGGGACAAAATCAAAAGGAATTCAGATAACAAACCTGGAAGAGTGCAGAATTGGGGTTTACCACATTTAGGTGCCTTGGCTTATTTACCCCTTTTTATTCCTTCCACCAAAGCTCACCTGCAAAATAGCCTTTATTTCGCACAAGTAGGTACCCAAGAGGTCTTGGGTCCTGATCTTTTGCACCTTTAAAGGGTGCTCTCAGCAATCTTTGAGCATAGGAATCATCAAATCTCAGTATATGACTGTTATCCATAGAATGTCCATTCTTTCCACAGTAACGACATGAGATAACAAGTATTGTGTTCTTCCTATTGTGCACATTAACGTCAGCATGGAATCTATGTGCATGAAGATTTCTGTTATCTACATGTGCATTTTATCTTTTATTCCTTGCCAGCCAGCAATCAGCAACTTTGTGGCCTGGATTTCCACACTCAAAACATGAAATTGATTTTTCTTTGAAAACAGATTTATTTCTATTGAAAATATTTTGATTTATAGGAAGTTTAACAAATTCAGAGTTAAATCTCCTTTCCTGAGCATGCCAACAGTGGGCTGCAATGTGGCCTCCCTTGCCACAGTTAAAGCACACAAGGTGCTGCCCATGTGAAGTAAATTTATTTTTATCAAAGACATGCTGGTGCATAGGATGATAACCATAAACTCTGGTTTGTGCATGAACAAGCCAGCATTGTGTAGCCGTGTGTCCTACTTTACCACAATGAGGACATTAAATTTCTTTATCTGAAATGCATGATTTCTAACATGAGATTTTCTAGCATGCATGTTACTGAAATTCAAATCGTCCTTCTTCATTACTAAGCAATCATTCATGAAGTGTCCATATCCACCACAGTAATGACATGCCATTTTCTTTTTGTATGTATGGGTATGGGAGTTTAAGTTGTGTATAGCATGCACATGAGTGTTTATAGGTTTGTTCTTCAAATTTCCCTTTCTTTTAGCTTTTTCAGTAGGTTTAGATTTTTCTGACCATCAGCCAGATTTGGATTTTTCTGTGATGTGAACTGAGAGGCTAATGGAGTTTTGATGCTGGTTTGTTCTGAGCTAGTTACAAATGATGTATGAATTTTATTCCCAAAGCTCTTCTTATTAACTAGATTAAAACCCAGCCCCTCTTTCTGACAGTTTACTTTCATTCCCAGCAGCTTATCCAGGTTATCTTGTCCTTTAACAAATTTAGATAGGGAAAATTTTAGATCCTTAATTTCATTTTCCAGAACTACAATGAGCAGATTAGAGTTTGTGTTTTCCTTTTCACTCTGAGCCAGTCTTTCATTCAATGAGGCATTGACCGTTCTGAGATTTTCAAGTTCAGTTTTGAGACATGCCAGATCTTCTGAGCTCTCTAACATTACACACTTACCTTTTTCAATTGTCAATAATATGTCAGACAGTGTAGTGTTTAAAATTTTCAATCTCTCAATTTCTGCTTTCAATTTAGTGTTCTCCTCCTCAAGCTTATCATCATCAAACAATACATCACCTAGGAAACTCTGGTTTTCCTTAACAGTTTCTTGCTGGTTTTCTGGTTCATATTTTTCAAGGTTTTCTTGAAACTTCAAATTGACAGCTCTGACAGTCTCGAACTTTTCAGTGATCAATCTATTTTCACTTTCAAGATTGTCTAATCTTTGTTCAGATTCCTGACATTATTTTTTGAGTTTTCCATTTTCTGATTTGACATGATCAAGTTTCGAATTGATTGCATCTAGATTCGACAATTGTCTTCTGAATATTTCATTTTTAGTTTTCAGACTTTCAATGTCTTCGCCTCCAAAGTTAGGGTTCTCTAGATTATTTAACTTCTTTTTCAGGATCTTATTCTTCTTCCCTAGTTTTTCATAAGATTCTAACTGGTTGGCATAGGCATCTTCCCAATCATCTAAAGTGTAACTAGAGAATGGATTGTTTACCTCTTCAGCATCTTCGAACTCATCTTGATCATTGCTATGGTTGCTCTCATTAACCATCAAGCAAATGTCATTACTTCTCTTATAGGCTGCCATCAATTTGTCCATGATATCTTTAGCAGACCTGCAATTTGTAACAAATGGAAAGTGTCAGAATCAACAGTCCTTTTTAAAATATTGAGAACTCTCATATTTTCATTATTTTTCATTCTATGTTTGTCCGTCCATTTGGACACATCTTTAGGCATTCTGTGCAGACCTTTGGAAACAAGATTCCAGAGGTTAGGATTCACTGAATTTATGAACGTGCACAGACTGCCAAGCCAGTTAGGGAAATCAGACCCATTAAAAATCGGAGGAAGAGCCATTGGCAAATCGAAAGCAGACGACTAGTAATAGTAAACGGCAAATAGAGGAAGAAACCACCGAGAAACACCAGGAATTACTATAGATCGTTGGATCTGTAAAGCCAGTAACCTGCTCTGATACCAATTGTTAGAGTGCAAAGCACGGATTCAGAGGGGGGGGTGAATGAATCTCCGTTCAAAAACTATTGCAGAATTAAAATCTGAGATGGCTTAATCAATTAAGCACTCTTCAGTTGACACATGAAAGCACAGGCTGAATGACTAGCTCACACTAAACCGTAAATCTGACAGACACATTATCAAATACTAATCGAGGACCCAGACTGATGTAACGATGAACACTCTACCAAACCTTCAAGCACCCAATAGCAAGCTGTCATACAGAAGAATCTTTTAACAGTACTCAATATAAACTAATGAGACAACTGAGCTTCTCTCTTTTCACAACCGTGGACTGAGAAACTCAGGCTCACATATGAGTTGTAATTCTACTGAGTGTATGAACAAACACTTAACATTCATATGAACTCCCCAAGATATCACAAATAATCAAGCACACATAACCTGGGAAGGGTAGATAGATGATATGGAAGAACACACAAATCAAACCACGAAAGATAGAATTTTTAGGTGGTTCGGTCCTCCAGACCTACGTCCACCCCTCACTCCAAACCGGAGTGAGGCTTCCCTTGTGAAATGCAAGACGCAGACTCAGTCTGCAAACAAAACGTTGCCTAATAGCTTGAAAATCGAGGGAAACAAATCTCTCAACCAAGTTCTGCAACCCACAGAACTAGAATCGGAAGATCAATCCTCCCTTCCTCCAAACCGGTGGGAAACCCACGAGTAGCACACCACTACTCGCAACCAGAGACTCACGTCTCTCTTCCTCTGAATCCACAGAGGGCAAACCGGAGCTACACTCTCCCTTCTCCTGTGTCCACAGGAGGAACCCGACCTCAAACTAGTGAATCGGAAGAACAAAATGAAATTAGAAAATGAACAAAGAAAAATACAAACGAAGGAAAGAAAATGTAGCTCCAACTGGAGCAGGACCGTTCAGGATTTGATCCTGGAACAGATGATTACAGATCTTCATGTTAAGAACCGACTGCTTCGATCTCGACCTCTCTTATGAGATCTCTCTCATTCTCTCTTCACTTCTCAGCTCTCTCGCTCTTTCTTCACTTCCCTTTTCTCCCTATTCCTACTGCTATCTGAATTCTCTTCTTCTGACCTTTTCTATCTTCTCTTTTTCATTCTCTTACTGGCTCTCAGACTCCTTCAGATTTCTCTTGCTCTGCTACTCTATTTCTCCTTCTATCTCCTATCACCCCTTCTTTGATCGCAGACGAGGCCTTTATATAAGGCATCATGCATGGTCCCACGAGCTCATGCCTTGGGCGTGAAGGAGGCTCATTTCTACCTTTTTCAGAGAGGCCACGCGTCAGGTGCAGAGGGAATCTTAATCCACGTGGCAGAAGATGCTTCCCTAAGATCACGTGCCAATCATTAGCTCCCGGGGTCCATCCGCCAGCATTCCACCATTTCTGAGAACACGTGCCTGGTCTTAACACGACCTCACGTGCCGTCTTTAACCTGTCAGTCATAAGAGAGGCATTTCGTCAAACATGCTGTTGTCAGCTAGTTTTCAATATGCCCATACCTAATAGAAGCTTAGACAAGAAGAATGCTCGAACATAACAATCTGCTTAGACTTCAATTGCACATATGCTCAGACCTACATGTGTTGGGACTTGAAGCATGCTCAGACCTTCATAACATATGATCAGATGTGCACAGACATGGTACTGCAAGATGAGAACAATGCACCGACCTTGTTTATGGAAAAATAGGCCGCTGCACAGATCTTGGATGGTAAGGACACGGATGCACCGACCTTCTAAATGAACATGCAATAATAGATGCACAGACCTTGTTCAACCATGTACATACCTTTAATACACAAGGCACAAAGTGCACCAATCTACATATGTTGCCAGGCAAACATGCACAGACTCTATACCATGTATCCACACAACTAGCACCGACGTTATTCTGCCTAACGACGGATGTGCACAGACCTACATATGCAAATCAACTGAGTATGCACCGATGTTGTCTACTTAACAACATGGTTAGCGCAGACGTTGAATGCACGAAACACTGAACTATGTACTGACGTTGCTTGAACCAAAGAGCACATTACACCGACCTGTATGCATGAAGCACAAACGTGCACTGACCTGATGTTCTATAGAAGAGAGAATGCATGGACCTATATTACATGCGTGCAACACCAAAGCTTGCACTGACCTCCAACTTTGTTCTAGCCAAAACATGCACCGACATGCAGACCCAAATATTTAAAGTATGCACCGACTTCATGAATGTTTATTGCATGAAACCTAAACATGCACCAACTTGATGCTCACTATATGCATCAACCTTCTAAACATCAAAGTGATTGTGCACCGACTAAGGTTAGTGCAATGGCGAAAGTTGCACCGACCGTATGATTACATGCACATACCTTAGTTAGGATATAGCCATACTAGCATCGACCTTAGTTAGTGAACCCACATACTAACACCAACTTAAGTTAGTATAAAAACATACTAACATCGACCTTAGTTAGTTATATGATCATACTAGCTTCGACCTTAGCTAATATACCAACATACTAACACAGACCTGATGCATGAGACACAGTTGCCTTACTTGACTAGCATCGACCTTGATGCATAGAGCAATGACATGTCCACCAACTGTTCGATGAAATGCACACAACTGTCTACATGAAGAAATGAAATGTGCATGGACCTTCAGCATGCATAGACCCAAAACGTTGCACAGACCTCACGCAAAGCTAACACAGACTTTATATGCAACCAAATGGAAGTCTGAGATATCTGTATTGACCTGAACATGTATCAAACTTGGATGATCATTGACTTTATCTGTCATAAGCTGATTCACATTTTACCAGAAATTGACTTCTTATCAATTGGAGTTGACCGTTGACTTTCTTTTCATCTCTTCTTGAATCATCTTTAGAACATGTTTTGACATATTTCATAATTTTTATAAATGATGACATCATCAATGAATGCTTCACAATTAAGTGATCAAGGTCATATATAAAGAGACATAATATTTGTCACCATCAAAACTTCAGAACCACATGGGACACAACCGGGTTGGGGAAGGTGGTGGAAGGGGGAGGGCCAGCGCCCCAAGGGAGAGCAACGGGATGGTTGGCGTCGTCAGTGTTGGATTTTTGTGACTTCCCTAGTGTTTTGATGATGAGCATCACTATGTTAAATATTTTCATTTTAATCAGATTTCTTGCGTAATGTTATGCATTTGAAATCTCCATGATTAACAGGAAAACTACTATGAGGTAGTACCTTGTATGTCCGTACTGTTCCTTTCATACTTCGTGTTGTTTGTGTTTACTACACTTCGTGTTGTCTTGTTGTACGTCGTGTTGTTCCAACTATGTTGTTGATTGTCTTCGTGTTGTTTACTGAAGCAGCTCGATTCGTTCTGATTGTCTTCGTGTCGGTATTTGTTCCATAGCATGCTGAATACTCCAGCACCTCGTGTCGTTGCTTCAAGTATTTAGTTGCTCATCTCTAGTCATCCTTTTTATTTTTGCTATTGTGTTTTCGTGTCATTTACTGTAGTTACTCGAGTCGTTTCACTGCTTTCACGGTTTTGTCACGTGTCGTTGTAGCCGGTTATGTCTTCTGTCCTCGTGTTGTTTTTCCTAGACCCCGTGTCCTTTTTGCTTTGTGACCACACTTCGTGTCGGTTTCTGTTTTCGTCTTCAGGTTGTTTTCAGTCCGTGTCGTCCTCGTTTACGAGTCGTTTTCCTATGTCTTCAAGTCATGTTAGTGTAAAGTGTCGTTTCACTTCGTGCCGTTCCCGTTGCTGTTTGATACCTCGTGTTATCTTGTGTGTTTGTGTCTTCGTGTTATCTTTTGTGCTTGTGTCTTCGTGTTATTTTTTACATTTGAGTCTTCTTGTTACTTTTGTGTTTTGTGTCTTAGTGTTGTTTTTAATGTCTTCGTGTTGCTGTAGTCATCTGACCTCGTGTCATTCTTTCTTTATTTCGTGCTGTAGTCATCTTGTGTATCTCGTGTCGTTCTCAGTATAGTGCATCTCGTATTGCTATTACATACCTCATGCAGCTTTAGTTTTTGTGGCCCTGAGTTTTAATGGTTTTTATTTCTTTGCAGGAGAAAAAGAAAAACAAAAGGAAGAAGGTGGTCCGAGGAAGAATATTCCCCGGCGTCTGGGCTGCACGTGATCCAATACTCAAGGAACCAATGCTATAAGGGCACATGGAAAGAAGGTTCTGGATCAAGCGCGGAAGCACACGCCTTGCATGAACCCTCCTGATCGCTTATAAAAGCATTGCCTCACCATCTACGAAGAAGAGAGAGGTCCAAGATTACAGGAAAGAAATTTGAGTGAGAGCAGACGAGAAGGAGCCTCCCTGAGAAACTAGAGTGATCCAGTTGAGAGAGAGAAGAGAGAGCAGAAGAGTGATCAGAAGATGGGTATTGACTTACGGATCAAATCCGAAGTCTGCTGCTCAGTTTGAGCTACATTGTTTCCAGTTTCTGAAATTTCGCTTCCGTCTTTATTGTTTTCATTTTTTTCTGTCTTTTCTTTCTTGATTGAAAGTTATCTGTGTTACCTCCTGGTGTTCAGGGGAAGAGAGAGACGTGTTCTCTCTGGTTCACTTGCAACAGAGGTTGCAGTATTGTTCCCTCTCGTAGAAGAGGTGTTCCCTCTAGGCTTCAGAGGAAGAGAGACCTTGGTCTCTGGTTCTAGTGACTGCAGATCCCTAGTGTTCCCTCCGGTTGGAGGAAGAGGAACTTGTTTCCTAGTTTCTAGGGACTTGGCATCCTTAGGGTTCCCTCCGGGTGTGGAGGAAGAGGGGAGGGTGTTCCCCTGGTGAAGCTGTGAATCAGCCGTTGTCGCAGACTGAGTCTGCTTTGCTAGCAGGTGCTAGTGGAAGCCTCACTTCGATTTGAAGTGAGGGGTGGACGTAGGCAGACTGGAGGTCTGACCAAACCACCTTAAAAACCTCTGAGTACTCGTGTGATTATCTGTGATGTTTTTGTGGTGTGCCTTCTATCCACTCGAGCTATTGTCCGCACTGCATTTTTTTGTGGGTTCAACTCCGAGATTGCTTGTTTTACGTGAATCATTCTTCAGTATTTTTTAATCGGTTGAGAACAGTGATCTATTCATCCCCTCCCCTTCTAGATCACGTGATATTTTTCATATCACTTGGTATCAGAGCGGGTATTTCCCAATATGTGGTCCAACGGCCAGGGAAACGGATCCGCTGGTCCTCGCAGCTACATTGCTGAAGGGCAGTCAATCACCCGTCCCCCTTTCTTCGATGGTAATAACTATTTTTTTTGGAAGAACAGGATGGAAGTCTTTATCAGGGCCCAAAGCCACAAGCTCTGGAAAGTAATTACAGATGGTCTGTACCAACTTCCACCGAACGAAGACATGTGGATAGAGGAACAGGTTAAACTCTCCGCACTGAATTGGACAGCTCTTAGCATCATACAGTGTGCCGTCCACCCGGAAGAGTACTTAAGGATTTCAGCGTGCAAGACTGCAAAGAAAATGTGGGATGAATTGCAGTTAATTTATGAGGGCACCTCTCAAGTGAAAGCTACCAAGATCAATATGCTTACAACTCAGTATGAGTTGTTTAAGATGAAGCCAGAAGAGTCGATCACAGAAATGTATGCTAGATTGTCTGTGATCATCAATAGTCTGAGAGGATTTGGAAAGGAGATTCAGCAAGAAGACATTGTCAGGAAGATCCTTAGGTCCCTAACTCCCATCTGGGATACTAAGGTGACCGTCATAGAGGAATCTAGAGATTTATCCACCATGTCAGTAACCCAGCTGATTGGGTCTCTTATGACCCACGAAATGAACTTCAAACAAGGGAATGATGGACATGACAGAAAGGGAAAGAATGTTGCTCTGAAAGTCTCACGACATACTAAGAAGAGCAGCAGCAACAGCAGCAGTGGTGGTAGCAGCGAAGACTCTAACGGATTCTCAGACCTGGACAAGGGCGAGCAGGCCATGCTCACCAGGCAATTCAGAAAGTTCTTGAGGACTAAAGGGAAATTCTACAGGAGAAAGAGATTCAATGCTGCAAGGAAGTCTCTTGAACGAGAACTTGAGAAGAACCGGTTTGTTAAGAAGGTTACATGCTACCATTGTCAGAAACCTGGTCACATGAAAAGTGAATGTCCAGAGCTGCAAGCTAAGGCTCCCGGATACCAGAAGAAGATGGTGCACAAAAAGAAGAAAGCCATGCTGTGCACATGGAGCGACGAGGAGGAGGATCCAGAAGCCACCTCGTCCAGCGAAGGTGAAGAGAAGACTTGCCTCATGGCCAACCATGAGGAAGAGGTAACGAACCTATTTGAGAATTTTACTTTGGACGATTGGGAGGACGCCTATGGCGACCTGTTAGCTAAATATAATTTTCTAACCAAGGAGCACAGAATGCTTAAACGAAAGTTTCACTCTGTTTCTGAGGAACACTCTATTGCTGTTACAGGTAACATGAAAACCAAGGAGATGGCCACTGAACTAGATCAGGCTAGAAGTGAGATCGAGAGGTTTAGAATGGAAAGAGAGGAAAATCTAGCTAGGATGAATGAGCTGAAGAGTAAAACTGAAGAGAGTAAGAAGGAGTTTAGACTGATTGCAGAAAAATATGAGGTAGTTAGAAAAGTTAATCAGGAACTCCAGGACCAATATAATGAACTTCAGAAGGAGATTGAGGACAAAGGAAAAATGCTAGAAAAATTTACAGAGGGGAGAAACAATCTGAATGCCCTTCTGGGGTCGAGAGTAAACTTCAATAGAGAGGGATTAGGATACGATCCCACAAGTAAAAAACCCTTTGAATTTAAAACTGTCACGTTGTACCCCGCCAAGGGGAAAGAGAAACTGGAAACACCATCCAGTTCCAAATCTGTCTCTACATTGAAGGTTTCGACCAGTAAATCCATTCAATCCACTGGTCAGCAAGCTAAGTCAGGAAATCCTGAGACTAGAACTGCTCCTGTGCAACAGTTGTGGAACAAAGTTTTTCACACGACCATTCCTATTGATGTCACTAGAAAGGTGAACAGTTTCGCTAAGAAAGTTCAGCATGCTAGTTATCAAGGAAAGCATGCAAACATGCATCACTTTCAGCACAATTTTCATTTGAACAAAAATAGTTACATGAATTATGCTCAGCACACACGTGTGTCCTCTAAGAGGCCAAACAACAATTTTTATGTTCGGAAACAGCAAAATTTTAATAGGAATAGGCTCATTCAACACCCACTGAGAAATGCCAAGAAGGAAGAATCAATCCACATGAAATCACTGAAAAGAACAGTAAAACAAATGTGGGTTCCTAAGTGTAATTTGCATGAATTGAAAACTGTCTTTGGACCCAATTTGAATTGGGTCCCACATTACTTTGTCTGAACTATTGCAGGTTAGCCTGGCAGCCGAGCATAACAAGTGGTATCTTGATAGCGGCTGAAGCAGGCACATGACAGGAGACCGGTCCAAATTTAGCAAACTGAAAATGAAGTTTGGGGGCTTGGTCAAATTTGGTGGAAATAACAGAGGAAGAATAATTGGAATTGGTACAGTTGGTAAGTCCTCTACTAACTCCATTGAAGATGTGTATCTTGTAGAAGGACTTCAGCACAACTTGATAAGTATAAGTCAACTCTGCAATAAAGGACACAAGGTACTCTTTGACCACAATTCCTGCACTGTTTTTGAGCTGAATTCTGATAACGTCATGTTCATAGGTCATAGAGTAAACAATGTATACATCGTAGACCTGGATGATAATCCTGAAACTAACTTGTGTATGTCTGCTAACTCTGAACAGGTTGCTTTTGACTGGCACAGGCGTCTAGGCCATGCTAGTTTGTCTATAATGAATAAATTGTCTAAGCATAACTTAGTTAGAGGTTTGCCCAGAATAAGATTTCAGTTAGGGTCCAAGCTATGTGATGCTTGTGCACAAGGTAAACAGACTCGTGCAGTTTTTAAGTTGAGAACTGAGAGTCTTTCATCTAAACCACTGCAGCACTTGCACATAGATCTCTTTGGTCCTACTCGCATACAAAGTTTGTCAGGTAAGAGATATGGATTAGTCATAGTGGATGACTACACTAGATTTTCTTGGTTGTTTTGTTTAGCAAATAAAAATGATGCTTTTGTTCACTTTGAAAAACTTTTCAATAAAATCAAACTGCAAGGTGAACATAATATCATTACAATTCAGTCTGACCACGGAGGAGAGTTTGAGAACTCTTCATTTTCTGAATTTTGCTTAAGAGAGGGAGTGACTCACAAATTCTCTTCTCCCAGGACACCGGAGCAGAACGGAATTGTTGAGAGAAGAAACAGGTCAATAATTGAAATGGCCAGGACTATGCTGATTGAGAGTGGACTTCCAAGGAGATTTTGGGCTGAAGCTGCGAAGACTGCATGTTACATTCTGAACCGAGCCTTGGTAAGACCTACTCATAGGAAAACTCCTTATGAACTTCTCAAGGGTAAGCAGCCAAACATTTCTTATTTTAAAGTTTTTGGCTCCAAATGTTTTATTCACAATAATGGTAAGAATGGCTTGGACAAATTTGAAGCTAGAAGCTCTCCTGGAATTTTTCTCGGATATTCAGAAACCTCAAGGGCTTACAGAGTGTTCAATGAAGATGTTCAAACTGTTGAAGAAACACCGCATGTAGTGTTTGATGAAAATGATTTCTCTAACAAAGTGATGAATGATGACAGGGAGCCATCTAATGAGGGAGATTTCTTGGAGAGAATTGAAGAAGAAGAGATGCAGCCAGCTGCTCAACCAGAAAACTCACAGCAGGAAGGAGCAGCTGAGGTAGGTGAACCCTCAGGTGAGATAATATTTCACAAAGACCACCCTAGTGAAAATGTCATAGGCAATTTGCATGATCCTCCTAGGACAAGGTCTCATTTTAGAATTATCCAAGAACAGGACTTAGCTGCATTGGTATCTCAGGTGGAACCCAAATCTGTGGAAGAAGTCTTAAAACATGAATCTTGGGTATCCGCCATGTGTGAGGAATTAAATCAATTAGAGAAAAATATTGTATGGGAACTAGTTCCCAGACCTGATAACACTCATGTCATTAGCACTAAATGAGTTTTCAAGAATAAAGTTGATGAGAATGGAGCTATTTCTAGAAACAAAGCAAGACTTGTAGCTCAAGGCTACAGTCAAGAATTTGGTGTGGATTTTGAGGAATCCTATGCCCCAGTGGCTAGGATGGAAGCTATAAGAATTCTGCTTGCATTTGCATGCTCTAGGAACATTCGGCTGCAGCAGATGGATGTCAAAAGCGCATTCTTAAATGGGTTATTGAAGGAAGAAGTTTATGTTGAACAACCTCCAGGTTTTAATTTCTCTGTTCAGCCTAACATGGTTTTTAGGTTGAATAAAGCCCTCTATGGATTGAAGTAGGCTCCCCGAGCCTGGTATGAGAGACTTTCTGAATTCCTCTTGAGTAAGGGCTACACTCGAGGTAAGGTTGATCAAACCCTCTTCACCAAAAATCTCAGAAAGGATTTAATAGTGGTCCAGGTATATGTTGATGATATCATCTTCGGATCTAACAATTCAAAATTGTGTAAAGAATGTTCTGAATCTATGTCTCATGAATTTGAAATGAGTTTAGTTGGCGAACTAAAGTATTTTCTTGGGCTGCAGGTCAAACGGATGGAGGATGGTTGTTTCTTAAATCAAACCAAGTATACTCTGGAGATGCTGAAAAGGTTTGGAATGACCAATCTCAAGACTATCTCAACACCCATGGGCACCAACTCCTCACTGGATTCAGATGAAAAAGGTAAAGAGGTGGATGCTAAACTATATAGAGGTATGATCGGTTCACTCCTCTACTTAACAGCATCCAGGCCTGGCATTCAATTTAGTGTAGGGATGTGTGCCAGATACCAGGCTAGGCCTACTGAATTGCATTTGGGAGCTGTAAAAAGAATCTTTAGATACTTATCTGCTACCCATGATCTAGGTCTTTGGTATCCTGCATCATGTAGTTTAGATCTCATTGCATATACAGATGCAGATTATGCAGGATGTAAATTGGACAGGAAAAGTACTAGTGGTCACTGCGAATTTTTAGGAGGATGCCTAGTCTCTTGGGGATCCAAGAAGCAACACTCTGTGGCTCTTTCTACTGCTGAAGCTGAGTATGTGGCAGCAGGGAGCTGTGGCACACAGGTTATATGGATAAAACACCAGCTTCTGGATTACTCAGTTGAGCTAGGTTGCACTTCCATCTTTTGTGACAATACTAGTGTAATAAATATTGCAAAGAATCCTGTACTTCATTCTCGAACTAAACACATCGAAATCAGACATCATTTTATTCGAGATGAAGTAGCTAGGAAGACCTTTGAGTTGATCGATGTTGGCACTAACTCACAAATTACAGATATTTTCACTAAGCCACTGGATACTGACAAATTTAGCACATTGCGCAGAGAATTAGGTATTTACAGAATTTCATGATTGCATAATTGATCTCTGAATAATCTGTCATGTGTTCTGGTGCTCATCTATACTCATTGTCTGTTGCTGAAAATAACCTCATGTTAAGTGTTAGCTGATTCACTCGTATTGATTGATATCACTTTGTTTTCTTTAAGGTGTTCTGAGGTTTGTCTTGGTTAAGTCTGAGTTGGAGTCAAGGTCTCAGGGGGAGCTAGTTTAATAATAGGTGTCATGCTCTTTTGGCCAAATCTGAACATACTTTGAACGGATTTTTGCTGACCTTATAAGAGAATTAGGTTGAGTAGGTGTATAAAAGAAATCCTTGAATGTTTTATCCTTTAAGACTGTTCACCTAATTTCTTGTTGGTTTTTCAGCTGTTAGTCCCACTGAGATCAAAATCTGAATTCAAGAATATCTTCCTACATTGTAACTGACTTCTGATCTGGCCAGTACAGCATACCTACTTAGTCTAGTTAAGTCTGAAATGAGGTATAAAGTGTGTTAGTCTGAAAAACTTTGGAGCTGGTGTATTGTTCTCAAACTGAATCAAAACTAATTTACAAGGTTTCAAGTGCAGTTTAATGAGAAAAAATATTTCATGAAAGAAGTTTTAACAATCATGCTAACTGTTCATTGAGAAACTGGGACTTTCATCAATGAAGTGAAAGCATCCCATGTCATGAGATGGCAGTATAAATCAGGTTTAATTAGCTATCTTGATCATACAGAGCTATGGTACATATCTGGTTAGTAACTGGGGTGTCTGGCCTCTGGTAAAGGTGTCACCCTAATGTCAACACCAGTTAGACTACTATCTCTGTCCTCTTGTCAGAAGGGGTAATGTGGTCTTGCCACCAAGTAACTGGGGATTCCTGCCTCTAAACAAGGTGTCTCCCTAATGTCAAAGGTGTACTTGACAGATTTATCTTTGATATTGACCATCTTTGAAATTTTTTTTTTCCTCTTGGTATCAAGATCCTGTTCACTTGGCATATAGTTCTTGGTTTGTTTGTTTTCAATACCACAAATCTTTATTTTCCTGACTTCCTTGCTTTATACTCTCTGAGTAAAGACTTACTCTGACCATACTGGTATCTTGTACCTTACTTGCTTAGAATCTGATTTTATGTATGAAGCGGATCTTTATTCACCATTTTGCACACAGTCTGACTAACTGATCTTCAAAATCCTCACATTAAATTAGTGGCTTTCTTAATTGCCTAAACATCTCAATAACTTTCCTTTATCAGCCATACTCTCTCTTGTTTTCTCTCCACTGTCAGCAATTTTCTTTTCGTGATATCTTCAGACCTGCCCCTAATTTTAATGATGTCAAAGGGGGAGAGATGTCTTGCTTGTGTGTGTTTTGCTGACGGGGGGAGCGAAAGATAAGTGCCCTGAGTTATCTAGTCATAGGATAGCAGTTGTTGTGTTCAGGGGGAGTTTTTGGGAGTCGTCAGAGGAGGCGAGTGTGTTGTGTGTCTGCATTACTTATCTTCACATAATCTCATTGCACTTCATCTTTGATTATTTAATATAGTGTTGCCATCATCAAAAAGGGGGAGATTGTTGGATTTTTGTGACTTCCCTAGTGTTTTGATGATGAGCATCACTATGTTAAATATTGTCATTTTAATCAGATTTCTTGTGTAATGTTATGCATTTGAAATCTCCATGATTAACAGGAAAACTACTATGAGGTAGTACCTTGTATGTCAGTACTGTTCCTTTCATACTTCGTGTTGTTTGTGTTTACTACACTTCGTGTTGTCCTGCTGTACGTCGTGTTGTTCCAACTATGTTGTTGATTGTCTTCATGCTGTTTACTGAAGCAGCTCGATTCGTTCTGATTGTCTTCATGTCGGTATTTGTTCCATAGCATGCTGAATACTCCAGCACCTCGTGTCGTTGCTTCAACTATTTAGTTGCTCATCTCGAGTCATCCTTTTTATTTTTGCTATTGTGTTTTTGTGTCATTTACTGTAGTTACTCGAGTCATTTCACTGCTTTCACAGTTTTGTCACGTGTCGTTGTAGCCGGTTATGTCTTCTGTCCTCGTGTTGTTTTTCCTAGACCCTGTGTCCTTTTTGCTTTGTGACCACACTTCGTGTCGGTTTCTATTTTCATCTTCAGGTTGTTTTCAGTCCGTGTCGTCCTCGTTTACGAGTCGTTTTCCTATGTCTTCAAGTCATGTTAGTGTAAAGTGTCGTTTCACTTCGTGCCGTTCCCGTTGCTGTTTGATACCTCGTGTTATCTTGTGTGTTTGTGTCTTCGTGTTATCTTTTGTGCTTGTGTCTTCGTGTTATTTTTTGCATTTGAGTCTTCTTGTTACTTTTGTGTTTTGTGTCTTAGTGTTGTTTTTAATGTCTTCGTGTTGCTGTAGTCATCTGACCTCGTGTCATTCTTTCTTTATTTCGTGCTGTAGTCATCTTGTATATCTCGTGTCGTTCTCAGTATAGTGCATCTCGTATTGCTATTACATACCTCATGCAGCTTTAGTTTTTGTGGCCCTGAGTTTTAATGGTTTTTATTTCTTTGCTGGAGAAGAAGAAAACCAAAAGGAAGAAGGTGGTCTGAGGAAGAATATTCCCCGGCGTCTGGGCTGCACGTGATCCAATACTCAAGGAACTAATGCTATAAGGGCACGTGGCAAGAAGGTTCTGGATCAAGCGCGGAAGCACACGCCTTGCATGAACCTTCCTGATCGCTTATAAAAGCATTGCCTCACCATCTACGAAGAAGTGAGAGCTCCAAGATTACAGGAAAGAAATTTGAGTGAGAGCAGACGAGAAGGAGCCTCCCTGAGAAACTAGAGTGATCCAGTTGAGAGAGAGAAGAGAGAGTAGAAGAGTGATCAGAAGATGGGTATTGACTTACGGATCAAATCCGAAGTCTGCTGCTCAGTTTGAGCTACATTGTTTCCAGTTTATGAAATTTCACTTCCGTCTTTATTGTTTTCATTTTTTTCTGTCTTTTCTTTCTTGATTGAAAGTTATCTGTGTTACCTCCTGGTGTTCAGGGGAAGAGAGAGACGTGTTCTCTCTGGTTCACTTGCAACAGAGGTTGCAGTATTGTTCCCTCTCGTAGAAGAGGTGTTCCCTCTAGGCTTCAGAGGAAGAGAGACCTTGGTCTCTGGTTCTAGTGACTGCAGATCACTAGTGTTCCCTCCGGTTGGAGGAAGAGGAACTTGTTTCCTAGTTTCTAGGGACTTGGCGTCCTTAGGGTTCCCTCCGGGTGTGGAGGAAGAGGGGAGGGTGTTCCCCTGGTGAAGCTGTGAATCAGCCGTTGTCGCAGACTGAGTCTGCTTTGCTAGCAGGTGCTAGTGGAAGTCTCACTTCGATTTGAAGTGAGGGGTGGACGTAGGCAGACTGGAGGTCTGACCAAACCACCTTAAAAACCTCTGAGTACTCGTGTGATTGTCTGTGATGTTTTTGTAGTGTGCCTTCTATCCACTCGAGCTATTGTCCGCACTGCATTTTTTTGTGGGTTCAACTCCGAGATTGCTTGTTTTAAGTGAATCATTCTTCAGTATTTTTTAATCGGTTGAGAACAGTGATCTATTCATCCCCTCCCCTTCTAGATCACGTGATATTTCTCATATCAGTCAGTTCTCCGACGAGTTGGGGAAGGGGGTGGGTGGAGTTATGGAGGGGAGAAAAGAAGGTGAGGAAATGGCTAGGGTTAGTTGCAAAGAGAGGGATGGAGGGTGGGAAGAAGGAGGGCGTTGGATATTTCCAAAACGGTCTTTGAAAAAGTTAATTTCTTTCCATTTGGGGTTAAATAAAAAAATTATTTTCGATCCACTACGGCACGGTAGCATACCATACCATGCCGGACATTACCAAGCTAGTATGAACGGTCCAGTAAATCTTGCTCATAATAGATGAATAATAAAATTTTATTTTCATGGAACTTATGGAAAATAATCGTAATCTGTAATGAAGAAAACCGTACTGCATTACTAGATCACTCAACTCATCCACACTCAATCATAGTTGAGAAATAAAAAGATTGGTCCGCACCAAAATATCAAATAAACAAATAAAAGTCATCATGCAACTCAAAAATAATAATTACATTGTTACACAATTATGGGTTACAAAAATTATTTTTCATATCATCATCATCATGATCATCAGAACCTTATCCCAATTATTTGGGGTTGACTACATGAATCTTGTTCCACTAAAGATTTTTATCAAGTGTTATATTCATATTTAAACCCAAGAATAAAAATTATTTTTCACAATGCCCACTTTATTTTTAATTCAATGATGTATCTAAAAGTCAAACGAAAGACGTACGAGCACTCAAGGTTTTAAATATTGCAACTTGCAACCAGGAAAAATCACTTGCATGACCCAATTCCTTTGCGAACTCCTCAACTATCCTAGTTGGTGCCCTTACTTTTAGCATCGTCTCTTTTGTACTCATCTGTTGGATTTGACATAGCAATAATGTTGGCCCAGACTATGAGTAAACAAGAAGGGGGAGGGTTTAATTGTTTACCCTCAAATCACACGGACAACCGAAACTATTACTATGTGGTTCAAATAAATTTACGAATCAAGCAAATTGATGAAGCAAGGTTCTCTCCACTCAACGTTCACAAATTCACACTCAAGAAGATATCCAACAAACACAAGATAATCAAACAACCAAGGAGTGCGCAAGAAATTTTTAAGGTGGTTCGGCAAGACCTATATGTCTACCTACGTCCACGTCTCACCAACTTGGTGAGGCTTCACACACTTCAAACGAAGCAAATCGGAGAAGAAATCTCCTACACACCATAGAGACGACGTCTCCTACACACTCACACGCTACAAAACATAGCAAAACTCAACACGCTACACAAATTGCAGTACAACGTCCACACAACACTGCTCACACACAGCTCAAGCACACACAACAAGATATCGACTAGAATATTCAAAGGATATATGATCGCCCAAAAATTAAACTCAGATGAACTTAAGGAAAGGGTATAAATTCTTCTCCTCATGAAGATGAACTTGTTGCATAGCTTTTCTTTGGATTTCGGAGTGATGAGACTCGGATCCAGCACTTTGCTCTTGAAACCACGATCCTTCGACTTCGTTGATGACGCTCCGGCTTCAATAGATGATGTAGATGATCGTTCCGCTCATAGATCCTTGATCTTCTTGGTTGAAATCAAGAGAGGAAGGGGTAGAGTGCTCTCCACGTCTATCTTCTCCACCTTCTTCCTGCACAAGAAAACACAAAACCCTTAGATAAATCTCCCAAATTTGCAACATTTGTATATATACCAAAGAGAGGGGCTAAAAGATATGGGTGCCCCTTCTAGAATGGTCTAAGAGCCTCCCCACAAGGTTAGAATAGAAGTGGGGGCAATTAGGTAAAGTTTCCAAGCCTTAAAAATGGATTAAAAATAATTTCACAAACTCCGTCCGGAAGGGGTCGACCCCCATCGGTCGACCCCTGAGCAAATATGGCTTAGAAGATGACCAAACAGAGGCTCGGGCAGAGGGGGTCGACCCTATGGGTTGACCCCTGTGCATTTTGTGCATAGGCCAGCCATAACAGAGGCATTGACACTGGGGGTCGACCCTATGGGTCGACCCATACACCTTCACCCATTTACCACTTCCAGCCAGCCCTCAATTCAATGAGGGTCGACCCATGCCTAATTTGATCAAAAACCAACATAGCCCTGCAAAAACACAAAGAATACCACATTAGTATGAGCATTAAGATCAAATAACCCTCTCCTTTGTAACCAGTATTTGTTAAATGAAAATGCACAAGCTCACTACATCAAGCCTCACAAAACACTGAACTATAATCCAAGATTGAGAAACATGCAATTCAAGCTAGAACACAATGATCCCCATTTACATGCCATGACCTCAAGAGTGAAATTTTGAGTTCAAAACATAGAAGTCTTGCACGATCACAAGTCTATCAAATTAGCATTTTACAGACACCATGCAAGTCTACCTGTATTGCCAATTCAAAAAGATGAATAAAACTAATGCTAAGACACACATGTTTTACGATCATTAAAACTAATGTTCCCAAAATCAATTAGGGAGTCCAACAATCTTCTCCTTTTTGATGAT
The DNA here is from genome assembly GCA_022559845.1 of Amorphophallus konjac. Lineage (NCBI taxonomy): Eukaryota > Viridiplantae > Streptophyta > Magnoliopsida > Alismatales > Araceae > Amorphophallus > Amorphophallus konjac. The sequence continues at coordinate 229,665,588 of CM040120.1, forward strand.
GACAAAATATTGTGTGCTTATTCATGAGCTACCAAAAACCAACATCTCTGAAAAGCAATCAGAAGTTCGTGTTTGAAACCTAACTTGCGTATGCACAAGTATTAACATTGAAAATTTTGAATTTAAACAACTCAACTTATATATAGTTATGCAGGAGTTAATTTCAAACTTTATTCTTCATATGTACAAATTGTTCAAAATGATACAGTTCAAGATATACACTGTAGCATCCCGTATAAATATATATATATATATATATATATATTTATTAATAATATTTCCCAAAAAAATATATTAGATAAACTCTAGATTAAGTAAGAAGTTGGAACACGTAGTTATCATATGTAAAGAGTATTCACTTAACAAGTGGCTTCTTAGTGTAGTTGGTTAAATAACTTGTCTTTCAACCCAATGACCAGGGTTCAAATCCTAGCATTTACATTACTTTTTGTGCCAAATAATTATATACGATAGGCTAGCAATACACGACCCGCCTCCTGGCTTGTGATTTTTTTGACAAACCTGTGTGTCCTTTTCATACGTGAATAGTATCACTTTTTATTTAAAAAGAATTTTTCAAAAAAAATTATATATAAAAATAGAGAAAAATATAAGGATCTTATCCATGAAATTTCATTAACTAACTTCATCAAATTTTAAAGATAAAAATCATAAAAGTTAAGTGGGAAGTTTAAAATAAATAAACCACCCTCTCATAGGAGCTACAATCCACCAGACAACCTTTCGATTTCCTTATCCCCAACGGCCTGTATAAGCTGGCATCCCACTGAGATCCGATTTTCACGGATCTTGTTTCCCCTCTTGCCAACTCAAACCTTATATTATACTCATAACGAAGCAAACCTTCGTTGGCTAGAAGGCTTGCTGTTGAGAAGGGGAGACACTTCTGAAGGGTTGCAGAGAAGGGAAGAGTTGCTTCTTCCATTTGCTACAACTACTGCCACTTCACAGAGGTAGGTGTTCTCAACTTTTAACTAAACTAATAGCTAATCTAGGATGATTAGTCTAGGCATATAGTCTTAGGCTCATTTCCATGCGATATTTAGTGTTTATAAAGCATGTATTAGCTTCATACTTAAGATGATTAGCATGTATTAGTCTCATACCTAAGATAATTAGCATGTATTAGTCTTATACCGAGAGTAATTAAGTAAGTATTAGCAAGTATTAGTTTCATACCTAGAATAATTAGCATGTGTTAGCTTAAATCTAAGATGATTAGCATGTATTAGCCTCATACCTAAGATAATTAGCATATATTAGCCTTATACCCAGAATAATTAGCAAGTATTAGCAAGTGTTAGCAAGTATTAGTCTCATACCTAGAATAATTAGCATGTGTTAGCTTAAATCTAGGACGATTAGTATGTAATAACTTCATACCTAAGATAATTAGCATGTATTAGCCTTATACCCAGAATAATTAAGTAAGCATCAGCAAGTATTAGCAAGTATTAGTCTCATACCTAGAATAATTAGCATGTGTTAGCTTAAATCTAGGATGATTAGCATATATTAGCATCATACCTAAGATAATTAGCATGTACTAGCCTTATACCCAAGATGATTATCATTAATTAGCATGTATTAGCTTCAATCTAGGGTAGTTGGCATGTATTAGCTTCATATCCATATGATATTTCCGTGTAACGTAAGTTTTATCATGCTTTTACGTAACCTATTAGTTTAGCTATTAACTAACCTGTTAACATACCAAATTAACATGTTAGTTGATTTACTAACTAATTAGCATACCTAATTAATATGGTAGGTAGCCTATCTAGAAACCTTGTCTCCATTTAGTTCCTTTAAAAATAAAAATTAGTATGATACGTCATGTTAAAAATATGATATTTAAGCAACTAAAACATGAAATGAGTGCATGAATAAAGATCTATAATCCTTACAATTTTCTCTATCTATCCATGTCATCAGTTTTACCTAAATCAACTTAAATCAAAGGTTAATACCTTAGCTTAATCAAAGATTAATACCTTAAGCCATTTTGAGCAAATATGAACTGATGAGTCGACCCTGCCAGTTCATCGCGTTGATGCGATGAACTGATGAGTCGGCCCTGTGAACTGAAAATGAACTGATGAGTCGACCCTGTGAATTGGAAATGAACTGATGAGTCGACCCTGCCAGTTCATCGCGTTGACACGATGAATTGATGAGTCGACCCTGTGAACTGGAAATGAACTGATGAGACGACCCTACCAGTTCATCGCGTTGACGCGATGAACTGATGAGTCGACCCTGTGAACTGGAAATGAACTGATGAGTCGACCTTGTGAACTGATGAGTCGACCCTGTGAACTGGTGAATTGATGAGTCGACCCTGTGAACTGATGAGTCGACCCAGCCTGTTCGCAGGGTTGACGCGATGAACTGCAGGGTTGACGCGATGAACTACTGAGTCGACACAGCCGGCTCATTACGTTAACCTGATTGTTAGGCCTTCTCTTTTGCTATCTCCACTGATAGATGGCAGCCTGAGAAGTGATATTTAACTCCTGACAGGGTCCTCTAAACCCTGTATAGTTCCCAGGAAGGGCATCCCACGGTGAGGTTGTCGTTTCTAAAATTGTCAGGTGGCCCATATGGCACCTCTCTTATCTAGTTTTTTCCGTGTATCAAACGTTACTTGTTTCCACTCCTAGTTCATCCCTACACATCAATGCGCCCTTGGACTCCATTCCATAATTCCACCTTATATATCATACTGGTCAAACCTTGAAATTCCATATTGGCTATAAATAAGAGTGGATGTCAACAAACATGATAAATGTTGTGCATATAGGGCCCGGTCTGGTCCTGGGGGGAGCACCCGAAGGTACTTGTGCCCATGGGAGTTTATTGACCACGGTGTTTGGCATTACACCGGAGTACTTGCTTGCTAGGCTTTAGGCATTCCACTCATTCTCGTGATATTACTTGATTGATTTGACTTGAGACCCGCAGAAGGGTAAAGTTTTGCTTGAATGAAATTGATAAATAGCCAATTCCAATTTTACATGCTTGAATTTATATTACTTTCTATTACTTGCTTGACATGAGTTCTTACTTTCGTAGAAAGATTTCGTTAATTCCAGTTATTACTTGCTTGAATCTCTTGCTATTGCTGCATTGAAGTTGGAATCCTTATACTCTCACTTGTTATTCCTTCACTGCTCTTGTCGATTTTTACAATCCTTGATATCTACTCATCTACATGCATAGTTTTACTGACATTAATTGAACTTATAAACCACTTAAAGCCTGTTAAATCTTGAGATGTAATTCCTACGGAGCGATTCGCTCATCTAGTTATTTTCTAAAATTTTCAGGTAATTTGGATGCCAACCAACACTCGGAAGGGAATGAGACTGAGTGATGAGTGTTAGAGTGAAGTTATCAAATTGTCATATCCCTTTTGTTATTGTATTAGTTCACTTATGTCAGTTGTATCAATTCATCTATGTCATTTGTATTAGTCAACTTGATTAGAACTGCTCAAGATTTGAAGCCTAGTCGTTGGACTCTGGGAACACATGTAATTATCCTTTGATTAATTGTGACAATTGTCAGCTCGTACTATTTGTATTAAATTTCGAGTTAAATCTTAGTTATTTGCGCACTCTGATATGTACATGATTGACATGATCTGTATAGACGCGTCACGCCTCCGGGTAATCTTCCGCGCTCGGGGCGTGACAGTCTTCGTGGTATCAGAGCCTAGGTTTTCAAACCTAGGGAACTAGAAAAAAAAATAAATGGTTAGAAATTGAAATATAAGTAAAAACTTGAGTCCAAGGATAGGTAAAAACCTAAGTCCAGGGTTAGAGAAGTCTAAGGATATACGTAGACCTTACCTGGTGTGATGGATAGAGCCATGGGTTAAGATTTCTAATGACTTTACCCTTATAAGTAAAAACCGACCCTTATCTTACTTAAACACTCTAAACATTTTTGTAGGATCATGACTGCTGAAAGAACACAATGGCGCGAGATGCAGCGCACCGTGCAGGGCCTTACACAGGCACTACAGCAAGTGGCCCAAGGCGGAGCTAACCGTGTAGTGGGTGACCTCCACAGGAGTTTCCGTAACATGAACCCACCAAGGTTCACAGGTTCGTCCGACCCCGAGGATGCCGAGAATTGGCTAAAGGAGATGGAACGAATCTTCCGTGTAATGCAATGCACGGACGAGGAGAAAGTTTTACTAGCTGTATTCCAACTTGAGCGGGACGCTCGATGCTGGTGGGAATCCATAGAAGCAACACTGCCAGAATACCATGTTACATGGGATGAATTCACGGAGCATTTCAACAACAAGTACTTCTCTGATCATATCCAGGAAAAGAAGGCCACGGAATTCGCCGTTCTAAAACAACGGGGCTTGAAAGTGGCCGAGTATGAGGCCCAGTTCTCCAGATTGTCTAGGTATGCACCCCACTTGGTGTGTACAGAAAAGATGAAGGCGAGAAGATTCCTCAACGGGCTTCGGCCCCATTATATCACACAACTTGCCCCGATGGACATCCAAGTCTATTCGGAGATGGTTCGGCGTGCTCAACTGCTGGAAGATGTCACCGAATTATCTGAGAGAATCCGAGGAAGAGACAAGAAGGAACCCGTTACAAGTCCAGGAAAATTCAAACAATCCTTCAACAAAAAGTGATTCTTCATGGGAGGGGAGCCCTCCAAGGCAAAGAAATTCCAGAAGAATGACAGGCCATTCTCCACCACCACACCATCAAAGGAGCTTTGCAAGTATTGTGATAAAGCTGGTCATAAGACCGAGGAATGCTGGAGAAAGTTAGGAGCTTGCCTTCGATGTGGGAGTCGAGAGCATCGGATTCTAGACTGCCCACTGATGAAGGAGCAGGACATCAAAGACGAGAAGCGTCCGGTAAAGAAACAAGGCCGTCTGCAAGCTCTCCGAGAGACAGAAACCACTGAAGGTGGAATTATGGAAGGTACTCTCACTATTTGTTCAAAAATTGCTCAAGTGTTATTCGATACCGGAGCAACTCATTCATTCGTTTCCAAGAACTTTGCTGCTTCATTTTCTAAGAAACATGAATTGTTAGATTTGGTCATATCTACACCTCTTGGGAATGAGTCTGATATCACTTATCACTATCCAAACTGTGAAGTGATGATTATGGGAAATAATTTACCTGCTGACCTGATATGTCTAGATATGAAGGGTTATGACGTCATACTAGGTGCCGACTGACTATCCACATACCAAGCAACTGTAGATTGCCGGCATGGCAAGGTAACTTTCGTAGATTTCCCAGAGCTAGTTTACAATAGCCCTCGGAGTAAATCACTTCTTATATCGACACTCCGAGCTAGTAAACTTATGAATAAGGGATGCATGACTTTCATAGCATTCGTGACTGCCACGGAAGTCGAGAAGGTTAAACTTAAAGACATCCGTGTAATTCGGGATTTTCCTGATGTTTTTCCAAAAGATTTAACCCGCTTACCCCGGGAAAGGGAAGTGTCGTTCACAATTGACCTTGTCCCTGGTGCTCGTCCTATTTCCAGGGCACCATACAGAATGTCCCCTGCTGAGCTGAAGGAACTAAAAGAGCAGCTAATGGAGTTATTGAACAAGGGTTTCATCAGGCCGAGTACTTCCCCATGGGGAGCACCCGTGCTATTCGTCAAAAAGAAGGACGGATCGATGAGATTATGCATAGATTATCGACAGCTAAATCACCTTACAATCAAGAACAAGTATCCACTGCCAAGGATTGATGAGCTGTTCGATCAACTATTTGGAGCTTTATATTTCTCCAAGATTGATCTTCGTTCTGGTTACCACCAATTGAAGATCAAAGAAGAAGATATTCATAAAACTGCATTCCGAAGCAGGTATGTGCATTATGAATTTACTGTTATGCCTTTCGGACTAACAAATACCCCCGCAACTTTTATGCAGTTAATGAACAGCATATTCAGGCCCTATTTAAACCAATTTATTGTGGTCTTTATTGATGACATTCTGATCTATTCAAAGACCGAAGAGGATCATGAAGAACACCTCAAGAAGGCATTGCAGCTATTAAGGGGAAACAAGCTATATGCCAAATTCAGCAAATGCGAGTTTTGGCTCGAGGAAGTATCCTTCTTAGGCCATATCATTTCGAAGAGCGGAATTGCTGTTGACCCATCAAAGGTCGAAGCCGTGAAGAACTGGGAACGACCCATAAATGTAACTGAGATTCGGAGCTTCTTGGGTCTAGCTGGTTACTACCGACGTTTTATAAAGGACTTCTCCAAAATTGTTGTTCCCCTGACCAGGTTAACCCGCAAGGAAGTGCCTTATGAGTGGAAGGAAGACTGTGTAAAGAGTTTTCAAACTTTGAAGGATCTCTTGACCACTGCTCCAGTCTTATCATTACCAATGGAAGGAGAAAAATACGAGGTATATACCGATGCTTCTGGTATTGGCCTCGGATGTGTATTGATGCAGAATGGGAGAGTCATTGCATACTCTTCCCGACAATTGAAGAAACATGAAGAGAACTACCCAGTTCACGACTTAGAACTGGCCGCAGTAGTATTCACTTTAAAGATCTGGAGGCACTATCTCTACGGAGAACAATTCACTGTGTACTCCGATCATAAAAGCCTCAAGTACTTATTCTCCCAAAAGGAGCTGAACATGCGGCAAAGGCGTTGGCTCGAGTATCTCAAGGATTTCGACTTCACTATACAGTACCATCCTAGTAAGGGTAATTCCGTAGCTGATGCCCTTAGTCGAAAGTCGAGAACAATATTGGCCAACTGCATGATACAAGAATGGAAACTGCTGGAGAAATTCTCTGAGCTTGATATCAGCACAGATGAGAAGAACATATGTATTATTCTATCTCATATGAGCCTACATCCAGATTTGCTACATGAAATCAAGAAGTTACAAGAAGAGGATCCCTCGCTAGTGGAGATAAAGAGCAAGCTGGACGAGAGACTGGATTTCAAGCTGGCACCTGATGGCAGATTACTATTTCATGAACGGACATGTGTGCCCGACTGTCCCGAATTGAAGAAGAAGATTCTTGAAGAAGCTCATAGATCAAGGTACACAATCCACCCTGGAGCCACTAAGATGTACCAAGACTTGAAAAGAACTTTCTGGTGGTCTAACATGAAAAGGGAGGTAGCAGACTTTGTGTCTCGTTGCCTCACATGCCAACAAGTGAAGGCGGAACATCAAAAACCCGCCGGAAAGCTACATCTGCTGGATATTCCCAAGTGGAAGTGGGAAAACATTGGCATGGACTTTATCATGGGTTTGCCCAAGTCTAGGGGCGGATGCGATGGAATTTGGGTAATTATCGACCGGTTAACTAAATCGGCCCATTTCTTACCCATCAAAAGTCGATGGTCAGTCGACGTACTTGCTGCCCTGTATATGAAGGAAATGGTTAGATTACATGGAGTTCCCGTCTCGATCGTATCTGACCGAGACCCGCGCTTCACCTCTTATTTCTGGAAGAGCCTGCAACACTCCTTGGGGACGAGACTCAACTACAACACTGCTTTTCATCCCCAAACAGATGGATAGACCGAGAGGACTAATCAAGTTGTGGAAGATATGTTAAGGGCATGCATTATAGACTTCGGTGGTAGTTTGAATGACCACTTACCACTAGCCGAATTTACATATAACAACAGCTATCAAGCCAGCATACAAATGGCACCTTTTGAGGCATTATATGGCAGGAGTTGCCGATCTCCCATATGCTGGGATGAAGTCGGTGAAAAACAAATTCTAAGTCCTGACATGGTGCGAGATTCTACCGAGAAGATACAACTCATTAGAGAAAGGTTAATGACAGCACAGTCCAGGCAGAAATCTTATGCCGATAACAGAAGGCGAGACCTGAATTTCAAGTCGGAGATCATGTTTTCCTCAAGGTATCTCCCGGCCGAGGCATTAGAAGATTCGGTGTTAAAGGCAAATTAACACCAAGGTTTATCGGTCCACTCGAAGTACTGGAAAGGGTAGGCGAAGTGGCTTATCGTATCGCCCTACCTCCACAACTGTCAGAAGTGCACAACGTATTTCATGTTTCTATGCTAAAGAAATATGTGCACGATTTCTCACACGTCATCGATCACACTGACTTGGTGATACAGAAGGACCTCACCTATGAGCAAAGGCCAGTAAAGATCCTCGACTAAGAACTCCGAGTTCTAAGGAACAAGACGATCCCTATGGTAAAAATTCAATGGAATCGATGCTTAGAACAAGAAGCTACGTGGGAAACCGAGGAGTCTATGAGAAGGAGATTTCCAGAATTATTCTACTCCGTAAGTAATTCTCACCCTCCTTGTCTCTGTATAATGTAATTGAATTTGGGGACCAAATTCTTTTAAGTGGGGGAGGGTGTAGCATCCCGTATAAATATATATATATATATATTTATTTATTAATAATATTTCTCAAAAAAATATATTAGATAAACTCTAGATTAAGTAAGAAGTTGGAACACGTAGTTATCATATGTAAAGAGTATTCACTTAACAAGTGGCTTCCTAGTGTAGTTGGTTGAGTAACTTGTCTTTCAACCCAATGACTAGGGTTCAAATCCTAGCATCCAAAATTTACTTTTTTGTGCCAAATAATTATATACGATAGGCTAGCAATACACGACCCCCCTCCAGGCTTGTGATTTTTTTGACAAACCTGCGTTGGCATCTGTCCTTTTCATACGTGAATAGTGCCATGAATAGTATCACTTTTTATTTAAATTTTTTTTAAAAAAAATTATATGTAAAAATAGAGAAAAATATAAGGATCTTATCCATGAAATTTCATTAACTAACTCCATCAAATTTTAAAGATAAAAATCATGAAAGTTAAGTGGGAAGTTTAAAATAAATAAACCACCCTCTCATAGGAGCTACAATCCACCAGACAACCTTTCGATTTCCTTATCCCCAACAGCCTGTATAAGCTGGCATCCCACTGAGATCCGATTTTCACGGATCTTGTTTCCCCTCTTGCCAACTCAAACCTTATATTATACTCCTAACGAAGCAAACCTTCGTTGGCTAGAAGGCTTGCTGTTGAGAAGGGAGACACTTCTGAAGGGTTGCAGAGAAGGGAAGAGTTGCTTCTTCCATTTGCTAGAACTACTGCCACTTCACAGAGGTAGGTGTTCTCAACTTTTAACTAAACTAATAGCTAATCTAGGATGATTAGTCTAGGCATTTAGTCTTAGGCTCATTTCCATACGATATTTAGTGTTTATAAAACATGTATTAGCTTCATACTTTAGATGATTAGCATGTATTAGCCTTATACCTAAGATAATTAGCATGTATTAGTCTTATACCCAGAATAATTAAGTAAGTATTAGCAAGTATTAGTTTCATACCTAGAATAATTAGTATGTGTTAGCTTAAATCTAGGATGATTAGCATGTATTAGCCTCATACCTAAGATAATTAGCATGTATTAGCCTTATACCCAGAATAATTAGCAAGTATTAGCAAGTGTTAGCAAGTATTAGTCTCATACCTAGAACAATTAACATGTGTTAGCTTAAATCTAGGACGATTAGTATGTACTAACTTCATACTTAAGAAAATTAGCATGTATTAGCCTTATACCCAGAATAATTAAGTAAGCATTAGCAAGTATTAGCAAGTATTAGTCTCATACCTAGAATAATTAGCATGTGTTAGCTTAAATCTAGGATGATTAGCATGTATTAGCATCGTACCTAAGATAATTAGCATGTACTAGCCTTATACCCAAGATGATTAGCATTAATTAGCATGTATTAGCTTCAATCTAGGGTAGTTGGCATGTATTAGCTTCATATCCATACGATATTTCCGTGTAACGTAAGTTTTATCGTGTTTTTACGTAATCTATTAGTTTAGCTATTAACTAACCTGTTAACATACCAAATTAACATGTTAGTTGATTTACTAACTAATTAGCATACCTAATTAATCTGGTAGGTAGCCTATCTAGAAACCTTGTCTCCATTTAGTTCCTTTAAAAATGAAAATTAGTATGATACGTCATGTTAAAAATATGATATTTAAGCAACTAAAGCATGAAATGAGTGCATAAATAAAGATCTATAATCCTTACAATTTTCTCTATCTATCCATGTCATCAGTTTTACCTAAATCAACTTAAATCAAAGGTTAATACCTTAGCTTAATCAAAGATTAATACCTTAAGCCATTTTGAGCAAATATGAACTGTTGAGTCGACCCTGCCAGTTCATCGCGTTGTCGCAATGAACTGATGAGTCGACCCTGTGAACTGGAAATGAACTGATGAGTCGACCCTGCCAGTTCATCGCGTTGACGCGATGAACTGATGAGTCGACCCTGTGAACTGGAAATGAACTGATGAGTCGACCCTGCCAGTTCATCGCGTTGACGCGATGAACTGATGAGTCAACCCTGTGAACTAGAAATGAACTGATGAGTCGACCCTGCCAGTTCATCGCGTTGACGCGATGAACTGATGAGTCGACCTTGTGAACTGGAAATGAACTGATGAGTCGACCCTGCCAGTTCATCGCGTTGACGCGATGAACTGATGAGTCGACGTTGTGAACTGGAAATGAACTGATGAGTCGACCCTGCCAGTTCATCGCGTTGACGTGATGAACTGATGAGTCGACCCTGTGAACTGGAAATGAACTGATGAGTCGACCCTGCCAGTTCATCGTGTTGACGCGATGAACTGATGAGTCGACCTTGTGAACTGGAAGTGAACTGATGAGTCGACCCTACCAGTTCATCGCGTTGACGCGATGAACTGATGAGTCGACCCTGTGAACTGGAAATGAACTGATGAGTCGAGCCTGCCAGTTCATCGTGTTGACGCGATGAACTGATGAGTCGACCTTGTGAACTGGAAATGAACTGATGAGTCGACCCTGTGAACTGATGAGTCGACCCTGTGAACTGATGAGTCGACCCTGTGAACTGATGAGTCGACCCATCCTGTTCGCAGGGTTGACGCGATGAACTGCAGGGTTGACGCGATGAACTACTGAGTCGACACAGCCGGCTCATTACGTTAACCTGATCGTTAGGCCTTCTCTTTTGCCATCTCCACTGATAGATGGCAGCCTGAGAAGTGATATTTAACTCCTGACAGGGTCCTCTAAACCCTGTATAGTTCCCAGGAAGGGCATCCCACAGTGAGGGTGTCGTTTCTAAAATTGTCAGGTGGCCCATAAGGCACCTCTCTTATCTAGTTTTTTCCGTGTATCAAACGTTACTGGTTTGCACTCCTAGTTCATCCCTACACATCAATGCGCCCTTGGACTCCATTCCATAATTCCACCTTATATATCATACTGGTCAAACCTTGAAATTCCATATTGGCTATAAATAAGAGTGGATGTCAACAAACATCATAAATGTTGTGCATATAGGGCCCGGTCTGGTCTTGGGGGGAGCACCCGAAGGTACTTGTGCCCATGGGAGTTTATTGACCACGGTGTTTGGCATTGCACCGGAGTACTTGCTTGCTAGGCTTTAGACATTCCATTAATTCTCGTGATATTACTTGATTGATTTGACTTGAGACCCGCAGAAGGGTAAAGTTTTGCTTGAATGAAATTGATAAATAGCCAATTCCAATTTTACATGCTTGAATTTATATTACTTTCTATTACTTGCTTGACATGAGTTCTTACTCTCTTGGAAAGATTTCGTTAATTCCAGTTATTACTTGCTTGAATCTCTTGCTATTGCTGCATTGAAGTTGGAATCCTTATACTCTCACTTGTTATTCCTTCACTGCTCTTGTCGATTTTTACAATCCTTGATATTTACTCATCTACATGCATAGTTTTACTGACATTAATTGAACTTGTAAACCACTTAAAGCCTGTTAAATCTTGAGATGTAATTCCTACTGAGCGATTCGCTCATCTAGTTGTTTTCTAATATTTTCAGGTAATTTGGATGCCAACCAACACTCGGAAGGGAATGAGACTGAGTGATGAGTGTTAGAGTGAAGTTATCAAATTGTCATGTCCCTTTTGTTATTGTATTAGTTCACTTATGTCAGTTGTATCAATTCATCTATGTCATTTGTATTAGTCAACTTGATTAGAACTGCTCAAGATTTGAAGCCTAGTCGTTGGACTCTGGGAACACATGTAATTGTCCTTTGATTAATTGTGACAATTGTCAGCTCGTACTATTTGTATTAAATTTCGAGTTAAATCTTAGTTATTTGCGCACTCTGATATTTACATGATTGACACGATCTATATAGACGCGTCACGCCTCCGGGTAATCTTCCGCGCTCGGGGCGTGACATGCACAATGTGAATGCTATACATGCCAGATATGCACAATAATACCATCTTCCAAATGCAAAGTGTATGCACTATGCACAATTTCATAGACTTGTAACTTCAAAGATTATGCACATGCTGTGTCAAAATGAGCACACTTACTATCTCTCCCCCTTTGTCATCAACGAAAACAAGACCAATGGGGGTTGTATGAACAAGCAAGCATGCATGCAAGCAAGTGAAATAAGTAGTATTAGTGGAAAACAATGTCATGTAAGGAATGGGATAAGAAAATTACAATTGATTGAGAAGCAAGATGTAAACATGAAGCAATAGTAAAAGAGTTGTGCATCCAAAAAGATAGGTACTGTAGAAACCACGAGATAAGACGAATTCATAGAGTACATTCATGACAATTAGTCCCAGAAGTGAATAAGTGAATGAATGAATAATGAACTTAAAAAATATATGGATATTTAGATGTTCTAAAGAGCACAAAAAGAATACTCTTCCTCTCTACACTTCCATGTAAGTTTATCGACTTTTAGTAGCTTCACACAACCCCTTTTGAACATTATTGTGGACTTCACCATTTGACACGAGTTTCCCCGTTTGTTTCAGTGGAGATTCCTGGTTACTACGATCCGTCGCTTGAGTTATTTTTATTGTAGAAGCTCACTTCACCTTTTGACGCGAGGCTTCTCATTTGTTTCAGTGGGGAGACCCGGTTACTTAGTTCCGTGGTCCACTTATTCAAATTTTTGATTAAGGGGCAAGCAACTTTTTTCTCACGATTATTCTCAATGGCCATGTAGAGATTTAAGTATATTGATAGTGTTAAGTAGAATATCCAAAATCCTTATTGATTAAAGTCATTAATTCTTATTATGTGCAATGTGTGGGGTAATTGTAATGAATGTAAAAGATGAATTTATTTATGCATGGCAATGTCTCCCCCTGAATGTATGCACACTTGAAAATGAATTCTCCCTCTTAGTGTATGTCATGTAACAGTCATGATCAAAATCACTGCAAAGTTATTTAGTCAAGAACTATAAGGCCTTAGAAGGTTGAATAAAATATTTGTACTCTATATACAATCATGCAAATAGAGAATACGTAATATATCCATGCAAGCTGATTTCTGGTACGAGACAGAGAACTTAGATCCGAAGATCACCTCACACGTAGTGAAAGCTTCCAGCTGGACATAATCCAACCTTCCACAAACACCATTTGATATACCAGAAAATCATGGCATTCAAGCACAGAGTTTATACATATATGTACAGACGGATGCAGATGAATGAACGATATAAGTGAAATCTGAAATCTATTCACAACTATATGCATAGGCATGTGCAAAAGATATTTGCAATGAAGATGAAATGAAATTTTTAACTATCCAACCTACAAATGCCAAGTTCTCTTCTTATGAATGAAAATGATTCAGAATTCAAAGGTTTAGTGAAGATATCAGTCAATTGATTTTTAATATCTACAAATGTCAATTCAAAATCACCTTTATTGATATGATCCTTTATGAAATGATGTCTTATTTCTATATGTTTATTCTAGAGTGTTGAACAAGATTTTTGGACAAATTTATTACAGAGGTATTATCACACAAAATTGGATTATTTTTCAATGAAATCCCAAAATCAATTACTTGTTGTTGGATCTAGAGTACCTGGGCCGCATAACTGCCTGCAGCCACATATTCGGCTTCAGCAGTTGATAGAGTCACACAATGTTATTTCTTAGAGGCCTATGAAACCATGTAGCCCCCTAGAAACATGCAATATCCACTTGTACTCTTACGATCCACTTTGCAACTAGCGTAATTAGAATCGGTATAAGCAACTAAATCAAATGAACCATACTTTGAAAACCACAAACCAAGATCAATAGTACCAATCAAATATCTAAAGTTTCTTTTAAGGGCTGACATGTGTGATTATTTTGAGCACACTTGAAATCTAGCACAAAGACAAACGCTAAATTGTATGTCAAGCCTAGTTGTAGTTAAATACAACAAAGACTCAATCATTCCCCTGAAAAGATTTTGATCAACATTCTTACCTTTTTCATCTTTGTCCAATTTTAGTGAGATGGACATTGGAGTGGGATGAGGTTTAGCACTTTCAAATTGAAATTTCTTGAGGATCTCTTGAATGTACTTCTTCTGGTTGATGAAGATACCATCTTCTAGTTGCTTGATCTGCAGTCCCAAGTAGAAGTTCAACTCTCCCATCAGGCTCATCTCGAACTCCCCCTGCATTAGATTTGCCAAATCTTCATTTTGTTGATTATTTGTGGCTCCAAAAATAATATCATCCACATAAACTTGAACAATGATCATATGTTCATCTGAAGTTTTTGTAATCAAGGTTTGGTCAATGTTACCTCTTTTGAAGCCATTTCTAATTAAAAAAGAACTTAACCTTTCATACCATGCTCCGAGGGCCTGTTTCAAATCATATAGTGCTTTATCCAATTTGTATACGTGGTCCGGAGATTTGTTATCTTTAAAGCCTAGCGGTTGCTTACACATCCTCTTTTACTACTCCATCTAAGAAAGCACTCTTTACATCCAATTGATATAACTTGATATTCCTGAAACATGCAAAAGTAAGAATAATTCTTACAGCTTCTAGTCTAGCCGTAGGAGCAAATGACTCATCAAAATCAATCCTGAATTCTTGGCTGTAGTCTTTAGCTACTAACCTGGCCTTATTCCTAATTATCACCCCCTCTTCACTATGTTTATTCCGGAAAACTCACTTAGTTTCGATAATAGGGTGATCATCAGGTCGGGTCACAAGGAACCACACCTTATTCATTTAGAATTGGTGTAGTTCTTCTTGCATGGCCAGAACTCAGGAGTTATTATTTAAAGCTTCATCTACAGATTTAGGCTCAATATGAGAAAGTAAAGCTAGATTTTCGAGTTGTTCAACTTCCGTTATTGAAGCCCTTATTTTTACACCTTCATCCACGCTCCCAATGATGTTCTCTTGAGGATGATCTTTGAGAAAGGTCCATTGGCATGGAAGCTCCTGTTGTGACATTTCTTGTGCTTGTTCATTTTGATCCTCTTGTTCTTGATTTTCATGTGCCTCATCTTGTCTACTTGTTTCAACTTTGTCCTTTTCTTCCTCACCTGTAACAAGAAAATGTTCTATGTTATTAGACCACCTTGGAGTAAATTCATCCACAACTACATGAGGGCTTTCCTCTACCACAAGATTTTATAAATTATAGACACAGTAAGACCTAGAAGTTAATGAATATCCAAGAAAGATTCCATTGTCACTCTTTGCGTCAAATTTCTCAAGATTGTCTTTTCCATTATTCAAGGTATAGCAGATCGAACCAAAAGGCTTGAAAAGTGAAATATTTGGCTTCTTACCTTTATAATGCTCGTAGGGAGTTTTCTTTAGAATAGGTCTTACCATGGCACGGTTAGTGATGTAGCAAGCTGTGTTGACTATCTTGGCCCAAAAATACCTTGGTAAGCCATTTTCTGACAACATTGTCCTTGTCATCTCCACGAGCATCCTATTCTTCCTTTCAACAATGCCATTCTGTTGTGGGGTTCTTGGTGTTGAAAAGTTATGAACATTCCCTTGTGTCCTGCAAAACTCATCAAACTCATGGTTGTCAAACTCTTTCCAATGATCACTTTGAATTTTCTGAATGAAGTAACATTTTTCGTTCTGAACTCTTTGACAGAAATAGGCAAATTCCTAAAAAGTATCACTTTTGTTAGCCAAAAATAACACCCATGCAAAATGTGAACAATCGTCAACAATAACAAAATCATACAATTTCCCTCCAAGACTGTGGATCCTAGTGGGTCCAAATAAGTCCAGATGCAGTAGCTGTAAAGGTTTGTCAGTTGAAACAATGTTTTTGCATTTGAAAGAAACCCTGGTTTGTTTTCGTTTATTACATGCTTCACAGATTCTTGTTGTTTCAAAAGTTAATTTTGGTAGACCTCTGACCAAATCTTTTCTTGACAACTTTGAAAGAACATTAAAACTGGCATGCCCTAAACGGCAATGCCATAGCCATGTATCATCATGCTTATTTGTAACTAAACAAAGATTTTCTTTAAGTAAATCATCAAAATCAACTATGTATGTATTGTTCTCTCTAAAGCCTATGAATTTTATTTCATTTGTATTTACATTTATGATGGAGCAGTGTGAAGATTCAAAAATAACTTTGTGACCTTTGTCACACAGTTGACTAATACTAAGCAAGTTACCTAATAAGCATGACATTATCAATGAAGTGTTCAGAATTCTTGTCTATTTTTCCCATGCCAATTATCTTACCTCTATCCTGTCCACCAAAAATCACAGCACGTCCTTCTTTTTCTTCCAGGTCTGCAAAAAGCTCCTTATTTCCCGTCATATGCATGGAGCATCCACTATCCAGGTACCATTTATTCTCCTTGGCTTTTAAGCAGACCTGCAAAAGCACATTAAATCTCAAGGTAATTTTGGTACCCAAGCAAGCTTGGGTCCATTTGAGTTAGTTTTCCTATTTACAACGGAATTCCTAAACTTCTTGGCAAACAAATCATCATCATATTTTATCAAGTTGCATATGTACATGTCATGTCCCAATCTACCACAATAAAAAGATGTGGGTCTTTTCTTTGCAAAATTGTTCCTACTATATACATTTTGAAAAGCATTAAGGAAATGTGAATGTGAACCTTTGGATTTGTTGGGTCTGGGGCAACGACAATCAAGAGGGGGGGTGAATTGATTGGCCCTCTAAAAACTAATTTCCAAGTAATTAAGATCAACTATGATGAACGATGGATAGATAAAAAAGTAGCCTCCATTAGATTTGATAAACATGAACTAGATATAGCAAGATGAACATGCTCTTAAAGCTCACTCGCGCGTGATTAGTAATGAAGTGAATATGTGTGTGTATGCAACGATGTGCCAATACTTTGAATGGCGAATAACTAAAACATATGAAATACAAACCACAATCAAGCCACAATCAAACCACAAGGCATAACAATTTTTAAGGTGGTTCGGGACCATGACGGGCTCCCTACGTCTACCCCTCACTCAACTGAGTGAGGCTTCACTGTTGTTAAAATAACCCGTGGATAAATCCCCCCCACACACGGAGCCAAGCTTCAACACACACATGCAGGGTGATGCCTGCACAACCACATGGGAGAAAACTCCCAAACACACACGGGGAACAATCCCCAAACCACACGCGGATATCGCACAAAACGACGCACACACATCAACACAAACACTCGGAGAACCCACTCACCGAACATCCACACAAAATATTCATTTAGGAATGAGTAAAACGTTCACAAATAAATATAATATGCCCTAAATGAACTCTTAAGACTGGAACAAAGAGAATATAACAAGTGTAAAGCTCTCCCTTCTCTAAACGATCCAGGCGTTCTTTGGTCGTAGACGGATAATCACGAAGTCGTCATCATCTTGTTCCTCTCCTCGATCCGCTCATCTTTTCCTTCTACCATGAGCTTCAAAGATGCATGGATGTAGATGATATCCCTTTCCCAAGTTCTTTTCTCATCCTTGCCCTTCTTCTCCTACAAGATAGAAAATAAGCACATTAGGGTTCTTCTTTCACAAATTCGGAGCTCATATATATATACAAGATAGAGTGGCCGAATGACCCATAAAGCCCTCCTAAAGTGTGTTAAAAACACCCTCATATGTCTAGGAACCTTTTGGGGGTATATGGTAAAGTTTCAAAGTCAAAAGAATGGGTTTAGATGACTTTCGCAAATCTCGTTCCGGAAAGGGTCGACCCTTGGGGTCTACCCCTGCAACACCAAGGCCAAAATACACCAAAACAGATTGCAGTCTCAAGGGGGTCGACCCATGGGGTTGACCCATGAAGGGGGGTCGACCCCAAGGGTCGACCCATACTATTTTATGCCTCCTAACTACCCCAAACAGCAGCAGAGCCTATGAGGGTCGACCCTATGGGTTGACCCCTGCCAGTTTGGGTTATAAAAACACTTCAAACCTCATTCTATTCAATCATAAAAAATGGTTGGATGTTACCATGATCCACTAGATATGTGAAGGTTTAAAAACCATCCTTGAACCTGCAAAATGATAAGAACATCAAGTTACCATAGGTCGATAAGTTAAGGCCTCCTAAACTTGATTCTTCTTAAAAGAAACTCCATAACTTGACAACCATCAAAACACACATTATACCAAGAAGAGTTTGAAGTCCCGCGATCAATGACACCCAAGAGGGGGGGGGTGGGGTGAATTGGGTGATTACAAATTTTACAAAACGGTTCTCAGAATTAAACATATATGATGAAACAACCTTTTAGAGACTTAGATCTGATGAAATAACAAATAGATCTATCAAAACTTATCACACATAGCAGATCCTTGGTACTATGGCGAAGATATAAATATGAAGATTCTGCTCACGCAAGCTATTATCTTCCTGATAAGAATGGCCTTCTCAATCTGAACCTACCTTTTGATATACAAAAGATCTAATGTAGAAATGATAAATTATGCTAGATCTGAACAGAAAATGCAAGAGAGTGATATAGTGTGTGCTAGCACAGAATGGGGGTAAGAGAAAAGGATCAAACCACACTAAGGACAGTAATTTTTAGGTGGTTCGGATACAACGACAACAACGTACGTCCACCCCTCACTAAGTATGAGGATTCACACACTATCTTGTAAAGGATTACAAGAACAAAACACACACACACACACTCGTGAAGAGTTCGGAACTCCCACGAAGGTGCACAAGCACCGAATCACACAGAAATGTTAAGGAAAGCCACACACACACACACACACACACACACACACACACACACACACACACACACACACACACACACACACACACACACACACACACACACACACACACACACACACACACACACACGGATCTGGGTAGATCCACACACACACACACAGATGTTTAGAGATTACAAGAGCACATACTCGAAGCTCAATGGAAAATAGAAGTAGAAACATAAATGAAAACTTCATATTTAAGCTCCGCCTTAGTGGATGAAGAAGATCTTTGATGAAGCTTGCTTCTCAACTTGATTTCCACTTGAATGGCTTCAAGATAATCTTCAAATACTTGAGATTTGATGAAGAATGCTTGGACGAAACACTGTTCATGGAGTTCTTCCTGCAGCGCTTTTTCTCCTTTGATAGCCTTCCTTTAATCCCTTTTGGTGATTAGGGTTTCTTACCCCAAAGAGATGTTTATATAACCCTTGAATGGTCAAGGGACATGCCAAGACACAGTTCCATAATTTTAGGCATGTCTGGAGACTTTTAGGATTAAAAAATCATATCTAGATGCTTTTCCTCAGGAAGAGAACAAAGTTAAAATTAGTGGCTTTGAAGGGTTCGGTCGACCAGTCAGGGTCGGTCAGTCGACCTAACTGTGACAGGTTCTGAAACATTCAACGCTGGGAGAATCGGTCGACCGGTCCAGGGCTGGCGGTCGACCGAACTCTGTAAATTTACAGAGTTCTGGGTGCTGGAAAGTTAGGTCAACCGCACCAACTGGATAGGTCGACCGGACTCTGGAAAACCAGCAAAAACAACAATGTTAGCCCATAAAATATATCCTTATACAAAGGACTTTGTGTCCACATTTTGATCCATTCAAATTGAGTTTAGTTTGACTTAATCTGGGCATTTTTTATGCAAGAGTAGGTTGAGTATTAGCTTTGATGAAAAAAGCTTTTTGAGCCTTTTGAGCCTACATGAACTCTTACTTATGCTATTATGAATGTTATCAACCTGTCTGTCATTCCAAGATTTTGTTATCATCAAAATGACTTGGAGAGACTCAACAATCTCCCCCTTTTTGATGATGACAAAACTCTAGATTAGTAAGCACATTGGCGTGCCTTTAAGCAAAATTGGAACTTGCAAAACAACGCATTCTATCCGTGCAATGATCCACATGATTCTTGTACGAGGTGGAGTTTACACTCACGCATAGTGAAGAATTTCAGACTGGCTGGCCTGTCCTTCATCCGACACCATTTGATATACATAGAACCAATATGAAGATAGGCAAGGCCAACAATCCACAAGGTGATCAATCCATGTAATCATTTCATTAAGCCAAAGCAACACAAGCCATTCAAACATGTTTGTCAAATAGAGAGGAAATGAGAGACAAGAGCCAATCATATAATGTCCAATACCAAAAGCATTAATTTCATCATTTCATTTCATTAGTTCAGTACAAAGTACATTGATGCAAGACATCTACTAGACACAAACAAATGCAAATGACTCACTAATGAACCTCACAAGTGAACATACACACAAACATAGGGACACGCATGCATAAGCTATATAGACCTGCACTAACTACTTCTCCCCTTTTGGCATCATCAAAGGAGGGGATGGGATAGAGGAAAAGTAGACCAAATGAGATACAAGACTCAAGGACAAAACACTGAAGGGAGGAAACAAAAGATCCTTAATGGCCATCTGTAGGAGGCTGATCTTTAGGCAGTGGCTGATAGCCAAGGCGGCGTCAGATATCCTCAAGAGTGTGGTCTTGAAACTGAAGGCAGTGCAGAAGATTAGCAATGGTGTTATCACGAGCCAGGTCACGATGCTGCATGTTAAGAAGAATGTGGTTCATGGTGTGAAAAGCCTGGCTGGAGTCTTCTTGGCTGGCGGTAATGGTGGTCATGTGAGTGGAGAGGGTCGTCATTTGGGTGGATAAGGTATCGAAGACCATGGAGAAGGAATCTATGCGGTCAGACATAGTGTCAAGCATATCACCCATGGTGTCTATGTGACCCCCAAAAGTATCCACATGAGTTTCCAACCAGTAAGACGCCTATCAAAAGTCTCATAGTCTACCCAAGAAGGGTATTCGGCTCCCTGAGTAGAGGACTCCCCATGAAAGAACTGTGGTGAAGGAGACATCTCCGGATCTATGTGTGGAGGTGAAGGTGGAGGAGGCTGGTCCTCCTCTTGAACTGGAGGGGGGGCTTCCCCTTGACCCTGTTGTTGCTGTTGCTCTTCTTCCTCTTCTTCTTCAGATTCTTCCCCATAAACCTTCACATTTCTGCGTAACTGACCGTCGGGACCCCAATAGTATCCAAAGTCTAAAAAGTTCTTATGTTTGTTGTACACATCATCCTGCTTGACTAGAATAAACAGTTCATCGGCCAGATTAATTCCATCATAAATGAACACTCCTGTCAACTGTGAAGCATATGGCAAGGATCTCCACAGTTGGGTACGGCATGTCCCAATCAAATCTGTCATGAGCCGACCCATGTTGACTAATATCCCATTCATAGAATAGTAAAACAAGAATGTGTGAACTTCTGTCACTTTATTTCAGCTTCCACTCTTGGGATAGATGAATGCAGTAAACATGTGGTGCAGGATTCGCTGTAGTGGTGGAAAATAGTTGGCATTCAATGTGATCAACTCACTGACACCACGTACATATTCACAACCGGTCTCAACGGCACCGTGACCAAAAACCATGTCTGCACCCCTGGCTGAAACTCCTAAGGCTTGTTCAAAAAGGGTCGGAGTAATAGTAATCTCAACGCCTTGAACAACCGTATATAACCGTTCATTTCTCTCAATCAAATTGCCATAAAATTGCTAGACTAGGTTGGGGTAGTATTAGGGATATCTTGTGACAAAATCAACCCAACCCTCTTGAATCTCAAATACTGCACATAGATCGGGAAGAATGTCATTCACCTCATTGAAATCGACTAGTCAAGGGTCGATTATGGGCCGTGGAGGCAACTACGGTGCACGAGGAGGTGCAGGAGCCCGCTGTGGTGGAGGAGCCGGGGCCTCATGTCTTTGAGCACTAGGTTCCCCTTGGGTAGAACGCCGAGAACTTCTTCTAGGCGGCATCCTAGACTAGAAAACCCACTGTGGAAACCCTTGAAAGGAATGATCTCATCCCTAGGGATGAAGATGGACCAATAGATACACCAAAGACTTGAAAAGATCTTCTCCACAATCTGGAACCTAGGTGTTGTGCCTCTGTGATTTTTATGATATCAATATTATGTCTCATTATATATAACATTGATGATATAACTGTGATGCATGCATTAATGATCTCATAAAATATATAAAAGTATGAAATATGTCAGAATAGGTTCTGAAAATAAATCAAAAAGTCATGAAAAGAAAGTCAACGTAGGTCAACGTCACTGTTCACAACAGGTCAACTATTTAAATTGACAGTCAGCTCTTTGACAGGTAAGGTCAATGCACAGGTTGTTAGCAAATCAAAGGTCGGTGCAACTATTCTATATCTGCTGGTAAGGTCGGTGCACATTGTCACTGTTTCACATGAAGGTCAATGCACATATTCATAAGGTCCAAGCACCTTCAGACCAAGGTCGGTGCACATACAGTCTGTACAGGACCAAGGTCGGTGCACATCCAGTTTGCACAGGACCAAGGTCGGTGCACATCCAAGACTAGCACAGACCAAGGTCGGTACACATGTTCATTGTTGCATACAAAGGTTGATGCACATATTGCATCCTGCATGCTAAGGTTGATGCATATGTGCTCATGTGCAAATGAAGGTCGGTGCACATGTACAAGACTACAGAATCAGGTCAGTGCACACGCATACAAAGGTCGACGCTCATTCATACACTTGTTCATTAAGGTCGATGCTAATGGGTTTGTCTATGCATACATTCAAGTCTATGCATGTCCAAGGTCTGTGCACGTTTGCCTTCATGCGATACATAGTCTGTGCACATTTGCATGCAGCATGGCCAAGTCGGTGCAACTCTTGCAACTGCCTGAAGCCAAGTCTGTGCAGTTGGAGTCTTTGTTCATTCTCAAATTGTAAGCATTCATTCTAAAACCCATACATTGATCAAAGCATATTCATCAGTTTGTATACTCTTGACCTAAGTATCTGACTAATATCATAATTAGATAAATATGCATTTGATAATGATAACAAGGTGTTTGACGAAATGAATTAATCATGATTTTTAGAAACTCGTTCAAACACTTGAAGGATAGAACTAAAGTGAATCACGTGATCCCAAACTGAAGAACGATCAGCCACGTGGTTACACTACATCCTCAAGATCTGACACGTGGATCGTCAATTCATGAGCACCTGACACATGTCTTTCAAGTGCACCTTCTGGATGGAGCTTTTGGGCATGAACATGTTTTCCACGCGCCCAATCTCTCACGAGCCTATAAATAGAGGCCTGATCGCTCAAATGAAGGAGAGAGGATTTGAAGATCAGAAGAAGAGAGAAAAAGGCTGCAAAAAGTTGCAAGAGCTCATGTGTGCGAAGATCGCACTGAGAAAAGAGCAACGTCAAGAAGAAGAAAAAGAAGTGAGTCAGTAGAAGGAAAAGAAAGAGAGAGAGCCAGTGTGTAAGCAGAAGAAAAGAAAAGAGAGGAGAATCGAAATTGAAGCAACCGAGCCCATATTTGAAGATCTGTTTCAAGATTGGTCTCGTGGATCAAATCCAGAGCCATCCTGCTCCTTGGAGCTACATTCTGATTGTTTTTCATTTGTCTTTTTGTTTGTTCTTTTCCATTTACTTTAATGTTCTTTCGATATCATGTTTTGGGTTCGGGGTTCCTTCTGAGATTTCAGAAGAAGGGAGACTTGGGTCTCTGGTTGTGGGTGACTGGGTGTCACTCACGGGTTCCCCTCCGGTTTGGAGGAAGGGAGGATTGGTCCTCCGGTTGTGGGCAACTGGGTGTTGCTCACAGTTCCTTCTGCGATTGTAGGAGAAGGGAGAGTTGGACTCTCCGGCTACTGCGGTAGCGATGGGTTCTGATCCTGTGGGTAGCAAGATCAGGTCGAGGGATTTATCTCCCTCAGGGTTCAAGCTGTTAGGCAGTGTTTGTTTGCAGACTGAGTCTGCTTCTTGCGGTTTGCAAGGGAATCCTCACTCGGTTTGAGTGAGGGGTGGACGTAGGCAGACTGGAGGTCTGTCTGAATCACCTAAAAATCTTCTGTGCATAGTGTGGTTGCTTGTGCTTCCATTCCTTATCATCTATCCCCCATTCGCAGGTCTGTACACGAGCTAATATCATTTGGAGTGTTGAAATTGTGTCTCAAGTGTTCGAGCTCCGTTCCATGAGAACTGCTAGTCTTCCGTAAGCATTTGATTGTGGGCGTTTCCCTTCTTGTCATCTGCAGCTTTCCTGTTTTAGTTAGCTTCATCTTATTAAAATCTATAGTATTTCAAATTGGGCTAAAAGTTTTGTAGTTAGATCCATTCACCCCCCCTCTGGATCTCTTCGTGCGCCCATCTATTTCCTAACAATTGGTATCAGAGCGGGTCTCTGATTGTCCAGATCCAACGATCTGTAGAGGATCATGCTATTTTTAGGTGCTATTTTTGGCTGACGTTTATTGCTCTTAGTCTATTGCCTTGACTTTGTTTTGACTTCTGTCTCAATGGCTCATCTTCCTGTTTTTGATGGTTATAATGTTAGCAGTTGGCTAGGCGGCCTATGTGTTTACATAAATTCCATCGACTCCAATCTATGGAATCTTGTATCAAAAGCCCTACATAAACTGCCTCATGACCAGACTGAGTGGTCTAATGAGGACATATTGAAGGATAGTGAAAACACTATGGTTCTTAATATCTTGAAGGCTGCGATTAATAGTGACAAATTTCCTTTTGTTTTCAGGTGTACTTATGGAAAGAAAATCTTGGATAGAGTAACTGCTACACATTGGGAACAAGAAGAGAAATGTCTAATGGTTAACCGAAGTGATCACAACAGTGATCAAGTGGATGAGACAACGTCTCAGGTAAGCTCTAGATCTGAAGAGATTTCGTTTGATGAATTAGTGAGCATGCATGAAGAACTTTCTGAAAGATATAAAAATTGAAATCTGAAAAATAAAAAATTTAAAAAGAAAGTTGATCAGAATAGTTCTAAATCCTCTTGTGAAAACTGTGTAAAACTGAAGAATTCTTATGATGATTGCTTGTCTGATGTTCACATGCATGAGAGACAAATTTCTCTGTTAAAAGATGAAAATCACTCTAAAATCTCTGAACTAGAAGAAAAACTTGAGGAAAACAATTCTGATTCTTCTTGTAGAACGTGTACTCAGTTGGAAGAGCTAAACAAATCCTGTGTATCTCATGTTCAAATGTATAAGGAACAAACTTGTTTGTTAAAAATCGAAAATCAAGAATTTCTGAACAAAATTTATGAATTGGAAGACAAGCTAAAATCAATTAATGATGATCAAATTTTAACAAATGAACTTGTTCAGAGTGAAGAACAAATAAAAGAGAATGAAAACTTGATGGAAGAAATTATGAAATTAAAGGAGATTAACACTGTCATGGCTGACAGATTACTTGAATTTGAGGAAGAAAGATATGTGAATCCACACCTGGAAAATGAAATTGAAATGTTAAAAGAAAAATTGGTTGTTTATGAAAAGGAGAAGGAGAATTCAGATATTCTTATTGTCTCCTTAGAAAATAAAATCACAGAGTTGGTAAAGACTTCATCTAAATCTGATAAGGATAAGGGCAAAACGAAAATGCCTCTGGAAGATGAAGTAAGTGAACAAAGAGAGGTGATAGGTCACATCTCTGGGATTAAAAGAGCTATGAGGAACCGGCTATATACAACATTTGTTCGAAGCACTTAAGTAGCTGGAATCTCTCATCAATCATCAAAGAAATCTGTCGCAGCCAAAACACAAAAAGAAAATAAAAATCAGAAAACACAGAGGAAGAAAAGAAATAATCTGCATGCTAAAAATTCCCATACAAGACACCATGCTTCAACGAAATCTAATAATATTTTATGTTATTACTATGGCAAGCATGGTCACTTAATGGGCAATTATTTTGTGTTGAAAAAGGATGATCTGAATGTTGATAGAATGCATGATAGGAACTCTCATGCTAAATTTCATGCAAACTATCTAGTTGTTAACAAGAATAAATCTATTTCAATAAATCAGCAGCATATTACATGTTTTAACAGTGGCAAACCAGATCATAAGGCTACTGAATGCTGGTCAGGTTCTTATAGAAGAAATTCTTCTTCTTGCTCTCGCTATAGAAATCATGGCCATATAGTCAAGGACTGTTGGCATACTCAAGGAAAGAAATTTGATTTTAAATCTGGAGAATTCCCTGCAAACCAAAAAGCTGTTGATAGGAATAAACTTGTTTTTAACAGAAAATATCTTGTGTGTTTTGAATATGGAAAGCCAGGCCTGTAGCAACCCTAATAAATGAATAATTGAAATGAATTAAAACATATATATTACAGAAGTAATATATATATAAAAGGAATAGGGTTAATTGGACGAAATAAAACAAATTAAAAATAACGCCTCTTATTAAGGCGTTAATTTATAAAGAAACGCCTCTATCCATGGCGTGACTAAAGAAAGGACGCCCACACATGCGGTCGTCAGTTCTCATGCGACCAAATGGGTAAGTAAAAGAAACGCCCCTATCTTGGGCGTGTTTTAAAACACGAAACGCCCTTTTTCAAGGCGCTTTTTAAGAAACGCCCTAAAGTAAGGCGTCAATTAACGAATACACGCCCTGACCTAAGGCGTTAATTCAGTTCGTGAACCGTTCGAACCCAGAGCTTATCCAGGGAAGATCAACCTAATCTAGTAAGTATCTATTAGAGTAAGGACTCTATTAGGGATATACTACCCTCAATCAAACCCTACTCTTGTTAGGACTCCAAAATCCTATAAATAGTCTTGATCGAACAAACCCTAAACCTATTTTATCAATCGTCTGCTACGGTGAGTGAAGAACCGAACGTTCTTCTCTTTTTTTTTTTAAAAGCATATGAAGAGTTACTGACTCTTCATCTCCTTCTCTTCTGTACAGGTTAAGAAGATCTGCGTCCTGAAGAACTTATGTAAGTTCTTATTTCTTCGCTTCCAGCAAGCCATTACAAAGAAGATTGATATCTTTGATATATCTTCTGCAGGTTCTCTCATCCTCATCAATCATCTTCCTGCCCTTTCTTGCTGCCAAGTCGTAGGAGTTTCAGAACACCTCACGTCGATCTCCAGATTATCAATTAAGGTAGGATTTTCTCAAGTTATTGTAGCCCAAATAAGAATTAATGCAAGATATCTATACATACGTATATGAGCATGGCATGCATACTGTTTATAAGGTTTTATTACGTTTTCTGCAAAATTTTGAAAGAAACGCCCTTGATTAGGGCGCTAATTTAAAAGAAACGACCATGCTAGTGGTCGTCAATTTAATATTTGACGCCCTCTACGCAGGCGTTAATTTCATAAGAATCGCATGTGATTAATAATTGATCCTGTTTAAAAATTACAATACATATGAAATATTGATTTTTAATATCTTGCATGACTCTGTGAATTCCTGTTAAATTTTACTGCCATGACATGTCTCCTGTCTCTCGAAATATTATTTATTAAAATATCATAAATCCCTTGAAATTCACGACTTGGACAAAGTCGTTTTCCATATTCTAACGCCCCAGTACAAGGCGTGAATCTGAAAAGTAACGCCCCTTCCAAGGGCGCGTTTTTGATAAATTTCTGAGAATAATTATATCCTGTCGAATATGTAAATGATGAGACGCCTGCCTCTGCAGTCGTCAACTTTGAAGAAACGCCCCCAGGAAAGGCGTGTTTTTGATAAATTAATGAAATAATGGAAATTCTGCAAATTGGCAATATATGTAAACGCCCTTCTGTTAGGCGTTAATTATTCAATACACGACTTTACTTAAGTCGTTATTTTACTGTAAACTGATTTTATCCTGATTCTATTACCGATGGTTTCATATTATACATATATATATATATATATCGGCACTATTCTCCACTCCGTGAGTATAGTCCCACGTTTCATGTTGATTTATCGATCACACTCAACTCTCATTGACATACAAGCTCTCCATTGGACATTCCGTTCCTTTGGACTAGCAAGTTAGTCATAGAGACCTCCGTAAGACTCCTCGTAGCCTTGGATTCCCTCAAGGCCGACTGAGCTGGTTGTACCCTAAAAACCCGTTACACGATCCTTGCCATGTCAATCTAAAGAAACATGGTATACCGGCCCTTATGATTATACAAAGAGTATATCATAAGAAATTCTTGATGGGATGATGATATCATGCCATATCGTGTCATTCTTGTAAACCCCAATTCTATGATAAGAATGAGGGTATCTTGCTTGATCTTATGTTCATGTGGACCTCAATTCTATATAAAGAATGTCCATATTGATTTGTCATGGTACCTAAGTTAAGGGAACCATATTCTACCTAGTTTTATCGACATCGTGATTATACCGTTATTATCGCCATTCTATGTCCTTTGTCATATTTTGGACTCTATTCTATCAAAGTTGTCATACGTGTCTACAAGCTTGATTATTGAAATTCTATATTGGCTATATAAACAAGAGTGGATGTCAAAACACATGATAAATGCCTGCGCATATAGGGCCCGATCTGGTCCTGGGAGGAGCACCCGAAAGTACTTGTGCCCATGGGAGTTAAAATGATAAGGTATCTGGCATTATACCGAGTACTTGACTTGCTTGATTGGACATTCCACACACATCTTGTACTTGAATCGTACTTGACTTTACATGAAATGCGTGGCCCGAAAAGGGGTAATTTACTTGCTTGATACATGATAGCCAAAGTTCTTGACATGACTTGTTAAATGTACTTGCTTGAATATCTCGAATAAACTTGTTATCTTGTTGGAAGTTCATGATTAAGTTCATCTTATTTCTTTGATATTACATTCTCTCTATCTTGTCGTTTTCACGCGAGCATGCATAGCTTTATTGCATTCATGAAAATGTAATTACTTAAACCCCTCGCTAGTACTTGAGATATAATTTCCTACTGAGCGTTCGCTCATTCCGTTTGTCCCTTTCTACTTTTCAGGTAAGTCCGACGACGATGGAAGTCAATCGGATGGGAATGGTCAAGAGTGAAAGTGATAGAGCTTCTACAAGTGTCGTCTAGTCTTTTCTATAGTTTCTTGAGTCAAATATGTATTCTTTTCCTTTTTATTAAACAGAGTATTGGATTTGTAATAGTCTATCCATTATGAAATAAAGGATTGGGTTATCTTGCTATTTTGCGCATCTCTGTATTCGTGTCGAATACACGACCACTCTGATTGACATGATTGATATAGACACGTCGCGCATCTCCGGGTATCTTCCGCGCTCGGGGCGTGACAGTCTTTGTGGTATCAGAGCCTAAGGTATTCAATTCCTAGGAAACCCAAGTCCAAGGATAGGTTTCAAAACCTTTAACCAAGTGAGAGTGGGTAGAACCAAGGGTTAAGTGATCAATGAGTCCTTTATAAGATCATAGTGATATAATACTAACGTAGCTATTGTAATTGTAGGATAATGGCTGCCGAACGTGCTCAATGGCGCAACATGCAGCGTACCCTTCAAGGGATGACCCAAGTGCTACAACAGGTAGCACAAGGTGGTGCTCCACGAGCTGGAAGCTTACACCAAGCATTCAAGAATATGAATCCCCCGAAGTTCATGGGATCGACCGATCCAGACGATGCCGAGCATTGGGTTCGGGAGATTGAACGTATATTCCGTGTTATGCAATGCACGGATCAGGACAAAGTCTTATTAGCTACTTTCCAGTTAGAAAAGGATGCTAGATGCTGGTGGGAGTCGATTGAAGCTACAATTGACCCAACTCAAGTTACATGGGGAGAATTCGTTGAATATTTCAACGCCAAATATTTCTCTGATAGGGTCCAGGAAAAGAAGGCCGCCGAATTTGCCGCATTAAAGCAAAGATCTTTATCGGTGGCTGATTATGAAGCACAGTTCTCTAGACTGTCTAGATATGCTAAGCATTTGATTAGCACGGAAAAGATGAAAGCTCGTAGATTTCTTAATGGGCTTAGGCCTCACTACATTACTCAATTGGCGCCTATGGATATTCAAGTTTATACTGAAATGGTGCGCCGAGCTCAGTTGCTTGAAGATGCCACGGAATTATCTGATAGGATCCGTGGGAAAGACAAAAAGGAGCAAGTCACAAGTTCGGGTTCTTTTAAACCCAACTTTAAGAAGAGGCCCAATAATGGAGGTTCTTCCTCTCAAGATCAGAAGTACAAGAAATCCAAGCCTTTCTCTATCACCACTACCCCTTCAAACGTAGTATGCAAGCATTGTGACAAGGCTGGTCACAAAACAGAAGAATGCTGGAGGAAACTAGGAGCATGTCTCCGTTGTGGGAGTCGTGAACATCGGATTCCCGATTGTCCATTAATGAATGACCAAGCCGGTGAGGGTAAACGTCCAGTGACAAAGAATGCTCGTCTTCATGCAATCCAAGGGACCGAACCAGAAGAAGAAGGCGGATTGGTGGAAGGTACATTAAAAATTTGTTCTAAATATGCACATGTTTTATTTGATACGGGTGCATCGCATTCCATTATTTCCAAGAAGTTTGCTGACCCATTACCTCTAGAACCAGAATGGATGAAGATAATATTGTCTACTCCTCTCGGAAACGAGACGGATATCACACATCATTACCAAAATTGTGAGGTATTGGTTCGAGGAAAGAATTTTCCTATTGATCTTATCTGCTTAGATCTAAAAGAATATGATGTTATACTAGGGGCAGATTGGTTATCCAAATACCAGGCAACGGTTGATTGCCGTGATAGCAAGATTGTTTTCAAGGAATTTCCGGAACTGACTTATACTAGTCCTAAGAGTCGAAGCAAATCCCCTCTTATCTCGGCTCTTCGAGCAAGCAAGCTCGTCAAGAAAGGATGTGTATCCTTCCTTGCTTTTGTCACTATTAAAGAAGCTAAAGAAACCAAGATAGAGGACATTCAGGTAGTGCGAGAATTTCCAGACGTATTTCCGGAAGAATTGCCGGGATTACCCCCTCAAAGAGAAGTGGCCTTCACCATTGACTTAGTCCCTGGTGCCGGTCCTGTTTCCAAGGCACCATATAGAATGTCCCCTGCTGAACTCAAGGAGTTGAAGGAGCAGTTGATGGAACTAATCCGAAAAGGGTTTATTAGACCAAGTACTTCCCCGTGGGGAGCACCAGTCTTATTTGTAAAGAAGAAGGATGGATCCATGAGATTGTGTATCGACTATCGACAGTTGAATCATCTTACTATCAAGAATAAGTATCCACTTACCTTTAGTTGAATTTGCATATAATAATAGCTACCAAGCTAGTATCCAAATGGCACCTTTCGAAGCCTTATACGGAAGGAGTTGCCGATCTCCCATATGTTGGAACGAAGTTGGAGAAAAACAACTATTAGGTCCAGACATGGTAAGGGATACAACCGAGAAGATACAAGTAATCAGGGAAAGATTACAAGTTGCTCAGACCAGACAAAAGACTTATGCAGATACAAGAAGAAGAGATCTTGAATTCCAAATCGGAGATCATGTATTTCTCAAAATATCCCCTGGACGTGGCATACGAAGATTTGGTGTTAAGGGCAAGCTTACGCCAAGATTCATCGGACCATTTGAGGTACTCGAAAGAGTTGGCGAGGTTGCTTATCGCATCGCGTTGCCTCCTCAGTTGTCCGAGGTACACAATGTATTTCACATATCTATGTTGAAGAAGTATGTGCACGATCCGTCACATATTATTGAGCATGGAGATCTGGTGATCCAGAAAGATCTCACATATGAACAGAGGCCTTTAAAGATATTAGATCGAGAAATACGAGCTCTAAGGAATAAGGTTATTCCCATGCTTAAGGTGCAATGGAATAAGAATCCTGAACGCGAAGCGACATGGGAGACCGAGGAATCTATGAAGAAACGATTTCCCGAGTTATTCTAAGAGGTATATGTCCTACACTCTCCACGTATAATTATATATATATATTGAATTTGGGGACCAAATTCTTTTTAAGTGGGGGAGGGTGTAGCAACCCTAATAAATGAATAATTGAAATGAATTAAAACATATATATTACAGAAGTAATATATATATAAAAGGAATAGGGTTAATTGGACGAAATAAAACAAATTAAAAATAACGCCTCTTATTAAGGCGTTAATTTATAAAGAAACGCCTCTATCCATGGCGTGACTAAAGAAAGGACGCCCACACATGCGGTCGTCAGTTCTCATGCGACCAAATGGGTAAGTAAAAGAAACGCCCCTATCTTGGGCGTGTTTTAAAACACGAAACGCCCTTTTTCAAGGCGCTTTTTAAGAAACGCCCTAAAGTAAGGCGTCAATTAACGAATACACGCCCTGACCTAAGGCGTTAATTCAGTTCGTGAACCGTTCGAACCCAGAGCTTATCCAGGGAAGATCAACCTAATCTAGTAAGTATCTATTAGAGTAAGGACTCTATTAGGGATATACTACCCTCAATCAAACCCTACTCTTGTTAGGACTCCAAAATCCTATAAATAGTCTTGATCGAACAAACCCTAAACCTATTTTATCAATCGTCTGCTACGGTGAGTGAAGAACCGAACGTTCTTCTCTTTTTTTTTTTAAAAGCATATGAAGAGTTACTGACTCTTCATCTCCTTCTCTTCTGTACAGGTTAAGAAGATCTGCGTCCTGAAGAACTTATGTAAGTTCTTATTTCTTCGCTTCCAGCAAGCCATTACAAAGAAGATTGATATCTTTGATATATCTTCTGCAGGTTCTCTCATCCTCATCAATCATCTTCCTGCCCTTTCTTGCTGCCAAGTCGTAGGAGTTTCAGAACACCTCACGTCGATCTCCAGATTATCAATTAAGGTAGGATTTTCTCAAGTTATTGTAGCCCAAATAAGAATTAATGCAAGATATCTATACATACGTATATGAGCATGGCATGCATACTGTTTATAAGGTTTTATTACGTTTTCTGCAAAATTTTGAAAGAAACGCCCTTGATTAGGGCGCTAATTTAAAAGAAACGACCATGCTAGTGGTCGTCAATTTAATATTTGACGCCCTCTACGCAGGCGTTAATTTCATAAGAATCGCATGTGATTAATAATTGATCCTGTTTAAAAATTACAATACATATGAAATATTGATTTTTAATATCTTGCATGACTCTGTGAATTCCTGTTAAATTTTACTGCCATGACATGTCTCCTGTCTCTCGAAATATTATTTATTAAAATATCGTAAATCCCTTGAAATTCACGACTTGGACAAAGTCGTTTTCCATATTCTAACGCCCCAGTACAAGGCGTGAATCTGAAAAGTAACGCCCCTTCCAAGGGCGCGTTTTTGATAAATTTCTGAGAATAATTATATCCTGTCGAATATGTAAATGATGAGACGCCTGCCTCTGCAGTCGTCAACTTTGAAGAAACGCCCCCAGGAAAGGCGTGTTTTTGATAAATTAATGAAATAATGGAAATTCTGCAAATTGGCAATATATGTAAACGCCCTTCTGTTAGGCGTTAATTATTCAATACACGACTTTACTTAAGTCGTTATTTTACTGTAAACTGATTTTATCCTGATTCTATTACCAATGGTTTCATATTATACATATATATATATATATATCGGCACTATTCTCCACTCCGTGAGTATAGTCCCACGTTTCATGTTGATTTATCGATCACACTCAACTCTCATTGACATACAAGCTCTCCATTGGACATTCCGTTCCTTTGGACTAGCAAGTTAGTCATAGAGACCTCCGTAAGACTCCTCGTAGCCTTGGATTCCCTCAAGGCCGACTGAGCTGGTTGTACCCTAAAAACCCGTTACACGATCCTTGCCATGTCAATCTAAAGAAACATGGTATACCGGCCCTTATGATTATACAAAGAGTATATCATAAGAAATTCTTGATGGGATGATGATATCATGCCATATCGTGTCATTCTTGTAAACCCCAATTCTATGATAAGAATGAGGGTATCTTGCTTGATCTTATGTTCATGTGGACCTCAATTCTATATAAAGAATGTCCATATTGATTTGTCATGGTACCTAAGTTAAGGGAACCATATTCTACCTAGTTTTATCGACATCGTGATTATACCGTTATTATCGCCATTCTATGTCCTTTGTCATATTTTGGACTCTATTCTATCAAAGTTGTCATACGTGTCTACAAGCTTGATTATTGAAATTCTATATTGGCTATATAAACAAGAGTGGATGTCAAAACACATGATAAATGCCTGCGCATATAGGGCCCGATCTGGTCCTGGGAGGAGCACCCGAAAGTACTTGTGCCCATGGGAGTTAAAATGATAAGGTATCTGGCATTATACCGAGTACTTGACTTGCTTGATTGGACATTCCACACACATCTTGTACTTGAATCGTACTTGACTTTACATGAAATGCGTGGCCCGAAAAGGGGTAATTTACTTGCTTGATACATGATAGCCAAAGTTCTTGACATGACTTGTTAAATGTACTTGCTTGAATATCTCGAATAAACTTGTTATCTTGTTGGAAGTTCATGATTAAGTTCATCTTATTTCTTTGATATTACATTCTCTCTATCTTGTCGTTTTCACGCGAGCATGCATAGCTTTATTGCATTCATGAAAATGTAATTACTTAAACCCCTCGCTAGTACTTGAGATATAATTTCCTACTGAGCGTTCGCTCATTCCGTTTGTCCCTTTCTACTTTTCAGGTAAGTCCGACGACGATGGAAGTCAATCGGATGGGAATGGTCAAGAGTGAAAGTGATAGAGCTTCTACAAGTGTCGTCTAGTCTTTTCTATAGTTTCTTGAGTCAAATATGTATTCTTTTCCTTTTTATTAAACAGAGTATTGGATTTGTAATAGTCTATCCATTATGAAATAAAGGATTGGGTTATCTTGCTATTTTGCGCATCTCTGTATTCGTGTCGAATACACGACCACTCTGATTGACATGATTGATATAGACACGTCGCGCATCTCCGGGTATCTTCCGCGCTCGGGGCGTGACAAGGCCACAAAGCTGTCAACTGCTAGCTGGCTGATAATAAAAGATAAAATGGTCATGTAAATAACAGAAATTTTCATGCTTATGCACATAAGTTTCATGCTAATACTAATGTGCACAAAAACAACCCAAAGTCTATTATTTCATGTCATTGCTGTGGGAAATCTGGGCATTCTATGGATAATTGCTCCTTAATGTTATTTGATGATTCTTATGCTCAGAAAATGTGAAAAGTACCCATCAAAGATGCTACTAACCATGTAGGACCCAAGAACTCTTGGGTACCTAAATCTGCAAAATGAGAATCTATTCTGCAGGAGTGCCTTGGGAGCTGAAAAATAAAAGGGGTAATAAGCCAAGGCACTTGAGTATGTGAAATCCCATTTACTGCTCATCACAGGTTTGGTCATTCGAAACTTCAATAATCTATTTTAGATAGCTAAATACCATTCCTGATTTGTTAGTTATCAACTGGATACATGTTGAGAGGGAAACGAAATAAATTCAAATGCATATGCTGAATTATCTGTGCATATATTGTGCTGAGAGTGTATTGAATGTCATATTCTAAAAATCTGAATTGCATGTGTTTTGCATATGTTAACTGCATCTGTTTGACAATTGTAAATATCATGATGCATATCTCTCACAAACACTGAACATTTGCTGCATATAAGGTTCATCTGCACACATACATGCTCAGCAAAACTGTCATGCATATAGGATTGCACTTGCACTATACTGTGTCATGCATAATCCTTTGGTATATAAAATGATAAGTTGGGAGAAGGGTAAATTTTTTTGTCTGGAAACCCACATCATGCGTGAGGTGGTCTTAGGACCTCAGTTCTTCGCCAGGTATCAAGGGTTAAGATTTGCATATAGAGCAGTCTAAGACATTCATGAGCATAATTCATTAAAATCCTTACAAAATGTTCATTGCACATATATTGCACTCAGAACTTAGTCATTTAATGCATAAAGTCAGGGGGAGTTTATCAAGATAATTCTTGTGCTTCATGAATAGTTGGTCAGATTAATTTTCTGCATGGTTGTCATGTCACATATAGTGGTTCAATGCATATAAACAGGGGGAACATTTAAAACAAAATTTTTTTAATGGCTATTCATATGTTTTTTTTACTATCTAAATCGGTCGACCAAAACTGTACTTTCAATCAACCGATATCTTCACAGTCTAGCCATATCGTTGCTCATTCTGAAATCTTTGCTCTTCCTGTAATCTTCATCAACTTTTGGTATCAGTTGGTATGCCTTGTCTCAATTTCCTAATAATTGATATCAGTGGATTTCACTTGTCTTCATCTGATCTGAAGTCATTATTGTTACTCCTGCATCTTATGAGAGGGAGCTTTACTTGACATTTTTGTCACTTCTGTCTTAAGTTGGTATGTCTGCTAAACAATGATCACATCTGTCATGCTCTGAGCTTAAAGAACTCAAATTGCTCTCATACTCATTGTATTTCCTGATTACACATATTTTCTGAAAATTTCTGTCAAATCTGACAGTCATTTTGCTCTTCTCTATTCTTTTTGAGTCTGAAATCTATTGCTACTCTTGGCCATCTCTACAACATGCATGAACTTCAAGGGTTCTCATATATGATTCATGTTGCTGATTCTATTGATAAATTTGCTGCTCCTGAAACTTTCTTGATCTTTCTGTAATTTAGGAAGATTTCAATCTGTGTACCTTGATCATAAATCTGAAAAATACTCTTACTAGGAATCTTCTGTTATACAGATTTATGAATGTTCAAAAAGATCAGATTGGTTTAAGTTTATTAAAAAGATGATTCAGATATTTTCAAGACATTCAAAACCAAACTTAATGAATACATTAAACTTTAACCAACAGTTTCATGTTGAATCTTGTCAAATCTTCTGAAATCTAAAAATGTCGAAATCATGGCTTTATTTGGTTGAAATACATGAAATCAGTATTATTTTGAAACATCTGAATTATCTGAAATGTTCTTAAGGGTAAATATTGTCAGAGCAATAATTGTGGTTACTGAGAAACCAAGTCTATTAACCATGAAGTGTAGAGGATTGTGTCATGAAGTGTCATATTTAACTCTGCTAAAAAATTCATTAAAAATCCAGGCAGATCAATGGCTTGAATACTGAGAAATATATTGTTGACATGTTTTCTCACCTTTTTTCTCCTTTCTCTTGCCTCCCTTTTTCCAAATGTATCAAAGTGTAAAGACAAGCAAGATGAAGGAAGAAAGGAAAAGCAAGGGTGGAGAAGTGTGTGTGATCGTGATCGCCACCAACCGGATTTTAGAACGTACCTTGGAAAGGGGGAGAAAGCACTCGCCTGAAGATGCAGCGCTGCAGCAGTACACGGTCTTGGAAGAACCGCCTAATGTATGGAACAGTCACTCGACAGACCGCTCACAGCGTTGAAAAGGATGCGGGACGAAGACGATTCTGGCAGCAAAACGGTTCGCGGAGGGCCGCACACAGGATCTGAACGGCTCGTGATGGACCGCTCTGGTCTTCAAACGGACGGAAGAAGGCCGTTCAGCAACGCCAGACTCCAAAGTCGTGGGACTTGATCCTCCACCCCTTCCAGCCGGCCAGAGGGGATGGGCCTCGTGCTACGATGCTGCTGACCTACAAAACAACGTGGAAGACAAACAAATAGATCCCAAATTAGCCCTAAGAAGTGTAGTAACTATAAAGAAGAATGGAAAATAAACATAACGACATGAAAGGGGCGATACCTGGGAGGTTTTTAAACCCCTAAAGGGTGTTAAAACAAATGGGAGGGTATGAAAAATGATGTGAGAAGTGCAAAAACGTGGGAAGAAGATGATGAAAAGAGCATGGAATGGAGGAAGAAACACTTAAAAGCCTAAGACTAGGACTAAAAACAACGACTACTCCCTGAAACCGGAGGCTTAAAGGACGTGGAAAGTCTCCCTCTCTGGCTACAGTTCATTGAAAAGTTCGGTAGAGCTTCACCGTCGACGTTGGATCTCTCCCTTTTCAAGCTTGGACTAAGGGTACTGTTTATAGACCCTTGAATGTCCAATCTCGAATTAGGGTTTTCTAGTGAATATTAATCCAAGATGATAATACAAAAATCATAGATAAACCTTTTATCTTCCTCCAGGATCAAACGGCATCCCATTTGGTTGAGAAACAGCGGAGAAAATGGTGGAGGAAGGTGAGGGCTTAACCACGGATGGAGAGAGAAAATCCATGCAATCCACAGGTTTCGAGCATGTACGCGGTCGCGCGATAGACCGCCCAATCCATTAAACGGTCCATCGCTAGGCCGTCCAATGCTGTCGGTGATAAATAAAATAAAATGAGAAATTATCCATTTATCCACCGAACAGACCGGTCAAAACGGCGTTGGACTCTCGGGGATAAAACGGTCTACTGGTAGACCACTCAGTGAACAACACGGTCAAATGCTTGGCCGTTTAAACCTGTCGGTGATAAATACAAAAAATAGGATAAATAGAAAATTATCTAAAAAATGAACCGACTTAGGACTCTGGGAAATTGAACGGTCACAGACAAGTCGTTCAATGTATTAGACGGCTGAACATGGACCGTGCAAAGGTTTATCAGTGGAAATTCAGAAAATCAAATAAATATCCAATAAATGGGTAAACGGTTCAAGGAAGACCGTTCATGGATTGAACGGCCGGTCGTTAGACCGCGTAAAGTCTGGGCATTTGAACTTGATAAGATGAGATAAATAAGCCCATTTAACCCAAAACCGAGTGAAACCAAGGCTCATTAAGCCCGAACTCAAGAGCAGACCAAGCCAGGGAGGGAGGTACCCATAAAATAAGCCCAAAAGCATGCCTAAAAATAGCCCAATGAGTGATGGACAACTCGAGACATCAACAACTGATGGTACGAGGAATGACTCAACTCATAGGTAAAAAATGAGTGTCAACAGATGCCCCTCCTTAACGTCCTCTTTGTTGGGGAGCGAGCGGAGGTGAAGCGAAAGTGAAATGAAACATGGAGATGAAGCGGAGTGGAATGAAAAAGCGGGCGTTAAGGTAAAAGACACCCGTTTCATTGCCGACGAGCGATAGGAATTTTTTGGAACACTTTGAACCAAACACAAGGAACGATCAGACTAAAATGATGCCAGTCTGGAGAAACTAATTAAATGAAAAGAAGAAACACACGATCAACCTCATGGGGGACACAATCTCTCGGACCAATGAGGGGACCGGAATAAGCAGCAAAAAGTAAAGGAACGAACTAAAACTCTAGACGAGGACCTTCAGTCAACCAAACCAAGTGAACAGATCAGAGAAAATCTTCCAACTCTAAGTGGAATTGTTCCTCTTAGTCAAAACCATGAATGTACAATTATCCATCACCAAGTGAAATACTTTTAGACAAGCCATGCGTCATGAATGCTCAAAAGCTGCGTATGATGCATGCTGGGCTAAAATAAAAGAAATCATTAAAATGAATGCAAAGAAAGCCATAAAATAGAAAATACTCGAGAATAATATTGCTAGACTGGGACAATCAGGGTCAAGATACTATCTGCAACCACGGCGTGCGAGATAGAACCATCGTCCCGTAATTTTCTGAACCTAACGGCCTATCCAGTGATTAAACACACGAACCTGGATCATCATTATTTTTGTTAAAGGGGAACATCACATCCGGGAACACGTGAGCATCCAACTGGTTCTTGAGATAATATAACATAATATCATATAGTAATGCAATAAGGGATATAGGGATAGAAGGCCATACCTAACTTACCTGTGCAGGCGAAACGGCAACTTGAAGTGGTGCTGCAAAGAATTCATGAACAAAGTTTTTGCAATATCTCATCATGAAATAGTCATTCAAGCCAAAAAAGAAAGCAACCAATTAATCACATAATGCAGCCAAAAAAACATTCTTCATCGTTAATTCAGCACATGAACAGTCTAGAACAAGACCACTCCACAAAGCAAACGGTCCAGTTGGGGCCGTTCAAACATTAGTAATTTGAATATGATCATGAATCTACACGGCCCATTATGAGGCCATTCAACAAACTGGACGGCCATCCTCTAGCCGTCCCATAGAAGAGCATCGTTAGAATTGAAACAGTCAAATGGGAGACCGTTCAGTATCTACACGGTCTATCGATAGACCGTGTAATTACCGGTGGTTTGAAAAAAAATAAAACCCTTCTTCTTCCTCTTCTTCCCGCCACCGCAACCGACGGAGGCACTCAAGAACACCACCCACATCTCTCATTCTCCCATCTCCCTCTCTCTTCTCATCTCCCCTTCTATGCGCTCTAAGCACCAAGCCCTTCTCTGACATATGGCTCGAGAAGGATCCAACGCGCCGCCGCCGCCGTGGAGGAAGCTCCGCCGCCGGAGGCGGCACCACCGATGGAGGAATGCCCACAGCCCGCGTCGGGGGCTGAAGGAGCACTGGCACTAGTCGCCGGGGGGGGGGGGAGAAGATGCTGGGGCGGCGCCAGAGGCGACCACAACGCCGGCGGAGAAAGCACCAAAGACGGACGAGGTAGGTCATCGTGAACCCTCCCCCATCTCCCTTTTTCAATCCATGCATGTAGCTAAAAGGGGTAGAGAAGGGGCATACGACGCTATTAGGACCGGTTGGGAGGCCCCATGGGGCCCTCACCGTCGGTGGGCTGGGCTTGAATGCCGTCGGGGGTGACGGCCAAAAGACGGTCTTACAGTGACCGCTCAACCAAACCACGCGGTTTATATAGAACCGCTCAACCAAAACACCGCCCATGGGTCGCCGTCGAAAAGGAGCTAAACCGACGTTATAACACAGTCTGAGGAGGACCGTGTCTATCTAGGACGGCCCACATTGGTCTGTTCAGAATATGAAATGCTCAAAACAGAACGGTCTCCACCAGGCTGTGAAAACTTATGACGGGCTACTTGGGTCCGTTCAAAACATGAAACATTAAAGAACAAAGCGGTTTCCAATGAACCATGAAAAATGCAGAACGAGCCATCTAGGTCCGTTCTGAACATGGAACGCCTGAGGACAGAACGACCTCCACGAGACCGTTGATCACCATACGGTTGCACGGTAGGCCGTGCAACCCTAACTGACTAGGGGCTTGAGAGGGACGGGCGCGGTCAGATAGCGACCGTGGAAATGTAGAACGGCCAGAGGTGGTCCATTCCACGGTAGGCGCCAGGCAGTAGAACGGACCTCATAGGGCTGTGGACAGGGCAGAACGCTGCATGGGGAACTGTGAGCTTCTAAGGGGGGTTATTGGGGCGGTTGCAACCCAACCGTTTGAAAGGTAAAACGGCTCATACGAGACCATCCAGTGAGTAGAGAGTGAGTTATTAATGAAAATGCAAGATCCTAAAATAAAATGCAATGTTTTAAATGTATGCAGGGGAAGCAGAGGACTCGGATCTCCTGGCTGCAGGTCCAAGCAGTGTATCTCGCGCTGCTGCACTTTCAGCAGGAGAGGCTCAGGACTATGGGCTTTGCTGAGTTCCTGAGCGTGGAGGTGACTAGGCTAGACACGCCGCTCCTCTATGCTCTGCACGGCCACTGGGATCCGGTGAGCCGGACGTTCCTTTTCCCGTGGGGCCACATGGTCCCCACGTTGGAGGATGTTGCGCGCATCACCAGATTACGCATGCACGGGACTCCAGTCAACTGGGTGACTTACCCCGACTACCAGTATCTGGCCCAGGAGCTGCTGGGCTTGGAGTTGCTGCACCCCGAGCGGCAGTCTACGACACTCACGAGGGCGAGGCTATAGGACAGCCTCGGATTGAGACACGCGGGGATAGCGACCGATGAGCTGCCCGAGCAGCATCTACAGCGGCTGATAGAGCTGGCACGACCGAGAGTGGCGGCTGCGGCGGGACCTGAGGCGGATCGAGTGCTGAGATGGTTCTTGATGCTTTTCTTTGGTCGACTTCTGTTCGCGACGAGAGCTGATGTGATCAGCTGCCGGTTCCTCCCACTTCTCTAGGACCTAGGGCACGTAGAGGACTACGCGTGGGGAGCGATAGTCCTTGCCTTCTTGTTCGATACCCTCAGCTCTACGAGCCGGCGGACGATGCTCGGGGGCTTTTCTCTTCTACTCCAGGTACGACTCTGACTCTTATGTAATTTTCTATTGATTCCTATGAGTACTACATGCTGACATTTGATGAAATGTAATGCAGGTGTGGGCCTACGTGTACCGACGTAGGC
The DNA here is from genome assembly GCA_022559845.1 of Amorphophallus konjac. Taxonomy (NCBI): domain Eukaryota; kingdom Viridiplantae; phylum Streptophyta; class Magnoliopsida; order Alismatales; family Araceae; genus Amorphophallus; species Amorphophallus konjac. Next base: position 229,708,128 of record CM040120.1, read on the forward strand.
TTGGGAGAGGTGACGAGACATACCCAGAGCGGCTGCGCATCGCCAGGCGGTGGACCGATCCACGAGAGATTGGACCCCTACGGAGACAGGTCCGGGGGATCCATGATGACCTAGACACCCTACCCTTTGCCTCGGTACGACTCTAAATTCAAACTCTTTAATTAAATGCAATATATATGCTTATGATACTGATGCAGTTCTTTTCCATTTGACAGGTTCGGTGGACACCGTACACGAGCGAGGGGGACGAGGGTCAGCCGTGGGTAGTGGCGGCCCTCGCCTACTCCGGTCGAGATGTGTGGCTTCACTGCATGAACGTAGTGGAGCCACTCCACTACCGCCTGGTGATGAGGACGGCCGGCGTCCATCAGCCAACAGTTGAGTTTTCGGCAGCAGAAAAGTTGGAGGAGTGCGACGGATGACACCCCCGAGGGTTAGCCACAGAGCTGGACTGGAGAGTGCGGGCAGCAGATCAGATAGCAGACTGGGCAGCACGAGGACGGGTGGTGACTGTCCGGGCTGACAGTGAGGAGGCCTACTACACGGCCTATGCACGACACTATAGGGACCAGGTGTTCCGTGGTGCCCGCCGACCGGTAAGACTTCTAAATCCTAAATGCTTTCTATCATGCTTCTATATGATTATACACTGATGCCTGAACTTCTTAAATGCAGTTTGACCCTAAGGGGAGGATTGCAGAGCTACAGGGACTTCTCCACTCGACCATCCAGGAGCGGGATGAGGCACGACAGGCCCTGAGCCTTTTGGTGAGTTTCCTTAAACCCTAAACTCTTAATTATGCAAATGATTATGATTATGCATGTGACTGACCTGGAGTTTTGGATGCAGCGAGCCGAGGGAGCCCAACGCCAGGGGGCGTACGCACCTTCTTCCTCCTCATAGACCCCTACAGACCGAGCCAAGCAGGACGTCGAGTTTGCACTGATGGTGGAGCGAGCCGAGGCAGTCGAGGTAGCGCTCTCTGAGAGGGTACGTAACCACTACACTTTCCCTTGATGCTTATGATTATGAAATGCAATTGACTAATCATGAAATGTGTATGCAGACGACCGAGTTGACATCAGCCTTGGGTGAGAGTACCCGGCTGAGGGCGGAGCTGGAGCAGAGCCGTGCAGCAGCTCGGGAGGAGGCAGCCCGCCTCCAATAATAGATGGAGCGGAGTCGACCAGCAGACCCGGTCTAGACGGTGCTCCTCCATACAGAGTTAGAGCGTCTCTGGGCTGGAGCCGATGAGCTGGTCCGAGCCCGAGCCGAGGTAGAGCGCTACCGGTCGGAGCGGGACTGTGCACTAATCGAGGCATCTAGGTTGAGTGGGGAGCTACGGGCCTACAAGGAGATGAGCCAGCGGTCAGCGCGTAGCGAGACTCCGAGTGGCAGCACTCATGGCACTCATGGCTCCGTCAGGAGTTACTTCACGGGTTCCTCCGATTGCCAGAAGAACGAGGAGGAACAACGACACCACGAGGAGGCGACCTCAGCGATGCCTCCACCAACAAAGAGGCACGAGGGCTCAGGCGACAGCGGTGGAGGCCAGGGAGAGGGACAGGCCTGACTTTTGTACATATGGATATGATAGTGATGTGATATGTTTTTGTTTTGATTTTGAGAATGAATGTATGAATGGATGCAAATGCTTGACACTAACTAACTAACTACGACTTCTAACTCGACACGAGTGAGACGTAAACGTGTGAGAGATAGAGATGACACATGTGAGTCAGAGACAACACGACGCGAGTGAGGGAGAGATGACTACGAGTGGGTGAGAGAGCGAGAGATGCCAAACAATTTACGTAAGAGAGAGGGATGACAAATAATTTGAGTGGGAGAGAGAGAGATGCCAAACAGTTTGTGTGAGAGAGAGGGACGATAACTAATTTGAGTGGGAGAGAGAGAGACGCTAAACAGTTTGCATGAGAGAGAGGGACGACAACTAATTTGAGTGGGAGAGAGGGAGACGCCAAACAGTGAGTGAGAGAGAGATGACACGACCACAAGCTAAGTGACAGTGTTGCAAAAAGGGTCAAAAATAAGGCTTTTGATTTCTAAACGGTCATCCATAGGACCGCCCCAAGAGACACACGGCCTACCTTTAGACCGTTGAAGAGGGGCGATCTCGCGCTGGTCCTGAGCTAGAGAAGATGATCATCGAACAGTGAACTGCAAGGAAGGGAAATGGATCAGGGGGCCCAATGATGGTTCCCTGGGGAGAACCCTCCGATGCCTAAGTCAGTAGAGCAGTGGTGGAAGCTATGAAGGGAGGAGGAAGGAGATGCACGAGATTCCTCTCCACCAAGGTGGTGAAGTGGTTCCTACTCAGGGAGTTTTAGGCGTGTGTTGGCCTTACCTTCCGTTGGAGGGAGTCCCATGTTTAAATAGTGCACCGGCCTCATGAGTCCCATAAGTTGAGGAGTTTCAGGCGGGAGTTACGTCCTCGTCGTGGGCTCTTTACATCCTCATCATGGGATCTTTATAGCCTTGTAAACTCATGCCCATAAAGGGCTCTCAACGGCAGCGTGGATAAGCAATCGTCGGTCGACCCAAGCATGAAGAGTGCCAGCCCTATCTGGGCGAGGGGCATAGCTCGGGTGAGGCTCGGTCGGAGTGGGCGCGGGGCCCTAGCCCTTGTCTCGACGAGGGGGATGAGTCGGGCGTGGGTCTTCCTCCGATCGGACCGACGCTCGGGCCTTCCGAGCCTAATGGCTGCCGAGGAAGTGCTTGATAACGAGTGAATTTATTGGGCTCTTATGCTAAGTGGGCCCTGCGGGGTGGTCGCTTAGATGAGTCGGGCTTCGTTTGATCTTCCTGGACTTGGTTCGACCGCTCTTAGATGGGCTACAGAAATCCCCCTCTCCACTTGTCCCCCACCTACTCTCGAGCCTTGGCAGGCTCGGAAGAGTAGCCGTTAGGGTTTTGGACCAGCGTGGCTTAGGTGGGTGGAGATCTGGCGGTGTTATGAAGCCACGTGCCGTGGTTACCTGTACCCGTAATGATGATAATCCTGGCGGATTTGAACTGAAGGGGCCCCCTTTCTCGGAGGTCGGAACGACGTGCCACCTTCCGCGTGGGGATATAGGCATTGTGCGCTTGTTGTCGTTCCAGACTCCCTCCGTTTTAGGGTTTTACTCTCCTTCGTGCTTGCTTTCAGGGCTCTCTGATGCACCGCGGAGATACGGTGGAAGAGTAGAGGCTTGCATCGGCGTTTGCAGACTTGGCGGAGATAACCGCGGAGGCGGTCCGGCAGCTTCCCCTTCCTCCAGAGTCTTCGGAGTCTGAGGCGCCTTCTTCTGCAAGTTTCCCTTCAGATTTCATGGCGGACCTTCGTTCGGAGATTGAAGAGTTTGAGGGCGAGCCTGAGACGAGGGGGATGGTGGTACCGCCGGCTCTGAACTGCAGCAAACTGGGGGAGGCGGATGTGAAGCGGCTGGAGCACCCGTTTCGCCTGCCCTATCAGTATTACATCGCTGTGGCTGCCCCACACGAGACGGGCTTGGATTCTCGTACGGGCCATTTCTGCTCCTTCCTTCTGTCGTGGAAGGGAGGGTTCTACCTTCCCTTCGACTCTTTTGTTCTTAAGCTTCTCGATTTTTTCCAGTTGGCTCCCATACAGCTGGTGGCCAACTCTTATCTTCTTCTCTCCGCCTTCCCCATCCTCTGTCTTCAGTGCGGGGTCCCTCCTTCCTTGGAGCTCTTCCTTTACTTTTTTGAGTTGAAGGCGCATTCTTCGGCCGGGAAGGGCTTCTATTTTATCCAGGCGAGGCGGAACAGGAGCTACGTCTCTTGGGCTGTAAATGACTCTTCCCATAAGGGGTGGAAGACTCAGTTGTTCTGGGTGGGGATTTTTTCGGTGGAGGAGTCTTGGAGGTGCCCCATAATCCCCAATTTTTGCCCGAACATGCCTCCGAGGTAGGACGAGTTCTCTTCGGATATGGAAGAGTATGTCGCCATTCTGCTGAAGCGTCGCCAGTCTACGGAGGAGCTGGTGACCCCGGAGAACATCGAGCGGTGGCTTCTCCAGCGGCTATGGTCGACAGGTACAGGCACCGTGAATCAGCCTTCTCGCCGGTTGATGAAGACACATTTCTCCTTTTTTTGACCATATCATCTTTCGTGCAGAAGTCAGGCGGCCGGCTGTGGAGGAGGAGCTTGCGATCGAGCGGGAGGTGATCGATTTGGGCGATGAGTCGGCTGCCGATGAGTCGCGAGCTCCTGAGGGTCGTTCCCGACCCCGAGATAAGGGCAAGGGGGTTACCCGGGGAGGGACTTCCAGGCCGCGGGGGCCCAAGCACAAAGATCCGGATGAGGGCGTGATACGGGATGCCGTGAAGGCCAGGAAGCGGGCCAAGAAGGCCGGGGCTGACCCCGCAGTCGAAGGTGAGTCTGGCTCGGCTCTCCCCTCTTCTGAGCGTGATAGGGCCGACCCTTTCGGGTCGGCTCACCCATCCGCTGAGCAAGAGGGGGCCGAGGAGGCCAGGGCCGTTTCTGCGGTTGGCGGTGGCATTGGCCCGGCTCTCCCCTTAGCAGGAGCCAAGGGGGCCGGGGATGAAGCGGGCGACTCCAGGGCCGCAGCCGAGACTGGAGCATCGATCGAGGTAGGCGGCGCTCCGGGTGGCGACGTCGGGGCCGAGCCGGTCGAGGCCGGGGGGTCGCGAGGAGCGGCGGCTCAGCCCCAACCGACCGAGGCAAGAGGACCGACCGGCGGGGCTTTCGAGGGGATGCCACTTGGAGGGGAGGCCCCTATTCCGGCGGCTCTGGAGAGGCTGGGCATCAAGGGCCCTCTATATCGGAGATGTCGTAGCATAGTTGTGAAGGTGGTGAAGGGAGGAGACAGGCAGCGCTCCCCGCCCGTGGCCCTCGAGCTGGTGATGGAGGGCGGCTTGGTCTTGGCCCAGATGGGGGCCTCTTTGGCTGAGGCTTACGCTCGGTCGGAGTCAGAACGGGCGGACCTTGCTTGGGCCCTGGGCGCGCCCGATAGGAAGGTAGCTCGGCTCACTAAGGAGCGTGATGGGCTTCGGCGGGAGCTTTCCTCGGCTAGAGATCTGGCGAGGGAGAGCCAGGTGGAGGCCCAGACGCTGTCTGAACAACTGGCTCAGGCCCGCGAGTCGCTCGAGAGGATGAGCAAGCTTCTGGAGGAGGTGCGCTTGGCCCGCGTCCAGCTAGATGGCCGGTGGGAGGCTGAGCGCGCCGAGCTAGTGGACCGAGCGGACGCCGTGGCTGATCGGGCTGAGGTGGAGAAGCAGATGTATGAGGCCAAGCGGAGGTTAGCCGAGGCGGTGCGGGGTAAGACCGAGCTCGCTGGTAGGGTGGGATCGGCCGGTGCAGAGGCACTCAAGCAGTACAAATGCTCGGAGGCCTACTGGGCTTACCTTAAGGAGGCTGCCCTCCCCTACTATGAGTCAGCACTTCACCGGGGCATCCGCAAAGGATTCAAGCAAGGCTACGACTGGGCCATCTCCTACGTGGAGGGGCAGGCATCCGAGACCATCAATTTCCCGTCCGGGTAATGCTATGACTCGGATTTGTCATCCTCCGATTCCTTTGGTTCGGCATCGTCGGAAGAAGGACATGAGGGGGACTCTTCGTCCGAGGGGTCGCCAACTCCGGATGCCTCGGGTGGGCGCACAACCGAGGTAGTTTCCACGCCAGTGGGGTCAGTGCCAGGGTCGGCCATCACCGAGGGCACCGGGGGCAGACCGTCCGAGCCTTCCTCTTCCGAGCCTCAGGATGGGCCAGAGGCCTGATGTATCTGTTTTGCTTTTTCTCCTTGTATGTTTTTCCTTTTTTGAAGAAGAAACTTCTCTTTTGTGTAAAGGAAGGTTGAAAACATAAGGCAGTAGCGTTATGATAAAAACTTAACTATTTCGTACTACCGTTGCCGTGGTTTGACCAACGTATCGCAGTAGTTGGAAAGTGCCGATACTTTCTGCGAGGATCTCGCATGATGGATGGGCGGGCATCTGACAGGGTGTCTTTCCGTTTTATCATGCTTTGAATGCTTGGTCGCTTCGTGTGCCCCGTTGTGGCGGAGCCGAGGAGTCTGAGGTGACCGTTCGTAGGGAGAGGTCCATTTAGCATGTTTACGAGGGGAGAATAATTTAAGGCAAATAGTCTCCCTTCGCCTATAAGAGGTATGAAGGGCATCTCTTACTCTCTATCACTTAGGGTTTTCTTTGACAGTCTTTCCTCCCTCCTTCTTCACGAAGCGTTGTGCTGTGAAATTTGAAGCATAGAAGACGCTCTGGAAGATGAAGCTGCTGACGACGGAGGGCAGAGAATCTTTTCCGCTTCGGGTTTGAAGGGAGTTCGACGGCCGGCGGATAGGTTAGAAGGGGGTTCGATGTGTGGTAGCACGTCGCCTTCTTTTATCAGTTCCGGGGGCGCTTGTGGGGAGGTTACTCGGGTAGAAGGTTCGACATGCTGGGGCATGTTGAACTCCTGTCCCTGACCCACCAACTCCATCCCGAGGGGAGGAAGAAGCCATATAAGCTCCCTCCTTTTCGGGCTTTACCCTACCTCCTCATCCAGCTCTGCTGGTTTCTTTTTCTCTTTCACTCTTTGGGGGGGGGGGGTCCTACACTCTCTGCCTTCCAAAGAGTTGGCAGAGAGGAGGTCATCTCTTGTATTAGTTGGCTTCCTCTTCCATTAATCTTCCCTACGCAACTTGGAAGGTAGCCTTCTTCTGTCACCTTTGTTCCGAGTTACCCGAGCCAACGGGGTTGACTATCCTTTATCCGAGCCAATTTCTGCACGAGGCAGAGTCAGTGGCTGGACGCAGGAAGGTTAACCGAGTCAGTCGAGCGATGGGCTTGTACGGCGGTGGCAGATGGATTTTTGCTTTTTTGACAAGTATTGTATTGGCTTCGGCCTTTCTGATGTACAAACAATTGTTTGAATGAAAGAGGAAGAAAATTTTTGCTTTATCTCATATTGCTTACACAACTGAGGTGTTCAGAAGTAGAACTTACGTAGTGTAGTCGTGTTCCACATCCGAGGGATGAGTTCTCCTTCCACAGTAGATAATCGGTACGCTCCTTTCCCGAGCGTCTCGACCACTCGGTAGGGGCCTTCCCAATTAGGGGATAACATGCCCGCCGCCTCAAGTGGTCGAGAGGCTTCGACTTTCCTGAGAATGAAGTCTCCCGGCTGGAAGTGTCTGTCCCGGACTTTGGCGTTGTAGTATCGAGTGAGGCGGCGTTGGTATTCCATTGCTCGGATGCTGGCAATCTCTCGGACTTCATCTACTAGGTCGAGGTTTTCGAGCAGTTTCTGGTCGTTTTCCTCGGGCGAGAAGCAGATGACTCGGAGGGAGGGATTGCAAATCTCCAACGGGATCACGGCCTCGGTGCCGTACACCAGCTGAAAGGGACTCTCACCGGTTGCCGTTCTGGGAGTCGTTCTTTGTGACCAAAGTACGTTCGACAATTCCTCGAGCCAGCTGCCCTTGGCTTTGCCAAGCCTAGTCTTAATGCCTTTTAAGATAGTCTTATTGGCATTTTCGACCAGCTCGTTAGCCTGAGGGTAGGCGACTGAAGTGAAGTGATTGCGAATATTCAGGTCGGTACATCTATCTCGAAAATAGCGAGAATCAAATTGTCGGCCATTATCGCTCACAATCACCCGGGGGATGCCGTAGCGACAGATGATCGATTTCCAGACGAAACTCGAGATGAAACTCCAGACGACTGTCTCGGTGATCCTAGCTGTGGCTTCAGCCTCGATCCACTTGGTGAAGTAGTCGATGGCGACGATGATGAACTTCTTCTGGGCCTGAGCCGTAGGCAACGGCCCAAGGATGTCGATCTCCCACCAAGCCAAAGGATAAGGCTCGGTTAGGGTGACGAGCTCCGTTGCCGGCTGATGGATCAAGTGGTCAAATCGTTGGCATCGGTCACACTATTGTACGTAGGTCGAGCAGTCGCGCTGCAGATGTTGGGGCAGGTGATACGCGAAAGTAGATCCAGAAGGGGGTTGAATGGATATTAAAAACAATTTGCCCAAATAAAATTATGAATTAGCTTCCAAGAATAGATTGACGAATTTCCACCTAAGATGCCAAGAGATCAAATCTTCTATTGAGCCAGTGAGCAAACACATGGAGCGCACCTAAGCATGCATCTAGCGAAAATAGAGTAAACAAACAAACCACTGTACGCAAGTTTTTTAAGTGGTTCGATCTCTATCCAGAGATCTATGTCCACCCCACACACGATAGAGTGTGGCTTCACTACTGACTAACAGCTTGCCGCTGATCCACAGCTTCGAGGATAAATCCCTACAATCCGCTGGGCCTTACAGCTTCAGCCGACCAGAGGAGTCCTCCTCTACAACCGCTGGGGAATTACAGCTTCACCCGTCCATAGGAATCCTCCTCTGCCTGCTGAGCATCACAGCTTGCTCTGCTGACAAACAGCTTGAAGGAAAAGTAAAATGAAAACAGAAGACAAGAAACAACAGCGACTGAAAGCTGTAAACAATGAAGTGCAGATGTGGCTCTCAAGGAGCTGACTGGCCTGGATTTGATCCACGGTCCAGTGGAGTAAATCTTCAGTGAACTTATTCTTCTCTTCGATCTCTCTCTCTCTTTTCAACACTTCTTTCAATCTTTCTTCTCTTTCCAACTCTTCTTTCAATCTTTCTTCCCTTTCCAACTCTTCTTTCAATCTTTCCTCTCTTTCTCTTCTGTCTGGATCGTATAGGCTCTTTCTGCTTCTTCTGAAAAATTTCCACGATCTTCACAATTCACCATCAGTCTTCTCCAGACGGAGAAGTCTTCCTTTTATGGTAGCAGCAGAAAGGTGGGCGTGTGTCCTCCACGAACTCCCACCCTAGCGCCTTGACCACGTGGCAGCATTTCAGCTCGCTGCTTTACACGTGTCACGATCCTGGCACATCTTCCATTCTTGGGTCACGTGCCCTTCTTAGATTCCTCGAGCAGAGATCCTGTCAAGGTCAGACTTATTATCAACTTCAATCAATCTGACGGATAATAAATGATGCACCGAGTTAGTTCGTGATTTGAACTAAATGTTCACAGACTTGATGCATATAATACGGTATGCATATGGGAAAGTAGGCAGAATGAAAAGGAATGCACGGACTTCCTAGATACATACGAGGGACTAAAAGCATGTATTGACTTGGTCAACAAATGCGCGAGCTTTGTATGCAACAAGCACAGCTATGCATGGACTTAATTATGTATATGAATATGAAACGCATATAGGGAAACAAGAGTTGCACGGACTTGATGATGAAGTATGCGCTGACTTTGTGAATGCATGGAGCAAAAAGATGTACAGACTTTGTGTGTGCATTTGAACAAAAAGATGCACTGACTATGGATGCAGAATGAACACAAACTACACTGACTTAGCTGCAAGTTGAGCTAATGGATGAATGATGCTTGCACTGAGTTGGTCGAGTGTAGCAACATGGGTTGTACAGACTTGAGCGAAATGTTGCGCCGACTTTCAATGAATAGACAAAAGATGCACGGACTTTGTATACTGAAATATGCAGCTATGCATCGAACTCTGTATGTAAATATCAAATGTAGAATAATTATTTGTTCTAATCTCACATGACTCTGACTGATAGATTATCAGTGTGAAAACTAGAGTTCCAACAGTCTCCCCCTTTTTGATGATGACAACTATAAGTCATGTGAGATTTATTTGCTAACATTCATAACCGAGTTCATCGACAAAATGAACCATGCATTCAGCACAAACATACATTCAACACAACCATGTAATTAGTCACACACATGCAACACAACATAGCATTTCTGTGCACTTTAAAAGGATATAAAGTAGTGTTTGAATGAAAGATTCTCTTTCAGCACTAAACTGACCACCAGTAAACTGAAAAAGTGTAACACAGTCTGTCCAAAAAAAACTAACTCTGTCATGTTGCTCTTCATTTACACATTCACATTTCACTCATTCTCCCCCTTTGTCATTATCAAAAAATGAGGAACTAGGAGAATTCAGTGACCTCGGGAACTCCCACTGTGTAATATCCCGAATCTTTCGGATCCTTCCTTTTGGGTCCCGAATCTTCTTTCTCGGAGTGTCTGGCTTCGTTGTGTCTAAAAAAATTTTTCGGACATCTTTCGTGTTCGGATCGGTGCGATCCGGAGTTGTTTCGGAGGCCCGGAGTGCCTTCGCGACTTTTCCGCGCGTGTTTTTCGATTTCCAGTACGGGTTCTGGCAAATTCTTCGGAATCTCGTTGCGGGTGAACCGGGTCGTTCACCTAGACGAGAGTGGTAACGTTGCGATCGGTGCGTTCCGAGGATCGCGGAAATGTGATTTTGAATTTTTTGGTATTTTCCAAAAATTTTGGATTTTCTATAAATACCCCTCTCTTTTCTCTCTCCCCCACCTTCTCTTCTTCTTCCTCTTTCTTCTTCCTCCCACCGTGAGCACCCCCTCTTTCCCTCTCTCTCACATTCGACCGCGGCGGGCCTCTCTCCGGCTGCAGACGGTGGCGGGGCGACGGCGCGGCGACGTGGGTGGTGGTGAGGCGATCTCGTGGGCGTCCGGTGTTCGTGGGAGGCGTGCAGGAGCGAGGATTCTAAAAGCTTTCTTCGTGATTTGTGGACGATCTGGCGTGCCTCGAAGCGTGATTGAGGTAGGGCAACGTTCCCTAGCTCCCCGCGTTCCATTCCCGTGGTTTCTTGCCCCAAGGGAGGCCGAGAGATGGATTTCCATGCCAGGTTGAGGTTTTCCATGATTTGGGGAGAGTTCGCCCGATCTATGTTTTTAGGCCGCAATTCGGCGTTTTAATGGCTTAGATGCATGCTAGGGGTCCTTAGGGGGCTTCCCCCTTGATTTCTCCCTCTCCTATGGAGGCATGGGGGCGTGGTTGGTATTTTTGGGCGTTTAACGCCGTTTCGCCGCCGGGTCGGTGTGACGGTCGTTCCAGTGACCGTCACATCCTGTGACGCCCCAAGGTGGGTGCGTCACAGCTCTGTTTTGGCCAACTGGAGTTCTGTGGGTTGTGACTGTCCCACGATTGACCGCCAGGGCGCTGTGACGCGCCTAGGGAGGACCGTCAGGCGACGATCCGACCGTTGGCACGACCATTGGTTTTTGACCGTTAGGGTCAAGGCCTGTGACGCACCAGTACTGGCGCGTCACAGCCTTGTAACGCCCCTGTGTGGGTGCGTTAGAGCTGACGGATCCTCACCCTGTAACGCACCAGAGTTGGTCCGTTACAGACTGTGACACACCGAGTGGCACGCATCACAGTTGGTTTCATCTTGTCATGTGACGCACCAGGGCTGGCGCATCACAGATTGTGACACACCAAGGTAGGCGCGTCACATACAGTTTTGCACCGAGCAACTGATGCGCCTATGTTGGGCCGTCAGATCACTGTGACGGTCCAGCCTTAGACTGTCAGAGCCTGTGGCGCATTGATAAGTGTGTATTTTTACCTATTAACTCATGATTATACACATTTTTATTAGCTTAAATAATAATAAATATACACATATCACACTTATTGTTAATTTAGAGTAAAATATTTAATTTTCTAAAATTAAATAATGTTAATAAAGATATTTGCTTATTTATGCAAGCATTCAAAACGGAAAAAATAAGAAAATAAAGAAAATAAAAAAATATATATATTTGGAAATGGGCCAAAAGCCCAAGGGCTTGTTCAAAAAGAAAAGAAAAAAATTTAGAAAAAAATAGAAAAAAATAGATTTATTTACTATTTTTAGAGATTTTATAAGATTTATACATAAGATATATATATATATAATATATATTATATATATTATATAACTAATTTGTGTGTGTGTGTTTTCCTTTGCAGGGATCGAACCCGCGCCACGAAGGGCACGGGCGACGAGGCGGGGGAGCGCGGGTCAACGCGCTCCCCTGGTCAACCGCCACGCGGCGAAGGAGGAGGAGGCGGGGCCGGGTGCACCGCGCCCGCGGCTGACACGCGGCGACCGGGCAGACGGCGGCGCACGGCGGGCCCACGCGGCCCGCGTCTCACGCGGAGAGAAAGCGGCCGGCGCACGGCGGCGCACGCGACCGCAGGAGAGAGAAAAAGAGAGAGAAAGAGAGAGAAAGGAGGAGAAAAAAATGCCAGAAAAATCAAAAAATTAGAAAAGCGTGCAGCACATGCTAGCACACAATTCCAAGTCAAAAATAGCAGCCATTACTTGTATTTGTTAACAAAAGAAGCAAGAAGTGTTCATATTAGAATATGGTTGTTGTGTTACCCTATATAAAGGGCTTCAAATGTAATGAAAAGGGGAGATAGCAAAGAGTTGTAAGCTATGGGTTGCTAAGATTTGTAAGTGTTCTTGAAGTTCTTGCTTTGTGGCTTTGGTAGGAGAAGATTTTGAGAGCTTTGTATTTAAGTTTTGAAGTGTGTTGTTAGTTTGTATTGAATACTTTCATTGTACTCTTAGCCATTTTTGGCTCTTCATAGTCAATTTATAAGCTTGTGTGATCCTTATTTCAATTTATTATCTTCTACAAAGTTGTCAATCTGTAAGTGTTCTTCAACTTCTCTTTCTAGCATTTCCCTCAATTCCTTCTAAATTGAAAGTTATGTTCTGTCTTTCTAAGTTCTGTTCTACGTGATTACTGTTCATCCGAGGTGATACCTTCTATTATTCTTCTATTTTGAAGCATTTCCAATCTTATTTTTACTCTGAGTTCTTCATGAAAGTTGTTCTTCGCTTGTAGATCTAAAACTTCTGCTTCTACCACTTCTTCAAATTCTTCTTATTTTGAGAGTTATAATTAATTTTTCACTGTTCTGATTTCTGTCATATTACTGTTCATCGGCACTGATAGCTCTTGAGTTTGTCACATTTTTCACTGTCTTCTTCTCATTTTCTGTTTCTGTGTTCTTCATCAAACTTCTTCATCTTTTCATTCTCTACAACTTTCATTTCTTCCACTTCTTCTAATTCTCGCCAGTTTAAAAGGTCTTTTCTTCCCAGTTCACCTTAGTTTCATTATAATTGTCTATTTGTTCTTCTATCGATTCCACCCTTCTAAATTACATCACAATCTTTCTAAGGCGGTTTAAATTCAATTCTCTTGATTTTTAAATCTTAAAAATACAAGGTTTTTAACTTTTAAATCTACTTCTCCCTGTGGATTCGACTCGGTCTCACCACTTAACTATTCTGTTTATTTAATTTGTGGGCCGGATATTTTAATTTGGTAGCGGAGCGTATTAACGACATGCGTTTTCCGCGCATCAAATTTTGGCGTCGTTGCCGGGGAGGTTTGAATTTGAAGTTGATAACTTTGTGCTTTGTTTTGTATATATATTGGTGCTTACTCTTATTTTTGCAGAAAAATAAAAGGATCAACAAAAGCATAAAAAATAGAAAATTTTAAAAATGTCAAAAAGTATTGTGTCTCCCCGAGGTAAGTCTTCTTTATCTTCTACTCTTGTTATTTTTTATTTACTAAATAAAGAACGAGGGAATGCGATTATGGTTAGTACTCTTATCCTCTTTCCATATATTTAGTTTCTTTATTTTTAATTTCAATGTGTAATTTGTTTTCATGCTTAGAAATGTTCTTAAAAAATAAAAAAATAGAAGAAATAAAAAAATATGGTGGATTAGCTCAGTTTACTAACAAAAAAAAAAGAAAACAAAAGCAAAAAAAAAAAGTATAACTTGGTCTCACTATCATCTTCGAAACTGGTGTCTAAGGCTAGAGGTCAACGGCAAACGCTATAAGCGGAAAAGTGGTTACTTAATTAGGACCTTGTGAAAACAAGGGGAGCCTCCCACTTCCACACCTGTTACCTGGCCGGTGGATAAGTTTGATGGTGAATCTAAGTTAGACTTTAATTGATAATTTGTTTGCATCAAAAAAAAAAGAAGAAAAAATAAAATATACAAAAAATGGTGAGATCATAACTTTCATCTATGGATTGGGCACACAACTTAGTTAGGTTTGACCAATTGGCTCATAAATTTGATCAATTTTTAGCCATGGATCAAGACCCCTTCATACCACCTAGTCACCATGATAATGATCACATGTGGGATAACCCGGCCCATTATGTAGGTGGTTGTCCAAATCCACACTCATTTCTCACCCAAAATAACCCGACCTCTTATGACAGTCCATATTCGTGGTCGGCCCAAAATGAGATCCCGTCACCTATGATGGCCCAGTTTCCATCGTTTACCCAAGACCATATTCCAACCACTCAGTTTGGGGGCCATGATCTACCTTTCACCCCAGAGCAAGGCCAATATGATCAACGGTTTTCTCAGCCCGATTACGAATCATCTCCAGATACTTATACCTCTAGCTGGGAAAATCAACCAACAATCTCTTGGATGGACCAAGCAAGACAAACCCAAATGTCTCCAGAACTCTCCACACCTTATTTTGACCCATGTCCAAATAACTTTAATTCTAGTTGGAGAGATCAACATGATTCTTATTGGGAGTCTTATCAGGATCAAGGCCAAAGTCCTCAAGAACAAGATTTTCAAAATTGGGCCCCATACCCAAATGATTCTTATGATCAACCCTATTATGGAGGGCAACCCATACACTCTCCACCATCTCATTCTCGGACTGAGTACCCTTCAAACTACTATCCATCACAATCTGACTCTCAGCCCACTTATCTATCTCCTCCATACACAGATTTGCATAAGGAGGAGATGTTTGATCAATTGACACGGCTCTTCTAGACTCAACAACAAGCCTTCCAGGAACAACTACAAAACTTTGAGGCTCATGTGAGTCGGGTTGCTAAAAACATCATAGAAATGGAAGTCGATTCAATACCTAGCAACTCCACTATAAGTCTTGAGGACCAACTTCCTGGATTTGATGGACGTGATAACGATGAAAATCCATATGTTCAACCTATGATTCCCCAATCTATCACTCATATCACTGTTGATTTTGAGGGGATCATGGAAGAGTCTTATGAGGAGGACGTAAAGGAAGAGTAGCCTGAGAAGCCTAAACCCCATTCCATTTGTGAAGAGGATTATGATGATCTTGAGTCGTTGGGGGGAGAAGAAGAGGATGATGATTTGCCAGTCAATGACCAAATTCCATTACTTGCCATTCCTAAATTTGATGAATCTTCTTTCCAAGTACATGATGATGAAAATAATAGTGTGGAGGGTGAATTAAGTGTATACATAAATCCATCTTCTTGGGTAATTGAGGAACCAGGTACTCCACTGGAAAGTCACTCTGATTGGGCATCTCATGATTTAGAGAAGGATGTGGATCTTTTCCCCATCCCTAACCTTAGTGAATCCATAATCATTCCAAATATTCTGCAACTCACCAACTGGTTATATCCATATGAGCCTTCTGTGAATTCTTGTGTTGAGGAGCGCACTGATTTCATTCCTAATCCTCCTTATCTCCTTGACACTGGCCATGTGGTAGATTCCCCAAAAATCCATAACACCCTTATCCTCTCTCACCTAAACAATACGCAAGTACATCTTAAAAGTGAGGATGAAGGAGAAAAGTTGAGAGAAATTAAGGTCCGCATTGAGGTGTTTAATACTTATAAGGACCTTAAACATACAGAGGAATATTTTGTAATTGAAGCTATGATAATTCCTCCACCATTCTCTGACCGAGGGGGTCCATCCAAATTCCTAGACCCACCTTGGCATGCTTCTAACCCACATGCATCGAGGCATAATCTTTTCCTCCAATGGTACACGGGCTGGAATTTATCGGAGGATAAGATCATTTGGTGGCTCATTCTTGTTGTCCTCCTGGTTTTGATGATGACAAACATGATTAGATGTATGCTAAATGTGTTGGTATTTCTTGAAATAAGATTGAAACAGGGCAAAGTGCTAACGAGTGCGTCAACGCTATGAACAAGCAGCATGGACGCATCAGTTCAATAATCAGTACAAGACAGCTTCCGTAATGCATTGATGCGTCAACGCTATGAACAAGCAGCGTGGACGCAACAGTTCAATAATCAGTATAAGGCAGCTTCTGTAATGCATTGATGCGTCAACGCTACGAACAAGCAGCGTGGACGCAGCCATTCAAACAATCTGAAGTAAAGCTTCTGAAGAACCTTGGCAGAGTCGACGCAGCAACTCAATGGGTCGACGCTGTAGTTCATAATAATGTTTCAAGTAGCTGATGAGTGGACGCAGCAGCATCCTGCGTCAACGCACCCAGCATGACATGAAGCGTACGATGGTTAAGTTACTAAGACGATCAGGCAGGGGCCCACTGGGTACACACAGATCGTGGTCAACGTGCTTCGTACAGGTATAAAAAGAAAAGAGGAGAAAAATCAAAGATGCGTGAAAAAGAGCGGGAAGTGAGCAGAAGAGTCTGAAGACGAAAAGGATCACAGCAAAGGAGCGAGGAAGATTGTGAAGAACTTGAAGCTGATCCAGTGAATCTGAGAAGCAAAGATTGATCTGCTGAGAAGAGACTTCTTCCAGAGATTCAAGCACATCCCAAGAGTATTGTGCCTCAGATCTGAAGATCAATTTTTCTTCTATCACCGTTGTGTGAATCCTTTGTTTCAGATTGTTTTGTTTTTGATTCGAACTTAGTCTCTTGACAATTACCTCTCTCAGATTTTTCTGTTGAGAGAGGTTGATCTTTCTGATCTAGCGTATTGTGCTGAGATCAGAAGTGGACAGGCCTTTGTGCCTTCAAGCTGTTCGCCAGCGGTTCAGGATTTAGATCCTGGTGTAGTTGAGCTGGATCACTCAACTGTGTTGAGGAGTTTGATCCTCAGTTTAGCCAAGCTGTAACGCTCAGCAGGATTCCTCACTGATTTAGTGAGGAGGTGGACGTAGGCCTCTGGAAGGAGACCGAACCACCTTAAAACTTTAGTGTTCTTCTATGGTGTGATTTGATTTTGCGTTCAGCTCAATGCTAGGTGCATGAATAGGAACGTTTATAAATTGGCGCAATCAGATTGAATTAGTTCAATTGATCGAATTTGTATCTAGTTATTCTCTTTTGTTCCAATTAATAATAAAATTTTGTGAAAGTCAATCTATTCACCCCCTCCCCCTCTAGCTTGACTATCCTCTGCACTCAACAAGTGGTATCAGAGCGTCAGGCTCTCTAATATTGGTTTAACCACCTAGAGAGATTTAATGGAGAACAGAGGTCTCATACCATAGGGATATGCAATTAATAGACCATCATTTTTTGATGGAACTAACTATTCTTATTGGAAAAATCGAATGCAAGTTTTCTTAAGAGCGCAGGATCACGAAATCTGGAGGGTCGTGAGCAAGGGACCTTATCAGATCGAAGGAGATGAGGAGCTATGGGTAAAAGAGCAGACTCGCAAATCCAATATTAATTGGCAAGCGATGAATATTATGCAGTGCTCATTGCATCCAAAGGAATTTTCTCGAATATCATCATGTGCCAGTGCTAAAGAAATGTGGGACAGACTTGAGGTTATCTACGAAGGTACCTCAGAGGTAAGAGAAACTAAAGCAAACATGTTAATTTCTGAATATGAGTCTTTTAGAATGAAACCTGATGAGAACATATCTGAAATGTATGCTAGATTAACCGTGCTAGTAAATGGCCTTAAAGGACTAGGAAAAGTCTATAGTGATTATGAATTGGTGAGGAAAATTCTTAGATCCCTTACACCAATTTGGCATACTAAGGCCACTGTTGTAGAGGAATCCAGGAATCTTCCCACAACAACTCCTGATGAGCTTATTGGGTCACTAATGGCCTATGAGTTAAATTTTAGAAAAATTGATGAAGATTTCAAGAAGAAGAAGCCTCTTGCTCTCAAGGCAGGTCCTAGTAGCATGGAGAACTCAGATGACAGTCAATCTTCCTCGTCCGAAGATGACTCAAGTGAAATTGCCATGCTCACTAGGAAATTCAAGAAATTCCTAAGAAAGGAAGGTAAATTTGCAAGGGGTAGCAGAACTCAGGTAAGAAATAATTCAAGAGTTAAATCAGAAAACTTTAAAAAATCTGACAAGGTAGTGTGTTACAAATGCAGGAAGCAGGGGCACATCAAATCTGAATGTCCTGAGAACTTAAAGAAAAGTCAACCAAAATGGAGGAACAATAAGCCCAAGGCTATGATAAGTACTTGGAGCGATGAAGAAAAGGATGAAGATGAAGAGAACAGTTCATCCGAAGATGAAGGTGACATAAAGCTATGTTTCATGGCAAAAGGAGATGACCAAGATGAGGTAATATCTCCATTTGAAGATTTTACTTGTAGTGATTGGGAAGATGCTTTTAATGAACTTCAAGATAAATATGAAAATGTGAAGAAAGAGAACAAATCCCTCAAGAAAAAGAAAAGTCAAACCAACCTGGAAACCTCATTGAGTGAGAAGGTTAAAAACCTTGAAGCTGAAATTACTCATTTAAAAGAGACTCTAGAAGAAAATGAAGAAAGCGAGGCTCAATTAATTGAGATGAAGAGGGAAAATGAATTTTTATTAAAAGTGCATGATGAATTAAAACTTAGAATGCAAAAATTAGAAAGTGATGTTAAAATTGCTAAAGAAAAGTATGAAGCTATTTGTGGAGTAAACCAGGAACTCCAGGAAAGCTTAAAGAAGTTGGAAGATGAAAATCAGGACAAACAAGCTTCACTTGAGAAATTAACCCAAGGAAAGGACAATCTTGAAGCTGTCATGGGGATAAAGGTTAATGTTGGAAAAGAGGGTCTTGGGTTTAATCCAATGAAGAAAAAGGCTCTAGGAACCAAACTTATTACATTTGTTTCAGAACAGAACACATCTGAGAAAAGCCAAGAAAACTCTATAAAAATTAGTGAAATTAATAAGGGAAAAGGCAAGGAGAAAATAACAGCTGATACGCACAAATCTTCATTCAGTTCATCATCATCATCATCACACCAGCATGCATATAGGAAATCTGAGAGTCAAAAGTCTTGTGTAAATCAACTGCGTCAATGCAATGTATACACTGAGTCAACGCATACTGCATTACAGAAAGGGTATCCCGGTAGAGATGCTCGGAAGAGTCAACGCAGCTCCTATGGTGAGTCGACGCTGTCCATGAATCAAAGTCTATACAATAGGAACGTTGGATGGAAGAGTCGATGCAGTTGGTTTGGAGAGTCGACGCATCCCAGAAATCAGAACATGTATTATGGGAATACTGGGTGGAGGAGTCAACGTAATCATCGTAGTGCGTCTACGCATCCCATGCATATCAGTTGGCCTAAATGGTCTAATACTTCATGGGCTAGTCACAGTAATTGGAATAAGAATACAAACAATAACATACATTTCCATAATAATAGAAAAGGTTCAATAAACTCATATCAAAAAGGATTTCAAGGAAATCAGAAAGTTCATAATCCAGAACATTCATATAAACAAGCATGGATTCCTAAGAGCTTGTTATCCTATTTGGAACAATCATGTGGTTTCATGGGACCCAAGAGTGTTTGGGTTCCAAAATCTCTTGTTTGAAATAAATTGCAGGAATGCCTTGCAGCCATGCACAACCGGTGGTATCTCGATAGTGGCTGTTCAAGCATATGACGGGCGATAAAGATAAATTTTGTTTCTTGGTTGAAAAAGATGGAGGTCATGTAACGTTTGGAGGTAACAATAAAGGTAAAATCATTGGAAAAGGTAAAGTTGGCAACAATCCTTCGAACTCTATTGATGATGTTTTACTTGTTGAAGGACTAGAATATAATCTGCTAAGTATCAGCCAACTGTGTGATAAAGGAAATAAGGTTGTGTTTGAATCTCATGTCTGCACTATTCTTGATATGAAGTCTGAAAAAAGTAAGTTCATTGGAAAAAGAATAAACAACATGTACATGGTGGACTTAGATGATCCTGCGCATAATAATCTCTGTCTTGCTGTGAATAAAAATGAACTTGCTTGGCTTTGGCACCGTAGGCTAGGACATGCTAGCTATAGTGTCATGCATAAGTTAGTAAAGTTCAGCATGGTGAATGGTCTGCCAGATGTATCATTTAAACAAAATGAAAAAATCTGCAATGCATGCACTCAAGGTAAGCATACTAGAAAGTCATTTAAGTCTAGACTTGAAAATCAGTCCTCTAAACCTTTTGAACTCATTCATATGGACTTGTTTGGACCCACTAGAACAGCAAGTGTAAATGGAAGCAAATATGGATTTGTTTTAGTGGATGATTTTTCTAGGTTTACTTGGGTATTCTTTCTAACTCACAAGAATGATGCATTTGAAGAATTTCAGGTCTTCTTTAAGAAAGTAAAGCAAGAGGGTAAGTTTATCATTTCATCAATCATATCAGATCATGGAGGAGAATGTGATAACTCTGAATTTGATGATTTCTGCAGAGCAACAGGTATTTCACACAAATTCTCTTCTCCAAGAACTCCTGAACAAAATGGAGTTGTGGAAAGAAGAAACAGAACTCTTGTGGAGATGGCCAGAACCATGTTGATTGAAGGGGAACTCCCAAGGAAGTTCTGGGCAGAAGCAGTAAACACAGCTTGTTATATAGTGAACCGAGCAATGGTAAGATCTAAGTCCAAAAAGACTCCATATGAGCTAATGAAAAGTAAGAAACCGTCTGTCGCACATTTCAAAGTCTTTGGATCAAAATGTTTTGTGCAAAATAATGATAAAAGAGTCTTGGACAAATTCGAACCTAAGAGTGAACCTGCTATATTTCTAGGATATTCTATTCACTCTAGGGCTTATAGAGTTTTAAATCTAAAAACACAAGCTGTTGAAGAATCACCTCATGTTGTATTTGATGAATTAAATGAAAAATCTGAAATCGAGCAACATTGCAGGGACAAAGATGATGGAAAATTTCTTGAAGAGAAAGAAGAACAAGTTCATCAAGAGGAAGAGTGAAGAGCAAATGAAGACCAAGCGGAATCGAGTAACCAAGGCAATGCAAGTATAAATGAAGGTAATCCTCTAATCAATGTTAGAACATTAAAGGATCATCCTTTATCAAGTATTATTGGAAATCTGCATGACCCTACAAGAACTCGATCACATTTTAAGAATATTGAAGAAATGGACAATCTAGCTCTTGTCTCACAAGTTGAACCTAAAAATGTAGGTGAGGCCTTAAAAGATGAATCTTGGATAAATGCCATGCATGAAGAACTAAATCAATTTGAAAGAAATAATGTATGGCATCTTGTACCTAGACCCAAGGATCATGCTGTGATTGGGACTAAGTGGGTCTTTAGAAATAAACAAAATGAAAAAGGAGGTGTTATGAGGAATAAAGCTAGACTGGTAGCACAAGGATACAATCAGGAATTTGGAGTCGACTTCGAAGAATCCTTTGCTCCAGTAGCTAGATTAGAAGCTATCAGATTGCTTCTTGCTTATGCTAGCAGTTATGGAATAAAGTTGCAGCAAATGGACGTAAAAAGTGCTTTTTTGAATGGTCTAATAAAGGAAGAAGTGTATGTAGAACAGCCCCTTGGATTTGAATGCACAGAAAATTCTAACCATGTGTACAGGTTGAATAAAGCCCTCTATGGGCTCAAACAAGCACCTCGAGCATGGTATGATAGACTCAGCTTATACCTCACTGAAAATGGGTATTCAAGAGGTAAAGTGGATCAAACTTTATTCACAAAGGTAAGAAATTCAGACATAATTCTGATTCAAATTTATGTTGATGATATAATTTTTGGAGCCACTGAATCTAGTATGTGTGAGGAATTTGCTAGGCTAATGACTACTGAATTTGAGATGAGTCTAATGGGTGAACTTCAGTTCT
Organism: Amorphophallus konjac; assembly: GCA_022559845.1. Taxonomy (NCBI): domain Eukaryota; kingdom Viridiplantae; phylum Streptophyta; class Magnoliopsida; order Alismatales; family Araceae; genus Amorphophallus; species Amorphophallus konjac. The sequence continues at coordinate 229,729,899 of CM040120.1, forward strand.
TTCTAGGTCTACAGATTACTCAAAGTAAGGAAGGGTGCTTTATCAGTCAGGCAAAATACATCTCCGAATTGTTGAAGAAATACAAGATGGAAAACTTGAAGGCCATGAGCACTCCAATGAGCATTAACACAAACTTGGATGCAGATCTGAAAGGTAACCAAGTAGATGCAAAAACTTATCGAGGTATGATCGGATCACTCCTCTATCTTACAATATCTAGACCAGATATTCAATTTAGTGTGTGCATGTGTGCTCGTTTTCAATCTGATCCTAGAGAATCCCACTTAAGTTCTGTCAAGCGTATCTTTCGATATCTTGCTGGAACTCAAGATTTAGGGATTTGGTATCCTGCATCTTGCTCTTTTGATCTTGTATCTTATTCAGATGCAGACTATGCTAGATGCAAACTTGACAAGAAAAGCACAAGTGGTTATTGCCAATTTTTGGGAGGTTGTTTGATTTCTTGGGCTTCCAAGAAGCAACACTCAGTAGCACTATCCACTGCAGAGGCAGAATATGTCGCTGCAGGGAGTTGTGGAACTCAAGTGTTGTGGATCAAACACCAACTCCAGAATTATCAAATTAATCTTGGATGTGTCCCAATATTGTGTGATAACACAAGTGCCATAAACCTGGCCAAAAACCTTATCCAGCACTCTAGGACTAAACACATTGAAATAAGACATCATTTCTTGAGAGATGAAGTGAATAAAGGTAGCTTTAAATTGGTTTTTGTTGAGTCTCAAAACCAACTAGCTGATATCTTTACCAAGCCTCTGAACAATGAAAGATTTTCTTTTCTTAGAAGAGAGCTTGGGTTGTGTTATAATCATCTGAATGCGTGATCTAATAATTTGCTTCTCAAGAAATCTGCTTGATCAATTTAGTCTTGGAATGGAATGACCTTGCCCTATCTAAATTAAGTAGTTCATAAGATTGAATGAATCTTACATTCAGGGGGAGTCTAGTCTGGTTGATTGCATCATAAATAAAAGCTGAATACATGGATGAGTTGACGCTGTGAAGTAGCTGAGTTGACGCTGTGAACAACCTTGTTCGGAAACAGAACACATTCTAAAGCTGAATACATGGATGGGTTGACGTTGTTGATCAGATGAGTTGACGCTAGTGTTCAGATTAGTTGATGCTACTATGAGGATGAGTTAACGTTGAGGATGATATGAGTTAACGCAGTGACTCACATCATTCAGTTTTTTTTTGGTCTTGGTTCATTGAAATTCCTCTTCAATGTCTTCTTACCTTAGAGATTCCTCTATCTTGATTCATCTTATTATGTCTCTCTATCTCGCTTATTCTACTCATACTCCTCTATGAAGCTCATATTGACATTCTTGAATGAGGGATAATTCTCTTTGGAATTGAGATATGAAGATAATATCATATATTCAGGGGGAGTTAAAGTGATAGTTCTTAATGAGTTTACGATATACTCTAAGTGATTCCATGAAATTCTAATGATTGAGATCTTTTGTTCTTATGATACTTGAAATTTAGAAGTCTTGAATCTAATAGTGCCTTATGTACGGAAAAATACTGAACAATTTAATATAACAAAGATCTCGTCATGTCTTGAACCTTATTTGTTAAAAGTAAAGAAACCACTGTGAGTAAAGGAATTTAATATTTGTATTGGTTTTAAACTTACAAAGGGCCTTATATGATAGAGAATTACACCCCACACATATTGTAAAACTCAGAGCAATGGCAGAGATACTGAGAAACTAACTCTTTGTACCAAAGAAGTGCAAAGAAGGAAGTCATGAAGTTGCCTGCTATCTCTGGTATAAAACAAAAATTAATTCAGTACAGAGCAATGGTATTTGACCACTGAGAAACCACCTTCATGCACCTATGAAGTGCTTGAAAGGCGAGTCATGAGGTAGGTCACCAACTCTGGTGCTTTAAGGCAGAATGGTCAGCTATGCAGAGTAACCAGGGACTCTGGTGTCTGATAAACATGTGTACTTATGTACAAAGGCTAGCTGTACTTGACTGTGACTGAGAATATTAAAAGTAAGCATCAAATGAATATATGTGGGTGTGATGGATCTAAAAGATATGTGTTCTCTATAGTTTGTTCACAATACTTGTTAAATTTCTCTCTCTCTCAGTAAGGAGTTCTTGACTTTTAAAAATACAGGGGATTGAAATGAAAAGTGCTCTCTGTTTGAAAAGAGTTCATTATTTATTCCCGATTTGGATTATAAGGGTTCATGAATTTAAAATTCAATATCTTAAGATCACTTCACCTCTTTATCATTAAATAGATTGGTATTAATCTTAATATATCTTTCCTCATGAGAACTTGATCTACAACACTTAAAAATCCCTGAATATAAGTATGTATATTCAATGTCTCAGCATCTTAAGCAAACCCTTTATTCAGATGTCTCTTAAGCTTCTTATCTTGCACTTGTTAGCTCACAATTGCTTCACTGCGTCGATGCAATAGTCCTTGGCGTCAACGCAATACAACAAGTGTTACATCTTCAAACCGGTTCACCGACTTAAATCGGTTGAATCGCTCACTAATAAGGGTTTTCGTAGAGTCTTCAAACGACTCAGCATGAACGCTATCAGCCTTATATTTACCATGCTCTCTGAAAAACCCTCGTACCTTCAGTCTCCGTGTTCCAAAACCCTTGTCTCCACTCTCTTCTCTACTTTCGTTCATCTTCGCTACGATAGCTCCACCGAAGGGCTCTCTGGAAGGAAAGAAGAAGATGGATCAAAGCTTGAAGGTTCAGATTGCGGCACAGTCCACGGTTGAGCCGCACACAAAAGGCACGCATGATATTCAAGCAGCCGCACATGATGTACAAGAGGCAAATCTATTGGACGAGTTGCCATCACCAGCTATCTCTTGGAAGCAAAAAGAGAAGAAGAAAATGAGGCACCATCGGAGCCCCAGTCCATCAGCCAAAAGGAGAAAGCTCTCAAAATCAAGGTCAGCAAAACCGAGAAACCCTCATCAGAAACCGACATCCAGGTCTTCTGAATCCACCTCGGTCATGATTATTGAAGAACCCCTAAAGGTTTTAATTCCCAGATATATTCTGAGTACAGATACTAAGCTTTTTGAGGCTTTTCCAGAGCTCCGTCCTACTTTCGACTTTCAAGGGTGGTGGGATTTTGTGACCAAGCACAAAAGTTATTATCCTACTCTCGTAAGAGAGTTTTATCAGAATTTGAAGTACGATTCACAGATCCCCAAATTGTCTTCCTCTGTCAGAAATATCACCTTTGAGCTAACTAGTAGTCTGTTTGCTCGAGTGTAGAAGATTCCCAAGGAAGGGGCAGAACTACATTCATTTCAGTTAGACGAATATGAGGCATTTGAAGTTTTGACAGGGAAACCCAAAGATACTTCTAATGTGAAGCAAACCTATCTATCAAGTCTGAAAGCAAATAGGTTTACGCCATCTATCAGATTGTTGCATCACATCTGCACATCTATTATAACGCCTCAAAGCAGTGGACGGGAAAGGGTTACAGAAATGCAAAGATTCCTGCTGTATTGTATGATAATGGAAATCAAGATTTCATTGATCGATGTAGTAATCCAGACAATGGGTACGTGCTTGAACCATTCTAGAACTTTACCTTATGCAGCACACCTTACTTCTATTTTTAGAACAATAGGAGTGGATTTGTCAACTGAGAAAAAATGTGTAATCCCCAGAGGCAACTTGTATTCTTTGGATTATGTTCAAAAATTTATGGGATTTAAAATTATTGATGGAAAACCTGTCAGAATTCTTCCTAGTCAGAAAACAGCCCCCTTGGAAACAAGCAAGGAAACAAGGACAGAGGCACCACCTTCTTCTGGAGCAGAAGGTAGGAGTGAAAGAATCCATTCTCCTAGGAGGGAACCTCCAGTTCAGGTACATTCTGCGGAGCAGACTTCACAAGAACCCAGTAGCTCTGCACCCTCAGAGGAACCTAATATGTGCAGAGTCCTTGGATCTTGTAGCAGACCTTCTTCAGCTTCTAGTGAAATTCCAATTCCAGCAACCGTTGAAAAAATGTTTGTTAATCTAACTATGATGATGCAACGGCAAGATGCTAAGATGGACAAATTGATGGAGTTCACAAACTTTCATATCAACCGATTGCATTCTAGAATTCTGAAATTTGAAGTTTCAGTGTTATCTGAGTGGCAGAAATTTTTGCTTACCAAGATGGTAACTGACCAGGCTTCCAGGCAAGTACTGAAGGGTATATCCACCCTCCTAGAAAAATTGGCCAACCTGGTGAATGATTTGCATAGCAATCAACCCTCATTCTTTCAATCATTTGCCAAGATCATTGATGTACGCTATGATCTCAGGATTGCAGTTGAAACATTAAAAGGACAAATTAATTCACTGCCTCATAGCATCAAAGCTGTATTTGATAAGATTGACAAAGTAACTGCTGAACTTTCCTCCATTGGAAAACAACTCGAAAATTCAAAACTTGTTCAGGATGAAATGTCTTCTACCATAGCTCATATGAGGAATTCTCTGAACATCCAGCTTCTTGAGATATCACAAGAACTTCGCTCCTTGTTATCCAGAGATCGACCTCAAAGGCACACAACCAGAGGTCGTGGGTCCTCTTCTCGACAAGACCGGTTCTTTCACTGAAGTCTTTTACTCGATGTTCTCTTTTGTTTTGCCCCCTTATTGTTGATGTCAAAGGGGGAGAAGATAAGATTTTGATATGGGAGGAATTTGGAAGAAACTTGGATTTGAATGATAGTTGAATGTAATGCAGTATGATGGATGTATTTAAGCATACATGAAATTTTGAGCACATGAAGTAATTTCTTTTTGTGATGTCTTTATAGTGAAATGTTGATAATGCCTATGATTTTGGATGTCAAACAGTCATGTGTCTGCCTTAAATCATATTAGAGTTGCCATCATCAAAAAGGGGGAGATTGTTGTCCTCCTGGTTTTGATGATGACAAACATGATTAGATGTATGCTAAATGTGTTGGTATTTCTTGAAATAAGATTGAAACATGGCAAAGTGCTAACGAGTGCGTCAACGCTATGAACAAGCAGCGTGGACGCAGCAGTTCAATAATCAGTACAAGACAACTTCCGTAATGCATTGATGCGTCAACGCTATGAACAAGCAGCGTGGACGCAGCAGTTCAATAATCAGTATAAGGTAACTTCTGTAATGCATTGATGCGTCAACGCTACGAACAAGCAGCGTGGACGCAGCCATTCAAACAATCTGAAGTACAGCTTCTGAAGAACCTTGGCAGAGTCGACGCAGCAACTCAATGGGTCGACGCTGTAGTTCATAATAATGTTTCAAGTAGCTGATGAGTGGACGCAGTAGCATCCTGCGTCAACGCACCCAGCATGACATGAAGCGTACGATGGTTAGTTACTAAGACGATCAAGCAGGGGCCCACTGGGTACACACAGATCGTGGTCAACGTGCTTCGTACAGGTATAAAAAGAAAAGAGGAGAAAAATCAAAGATGCGTGAAAAAGAGCGGGAAGTGAGCAGAAGAGTCTGAAGATGAAAAGCATCACATCAAAGGAGCGAGGAAGATTGTGAAGAACTTGAAGCTGATCCAGTGAATCTGAGAAGCAAAGATTGATCTGCTGAGAAGAGACTTCTTCCAGAGATTCAAGCACATCCCAAGAGTATTGTGCCTCAGATCTGAAGATCAATTTTTCTTCTATCACCGTTGTGTGAATCCTTTGTTTCAGATTGTTTTGTTTTTGATTCGAACTTAGTCTCTTGACAATTACCTTTCTCAGATTGTTCTGTTGAGAGAGGTTGATCTTTCTGATCTAGCGTATTGTGCTGAGATCAGAAGTGGACAGGCCTTTGTGCCTTCAAGCTGTTCGCCAGCGGTTCAGGATTTAGATCCTGGTGTAGTTGAGCTGGATCACTCAACTGTGTTGAGGAGTTTGATCCTCAGTTTAGCCAAGCTGTAACGCTCAGCAGGATTCCTCACTGATTTAGTGAGGAGGTGGACGTAGGCCTCTGGAAGGAGACCGAACCACCTTAAAACTTTAGTGTTCTTCTGTGGTGTGATTTGATTTTGCGTTCAGCTCAACGCTAGGTGCATGAATAGGAACGTTTATAAATTGGCGCAATCAGATTGAATTAGTTCAATTGATCGAATTTGTATCTAGTTATTCTCTTTTGTTCCAATTAATAATAAAATTTTGTGAAAGTCAATCTATTCACCCCCTCCCCCTCTAGCTTGACTATCCTCTGCACTCAACAATTCTGAATGCCACCCGTTGGTTAGTGAACTGTAATATGTCTGGCTGAAGACGTTAAACTAAGCGCTTCTTGGGAGGCAACCCAAAATTTTTGTGATTTATGTGTGAGAATAAATACCTTCTTGGGACGCAACCCAAGTTTTTATTGTGGCTTTGTGTTTATTTTGCAGATTTGAATAATGGATAAGTTGGGGGGAGAAAGCTGATTGCTTACTCTGTTGCTCCGATTTTCAAAGCCAAGTATCGCCTCTCAAACACCAAGGCCGTCGAAGTACACATGAGGTTGTCCCGTTCTTTTCCAAACATATCATGTCTACATTGTTCTATTGTTACATATTGTTCATGACATTGAGGACAATGTCATTTAAGTTGGGGGGACGGAAATCATGTTACACATGCATTCATATACAACCTCATTTTTTTTTCAACCCATTTTGATTTTCATGATTCATGCTTCCATTGAAAGTAATTCTGGAATAGAAATGACTGGATAAGATGATGGAAGATTATTTAATCTAGCCATGGAAAACTGATATAAGAATCTTTTTAAAATTCATGTGCACTTCAGAAAAATGAAAATCACTTTGCACGCTAATGAAACAAGCAGGACAAGCCTTCTGCTATTTTGGGTATATTACCTGATATTCTGCGCTTTTTGAGGAAGAGATCTTTTATAAGCTTTCTGCCATGTTATCTATTAAAAAAAATTTGAAAAAAAAAACACCATGAAAAATGCTTCGATTCTGAGTAACCGGACTTACTTCACTTAAGACGTGTTGAGGTTCGCGTCAAAAGGAAAAGGGAACTTTGATTTGTGTAACCAGGCCTACTTCACCTAAGACGTGTTGAGGTTCGCGTAAACCAGTGAAGGGTAGTGCAGCATCATGTGTGTATAGAAAAAAAAGTAGAAAGAAAAAAAAGGAAAAAAGGAAAAGAGATCCCAAAAGGGATATAGCAATAAGGCAGAAAAACAAAGCTATTATGCTGAACGCTCTAATTAAGAAGTGCAGAATTGAAAGTCATTTGTTCGGAATAGCAACTGGAGGACACAATTGTCTCTACTGTGAATTTAGTATTACACATGCACAAGTGCTACTGAATTTTGATTAGAATTCTTGATCATGTACCTGAATTTCCTACATAAGGCTAATATGTGATAATGATTCCAGATTCCTAATCTTTAGTTGACTCTATGAAAGATGATCTAGAAATGAGGCATTGATATTTTAAACTCTTGTTGGCCCAAATTTTTTTCATTATTTGCATTGCTAAGGGACTAGCAATGAGTAAGTTGGGGGTGTGATAAGTGTGTATTTTTACCTATTAATTCATGATTATACATATTTTTATGAGTTTAAATAATAATAAATATACACATATCACGCTTATTGTTAATTTAAAGTAAAATATTTAATTTTTTGAAATTAAATAATGTTAATAAAGATATTTGCTTATTTATGCAAGCATTCAAAATAGAAAAAACAAGAAAATAAAGAAAATAAAATATATATATATTTGGAAATGGGCCAAAAGCCCAAGGACTTGTTCAAAAAGAAAAGAAAAAAATTAGAAAAAAAATAGAAAAAATAGATTTATTTACTATTTTTAGAGATTTTATAAGATTTATACATAAGATATATATATATTATATATATATATATTATATATATATATATTATATAACTAATTTGTGTGTGTGTGTGCGTGTGTGTTTTCCTTTGCAGGGATCGAACCCGCGCCACGAAGGGCACGGGCGACGAGGCGGGGGAGAGCGGGTCAGCGTGCTCCCCTGGTCAACCGCCACGCGGCGAAGGAGGAGGAGGCGGGGCCGGGCGCACCGCGCCCGCGGTCGACACACGGCGACCGGGCGGACGGCGGCGCACGGCGGGCCCACGCGGCCCGCGTCTCATGCTGAGAGAAAGCGGTCGGCGCACGGCGGGGCACGCGGCCGCAGGAGAGAGAAAAAGAGAGAGAAAGAGAGAGAAAGGAGGAGAAAAAAATGCCAGAAAAATCAGAAAAAAATCAGAAAAATTAGAAACGTGTGCAGCACATACTAGCACACAATTCTAAGTCAAAAATAGCAGCCATTACTTGTATTTATCAATAAAAGAAGCAAGAAATGTTCATATTAGAATAGGGTTGTTGTGTTACCCTATATAAAGGGCTTTAAATGTAATGAAAAGGGGAGATAGCAAAGAGTTGTAAGCTATGGGTTGCTAAGATTTGTAAGTGTTCTTGAAGTTCTTGCTTTGTGACTTTGGTAGGAGAAGATTTTGAGAGCTTTGTATTTAAGTTTTGAAGTTTGTTGTTAGTTTGTATTGAATACTTTCATTGTACTCTTAGCCATTTTTGGCTCTTCATAGTCAATTTACAAGCTTGTGTGATCCTTATTTCAATTTATTATCTTCTACAAAGTTGTCAATCTGTAAGTGTTCTTCAACTTCTCTTTCTAGCATTTCTCTCAATTCCTTCTAAATTGAAAGTTATGTTCTGTCTTTCTAAGTTCTGTTCTACGTGATTACTGTTCATCCTAGGTGATACCTTCTATTATTCTTCTATTTTGAAGCCTTTCCAATCTTATTTTTACTCTGAGTTCTTCATGAAAGTTGTTCTTCTCTTGTAGATCTAAAACGTCTTCTTCTACCACTTCTTCAAATTCGTCTTATTTTGAGAGTTATAATTAATTTTTCACTGTTCTGATTTTTGTCATATTACTGTTCATCCGCACTGATAGCTCTTGAGTTTTTCACATTTTTCACTATCTTATTCTCATTTTCTGTTTCTGTGTTCTTCATCAAACTTCTTCATCTTTTCATTCTCTACAACTTTCATTTCTTCCACTTCTTCTAATTCTCGTCAGTTTAAAAGTTCTTTTCTTCCTAGTTCACCTTAGTTTCATTATAATTGTTTATTTATTCTTCTATCGATTCCACCCTTCTAAATTACATCCCAATCTTTCTAAGGCGGTTTAAATTCAATTCTCTTGATTTTTAAATCTTAAAAACGTAAGGTTTTCAACTTTTAAATCTACTTCTCCCTGTGGATTCGACTCGGTCTCACCACTTAACTATTCTGTTTATTTAATTTGTGGGCCGGATATTTTTATTTGGTAGCGGAGCGTATTAACGACGTGCATTTTCCGCGCATCACGCATCTAGAGTAGACCGCTAGGCTCAGGGATGCACCGTATGGTTCGCAGTCCCGTTTCTTTTCTGACCGTGGTCGCCATGCGACGATGCTGGTACGTGGGATGGTCCCCGTACGTCATCGGATGCGGACATTGTTTTCCATTGACTTGAGAGTCTACTCCATAGTGACCCTCCACTAGTCGTAGCATGCTTACACGTTTAGTGGTCCCACCAGGGAGTGGTGGAGAGGCTTCCCAGAGGATGGTTTTTGGCCCAGTTTCTGTCGGGCCCCATATCTACCAGCCAGAGTCCGGTTGAGGGGAAAACCAGTCAGAGGGCCAGACTAGGGACGCACGGTCTGTGTGTGCACACGTCGTTGGGGGTGGTTGGACCCACGTCGACGGGCGTGACCCCAGCTAGTCACTTATTTGTGGTTACTTGTACGGTGTCTCAGTTCCCGCGGGGTTGGAGGGAGACACCTGGGGTGCGGACTAAGACGTCAGTGGATGCATTCGGCCTTACTTCTAGTGGGAGGTACTCCTGTCGAGTCGGGAGTGACAGAGTGTCAGTCAGTCGTCCTGACTTCGACCTTCAGGTTTTTCATCGGGTTGATCGATGAGTTTCGATTGTCTCACCGTGGCGCGTGTGTGGGTTTTCGTGCCACGAGACCGGTGTTGTAGTTGCAGGGCTTTCCCTTTTGAGGTACTCGCTTAGCCGCTAGCGCAGTGGTTTCCCGTTTCGTGAGGTAGGGTTCTAGTGATCCCTACTGAGTCTTGTTCCGAGACTCATTCCCTACGTGTTTTCACCGTGTTTCTGGCGAGGCGAGGCTTCAAGGGAGCGTATCTGAGGCTCAGCGTGGTTCAGGTGCCCAGCGTTAATGCCAGAGGTCAGAGCCGGGGTATGCCCCGTGTAGCTGTACTTTTCTTTTTTATCTCTGTACTAGTTATGGACTACTATTGTTATTTTGTTATATCCTGTGGACCATGTATCATGTAAATGTTAATTTATTTTCTTGCTTAATTATATAAACTGTTTAATTTCTACAATTATTTGTGATACTTGTGTAGTCTCCACACCATCCTTTTAACCCTTCCGAGTCTTTGGACTCGTGGGTGGCGGTGCGAGTCTCGGGTTATCGGGCCTTCCTGGTAATCGGATTCTCCGGTCGTTACAGCTGGTATCAGAGCGCGGTTGTGGGATTACGCAAGAATCATAAGTAATTATAGTGGTCCACTAGTCCACAGCGATGATGTACAGTTGACGCTGGCATCGGACATCGTGTGTTTTTCTTGACCATGCCGTTTCCTTGCTTTCTGTCTTTTGCTTTAGGAGCGAGTATGGCGTCGAGGCGGGGCACTCGCTCTCGGCAGGGGCAGTCGGCGGGAGCTCAGGAGATCCAGTAGGAGGTTCGGCATGTGGTTCAGGAGGAGCAACAGGATCAGAGTAGAGTGCCACCTGCGGCCACCGAGGCAGCGGATGCTGCGAGGCTTCCGGGGGCCAAGGATTTCTTCCGTGGCATGTACCAGCTTATGTCGCACCAGTTCGACGGAGAGGCTGGTGAGGGCTCGTCGACCAAGGGTGGGCTAGGCCGAGCAGTGAGGGATTTCATGCAGTTCCATCCACCTTACTATGGTGGTCAGCCAGACCCTGATTTGGCTCGAGATTAGCTCGACGAGATGGAGCGTGTGTTCAGTTCCGCATGGTGTACTGCAGAGGACAGAGTGATGTTGGCCTATAACCAGTTGCAGGGTATGGCTCGAGCGTGGTGGTCTTCCAAGTGGAAGACATCTTTTCAGTCCCGGCCACTTGAGCAGATCGAGTGGAGCGACTTTGTCAGTGCTTTCGAGCGTGCCTACTGTCCAGAGTATATTGCTATGCAAATAATGCATGAGTTTTTGGAGCTGGTTCAGGGCGACATGTCCGTGTTGCAGTATAGGGCCCGATTTGTTGAGTTGGGTCGGTATGCACCTCATATCATAGAGCATGAGAGGGTAAAGATCGCACAGTTCGTACAGGGCTTGAGGCAGGAGTTGAGGCACCATTTGATCGCGAACGCTACCACTGATTTGGAGACAGCATGTCGTGTTGCGGCTTCTTTGGAGATGGATATGCAGAGGACTCGAGGACCGATTAGCTAGGGGCAGTCTTTGTCGGGTCGCAGCCAGCAGTCGGCTACCCAACAGTAGGGTTCTTTTCAGCATGCGTCGGGTGGTTCAGGAGCGTTGGCACTGGTAGCCTCGATGACAGGATCTGTGTCTTTTGGCTCATAGGTCAAGAAGTTTCTCAAGAAGAGTTTTCGTAAGAAGCCCAAGGATCAGGGGCAGGCATCATCGGGCAGTGTACAACAGCTGATTCCTTTTCAGCGTCAGGGATCAATGGGTGGATTGTGAGGACCGTGTGCCCGGTGTGGCGGGTCCCACCCAGGCAGGCAGTGCACGGCGTCGATAGTTTGTTTCAAGTGTGACCAATGAGGGCATATGGCCCGTGACTGTCCTTAGAGGCAGCAGCAGCAGCAGTTTCCTCAGCAACAGTAGGTTCCCCAGCAGCAGAGGCCACAGCAGCAGCAGGGACAGTATCCGCCGCTACCCAGGTCAGCGAGTGTGGGAGGCAAGCAGAGAGCTCGAGGCCAGATCACACACATGACCAGGGCAGAGGTAGTGGCGTCGCAGCTTGTAGAAGGTACCATTCAGATTTTGGGTTGTACGACTCGGGTTTTGTTTGATTCTGGCGCGTCTCATTCGTTTATTTCGGAGGATTTCGTGCTGAGTAATGAGGAGCCGGTGACCTAGTTGTCCTGTGATTTAGCAGTGGAGTTGCCTTCGGGTGATTTTATGATCACTCCGTATTGTTTCGATAAGGTTCCTATGTGGGTGGAAGGGCGGAGTTTGCCGGCTAGGCTCTATGCGTTGCCGCTTCAGGACTTTGTTGTGATTTTGGACATGGATTGGCTCGAGGCACATCATGCTTTGGTGGATTGTGGCTCAAAGAGGGTTTATTTTCGGTGACTTCATGAACCCACCTTCTATTTCCAAAGTATCAAGTCTTCCTCTTCCCGTTTTCTTATTTCTACGATTTGAGCTCGTCGTATGCTTGATGCAGGTTGCCAGGGTTTTCTCGCTTCTGCAGTCTTGGCAGACCAGCCGTGTCCGGATGTCGAGGACATTCCGGTGGTGTGTGAGTTTCCCGTCATTTTTTCGGAGGACTTACCTGGATTGCCTCTCTAGCGGGAGATCAATTTTGTTATCGAGACTGTGCCTGGTATGGGACCTTTGGCGAAGGCTCCCTACCGTATGGCCCCTGCTGAGTTGAGGGAGTTGAGGGCACAGTTGCAGGAGTTGCTGGTCAAGGGGTATATTCGTCCTAGCTTTTTCCCTTGGGGTGCGCCAGTGTTGTTTGTGAAGAAGAAGGACGGTAGCCTACTGTTGTGCATTGACTACCGACAGCTAAATGAGGTGACAATTAAGAACAAGTATCTGTTGCCATGGATTTATGATTTGTTCGACCAGCTTCAGTCTGCTCGAGTGTTCTCACGGATTGATTTGCGGTCTGGTTACTATCAGCTAAGGATTCGAGAGTCTGACGTGGAGAAGACTGCGTTCAGCTTGAGGTATGGGCATTATGAGTTCTTTGTAATGCCATTCGGGCTTACCAATGCCCCCGCAGCCTTCATGGATTTGATGCAAAGGGTGTTTCATCCGTACTTGGACCAGTTTGTGGTCGTATTTGTGGACAACATCCTTGTTTATTCGCGGTCTGCCGAGGAGCAGGCGTACCATTTGGGTGTGGTGCTGCAGACGTTGCAGGATCACCAGTTGTATGCGAAGCTCAGTAAGTGCGAGTTCTGGCTTTGTGAGGTGCACTTTTTGGGGCACATGATCTCTGGTGATGGTATTTCTGTGGACCCTGCCAAGGTCGAGGTAGTAATGCAATGGCCGAGGCCGAGGCCGAGGTCTGTGATGGAGATCCGGAGTTTCTTGGGGCTTGCAGGCTATTATCGGAGGTTCATTCATGATTTCTCTCACGTTGCAGCCCCGATGACTAGACTTACGCGGAAGGATGTGCCTTTTGTCTGGACTGATGAGTGTGAGCAGAGTTTCAGGGAACTGAAGAGATTGCTCACCTCGGCTCCGGTGTTGGTTTTGCCTTCTGGATCGGGAGGTTTTGTGGTGTGTACAGATGCTTCCGGGGTCGGATTGGATGTGTTGATGCATCATGGTAGAGTGGTGGCGTATGCATCTCGGCAGCTGAAGCCCCATGAGGAGAACTACCATACCCATGACCTGGAGTTTGCGGCTGTGATCTTCGCGCTGAAGATCTGGAGGCATTATCTGTACGGTGAGAAGTTCGAGGTATTCACTGACCATCAGAGTTTGAGGTATGTGTTCACTCAGAAGGACCTTAAACTCAAGCAGAGGCGTTGGATGGAGTATATGAAGGATTATGACTTCACCCTGTCTTATCAGCCGGGCAGGATGAATGTCGTCGCCGATGCTTTGAGTCGGAAGGTCGCGGTCAGTGCCTTGATGTTGAGTAAGTGGAGGCTCTGGGAACAAGTGCCCGAAGTGTCTTTCAGGCTCAAGATTCCCCAAGATCCAGGGTTAGCAGTGCTTGCGAGTCTGACTGTCACACCTACTATCAGTCGTCAGGTGACAGAGGCTCAGCATGTAGACCCTGAGTTGTCCCAGATTTTGGCTAAGGCTGATGTGGAGCTCGGTGAGGATGGTGCTGTGAGGTTCTGTGGTAGGATGTACGTCCCAACCGAGGAGCGGGTTCGTCGTGCGGTGTTGCGTGAGGCTCATGGGAGCAGGTACACCGTACACCCGGGTGCGACGAAGATGTATCGAAACTTGCGAAGACAGTTCTGGTGGCTTGGCATAAAGAGAGATGTGGCCGAGTTTGTGGCCAGGTGCCTGACCTGTCAACAGGTGAAGGCGGAGCATCATCTACCAGGAGGTACTCTCCATCCCTTGGATGTTCCTGCGTAGAAATGGGACCACGTGACCACTGATTTTATGGTGGGATTACCGAGGGCTCCGAGTGGGCAGGACAATATTTGGTTGCTGGTGGATAGGCTGACGAAAGTGACTCGGTTGTTACCGGTCAAAGTCAGCTGGAGAGTGTCCAAGTTGGCTAGTCTTTATGTGGAGCGGATCGTTCCGTTGCATGGAATTCCCATTTCCATTGTGTCGGATCGGGATCCGCAATTCACTTCTGGATTCTGGAGGAGTTTCCAGCGAGCTCTTGGCACAGATTTGGCATTTAGCTCAGCGTACCATCCTCAGTCAGATGGTCAGTCAGAGAGGACTATCCAGACGTTGGAGGATATGTTGAGATCCTACTGTCTGGAGTGGCAGGGGAGTTGGATTCACCACCTACCGTTGGTGGAGTTTGCCTACAACAACAGGTATCATTCGAGCATCGGTATGGCTCCTTATGAGGCGTTGTATGGGCGTCCGTGTCGGACTCCACTTGATTGTTTTGAGGTTGGTGAGCGTGTTTTGACGGGACCAGAGTTGGTGCAGCAGTGTGTGGATGTTGTGCACCTGGTTCGTTAGAACATGTTGGCGGCCCAGAGTCGGCAGAAGAGCTATGCTGACCGGAGGAGGCAGCCTCTCACTTTTACCGTTGGCGATCGTGTGTTCTTGAGAGTTTCTCCGATGAAGGGGGTGATGCGCTTTGGGCGGCGCGGGAAGCTGAGTCCCCGCTATATTGGTCCCTTCCACATTGTGGAGCGCATCGGTGAGGTGGCTTATCGGTTGCAGTTGCCCCCTGAGTTGGCATCGGTGCATGACGTGTTCCACGTCTTGATGTTGCAGAAGTATATGCCTGATGACTGTCATGTGCTTGAGGTTTCTGTTTGGCCCGATGTGACTCCAGATCTTTCTCTCCCAGAGTTTCCCACCGCGTTGAGGATAGGCGAGAGCAGCGCCTGCGGAACAAGGTCATCCCCTTGGTCAAGGTGGTGTGGCAGTGACACTCTGGTGATGAGGCTTCTTGGGAACGTGAGGATGAGATGCGTCAGCAGTTCCCTTACTTGTTTGAGTGAGTCCCCTCTTCTTCCCCTGAGCTTTGTTCTTAAATTTCGTGGATGAAATTTCTTTAAGGGGGGAGGGCTGTAATATCTCGGATCTTTCGGATCCTTCCTTTTGGGTCCCGAATCTTCTTTCTCAGAGTGTCCAGCTCCTTTGTGCCCAAAATTTTGTGTCGGACATCTTTCGTGTTCGGATCGACGCGATCCGGAGTTGTTTCGGAGACCCGGAGTGCGTCCGTGACTTTTCCGCGCGTGTTTTCTGATTTTCGGTACGGGTTCCGACAAATCCTTCGGAATCTCGTTGAGAGTGAACCGGGTCGTTCACCTAGACGAGAGTAGTACCGTTGCGATCGGTGCATTCCGAGGATCACAGAAATATGATTTTTAATTTTTTGGTATTTTTTGAAATTTTTGGATTTTCTATAAATACCCCTCTCTTTTCTCTCTCCCCCACCTTCTCTTTCTTCTTCCTCTTTCTTCTTCCTCCCACTGTGAGCACCCCCTCTTCCCCTCTCTCTCCCATTCGACTGTGGCATGCCTCTCTCCGGCTGCAGACGGCGGTGGGGCGACGGCGCGGCGACGTGGGCGGCGGCGAGGCGATCTCGTGGGCGTGCGGTGTTCGTGCGAGGCGTGAAGGAGCGAGGATTCTAAAAGCTTTCTTCATGATTTGTGGGCGATCCGGCGTGCCTCGAAGCAAGATTGAGGTAGGGTGACGTTCCCTAGCTCCCCGCGTTCCATTCCCATGGTTTCTAGCCCGAGGGGAGGCCGAGAGATGGGTTTCCATGCCGGGTTGGGGTTTTCCATGATTTGGGGAGAGTTCCCCCGATCTATGTTTTTAGGCCGCGATTCAGCGTTTTAATGGCTTAGATGGATGCTAGGGGTCCTTAGGGGGCTTCCCCCTTGATTTCCCCCTCTCCTATAGAGGCATGGGGGCGTGGTTGGTATTTTTGGGCATTTCAGGCCGTTTCACCGCTGGGTCAGTGTGACGGTCGTTCCAGTGACCATCACATCCTGTGACGCCCCAAGGTGGGTGCGTCACAGCTCTATTTTGGCCAACTGGAAGTCTGTGGGCTGTGATGGACCCACGATAGACCGCCAGGGCGCTGTGACGCGCCTAGGGAGGACCGTCAGGCGAAAATCCGACCGTTGGCACGACCGTTGGTTTTTGACCTTTGGGGTCAAGGCGTGTGACGCACCAGTACTGGCGCGTCACAACCTTGTAACGCCTCTGTTTGGGTGCGTTAGAGCTGACACATCCTCACCCGATAACGCACCAGAGTTGGTCCGTTACAGACTGTGACGCACCGAGTGGCACGCGTCACAGTTGGTTTCATCTTGTCATGTGACACACCAGGGTAGGCGCGTCACACGCAGTTTTGCACGGAGTATCTGACGCGCCTATGTTGGGCCGTCAGATGGCTGTGACGGTCTAGCCTTAGACCGTCAGAGCCTGTGGCGCGTCTAGAGTAGACCGCCAGGCTCAGGGCTGCACCGGGTGGTTTGCAGTCCCATTTCTTTTCCGACCGTGGTCGCCGTGTGACGGTACTAGTACGTGGGATGGTCCCCTTACGCTGTCGGATGTGGACATTATTTTTCGTTGACTTGAGAGTCTACTCCGTAGTGACCCTCCACTAGTCGTAGCCTGCTTACACATTTAGTGGTCCCACCAGGGAGTGGTGGAGAGGCTTCCCAGAGGATGGTTTTTGGACTAGTTTCCGTCGGGCCCCGCATCTACCAGCCAGAGTCCGGCTGAGGGGAAAACCGATCTGAGGGCCAGACTAGGGATGCACGGTCTGTGTGTGCACACGTGGTTGGGGGTGGTTGGACCAACGTCGACGAGCGTGACCCCAGCTAGTCACTTGTTTGTGGTTACTTGTACGGTGTCTCAGTTCCCGCTGGGCCGGAGGGAGACACCTGAGGCGCGGACTAAGACGTTAGTGGACGCATTCGGCCTTGCTTCTAGTGGGAGGTACTCCTATCGAGTCGGGGTGTCAGACTGTCAGTCAGTCGTCATGACTTCGACCTTTGGGTTTTTCTTTAGGTTGATCGATGAGTTTTGATTGTCTTGCCGTGGCGTATGTGTGGGTTTTCGTGCCACGAGACCGATGTTGTAGTTGCAGGGCTTTCCCTTTTGAGGTACTCGCTTAGCCGCTAGCGCAGTGGTTTCCCGTTTCGCGAGGTAGGGTTCGAGTGATCCCTACTGAGTCTTGTTCCGAGACTCATTCCCTGCGTGTTTTCACCGTGTTTCAGGCGAGGCGCGGCTTCAGGGGAGCGCATCTGAGGCTCAACGCGGTTCAGGTGCCCAGCGTTAGTGCCAGAGGTCAGAGCCTGGGTATGTCCCGTGTAGCTGTACTTTTCTTTTTTATCTCTGTACTAGTTGTGGACTACTGCTGTTATTTTGTTATATCCTATGGACCATGTATCATGTAAATGTTAATTTATTTTCCTGCTTAATTATATAAACTATTTAATTTCTGTAATTATTTGTGATACTTGTGTAGTCTCCACACCATCCTTTTAACCCTTCCGAGTCTTCGGACTCGTGGGTGGCGGTGCGAGTCTCGGGTTATCGGGCCTTCCCGGTAATCGGATTCTCTGGTCGTTACACCCTGTCTCTTGGAAGATATGCGGAGCTGGAACCAGAGATGGGAAGTATGTTCAGCAAGGAGGTGTAAAGATCTCTAATGGATTCTGACAGCTTATCTAGTTTATGATGCACAGTACTCTGAAGTCTGCCCACCAGGGAGGTGGTGGACTCCTGTTTTGTGATATAATTTTTAACGTTCTCTGAGAGGGTCTGCAAAAGAGACTGGACAACTTGAAACTTGTTGTGTATGTGATTTTGATGATTATAAAATGACTTTGTTGCCTGGACTTGCTTGGCCTTGTGCTTGAATGGTTATTCATGTTTTCATGGCTCTATATTGATATGAAAGTTTTTGTGGAAAACAATGCTTCATGAATGTTAGTTTTTGTCAACAAGAATGCTATTTGAATGAATGTGTTCCCATGCTTTCCTACATGCTTTGCATTTGGCATGATTGTTAACATTTGAGTATTGAAGCATTTTGATGTTGAAATTATGAAAGATACATGTAAGCTATTTGAATGTTTGAGCTCCCATGTCAACATATTTGATTGAATGATAGATTCATGCTTATCATTTCAAAACCTTGTTATTTGGTCAAATATATTTTTGTTGATTTATTTGAAAAGCAAAATACATGTTTGAACAGGTTCATTGATGTATTTTATTGTGAACATGTTCATAGAATTGATGCTTGATGCAAGGATTTTGATTCTCATCTAACCTCATACTTTATCATGCTTTTTAGGAGAAAAATTCATGGTTGATACTTATGGGATCATGGTAATATCTAACCACCTTGTATGCTTGAATTGGAGGAGGTTAAGGTTGAGCTTTCATGTCTTTATATTTGGATGAGTGATAGATTCAAATTCATCATAACAAAATCTTGTATCGGTGAAATGGCATAATGCTCATTTGAATGCTAGTGTGCTAATGTGATAGAAACAATCTTGTGTAGTCATGAGTTTTCATGCATAGTCTGTATAGGTTGCAATACCCTTGTTTGTGGTTCATGGTTTCTTCATGATCCTTGAGGCTCATAATATGTTTGACTCTTTTATAGCACTCATGGTTGAATGCATGTCTTAAGAGTGGAACTCCTTGATCTTGATTTCCATATAGATCTAATGATTTATCTTGTTTTTGCAGGATGGATATTGATGGAAATCAGTTTGATATCGCTTGGATGCACGGTAATATCCCTCTATTTTTTACCTGTGAAAAATAGCCTTTTAGTAGGATAGAAAAGCCCTTAGCATGATTCATGAATATACCTTATGGTTCTTGAGGGTTGTTATGTGCTTAATACGTTCACACTCATCAAAGTGAAATTGGTTTCATGGTGCCCATATAATGAGTTTAAGTGGTTTGAATGACTTTGTTTCCACTTGAGGTTTTGGTGGTTTGGAAACTCCTTCATGCATTCACTTCATATGGTGTTGTAGTTTTCAAAGTGTTTCATGCATTGTCTAAATGACTTTTCCTTTGAGGTTACAAAATGCTTAAGCCATTGAAATGACCATTTGATGAATGAGGTCTAAAAATATGCCAACATTTTGTCTCAATGCATGGTTATTTGATTTATATGTTGAATGAGGAAGAACAGTTTCTCATTGAGCTTGAATTGATGAAATCCGGGTTTAGGATGTGCTTTCATGCGAAAACCTTCATGATGTTGAATTACATGCACTCCATTTAAAATAATTTATTTTTCATCATTAAAATTCATGAATGGATGTTAGAATTCATTGGGTTGCATGTTTAGATCATTGGGAATGGTTTAGAAATCTTTTTTTAATGTTTCTAAGTGAATAGGTCGACCCCCCCACTCAATGGGTCGACCCCTAGGCCAAAAAATGGCCAAATAGTGTTCTGTCAGCAAGTGGGTCGACCCACTTGAAGAGATGGGTCGACCTATTCCCTGTTCTGGGCAAAAACCAGAAATCTGCTTGTAGATGGGACGACCAACTTGCTAGATGGGACGTCCCATCTGGTTTCGCAACTCCGCGCGACTTTTCCGTGGGCCACCGTAGCCCATCCAAATGACCTCTGATTGGGGTGAAATTTTACACCAATGCCCCTAGGTCACTAATGAACATATTAGGGTGATTTTGCAAGGGTTTTGCATGGGAATATGGGTTTTTTGGTGCCTTCTATATATACTTACATGTGACCTCCGAATTTGATAAGAAATGAACTCTAATGCTTGTTTGTGTTGTCTTGTAGGAGAAGAAAAAAAGGGGAAAAAGAAGAGGAGCTATTGCAAGGTGGTTCTCATCTCTATCTCTGAGGATTTAGAGCTCGTGGTAGAAGAAGAAAAGAAGCATCTCGAAGAGAGGAACGCGAGGACGCCAAAATCGCGGCCATCCGATAACGAGCCAAGAAGAGCCGGAGTATTCCTTGAAGGGGGAGTTTCATACATGCTATATCTTCTCTGATTTAGTCCATAGAGTTTGTTTGGAGTCTATTTTATACATCCGTGGACACTTCATCTTTCTCTGAATGATTATTCTGTGTGTGGGTTCGGAGAATGGTTTCTCCGAGTGGTTTGTGTTGACGCTTGTGCGTCGTGTGGTGCGGAGCATATCCGCGTGTGTGTTGGGATTCTTTTCCCGGTGTGTGTGGGGAGAAATCCCCGTGTGTTGCTGCATTCGCAGCGTGTGGTTTGGGGTTTTTACCCCGTGTGTGTGGGGAGAAATCTCCATGTTTGCTGCATTCGCAGCGTGTGGAAAAAGCCTCATCGGTTTGGTGAGGGGTGGACGTAGGGAGCCCGTCGTGGTCCCGAACCACCTTAAAAATTCCCGTGTCTCATGGTTTGATTTGTGTGATTGTGTGCGTCTCCGTTTAATCTATTTATGCAATCGTGTGAGCACGGTGAGATTAAGTGAATTTAGTTTATCCTGCTTGTTTAGCTTAAATTCCTCAATCTTATTAATCTTGCTTATTCCGCTGTGCGAGTAGGTTTAAGTTTTTAATTGGACATAGTTTTTAGTAGAGGGTTCTATTCACCCCCCCTCTAGAACCGTGTTCCTGCACTACGGGACCCAACAATTGGTATCAGAGCGAGGCTCTGTTGTCCCTAGATCTCACAATCTACCGAGTGATCCCAGTGCATTCTACAATCATGAATTTTTCTATTGATCAAATCTCTGTGAATTGCATTCCTACTTTTGATGGTAATGATTATATTTCTTGGAGAAATGCTATGTGTGTTTATCTTGGTTTGCATGAGCCTAATGTTTGGAAAGTCATATGTGAAGGTTCATACAAGCTTCCTACTGAACTTTACAAATGGGATGATATGCATGTCAAGAAAAATGCAATGAATGTTAGAGCGTTAAATTTTCTCATGAATGCCATTGAATCTAATATACTTTCACAAATCCCCTTGTGCAGGTCAGCAAGAGACCTTTGGGACGAGTTGGCACAAAAGTATGAAGAAGAAGTGATGGATCCATGCTTAATGGCTCATGGAGATAAAACTTCAAATGAGGTAAATTCTAACTCTAACTCTGATGAAGATGGAATGTCATTTGAAGAACTACTTGATGCTTATGAGGAGTTGTCGAGTAGATATAAGAAAATCAAGTCAGAAAACAAAAAATTAAAAAAGGAAGTTGAAGACAATGTTCATGACTCCCTCTGTGAAAAATGTGCTGAGAATGAGGAATTAACTGAGATACGCATGACTGACATTAAAGACTACAAAGATACAATTGCATGTTTAAGGAGTGAAAATGAAGCTCTCAAGGATGAATTTAATCAAATAAAGAAAAATGAAGAATGCCTTAAGAACAAGCTTGCTTCTTTATATGATGATGAAAAATTGTTTGAAAAACTTCTTGATAATGAAATTGATAGCAAGAGCATCATAGATGAAAATGAAAAACTTAAAAAGAAAAATGGTGCCATGCTAATTGAAATTTCTCTTCTTGAGGGTAGCTTGAAATGTCTTGAAAAATTTTAAAAAGAAAATGCGTTGTTAAAATTTGAAAAATGAAAAGTTGAAATATTTAAACAACGCCATGTCTGAAAAACTGTTAACTTTTGAAAAAGGGAAAGCTTTGGATGTCAATGTTGAATCTAAAAAACTACTTGTGCTAGAACAAGAACTTGAAAGCTATAAAACTGCAAATAAAGTGTTGAATGAATGTAATATTTGCAGTGAACAAGAAATTGCTAGTTATGAATTACACATTACATCCCTTGAATCTGAAATTGTAGACTTAAATACATCATTGTCAAAATTTGTCAAAGGGAATGAGAACTTAGACAAAATGCTAGGTATTAAGGTTAACTTTCAAAAAGAGGGTCTTGGATATTCTCCAATCAACAAAAAGTCTTTTGAATCAAAAATAAAAATATCTTTTGTTCATGCTTCTGACATCCCTAGCACTTCAAAATCAACACCTCCTATTACACAAACAAAAATTTCTAAAAATCACTTTGAGAAAAAGAAAAATGTTCACACCAAACCCACCATGCAAAAAGGATTCCAAAAAGATCAAGGTGGGCGGAAAATGAAATTGAATGTTAAATGCTTTTATTGTGGGATGCATGGCCATGAAATGGATGATTGTAATGTGATGAGAATGGATGATGAAAATGCATGTAAAGAGAAAAATGCTTTCAAATCACAAAGAAATGTCTCTTACTTTCATTGTGGTAAGCTAGGCCACATAATGAAAAATTATTTTTCAAAGCAGAAGAAAGGTGAACAAAATACTTTTAATAGAAACATGAATGTTTCTTGCTCTTATTGTCATAAACTTGGCCATGTGATGGACAATTGTTATGTGAAGTAAAAAGATGAACTTCATGCCATGAATGCTAAGTCTAATGTTCAAAGAAAATTCAATGACAAACATGCCCTTCGTCCTCAAAGGTTTTCAACTAACAAGGAAAAGTTCTATGAAAAAACTCAAGCTCACAATGAAAAATCATTTGGAAGAACTACCACTCCTTGTTGCTTTCATTGTGGTAAATATGGACATGTAATGAAAAACTATTGGTTATTGAAAAGTGATAATTTTCATGCTTCTAGAATGAATGCTAGGTTTAATTTTATTAGACCTAGATCTTTTGGAAATAGAAGATGGAATACTGTTGAAAATACTTTTACTCATGAAAGAACATCTTTCGCTAGAAATACTTCTGCTTAATGTTTTTATTGTGAAAATCATGGTCATGTGATTGAGGACTGTAAGATCATGAGAAATGACAACATTGAAGTAATGAAAGTGTGGAAGAATTCGGTTGGTGGTAATGCTACTAACTCCAAGGGACCCAAGAAGGCTTGGGTTCCCAAATTTGTCAAATGAGTTAGATTTGATGCAGGTGTGCCTTGAGAAAATAAATTGAAAGGGGTTCCAATAAAAGGGAACAAGGCACACTCGTTTGGTAAAACCCCGACTTTGCTTTTTCTTATTGTCAAACTTGGTGATTTTGATGTTTTCACTTCTATTGCTTTGTTATGTTGTTGGAATCATGTTTTGTATTTCTTCACAAGCCATACATATTTTCATTGAATGAATATTTGGTATATCAAATGGTGATATGTGAAATGACAGATCAAGTCTGTCAGGAAGCTATCACTATGTGAGAGGTGATCTTAGGATCAACGTACTCCACCTTTTACCAATATTCAAAATTTCAATTTGTTTGGCTTATGAGGATTCATGTATTTTGAATGGAATTGATTTGCCTTTAATTTACATATCTTTCAAATTGAATCTGGAAAACTCTCTTGGTTCAAAAAGGCAAAGATTTCTGAACTGTGGAATTGCTTATTCTTTAATGCAACAATTGGCATTGAATGATGACCATGGCTTAGTTTAAAGCCTGTTGAGTGTGTGTGTGGTTACTTTGCATGATCGATAAATTGCTTGATTTGTTCAATCTGAAAATTTATCTCATACAATACCATTTTGAATGATCATGGTCGAATGTTTGGGTTGTAAGAAAAATAGCTGTTCATGATAAAGCCTGAAATGAAATGTTCATGGTTCTGTGTTAAATTCATTGAAAACTCAACTCATGCATTTACTGAATTCATGCTCACTTGAGTATTCAAGAATGCACAAAAATTGAAATATCCATAAAAATATCGCATTGGCATTTTTACATATCATTCACATATCATGCATGCTTTGTGAATTTGAGTCTCTTGCATACTTTGACTTATTTATGCTTGAAAGCCATGATTTATGGGCACACAAAATAAAATAAAAAATTACATATTACATATTCATGCATATAGGGCATATGCATATATTTCATGATAATTGCATATCTTGAATCATGAGTACTCGCATGAATAGTTTGTTAAAACCTTCCTTATTCATACATTCCCCCTTCGTCTAATTTTGAGGATAATCTTTGGATTTGAAAGATGGAAGTCATAGTGTGCATAGTTGCATATATTACATACTTATCACTCATATAGTGCATACTCATTTCATTTGAAAGATGAAGCTCATTGTGTGCCTATGTGCATATTTGGCATTTTCAGTATGCATATAGTGCATACTTTGAGATGCATCATTTTGAACACCGTTAACCTTCATGAACTGAAACTTCATAACATTGGCCCTTTAATTTGTATCTTGCATTACATTCTCATGTTGTTATAGGTTGCACGCATAAGAGTTTGTGCATTAGGTACATTTGGAACATTCATATAAAATCTGAAATTCTGCATTTATGATGCACTCTACATTGCATATTTGCATGTTTCCGTTGTATGCTTGCATGTTAATATATGCTAAAACCCCTTCTTTGAAATTTCTAAGACCTCATATCTCTTTATAAATAATGTTGCATCTGAGTCTTAACTATTGTGCTTAATGTTAAATACTCAGGGGGAGCATTTCTTGTTTAGTGCATTCACATAGGGGGAGCTGCACTATCTTGTGTTGAGTTAAATTTTCTCCATACATGTTAAATCAAATTCTCACACTTCATGCACTTTAATGTGAAAAAGAGTGTTATTCATAAGGATATAGGAATTTCATTTCAACACTCTAAAGTAATTAAACTTGCTGCATTTATGATAACGAGGTAGTTGAGGAAAAAGCTGCCTGCCTCAGTTGAAAAAAATTTGGATGAAATGAAAGGCAGAGCAATGCTTAGTCTCACTGAGTAAACTGGATACACGTCACCTGAGACGTGATGTGGTTCATTTCTGAAAAGTGTTGACTAAAGTACCTCTGTTCAAAATAAAGTGAAATGGTTCAGTATTCTGAGTAACCCGGGATTCTAGCATGAGCTCCATGTGTCTCCTTGCGTAAAAAGGAATTATTTGAACCTGGTCACTCTAAGAAAAATTCAGATTGTCAATGTGAAATTTTTGAGAAAAATTCTTATGAAAAATTAATGGGGCAGAGCGTAGCCTCCAATACGATGTTCTCTAGATTTAAATGCAGTCTGTGTAATTACTCTTGTGTTCAATTGAAAATCTGAATATCCATATGGCTAAAGCCTATTTTCATGTTATTCACTTATACACATGGTAATTTGATTTAATATGTGTTTTGAAAATTTGATTGACTGCATGATTGGTGTATATCTTTTGCTATCTATCTGCACACTCTCCTAGGTGTACACATGAGCACCATGGTTTTATTGAGTCACCTGTACCTTTCGTACACCTATCCTCTCATTATAAATAAAATGGGGGAGCTATATTGCATGTATATAGATTTACTTGCTTGGAAGTCAATCATACTTGATCATTTTACTTGCATTCTGCATCTTCATATTGCCCAAAACTTACATTTCAAACATGTGCAAATTAGTTCATGCATATTTGGCATTTAGTGCATTCACACATGCATATTTTGAATTGCATCTTTTTGAACATAGTGTGCATATGGTTCTCTTAAGAACCCCGTTGTCAGTCGATTCATTGTCAATGACAAAGGGGGAGAGACTGTTCCTTGTGCTTCTTTCATGAATATCATATGTTTTGCTTGTCCGTTCTCATTTTGCCATAAGGGGAGAAAGCATGTTGGTTTGGTCTTGATGCTATCGCGAATTCTCGATGTTGATCCCCATTTATGATTATGTCAAAGGGGGAGAGAGCATTAATGAGCATTAATGCATAACATTTTGTCATCATCAAAATGGGGGAGATTGTTGTGTATGTGATTTTGATGATTACAAAATGACTTTGTTGCCTGAACTTGCTTAGCCTTGTGCTTGAATGGTTATTCATGTTTTCATGGCTCTATATTGATGAGAAAGTTTTTGTGGAAAACAATGCTTCATGAATGTTAGTTTTTGTCAACAAGAATGTCATTTGAATGAATGTGTTCCCATACTTTCCTACATGCTTTGCATTTGACATGATTGTTAACATTTGAGTATTGAAGCATTTTGATGTTGAAATTATGAAAGATACAATTAAGCTATTTGAATGTTTGAGCTCCCATGTCAATATATTTAATTGAATGATAGATTCATGCTTATCATTTCAAAACCTTATAATTTGGTCAAATATATTTTTGTTGATTGATATGAGAAGCAAAATACATATTTGAACATGTTCATTGATGTATTTTATTGTGAACATATTCATAGAATTGATGCTTAATTCAAGGATTTTGATTCTCATCTAACCACATACTTTATCATGCTTTTCAGGAGAAAAATTCATGGTTGATACTTATGGGATCATGGTAATATCTAACCACCTTGTATGCTTGAATTGGAGGAGGTTAAGGTTGAGCTTTCATGTCTTTATATTTGGATGAGTGATAGATTCAAATTCATCATAACAAAATCTTGTATCGGTGAAATGGCATAATGCTCATTTGAATGCTAGTGTGCTCATGTGATAGAAACAATCTTGTGTAGTCATGAGTTTTCATGCATAGTGCGTATAGGTTGTAATACCCTTGTTTGTGGTTCATGGTTTCTTCATGATCCTTGAGGCTCATAATATGTTTGACTCTTTTATAGAACTCATGGTTGAATGCATGTCTTAAGAGTGGAACTTCTTGATCTTGATTTCCATGTAGATCTAATGATTTATCTTGTTTTTGCAGGATAGACATTGATGGAAATCAGTTTGATATCGCTTGGATGCATGGTAATATCCCTCTATTTTTTACCTGTGAAAAATGGCCTTTTAGTAGGCTAGAAAAGCCCTTAGCATGATTCATGAATATACCTTATGGTTCTTGAGGGTTGTTATGTGCTTAATACGTTCACAGTCATCAAAGTGAAATTGGTTTCATGGTGCCCATATAATGAGTTTAAGTGGTTTGAATGACTTTGTTTCCACTTGAGGTTTTGGTGGTTTGGAAACTCCTTCATGCATTCACTTCATATGGTGTTGTAGTTTTCAAAGTGTTTCATGCATTGTCTAAATGACTTTTCCTTTGAGGTTGCAAAATGCTTAAGCCATTGAAATGACCATTTGTTGAATGAGGTCTAAAAATATGCCAACATCTTATCTCAATGCATGGTTATTTGATTTATATGTTGAATGAGGAAGAACAGTTTCTCATTGAGCTTGAATTGATGAAATCAGAGTATAGGATGTGCTTTCATGCGAAAACCTTCATGATGTTGAATTACATGCACTCCATTTGAAACAATTTATTTTTCATCAATAAAATTCATGAATGGATGTTAGAATTCATTGGGTTGCATGTATAGATCATTGGGAATGGTTTAGAAATCTTTTTTTAATATTTCTAAGTGAATGGGTCGACCCCTGGGCCAAAAAATGGCCAAATAGTGTTCTGTCAACAAGTGGGTCGACCAACTTGCAGAGATGGGTCGACTCATTCCCTATTTAGGGCAAAAACCAGAACTCTGCTTGTAGATGGGACGACCCACTTGCTAGATGGGACGTCACATTTGGTTTCGCAGCTCCGCGTGACTTTTCCGTGGGCCACCGTAGCCCATCCAAATGACCTCCGATTGGGGTAAAATTTTACACCAATGCCCCTAGGTTATTAATGAACATATTAGGGTGGTTTTGAAAGGGTTTTGCATGGGTATATGGGTCTTTTGGTGCCTTCTATATATACTTACATGTGACCTTCGAATTTGATAAGAAATGAACTCTAATGCTTGTTTGTGTTGTCTTGTAGGAGAAGAAAAAAAGGGGAAAATGAAGAGGAGATATTGCAAGGTGGTTCCCATATCCATCTCTAAGGATTTAGAGCTCGTGGTAGAAGAAGAAAAGAAGCATCTCGAAGAGTGGAACGCGAGGACACCAAAATCGCAGCCATCCGATTACGAGCCAAGAAGAGCCGGAGTATTCCTTGAAGGGGGAGTTTCATACATGCTATATCTTCTCTGATTTAGTCCATAGAGTTTGTTTGGAGTCTATTGTATACATCCGTGGACACTTCATCTTTTTCTGAACGATTATTCTGTGTGTGGGTTCGGAGAATGGTTTCTCTGAGTGGTTTGTGTTGACGCTTGTGAGTCGTGTGGTGCGGAGCATATCCGCGTGTGTGTTGGTATTCTTTTCCCAGTGTGTGTGGGGAGAAATCCCCGTGTGTTGCTGCATTCACAATGTGTGGTTTGGGGTTTTTACCTCATGTGTGTGGGGAGAAATCTCCGTGTTTGCTGCATTCGCAGCGTGTGGAAAAAGCCTCATCGGTTTGGTGAGGGGTGGACGTAGGGAGCCCGTCATGGTCCCGAACCACCTTAAAAATCCCCGTGTCTCATGGTTTGATTTGTGTGATTGTGTGCATCTCCATTTAATCTATTTATGTAATCGTGTGAGCACGGTGAGATTGAGTGAATTTAGTTTATCCTGCTTGTTTAGCTTAAATTCCTCAATCTTGTTAATCTTGCTAATTCCGCTGTGCGAGTAGGTTTAAGTTTTTAATTGGACATAGTTTTTAGTAGAGGGTTCTATTCACCCCCCCTCTAGAACTGTGTTCCTGCACTACGGGACCCAACAAAACTTATTAATGATTTCAGGCTGACTGGCTGTTATCTTGTTCAATGTGCCCTTTATCAGTTCAAACTCAATTTTAAGATCAAAAGTGTGGCTAAGAATTTGAGCCATCTTGCTGAAAGTGGAGAGTTGGGTATCTTGAATTTTGCTGACCATATCACCAACTCTATTGCTGATAGCCATAGGAGATTCCAAAATCTCTCGTATTGCTTCTTCAGTTTTTCGTTTAGCAGTTAAAAACTCTATCCCTTGAGCTTTCACAACCTTTTCCAGATGTTTCAGTCGGCCATCTACTCTGTCCAGTTGAATAGTATTGTACAAAAATTGTTTATTCATCAATTCATTTTGATTAAGTACAATCTCTGTCAAATTGGACAACATCTGTGCAATATTGGGTTCAGCATTTGTTCCATGTGAACTGGAGGTGGAGGCACTAGAGTCTGGTAACTCAACGTGATACTCATGTTGATGTTCAGAAGGTGGAGGAGGTGGTATGCCAAGACAAATCACATCTCCAAAATGTGGACCATATTCAGGAGCCTGAGAGAACGACATTCTTGGATACATTTTGTGGTGAGGAGCAGGTCCCATTACATATTCTTGTGGTTCTTCTTCAGCTGCCCCTGGAGCTGGAGCAATTGGTTGCCCGTGTGGTGCTTCTTCAGCATATACTTGAGCTCCACGTGGTTCGTCCTCCTGTTCATTTACCACGGACTCTGCAATTTCTTCATAGATCTCTTCAGCAGCTTCTTTCATTATCTGTGTGATCATTTCAGCAAAAGACTCTTTTCACTTTCCTCTTCTTGAGGAATTTCAGTTCCTTCCTGTTCTTGAGGAATTTCAGCTCCTTCCTCTTCTTCATCTGCCTCTTGTCCTTGTTGGACTTTATGCTGTTCCTGGTCAGATTGTACCCCAAATGTATCAAACAACTGACTGATATTTTGATCCAACTGCTGTGTTATTTGAGCATCTGTTAGATTTATCTCATGAACTTCTTGTTGTAAGAGAAGGTCCTTGAGATTCTTCTCAGCAAACTCAGCGGTAGTCTCCTCTTTTTGTACAGTAGTTGATTGACTTCTTTTATCTGAACGACCCTTATGAAGTTTCTTTTTCTTCTTCAACGGAGCTGTGTCCTGATCATCTGACTCTTCTTGTTCCTTTTCTAGACTGACATGAGGCTGTTTACTTTGTTCGATGGCATCTTTCACTTTACTACCTTTTGATGATTTCGACATCAAGTACTTGTTGATAAAATCCAAGTTATAAATGTTTACTTTGGGAATATCCTTTGATGATTCCCCTTCCAGTGGAATTTTCCTTTTTCTGAAAATTACTGTTAGATGAGCAGCATAAGGTAAATTTCTCTTAGACTCCTTGAAGGTGCTCATAATCTGAAGCATTATGGCTGGTAGACAGATCTTGATACCTTTGAGTAGGCAAAAGAGAATAAATCTCTGAGAATCTATCACTCTCCCTCTACTTCCGACTTGTGGAGTTATCATTGTTGTAATAATATGATGAATTAATCTCCTTAGAGGGGAGAATTTGCATGCATTGAACTGGATGAGATACGACTATTTCTTTGGATCTCTGGGGTCTCTAGGCAATTCTGTAATGAGGGAGTAGGCCTCATGCGGGTTTACATCAAATTCACCTTCTACTTCCCCTCCTTCTGGAATATGAAAGACTTTATGTAGAAAGTGCCTAGACAGGTCAATCTTTACTCCTCTAACTACAGACAGAACCCTTGACTTTTCAGAGACACATTTCAAGTTGCAATAAAATTCGGCAACCAATTTAGGATAATAAATCCTATGATTACTCAAGAATCTTTTCCATTTATGAAATTTAAAAATCTCTAAAGCTTCAGGAAATTCAAGAATCATAGGTTGGTCATCAAAATCTACGTACCGTGGAAGCATGACCTTTCCTACTTCCAAAACCACCTCAACCTGTGAAGAAGACTTAGCAGCTTCTGAATACTTAGCAGGGACCCCTTCTTCTTCAGAATCATACATAGTGGCTTCTGAAACAACCATCTTGCGCCACTTGGATGAAATCCTTTCTACCTTTTCTTTTCCTTTTTCTTTCTTGTGTTGAAATACCTCTTTGGGTGAATCTGATGGCAACTGCTCCTTTGAAGTATCCTCCGGCTGAGCTACCATTTCCTTTCTCTTCCTATAGAGTGATTCCTTCTGAACCGATTCAGAAGTGGCTTCCCTTGAATGTGCTGCCTCTGACCTCCGCTCAAACCAATAAGTGACACCAGTCTGCTGGACCTGCGAAGGCGGCGGCTATTGCTCTACTGCGCCCTTCTTCTTCTTTTCACTCGTGGCGGATAGAGAAGACATGGTGGAGGCGATGAGAGGAGAAGGAGGAAACGAGGAGAAGTAATGTGCGCGATGAGAGGAGGGAAGGTTGAAGAAGCAGGCTTGCTGGCTGAGCTTGAGAGAGGGAGACTCGAGAGCGGGACGACGCTTCATCTTTAAAGAAGAGGGTATGATCGAAAAAGCAAGTAGGGTTTTGTATATATGAGATGCAACCAACTTTACCAATATTCAATGGTTAATACCCAAAATACCCGTCACCTTTAAAACATAAAAAGCCTTTCTACGCAGAAGAGCGATATTCGGTAAATGAGATTATATCTCAAAATATTATTCTCCACAATTTATCCTTATGAGTCAATGGAAGAGAAACAGATTAAACGAGGAAATAACTCAATAAATAAACATCCTTAATCTTACCAGCATCTTTCATAAGCCAATAACTGATTGAAAAACCCAATTTTTATATAGACTTTAAATCAGTATAAATTTAATGTAGGAACCATAGGGTCAACCATATTGATCATAAACTTTTGCACAATTTTGATTGAACATTTCAGTGTAACATCACCTTTTTACTCAAGGAAACATGTTGATCAACACCAGAATCCCTGGTTACTCAGTGCGATATACCTTTATGTTTCATAAATTTTTGAACAGAGATAGCATTAATTCTCATGACTTAACCTCTGAATTTCTTTGAGATAAATGGTCAATTTCTCAAATAGAATGCCATTGCTCTGCAAAGATTAATTTTTATTAAATGGTGTATTCCCAGGTCCTTTATCAGAATTTTCTTTAGACATGAATTAAGGACCATATAAACCTTGGATTTCCTATCAGATTGGTTTCTTACTAAAGGCTTTCAGATTTTAGATGCCTTACTGAGCAATTTCCAATTTGAACTATTTTAAGACCATTGAGGAATCATTCAGATTAATTGTGAAGGCTTTTTAAATAAGATTTAATATTCATATACTGAAGATCACATCTCAACAAAGATCAGCAATTTAGTTCTGAGATCAGGGTGATTTCAATAGTTAACTATTGAAGATAAGTAAAGGTGACATTAATCTGATATTACTCCCCCTGACTTGCATAATCTATGATCTTATTAGAAAATAGAAGTGGAGAAGAGAGAAAGATACTGAACAAGGAGATATTGGAGAAAGCCACTCATGAGTAAGGAGAAGACTAAGGCCATATAAGATGAGTCCAAAAAAACACAACCTTAGGTACTAGCAAATGACCACACAACTCTTATAAACCAGAAATCATCCAAAATTGACCTTTCATCTATATCACAACAGCAGTACCATCCAGCCCGGCAATCATAAAGTGCTGACTGTCTAAGCAGCAAGACATTATTAACTCATACAGACATTCAATCTCTGATATGTTCAGTTCCCCCTTAGAACGACCAAAGATATCAAACACTCATTATTTAATCTTCTTCAAGTACACAGATATGTATGTGTTTTACATAAACATGATGATGGATGCATCTACTCATTATCATGAATTTTAACCAAAGTGCATCAATGAACAACATGAAAATGTGGATTGACATAGATCACAGTAGATAAGCAATCTAATCATGCATGCATACTAATGGAAGAGAAAAATAACATGGACCAGAGAAGAGAGTGGGGTTGACTGACCTCTATGTGCCTTGGTTTTATTAACCCTTTATTTCTTCTTCAAGGCACACCTGCAAGTTAAAATTACTTTACAAATTTGGGGACCCAAGAGCTCTTGGGTCCTGTCAGTTGAGTAACACCTCTAGCAGGTGTACTCCAAGATTTTCAAACCTTTCTATCGTCAAATTCCATAGCATGGCAGTCATTCATAATATGTCATATTCTCCCATGATAATGACAATGAATAGCAGTATTCAAATTTTTCTTAACAGAATAAACATGCATATTTTTTGGTTGAACATTTGTTAAAAAGTTTCTGCCATGGAAATTAGTGCTCCTTTTCACATGCCAGCACTCAAAAGCACGATGGCCAACTTTACTACACTCAAAACATGCAGAAGTTCTTCTATTAAAGGCAGCTTTATTCACAGGGAAATTTTTAGATTTTAAATTACCTTTTCTTCCCAGGGCATCCCAACAGTGGGCTGCAACATGCCCTAACTTCCCACAATGGAAACAATAAATTTTCTTCTTATGAAATGCATGGTGTTTGTCTTGAGTTTTTCCAACATGAAGTTTCTTAGCAGTCAGCTCATCTAGCTCCATTGTCCTACACTCATGCATCTTATGACCAAATTTCTCACAATAATGACATGAAGTGATTTTTCTGTGTGCATGTGAATGAATAGGGGAATTTTTTGTAACATGCACTTGTTCGTGACATTTTCAGAACCAGATGAAATCTTAACAGCATCAGATGAGGCTTTGGCTTTCCTTTTACCTTCAACCTTTTTCTGTTTTCCTACATTTTTCAGATTTTTATCTTGATTTTCTGTCCTCTTTGTAGTAAACTAGAAAATAAGTGTAACAGAACTAGAAGCCAAGGAGTCTTGATTTTTATCAACAATATCTTTCTTACCTGTAGGATGATATCATAACCCTTCCTTTTGAAAACTTGTTTTGACACCTAGGATCTTGTTTATGTTATCTTTTCCTTGAACAAATTTAGACAAAGAATGTTTAAGGTCATGAATTTTAGAATTCAAGGAGGTAATGCTCAATTCATAGCTCACAATTTCAGTCTCACAGGACATGACCTGTTGATGCAGTGCATCATTTAGGCTCTTCAGAGTTTCAATTTCCTGTACAAGTTTTTGTTCCTCATCAGCATCAACTTCCTTTAAGACACATTTTCCTTTTTCAATAGATATCCATTTTTCTGACATGATAGTGTTCAGAACCATTAGCCTTTTGTTTTGATCCTTCAATTTGCAATTTTCTTCAATCAAAATATCTTGATTAATAGCTTTCAGATTTTCAATCAATTGTTGTTCATGCAACTCAAGTTCCGAATTCCTATTCCTCAGATCATCTATCTCTTCTTTAATAGACACAACTTGTTGCTCTTGCAGCCTAAGTTCGGATAGGAGATCATCATTCAACATTTTAACAAAGTCACATTTATTGCATGAATTTTCACTTCTTTTTAGACTGTCATTTAGGTTGGCATTCTCACATTTCAGCTCTCTAATTTCATGCAACATGGCCTTTTTCATCTCTTTCATTTCACGTTTATAAGATTTATAACTATCAAGTAAATTATCATGCATCTCAATCAGTTCATCCAATGAATTTTGTTCTGAATCGGAGTTTACCTTTGATGAAGAGCCATCAGACTGATCACTGCTGTGATCCTTTGTCATGAAGCACTTATGGTTCTCTTCACCATATCTGACGGTCAGCTCATCCATCAGCTCCTTAGCATTCCTGCACTTAGTCACGCATGAGAGTACATTAGCCTTTACAGCCCCTTTCAACATTTCCAGGGCTTTTCTATTTTTAGTATTCATCAGCTCGTGACCAATATTCTAGTCTGACTTATTCACTGGTATATCATAGGGTCCTTGTTCAATTAAAATCAGCAGATTCGAATCTACGGAATTCATGTAATCCCTAAACTCTCTATGCCAGTCAGAAAAACACAGTCCATCGAACATTGGAACTTCAGACACAGAATCCATGACAAATAAACGAAATGCTAGATAATCTACACAATCAATCAAGGCACCGAAAATAGCAGGATCCACTGCAGATCGTTTGATCTGATGAAATAGTGACCCGCTCTGATACCAATTGTTGGGGCAGGTGATACGCAGAAGCAGATCCAGAAGGGGGTTGAATGGATCTAAAAAACAATTTGCCCAAATAAAATTATGAATGAGCTTCCAAGAACAGATTGACGAATTTCCACCTAAGATGCCAAGAGATCAAATCTTCTATTGAGCAAGTGAGCAAACACATGGAGCGCACCTAAGCATGCAACTAGTGAAAATAGAGTAAACAAACAAACCACTACACACAAGTTTTTTTAGGTGGTTCGATCTCTATCAAGAGATCTACGTCCACCCCACACTCGATAGAGTGTGGCTTCACTGCTGACTACCAGCTTGCCGCTGATCCACAGCTTCAGGGATAAATCCCTACAATCCGATGGGCCTTACACCTTCTGTCGACCAGAGGAGTCCTCTGCAACCACTGGGGAATTACAGCTTCACCCGTCTAGAGGAATCCTCCTCTGCCCGCTAAGCATCACAGCTTGCTCTGTTGACAAACAGCTTGAAGGAAAAGTAAAATGAAAATAGAAGATAAGAAACAACAACGACTGAAAGCTGTAAACAATGAAGTGCAGATGTGGCTCTCAAGGAGCTGACTGGCCTGGATTTGATCCACGGTCCAGTAGAGTAAATCTTCAGTGAACTTATTCTTCTCTTCGATCTCTCTCTCTTTTCAACTCTTCTTTCAATCTTTCCTCTCTTTCTCTTCTCTCTGGATCGTATAGGCTCTTTCTGCTTCTTTTGAAAAATTTCCATGATCTTCACAATTCACCAACAGTCTTCTCCAGACAGAGAAGTCTTCCTTTTATAGCAGCAGCAGAAAGGTGGGCGTGTGTCCTCCATGAACTCCCGCCCTGGCGCCTTGACCACGTGGCAGCATTTCAGCTCGCTGCTTTACACATGTCACGATCCTGGAACATCTTCCATTCTTGGGTCACGTGCCCTTCTTAGATTCCTCGAGCAGAGATCCTGTAAAGGTCAGACTTATTATCAACTTGAATCAATCTGAAGGATAATAAATGATGCACCGAGTTAGTTCAAGATTTGAATTAAATGTTCACAGACTTGATTCATATAATACGATATGCATATGGGAAAGTAGGCATAATGAAAAGGAATGCACGGACTTCCTATATACATATGAGGGACTAAAAGCATGTACTGACTTGGTCAACAAATGCGTGAGCTTTATATGCAACAAGCACATCTATGCACGGACTTAATTATGTATATGTATATGAAACACATATAGGGAAACAAGAGTTGCACGTACTTGATGACGAAGTATGCGCTGACTTTGTGAATGCATGGAGCAAAAAGATGCACGGACTTTGTGTGTGCATTTGAACAAAAAGATGCACTAACTATGGATGCAGAATGAACACGAACTACATTGACTTAGCTGCAAGCTGAGCTAATGGATGAATGATGCTTGCACTGACTTGGTCGAGTGTAGCAACATGGGTTGTACAGACTTGTGCGAAATGTTGCGCCAGCTTTCAATGAACAGACAAAAGATTCATGGACTTTGTATACTGAAATATGCAGCTATGCATCGAACTATGTATGTAAATATCAAATGCAGAACAATTATTTGTTCTAATCTCACATGACTCTGACTGATAGATTGTCAGTGTCAAAACTAGGCTTCCAACCTTGACTTTGCATGGTCTGATGACCAACTCCTCGGAATACCAGGAGAGACAGTAGTGCATAAACTCAACCTTGACCCGACCTTGAAGCCCGTACAACAACGCAGAAGGAAGCATGTGCTAGAGAAGCAGACGGTCATCAAGGAGCAAGTCACCAAGGGGCAAAAGACTGGTCTTTTTAGATCGGTCCTGTACCCGATGTGGCTGGCTAACGTCGTCCTAGTGCCAAAAGCTTCGAGAAAGTGGGGAATGGTCGTGGACTTGTGGATGTACTTTTCGACACGCTCATTTGTTTGTTTGTTAAGTCAGTTTATTCGGTGGGTTTATTCGTCTATTAAGTGCGTGGGCATGCCAGTCACAAAGTGACGATTTATTATGCGCTCGATCTGACTAATCAGACGATTGTGTGATTCGTGTCGGGACCAGAACCCGCCGTGCCATAAAGGTCACTGCGTCATTTACATCCTCTCGGAGAGGGGAACACCCTTGATTAATCACCGGGGATCAGGGCCTCATGGCCAGGGAACTATATCGAGAGAAACAAGCTGATAGCGGTCTCGAATGAGTCGAAAAGTCCGATGTCTAGGGAAGCAAGCATTCGAAATATGTCGGTCACTCAAGGGACCATTTTGATATTCAGACGAGCGTCCGACTTTAGAAAATCATGATCGTCACGGGGAAAACCGGAGCATATGTACGCCGGGGTACGGTAAATTTATTGTTCAAAGGGATAGGAGACATTCGGTTGAATCCCGGTTAGAGAGGTCAAGAATCAGCGAGTTTATTGGCCCGGTGCGAGATCGAGTCCGGACCATTCTGGGGGAGCCTCCCGCGGTCCAAACGAGGCTTGCGTGGACATCGTTAATATTTCCGGTGCCGAAGGGCAGCAGGAAAGTGTCCCGAGACTATATTCCAAAACAAAGACGTATACAGAGATAGCAGGCTATAGGCCTAGGATGTGGGTCAGGTAATGACCATGGTTGGGGCAAACCCGAGGTCCAAACGTGACTCACGAAGGTCTTATTGATATTCCCACAAGTAGGGTTCGGGGAAGACGAGAGCCGTCTCGTTCCATTTAGATTTTTTTGGTCACTCATGACCATTTTATGTTCGGACAAAGATCCGTATTGAAGACGTAAATGGAAATAAACCCGTACAAATGTCTGCCGTGAGTACGGCAAGTTTAATGCAAGTGCGGGATTAGATCCCGGGATATATGTCGGTCACTAATGGATCATACACTATTCAGACGAGAGTCCACATTTGAAGCATCGAAGATAACGACAAAGCTGTGCGGATGTCTACCATGGATACGGCAAGTTTAATGTGGATGCGGGATTGGATCCCGATAGAGGTTGGTCAAGCTGATGAACTATCAGCCCGAGATGGTTTCAGACTATGGCCATAACGGGGTTCCCGAGGTCCACGTCCGATGCCATGGGGCGTCATTGCTTTTCTCTTCACACACAGTCCGGGGAAACAAAGGTTCCAAGGTATGCGTGCATGTCAGTCACGGTCGGACCATTCATTGTTCGGACGCGAGTCCACGTTTGAAGCATCGAAGACGATGATAAAACAGTACAAATGTCTGCCGTGAGTACGGAAAGTTTAATGCAAGTGCGGGATTAGATCCCGGTAGAAGCGGGTCGAGTTAACAAGCTATTGGCCCGAGATGTGTTCGGATCATGACCATGTCGGGGGTTCCGAGGTCCACGTCCGATACCACAAGGCATCATTGATTTTTGTTGTGTCTCTATGGTTTTGATGATGTCAATATTCATAAGTCATTCTTTGTTAATGGTATTAATGACTTGCTGTTGTGTCTAATCAAATGAACATTTGACTTGCTGTTGTGTTTAATCAAATGAACATTTCTGATGGTGATTGCTCTGGAAAAAGCCTTGAAGCATTCTGTTCATCATGGATTAAGGTCTTTGCTTCATTTTCTTTATGTGTTCATCTGTCATGGTTTATGTGTTCAGAGTCTGCACTGCACACTGGTTTATAGCATGTTCGTGAATTTAGCAAGTCTATACATTGCTTCTAGCATGCACACACACACCCAAGTCTATACATTGTTTGTTCAGCACACACACGAAGTCAGTACAGCTAGTTCTTTATACAAGTCTGTACATGCATTAACTGTGAGCATGGCATAGTCTATACATTATTATACATAGAGTTTGCACAACACTTTTTCAGCAAGTCTGCACATTGCTATAGCACGCATGCAGAGTCTAGACAGTCATGAGTAAGTCTATACAACGTCTTATGCTGTGTCTCAGTCAAGTCTGTACATCGTGCATCTATTGATTCGAAGTCCATACATTGCCTTGCTTAATGCAAAGTCTGTACATCGGACTAAGTCTACATCGGCTGAGTCTAAACATCGTCCGTCTCACTTAGCGTCTTGTCGCTTTCACGCTAAGTCCATACATTGCATTTGGGCATCAAAGTCTTTACACGCTTTCAAAGTCTATACAACCTGTGCACGCATTCAAGTCCATACATTGTCTCGAACAGTTCATCCTATGTCTGAACATTGTCTTCGCTGCACGCATGACTAAGTCTGTACATTGTCTGCACATCAAGTCTGTACAGCCCGTGGTCGCAAGACCAAGTCTGTACATCATCTGCTGCATGCATTATTTCAAGTGTGTACAGCCAGTGCATTCCTTGATATCAAGTCTATACATTGCATGCTACAAAGTCTGCACATCCCATTTCCACTAAGTCTGTACATGCTCTTGGCATATGCATTTATAAAGTCTATACATCCACCAGTTGATAGTTGGCCAAGTCTATACATTGTAAGACCAAGTCTGTACAACCTTGTGCATGCATCGTCTCATGCATCATCTCTCTCAAAGTCTGTACAGCGTTGGCCTACAGTGAATCATCTCGTAAAGTCTGTACATTGTCCAGCGTCTCACTCAGCGTCTAAGTGAGTGTGAACATTGCATTGCTAAGTCTATACAATGCATCGTCTCTATGTGCAAGACTATACAGTGTCTAGCTTGACATCACACAAAGTCTATACATCGCTGCATCACTCACGTACAAAGTCTGTACACTGGTGTCGTCGTCTGCATGATCAAGTCTATACAGACTTAGCGAAAGCTTAGCAAGTCTGTACACTGGCATCGTTCTGCATGCACGCATACACTAAGTCTACACACTACTCGCACACAGAAGTCTGCACATTCCTTTCTCATATGCATTCAAAACTTCACGCCATCAAGTCTGTACATTGCATCGTTTGTTCATGCATTGTCTCAACAAGTCTGTACACTCGTCCATTGCTTCACTCGACCAACTCTATACAGCCGTGCACTGCCTTGCTTGCATGAATGAAGTCTGTACAGGGTCTTACTGACTTTAGCTGATATTGTCTTCTACTGATTATCTGACAAGACTACTGGACGAGGGAATTAAGACTGGCATGTGATCCGAGGTTGGCACCTAGCACGTGATCCGAGGTGTACTCTGGACAAAGAGGGCACAAGCCCTACACACACCCTAGCTGCTGCTGATATAAATAGAAGCAATCGAGCAAGAGAGATCAAGCGAGAAGAGATCGAGACAGAAGGAGAGAGCAACAGAGAGTGATAGAAGAAGAGAGCAACAGAGCGGCAGAGAGCAGAAGAAGAAGAAGAGTGAAGATAGACTGAGAGCTCGTGAAGAAGAAGAAAAAGAGAAAGAGAGATAGAGAGTTAGAGGAGAAGAAGGGAAGCTGCTTGAAGATCTGTTCCTGCTGGACCGTGGATCAAATCCAGGCCAGTCAGCTCCGTTGAGAGCCACATTTGTGCTTCATTGTTTACAGCTTGTAGTCGCTGTGTTTTTCTTGTGTTTGTTTTTTATTTTATTCTTTCCATCTGTTCACCTTGTCCTTCCGATTCCCTTGTTTGGGATCGGGGTTCCTCCTGGGTTTAAGGAGAAGGGAGACTTGTTCTCCGGTTTGCTAGTGACTGTGTGTCACTAGTGGTTCCCTCTGCTATGTTGAAAAAACAAATTTCGTTGCTGAAGATTGAGAATCAAGATCATGTAAAAGAAATCTCTGAACTTGAGAAAATGCTTAGCCTAACTTGTTATGATTCTGTTCAGAGTAAGGATTTGCTGAAAGATTTTGAATGTGTTAAGTCTGATTTAAACAAGCCGAAAAGTGAGAATGACTCTCTCAGAATGTTCTCCAAAGAAAATGAAGAAAGTTTAGAGAAACTTAAAAAGGAGAACACGTTGCTGATTGAAAAATTTGACGCCATCAAATCTGTAAACATGGAGTTGCATAAAAATATTGAAAACTTGCAAAGGGAGTATGAAACTCCAAATAATCCAAAAGTATCTCAAGATGACCAGATTCTTCTTGATGAGTTAATTCAAAATGATACTCTAGTTAAAGAAAATGAGAAGTTAAAATAGCTGAACTCCACTATGTCTGAGAGACTTCTAGCCTTAGAAAGAGGAAAAACTATTTACGTTGAAGATCCTGAAAAACTGAGCAATCTGGAACCAGAAATTGAAAAATACAAAACAGTTAACAAAGTTTCGAATGAAGCTATCAATTGCAGTGAGCAAGAGATTACAAGTTATGAAATAAACGTTGCATCTCTCGAAAATGAAATCCAAGACTTGAGGAACTCTCTGTCAAAGTTTGTTGATGGGCAAGAAAACCTAGACAATCTACTAGGTGTAAGAGTCAATGTCAGGAAGGAAGGGTTAGGCTACAATAATCTAAATAAAAAGGCTTTTCAGAACAAAGTAATGACATAATTTGTAAATGCTTCAAATGTAGCCACAACATCAAAAGATAAACATCCCATTGTTCAGAAAATGCAGAAACAAACTGACATTCAGAAACGAAATGAAAAAGTGAAAAAATATGTTCATGTGAAGAATAAGAAAGAAACAATAATGTTGATGCTGTGCATGTGACACATGACTTAAACACACACCTACATGCACACAAAAGGAAAATGTCATGCCACTATTGTCATAAACTTGGACATCTAATGCATGAATCTAGGTTGATGGAAAAGGATGATCTGAGTGCTAGAAAATATCATGATAAAAATCCTTCATTTCAGAAAAAAGGAATTGAATGTTTTCATTGTGGTAAATTAGGACACAAGATTACACAATGCTGGTTTATTAGTGATAAGAAAAAATTACATTCACATCATGCTAAATTTCATGCAAACAGTCATGATGTTAACAAGAACAAGTTTGATTCAATAAACCAGCATATGACATGCTTTAATTGTGAAAAATTGGGTCATAAGAGATCTGAATGCTGGCTGAATGCTGGTGGGAGAAATTCTAACTCATGCTTTCACTGTGGCAAGATGGGCCACATTGCAGCCCAATGTTGGTATGCCCAGGGTAGAGATTTCAACTCCAAATTTACCAAATTTTCTGTAAGCAAAATGGTTTTTGACAGGAACAAATTTGTTTTCAAAGATAAGCTCATTACATGCTTTGAATGTGGAAAGACAGGCCACAGGGCCATTGAATGCTGGCATGCTCAGGGTAGAAAATCTAATTCTAAAACTGTCAATCTCCCTGCAGACAGAAATGATTATGGTAGGAATAAATCTATTTTTAAAGAAAAGATTCCTGCATGTTTTGAATGTGGGAAGCCAGGCCATAGAGCTGCTAACTATTGGCTGACTTATTTTGGTAAACAGAATTTCAATTCTGTTAACAAAAATTTTCATGCATATGCACATAGAATTCATGCTAATAAGAATGTGCATAAATCAAATCTGAAATCTGCTGCATCTTGCTATCATTATAGTAAACAGAATTCTCTCTCTGCTAATAAACTTCATGACAACAGTAATTTGTATAAAAAGAACTTGAAATCTGCTGAATCATGCCATTACTGTGGTCAAATAGGTCATTCAATGAATAATTACTATTTGATGAAATCTGATGACCTTCATGCACAAAAATTGTTGAGAAAACCTACTAGGAATGTCACTGTTAATTCAGGACCCAAGACCTCTTGGGTACCTGCTTGTGCAAAGTGAACATTGTTTTGCAGGTGTGCCTTGGGGCTGAGGAGTAAAGAGGGGTAAATAAACCAAGGCACCCAAGTTGATAAAACCCTATTCAGGTAAATTCTTCACATCTGTTCAAATGAAATTTATGCTTGATCTGATGAGTCATAGTTTCATGCATACATGATCCTTATTTGTTGTTGACACTTGCATTGAGCTTCATGGGCTTACTTGGTTGTACCTTGACCTGTGTATGCATATCCTGTTAAAATAAATGTTCATCTATACAGAATTGCTGAAAACATCAGGTTCTGTCTATTTCTGAAAAGTGTGAACTTCATGCTATTGATCAAATGCTTGAATTTGCATTTCACACTCACTGAAAATTTGATGCACTTAGGACTGTTGGTATTGCATTGTCATACATGACCACTATGGTATATTAAATGGTAAGCTACCAAAAGGCAGGTGAAGTCTGTCTGGAGGTTCTTACTATGTGTGAGATGGTCTTTTAGACCAAGTCCTCCGCCTAGTACCATGGGTCATATTGCTTGATAGGGCAGTCTGTATGAGCATGAGTCACATAGTCATATGTTAAGCCTTCATGGCAAACATTGCATATTTTTGCATACATATAATTAATTGCATTGCATATCATCTAAATTTAAAAATCCAAAAAGTGATAAATCATTGCATCTGCTAAAAGGAGTCAGTGCTTTTGCATACTTGTGTTGATCACATTTGAACCATTTTGAAAACTCCAAAAGGATGTTTCAGTAGATTTAGGCAGGGGGAGTGTGTTGCCTCTGCACAATAATTGTGTCCATGCATTGTGCTTTAGAAGTGGTCACTGCATATACATGCATATAGTTAACTGCACTGGATTTACTTAGGAAAATTCAAAAACAAGTGATTTTCTATGCATTTAGTTAGGGTGAGTGTTTCAT
Source organism: Amorphophallus konjac (assembly GCA_022559845.1). NCBI lineage: Eukaryota > Viridiplantae > Streptophyta > Magnoliopsida > Alismatales > Araceae > Amorphophallus > Amorphophallus konjac. The sequence goes on from CM040120.1 coordinate 229,773,514, forward strand.
GCATATTTGGCTTCTTGTGCCCTGATAAATTCTGATTGATTGACTATGATTCCTCCTGAACAATCATACTTTCACTCATTCGTCAGCCTATGCTCTTCCTGCATCATATACCATCAATTGGTATCATTGATACTTTGGCTGTTTCTGTAAGCTTTCTTGATATTGCTACAATTGAGAAGATCTCAAATTGTATACCTTGCTCATAAATCTGAATAACTTCTTCAATAAAGAATCTTCTATTATACAGATTTATGAACATCAGAAAGATCAAAATGGTTTACATTTAATGTATTCGGTTAGGTTGGCTAAATGTCCTGAAAAATATCTGAATCAACTTTAATAAACCATAACCAATTAATTCATGTTAAGTCTTGTTAAATCTTCTATAATCTGAAAATATGGATATCATGACTTTATTTGGATGAAATACATGAAATCTGTATTATTTTTTAATCATATGAACTTTCTGAAAATGTCTAAGGGTCAAATCACATGGCAATCAATGTTGAATCTTGCATGAGCAATGGCTTTGATCATTGAGAAACACATGTCCAAAGGACTGTGTCATGAGGTGTCTTAGTTAACTCTGCCTAAAATTAATTGAAAAACAGGCAGAGCAATGGCTAACACACTGAGAAACACATCTCACTTATCAAAGAAATGAGCTGAGGTATGTCATGAGGTGTAAATGTTAACTCTGTTATTTATAAAGCATGACTGTTAGTCACACTAAGTGCTTAGGGATATTGGCGTCTGATCAACGTATATCCTCTAGTTACAAGGTGTGCACTGAACTTGAGTGCTATTGAAATTTGGTGCATGAAAATTCTTGTTGAATAAATTGTAACATTTGAAAAAGAATGCAAATGATAATCTGCTATAACCCTTGATATGATCAAATGGTTTCATGCATGTTTAAACTCAATACTTATGAGTGTATTTCTTAAAGAAGTCATTGAAATTGATTGAGTAAGATGGAGGGTGATTAATCAAGATGTTCATATGAGTTTTTGGTTCATTTGTTATTAAATCTTGATTTCAGATATGAGTACAGAATTTGTTGTCAAACCTGGTATACATCATCTTTAAACAATGGAGTTTAATAAAGTTTATTCATAAATCTTTATAATGGGAGACTCGCTGGAAAATTCGTTAGATTTATGAAATTGGTATACTCTTTGAAAATCTTACCAAATGTTCTTAGTTCTTCTGCTCTCATTTGATCTCAGTATTTGGCTGTGTTTTTTTTCTGACTATCTGTGATCTACTTCACTTGACTGAGCAACCTTCTCATCCATCTCATAAGATTCCATTTATTCAGGGGGAGCTTCCTTGTCATATGAATCATGCTGCATAGTAATTCTTAAAGAGGGAGAATTATGGGCTTGCATTCATACATTTAGAGGGAGTTCTTACATTTCTTGTTGCATCTGCATCTCTGCATTCATACCTCTCCATGATTCTTAATCTGATTTTCTGCTCAACCTCCTTTTTGCTGTTGGCAAAGGGGGAGAAGTTGCATGAGTCAGTCATTGGGGGAGGAGTTTGAAAACTTGTGCATTCGAGCATATGGGGTACTTTGATTTCTTGAGTATCACAATTGTATTAAGGCAATGACTCATAATATTGCCATCATCAAAAAGGGGGAGATTGTTGTGTCTCTATGGTTTTGATGATGTCAATATTCATAAGTCATTCTTTGTTAATGGTATTAATGACTTACTGTTGTGTTTAATCAAATAAACATTTGACTTGCTGTTGTGTTTAATCAAATGAACATTTCTGATGGTGATTGCTCTGGAAAAAGCCTTGAAGCATTCTGTTCATCATGGATTAAGGTCTTTGCTTCATTTGCTTTATGTGTTCATCTATCATGGTTTATGTGTTTAGAGTCTGCACTGCACACTGGTTTATAGCATGTTCGTGAATTTAGCAAGTCTATACATTGCTTCTAGCATGCACACACACACCCAAGTCTATACATTGTTTGTTCAGCACACACACGAAGTCAGTACAGCTAGTTCTTTATACAAGTCTGTACATGCATTAACTGTGAGCATGGCATAGTCTATACATTATTATACATAGAGTTTGCACAACACTTTTTCAGCAAGTCTGCACATTGCTATAGCACGCATGCAGAGTCTAGACAGTCATGAGTAAGTCTATACAACGTCTTATGCTGTGTCTCAGTCAAGTCTGTACATCGTGCATCTATTGATTCGAAGTCCATACATTGCCTTGCTTAATGCAAAGTCTGTACATCGGACTAAGTCTGCATCGGCTGAGTCTAAACATCGTCCGTCTCACTTAGCGTCTTGTCGCTTTCACGCTAAGTCCATACATTGCATTTGGGCATCAAAGTCTTTACACGCTGTCAAAGTCTATACAACCTGTGCACGCATTCAAGTCCATACATTGTCTCGCACAGTTCATCCTAAGTCTGAACATTATCTTTGCTGCACGCATGACTAAGTCTGTACATTGTCTGCACATCAAGTCTGTACAGCCCGTGGTCGCAAGACCAAGTATGTACATCGTCTGCTGCATGCATTATTTCAAGTGTGTACAGCCAGTGCATTCCTTGATATCAAGTCTATACATTGCATGCTACAAAGTCTGCACATCCCGTTTCCACTAAGTCTGTACATGCTCTTGGCATATGCATTCATAAAGTCTATACATCCATCAGTTGATAGTTGGCCAAGTCTATACATTGTAAGACCAAGTCTGTACAACCTTGTGCATGCATCGTCTCATGCATCATCTCTCTCGAAGTCTGTACAACGTTGGCCTACAGTGCATCGTCTCTTAAAGTCTGTACATTGTCCAGCGTCTCACTCAGCATCTAAGTGAGTGTGAACATTGCATTGCTAAGTCTATACAATGCATCGTCTCATGCATCGTCTCATGCAGCGTCTCTATGTGCAAGTCTATACATTGTCTAGCTTGGCATCACACAAAGTCTATACATCGCTGCATCACTCACGTACAAAGTCTGTACACTGGTGTCGTCGTCTGCATGATCAAGTCTATACAGACTTAGCGAAAGCTTAGCAAGTATGTACACTGGCATCGTTCTGCATGCACGCATACACTAAGTCTACACACTGCTCGCACACAAAAGTCTGCACATTCCTTTCTCATATGCATTCAGAACTTCACGCCATCAAGTCTGTACATTGCATCGTTTGTTCATGCATTGTCTCAACAAGTCTGTACACTCATCCATTGCTTCACTCGACCAACTTTGTACAGCCATGCACTGCCTTGCTTGCATGAATGAAGTTTGTACAGGGTCTTACTGACTTTAGCTGATATTGTCTTCTACTGATTATCTGATAGGACTGCTAGATGATGGAATTAAGACTGGCACGTGATCCGAGGTTGGCACCTGGCACGTGATCTGAGGTGTACTCTGGACAAAGAGGGCATACGCCCTACACACGCCCTAGCTGTTGCTGATACAAATAGAAGCGATCGAGCAAGAGAGATCAAGCGAGAAGAGATCGAGACAGAAGGAGAGAGCAGCAGAGAGTGATAGAAGAAGAGAGCAGTAGAGAGGCAGAGAGCAGAAGAAGAAGAAGAGTGAAGATAGACTGAGATCTCATGAAGAAGAAGAAAAAGAGAAAGAGAGATAGAGAGTTAGAGGAGAAGAAGGGAAGCTGCTTGAAGATCTGTTCCTGTTAGACCGTGGATCAAATCCAGGCCAGTCAGCTCTGTTGAGAGCCACATTTGTGCTTCATTGTTTACAGCTTGTAGTCGCTGTGTTTTTCTTGTGTTGTTTTTTATTTTGTTCTTTCCATCTGTTCACCTTGTCCTTCCGATTCCCTTGTTTGGGATCGGGGTTCCTCGTGGGTTTCAGGAGAAGGGAGACTTGTTCTCCGGTTTGCTAGTGACTGTGTGTCACTAGTGGTTCCCTCTGGTGTGGAGGAAGAGAGGTCCGTGACCTCTGGTTTGCAAGTGACTGGGAGTCACTTGTGGGTTCCCTCTGGGCTTCAGAGGAAGAGAGATCTGTGATCTCTGGTTTGCCAATGACGGGCTGTCACTAGCAGGGTCCCTCCGGTTTGAAGGAAGGGAGATTCATCTCCGGTTCTGATCTTGTGGGTAGCAAGATCAGGTGTCAAGCTTCTGTGGGTTGCAGAGCTTGGGTTGAGGGATTTGTTTCCCTTGGTTTGTCAAGCTGTTAGGGAGCACTTGTTGTAGACTGAGTCTGCGGTTCTAGCGTTAGCTAGTGGAAGCCTCACTCCGGTTTGGAGTGAGGGGTGGATGTAGGTCTGTGGGCCGAACCACCTAAAAAATTATCTGTGCCATGGTTTGGCTTGTGCGTTTGCTCCTTGTCTTCTATCTCCCCTTCACAGGTTATGCATGGTTGATTTGTTGTGATTACCTTGGGAGCTTATATGATTGTGAAGTGTTTGTTCTTTTGCTCAGAAGAATTAGATTTCATTTGTGAGTCTGAGTTTCTCTGTCCACGGTTGTGATAAGAGAGTAGTTCAGTTGATTTCTATCTAATTGTCTCTGATTGGTTTTAATCTGGGCATTTTTGAAGAGGGATACATTCACCCCCCTCTGTATCCATCGCACCGATCCTATCAATTTTCTCTTTGCACCCAGTCCGGGGGAGTGGATTGTTAAGTGTGGAGCCCGAGCTCACCAATGTGCGCCCTCATACGCGGATCGACCTGTGCGGTCAGGTCGCAGGAATCGACCTGCCCGGTCAGGTCACAGGGGTCAAGGGTGCAGCGCCCCTTGCGGGGGTTTCCGGGATAGGGCCCCCGGAACAAAATTTTGATTGAAGCACGAGCAATAGAGTTCCTTTTATTCTTTTATTAGCATTGATCTATTATTATTTTTTTGCTTTGGATCTTTCTATTTTTAGCTGTTTATTCATTTTTGTATTAAGGAGGGGCGCCAGATTAGTGCATTCAAAGGGGGGGTGGCGCCGTATTAACCATCTCAAAGGGGGCCACACCGTTTTAGCACTTGTAGGAAAAGCTTGTGAAAATGGGCATGACGGGTCCTTCAACATTAGCACGCCAGTTTAGCTTGTGCAAATGGGTGGCGCCGTTTTCAACCAAAGTAAAGGGGAGGGCGTGCTGATTTAAGGCCTTGTCGCGCCGTTTTAAACACCAAATGAATTCTTTTCAAAGTCGCGGTTATTTATATGAATGGTGGCATCCCCAGAATGTTTTAGTTGCGATGCACGGCCTCCGCAATGTTCCGTTCGTAGCTTCTGGGGCTCGGTCCCAGACTTTGCGTGACTTTCGGTGCATGCCGAGACTGTGCCGGAGTTCCAAACTTTTCTCTGATTATGCTCTCCGCATGGCCGGTTGGAGAGTTGTAGCCGTATCTTCTGCCTGGGGGGCTTCCTTAACGGGTAGCAGACCACCAAGCGAGTTCTCATCCTGATCGGGTGGGGCATGTGGTTTATTTGGCATTTTCATCTTCGGCTTGCTCTCGAGTGTCGAGACGTGCATGCCGTATGATCATCATCAACATTTTTCAACGTCCACAAATGCCCCCCACTCGTGGGTGGCGCAAGAGAGGGATGAGTGCGCGGGGCTCGCGAGTGTAGAGTTCTTTGAGATGATATATGTTCTTCCGGGCTAGTGGCATACTGGTCCGGTGCTGATTCGCGGGAGAGCGCTCACTCCTTCAACGAAGGGATGAGGGAACCGCTCCACTGCGTGCACACTTGGGCCAAGAGTCCTTTTGTTCAACGACTTGGATGGGAGGTCCGAGCCGGAGCCAATGTGCTTTCTTTTTGTTCATCGACTTGGACGGAAGGTCCGAGCTGAAGCAAAGGGGGTTTTTTGTTCATCGACTTGGATGAAAGGTCCGAGCCGAAGCAAAGGAGTTCTTTTAGTTCGTCGACTTGGACGGAAGGTCCGAGTTGAAGCAAATGAGTTTTTTTTTGTTCATCGACTTGGATGGATGGTCCAAGCCGAAGCAAAGACGTTTTGTTCATCGACTTGAACGGAAGGTCCGAGCCGATGGTTAATTCACCGGTGGGACTGGAGATTGCAATGTTGGGGTGGTTTATTCATTGGCATGGGGTTAGTGCCAAAGCAAGGGTCTTTTGCTCATAGAACCAGACGGAAGGTCTGGGCCATTGGTTTATTCATCGATGCCGACAAGGTGTCAGAGACCGACATGGTTTGTTCATCAGCATGGGATTAGTGCCAAAGCAAGGGTCTTTTTGTTCATGGATTCAGACGTAAGGTCTGGGCCACTAGTTTGTTTATCGATGCCGACAGAGTGTCGGAGACCGACGTGGTTTGTTCATTGACACGGGGTAAGTGCCAAAGCAATGGTCTTTTTGTTCATGGCTTCAGACGTATGGTCTGGACCACTAGTTTGTTCATCGATGCCGACAGGGTGTCGGAGACCGACGTGGTTTGTTCATTGACACGTGGTAAGTGCCAAAGCAGGTGTAGCGACCCGGATTTCGGATACCCGGCATACCTGGTAGGACTACCAGATACGCGTGATACCGCATGGAACCCCCGAGGCCTCCCAAGAGCGGGAAAGCTCCGAAGGGAAAAAGGCATGTGTAGAGTACATTGAAGCCACAGAGATAGTACAGTAAGTAATTAAATTTCATTAGATAGGTTTGCTAAAGTAGCAGAAATAAAATTACTTTTTAATTAACAGTTTCAAATTAACAATTATATCCCAGAGTCAGTCCAAAGCTAAAGACAACAAGTCTAGCACAGTACAGTCGACAGAAAGGAAAGGCGTACCAAGAAGTCGGGGGCAGCCAGACGCAGGTACTAGCTAGCAGCAACGGCACGCAACGAGCATGCACACTCCAGGAACCACGCGGAAGCAGAACGAACAATGCCACCCCACCTGAAAGAGCAGGGGTGAGCCACGTGTCACTGGCTTAGTAGGGGTCACGCGGATCCCCACTGAAAAACACGCAGTAACACGAAACAACAACGACAAAAATAGCAGGTGTAGCAAAGCAGGAAAAGCTACACTACAAAGCTGTAAAACTACGCTACAGGCAGTAGTAAACAGACAGAAAGTAGGAGTAGGGAACAAGTAAGAAAGGGGGAAGAATCCGCGCTAGACAAGCGGCGGTGAACTAACCTCGGCACCCCAAACTATTCCAAGCAACAACAGAAGGGCGACTCTGACCCAGCAAAGTCAGAAGTTACCGATCTGTCGACCCGACACCAGGTCCAAAACGAAGACCTGCAAGAACAGACAAGAAGGTCTAGAAAAGACCACACAGACGACCGACAGACTCGATCACACACACACGACTGGAACGTCGTGTACACTGTCCCACGCACGACCAGAGCATCATTCATGTGACAGAAACACTGACCTCGGGCACAGCTACGGAAAGGCCAACCCAGACAGGTCACGACGCACAAGAAACGCCGAGAGTCACCGGTCAAGTGATAGGAGTACCCTCACACTAGAAGAACAGCCAGTTGCGTCCACTAACGTCTTACACTGCGCCACAAGTGTCATGTCTACCCGACCGTGTGCAGCACGGAGGAGACTAGACACAGCAAGAACCAGTTCCAAGGAACAACGACGTTCCAAGGAAAAATGGCACCTCACGGACACAAGACTGCAATACCACACTGCGAGTGACTAGTCAGGGTCACGCCTGTCGACGCAAGTCCTCAGTCCCTGACCACGTGTGCACACACTGACCACTACCTAGGCCAGGCCTCTAGCTAGTATTCCCCTCGGTAGGATGCTACCGTTGGCCGGGGCCCACGGAACTAGCTTAAAAGCCATGTAACGGGAAACAGCCCGTCCACCACTCCCGGTGGGTGACGTACTAAAAAGCCTACGTCACAGGCTACGACTAGTGGAGGTTCACAAGGCACAGACTCCAAAACACAAGTGCTAGAGTACAGACAATCTACGGAAGCCCTGTCATACGTACTACGAAGCACCACTGGCACTACAACCACTACCAACCGACTCAGGACCAGGCAACTAGACCTATCACGTAACGATCCCGAGTCGAACGACTTAAAGGCAAGATCATCACAGACAGCGGAACAAGCCGCCAATCGGTCTAATCCTAAGCCACAAGAAACTACGCTCCGCAGAAAACAACTCACGGAGACTTGAGGGAACACCAACGACGCTCAGCACACGTCTGGACACGTAGACCGAGGTAACACGGCACCTCGAGGCATCCAGAACCCGTGTCTCGGACTGGGCAAAACCGCCAAGACACCCACACACAAGGTTGCCTGTCAACCACTGGGTCACCTCGGGTTGATCAGAACCCGACCAAAACACACAAGCACAAACCCTCCTGGCCACTTCGGAGTACGGTTACAGCCCTCACAGGACATCGGATGATGTCAGCGTGACAATGGCAAACCCCAAGATTAAGCCAAGATACCGGAAACCAAACCACCGATAAACCACTCTCTGGGCCTGGGCTATCCATCATTCGGCCGCTAGGTCAACCAAGCAGTCAAGGAGGACTCGCCACGCAACCAGAGGCAAAGACACTAGCGGTCCAAGATTGAGTCGTTAGGAAACTGTAGCAGTCAAAGAGTAGACCGCGCTCAGTGAACCTTAACCGACCTATCTAGAAGACCAACGACGGACAGACACCGCCCTAAAACATAGACAACGGTTGAACCATCAAGGCCAAGCAACTTAAACTCTAGACTAGGTCTAAAACCACGGTAACACGAAAACCAAGGCAGACCACAAGCTACCGAGACCACTCCCTCAGAACGGGAATGCAAGGGAAACCACACACACATGCGGGGGAATCCCACCGCACACACGCCAACACACAGCGACTTGATCAAGCGTAACACAAAGCGTGAGATACACGCACTCAGGGGCACGCTAATCGAGGCCACTCGACACTTCCCGACATCCCAAAACACGGGCACAGAACCCATGGGGTGTCCGGGACACTCACAAGGCCGAGGGTCAACCATCGGACCACAACCGGGTCGACCGGAGACCAAACCCATGCAATCAAAACAACTCACATAGTCACGGTCACCTGGGGACCGCGACTACATAGTCACGGTCTCCTCGGGACCGCGACCACACAGTCGTGGTCACCTGAGGACGGCGACTAGCCTGAATCAAAAACGGTGGTAGCGGTCATCTGAAGACCGCGACCAGACAGTCACGGTCGCCATTAGACCGCGATTGGACAGAGGCGGTCTGTCGCAAAACCACGACCCTTGCCGACTCTTTAGACCTGATGAACGCGGTTGCCCTAGGACCGCTATCAGATGAGCGCGGTTACTGGTGGACCGCGTTCAGTTCGGAAAATCGTGAACGGCGGGAAAAATAAGGGGAAGGTCGAATCGGCCCGAACCACGCCCCATTCACGCCGTAGCGCAGGGGAAACAAAGCCTCACGGCGAATAACAACTTCTGCAGGTGAAAAACCCCACATACATGCATTAAAACAAGAGATTGGGGCGATTTCAACGAATCGACCCTAAAAGAGTCACCTAGGTTCCCGGGCTCCTACCGGCCTCGAATGACCACCGATCAACACAAAACAAGCATGGATGGGATCCTAACATCCCCACGGTCAGTTCAACACTAACCGAGCTACAAATGGTTGCCGTTTTCCGGTGAACCCTAAAAATTCCGAAAATCACGGTTTAGGCAAACCAAGCCCAAACTCGGCCGTTTCCTTGCCGAACGACGTGCAATGGCAGGGAAAACGGAGAGGAGAAAGTGAGGAACCGTAACCCTACCTCCAACGAAGAAACCGTACCCCGAAAGGGCTAAACCACACCGAAAATTGCACCACGAACCGAACCGTCGGCTTTGAATCCACCGTTCAGGATTGCGTCCAAACCGCACCGATCCTCGCTCCAGCACGCACCTTGGCAACTCCCCGACGTCGCCACCTCGCCCTTGGATCACTCCGTCTGCAGCCAGAGGCGACGGGGTGAGAGAACGAGAGAGAACGGGAGAGAGAGGCAGAGAACGCGAGAGTGAGGAGAGAGAGAAGGGGGGGTTAAATAAATAGAAATTAGAAATTTTTCTAATTTCTGAAAATCCGTAAAATGCGCCGAAAATGCACTAATTCAGAAAAATACGCAAAAATAGTCGAAACGACCGGCTCGGAGAGTACATCGTCGCTGTAGCATCCACGAGTCAAGAACTGACAAACAAACTCACCGTAGGGTTCCGTAACTAGTACGAGAGAAAAACCCGCACGGCTCGTAAAACTCAACTCGGAAGCCACCAAAGCGAACCGAAACTCACCGCCAAAATATCCAATAAAGATCCAACAAGACCTACCAAGGATCCAGGGCATTACAGCAGGGGTCTTTTTGTTCATGGCTTCAGACGTAAGGTCTGGGTCACTGGTTTGTTCATCGATGCCGACAGGGTGTCAGAGACCGACGTGGTTTGTTCATTGACACGGGATAAGTGCGAAAGCAAGGGTCTTTTTGTTCATGGCACCAGACGAAAGGTCCGGGCCACTTGTCTTATGCGTCGGTGGGACTTAAAATATTTTGATCTATGGCGGGACTTGACGAGTCGACATCCCTCGGAGGCTTCGATGGCAATTTTTTTCTTCTCTTCTTTTTCTTTTCTTTTTTTTTCTTTTCTTCCTTTTTCTTCTTCTCTTTTTTTTTCTCTTCTTCTTTTCTTTCCCTTCTTTTTCTTCTCCTCTTCTTCTTCTTTTTTCTTTCTCCATTTTTTTGAACAACTTTGGGTAGCTGCCGGCGTGGATGCCGATAGTGAAGAGCTACTGGCTCGGATGCCAATAGTCAGAAGCTGTCGGCCTGGATGCCGGTAATTAGGAAGCCGTCGGCACGGACTTCGATAAATCTGAAAGCTATCGACGTGGGAGCCAACAATTAGGAAGTGAGCCACGAGGGCAGAGGGGAGGGTTTATTCCTTTACCGGTCTGGACGGTGGGTCCAAATTGAAAGGGATTCGTCACCCAAAGGGATTGGGAGGATAGTTTGTTGATTCGATAAGGGTGTTCGTCACCCGGAGGGATGGAGAGAAGAACTTGTTGATTCAATGGCCTGGACGGGAGGTCCAAATCAAAAGGGGTATTCGTCACCCGAAGGGACGGAGAGAAAAGTTTGTTGATTCCGAAAAAGATATTCATCACCCGAAGGGACGGAGAGGTGGTCAAGTTGCTGACACGGGCTAGTGTTAGCGCAAGGAATAGGGATGATTCCTTACCCGAATGGTGGGCTGGGGCCAAAGTGAAAGGTTGTTTCGTTCTTTAATGCGCCGGGGGTACCAGCTGTATGAAGGGTCTTTTAATTCATTGGCTGGATGAAAGGTCCGAGCCAGAGTGGAGGGAATTCTTTTTTAGTTCTCTACCCGGACGGAAGATCCGATCTAGAGTGGAGAGAATCTTTTTAGTTCTCTAGCCGGACAGAAGGTTCGATCTAGAATGGAAGGAATCTTTTGTTCTCTAGCCGGGCAGAAGGTCTGATCTAGAGTGGAGAGAATCTCTTTTTATTTTAGTTCTCTAACCGGATGAAAGATTCGATCTAGAGTGGAAGGAATCTTTTTGTTCTCCGGCTGGACGACAGGTCGGAACCAAAGTGAAAGCATCTTTTTATTCTCTAGCCGGACGGAAGGTCCGAACCAAAGTGAAAGGATTTTATGTTCTTTAATGCGTCGGGAGGTACCAGCTGTATGAAGGGTCTTTTAATTCATTGGCTGGATGGAAGGTCCGAACCAGAGTGGAGAGAATTCTTTTTGTTATCCGGCTGGACTCTAGGTCTGAGCCAAAGTGAAAGGATCTTTTTGTTCTCTAGCTGGACAGAAGGTCCAATCTAGAGTGGAGAGAATCTTTATGTTCTCTGACTGGACGGCAGGTCCGAGCCAAAGTGAAAGGATATTTTTGTTCTCTAACCGGATGGAAGGTCCGATCTAGAGTGAAAGGATCTTTTTGTTCTCTAGTCGGACAGAAGGTCCGATCCACAGTGAAAGGGGTTTGTTTGTTCTCTGGCTAGGTGACAGGCCGGAACCAAAGTGAAAGGATTTGATGTTCTTAAATGCGTCGGGAGTACCGGCTGTGAAATCCGAACCCGGGAAAGTGGGCCACTCCTGCAAGAGTAGAACAATATCAGCCCAAGGGGATGTTTCATCCGATGGAAATCGTAACATACATATAGGGCATCGAATGGGTGAACAAAAGACCACAAAGCCCATGTTAAAACTCTTTTAAATGCACTCCCAATGGTAGAGTAAAACCCATTAGGGTAATATACCACCCCAATCGGACCTTTAAACCCATGGTTTGAAACCAAACCCGAAAACCCGATCCAGACGTAGCAGACAAAGTGTCGACCTCTAGGGTCGACACTCGTATCAACGAGTTCTGCCAAAAATACTAAATCCAGAATTTAGTCAAAAGTGTCGACCCATAGGGTCGACCTTTTTTTTTCACGAGGTTCTTTCCTGAGACAAAATCAGGACCCAGGGTAAAAAGTGTTCACCCATGGGGTCGACCTTTTTTACCGGGGGTTCTGTTTTAGTTAAAACAGCATAACCCAATATGATAGTGGAAAAGTTCAATTAAAAATCACTTGAAACTCCACAAACCGAGGAACATGGTATCAAGATCAATCAATATGCACTTACAACTCAGATTGACATATTCAAAACCTAATTTCAACATTGATCAATCCATTCACATTCAAAACCAATTAATCAAACATTCTTACCATGGCCTTGAGTATTTGAATGAAAAACTCCACAATGTACCTGATTTTTCTAGATTTGAAGATATCTACCAGTTTTGAACCACTAGCAATCAATCCATATCAATTCATGCATATTGAGATACACTTGATCAAACCTTCTTACCATTGGCATATAGGTTTTGATAGAAATCTCACAATAATTCTGTCTTTTCCAGCTTTGAACCAATGCCATTCCAACCACTTGGAGATCGACCTCCAATTGTGTTCTTACCATCATTTCTAAGATTTGAACGTTGTTTCCTCATCAATCCTGCACAATACCTATTCTCATTAATTTGCAATAATACATATGAGTGATTCCATGCAATCCATTCTCAACTCTAATTCAATCAGTCGGCAATGAATACAAGTCTAGTCCATAAATCCAGTTTCAATCCAAGGCATGTAGTGCAGTTCAATCTCAGTTAAGTCACACAGGTATAGAAATGCAATTGATAAGAATGATTACATTTCCATGTGAGATATGCATACCTCCTTCAACCAGCATTTTGAGACATTGTTATTCAATCCATAACAAGTTCAAGCATGGAAACTCCATTTACCAGCTGAATACCGTCAAACCTCTCATAAATGTTAAGTCAGTCCAAAATGTATAAAACCAATACAGTCAAGGACAATCAAGATCAGTCAGAAATAAGGCATTCCAGTTCAGACCAAAACAGAATGCAGGGCTCAAAGAGCCAGGGGTCGACCCATCCCAAGAGGAATGATATACTGCTTTAGACAGTCCAATGCATATTGAAGTCACATCAAGCACATTCCAAAGCAACTTAATGAAGTCTCATGTTAACCAAGATTAATTCATATACATGAATTATAAATGCAGTTCAGAGCAAGTACAACCATGGACAGTAAGATATTTCAAAAATTTGTCAGTTCACTAAAAACACCAACATAGAGTATGCATGAGAGCACCAATGCAATCATCAACATCAAGAATGATGTAATCATGAAGGACCAATGTGTTTGAACCACCTGCAACACAAGATATCATGATGTTAGCTTGTTTATTATCAAGATGCCATTAAGCATAAACACACAAGATTTTCACTCTAGAGTAAACACAAAACACATGATATATTGGAATCATCAAACCATTGTCAAATACAACGAGGGGGCGTACATAACCCAACAACGGGGTTCCTTTTTGATGATGACAATATATTGTGACTATACAGATTCAAATATCTCTCCCCCTTTGGCATTATCAAAAAAATGGGGGTCAAGAGGCAACAGTGAAGATTCCAAACATGAATGAGACATGCGCACACAAACCCAGCAATTAACCTCCCATGAAGGGAATGTGTATAAACTAAGAAGCAAGGAATAGTTTGGAATTTGATGTACAATCAACAGATGTGTGAGATAAGTGTAAATGCTCAATTTTTGTAATTTTTTGTATATGTATAACTAAATATGCACAAGTAGTATAAGGAAATTATTTGCAAAATCTGAAAACTAAGTATGCACAATGTGCATAGTGCTCAAGAGCACGTTATTCTCCCCAATTGTCAAGAACAAAAACCAACTGACAATGGGTTATTTAACCTATTATCTACATGTATAACCTATAGATGCATGTAAATGAAATGAAGCATGATATGAATAGATAGATCAAGCATTCAGGCACTCAAGCATGCATAGTTAAGTATAGACTCATGCAAGTCCCTTCGGGACGGGTGTAAGGATAATGCAATTGATCGTTGAACATGAAGTGCATGAACAATGCTAAGAAGGTCGTGCTTACATAAATAAAGTACTACATTAACCATGAAAGATGACTGATTCATAAGTGACATTCAAACAATCAAACCCAAGGTGCATAAGTGAAGATTGAGCAATGAAGTTTAAATCAATATGGAAAATCAAAATTTCTAAAGAACACTAAAAAGTACTTCTCATCCATACACTTTCATGCACAATGCTCGAATATTGGTAGCTGTGTATGACCCCAATTTTTAATTACTAAAAATGGTGTGACTAACCTTTTGACACGAGTCATGCCCTTTGTTTCAGGGGTAATTCTCGGTTACTCAGTTTTGTCACTTTTTATGATGTGGATGAGACACTTTTTGACGCAAGTTGTACCCTTTGTCTCATGGGAACTTCCCGGCTACTCGGTGGCAAATCACACTTATTTTCATATGGATTAGTTTCTCCTTTCGACGTGAGTTTCCTCCTTTATTTCAGGGGGGATTCTCGGCTACTCGGATCCACGTTCCACTTATACAAATTTTTGAAGGGGTAAACAGGTTTTTCCTCACGAGACATGTGATTTCTATGTAGAGAATCTATTGTCCTCAAAAGTGTAGAGTAGAAAACAGTAGTCCTTATTAGATTGAATCATTATCTCAAAAAGGTGCATTTTGTGTGGGTGGTTGTATTGAATGTAAAATATGAATTAGTCTCAACACAGTAATGTCTCCCCCTAAATATATGCACGGTTATAAAAAATCTCCCCCTTAATACATGCAATGTAACAAACATGTCTAAGTCAATGCAATTTCATTTAGCAAGGGATGAGTCATAGAAGGAGTCAAAAAGTGGTTGTATATTATATACATTCAGACAAGCACTGACCTGAAGTTTTCAAGCAAGTTGATTACCGGTACGTGGCGGAGAACGTAGGTCCGAAGACCACCATCCCGCATGAAGAAAGTTTCCAGTTGGACATAATCCAACCTTCCACAATCATCATTTGATATACCGGATAATCATGGAATTCAAGCACACGAGTATGTGAAGTATATATATATGTAAGTATATGCATGAACTTGAAAAGATGAATGAAAAATTATTTCTATTCACAACTATGCAAAGATGTGTGTATGATATATGCAGTTTGTATCATGCAAGTAAGCATGTAGTCTATATATGCAAAAGTGAACCATTATTCATAGGATGCGAGTAAGAGTGTGAATGACATTATGCACAGACCAGAGTATTCAAAGGCGAATTATTATTTGCAAAGCAAGAGAAGGTGTGTATGAAAACTAACTATGCATACCTAAAGTGAAGCATTCAAAAACTAGACATACTCACAAGATGTGAAATAGAGATAGTGCAAAGCTGACTCAAGCATCTAATCATTTAATTTCCAAATCTCATCACTTTTGAACTTGTCAAAATTAACAAAACAGGAATGCAATTGTTTAAATGCTAACTCCAAATTCAACTTTTACCTTTGCAGATTTTTCAAGATGAACTTCATCAAAATAAGTTTCAAAACAAACCAATTTTGTTTCTTGCCTTGAGAGTCCACATTTATAGACATTCCTCGGCCTCAAGGCACCCCTGCAAAATAGATTCTCATTTTGGAGATTTGGGTACCCAAGCCATCTTGGATCCCGAGGGGTTAGTTCTAGCATGAACAATTGTATTTTTCTTTTTATTTTTCCTTTCATACCACTCATCGTCGGCCCTCATCATGGTACAGTCATCCATTGAATGACCATTCTGGCCACAATAAAAATAATGAGAGGATTTTCTTTTCACTGACCATTTTTCATCATATTTCATTAAAGAACAATTATCCATGATGTGTCCAAGCTCACCACAATAATGACAAGAGATGTTTTTCTTGAAAGACCACTCATCATCATTTCTCTTTGTTAAATAATTTTCAAAAACATGACCATGCATCCCACAATAAAAGCAGTGAGTGTTCTGAGTTTTCTTCGTGGGTTTCTCATGGTTTTTAGAATCAACATTCATTTTCATTCTTGATCTTAAAGCTTCATCATCATCAAGCTTCATCAAGAAGCAATCGTACATGTCGTGACCAAAGTTCCCACAATAAAAACATGAAATATTTCTTCCTTTTCTTGATGCATGATTGTGTTTATCATATGAGAGTTCTGCATGCATACAAGAACAATCAACATCCTTTTTCTATTTTTCATTTTGCTTATCACACAACGATAGGGATTTATTCAAATTCTTGATCTCATCTTCCAATGATGAGATATGCAAGTTAGATTCAACAATTTCTTTTGCACACAATGCAAGCTTCTCATTCAACAAAGAATTAGTTTTATAGCTTACAATTTCTTCTTCTAAAATTTGAGAGTTTTCAAGATTATCAACAACTACATATTTTCCTTTATCAAACATGTGGATTTTATCAACCAGAAGACTGTTTTAATCTTTCAATTTCTCAATCTCTTCAGCAAGATTTTCATTTTGATAACTCACATTTTCATCAACCATTTTATTCATGGTTTCATTTCATTCAAATCTATCATTCACGTTTTTAAAGCTTTCAATTTCATGTCTTAACTTCCTTAACAATACAGATTTATCAACAGACATGCATTTTTCTTTTTCAAGGACAAGCAATTTTTCAGAGATAGCACCATTCAATTCTTTCAGATTCTCATTATCTTTTCCCATATGTTGAAGTTCTGAAATTTTTTCCAATAAGCAGTTGTTTTCAAATCTAAGGTTTGCAATCATTTCTTTTAGTTCTTCTTCAACAAGCATTTGGGACTCAACTAGCCTTTCAAGCTCAATGCATTTCCCACATGAAGAGTTGTCATGTTTCTTTTTCAACCTTTTGTTTTCAGATTTTAATGCTTTATATCTATCAACCAGTTCATCATAGGCATTTAACAATTCATCATAGCTCAACTCATCATCATCTTCAGAATCAGAGTCAGGATTTACCTTTGAGGTTTCCTCGCTTTAGCATTCATTTTCTTTGTTTGCCACCAGACAGTCACTGTTGTTGGAGCTTTCCTTTTGGGCTTCGCTTAGCCCATCCCATATCTCTTTGGTAGACCTATAGTTGGAAACAAATGGAAATTTGTTAATGTTTACTACTGCCTTAAGAGCATTAAAAACAAACAAATTATTGGAATTCATTTTCTTATATTCATCAGTCCATCTCAGTTCATTCTTCGGTAAAACATGTGGACCATGAGAGATTAATTTCATGAGTTTCGGATCAAAGTCACAAATCCAAACACAAAACTTTCCTATCCAAGAAGCATAATCAAAACCACTGAAAGCAGGAATAGAATTCAAGTTAGCCATCATGAAAACGATCTTTACTCTACGACCGCAAGGTCAACAAAAAAATCAGAGACAAGGCTCTGATACCAATTGTTGGCCCAGAGAGATGGCGGACAAGAAGGGGGGTTGAATTGTCCCCTTGCCGAGATGGTGGAATTTAAAAAACTTTCTAAGCTAATCACAATGGAATTAAATTAACTAACGTTAATTCGCTCAAACCCAAGTGTGATCCAGATGATCGTGAGATGCAAGAGATATTCTTTTAACCTTTCCGTTCTCACTCGAATGAACAATGCATTGAACAACTAAATTAGCTCACGCATGGATAACGGATGAAGCGATGTGTGATGTGCAGTGAATTAAAACCTACTAAGTTGACTTGTAAAAGGAGATAGAGGAAATGATCAAACGCACTGGCAACCACACGAGACACAAGATTTTAAGGTGGTTTGGGACCACGACGGGCTCCCTACGTCCACCCCTCACCCAACCGGGTGAGGTTCACTACACGCTACTTTCGTAGCAACACGAGGACGAACTCCAACCACACACACGCTGCTTCCGTAGCAATAACCACATAGGGACAAGCCCCAACACGCTGCCACTGCAGCACACACACACGTTCGGGGAATGTACCCCGGACACGACAACCACACGGAGTCGCAGCTCCGTCCACACACAACACCACACGGGGAGTGTTTCCCCACAATAAACCCACACACGCGGAGATACAACTCCGCCCACACACAAGTGTTCTTTGTTTAATGAAAAGGAAAGATATACAATAAACCCTCAAACAGATATGTATGCTGAAATGAACAAATAGAGATGAGAGAAGAAGAATCCCCCTCAAATCTTCAGTGAAATCACGTCCAAAGGAACAATGGGATGCGCCGAACGATCTATCCAGGGAGTGGAAGCTTCTACGTTCATAGGAGACGCCCAAGGAGAACTTGTCTTCAACAACTTTGGTCGAAGGTGCATCAAATCAACAGATGTGGCTTGGTCTTGGCGTCCTCCACTTCTTCTTCTTCCTCCACTAGGTGGGGCGGCACCCTCCTCTACCTTTTTCCTGCAAGCACGAATGAAGATCATAAGCTTAAGGATAATTTCATCCGATGGAAATCATACCCCCTATATATATATGCTAAGACAGAATATGGAAATGAAGGAGCAAGAGATCCCCCTTTAGATTCTTCAATGCAACTCAAAGATAGAATGGAAGGGTGCACTTAGAAAGGATAAACCAAAGAGTAGAAGCAGCCGTCCCTTGTAGATTTGAACGGCTAGGTTGCAGATGGTGGAGAGCAGCCGCAGCCGCCACCAGATCTGAGCTCAGGCTCTTGAACGCCATCCACATCAGCCTCTTCTTCTTCCTCCACAAGTGTGCGATGCCCTCTCCACCGTTCCTGCAAGAGTAGAACAATATCAGCCCAAGGGGATGTTTCATCCGATGGAAATCATAACATACATATAGGGCATCGAATGGGTGAACAAAAGATCACAAAGCCCATGTTAAAACTATCTTAAATGCACTCCTAATGGTAGAGTATAACCCATTAGGGTAATATACCACCCCAATCGGACCTTTAAACCCATGGTTCGAAACCAAACCCGGAAACCTGATCCGGACGTAGCAGACAAAGTGTCGACCTCTAGGGTCGACACTCGTATCAACAAATTCTGCTAAAAATATGAAATCCAGAATTTAGTCAAAAGTGTCGACCCATGGGGTCGACCTTTTTTTTTCACGAGGTTCTATCCTGAGACAAAATCAGGACCCAGGGTAAAAAGTGTCGACCCATGGGGTCGACCTTTTTTACCGGGGGTTCTGTTTTAGTTAAAACAGCATAACCCAATATAAAGTGTCGACCCCATGGGTCGACACTTTTCCTGACAGTGGAAAAGCTCAATTAAAAATCACTTGAAACTCCATAAACCGAGGAACATGGTATCAAGATCAATCAATATGCACTTACAACTCAGATTGACATATTCAAAACCTGATTTCAACATTGATCAATCCATTCACATTCAAAACCAATTAATCAAACATTCTTACCATGGCCTTGAGTATTTGAATGAAAAACTCCACAATGTACCTGATTTTTCCAGATTTGAACATATCTACAAGTTTTGAACCACTAGCAATCAATCCATATCAATTCATGCATATTGAGATACACTTGATCAAACCTTCTTACCATTGGCATACAAGTTTTGATAGAAATCTCACAATAACTCTGTCTTTTCCAGCTTTGAACCAATGCCATTCCAACCACTTGGAGATCGACCTCCAATTGTGTTCTTACCATCATTTCTAAGATTTGAACGTTGTTTCCTCATCAATCCTGCACAATACCTATTCTCATTAATTTGCAATAATACATATGAGTGATTCCATGCAATCCATTCTCAACTCTAATTCAATCAGTCGGCAATGAATACAAGTCTAGTCCATAAATCCAGTTTCAATCCAAGGCATGTAGTGCGGTTCAATCTCAGTTAAGTCACACAGGTATAGAAATGCAATTGATAAGAATGATTACATTTCCATGTGAGATATGCATACCTCCTTCAACCAGCATTTTGAGACATTGTTATTCAATCCATAACAAGTTCAAGCATGGAAACTCCATTTACCAGCTGAATACCATCAAACCTCTCATAAATGTTAAGTCAGTCCAAAACATATAAAACCAATACAGTCTAGGACAATCAGGATCAGTCCAAAATAAGGCATTCCAGTTCAGACCAAAACAGAAGGCAGGGCTCAAAGAGCCAGGGGTCGACCCATGGGGTCGACCCATCCCAAGAGGAATGATATACTGCTTTAGACAGTCCAATGCATATTGAAGTCACATCAAGCACATTCCAAAGCAACTTAATGAAGTCTCATGTTAACCAAGATTAATTCATAAACATGAATTATAAATGCAGTTCAGAGCAAGTACAACCATGGACAGTAAGATATTTCAAAAATTTGTCAGTTCATTAAAAACACCAACATAGAGTATGCATGAGAGCGCCAATGCAATCATCAACATCAAGAACGATGTAATCATGAAGGACCAATGTGTTTGAACCACCTGCAAAACAAGATATCATGATGTTAGCTTGTTTATTATCAAGATGCCATTAAACATAAACACACAAGATTTTCACTCTAGAGTAAACACAAAACACACGATATATTAGAATCATCAAAACCATTGTCAAAGACAACGAGGGGGCGTACAGAACCCAACAACAGGGTTCCTTTTGAGCATTCAGAAGAAGAGAGGATCATTCCTCTGGTCACTGCATTGTGCAGTGGGTTGATCTACGCTTGGAGCAGGATTGGTTCAAGGGATTTGTTTCCCTTAGGTTAAGCTGTAAAATCAACAGTTGTTGCAGACTGAGTCTGCATTCTTGCTTTGAGCAAGGGAAGCCACACTCTTGTTGGAGTGTGGGGTGGACGTAGGCAGACGGGTGTCTCGCCGAACCACCTTAAAAGCTCTGTGCCGTGTGATTGCTTATGGTGTGTTCTTTGGTTGCTTATCATTTTACAATGGCATGGGTGATATGCTTCTGAGTTCTGCTATGTCTCCCTACCATGTGCTTGTTAATGTATGAGCTGATCTATCTTATATTTCCTTTATACACTGAGTGTTCGAGATTGTTTCTGAATGAACCGTTTGATGACTTAATTAGTTTTGTTCTGGTATATCAAAAGATGTGGTCTCACATCTTGCGAGAGGAGAGTTTCTAGACTCAACCCTCCGCCTAGTACTAGTGTGAATCAAACTGATGAATGTCACTTGAATTTAATTTAATATCTGATCAGCTTAGCCATTATCTGTTAAGTGCTAGATAGTTTTGTTTTGTTTATACCATTGCCTTCCTCTGAGTTCAATATTCAGCGATAGAGTATTTGTTTAGTGTTTGAGTTGCATATTCAGTGCGAACTACTAAGTATTTTACCCTAGTTCTAATCAAGCATCATCCTTGAATGGGTTTCTAACTTGTAACCATATCTGAATGATCAATTGCTTTAAGGATTGCTGGTTGATAGAATAGTTATATACATGTGTGTGAGAGCTATGGATTTAATTGACTAAGCAAGGTCATTGCTAGGATTGAATCTCTAGTATTGCTTAAATCTGTCTTTGTTGAGAGCAATACTTCCATCATTGGCTGCTCGCACTGTTGCCATTCTAGCTCAGCTTGATTCGAAGTGAGTGTTGTTTTCAATTAATCATAGTTTTTATAAGGGATCTCTTCAACCCCCCCTTCTAGATCCCAGCTGCGCGCCCAACAATTGGTATCAGAGCTGGTTCTCTGAGTGATCAGATCCAGCGATCTGCAGAGAAGATCCTGCCTTTTTTGGTGCTGTGCTAGTTTAACTTTAGTTCATTGTTGGATTTTAGCTCAATGGATTGTCCACCGGTTTTCGATGGCTCAAACTTTGATTTTTGACTTCATAAAATGCAAAAAATTGTTAGATCTATCAATCCTAATCTATGGAAGCTTATCATGCATGGTTCACATAGATTGCCAAAGGACAGATCTAAGTGGACTGATACTCATAAATCCAGGAGCATTGAAAATCTTAGTGCATTAAATCTAATGAAGGTAGCTGCTGATATTGCTATTCTTCCATGTTTTTCAGAATGTAGGTCTGCCAAGGACATTTTCGATAAACTAAAGACTGTCAGTGGTGAAAATGAAGACAGATGCATGATGGCTGATGATAGTGATCAAAGTAGCAACCAAAATGAAGAGGAGGACGATGATCAGGTAAGCCCTTTTGAGAACTTCTGATGCGGGACGAGACCACGGACACAACAAGCTCGTGATTGCCCCTTAACGAGGGAAGCGTCGGATGTGCGCGGTTGAGAAACTGGCAATGAGCTAGGGTGATCGGCTCTCTTTTGTGCCCGGATCGGGTCACGGGACGGTCACGTACTCTCTCGCAGCAGCGGTAATGAACATATAAAGCGAGCTAGATATCCCTACACATGCTCTCTAGCAGCGGCATAAACAAATATATATGAAGTAAGCAAAATGCCGAGAAGGGAGCGGAAACGATACCTCCACGCTATCGGGCGTGGGGAAGATGGACCCGGCCGAAACACGTACTCCCGGACAATTACTACACCAATGTTACAGCAATGGACTACTGCCCACTCCACGCAGGGAGGTAAAAGGCTACACAAATGGGCCCGAGAGGATCGAATTCGGGTTGACGGGCGGCTTCTCGCGTAGCTTCGGCTGCACACGTACTCGCGCCTGTGGGGCCCACTTGCTGTCCGGAGGGGCCGTGTGGGACCCGGTGGCACCGCTATGATGGTGGATGCCTGGATGAGCGCTCCCTGGAGTGGAGGCGCGCTGGTTCGCCGGCCGGAGGCCGGGCGGCTCCGATCGGCACCGGTCGGAATGACCGGCCACGGATCTGCCGGTTCTATTTTCTGGCGCGCGCTCCGGCGAGAACGGACGCTGTGATCAACCCCGACATCGGAATGCGACGAAACTGGCGCCTTTGGAAAGCTGCTTCGAAGGGGTTCAACTCTCTCTAATTGCGTAAAAATAACAAACCCTGCACTTCCAATTGGCGAATTTTGAAGGTTGCTGTTGTACAGTGGCTTAACTCTCAGATCTGCAGGGCTATCCTTTGAGAACTGTCATTGACCGTAGGGTAGATGTCCGATTCAGCTCTTGAGGTCTTCATCAAAGGTGTAGGAAATTGAGCTAGGAAGACAGCAAAACTATTTTGGACAAGTTTGGATGTGGCGAAGAATTGATAGGATTTTTTCACTAACAGTGGGTCGGATCTGGAATCTCACTAAAGGCACTGTAGCAGAGATAGAACACGAATTTGTAAAAATGGATAGAGGGTAGATCAAAAATCAGAAAAAATGGTGGATGTAGGGGATGATGGACAGAACTCCCAGTAAAATTGGGAGGGTTTGGAAAATTCAAAAAGGCTGTCAGAGATGGGAAACTCAGAGCTATTGTCACTGTAGATAGAGACAAAATAGATCTGGGAATGCAAAATAAACGAAAATGGAAAATTACTAAAGGGAGAAGTTTGGACGTGAAAATTTAGGTGGAGGTGGGGATTCAAGGTAAGAACACACCCTCAAAATTTCAAATCTATCTGAGCTCGTGGCTGGAAGTAAAAAGTCACGAACTACACCTCTGTCTAGCATGACAGAAACTTGAAGACGGCTCCGCGGCGGCTCGAAGGTGGCACGAACGGCGACGGCGGCGGCACAGATGAAGATCAGAGGTTGAGAGGGGGAGATAGAAGATTGATACACTCTAGAACTGGAGGTTGGAGGAGAGGAAACCAGGGGGAGAAAGGAGGGGCTCAAGAACACTCTTGATTTTCCAACAATTTTCTGTTCATTAATACCAACAAATGGAAAATACAACCTTTTATATGCCTTACATCAAACCTAATCTACACCATTAGATCTAGGGTAGGGGATTGGATGGTTGGGATGAAGTGTGAATAACACACAAAAAAACCATAAAATATTAAGGGGAGGGGCGCCCCCTTGACCAAGAGGGGACAAGTTGGAAAGGGTAGGTAGCCTACCTTGGAAAATTTACCCCCTTTGTCTCCCATGTGGTCAATTGGCATTCAACCCTTCTAGATGGCCACCTAGGATGGTTTACCAGCCCCACATGGTCTAGGTAGACCAATGGAAAAGGGGTGAGGGCCCCCTGGCTTGGGCCTACTAGAATTTTACATATAAACCCACTAAGACTTACAATTGCGTACCCATATAACACAAGGGTATACATACAAATATGAAAGGATATAAATGCAAACAAAATGCGGACGGTCTTGCCTCGATGTCCCCATCAACTTTTCTATAGATGATTGGCAGGAAGCATATGCTATCTTGCTTGAATCAAATGAGAAATTAAGAAAACAATGCAAAAGGCTGAAAAAGAAAATGAATGTTGGCATGAACACTGGCTTAGAGAATGATAACTTTGAAACTTTGAAAATGGAAAATGATTGTCTGAGAAAACAATTGGAAGTTCTTGGAAATAATGAATCAAAATTGAATGCAATAAAATCTGAAAATGAAAATCTCAGGAATCACATTGTTGAAAATGAAGAAAGACTTAAAATAGTTCAAGAAGACAATAAAATGGTTTCTAAAAAATTTATGGTAATTAAAATAATAAATGAGGAACTTCAGAAAAACCTAAGAAAGTCTGAAACCCAACACAGACAAGAAGTCAATTCTGATGATCAGACGTTAATAAATGAGTTAATTCAAAATGACAAACTCAAGGAGAAAATTGGAAGGTTAAAACTTGAAAATGAAAACCTGAAAGATCTAAATACTACTATCTTTGAAAGATTGCTTGTTTTGGAGAAAGGGAAGACAGTTGATATGAATGAAAATGAAAAGCTATAAAATCTGGAAAAAGAAATTGAAAGTCATAAAACTGTCAATAAGATGCTGAATGAGAAAGTGGCTAGCTATGAACTTTGCATCTCAACCCTACAATGTGAGAATAATGACTTGAATGGTTCCTTGTCAAGTTTGTTGAAGGGAAGGACAATCTAGATAGACTCTTAGGAAGCAAAGTGAATTTTTAGAGAGAGGGGCTGGGTTACAATCCAGGAAATAAAAAGAGCTTTGAAAATAAAATTCATACTTCTTTTGTGTGTAGCTCTGAAACGCACAACAGCTCAAACCACACATATTTCAATTCACTGCTCAGAAGACAGCAAAACAGACCGATAAATTGAAAAAGACTAATAAGGTGCAGAAAGAGACCAAAACTACTCACATTGACAAAGTGCATGTTGAACACAAGTCACTCACACACACACATGCACATAAGAAGAAAGTCTCATGTCACTATTGCGGAAAAACTGGTCACCTAATATATGATTGTCACATCATGAGAACTGATGATCTGAATGCTGATAGAATGAATACTAGGAACTTTCAAGCCAGGAAATCTTCTACTGCTTAGAAAAGAAATGCTCGTGCTAGACACCATACTTTCAGAAAAAGAACATTGAATGCTTTCACTATGGAAAAATGGGACATTGTACTGCACAATGTTGGTTTGCTGAAGAAAAACAAAGATTTCACTCTCATTTTAAACATATTAACTTTTCTACAAATTAGCATGTTCTTAATAAAAGTAAAGCTGTTTCAAAAGGCCAGCATGTTAAGTGCTTCAACTGCGGGAAGCTGGGCCATAGGCTAGTGAATGCTGGTCAACTATTGAAAGAAGAAATTATTCTTTATCTTCTCACTGTGGAAAGCAAGGTCATACAATCAAGGATTGTTAGCATGCAAAAGAAAAGAAAAATATTCATAATAACAATTCTGGCAATTCACAGAATTTCAGAAAATATATGTATCAGAAACCTGTGAAAAATCTAGGATGTTGTCATTATTGTGGTCAAACTGGACATTTCATATTTGATTGTAAATTGTTGAAACTTGATAACATGAATGTTCTGAATTCTTGGAGAACACCTAAGAGAAGTGTTACTAACCATGGAGGACGCAAGAACTCTTGGGTACCTATGTACACAAAATGAGCTTTGTTTTGCATATGTGCCTTGGAGCTAGAAGAAAAATAAAGGGGGGGGGTCCAATAAAGCCAAGGCACCAATGGTCGGTAAAACCCCATCTCGATGTTTGTTAGTTTAAATTGATGATTTGAAAATTCTCTTCTTTGATGAGTTACATATCATGTTTAGTATCTGTTAAGAATTTCATGCTTTCATGCCTGACCTTGCCCTGACAGTTGTATACTTAAAGGGGAAGCTGAAATAAATTGGTTTGCATGAATTCACATGTTGGCATATGACATTTGTATTGTCTTCAAGAGTCACTCAATGCATTTAAATAGAAAAGGTCAAAGCATATGTTGATCTGCTAATGCATACATTTTCATATATGCAAATGCAATGTGCATTCTCATGATTACTCTAAAAATTGAAAAATGGTTGACCGATCAAGTGTGTTTGGTCGACCGAATGCATATATCTTTATGTTCATATGAAATTTGTTGTGTCCTGCATAATTTGAAAAATTGGCATTGCATATAGGACTGCACTGTAACTGTTATGCACTTTTATGCATGATCACATGGTATATCAAATGGTATAATACTAAAGGGCAGATGAGGTCTGTCTGGAAACTCTGACCATATGTGAGGTGGTCTTTAGACCAAGTCCTCTGCCAAGTACCATGGATCAGAGTAGCATATAGAGCAGTCTAGACTTTCATGGGCATAATTCAATGATCCTCTGCATGCTCTTCATGTCAGATTTGATGCATTAGTGGATTCACATAGGGAGAGCAAGAGTCTCAATTGATTAGCATATCCCTCATGCATAGAGTGCATCTAGATAGGGGAAGTCATTGCATTCACTTGTGTGTTTTCATACACATAGTCTCTGTACATTCATCTGCATATGATTTATGTTAAAAACTCTAAGAATTATCTAAAATGCATGCACATTCTTAGAGGGAGCTAGATTAAGTATATATCTGGTGCATGTTAAATGTCTGCTGCACATTGAAGTAAAATTGTCCTTGTTCAGAAAGCATGCTCACCCTTCAAAAAAACTCTATCTAGAATGAGTGAGTCGATGCATGATCGTGCTGCGTCAATCCAGTGACTCAAATCACACAGTTTTTCTATCTTCTATAATTTGTCCCGAGTCGAAGCACTGAAGGGACTGCATCGACCTGTCAGTTCAAAATTCTTCAAATCCTTCAACTTTGCCCTTCTGTGAAAAACTTTTTCACCAATTGTCTACCTGCTGCATTTTATGGATACATCTGCCATAGTCCTGTGCCAAAATCTCTTCAATTTAGAGTTAACATGAAAAACCTGATTAATTCTTCTTCACTCTCATCATGATTTGGATTTTTTCAAATTAGTCAAACTTATAATTGTCACATTTCTAGAACTTCTTGCTTTACAACTTCTACATCTGCTAAGGGGAAGCTTTGTAATTCTTGATGGTCACTCCTGAGCTAGTCTTAGTAATGATTGTCCTTCTGAAAGATTCTTTCCAAAAAATCATCTTGTGCTTGTTGCCATTTGAATACTTTTGCCATACTGTCTTGAACTTCTTTGTCATATTAGTGAGTTACCTTCATTGATGTCTGCCCATCTGCTTGCATATCTTTACTATGTTTGGCTGGTTCAAAATTCCTTGATCTAAAATTTTGGAAGATTTCAATTTGTATACTTTGATCATAAATCTGAAAATAATCTTTAAAAGGAATCTTCTATTATACAGGATTATGAATGTCTAAAACATTCAAGTGTTTTAAGTTTAATGTATTTTTGGAGTTTGGATATGATTTTCTTGAAAACATCTGAGTCAATTTTAATAAACTTTAATTGGCTTCTTCATGTTGTGTCATGTAAAATCTTCTGAAATCTGGAAACTTTGAAATCATGACTTTATTTTGCTGAGATACATGTAGTAAGTATTATTTTTAAACATCTGAATGTTTTGAAAAGTCCCTAAGGGTCAAAATCTGTCAGAGCAATAACTTTGGTCACTGAGAAACGATGTCCAAAGGACTATGTCATGAAGTACCATAGTTAACTCTACTGAAAAATTATTGAAAAACAAGACAGAGCAATGGCTTGTACACTGAGAAACATATCTCACTCATCAACGAAATGAGTTGAAGCATGTCATGAGGTGTCAATGACATCTCTGTTCATTATGAAGCATGAGAGTTAGTCACACCAAATGCTTAGGTGTACTAAACTCAATTGCTCTTGAAAATTTGATATGAAAATTGTTGTTGAATAAAATAAAATTCTGAAAATGGCTGCAAAAGAAAAATTGATGAAAACCTGGACAAAATCAGATGTAATCATGTTTGTTTAACCTGAATACTAACTTTTGTAACCCCTAAAGGACTCATTGAAGTTTTAAATGAGTAAGATGAAGGGAGGTTAAACAAGATATAAATATGAGGGTTTGGTTCATTTTTATTAAAATCTGAATTCAGATATGAGTATAGAAACTTTTAAGGACAAACTTTGAACATAACAGATTTAAACCATGCTGTCCAATAAAGATCATGTCATAAGCCCTTATAATAGAAGAGTCTAAAATTTTTTTACTTTTAGACTTATGAAATTGGTATCTCATTGAAAACCTTCATGAACTATCCATTCATTTGGAATTCCATCTGGAAATCTTGTATTCAGATTCACTCATCACCTGAAATTTTTGCTTGCTCACATCATACACACTAGTTCACTGCACATTCTGCATAATATCATATTCTGGTTGTTGATAGTCATTCCTTCTTGAAGTGTTTTTCTCATAACCTAGATTGTCATTCCTTGAAGATCTACTCCTCCCTGTGTTTTTGCTGATAACGTTCTATCATGTCCTTCACTGTCATAACTGGAAGTTGTGTTCATTTATTAAGGGGGAGAAATATTTTTTTTGGTCTCATGTCAAGGGGGAGAATAGTTCGAGAAGATTATTATGTAAAAACATGTGTTCACACAGAATATTTCTAATGTTTTTTATCAAACTATTGTTTCCTTTTGATGAAGTCAAAGGGGGAGAATAATTTGATATGAGTCAGTATGATGCGTTATGACTCATAGTGTTGCCATCATCAAAAATGGGGAGACTGTTGTATATCCATGTGGTTTTGATGATGACAAACACTTTTGATGATGACAAACACTATGACTCATCATGAGTCTGCATGAGAATGGAATGATGAAGTCATATGTGTTAATGGTGCATTGGTTTTGATGTTATGAAACTTGTGATTGACTCTATCATGTTCTCTTTATGTGTAGAAGCATATGTTTGTATGCTAAAAAGAACTGGTGTCAAAGGAGTCAAATAAGCAGAACTCAAGCTTGGAGTGAAGCCGTGGCAGTGATGTAATCAGTGGCTAAAAGGAAGGGTAAAAGCAGGTCAACAAAAGTCTGACAGAAGCCATTATGGTTTATTCATGAAGAGGAAGTCGACTTGAGAAGATTTAGAAGTCGACTTGTGGTCTGACAGAACACCTGCTAACTGAAGAAGGAAGTCGATGAATCAAGATTTGGTAAAGTCAATAGGTCGATGCAACTTCATCCGCATCGATACTGTAGAACAAACTCACTGAAGCTCGATGCTATCATAACCACAGAAGTGATCTTTAGAGAACTACATCGACGAAACAAAGAGCTGCACCGATGCATCAAGCTACTACATTAAGCTAGAAGTCGAAGCAGGACCACCACTGCCTCGAGGCAATGATGACTAGTGAAGCAATTCTTTAGTTTCTTGCATCAACGCAACAGAGAGCTGCCTCGACGCAGTGATGCTCAAAGAAACAATTCCAAAGATCTGCGTCGACGCAATAGAACATTGCCTCGATGCATCAAGTTCAAACTTGGTCTGTGATAGAACACCACGTCAATGCATCAAGGTTGATGCACCGCCGTACCAAGTAAAAACGGTAGCACTTGAAACACTGCATCGACGCATCAAGGTTGATGCATTGATGCACCAAAGGCCATTCATTTGAAGACAACTGATTGAAGCGCTCGTTAGCCACACTGCATCGACACAGAAAGAAGACTATGTCAACCTTCTGAAAGAAGCTTCTGATGTTGTGTATTTCAGCCAACCAAAATAGGGGAATTGTCGACCAATTCTGGCAAAAAAATTTTACGGGCATCGAACTTAAAGAGCATTAAGGCTTAATGGGTGATTAAGGTTGATAAACTCAGACTACCTTGAATGTCAGATGGATCTGAAAGTCTGATTTATATGTGGGCTCGTGAGACCTTTAGAGAATCACGTGAGAGCGACCAGAAGCCTTTTGGTGCGTAATCCAAAGCACGTGACTGAGTTGTAGAAGGATGAAAAGTGACAGAATATTCTTTGCCACCTGGACCAATGAGTTATTCTGGCTATGGATCAGTTTTATTCTCGAAGGGGCGATTTCTCTACTATATATATCAGCCGATCAGAACAAGAGAAAATGCTACATTCCCTATGAAGTGAAGAGAGAAAAGCTGCCCTCGTTGAGAAAATAGAGAGAGCCCAAGAGAAAAATCAGAGAGAAGATTTCAGAGAAAGAGAGAGAAGAAGAAGAAGAAAGAGTTAGAGTCTGCAAGAAGAAGAGGTAGCGAAGCAGCGAGTTAGTGAGAGATAGAGTGCAACCAAAAGCATTTTGAAGATCTGAAGTGTTCATCAGTCTCTAGATCAAATTCAGAATTGCCTGCTCCCTTGGAGATACATTCTCTTGTTGTTTCTTCTTTTGGTTTTCATTTGTTCTTTTCCATTTCCTTAGTGTTCTTCCGATACCCTGTTCAGGGATCGGGTTCCTTCTGAGAATTTAGAAGAAGGGAGAGCGTATCTCCAGGTGTCCCCTCTATGGTATCAGAGGAAGGGAGATTTTGATCTCCTGGTTGTGAGTGAATGGGTGTTGCTCACGGGGTTCCTTCTGAGCATTCAGAAGAAGAGAGGATCATTCCTCTGGTCACTGCATTGTGCAGTGGGTAGATCTATGCTGGGAGCAGGATCGGTTCAAGGGATTTGTTTCCCTTGGGTTAAGCTGTGAAATCAGCGGTTGTTGCAGACTGAGTCTGCGTTCTTGCTTTGAGCAAGGGAAGGCACACTCTTATTGGAGTGTAGGGGGGACGTAGGCAGATGGGTGTCTGTCCGAACCACCTTAAAATCTCTGTGCCGTGTGATTGCTTATGGTGTGTTCTTTGGTTGCTTATCATTTTACAATGGCATGGGTGATATGCTTCTGAGTTCTGCTATGTCTCCCTACCATGTGCTTGTTAGTGTATGAGCTGATCTATCTTATATTTCCTTTATACATTGAGTGTTCGAGATTGTTTCTGAATGAACCACTGGATGACTTAATCAGTTTTGTTCTGGTATATCAAAATATGTGGACTCACATCTTGCGAGAGAAGAGTTTCTGGACTCAACCCTCCGCCTAGTACCAGTGTGAATCAAACTGATGAATGGCACTTGAATTTAATTCAATAGCTGATCAGCTTAGCCATCATCTGTTAAGTGCTAGATAGTTTTGTTTAGTTTATACCGTTGCCCTCCTCTGAGTTCAATATTCAGAGATAGAGTATTTGTTTAGTGTTTGAGTTGCATATTAAGTGCGAACTATTGCGTATTTGATACTAGTTCTAATCAAGCATCATCGTTGAATGGGTTTCTAACTTGTAACTATATTTGAATGATCAATTGCTTTGAGGATTGCTGCTTGATAGAACAATTATATACATTTGTGTGAGAGCCATGGATTTAATTGACTAAGCAAGGTCATTGCTACGAATGAATCTCTAGTATTGCTTAAATCTATCTTTGTTGAGAGCAATACTTCCATCATTGGCTGCTTGCATTGTTGCCATTCCAGCTCAGCTTGATTCAAAGTGAGTGCTGTTTCAATTGAGGATAGTTTTTATAAGGGATCTATTCGACCCCCCGCCCTTCTTGATCCCAACTACACACCCAATAGGGATGGCCCATAGAAATGTTCGGGAGAGGAAGGAATTCAACACCATGGCCATACCTCTCTCCCTCGTTGCTCTCCTCTCCTCCCCTCCCACTCCCTATTCAAGGGAGTGTTCAAATCTTTCCCTGTAATACCCCAAATAAATATGTATGTATAATAGAATGGAAATGAATTTAAAATAACAAAACCCAAAAAAAATATATATATATATATATACACACACACACATACACACTAAATGCCTAATTGTAAAGCCTTTAACCAACCTTATATGGGCCTTACAACCAAGGCTAAATACCTATTTAAGTATTTTTGGGCCTCACGTACACATGGTAAAAGATGGGCCTTAGGATGAATATATATATATGTCTATGGTGATGAGTTATGTTAAGGGATCCACTTCCAAGCCCTCAACCCATACCCACGAAGAAGGCCTTAAAACCCAAATATAAATGGGCCATGTAGAGAGCATACCCCTTTCCACGTTAAAGGTGTGTATAGGATATAAACACCAATAGCTCTGCCGATGGGGGTTTGCTTGCAAAACCCAAAAACCAAAGGACCTTCGAACATGCATGGAAAAGATTAGGTTTTTAAAACCTCAAATAGGAGAGCGGTTGTGGATATAGCAGTAAAGGGTTTGAATGGGAAAGTTTAAACCCATTAGGATTGTTACGTGAGAACTTTATTCCCAATAGGATTCTAAACTCCAAACAATATATATAACCCCCATCGAGCAAGCAAACCTCTTTTGCTTTGCTGCAGCTATTAGAGAAGCTTGCTTCTCCTTTCTTCCTCCTATTGCCGTTCGAGTTGCTGCCGTGAAGAAGCTACACTCATCTTCTTCCTTGCCATAGTGCAGTGTAGTGCTGCCGTGGTGTTGTATAAACTGCAGTTGTTGTTACTGCTGCTTATTCCTTCTTTCTACATTGGCCAGCTGCTGCTGCAGTTGTTCTTGTTGTTATAATCATAGAAGTAACTTGATTTATACTTGAAGATGTAGTTCGAGCACTGATTATGTTCAAGGGCTCTATGCTAGTCTCCTCGACTGATTGTCGGAAACATACTGTAAACCATGGGATATGATGTTACTGACGTTGCATTGCACTGGTAGTACTTTCTTTATAAATAAGTGAAAATCCACGGATGTGAATAAAGATCCATATAAATTCACCAAGTACTTGCTATTAAGCGAAAAGTACTTTCTTACTTGTTACATGACTTTCTAGTGCATAGCCTTCATGGTTATAAAAAGTACATTCTTGTTACATTCTTGTTCATGAAAAGGCCAAAATTTACATTCTTATTATATACTTGATCAATCATATTCTCATATCTCATCTTGTTACTTTGGTTTTATTCACATGTTTTACCATATTTTGCATGATTTATCTTATTCTCTAGAGCTAAAAATGCTAATCACTTAAAACTCGCCTTCATGTTGATACGAAGATACCTATTGGGCAAGTGTGCTCATTACCTACTTTCTCAATGTTTTAGAAGGTACAAGAGAATCGGATTCGGATTATACAAGTAGCGGGTTCGAGAGCGACTGAAAGTTATATGGACGAGAGAAGCCTTAGTTATCAAGTGTCTAGTCGAGTCATGATGTAATCTTTATTTTATTGAGTCTAGTAAAGAGAGTCAAAGATCTTATGTATTTTGATGGTTATTTATATGAAATAAAGATGAAGGTTTCAGTGAATTACTTGTGCAATTACTTTGTGTGATTGTCTGGTGCTCTGATTATATTACTTGCTCGAGGCGCACTAGTCGACTGTTTACGTTCTTGATTATTTCCGTTGCATAATCTCGGGGCGTGACAAAGGGGGCGAGGACCAATCTAGACACCCCAATAGAAAAGAGGTCTCAAATAGGGGCAATCCGTTATGACCTAATTCCACGTGAAGCAATCACAAAAGAGGGAAAGAAAAGGAAAGAAACGAAAAAGGGGCAAAAATCATGGCAAAAGCTAAAAGCTCACCCAAAAGCTCGAAGCTCAAAAGTCCAAATGCCCCAAACCATGAAACTAGGCATGTCAAGAGTGGCAGTATAGTTTCCCTGCGGGACGTCATGAGCCCGGTCGTACGCGTGCCAAGAGCAGATGAAGGTTCGATGACGGACATAAAGCCCCAACGCAACAGACCGAATCTCTAAAAAGGGGTTGTCATGAGAAGAACTCAAGTCCTAAAAATCTCTATACCTAACCTAGGCTTACCTTTCAAATTCTCTTTTTTTTCCCAAGGACTGGATCGTACCATGGGTATGGCCTTAGCAGAGGCACCGTTATGTGAAATTGGTCCCTAGCGATTGATGGGCACCCTTAATGCACGTTGTACTTGGGAAGCCCCTAATGAGATATGTGGGTCTCTCGTCACCGAGTCTGAACTGGTTCAAAAATCTAAAAAAAAAATCAGACATTTCAAAATCTCAAAAAAATCAGATATCCTCAAAAAAAACTCAAAAAAATCAGATATTTCAAAATTCCAAAAAAAGCAGACAGTTCAAAATCCCAACAAAGAAATTAGATATTTCAAAACCCCAAAAAAATCAAATATTTCAAAATCCTAAAAAAATCAAATATTTCAAAAAAACTACAAAAAAAGGATGAAAAATGTTTCAAAAAAGGCCAAAAATCCAAAAAAATCAAATATTTTGAAAAGTTACGAAATATTCTTTCAAAACCATCACATAGTTCCCCTACATTTCATGACATGCATTACATTCTCGTGCGTTATTTTTTGCCTATTTAATAAGGCTTCACCCCTTGAACAAATTTTCAAGAATTGGTCTCACATTGAGCTTGCTCTTGGCAAGGGGTTAAGCCTAGAACAGATCTAGCCTATTTTGTTTAATTAGTGTGTGCAGAGACAGGTCCGCACGGTTCAAGTCACAAGCCCCCAGACTCCTCTTTCATGTTTTCTTATCTGCGGTCCCATGCAGACCGTTTCTATTCTCTTAGCAGTCACCTTTGAACCGTTTCATCTTCTAGCGGTCATTGGGTGGGCCGCCATTTATACGGAGCCCAAATGAAGGGGTCCTCCTGCTTTCAACACTCGTGTGGTCTAATCCAGGACCGTTTCTAGAAGCCCGATGGTCAAACTCTGACCGTCTTGTCGTGTGGCGTTCCCTCGATAGACCGTTTTACTACCTCCCAAAGGATTGTGATCCATTTAGACTCCCACCTGTTTGCGGTCTATTTGGGGCCGTTTATCTTGTCTCAGCGGTCCTTTGTTAGGTCGTTTCCATTTTCGAGAGCCACATCAAGCTACACATATGAGAAAAAGAGAGAGGCAAGTTGGTAGCTCAAGCAATCAGACTCTTTCATTTATTCAATCTTAAAAACATCAAGTTCAAGCTGTGAATCCCTAATACATCATGATAAATCACTCATTCCTTAGTCGGGCATCCACACGAGGTCGGATCTCGCATAGCTCTCTCAGGTAAAGCTGGTACTCCTCTTGAATCTTAGTCACCTCTGCTGGTAGAATGCGTGTCTTGCTGATCTCCCACATGATTAGTGCGCTCCTCACCGCCTGCTCATCCTCCTCTATACCGAGTCTCGTCACCTGTAGTGCGGGTAGATGGGGTAGCGCCAAAACCATAGCACGGGGAAGTCCAACCTGTAGAAAGCACATATGGGGGCTATACATCGCCAAAGTGGTGTTCCCCACAAGCCTCAAGTCCAACCCAAGCCTCCGAGGAAGTCTAAGGGTAGAGCCGACAAGGAAAGCTGGGCGCATCATGAACCGGTCAAGGGGCAGAGTGTTGAGGTAGATCTGCCATTCATCTCTAGTTTTCATGTCTGCCGTCCTGCACTCAACCTGCTGAGAAAACCTGAATGTGCCTCCAATGAATAAGAGTGGGTGGCTCCCGAAGATCCGGTAGAGATAAGAGATATCTTCTTTAGGTGTGAATTTCATCCTAACCCCCATCCAGCACTCAAGCAAGATCATGGACCCAAAGAGAGACCCACCAAGGGAAGCTGAGCTAAGGCCCTCATATAGGAAAGAAAGGACGGACTGTAAGATGGACAACCCTCTCCACAACCCACTAATGATATTCAGGTTTGGTATATCTAAGAAGTGGTCAGTGGTAGGGAAAAGTATGGCCCTGCACAAGCAGATAGAAGCGGCCTTGGCTATGGCCTCATTCCACCCACATTTATTCTTGCAATGAGCAGTAACCCACTAGGCCATATGAAGCAAATGGATATTTTGAGAACTAATCATGGTCCTGATATCCTTCGAACCGGGTAAGAACTCCCCTAGGATGAGAGAAGGGTCAATAGGGGCAACGGTGTGACACACTAAGTCCTCATCTCCTACCTTAGACCTAGGGAAGGCTAGCAATGTCTCAACCTCTTCTAGAAGGATAGTAGCCTCAAATGTGGGAAAGATAAACGTGTGGGTCTGAGGATGGGATATCTCTACTAGAGCTGAAATACTATGCCAATCGAGTTAGAGCTTTTGATAATTTTTAGCCAGAACAAGTAGTGGATGGAGGTGCTAGGCTTTTAGGATGGAGATCACATATAATGGGAGTTCACGAATCATGGGAGCCACCCCATTTCAAGTTGGAGTAACGCCTAGGGCCGGGGAGAAGCTAAGGAAGAGAAGAAAAGAAGAAAGAAAGGAACAACATGAGAATTTTGGAAAGAATTGTGAACAAATTTGAATGCAAATTATGTGATTTACCTCTCTCAAAGGATTCGTGCTAAGATGATGTGGAATGGAAGTTAGCCATTGTAGCGCCTCACACTCCTTCTTAGCTAGTTGTGGGCCATTGTAGGAGCTCTCCACCATGGTGCTAATCTCAAGAGCCAGTTTCATGTTGATGTGAATAGTTTCACTAAGGCTTTCAAGGCTAGAAATAGAGATTTGGTGTAAGTTACGAATTTGAGAGCCCCTCTACTTATAGGGCCCAAGTTCCTAGCTTCTATCCGCTAGGATCGGGTTAAAATAGGCGCAACCAAGGTTAGGATCACTCTTAGCGCGGTTTGGATAGGCATATCCACCGGTTGGGACTCTCCAAGAGAGTCCCGATCAGAGTTAACAGTTTTTTGGCCTATGCGGTCAATCGAGCAACCGCTATTTCATTCTTAGCGGTCTCCCTGAGACCGTTTTCATCTCCGCTCATATCCTTATCCGCCTGGGTGGTAAACGGTCTTTGCAAGACCGTCTTCATTTCAAAACGATCCACAGGAGACCGTCTCTCCAGCTTTGCGATATTAAATGAACCATCTCCATCATTCACTAAGCTGTGGTTCAACGGTCTGTCTTGGGACCACTATACTCGTTCATGCGGCCTTACCACGACTATTTCTCTCTGCTACCTTATCCCACCGCACCTAAGTTTCTCTCCCCTTCCCCTCTCTCTCGCGCTTTGTTATCCCCTCACGTTGTCAGTCATAGGAAGCTTTGTTAAGTTAGTTAGTCAGTATCAACATGCACGCATTTCTAAAAATAAAAAAAAGAGACATGTCATTCCACTAAGGCCATACATGCATACATCTCATAAGTACATCAAGTCTGACCCTTCCCAGGGTTGTTGCTCTCCCCTGAACCCTCATGGCGCTTCGCTGGTGGCGCCATGTAGGTGCTCTCCTCCTCACGCTGGTGTCACTGACACTCCTCGTCCTCATTCCTCCGATGGCCGGAGGAACCGATAAGGTAGTCTCGGTAGGCAACGCTGGGCGCGCCGTGGGTCCTGCTCCATCCTGATCGCTGGCTCATCTGTTGGTACGCTTGCACCTCTCCCCACAGCTCTATCGCCTCTATGCAGGCGCACTCTGCCTCAGCTTAGTATCGATCCGCCTCCGCCGCCTGGGCGCGGAGAAGCTCCACCTCCACTATCCTGACGCGGGATCGCTCCATCTCTTCACAAAGGCGTGCTGCCTCTGCTACCTCTGCACGGAGCCGCTCTGTCTCAGCATGGAAGCGCTCGGCCTCCTCTCTCTGTCGGGCAGCCTCACCCAGTGTTGCCGCCAGCTCCCTCGCCTGCATAAGCATTCAACTTATAAATCATTTTGCAGTTCTAATCATAAAATTTAGAAAGGAGAAGAAGAGTGATTTACTTACCCTCTCGGTGAAAGTGGCCTCGGCCTTCTCGGCTCGCACTGTCGCTCACGCGAAATCTACATCTCGCTCGGCCCGATCTGCTGGTGGCTGTGAGGAAGAATACGGTGCGTCTGGTGCCTGGTGCTGGGCTCCCTCGGCTCGCTGCATATAGAGGCATGTCAGTTTCATGGCATTGCATTTTAAGTCTAAGCTTAAGTGAAACTTACCAGAAGGTCCAAGGAGCGCTGGAGCTCATCCCTCTACTAGATCGTCGAATGGAGCAATCCCTGAAGCTTCGCAATCCGTCCCTCGGGTCTAGCTGCATAACAAAGTGTCAATCATTAGCATCATAATCATAAGCACTTATGGAAAGCATGAGTTTAGAAATCATACCAGTCAGCGTGTGCCTCAAAAAACATGATCTCTATAGCGTCGAGCGTAGGCCGTCAAGTAGGCCTCGTCGCTGGCTGCTCGGGCCCGCACCACTCGCCCCAGCCCGACCCAGTCCCAGATCTGGTCCACCGCCAGTGTGACCCAGTCGATCTCCATTGCGAGCCCGCGTGCGTGGCATCCCACGCGCTCCTATAGCCTCTCCCGCACCGGGAACTCCACCTCCGGCTGGTGGACGCCCGTAGTCCTCATGATCAAACGGTAGTGGAGTGGCTCAACCATGTTCATGCAGTGGAGCTAGATGTCCTGTTCTCCGTACGCCAGTGCTGCAACCACCCATGGCTGGCCCTCGTACCCCTCTCCCTGCTATGGTGTCCACCGGACCTATCAAATAGGCAAATTGCATCAATATCCAAGCATAAAGTCACATTTGCAAAAATTAAAAATTCAAATCTTACTGATGTGTAGGAAGAGAGTCGAGGTCATCCTGGATCGTCCACACCTGCCGTCACAGAGAACCCACCTCCTGAACTACTATTCACCGCCTCGCGATGGGCACCTGATTGGGGCGCACCTCCTGTCCCCTCCCCAGTCCGGGGAGGTACATGTAGGCCCACACCTGCATCAAAAATGCCAGCATATAGCATTTCATATAATAATTACACAAATCAGTTTAGGGTTCAAGGCTTACCTGAAGTAGTGGGGAGAATCCGCCGAGCATCTTGCGTCGGCCAGTCGAGCTCAAAGTGTCGAAGAGGAAGGTGAGAACCGTTGCACCCCACGCGTACTCGCCAACTCGGTCCACCTCCTCGAGTAAGGGGAGGAGCCTGCAGCTCACTCCATCTGCCCTGGTGGCGAACAACAGCTTCTCGAAGAGTAGCATTAGGAACTGCCGTAGTACTATGTCTGCCTCTGGTCCTGACGCAGTTGCTACCAGCTCCCGTGCCCGGTCTGTCAGTCACCCTAAGTGCTGCTCTGGCAACTCTCCAACTGTAATCCCGGCTCCCCTCAATCCTAGGCTCTCCTACAGCCTCGCTCTTGGCAGGATCATCAAATGGCGCTCTGGCCTCTGTAGCTCCAAGCCTAGCAGCCGTTGGGCCAACTCTCGGTAATCTGTCAATGTCCCCCTGCTCACTGGCACGCCGTGCACCAACAGTCCGGTGATGCGCGCCACGTCCTCCAACATCGGGATCCTATTTCCTTATGGGAATAGAAAAGCCCGGCTGACCGGATTCCCCTGGTCATGCAGCACGTACAGGAGGGCGGTGTCGAGCCTCGCTACCTCCATGCCAAGAAACTCCATGAACCCCATGGTCGCCAGTCTCTCCCTCTGAAAGTTGGGCAGTGCTAGGTACACCGCCCGGACCTGGAGCCATGAGATCCGGGTCCGGCATTTTCCCTACATACATTTTGCATTCTAGGTCAGTCATTCATTCTCATGAGTAATGCATTGCATAAAAAAAAGAAAAGAAAAGATAAAAATGCAGTCTGTTAAATAAGCGGTCATCACAGGACCATTTTCATACCCCTAACGGTGTTCTGCCGACCGTTTCAGTTTTCCCGCAGTCCCCAACAGACCATTTGTCACTTCGCTGATCTGAGGTTCTAACGGTCATCCCCTGACCGTTTTTATCTACGTAGCGGTCTATTGGAGACCGTGTTGTTCTTTAAGCGGCCCAGTCAGGACCGTTTCACTCTTCGTGAGTTTGTCCTCACGTTGCGGTCTTTAGGAGACCGCTTTATTTCTATACGGTCTAGTTCAGACCATTTCTACCCCCCAATGTTGGTTCATATCTAACGGCTGTGGGTGGACCACCTGGGCACCCATGCGGTCCTTGTGAGGACCGTTTTCATCTCGCCGCAACTGACGGCATTCATTCATCCCCCGTTCTTTGCAAATGGCACTTTGGGCCCTACAACTGTCCCTAGGGGTTGGGGTGACCCCTATTCTCCCATCCAAACCCCCATGCATCCATTTAAAAATTAAAAAATTGAGTTTTGGGTTTGTCGCCTACCTCAGACGTGGAAGCCCTTCGGGGTAGTTCCTCGGCCTCCATGGCGACTGCTCTATCTCCCGGCATTGCTTCTACCTCCTCCGTCGCCCCGACAACCGCGGGAGCTTCTCCTTCCGCGGCCATGGCCGGCGGCGGCACCACCTCTTCCGGAGGGTTCGCCGGCGGTTGGGCCTCCCTCTTGCGGGCCATTTGATGTTTCAATCTCATCAATGCTTGCTTCTTTAACCTCATTAAGCGCTCGTAAGCGGGACTCGGGGGTGGCTAGAAGGGGAGGAAGGTTTGGGAGGGGGTGAGGCTCAGTCGTAGGTGTTGGTATGGGAGTGGGAGGATGGGGAGACAAAGGAGAACGGTTTTATTTTTTTGAAACCGATGGCTCTATGGCTGTAATACCCCAATTTATTAACAAATAAAAATTTCTAGAAAATTTATAAGAAATTAATTAGAAAAGCTTTGATAAATAGAGTAAGTTAAATTTTGACTATTTTATAAAAATATGGAAAATTTATAATCTTGTAGAGGATAAAATGTTTAACAATAGTGTCTTCAATGACAGGCCCAAATAAAATTCGTAAACAAGCCAAATTAATTGATTAAGGCCCAAATCACACTTAAACCTAATTGACCTTAAAATGCAAAATTTGAGCCCAATACTCGATCATTTAGGCTGAGACCGGATCCAAATGGAAGGCTAGGATGAGAGGATCTTTTCCCTTCTTAGTTCTCCTCGAAACCCTATGCCTTAGAGGGCGAATTTCGGTTTAGAAGGCAGCGACCAACCCTATCCGCGCGATTCGCGCACGTCCAACTTGCTTGGACTCTATCTCCGCGAATAGAAGACTCTAGACCTTGTGTGACCTATAAAAATGACCCTTAGGAACCCTATTTTCGTTTGGGTGCTATGGTGGCCGACGAGAGCTCAGGTGGAGGGAGAATTCCGGCGATCACCGGCAGGGTGTCCGTAGCGCGTCATCGTCCCCTCTCCTTCCTTCTTCCTCCGTTTAAGGTAGGTTATAACAAGCCAAACCTTAAGTATCATACATAGTTAGAACCAGCATCGAGTGCCCTTTCTATTGAACGTAAAAGCCCTAAAAGTTGCTTAGTATCATGCGAGAATTTTAGGGTTTAGTAGAAGCATGTCACATCTAGGGTTTCACTTATTTCAGCTCGTTGTAAGTAGGGATTACATGCACAAATCTTAAATTGTTTATGTTATCTTTTAGAGTATTCGTGCCCTTTCTTTTGAATCCAAAAGCCCTAATTATCATGCTCTACGCTATGTGTATTGTGTAAATTATTGTAACCCTAGCCAACTCGCCGGAGGTGGGCAGGGCGAAAGGGGGCTTGAGTGTTTTTGACTTATGCGGCCTCACGATAGACCGCCCAACCTTGTTAGGCGGCATATTACTGACCGTTTATGTGTTGTGATTCGTATTATGTTTCCGGGAAGAGCGGCTTGACCTAGACCGCCCTTCTGTCAGGCGGCCAGTGATTGACCGTTCGTCTCCCCCAGCGGCTCATTACAGACCGCTCATCTCCAGAAGGCCTTCTGACCTGAGGGGGATAAACGGCCTATCGTGCGATCGCCGAGGAGGATGAAAGGTCCCTACTGGACCGTCCATATTTACAGAATTGATTAAGTTATCACTCATCGCATGATTTTTGATAGTAGATTAGTGGTTAAATGTAAGTTAGCAACATGCATAAAAACCTTGGAAAATTATAACAATAAATGATTATAACTCTTGCTGATTTCCTCATCTTGACCTAAGATCATCTTCTTCAATGAATGTTATAGTTAATCATGAATCTATTATTAAATTAAAATTTTTATTAGGGTTGTATGCCAGTTGTTCTACTCTGGTAGGATTGACTGACCGTCTCACTGGTTTCCGATGTTTTGTTAGCCCTATTTCCTTGTAATGTTTGGGACTCTTCGCCGGATATTCCTTCCATCGGACTAGGACCTTCATTATGGGACCTCCGTAAACCCCCGCGAGCCTGGGATTCCCACTAGGACGCTGGGCAGGTTGTACCACCAAGGCTTGAACCTGTGTACATAATAGAATCGCTTGGGTTATCGTATTGTCAGTCACGGCTCAACTTGGACCCCCTGAGATTTGCGCGGCCCGAAAGGGACCGTTTATCATATCGGGCGGCCCATAAATAACCGTGCAACCCTGGCCAAGTGCCACTACATTGGTCGTTTAACCTTGATCTATCTTCGACCAAATTATGTTTGGCTCGACCCAATAAGCCCTAGGTTGACCAGTGGAGAGTGGGCTGGACCCTGGTTCAGTTCTGCCCCACTTAAGGCAGCCCGGAGCCCGTTTGGGTAGACTTCTAGTTGATT
The DNA here is from genome assembly GCA_022559845.1 of Amorphophallus konjac. Lineage (NCBI taxonomy): Eukaryota > Viridiplantae > Streptophyta > Magnoliopsida > Alismatales > Araceae > Amorphophallus > Amorphophallus konjac. The sequence continues at coordinate 229,816,572 of CM040120.1, forward strand.
AAGTTGAATGGACCTATTGGAACCGCCCATGTAATAGAGCGGGTCTTATTGGACCGTCTGTGTTTTGAGCGGCCCTATATGGACCGTTTATCTTGTTCTTGGGCTTCCGAGCTCTACTAGTCGTGAACAGCCCATTTTCAACCGTCCAATTTCTCGCGCAGCCCTACATAGACCGTGTATCCTTGATTTCGGTATGGCTAGTCCTAAGCCCATCTCTATCTTGAACGGTCCAATTTAGACCGTGCATTGCTTGAGCGGCATAGTTTTGACCGCTTATCCTCCAGAATTGTTTTCCGTGGGTATTCGTGTTTGAATCCAGGGACCTGATTGGTTCTTGATAACTTGAACTTTCCAGACATGATGTCTGCATCAACTTACCCTTGAGATTTTGGTAAGTTCCATATCTTGAAGTATTGGCCATCTAACTTGATTAATGTCTAGACATAACTTGGGATCTTGGATCCAACAAATCAATGCCAACGCATCGTAAGGGCCCGGTCTGGTCCTGGGAGGAGCGCCTGAAAAGTACTTGTGTCCCGGGGAGTTTGAATGACATGGTGATGCATTGCACCGAGTGCATGACTAGCGTGATGTCTATGACAATAATCTCTTACTCGAATTTCTCTTGACTTGGTTAAATCTTGCTTGATGGCCAAATTCCTGGTTATATCATGTTCTTGCCTTCCTTTCATTATTTTGTTGCATAGTTATTTCCTTTCATTCTTTATTTACGTGCTCAAACATGCAATTTAATTGGTTAATTACTTAAACTTGCCTGTTATTACCTACTGAGCATTCGCTCACCTACTTATTCCCCCTTTTCAGGTAGCTCAGGTGAGGACTCGCAATCCGATGGGAACGGGCTAGAGTGTTGATCATGGAGCGAGCCAGTTAGATGCTGTGGAGCCAGAATAATAGTCTATGTTTAGTTGTGTTTTAGAATGTGGATCAAAGAGTTGCAATGGGTAGTCAATCAATGTAATGTAGTTTAATGTTGTGGTGGAATTTCATTAAGGTTGTTTAAGGTGGAGTTGTAATGGGATCATGGATTATGAATTTGTTATTTAATTAATGGAGTTATGTTCATGATGAATCCTTATGTTTTAGCATATCAGGTCTAGAAATCAACATATTGTTATTACTTGTTTCTACTGCCAGTCCCGATATTCCGCGACGGGGTGTGACAGGAGTGGTTAAGGGAGTGTACCGCTCGTACTTCAGGGACGGTTCTTTGTGTTCCCCGTCTCAGTTCCACCTTTTTCCTTGGCCCGAGCTTGACTCGGGTGCTCGCTTCTTGTCCCCCTCCCAACCTGAGCCGGTTGCGCCTCGGCATGCACTGAGAACTTCTTCGCACTCAGTATGGCGTAAAGCCAGAGTCACTAGCTCGGCAAGGGTCGAGGGAGGGTGGAGGACAAGTTCGCGATGGAGGTTCTCATCTCGGGTGCCTCCGGTCAGCTCGGTTATGGCCGAGGCTACATCAAGGCGGGGGATTCTCAGGGCTTCTGACTTGAATCGGTTGATATAAGCCAAGAGTTTCTCCCCCTACATCTGTTTTAGAGCCAATAGCCCCGCTACCGGCCTTGGGGGGCCGCTGCCGGCGAAACTCTCCTTGAACACTCTCCCAAATTGCTTGAAGTCTCGGATGGATCAAGGGGCGAGGGCCCGGAACCATGCTTGGGCGCCTTGGACCAGGGTGGTCACAAAGGCTCGGCATTTGATGGCGTTAGACGCCCCGTGAAGGGTCATTACGGCGTCGAAGCTATCGAAGTGGTCGGCCGGGTCGCCCTAGCCGTGGTAGGGCTTGAAGGTCGGAATGGAGATTCTAGGAGACATCTCTACCTTCAAGATGTAATTGGAGAACAGGGATTTCTCCTCATCCTCCACCGGGGAGGTCTTCTACAGGGCGCGTAAGGTGCACTCCTGCTCTGCGAAGCGCCTCTCGAACTCTCGTAGCCGGAGAGATAGCTCTGGTTGTCGCTGTGCTGTGGGGCTGGGGGGGCTGTCCTGGCGCTCCCCGGGGACTTCGGTCACTGGGTGCGGATGGCGTGCCCTAGGTTTTCCCCTTTTCGGCGTGGAGGATGCCTCTTGCTCCGGAGGAGGGACTTGTGAAGGTCCTCCTGACCTGTTGCGAATGAGCCACCATCCTCGGAAGGTGAAGCAGCCTCCGGCAGTGTGCTGGGATGCGTTCTTTCGGGGGGGCTCCCTAGAGGGGGGCGTGACCTTCCTTCCCTGGCCGCCTGGGTCCACATGAGTTCCACGAGGACGTCCAGTTTTGCGTTGAGGGCTTGGAAAGCGTCAGCGCCCCCATTGGATGGTAGCTCCACTTCCACGGGCGGAGGCGGATCGTCGACTGGGGTGTTAGCGTTGGAGGGGGGGTTCTGTGTGGCCTGAGAGGGGCCTTCCCCCGCCGCTACCATGGCCTTTTCCTTATCGCCGGCGGACCTCCTCCCCGAACTCCTTTGCACCATACTGTCTCTTTGATCGTTTCCCATAGACGACGCCAGATGAAGAGGGGCGATCTCACGCGGCTCCTGAGCTAGAGAAGATGATCACCGAACAGTGAACTGCAAGGAAGGGAAACGGATCAGAGGGCCCAGGGATGGTTCCCTGGGGAGAACCCTCCGATGCCTAAGTCAGTAGAGCAGTGGTGGAAGCTATGAAGGGAGGAGGAAGAAGATGCACGAGATCCCTCTCCACCAAGGTGGTGAAGTGGTTCCTGCTCAAGGAGTTTTAGGCGTGTGTTGGCCTTACCTTCCGTTGGAGGGAGTCCCGGGTTTAAATAGTGCGCCGGCCTCATGAGTCCCGTAAGCTGAGGAGTTTCAGGCGGGAGTTACGTCCTCATCTTGGGCTCTTTACGTCCTCATCGTGGGATTTTTATAGCCTTGTAAACTCATGCTCATAAAGGGCTCTCAACGGCAGCGTGGATAAGCAATCGTCGGTCGACCCAAGCATGAAGAGTGCCAGCCCTATCCGGGCGAGGGGCATAGCTCGGGTGAGGCTCGGTCGGAGTGGGCGCGGGGCACCAGCCCTTGTCCCTGCGAAGGGGATGAGTTGTCTTCCTCCAATCGGACCGACCCTCGGGCCTTTCGAGCCTAATGACCATCGAGGAAGTGCTTGATCCTGAGTGAATTTATTGGGCTTTTATGCTAAGTGGGCCCTGCGGGGCGGTCACTTAGATGAGTCGGGCCTCGTTTGGTCTTCCTGGACTTGGTTCGGCCGCTCTTAGATGGGCTACAGAAATCCCCCTCTCCAACCGTGGATAGCCAATTGGCTAGAACCCACAGACACCATTAAACGGTCCACTATTATCCGCGCAAAGAGTGGAACGATTCCATTGTGACCGTATTGTTAACAGAACGGCTTCTATGAGACCGTGTTAGAGCCAAGATTCGAACTATGTAGAAGATGATGGCACGATCTCCATTAGACCGTTCATTGACCAGAGCGGTCTATCGATAGACCGCGTACACATACACCCTAAGAGCACGAGCGGGACTCTCTTGGAGAGTCCCAACCCGAGAGTGGATGCTCTAAATCAACCCAAACCCTATCCTAACCCGATCTAGAACTTATCCCACCCGAATTCTAGTCAGTTTAGGCCTCTAACCAAGCTCTATAAGTAAGAGGGGACTCCAAATTCGTTCTTCACACATTAACCGTCTTTCAAACCTTGCAACCTTTCTCAATCTTCCTCAAATCACTATGAAAAGGGCCTTTGAAGGGAGTTCCATGGGAGAGGTGGCTTACCAAGGTCCAAAGCTGGCCAGAAAGGAGCACGGCGTGCTTCAACGGCTGACCACCATCCTGGGGCATTTGAGCTCTAGCCCCATGAGAGAGGTAAGTTCGATTCAATTTCAATTCTATTTCTCACCAATTCCTTTCAAAAGCTTATATGTTCTTCCTCTCTTTTCTTTTCCTCTAGCCCCACGAGATGATTCTCCACCTTAAAGTGGATGGCTCCCATGATCCGCGAGTTACCCATATCTGTGACATCTATCCTTAGGTCCTGGCACCTTCATCCTCTTTTAGTGTTGGCCAAGAACTACCCCAAGCTTTCCTTAGATTGGCACAGCATTTCAGCCTTGATAGAGATATGGCACCCCCAGACCCACACTTTCGTGTTCCCATCCTTTGAGGCCACTGTCCTTCTAGAGGAGGTGGAGACCTACTTGTCTTTCCCTAGGTCCAAGGTAGGCGAGGAGGATCTAGTGTGTCATACTGTTGCCCCTGTGGATCGTGCCCTTATCTTAGGAGAATTCATTCCTAGCACCAAGGACATTCGCACCATAGTGGGCCCTCACCATATCCATCTCCTACCCCTCAGTCAGTGGGTGATTGCACACTGTAAGAATAAGTGTGGGTGGAACGAGGCTATAGCTAAGGCCACCTCCATTTGTCTGTGTGGGGCCATACTCTTCCCCTCTGCCGACCATGTCCTAGATATCCCCATTCTTAGCACCATCAGTGGTCTGTGGCAGGGCTTATCCATCTCCAGGCCATCCTTGCTTACTTATATGAGGGTCTCAATTCAGCTGCCCTAGGGGGTCCATTGTTTGGCTCTATGATTCTCCTAGAGTGCTAGATGGGAGTTAGGATGAAGTTTATTCCTAAGGAGGATGTCACCTCAGTCAGACGGATCTTCGGGAGCCATCCCTTGTTCTTTATTAGTGGTCCTTTCAGGTTCTCTCTGGAGGTGGAGTGTAGGATGGCATATAAGAAGATGAGGGACGAGTGGCGCCTCTACATCAACACCTTGCCCCTGGACCGATTCGTGATGCGCCCTACTTTCTTCCATGGCACTGCTCTCAGGCTTCGTAGGAGGCCTGGCTTGGACTTGAGGCTCGTGGGTGACACTGCTCTGGCGATGTATAGCCCGCACCGGTGCTTCCTTCAGGTTGGACTATCCCGGACTACACTTCCAACGCTACCCCATCTTCCCCCACTACAGGCGAGGAGGTTTAGGTTAGAGGAGGATGAGCAGGTGGTCAGGAGTGCCCTGATCATGTGGGACTTTAGTAGGGTGCTCACCCTACTGGTGGAGGTGACGGAGCTCCAGGAGGCGTATCAGGCATATGTGAGAGAGCTGAGAGAGTTTAGGCCTCACAGGGATGCCAGTTTGAGGATTAAGTGAATTTTCTTGTTTCATGATGTTGATATAGAGACTTATGTTTGGAATGTTTACATATGAATAAATGAATAAAATTGATGATTGGATTGATTTGAGTTTGGCCTTCTTTGCATGTGATTGAATGAGCTTGAGGCAGGATCTCGTGATGATCACGGCCGTATCCAGACCGCTCAGTTGAATAAACAGTTAGAGTCTAACCGTGCCATAGAATGGAACGGCCAGACGGATACCGCGTATAAGATCAACGGTAGAATTAAGAACATGGACCTTATAAGAGTTGAACGGTCTGTCAAAGGACCGTGGACAAAATAGAACCGTCAAGAATGTACCCCTGTGTCTTATAAACGGTGTAAGCTAGGACCGTTGATTCATGAAGGTGCTAAAGATTGGAATGGTGTGAACGAGGCCGTTTGAGTTATAGAACGGTCAGATTATGGCCGTTTAAGTGAATAAAACAGTCTCCAGAGGACCGTTCCGTGATAGAAATGCTGAAACCTTGTCTTCAACCTGCCCCTGCACACACATAAATAAAGAAATAGATTAAATCTGTTTTAGGCTTAACCCCTTGCCTGTAGCAAGTTAGGAAATGACCAACTCTTGATTTTTGGTCAAGGGGGTAAGCCTTATTAAATAGGCAAATAACAGGAAAGAAATGAATGCAATGCATGCCATGAATGCAAATCGATCATGATGATGAAAATATTTTTATGGTTTTAAAAATATTTGATTTTTTAATTTTTTTAGATTTTAAAATATTTGATTTTTTGGTTTTTGAAATATTTGATTTTTTTTTGGATTTTGAAAATTTGATTTTTTTAGATTTTGAAATATTTGATTTTTTTTTGGATTTTGAAATATTTGATTTTTTAGATTTTGAAATATTTGATTTTTTTTAGATTTTGAAGCCAGCTCGAACCCGACGACGGGGGACCGTCCTATCTCATTAAGGGTTTCCCGAGTTCAACGTGTGTTATGGGTGACCACCCATGGCCGGGGCCGAATTTTGCTTAACGGTGCTTCTACCAAGGCCATACCTGGGGTACGATCTAGTCCTTGGAAAATAAAAGAGAATTTGATAGAAAAGCCGGCAACATGTATAGAGGTTTTAGGGCTTGACTTCTTCTCGTAACAACCCCTTTTCGAAGAATTTGGTCTGTTGCGTCGGGGCTTTGTGTTCGTCATCGAACCTACATCCGCTCTAGACTCGCATACAACCGGGCTCATGACGTCCCGCGGAGAAACTGTACTGCCACTCTTGCCATGGTAGTTTCCTTCTTTTGGGAGCATTTTAGACTCTTGAGCTTCGAGCTTTTGAACGAGCTTTTAGCTTTGCTTTTCATTTTGCCCCTTTTCTTTTAATTCTTTTCTTTCTTTTGTTTTTATGAATGCAGAATCAGGTCATAATGGACTGCCCTATTTGAGACCTTCCTTTTTATGGGGGTGTCTAGATCGATTCTCGCCCCTTATTCACCACTTGCCCCTACATTCGGTTGAAAGAGGAGAAAAACAAGGATTTTCACTTGCCCCTAGGCATGGCCAAGGGAGAAACGTTGTTGCGTAAAAAGGAAAACTGGACCACAGGGGTCGTGTAGTATGTGAATACTAAACCATGGATCTCCCTTCATGATCAAGTGGAGGAAACACCCCGCCACCTGGCCGTTGCTGGCTTGACTCTATGAATAAAAATGTTTTAAATACAACCCATTCCACGGATTAGGCAATTCCTCACCCTCCGCATTAACCAGACGGTACGCGTTCCCAGGATAGATTTCTTTGATTACAAACGACCCTTCCCAATTGGGTTGTAACTTAGACCTAGGACCTACTGATATGATAAATTTACGTTTCAAAACCATGTTACCCACCTGAAATTTCCTTTTGATAACCTTCTTTTGAAAATGCCGCGAGACACGTTTTTGATAAACAGAGGCGTGATTGGCCGCGTTAAGCCTCTTCTCATCTAAGAGTTCCAGTTGGACTAATAACGCCTCTCGACGCTCGTCGAGATTAAGTTCTTTATCTTGCTGCACTCTTAGGGAAGAGATCAAGATTTCGTACGGGAGTACCGCCTCCATCCCATAAGTGAGAGCAAAAGGATTCTGCCCCGTGGGAGTACGGACAGAGGAGCGATAAGCCCATAGAGCTTCTATCAATTTGTTGGCCTAATCAGCAAATTTGTGTGACTCGCATGTTTTCTTAATGATTTTGAGAAGGGTTTTACTCGTGGCCTCAGCTTGGCCGTTGCCTTGAGGGTAGTATGATGATGAATGATGCAATGAAATATTAAATTTCTTACAGAGGTCCTGAAGTTCTTGAGATACGAATTGAGGCCCGTTGTCGGTGACGATATCACTTGGCACTCCAAACTGCGAAATGATATTCTTCAAGATGAAGCGGCAGACTGTGGTAGCTTTGATTTCTGCATAAGCTTCAGCTTCTGCCCACTTGGTGAAGTACTCAGTAGCAGTGAGGATAAATGACTTCTATTTAACCTGAGCATTAGGATCACCCAGTGGGCCGACAATATCAAAAGTCCACATGGAGAACGGCCAAGGAGCTGAGAGATGATGGAGAGAGGAAGCAGGAGCATGGGTTTTGTCGGCGTGAAGTTGGCATTGAAGACACCTGCGGACATAGGTGGAACAGTCTTCTTCTAGGGTTGGCCAGTAATAGCCCTGCCTAAGAATCTTCTTTGCCAAAGCTTGCCCATTAACGTGCCCTCCACACTCACTAGCGTGAGCTGCTTCAACAACTTTTCAGGCCTCATCGTCATCCAAACACCTCATCAGAACTCTGTTAAGAGCCCGCCCATACAATTCTCTTGCAACAATCGTGTATCTAGAGGCGACTCTTCTAATGGCCTTGCGCTGTTCAACATTTGCCGTCTCTGGGAAGGATCCATCCTTACAATACTGCTCTATTTCATAATACCATGGTAATTCCTCTTCTTCTATGATCTCCTCAAGCTCAGTTAATGATACTTCTTTCAAATTCTCCCTTTAAGTCTTCTTCTCTAAAGATTTCCTAAGGTGATCGAACCAAGGATCCTTGAGGGAAGGACCGTCTAACCGCTGGACCACGATGGTCTTAGTGGTGCGACTAAGAGGGAAAGAAAGGGAAGAAGCAAGCGACGCGAGTGCATCGGCAAGAATGTTCTGAGAGCGAGGAGTGTGAATATAAATGAGCTTATGGAATTGCCTAGCCAAGAGCGTGACCAAATCTTGATAGGGCTTGAGTTTAGGGTCACGGGTGCGATAAGTTGAAAGAACCTGGCGCAACACCAATTGAGAATCTCATATGATGTTTAGGTATCACGCACCCATGATGTAGGCGTGCTTCAGTCCGGCAAGGAGAGCCTCATACTCGGCTATGTTATTTGTGGCAGGAAACGAGAGCTGATAAGAGATGGGGATGGTTACTCCTTCCGGAGTGAGGAGAACGGTGCCGATTCCACGGCCCTGAGAATTGGGAGCACCATCGAAGTGCAAAGACCAGAAGGGGAGATGAGTAAGTATAGCCATATGTTCATCAGGAAACTCATCCTGGATTGAATCAGTGCGAGGGATAGAAGAATGAGCAAGATGTTCAGCAATCGCGTATCCCTTGATCACTTTCTGGACAACGAAGGTGATATCAAATTGAGAAAGAAAGATCTACCTGCGAACTAATTTGCTAGAAAGGACAAGTTTCTCTAAGAGGTAGCATATTGGGTCTATTCTAGAGATCAACTTAACTTAAAGGGCTAAGAAATAGTGCTTGAGCTTCTGAGCTACCCATACCAATGCTGCATAGGTCTTCTCCATGGCAGTATACTTAGATTCAGCAGGATTGAACAGTCTGGAGAGATTGTATGTTGCCCTTTCTCTTCCTTCGTCGTCCACTTGAACCAGGACAGCTCCTAGGGAGTCATTAATAACAGAAATGTATAATATCAAGGGTTTCCCAGGGACAGGGGGTTACAGAACATGGGGATTAGATAGGTAAACCTTAAGATCCTCATAAGCCTTCTGACATTGTTCGTTCCACTCAAATTTAACTCCCGCCTTCAACAATTCATAGAATGGGCAGCATCTTTGTGAGTGTTGAGATATGAATCTTCAAATAAACTGCAAACGCCCAATCAATCCCCTAAGTTCAGTGATGTTATTAGGCGGTGACATTTCCATAACGGCCTTGGCTTTATTTGGATCGATTTGAATCCTCTGTTTACTAACTATGAACCCTAGCAATTTCCCTGATGCGACTCCGAACACACATTTCTTCGGATTCATCTTCAGCTTATACTCCCTAGCCCTTTGCAACACCTTGGCTAAAATGGCGGGGTGTTCCTCTTTGGACCTCGACTTTACCAAAATATCATCCACGTAGGCTTCCATATATACATGCATCATGTCGTGGAAGATAGCCATCATTGCCCGTTGATACGTGGCACCTGCATTCTTCAATCCAAAAGGCATGACAACGTAGCAGTATGTGCCCCAGGGTGTGGTGAACGATGTTTTCTCTTGGTCCTCGGGAGCAAGACAGATTTGGTTGTATCCAGAATAGCCGTCCATAAACGAGAGGGCTTCATACCCAGCCGTGTTTTCTACCAACACATCAATGTGAAGAAGCGGAAAATCATCTTTCGGACATGCCTTATTTAAGTCCCTGAAATCAATACAAATCCGAATCTTTCCATCCTTCTTCATTACAGGGACTATATTCGCCACCCATTGAGGATATAACACAACTCTAATAAACTTGGCCTTGTGTAATTTGTCAACCTCTTCCTTTATCCTTAAGGCCATTTGAGGGTGGAGTCTTCTTGATCATTGTTTAATGGGTGTTGCCCCTGGCTTAAGGATAAGTCTATGTTCAACCAGAGTGGGGTCAAGACCCGGCATGTCCTCATAGGACCAGGTAAATGAATCGCTATATTTCCTCAAAATCTTGATTAACTCCTCTTCAACCTGAGGATGGAGATTGGCAGAAATGATTATGGGCCTAGGGCCCTCTTCCGTTCCAAGATTAATTTCTTTTGTGGGTTCATCCACTGCCGTCGATGGTTCATCAAATCTCTTTAAACCTTGCACATACAGATCGGCAGTGTCATCCACATCGCTTTCCTCGTCATCGGCTGGGTCCTTCTCATCAATGATTTCATATACACCTAATCTGTCATTGCTCCACACCCCTTCTACTTCCTCATCATCCTCTAGGACAATTGCAGTCTCTACAAACTCAGGACATTTTAGAAGGATATGACATCTTTGAGCTAAATCTTAAATAAACTTATCTGGAACGGATCTAGAATGACGCACCACAGGGTGCGCCGCAGACGTGGACGGGCTGACAACACTAGAACTAGACTCTTCCCCGGCTGACTCTACCAACCTAGGGGACTCTGCAGATTGTACATCTAACCTAGGAGATAAGGAATCTACAGGGAAAGAAGCAGGGGCCTCATGCCCCTGGGAAGATGGACAGAACATAGCGTAATCCTCCATTGAAACCTCCGTTTTGAAATTGGCATTTTTTTTGGAGGTCGGAGGAAATCATGAAGCAAGAGGGGTTAGAGGAGGAAGGAGGAGGAGGAAGTTGCATGGGGAATAGAGAGGGGAAGAGACAATCGAAAAAGGGGTCGGAAGATGAAAATCACATTTCGTGGAGATTATTGGTGGGGGTCCACATAGTGGACAAATCAAGAGGTGGGCACTTCCCACAAGCACAAGGAACAAATAGAATTTCAAGTGGTCTTTCCGCAAAGTACGGGTCGACCATAATCGGAGGGGAACGGGGAATAAACCCCAATTGCTGAAACAAGGAGGCAAGGCAGGACGGGGACAAAGAAAAAGTAGTGATGGAGCTCCCCACTTCCTGTGGCCTCTGGTAAATTGGCTCAATTGGAGAATGCTTCACCAGCTGCATCTCCATCTTTTCCGGACAAGCTTCTTCTTCAAGGAACATCTTCTCAAAACAGTTGCAAAAGTCATCCATATCGCCCACCAGCCCCTCCAGCGGCGGTGGTGGGTCAGCAACAGCAAATGCGGCATCTGTCTTCTCATCAGAATAGGGCAGCGACCTCTTCAGAGTGTTAGGCTACAACGGGCCTTTAACGAAATGTTGACGGTAGTCCCACGTCAGTGGCCCGGAGTCTCCTAGTATTGACAGTGCGGACTCCCGGTAGCCAAGGCCTCTTCGGCTCATCTTTCTACCCCTAGGGATGGGATTAGTCCGCCCCTATAACTGTGTGCCAAGGCTCTTGCCCGGCTGATAGCCTAACTTCAAAATCATGTGCCACCCCTTAGAATCTCGAATCTTGGACTTAATTTTCACATTAATTGGTGCAGTGGCGGGCTTGCGTGACGCATATGCCCATGGGAAGTTCAAGTCCATTATAGATAACACCGGCTTGTAGCTCGGCCATAATGTAGGCAGAATCTTATCAGTAATTGCATCAATGGTCTGGACTATGGAAACGCTCTTCACTTTGACTACCCGCCCCTGAAATGGAAATTTGAGACACTGATGGGCGATCGAGGGTACTGCCTGCATGCTATCAATCTATGGATGACCCAGAATAGCCTTAAACATTGGGTCTATGTCCAGCACATAGAATTCCACGTCCATTTACAAAGGCCCTAGCTCGGCCTGAACCGTCATGACCCCGTGACAAGCTCTCCTAGAGTTATCATATGCTGTAATAGTTGTCGGTGTCGGGCGCAACATGTCTTCAGATATGTTGCAGGCACGCAATGTGCTCAAGGGACACATGTTAATAGAAGCTCCTGTGTCCACTAGAGCTGAATCGACGGCCACATTGTTTAATAAAATTGTAATGCATAGTGGCATCTAACCTGCCTCTAGGGGTGCTAGCTCTGACTCTAAAAAAGAAATAGATGGCCCCTTTGTGATAGTGGCCAACACTGACGATAAGCTGTCTACTGCTACGTCCTCACTAACCATTACTTTCTGCAAAAAAGCACTTAGGGCATCTTGGTGTAGCGTGGACCTCTTGATCAACTCCAAGACTGAAATCTTGGCCGGCATCCGGTCCAAGTGCTGTACCAAATCATACTTCATGCCAGGCACGGGGTCTACTTCTTCTGCTTCAACTGTTGAGGAAGGAATTTGAGGGTTGGGTGCAGGTGCACCAGTGGAGGGGTAACTTCTATGAAATAAACACCTGCTCCGGAGGGCGCAGTGTCGTGCCGACACGGCCTTAGATGGACTCCCAATTGGCCCAGTGGGATGAGTGGAAGGGGTAGAAATGGGGGTGATGATGGAGGAGGCTGGTCTAACGGGCACTGGAGGAAAAGTGATGGGTGAAGGGTTAAACGGAGGGGTCACGATGGAGGGTATGGCGGGTGATGGTGGAAGGATTGGCGGGATGGTGGGGAATGTGGCAGGCGCGATAGGCGACCTGGAGGGAACAGTTGATGGCGCAGTGGTCAAGGTGGTGGGCCGGAGGATGGAAGGAATGGAAGGTGCGGGGGAGTTGGTGTATGCGTGGTGGAAGGCCAAAAGATGAGCGGGGTTCTCATCGTCAAAAGATGACCCAACATTAGGGGCTGGGCGGTGAACAACATTTACTTGAGCCGGTGCCGGCGGCTGCTATTGAGGAGCGTGCTGGGGGTCTGGCATGGGATTTTGATGAATCCCGAGTTCAGGTTGCTGTTGTTGCTGTTGAGGTTGAGGTTGGGGTTGCTGAAACTGTTGCTACTGCTGCTGTGGCGCCGCCTGTTGCGGCCTTGCCGGTCTTCTCTTCTCTTTAATGTCCTCTATCAATTTATGCATCTAGGCCCAGTCAATCCGTTGCGCTTCATGCAAATCATATACTAAGTCTCTGAACTAGAAGCATCTATCTATAGTGTGCACGGGCTGCCGATGATATATGCAATATCGAGATTGATCGGCAGTCGAGTTCTAGTTCTGACATTCCGGTGGGAGCTGTATATCACCAGTGTACATCAAGGCTGAGAAAATGTATGGAAAAGTTTTAGGAAGTGGAGGATAGTGGGCTCTTTTCGGACCCGGCCGAGTAGGCCCATAGCCAACAGGAAGAGGGACGTTGTGGTACTGGGGTGGCTGCTGAGGCTGTTGTGGTGGTGGTGGTGGTTGTTGTGGGTGTTGAGGAGTTGGAAAAGAAGGTCGGGGAGCTTGTGGAGCGGGGAACTGGGGGTTACGTGGTGGTTGCTGGAAATGGGGTGGAGCGGACTGGTTAGGGAACTGAACAGCTTGTACCTGCTCGTTGGTTTGTACTCCCTCAGTAACTGGGCCCTGGGACTTTCTGGTGGTTTTGGATTTTTGGGCCTCAAATAAGGAGTGAATGGGGGAGTCTTTAAACTGGGTCTGGATAAACCGGGCCCGACTGTACAACTGGTGCATGTTTGATATATCGTTCATTGCCAGAATGTTCCAGAACGTAGGGGTTGCATTTGAAATCAACAGTTTAACTTTTTCTTCTTCCGGGATCTGCCCGGGCACACGTGAGGCCATCTGCCTTCATCTATCAACATACGTGGAAAACTCTTCATCTGGCTTCATCTTCTCTGCTACTAAATCAGTGAAGGAATACTCCGGGCCCACCCGGTCTTGGAATCTTGTTATAAACTTCTCCTTGACAATCTTGAAGCTTTCTGCCTCCTCCCGCGGCAATGTGTAGAACCATTCTAATGCCACCCCGTCCAATGACCGGCGAAAGAGATATGCCATCAGGCGGTCATCATGTTGGAATTGTGCTGATTCATACAAAAACTCCCTTATGTGATTGAATGGGTTGCCATTCCCGTCGTACTTACGATATGTAGGGAGCTCCGATTGAGGTGGGAAGCGAATGTCCCTAAAGTTAGGAATGGGGACATCAGCGAGAGACTGCGGGCCAACCCGTTTATGGAGGAGGTCAATCTGCTGCGACATGGCAGCCCATTTGTCGAGGAGTTCCCGTTCCCTGGAAGGAGGAGACATAGCAAGAAGAACTGAACTACTGTATGGAGCTGAAGGATAAGCTGATGGAGGGAGAAGCCCATAAGATGGATAATGGGCCAAGGAAGGGCCCATATCTGCCTGAGCCAACTGGGAAGCCCCTGGTTGCAGACGGATAAAATTAGCCAGGGCCACAAGGGCCTGCGGCGCTTGGGAAATAGTGGTGTATGGATCGGAATAAGAAGTCAGGGGGATATGGGTCTTCCCCTTGTCAAGAGGCTGGTGGGCCGAAGTAGAGGCCTGGCCCGCCTCCATGCTTGGAAACCGAAGGGTCCGAGGATGGACCGGAGTGAGATCGATGGGTGCAGCAGAAGCAGCCCCTAAACCAACAACAGGAGAAGAGGTGGCGGCAACAGACACGTCATGAGATAGAACTGGAGACGAGGCGTCCGGCCCCTGTAGAGCTTGCCGAATGAGGTGAAGCTGAGTCGGATCAAGCTGGGCCATCATGTGAAGGATCTGGTTGGCCGAATTTTGTGAAGAGGAATCCAAAAGGGAGGGCTGAGCACCCTAAACAACAATAGTTGGAAGAGGAGGGGCGGTCCCCTCTCTTCCTTGCACATGGGCAACCCTAGGCGGGTCCTCCAGAAGTCCCTGAGGGAGAGAATCCTCATGGGAATGGGAGAAGTTGTAGGAAGACATGGTGGGTGACGAATCGTACAAGGGATTAAAATAAGAATAGAAATGAGAGCTGTCCCTAGGAGAAGATCCTGAGGGTGTGAAGCAACTACACATGCAATGGAGACTGACACAAGAGAACAAACCTAATGAACTTCTAAACAACCAAACTAGCAATCAAACAAATGCACACCACAAGAGAGGAGAGAAGAGGCAATCAATTGACCAACCAAGTTAAATGATGCGTGGCAAATTTTATAAATTTCCCCTTCTAGAACCTTAGTGGATTAATTAAAATGGCAATTCTCTCCATGACAAAGGTACCTAACAAGGGTGGAATGGACAACTTGGTTGACTCTAAAGGTGGCTCTCTCTCACGTATGCAATCCAGACCAGGGTGGTAAGGTACAACCTGTCCGACGTCCGTGTGGGAATCTACGGCTCGCGAGAGCTTACGGAGATCCCGGGTAAGGTCACCTAGTCAGCTCCAAGGAATATGGAGACGAGAGTATCCCCTACCTAGGTAGGAATGCAACTAATATGGAAAGTATGTATGAATCCTATGTGCACCGGAGTGCATGCAAAATCTAACCTAAAATCTAGTAATCAATGATCAATAATGATGAGAAATATGACAATACTCATGACAAACAGGGGAGATCAAAATAGCACCAAATAGATATGAAATGATACACAATAATCCTTAAAGGTATAACCTCGGGTGCACTGTAGCACAGAAACACGGTCTGATGTAGACCGCTCAGGGAGGTGAACGGCCTAGGGCAAGACCGTGTAATGATAGGGAGTAACAAAAGAAACTCAAACAGAAAGACTGAGAGGAACCGAGGTTGTGAAGGCAAATGCGTACCTGTCTGGACGGTCAGTCGGTCGACTGCGAACCCTATGGAACGGCCCTGAACAGACCACAAAAAGTCAATAAAACCCACGAGAGTGCACATAATAGTGGTGTACATGAGCCAGCAGACGTGCACGGTCTATCGAAAGACCGTGGAGGAAAATGCACGGTCCTTCAAGGACCGCTGAAGCGAACAGGCTCACGCAGAAGCAAACACCCGTGAGATGAATTTGAACGGCCTAGAAGACGATCGTGGAAGTAGAGGAATGGCCGAAGCCCGACCGCGCAGTGTATAGCAGCGAGACAGGAAAGAACAGCAGCGTACCTGAGACTGGAACAGGACGGTGTATCGTCTAGCCGCGGGGAGATGTGAACGGTCCTAGAAGAACATCGTACAACTTTGAGAACAGGGACCGGGGTGGGCGAACACTAAACTGAAATAACTCAAACAAAACCCTAACCACACACAAAACGCAGATCAGCAAGACACTAGCACGACAGGCACTAGGAGTCCCACCATGATCGCCAAAAAATGGGATGTTGACATGTTTTCCCACCTTTTTTCTCCTTTCTCTTGCCTCCCTTTTTCCAAATGTATCAAAGTGTAAAGACAAGCGAGATGATGGAAGAAAAGAAAAGGCATGGGTGGAGAAGTGTGTGTGATCGTGATCGCCACCAAGACACGCAATACCAGATTGTAGAACATACCTTGGAAAGGGGGAGAAAGCACTCGCCTGAAGATGCAGCGCTGTAGTAGTACACAGTCCTGGAAGGAACGCCTAACATATGGAACGGTCACTCGACAGACCGCTCACAGCGCTGAAAAGGATGCGAGACGAAGATGATTCTGGCAGCAGAACGGTTTACAGAGGGCCGCGCACAGGATCTGAACGGCTCGTGATGGACCGCTCTGGTCTTCAAACGGACGGAAGAAGGCCGTTCAGCAACGCCAGACTCCAAAGTCGTGGGACTTGATCCTCCACCCCTTCCAACCGGCCAGAGGGGATGGGCCTCGTGCTACGATGATGCTGACCTGCAAAACAACGTGGAAGACAAACAAATAGATCGCAAATTAGCCCTGAGAAGTGTAGTAACTATAAAGAAGAATGGAAAATAAACATAACGACATGAAATGGGCGATACCTGGGAGGTTTTTAAACCCCTAAAGGGTGTTAAAACAAATGGGAGGGTATGAAAAATGATGTGAGAAGTGCAAAAATGTGGGAAGAAGATGATGAAAAGAGCATGCAATGGAGGAAGAAACACTTAAAAGCCTAAGACTAGGACTCAAAACAACGACTACTCCCAGAAACCGGAGGCTTAAAGGACGTAGAAAGCCTCCCTCCCTGGCTACAGTTCGTTCAAAAGTTCGGCAGAGCTTCACCGTCGACGTTGGATCTCTCCCTTTTCAAGCTTGGACTAAGGGTACTATTTATAAACCCTTGAATGTCCAATCTCAAATTAGGGTTTTACAGTGAATATTAATCCGAGAAGATAATACAAAAATCGTAGATAAACTTTTTATCTTCTACCAAGTTCAAACGACATCCCATTTGGTTGAGAAATCACAGAGAAAATGGTGGAGGAAGGTGAGGGCTTAACCACGGATGGAGAGAGAAAATCCATGCAATCCACAGGTTTCGAGCATGTACACAGTCGTGTGATAGACCGCCCAATCCATTAAACGGTCCATCGCTAGGCCATCCAATGCTGTCGGTGATAAATAAAATAAAATGAGAAATTATCTATTTATCCACTGAACAGACCGGTCAACACGGCGTTGGACTTTCGAGGATAAAACGGTCTACTGGTAAAGCACTCAGTGAACATCACGGTCAAATGCTTGGCCGTTTAAACCTGTCAGTGATAAATCTAGAAAATAGGATAAATAGATAATTATCTAAAAAATTGACCGACTTAAGACTCTGGGAAATTGAATGGTAACAGACAAGCCGTTTAATGTATTAGACGGCTGAACGTGGACCGTGCAAAGGTTTGTCGATGGAAATTCACAAAATCAAATAAGTATCCAATAAATGGGTAAACGGTTCAAGGAAGACCATTCATGGACTGAACGGCCGGTCGTTAGACTGCGTAAAGCCTGGGCATTTGAACTTGATAAGATGAGATAAATGAGCCCATTTAACCCAAAACCGAGTGAAACCAAGGCCCATTAAGCCCGAACTCAAGAGCAGACCAAGCCAGGGAGGGAGGTACCCATAAAATAAGCCCAAAAGCATGCTTGAAAATAGTCTAATGAGTGATGGACAACTCGAGACATCAACAAATGATGGTAAAAGGAATGACTCAACTCATAGGCAAAAAGCGGGTGTCAATAGATGCCCCTCCTTAACGTCCTCTTTGCAGGGGAGCGAGGGGAGGTGAAGCGAAAGCGAAATGAAACATGGAGATGAAGCAGAAATGAAGCGGAGTGGACTGAAAAAGTGGGCGTTAAGGTAAAAGACATATGTTTCATTGCCGACGAGCGACATGAATTTTTCGGAACACTCTAAACCAAACACAAGGAACGATCAGACTAAAACGATGCCAGTCTAGAGAAACTAACTAAATGAAAAGAAGAAACACACGATCAACCTCATGGGGGACACAATCCCTCGGACCAATGAGGGGACCGGAATAAGTAGTAAAAAGTAACGGAACGGACTAAAACTCCAGACGGGGACCTTCAGTCAACCAAACCAAGTGAACAGATCAGAGAAAACCTTCCAACTCTGAGTGGAATTGTTCCTCTTACTCAAAACCATGAACGCACAATTATCCATCACAAAATGAAATACTTTCAGACAAACCATGGGTCATGAATGCTCAAAAGCTGCGTATGATGCATGCTCGGCTAAAATAAAAGAAATCATTAAAATGAATGCAAAGAAAGCCATAAAATAGAAAATACTCGAGAATAATATTGCTAGACTGGGGCAATCATGGTCAAGATACTATCTGCAACCACGGCATGCAAGATAGAACCATCGTCTCCTAATTTTCCCAACCTAACGGCCTATCCGGTGATTAAACACACGAACCTGGATCATCATTGTTTTTGTTAAAGGGGAACATCAGATCCGGGAACACGTGAGCAACCAACTAGTTCTCGAGATAATATAGCATAATATCATATAGTAATGCAAGAAGGGATATAGGGATAGAAGGCCATACCTGACTTACCTGTGTAGGCGAAACGACAACTTGAAGTGGTGCTGCAAAGAATTCATGAACAAAGTTTTTGCAATATCTCATCATGAAATAGTCATTCAAGCAAAAAAGAAATCAACCAATTAATCACATAATGTAGCAAAAAAAACATTCTTCATCATTAATTCAGCACATGAACGGTCTAGAACAAGACCACTCCACAAAGCAAATGGTCTAGCTGGGGCCATTCAAACATTAGTAATTTGAATATGATCATGAATATACACGGCCCATTATGAGGCCGTTCAACAAATTGGACGACCATCCTCTAGCCGTCCCATAGAAGAGCACTGTTAGAATTGAAACTGTCAAATGGGAGACCATTCAGTATCTACACGGTCTATCAATAGACTGTGTAATTACTGGTGGTTTGAAAAAAAATAAAACCCTTCTTCTTCCTCTTCTTCCCTCCACCGCAAACGACGGAGGCACTCACGAACACCACCCACATCTCCCATTCTCCCATCTCACCTTCCCATCTCCCTCTCTCTTCTCATCTCCCCTTCTATGCGCTCTAAGCACCAAGCCCTTCTCTGACGTATGGCTCGAGAAGGCACCAATGAAGGTTGGTGCACATGTACAAGACTACAGAATCAGGTCGGTGCACATGCATACAAAGGTCGACACTCATTCATACACTTGTTCATTAAGGTCGATGCTAATGGGTTTGTCTGTGCATACATTAAAGTCTATGCATGTCCAAGGTCTGTGCACATTTGCCTTCATGCGATACATAGTCTGTGCACATTTGCATGCAGCATGGCCAAGTCGGTGCAACTCTTGCATCTGTCCGAAGCCAAGTCTGTGCAGTTGGAGTCTTTGTTCATTCTCAAACTGTAAGCATTCATTCTAAAACCCATACATTGATCAAAGCATATTCATCCGTTTGTATACTCTTGACCTAAGTATCTGACTGATATCATAATTAGCTAAATATGCATTTGATAATGATAACAAGGTGTTTGACGAAATGAATTAATCCTGTTTTTTAGAAACTTGTTCAAACACTTGAAGGGCAGAACTAAAGTGAATCACGTGATCCCAAACTGAAGAACGATCATCCACATGGTTACACTACATCCTCAAGATCTGACACGTGGATCATCAATTCATCAGCACCTGACACATGTCTTTCAAGTGCACCTTCTGGATGGAGCTTTTGGGCGGGAACATGTTTTCCACGCGCCCAATCTCTCACGAGCCTATAAATAGAGGCCTGATCACTCAAATGAAGGAGAGAGAATTTGAAGATCAGTAGAAGAGAGAAAAATGCTGCAAAAAGTTGCAAGAGCTCATGTGTGCGAAGATCCCACTGAGAAAAGAGCAACGTCAAGAAGAAGAAAAAGAAGTGAGTCAGTAGAAGGAAAAGAAAGAGAGAGAGCCAGTGTGTGAGCAGAAGAGAAGAAAAGAGAGGAGAATCGAAATTGAAGCAGCCGAGCCCATATTTGAAGATTTGTTTCAAGATTGGTCTCGTGGATCAAATCCAGAGCCATCCTGCTCCTTGGAGCTACATTCTGATTATTTTCCATTTATCTTTTTGTTTGTTCTTTTCAATTTACTTTTGTGTTCTTTTGATACCTTGTTTTGGGTTCAGGGTTCCTTCTGAGCAATCAGAAGAAGGGAGACTTGGGTCTCCGGTTGTGGGTGACTGGGTGTCACTCACGGGTTCCCCTCCGGTTTGGAGGAAGGGAGGATTGGTCCTCCGGTTGTAAGCAATTGGGTGTTGCTCACTGTTTCTTCTGCAATTGTAGGAGAAGGGAGAGTTGGACTCTCCGGCTACTGTGGTAGCAGTGGGTGCTGATCCTGTGGGTAGCAAGATCAGGTCGCGGGATTTGTCTCCCTCGGGGTTCAAGCTATTAGGCAACGTTTGTTTGCAGACTGAGTCTGCTTCTTGTAGTTTGCAAGGGAATCCTCACTCAGTTTGAGTGAGGGGTAGACGTAGGCAGACTGGAGGTCTGGCCGAACCACCAAAAAATTTTCTGTGCATAGTGTGGTTGCTTGTGCTTTCATTCCTTATCATCTATGCCCCATTCGCAGGTCTGTACACGAGCTAATATCATTTGGAGTGCTGAAATTGTGTCTCAAGTGTTCGAGCGCCGTTCCATGAGAACTGCTAGTCTTCCGTAGGCATTTGATTGTGGGCATTTCCCTTCTTGTCATCTATAGCTTTCCTGTTTCAGTTAGCTTTATATCATTAAAATCTATAGTATTTCAAATTGGGCTAAATTTTTTGTAGTTAGATCCATTCACCCCCCCTCTGGATCTCTTCGTGCACCCATCTATTTCATAACACTAGGAAATAGCTTCAAGGTCGCACAAACCGCTGCAGAGGTTTCATCCCGAAACCGTGATGAATAGACCGGATCTTGTGTGGGTGGAAGTGTGAGGAGGTTTTTTGGGCTTGAGAGGTGAACTTTTGGTGATCTAAGGTTAGGGAAGAAGGTTGGCGAGAGAATGGGGGCAATGGAATGAAGAAATGGGATGAGAAGACCCCTTATAAAATGGTTAGGTTGTTGGTTCAGCCGGTCTGGTTCATCGGATTCGGTCGACCGGACTTGGGGCGGCGGTCGACTGAAATTGTTGACCTAGCCCTAATTTCCCATTTTTTTTATAACTCCTTCAACCCCCCTTTTTTTATAAATCTCCATCAACCTTCTTCTTGATTGAACCAACACCTTGGAGTAATAAGAGGGAATGACTTAAAATGAGAGGTGATGGGGCATTGAGAAAATCCTCTGACTCTCCCCCTCAGAAGGTACCTCTGATCCCGAAGTCACTGGGTCCACACTTATTTAATCAAGGAATATTCGGCCTTAGAAAAGTTTCAAGGAGGGCTGTATGTATAATTACATTCAAGCATGCAAGGGTGTATATACACATAAGTTATTGGTAATAATCACACAGAGTATGCATGGCAATCTACCATTTATGCATATGATTTTTTCTATATGTGCAACCCTTAACCTAAGTGCAAACCTAGGTATGTATGCTCTCACCCTTGCACATGCCAAGTTCTCTTCTTATTTTGCTGAATTGCTCCTGGTTTCAGGGTTTTGTGAAGATGTCAGTTAACTGATTGCATATGTCAATGAAATTCAATTCAAAGATCCCTTTTCCTACATGATCTCTTAGAAAATGATGTCGAATGTTAATATGCTCCTTGAATGTTGTACATGATTTTTTGACAAGCTGATTGCAGTGGTATTGTCACACAAGATTGGAACACAATTTATTTCAACATCCAAATCAAGCAATTGATTTTGGATCCAAAGTACTTGGGCTCCACAACTTCCGGTGGCTACATATTCAGCCTCGGTCGTTGAGAGAGCCACTGAATGTTATTTCTTGGAGGCCCATGAAACTAGGCACCCACCGAGAAACTGACAGTACCCACTAGTACTTTTACGATCTACAATACATCTAACATAATCCGCATCCATATATGCAATCAAATCAAATGAACTACCAATGGGAATCCATAATCCAAAGTCTATTGTGCCAATTAAGTATCGAAAAATCCGTTTAACAGTCAATAAATGAGATTCTTTTGGACATGACTAAAAATGAGCACATAGACATACACTGTATTGAATGTCAGGACGGCATGCTGTGAGATACAATAGTGATCCGATCATACCTCGAAACAGTGTAGAATATATTATTTTATCCTTTTCATCTTTGTCTAACTTCGTGGTTGTGGCCATCGGAGTTGACATGGGCTTTGCTTCTGCCATCCCATATTTCTTTAGCAGCTCCAAGGCATATTTGGCTTGATTTATGAAGATGTCTTCTGACGTTTATTTAACATGCAATCCAAGGAAGAATGTAAGGTCACCCATTAAGCTCATCTCAAATTCTCCTTGTATTATTTATACAAATTCATAACATAAAGCATTGTTAGTAGCTCCAAAAATTATATCATCAACATACACTTGAACTACTAATATGTCTTTACCTGATTTTCTCGTGAACAGTGTTTGGTCAACCTTACCTCTTTTGAAATCATTTTCAATTAGGAATGAGGTTAGCCTTTCATACCAAGCCCTTGGTGCTTGCTTTAATCCGTACAGGGCTTTTTGCAGCTTGTACACATGTTGTGGATGTTTTTGGTATTCAAAACATGGAGGTTGTTCTACAAAAATATCCTCTTTGATGTACCCGTTAAGAAAGGCAGATTTAACATCCATATGAAATAATCTAAAGTTAAAAGAGCAAGTATAGGACAATAGAATCCAGACTGCTTCTAATCTAGCAACCGCTGCAAAAGACTCATCAAAATCAATGCCCATCTCCTGGCTATACCCTTTGGCTACAAGCCGGGCCTTGTTCCTAACAACCAATCCCGTGTCATTTAGTTTATTTCTGAAAATCCAGCGGGTTCCAATTATGGGATGATTCTTGGGACGCGGCACGAGGGACCACACTTTGTTCCTTTTGAACTTATGTAGCTCTTCATGCATTGCCTGAATCCATGATTCATTTTGAAGAGCTTCATGAATATCCTTAGACTCTTCTTGAGAGATAAAGGCCATTAAATCCTCTTCTTCCACTTGCCTTAAAGAAGATCTAGTTCTTACCCCATCTTCAGGATTACCGATGATATTTTCAGTGGGGTGATCTTTCAAGTATGTTGAAGCTCTAGGCAAGTCAGGGTGCTGCAATGGTTGTTCTTAAAGTGTTTCAATTGAAGGATCTTCACCATTTTCATCCTTGCTGGAAGTTCCTTCTGTTGGTTCATCCTTAGCTTTAGATGGTCCTGCATCAGTTAGATTTCTAGGAGTTTCATCTGCATCCAAGATTGGAGTAGATTGATTGGTCATTTTAATTCAGATTCATCAAAAATAACATGAGGACATTCTTCAACAACCAAAGTCCTTTTATTAAATAATCTGTAAGCTCTAGAATTTAGTGCATAACCTAGGAAGATTCTTTTGTCACTCTTTTCATCAAACTTACCTAGGTTAGAGTTACCATTCTTCAGGATGAAGCATGGGCATTTAAAGGGTTTAAGATATGAAATATTTGGTTTCTTACCCTTGTAGAGCTCGTATGGAGTTTTCTTCAAAATGGGCCTTACCATTGCCCTGTTAATGATGTAACATGCTGTACTTACCGCCTCAGTCCAAAAGTATTTTGGTAGGGAGTTCTCACTTAACATGGTCAATGCCATGTCTATCAAGGTTCTATTTTTTCTCTCCAGTACTCCATTTTGTTGAGATGTCCTTGGTGATGAGAAGTTATGTGTGTATCCTTTCTCCTTGCAAAAACTGCTGAATTCATGATTTTCAAACTCACCACCATGATCACTTTGAATTACGGTGATGAGGTATCCTTTATCATTCTAGATTTTCCTGTAAAATACTTGAAACTCTATCAAGGCATCACTTTTATTGGCTAGAAATAATACCCATGTGAATCTGGAGTAATCATCAATAATCACAAATCCATAAGATTTTCCTCCTAGGCTGGATGTCCTAGTCGGACCAAAAAGATCAAGGTGCAGCAGTTCTAAAGGTCGAACGGTAGAAACAATGTTCTTATTTTTGAAGGAGATGCGTGTTTGCTTGCCTTTTATGCAAGCCTCACAGATTTTATCACTTTCAAATTTTAACTTTGGCAAACCATTCACCAAGTCATGTCTAGATAATTTGGAGATTACTCTAAAACTAGCATGACGTAGTCTTTGGTGCCATAGCCATGCATTATTATGGTTGTTTGCTACCAAGCAGACATCATCATCGGAAACATCATCAAGATCAATAGTATATACATTGTTATTCCTTTTGCCGATGAGCCAGATTTCACAAGTGCTTTTATTCATGACGAGGTAATGTGATTCATCAAAGACAATCTTAAAACTTTTGTCGTACAATTGACTTATACTCAAAAGATTATGATTCAAACCCTTTACCAAAAGTATATTTTCAATCAGGGTTTTAGAATTCTTACCTATGTTGCCAATTCCAATTATTTTACCTTTGTCCTTTCCACCAACGGCAACCGAGCCTCCGTCCTTATCTTGTAGAGTAGAGAACACCTTCTTGTCTCCTGTCATATGCCTTGAGCAACCGCTATCCAGGTACCATTTGCTCCCTCTAGCTTCAAGGCATATCTACAAAAAATAAAATTCTCATCCAATTGATTTTGGTACCCAAACTAATTTGGGTCTAGGAGAGTTATTCCAATTCTGCATATATCTTTTTCTGGTCCAAGCAGCATGATTTCTTTGTGTGTTTTGTTTGTACCAATAATTTGCAATAACATGACCAAATCTTCCAGAATGAAAGCAATTGACATTTGAAAATCATCTTTGGTATTTGTATGGTTTAGATTAAACATGTTTTGGCTCGGTGTGTGAGCATGATACACAATCATTTTCTTTTTCATGCACGTAAGATGTAGTAATCTTGTGCTCAAAGAATTTTTTGTTCTAGGGTATGTACCTCAATCCTTCTTTCTGGAAGTTAACTTTAACTCCCAACACATTGTCTAGGTTTTATTTCCCTTTAACAAACCTAAGGAGAATGAACTGCAAGTGTCACGCCCCGAGCGCGGAAGATACCCGGAGATGCGCGACGTGTCTATATCAATCATGTCAATCAGAGTGGTCGTGTATTCGACACAAAGACAGAGATGCGCAAAATAGCAAGATAACCCAATCCTTTATTTCATAATGGATAGACTATTACAAATCCAATACTCTGTTTAATAAAAAAGGAAAAGAATACATAGTTGACTCAAGAAACTATAGAAAAGACTAGATGACACTTGGAGAATCTCTATCTCTTCACTCTTGACAATTCCCATCCGATTGACTTCCATCGTCGTCGGACTTACCTGAAAGGTACAAAGGGACAAACGGGATGAGCGAACGCTCAGTAGGAAATTATATCTCAAGTACTAGCAAGTGGTTTAAGTAATTACATTTTCATGGATGCAATAAAGCTATGCATGCTCGCATGAAACGACAAGATAGAGAGAATGTAATATCAAAGAAATAAGATGAACTTATCATGAACTTTCAACAAGATACAAGTTATTCAAGATATTCAAGCAAGCACGTTTAACAAGTCATGTCAAGAACTTTGGCTATCATGTATCAAGCAAGTAAATTACCCTTTTTCGGGCCACGCATTTCATGTAAAGTCAAGTACGATTCAAGTACAAGATGTGTGTGGAATGTCCAATCAAGCAAGTCAAGTACTCGGTATAATGCCAGATACCTTATCATTTTAACTCCCATGGGCACAAGTACTTTCGGGTGCTCCTCCCAGGACCAGATCGGGCCCTATATGCGCAGGCATTTATCATGTGTTTTGACATCCACTCTTGTTTATATAGCCAATATAGAATTTCAATAATCAAGCTTGTAGATACGTATGACAACTTTGATAGAATAGAGTCCAAAATATGACAAAGGACATAGAATGGCGATGATAACGGTATAATCACGAGTTCGATAAAACTAGGTAGAATATGGTTCCCTTAACTTAGGTACCATGACAAATCAATATGGACATTCTTTATATAGAATTGAGGTCCACATGAACATTAGATCAAGCAAGATACCCTCATTCTTATCATAGAATTGGGGTTTACAAGAATGACACGATATGGCATGATATCATCATCCCATCAAGAATTTCTTATGATATACTCTTTGTATAATCATAAGGGCCGGTATACCATGTTTTCTTTAGATTGACATGGCAAAAACTGTGTAATGGGTTTTTAGGGTACAACCAGCTCAGTCGGCCTTGAGGGAATCCAAGGCTACGAGGAGTCTTACGGAGGTCTCTATGACTAACTTGCTAGTCCAAAGGAACGGAATGTCCAATGGAGAGCTTGTATGTCAATGAGAGTTGAGTGTGATCGATAAATCAACATGAAACGTGGGACTATACTCACGGAGTGGAGAATAGTGCCGATATATATATATATATGTATAATATATAAACCATCGGTTAGCAAATCAGAGGAAAAATCAGTTTACAGTAAAATAACGACTTAGGTCAAGTCGTGTCTCAAGTAATTAACGCCTAACTTAAGGGCGTTTACATATATTGCCAATTTGCAGAATTTCCATTATTTCATTAATTTATCAAAACACGCCTTTCCTGGGGGCGTTTCTTAAAAGTTGACGACTGCAGGGGCAGGCGTCTCATCACTTACATATTTGACAGGATATAATTATTCTCAGAAATTTATCAAAAACGCGCCCTTGGAAGGGGCGTTACTTTCAAAAACGCGCCCTTGGGAGGGGCGTTACTTTCCAATTCCACCTTACAGAATATGTGAATTTTAGTTTTTTAACAGATACACGCCCTAGAAAGGGGCGTTACTTTTAATGTTCACGCCTTGTACTGGGGCGTTAGAATATGGAAAACGACTTTGTCCAAGTCGTGAATTTCAAGGGATTTTTAATAAATAATATTTCGAGAGACAAGAGACATGTCATGGCAGTAAAATTTAACAGGAATTCACAGAGTCATGCAAGATATTAAAAATCAATATTTCATATGTATTGTAATTTTTAAACAGATCAATTATTAATCACATGCGATTCTTATGAAATTAACGCCTGCGTAGAGGGCGTCAAATATTAAATTGACGACCACTGGTATGGTCGTTTCTTTTAAATTAGCGCCCTAATCAAGGGCGTTTCTTTCAAAATATTTCAGAAAACGTACGAAAACTATAATAATCATATGCATGACATGCTTATATATATATATATCTTGCATTAATTTCATTTGGGCTACAGTAGCTTGAGAAAACCTACCTTATGATAATTTGATGATTTGAACAGTGAGAAGAGGAGCTCTAGTTCTTCGGTCCTGTAATTCCTACGAGAACAGAAGAAGAAATATTAGTATTTCTTCATACTTCCTGACCGAAGGTAAAAGAAAGATTATTACCTTTGTTCTTCACAACCCCAATGTTTCTTCAACCTGGAAGAAGGAAGAAGTCGAATTAATGACCGTCCACCAAATCAAAAAGGGACAGAGGGAAGGAAGAGCTATTGCTCTGTAATTACCTTCAGAGAACTCGAACGCCAAATAGCGTTCACGGGTTCGAGCAGTAGATTATTTATAGGGTTATGGAAGTCCTATTAAAAGTAGTGTTTGATTGAGGGTAACATATCCTTAATAGAGTCCTTACTCTAATAGACACTTACTAGATTAGGTTAATCTTTGCTTGGATAAGTTCTGGGTTCGATCGGGTCACGAACTGAATTAACGCCTTTGGTCAGGGCGTGTATTCTTGAATTAACGCCTTGCATAAGGGCGTTTCTTAAAAAGCGCCTTGAAAAAGGGCGTTTCGTGTTTTAAAACACGCCCAAGATAGAGGCGTTTCTTTTACTTGCCTATTTGGTCGCGTGAGTTGACGACCGCACGTGTGGGCGTCCTTTCTTTAGTAACGCCTTTGATAGAGGCGTTTCTTTTTGAATTAACGCCCTAATAAGAGGCGTTATTTTTAATTTGTTTTATTTCGTCCGATTAACCCTATTCCTTTTATATATATTACTTCTGTAATATATATGTTTTAATTCATTTCAATTATTCATTTATTAGGGTTGCTACACCCTCCCCCACTTAAAAAGAATTTGGTCCCCAAATTCAATATATATATAATTATACATGCGGAGAGTGTAGGACATATACCTCTTAGAATAACTCGGGAAATTGTTTCTTCATAGATTCCTCGGTCTCCCATGTCGCTTCGCGTTCAGGATTCTTATTCCATTGCACCTTGATCATGGGAATAACCTTATTCCTTAGAGCTCGTATTTCTCGATCTAATATCTTTAAAGGCCTTTGTTCATATGTGAGATCTTTCTGGATCACCAGATCTCCATGCTCAATAATATGTGACGGATCGTGCACATACTTCTTCAACATAGATATGTGAAATACATTGTGTACCTCGGACAACTGAGGAGGCAACGCGATGCGATAAGCAACCTCGCCAACTCTTTCGAGTACCTCAAATGGTCCGATGAATCTTGGCGTAAGCTTGCCCTTAACACCAAATCTTCGTATGCCGCGTCCAGGGGATATTTTAAGAAATACATGATCTCCAACCTGGAATTCAAGATCTCTTCTCCTGGTATCAGCATAAGCCCTTTGCCTTGTCTGAGCAACTTGTAATCTTTCTCTGATTACTTGTATCTTCTCGGTTGTATCCCTTACCATGTCTGGACCTAATAGTTGTTTTTCTCCAACTTCGTTCCAACATATGGGAGATCGGCAACTCCTTCCGTATAAGGCTTCGAAAGGTGCCATTTGGATACTAGCTTGGTAGCTATTATTATATGCAAATTCAACTAAAGGTAAGTGGTCATGCCAGCTTCCTCCAAAGTCAATAATGCATGCTCTCAGCATATCTTCAACAACTTGATTAGTTCGCTCGGTCTGACCATCCGTTTGTGGGTGGAAAGCAGTACTAAAGTTGAGCCTTGTCCCCAACGAATGTTGTAATCCCTTCCAAAAATGAGAAGTAAAACGGGGATCCCTATCAGACACGATTGAGACAGGAATTCCATGTATCCTGACTATTTCTTTAATGTATAGTGCAGCTAGCACATCAATCGACCATCGGCTTTTGATTGGCAAGAAATGTGCCGATTTAGTCAATCGATCAATGATAACCCAGATTCCATCATGTCCTCCTTTAGATTTAGACAAACCCATGATGAAGTCCATACCAATATCCTCCCATTTCCACTTAGGAATATCTAGAGGATGTAGTTTTCCCGCAGGCTTTTGATGTTCCGCCTTGACCTGTTGGCATGTGAGACAGCGTGATACATAGTCCGCTATTTCTCTTTTCATATTAGGCCACCAAAAGTTCCTCTTTACATCTTGGTACATTTTAGTTGATCCAGGATGAATAGTGTATCTTGATCGGTGAGCTTCATCTAAGATCTTCTTCTTTAATTCCGGACAATCGGGTATACAAGTTCTATCTTTGAACGATAACCTTCCATCAGAAGTTAGTTGAAAATCAGATTGTCCTTCTAATCTGCCTTTGATTTCTACTAACATAGGATCATTATCCTGAAGTGTTTGTATCTCAGATAACAAATCGACTGTATGCTTACATGAGATAATGTGACAAATTTGGATTCCGTGTCCAAGCTTATATTGAGCTCGGAGAATTGTTCAAGTAACCTCCATTCTTGTATCATACAATTGGCTATCCTTGCTCTCGGCTTTCGACTAAGGGCATCAGCCACATAATTACCCTTTCCGGGATGGTATTGTATACTGAAGTCGAAGTCCTTGAGATATTCTAGCCAACGTCTTTGTCTCATGTTCAGCTCCTTTTGTGAAAATAGATATTTGAGACTTTTGTGATCGGAGTATACAGTAAACTGTACCCCATAGAGATAGTGTCTCCATATCTTTAGGGCAAATACTACCGCGGCCAATTCCAAGTCATGGACGGGGTAATTCTCCTCATGCTTCTTCAGTTGACGAGAAGAGTATGCTATGACCTTCCCATGTTGCATTAGAACACATCCGAGGCCAATGCCAGAAGCATCAGTGTAGACCTCGAATTTCTCTCCTTCAATTGGTAGGGCTAAGACTGGAGCTGTGGTGAGATGATCCTTGAGAGTTTGGAAACTGCTTTCACATTCCTCACTCCATTCATATCGGATCTCCTTACGAGTTAATCTTGTAAGTGGTACGGCGATCTTAGAGAAATCTTTGATAAATCGCCGATAATAGCCTGCAAGACCTAAGAAACTTCTGATCTCGCTTGCATTAGTGGGTCTCTCCCAGTTTCTCACAGCTTCAACTTTTGACGGATCCACAGATAAACCGTCCTTGGATATGACATGTCCGAGAAAAGCCACTTCTTCAAGCCAGAACTCGCATTTACTGAGTTTAGCATATAATTGATTTGTCCTCAAGACTTGCAATGCAATCCTCAAATGCTCTTCATGTTCTTCCTTAGTCTTAGAATATATCAATATATCATCGATGAAGACTACTATGAATTGATCCAAGTAAGGCCTGAATATGCTATTCATTAACTGCATAAAGGCAGCAGGGGCATTTGTTAGTCCAAAAGGCATAACAACAAATTCGTAATGGCCATACCTGCTTCTGAATGCGGTCTTGTGAATGTCATCATCCTTGATCCTTAATTGATGATATCCCGACCGGAGATCAATCTTGGAGAAATATTTGGATCCTGAAATCTGATCAAACAATTCATCGATTCTCGGCAGTGGATACTTGTTCTTGATAGTAAGATGATTCAACTGTCGATAGTCAATACACAATCTCATGGATCCATCCTTCTTCTTTACAAATAAGACTGGTGCTCCCCACGGGGAAGTACTTGGTCTAATAAACCCTTTTCGGATTAGTTCCATCAACTGCTCCTTCAACTCCTTGAGTTCAGCAGGGGACATTCTATATGGTGCCTTTGAAACCGGACCAGCACCAGGGACTAAGTCGATGGTAAAGGCCACATCTCTTTGCGGGGGTAATCCCGGCAATTCCTCCGGAAATACGTCTGGGAATTCTCGTACTACTTGAACGTCTTCTATCTTGGTTTCCTTAGCTTCTTTATTAGTGACAAAAGCAAGGAAGGATACACATCCTTTCCTGACGAGCTTGCTTGCTCGAAGAGCCGAAATAAGAGGGGATTTGCTTCGACTCTTAGGACTAGTATAAGTCAGTTCTGGAAATTCTTTGAAAACAATCTTGCTATTACGGCAATCAACCGTTGCCTGGTACTTAGATAACCAATCTGCTCCTAGTATAACATCATATTCTTTTAGATCTAAGCAGATAAGATCAATAGGAAAATTCTTTCCTCGAACCAACACCTCACAGTTTTGGTAATGATGCGTGATATCCGTCTCGTTTCCGAGAGGAGTAGACAATATTATCTTCATCCATTCTGGTTCTAGAGGTAATGGGTCAGCAAACTTCTTGGAAATAATGGAATGCGATGCACCTGTATCAAATAAGACATGTGCATATTTGGAACAAATTTTTAATGTACCTTCCACCAATCCGCCTTCTTCTTCTGGTTCGGTCTCTTGGATTGCATGAAGACGCGCGTTCCTTGTCACTGGGCGTTTACCCTCACCATCTTGGTCATTCATTAATGGACAATCGGGAATCCGATGTTCACGACTCCCACAACGGAGACATGCTCCTAATTTCCTCCAGCATTCTTCTGTTTTGTGACCAGCCTTGTCACAATGCTTGCATACTACGTTTGAAGGGGTAGTGGTGATAGAGAAAGGCTTGGATTTCTTGTACTTCTGATCTTGAGAGGAAGAACCTCCATTATTGGGCCTCTTCTTAAAGTTGGGTTTAAAAGAACCCGAACTTGTGACTTGCTCCTTTTTGTCTTTCCCACGGATCCTATCAGATAGTTCCGTGGCATCTTCAAGCAACTGAGCTCGGCGCACTATTTCAGTATAAACTTGAATATCCATAGGCGCCAGTTGAGTAATGTAGTGGGGCCTAAGCCCATTAAGAAATCTACGGGCTTTCATCTTTTCCGTGCCAATTAAATGCTTAGCATATCTAGACAGTCTAGAGAACTGTGCTTCATAATCAGCCACCGATAAAGATCTTTGCTTTAATGCGGCAAATTCGGCGGCCTTCCTTTCCTGGACCCTATCAGAGAAATATTTGGCGTTGAAATATTCAACGAATTCACCCCATGTAACTTGAGTTGGGTCAATAGTAGCTTCAATCGACTCCCACCAGCATCTAGCATCCTTTTCTAACTGGAAAGTAGCTAATAAGACTTTGTCCTGATCCGTGCATTGCATGACACGGAATATACGTTCAATCTCCCGAACCCAATGCTCGGCATCGTCTGGATCGGTCGATCCCATGAACTTCGGGGGATTCATATTCTTGAATGCTTGGTGTAAGCTTCCAGCTCGTGGAGCACCACCTTGTGCTACCTGTTGTAGCACTTGGGTCATCCCTTGAAGGGTACGCTGCATGTTGCGCCATTGAGCACGTTCGGCAGCCATTATCCTACAATTACAATAGCTATGTTAGTATTATATCACTATGATCTTATAAAGGACTCATTGATCATTTAACCCTTGGTTCTACCCACTCTCACTTGGTTAAAGGTTTTGAAACCTATCCTTGGACTTGGGTTTTCTAGGAATTGAATACCTTAGGCTCTGATACCACAAAGACTGTCACGCCCCGAGCGCGGAAGATACCCGGAGATGCGCGACGTGTCTATATCAATCATGTCAATCAGAGTGGTCGTGTATTCGACACAAAGACAGAGATGCGCAAAATAGCAAGATAACCCAATCCTTTATTTCATAATGGATAGACTATTACAAATCCAATACTCTGTTTAATAAAAAGGAAAAGAATACATAGTTGACTCAAGAAACTATAGAAAAGACTAGATGACACTTGGAGAATCTCTATCTCTTCACTCTTGACAATTCCCATCCGATTGACTTCCATCGTCGTCGGACTTACCTGAAAGGTACAAAGGGACAAACGGGATGAGCGAACGCTCAGTAGGAAATTATATCTCAAGTACTAGCAAGTGGTTTAAGTAATTACATTTTCATGGATGCAATAAAGCTATGCATGCTCGCATGAAACGACAAGATAGAGAGAATGTAATATCAAAGAAATAAGATGAACTTATCATGAACTTTCAACAAGATACAAGTTATTCAAGATATTCAAGCAAGCACGTTTAACAAGTCATGTCAAGAACTTTGGCTATCATGTATCAAGCAAGTAAATTACCCTTTTTCGGGCCACGCATTTCATGTAAAGTCAAGTACGATTCAAGTACAAGATGTGTGTGGAATGTCCAATCAAGCAAGTCAAGTACTCGGTATAATGCCAGATACCTTATCATTTTAACTCCCATGGGCACAAGTACTTTCGGGTGCTCCTCCCAGGACCAGATCGGGCCCTATATGCGCAGGCATTTATCATGTGTTTTGACATCCACTCTTGTTTATATAGCCAATATAGAATTTCAATAATCAAGCTTGTAGATACGTATGACAACTTTGATAGAATAGAGTCCAAAATATGACAAAGGACATAGAATGGCGATAATAACGGTATAATCACGAGTTCGATAAAACTAGGTAGAATATGGTTCCCTTAACTTAGGTACCATGACAAATCAATATGGACATTCTTTATATAGAATTGAGGTCCACATGAACATTAGATCAAGCAAGATACCCTCATTCTTATCATAGAATTGGGGTTTACAAGAATGACACGATATGGCATGATATCATCATCCCATCAAGAATTTCTTATGATATACTCTTTGTATAATCATAAGGGCCGGTATACCATGTTTTCTTTAGATTGACATGGCAAAAACTGTGTAATGGGTTTTTAGGGTACAACCAGCTCAGTCGGCCTTGAGGGAATCCAAGGCTACGAGGAGTCTTACGGAGGTCTCTATGACTAACTTGCTAGTCCAAAGGAACGGAATGTCCAATGGAGAGCTTGTATGTCAATGAGAGTTGAGTGTGATCGATAAATCAACATGAAACGTGGGACTATACTCACGGAGTGGAGAATAGTGCCGATATATATATATATATGTATAATATATAAACCATCGGTTAGCAAATCAGAGGAAAAATCAGTTTACAGTAAAATAACGACTTAGGTCAAGTCGTGTCTCAAGTAATTAACGCCTAACTTAAGGGCGTTTACATATATTGCCAATTTGCAGAATTTCCATTATTTCATTAATTTATCAAAACACGCCTTTCCTGGGGGCGTTTCTTAAAAGTTGACGACTGCAGGGGCAGGCGTCTCATCACTTACATATTTGACAGGATATAATTATTCTCAGAAATTTATCAAAAACGCGCCCTTGGAAGGGGCGTTACTTTCAAAAACGCGCCCTTGGGAGGGGCGTTACTTTCCAATTCCACCTTACAGAATATGTGAATTTTAGTTTTTTAACAGATACACGCCCTAGAAAGGGGCGTTACTTTTAATGTTCACGCCTTGTACTGGGGCGTTAGAATATGGAAAACGACTTTGTCCAAGTCGTGAATTTCAAGGGATTTTTAATAAATAATATTTCGAGAGACAAGAGACATGTCATGGCAGTAAAATTTAACAGGAATTCACAGAGTCATGCAAGATATTAAAAATCAATATTTCATATGTATTGTAATTTTTAAACAGATCAATTATTAATCACATGCGATTCTTATGAAATTAACGCCTGCGTAGAGGGCGTCAAATACTAAATTGACGACCACTGGTATGGTCGTTTCTTTTAAATTAGCGCCCTAATCAAGGGCGTTTCTTTCAAAATATTTCAGAAAACGTACGAAAACTATAATAATCATATGCATGACATGCTTATATATATATATATCTTGCATTAATTTCATTTGGGCTACAGTAGCTTGAGAAAACCTACCTTATGATAATTTGATGATTTGAACAGTGAGAAGAGGAGCTCTAGTTCTTCGGTCCTGTAATTCCTACGAGAACAGAAGAAGAAATATTAGTATTTCTTCATACTTCCTGACCGAAGGTAAAAGAAAGATTATTACCTTTGTTCTTCACAACCCCAATGTTTCTTCAACCTGGAAGAAGGAAGAAGTCGAATTAATGACCGTCCACCAAATCAAAAAGGGACAGAGGGAAGGAAGAGCTATTGCTCTGTAATTACCTTCAGAGAACTCGAACGCCAAATAGCGTTCACGGGTTCGAGCAGTAGATTATTTATAGGGTTATGGAAGTCCTATTAAAAGTAGTGTTTGATTGAGGGTAACATATCCTTAATAGAGTCCTTACTCTAATAGACACTTACTAGATTAGGTTAATCTTTGCTTGGATAAGTTCTGGGTTCGATCGGGTCACGAACTGAATTAACGCCTTTGGTCAGGGCGTGTATTCTTGAATTAACGCCTTGCATAAGGGCGTTTCTTAAAAAGCGCCTTGAAAAAGGGCGTTTCGTGTTTTAAAACACGCCCAAGATAGAGGCGTTTCTTTTACTTGCCTATTTGGTCGCGTGAGTTGACGACCGCACGTGTGGGCGTCCTTTCTTTAGTAACGCCTTTGATAGAGGCGTTTCTTTTTGAATTAACGCCCTAATAAGAGGCGTTATTTTTAATTTGTTTTATTTCGTCCAATTAACCCTATTCCTTTTATATATATTACTTCTGTAATATATATGTTTTAATTCATTTCAATTATTCATTTATTAGGGTTGCTACACCCTCCCCCACTTAAAAAGAATTTGGTCCCCAAATTCAATATATATATAATTATACATGCGGAGAGTGTAGGACATATACCTCTTAGAATAACTCGGGAAATTGTTTCTTCATAGATTCCTCGGTCTCCCATGTCGCTTCGCGTTCAGGATTCTTATTCCATTGCACCTTGATCATGGGAATAACCTTATTCCTTAGAGCTCGTATTTCTCGATCTAATATCTTTAAAGGCCTTTGTTCATATGTGAGATCTTTCTGGATCACCAGATCTCCATGCTCAATAATATGTGACGGATCGTGCACATACTTCTTCAACATAGATATGTGAAATACATTGTGTACCTCGGACAACTGAGGAGGCAACGCGATGCGATAAGCAACCTCGCCAACTCTTTCGAGTACCTCAAATGGTCCGATGAATCTTGGCGTAAGCTTGCCCTTAACACCAAATCTTCGTATGCCACGTCCAGGGGATATTTTAAGAAATACATGATCTCCAACCTGGAATTCAAGATCTCTTCTCCTGGTATCAGCATAAGCCTTTGCCTTGTCTGAGCAACTTGTAATCTTTCTCTGATTACTTGTATCTTCTCGGTTGTATCCCTTACCATGTCTGGACCTAATAGTTGTTTTTCTCCAACTTCGTTCCAACATATGGGAGATCGGCAACTCCTTCCGTATAAGGCTTCGAAAGGTGCCATTTGGATACTAGCTTGGTAGCTATTATTATATGCAAATTCAACTAAAGGTAAGTGGTCATGCCAGCTTCCTCCAAAGTCAATAATGCATGCTCTCAGCATATCTTCAACAACTTGATTAGTTCGCTCGGTCTGACCATCCGTTTGTGGGTGGAAAGCAGTACTAAAGTTGAGCCTTGTCCCCAACGAATGTTGTAATCCCTTCCAAAAATGAGAAGTAAAACGGGGATCCCTATCAGACACGATTGAGACAGGAATTCCATGTATCCTGACTATTTCTTTAATGTATAGTGCAGCTAGCACATCAATCGACCATCGGCTTTTGATTGGCAAGAAATGTGCCGATTTAGTCAATCGATCAATGATAACCCAGATTCCATCATGTCCTCCTTTAGATTTAGACAAACCCATGATGAAGTCCATACCAATATCCTCCCATTTCCACTTAGGAATATCTAGAGGATGTAGTTTTCCCGCAGGCTTTTGATGTTCCGCCTTGACCTGTTGGCATGTGAGACAGCGTGATACATAGTCCGCTATTTCTCTTTTCATATTGGGCCACCAAAAGTTCCTCTTTACATCTTGGTACATTTTAGTTGATCCAGGATGAATAGTGTATCTTGATCGGTGAGCTTCATCTAAGATCTTCTTCTTTAATTCCGGACAATCGGGTATACAAGTTCTATCTTTGAACGATAACCTTCCATCAGAAGTTAGTTGAAAATCAGATTGTCCTTCTAATCTGCCTTTGATTTCTACTAACATAGGATCATTATCCTGAAGTGTTTGTATCTCAGATAACAAATCTGACTGTATGCTTACATGAGATAGTGTGACAAATTTGGATTCCGTGTCCAAGCTTATATTGAGCTCGGAGAATTGTTCAAGTAACCTCCATTCTTGTATCATACAATTGGCTATCCTTGCTCTCGGCTTTCGACTAAGGGCATCAGCCACATAATTACCCTTTCCGGGATGGTATTGTATACTGAAGTCGAAGTCCTTGAGATATTCTAGCCAACGTCTTTGTCTCATGTTCAGCTCCTTTTGTGAAAATAGATATTTGAGACTTTTGTGATCGGAGTATACAGTAAACTGTACCCCATAGAGATAGTGTCTCCATATCTTTAGGGCAAATACTACCGCGGCCAATTCCAAGTCATGGACGGGGTAATTCTCCTCATGCTTCTTCAGTTGACGAGAAGAGTATGCTATGACCTTCCCATGTTGCATTAGAACACATCCGAGGCCAATGCCAGAAGCATCAGTGTAGACCTCGAATTTCTCTCCTTCAATTGGTAGGGCTAAGACTGGAGCTGTGGTGAGATGATCCTTGAGAGTTTGGAAACTGCTTTCACATTCCTCACTCCATTCATATCGGATCTCCTTACGAGTTAATCTTGTAAGTGGTACGGCGATCTTAGAGAAATCTTTGATAAATCGCCGATAATAGCCTGCAAGACCTAAGAAACTTCTGATCTCGCTTGCATTAGTGGGTCTCTCCCAGTTTCTCACAGCTTCAACTTTTGACGGATCCACAGATAAACCGTCCTTGGATATGACATGTCCGAGAAAAGCCACTTCTTCAAGCCAGAACTCGCATTTACTGAGTTTAGCATATAATTGATTTGTCCTCAAGACTTG
Source organism: Amorphophallus konjac (assembly GCA_022559845.1). NCBI lineage: Eukaryota > Viridiplantae > Streptophyta > Magnoliopsida > Alismatales > Araceae > Amorphophallus > Amorphophallus konjac. Next base: position 229,854,935 of record CM040120.1, read on the forward strand.
CAATGCAATCCTCAAATGCTCTTCATGTTCTTCCTTAGTCTTAGAATATATCAATATATCATCGATGAAGACTACTATGAATTGATCCAAGTAAGGCCTGAATATGCTATTCATTAACTGCATAAAGGCAGCAGGGGCATTTGTTAGTCCAAAAGGCATAACAACAAATTCGTAATGGCCATACCTGCTTCTGAATGCGGTCTTGTGAATGTCATCATCCTTGATCCTTAATTGATGATATCCCGACCGGAGATCAATCTTGGAGAAATATTTGGATCCTGAAATCTGATCAAACAATTCATCGATTCTCGGCAGTGGATACTTGTTCTTGATAGTAAGATGATTCAACTGTCGATAGTCAATACACAATCTCATGGATCCATCCTTCTTCTTTACAAATAAGACTGGTGCTCCCCACGGGGAAGTACTTGGTCTAATAAACCCTTTTCGGATTAGTTCCATCAACTGCTCCTTCAACTCCTTGAGTTCAGCAGGGGACATTCTATATGGTGCCTTTGAAACCGGACCAGCACCAGGGACTAAGTCGATGGTAAAGGCCACATCTCTTTGCGGGGGTAATCCCGGCAATTCCTCCGGAAATACGTCTGGGAATTCTCGTACTACTTGAACGTCTTCTATCTTGGTTTCCTTAGCTTCTTTATTAGTGACAAAAGCAAGGAAGGATACACATCCTTTCCTGACGAGCTTGCTTGCTCGAAGAGCCGAAATAAGAGGGGATTTGCTTCGACTCTTAGGACTAGTATAAGTCAGTTCTGGAAATTCTTTGAAAACAATCTTGCTATTACGGCAATCAACCGTTGCCTGGTACTTAGATAACCAATCTGCTCCTAGTATAACATCATATTCTTTTAGATCTAAGCAGATAAGATCAATAGGAAAATTCTTTCCTCGAACCAACACCTCACAGTTTTGGTAATGATGCGTGATATCCGTCTCGTTTCCGAGAGGAGTAGACAATATTATCTTCATCCATTCTGGTTCTAGAGGTAATGGGTCAGCAAACTTCTTGGAAATAATGGAATGCGATGCACCTGTATCAAATAAGACATGTGCATATTTGGAACAAATTTTTAATGTACCTTCCACCAATCCGCCTTCTTCTTCTGGTTCGGTCTCTTGGATTGCATGAAGACGCGCGTTCCTTGTCACTGGGCGTTTACCCTCACCATCTTGGTCATTCATTAATGGACAATCGGGAATCCGATGTTCACGACTCCCACAACGGAGACATGCTCCTAATTTCCTCCAGCATTCTTCTGTTTTGTGACCAGCCTTGTCACAATGCTTGCATACTACGTTTGAAGGGGTAGTGGTGATAGAGAAAGGCTTGGATTTCTTGTACTTCTGATCTTGAGAGGAAGAACCTCCATTATTGGGCCTCTTCTTAAAGTTGGGTTTAAAAGAACCCGAACTTGTGACTTGCTCCTTTTTGTCTTTCCCACGGATCCTATCAGATAGTTCCGTGGCATCTTCAAGCAACTGAGCTCGGCGCACTATTTCAGTATAAACTTGAATATCCATAGGCGCCAGTTGAGTAATGTAGTGGGGCCTAAGCCCATTAAGAAATCTACGGGCTTTCATCTTTTCCGTGCCAATTAAATGCTTAGCATATCTAGACAGTCTAGAGAACTGTGCTTCATAATCAGCCACCGATAAAGATCTTTGCTTTAATGCGGCAAATTCGGCGGCCTTCCTTTCCTGGACCCTATCAGAGAAATATTTGGCGTTGAAATATTCAACGAATTCACCCCATGTAACTTGAGTTGGGTCAATAGTAGCTTCAATCGACTCCCACCAGCATCTAGCATCCTTTTCTAACTGGAAAGTAGCTAATAAGACTTTGTCCTGATCCGTGCATTGCATGACACGGAATATACGTTCAATCTCCCGAACCCAATGCTCGGCATCGTCTGGATCGGTCGATCCCATGAACTTCGGGGGATTCATATTCTTGAATGCTTGGTGTAAGCTTCCAGCTCGTGGAGCACCACCTTGTGCTACCTGTTGTAGCACTTGGGTCATCCCTTGAAGGGTACGCTGCATGTTGCGCCATTGAGCACGTTCGGCAGCCATTATCCTACAATTACAATAGCTATGTTAGTATTATATCACTATGATCTTATAAAGGACTCATTGATCATTTAACCCTTGGTTCTACCCACTCTCACTTGGTTAAAGGTTTTGAAACCTATCCTTGGACTTGGGTTTCTAGGAATTGAATACCTTAGGCTCTGATACCACAAAGACTGTCACGCCCCGAGCGCGGAAGATACCCGGAGATGCGCGACGTGTCTATATCAATCATGTCAATCAGAGTGGTCGTGTATTCGACACAAAGACAGAGATGCGCAAAATAGCAAGATAACCCAATCCTTTATTTCATAATGGATAGACTATTACAAATCCAATACTCTGTTTAATAAAAAGGAAAAGAATACATAGTTGACTCAAGAAACTATAGAAAAGACTAGATGACACTTGGAGAATCTCTATCTCTTCACTCTTGACAATTCCCATCCGATTGACTTCCATCGTCGTCGGACTTACCTGAAAGGTACAAAGGGACAAACGGGATGAGCGAACGCTCAGTAGGAAATTATATCTCAAGTACTAGCAAGTGGTTTAAGTAATTACATTTTCATGGATGCAATAAAGCTATGCATGCTCGCATGAAACGACAAGATAGAGAGAATGTAATATCAAAGAAATAAGATGAACTTATCATGAACTTTCAACAAGATACAAGTTATTCAAGATATTCAAGCAAGCACGTTTAACAAGTCATGTCAAGAACTTTGGCTATCATGTATCAAGCAAGTAAATTACCCTTTTTCGGGCCACGCATTTCATGTAAAGTCAAGTACGATTCAAGTACAAGATGTGTGTGGAATGTCCAATCAAGCAAGTCAAGTACTCGGTATAATGCCAGATACCTTATCATTTTAACTCCCATGGGCACAAGTACTTTCGGGTGCTCCTCCCAGGACCAGATCGGGCCCTATATGCGCAGGCATTTATCATGTGTTTTGACATCCACTCTTGTTTATATAGCCAATATAGAATTTCAATAATCAAGCTTGTAGATACGTATGACAACTTTGATAGAATAGAGTCCAAAATATGACAAAGGACATAGAATGGCGATAATAACGGTATAATCACGAGTTCGATAAAACTAGGTAGAATATGGTTCCCTTAACTTAGGTACCATGACAAATCAATATGGACATTCTTTATATAGAATTGAGGTCCACATGAACATTAGATCAAGCAAGATACCCTCATTCTTATCATAGAATTGGGGTTTACAAGAATGACACGATATGGCATGATATCATCATCCCATCAAGAATTTCTTATGATATACTCTTTGTATAATCATAAGGGCCGGTATACCATGTTTTCTTTAGATTGACATGGCAAAAACTGTGTAATGGGTTTTTAGGGTACAACCAGCTCAGTCGGCCTTGAGGGAATCCAAGGCTACGAGGAGTCTTACGGAGGTCTCTATGACTAACTTGCTAGTCCAAAGGAACGGAATGTCCAATGGAGAGCTTGTATGTCAATGAGAGTTGAGTGTGATCGATAAATCAACATGAAACGTGGGACTATACTCACGGAGTGGAGAATAGTGCCGATATATATATATATGTATAATATATAAACCATCGGTTAGCAAATCAGAGGAAAAATCAGTTTACAGTAAAATAACGACTTAGGTCAAGTCGTGTCTCAAGTAATTAACGCCTAACTTAAGGGCGTTTACATATATTGCCAATTTGCAGAATTTCCATTATTTCATTAATTTATCAAAACACGCCTTTCCTGGGGGCGTTTCTTAAAAGTTGACGACTGCAGGGGCAGGCGTCTCATCATTTACATATTTGACAGGATATAATTATTCTCAGAAATTTATCAAAAACGCGCCCTTGGAAGGGGCGTTACTTTCAAAAACGCGCCCTTGGGAGGGGCGTTACTTTCCAATTCCACCTTACAGAATATGTGAATTTTAGTTTTTTAACAGATACACGCCCTAGAAAGGGGCGTTACTTTTAATGTTCACGCCTTGTACTGGGGCGTTAGAATATGGAAAACGACTTTGTCCAAGTCGTGAATTTCAAGGGATTTTTAATAAATAATATTTCGAGAGACAAGAGACATGTCATGGCAGTAAAATTTAACAGGAATTCACAGAGTCATGCAAGATATTAAAAATCAATATTTCATATGTATTGTAATTTTTAAACAGATCAATTATTAATCACATGCGATTCTTATGAAATTAACGCCTGCGTAGAGGGCGTCAAATACTAAATTGACGACCACTGGTATGGTCGTTTCTTTTAAATTAGCGCCCTAATCAAGGGCGTTTCTTTCAAAATATTTCAGAAAACGTACGAAAACTATAATAATCATATGCATGACATGCTTATATATATATATCTTGCATTAATTTCATTTGGGCTACAGTAGCTTGAGAAAACCTACCTTATGATAATTTGATGATTTGAACAGTGAGAAGAGGAGCTCTAGTTCTTCGGTCCTGTAATTCCTACGAGAACAGAAGAAGAAATATTAGTATTTCTTCATACTTCCTGACCGAAGGTAAAAGAAAGATTATTACCTTTGTTCTTCACAACCCCAATGTTTCTTCAACCTGGAAGAAGGAAGAAGTCGAATTAATGACCGTCCACCAAATCAAAAAGGGACAGAGGGAAGGAAGAGCTATTGCTCTGTAATTACCTTCAGAGAACTCGAACGCCAAATAGCGTTCACGGGTTCGAGCAGTAGATTATTTATAGGGTTATGGAAGTCCTATTAAAAGTAGTGTTTGATTGAGGGTAACATATCCTTAATAGAGTCCTTACTCTAATAGACACTTACTAGATTAGGTTAATCTTTGCTTGGATAAGTTCTGGGTTCGATCGGGTCACGAACTGAATTAACGCCTTTGGTCAGGGCGTGTATTCTTGAATTAACGCCTTGCATAAGGGCGTTTCTTAAAAAGCGCCTTGAAAAAGGGCGTTTCGTGTTTTAAAACACGCCCAAGATAGAGGCGTTTCTTTTACTTGCCTATTTGGTCGCGTGAGTTGACGACCGCACGTGTGGGCGTCCTTTCTTTAGTAACGCCTTTGATAGAGGCGTTTCTTTTTGAATTAACGCCCTAATAAGAGGCGTTATTTTTAATTTGTTTTATTTCGTCCAATTAACCCTATTCCTTTTATATATATTACTTCTGTAATATATATGTTTTAATTCATTTCAATTATTCATTTATTAGGGTTGCTACACCCTCCCCCACTTAAAAAGAATTTGGTCCCCAAATTCAATATATATATAATTATACATGCGGAGAGTGTAGGACATATACCTCTTAGAATAACTCGGAAATTGTTTCTTCATAGATTCCTCGGTCTCCCATGTCGCTTCGCGTTCAGGATTCTTATTCCATTGCACCTTGATCATGGGAATAACCTTATTCCTTAGAGCTCGTATTTCTCGATCTAATATCTTTAAAGGCCTTTGTTCATATGTGAGATCTTTCTGGATCACCAGATCTCCATGCTCAATAATATGTGACGGATCGTGCACATACTTCTTCAACATAGATATGTGAAATACATTGTGTACCTCGGACAACTGAGGAGGCAACGCGATGCGATAAGCAACCTCGCCAACTCTTTCGAGTACCTCAAATGGTCCGATGAATCTTGGCGTAAGCTTGCCCTTAACACCAAATCTTCGTATGCCACGTCCAGGGGATATTTTAAGAAATACATGATCTCCAACCTGGAATTCAAGATCTCTTCTCCTGGTATCAGCATAAGCCTTTGCCTTGTCTGAGCAACTTGTAATCTTTCTCTGATTACTTGTATCTTCTCGGTTGTATCCCTTACCATGTCTGGACCTAATAGTTGTTTTTCTCCAACTTCGTTCCAACATATGGGAGATCGGCAACTCCTTCCGTATAAGGCTTCGAAAGGTGCCATTTGGATACTAGCTTGGTAGCTATTATTATATGCAAATTCAACTAAAGGTAAGTGGTCATGCCAGCTTCCTCCAAAGTCAATAATGCATGCTCTCAGCATATCTTCAACAACTTGATTAGTTCGCTCGGTCTGACCATCCGTTTGTGGGTGGAAAGCAGTACTAAAGTTGAGCCTTGTCCCCAACGAATGTTGTAATCCCTTCCAAAAATGAGAAGTAAAACGGGGATCCCTATCAGACACGATTGAGACAGGAATTCCATGTATCCTGACTATTTCTTTAATGTATAGTGCAGCTAGCACATCAATCGACCATCGGCTTTTGATTGGCAAGAAATGTGCCGATTTAGTCAATCGATCAATGATAACCCAGATTCCATCATGTCCTCCTTTAGATTTAGACAAACCCATGATGAAGTCCATACCAATATCCTCCCATTTCCACTTAGGAATATCTAGAGGATGTAGTTTTCCCGCAGGCTTTTGATGTTCCGCCTTGACCTGTTGGCATGTGAGACAGCGTGATACATAGTCCGCTATTTCTCTTTTCATATTAGGCCACCAAAAGTTCCTCTTTACATCTTGGTACATTTTAGTTGATCCAGGATGAATAGTGTATCTTGATCGGTGAGCTTCATCTAAGATCTTCTTCTTTAATTCCGGACAATCGGGTATACAAGTTCTATCTTTGAACGATAATCTTCCATCAGAAGTTAGTTGAAAATCAGATTGTCCTTCTAATCTGCCTTTGATTTCTACTAACATAGGATCATTATCCTGAAGTGTTTGTATCTCAGATAACAAATCTGACTGTATGCTTACATGAGATAGTGTGACAAATTTGGATTCCGTGTCCAAGCTTATATTGAGCTCGGAGAATTGTTCAAGTAACCTCCATTCTTGTATCATACAATTGGCTATCCTTGCTCTCGGCTTTCGACTAAGGGCATCAGCCACATAATTACCCTTTCCGGGATGGTATTGTATACTGAAGTCGAAGTCCTTGAGATATTCTAGCCAACGTCTTTGTCTCATGTTCAGCTCCTTTTGTGAAAATAGATATTTGAGACTTTTGTGATCGGAGTATACAGTAAACTGTACCCCATAGAGATAGTGTCTCCATATCTTTAGGGCAAATACTACCGCGGCCAATTCCAAGTCATGGACGGGGTAATTCTCCTCATGCTTCTTCAGTTGACGAGAAGAGTATGCTATGACCTTCCCATGTTGCATTAGAACACATCCGAGGCCAATGCCAGAAGCATCAGTGTAGACCTCGAATTTCTCTCCTTCAATTGGTAGGGCTAAGACTGGAGCTGTGGTGAGATGATCCTTGAGAGTTTGGAAACTGCTTTCACATTCCTCACTCCATTCATATCGGATCTCCTTACGAGTTAATCTTGTAAGTGGTACGGCGATCTTAGAGAAATCTTTGATAAATCGCCGATAATAGCCTGCAAGACCTAAGAAACTTCTGATCTCGCTTGCATTAGTGGGTCTCTCCCAGTTTCTCACAGCTTCAACTTTTGACGGATCCACAGATAAACCGTCCTTGGATATGACATGTCCGAGAAAAGCCACTTCTTCAAGCCAGAACTCGCATTTGCTGAGTTTAGCATATAATTGATTTGTCCTCAAGACTTGCAATGCAATCCTCAAATGCTCTTCATGTTCTTCCTTAGTCTTAGAATATATCAATATATCATCGATGAAGACTACTATGAATTGATCCAAGTAAGGCCTGAATATGCTATTCATTAACTGCATAAAGGCAGCAGGGGCATTTGTTAGTCCAAAAGGCATAACAACAAATTCGTAATGGCCATACCTGCTTCTGAATGCGGTCTTGTGAATGTCATCATCCTTGATCCTTAATTGATGATATCCCGACCGGAGATCAATCTTGGAGAAATATTTGGATCCTGAAATCTGATCAAACAATTCATCGATTCTCGGCAGTGGATACTTGTTCTTGATAGTAAGATGATTCAACTGTCGATAGTCAATACACAATCTCATGGATCCATCCTTCTTCTTTACAAATAAGACTGGTGCTCCCCACGGGGAAGTACTTGGTCTAATAAACCCTTTTCGGATTAGTTCCATCAACTGCTCCTTCAACTCCTTGAGTTCAGCAGGGGACATTCTATATGGTGCCTTTGAAACCGGACCAGCACCAGGGACTAAGTCGATGGTAAAGGCCACATCTCTTTGCGGGGGTAATCCCGGCAATTCCTCCGGAAATACGTCTGGGAATTCTCGTACTACTTGAACGTCTTCTATCTTGGTTTCCTTAGCTTCTTTATTAGTGACAAAAGCAAGGAAGGATACACATCCTTTCCTGACGAGCTTGCTTGCTCGAAGAGCCGAAATAAGAGGGGATTTGCTTCGACTCTTAGGACTAGTATAAGTCAGTTCTGGAAATTCTTTGAAAACAATCTTGCTATTACGGCAATCAACCGTTGCCTGGTACTTAGATAACCAATCTGCTCCTAGTATAACATCATATTCTTTTAGATCTAAGCAGATAAGATCAATAGGAAAATTCTTTCCTCGAACCAACACCTCACAGTTTTGGTAATGATGCGTGATATCCGTCTCGTTTCCGAGAGGAGTAGACAATATTATCTTCATCCATTCTGGTTCTAGAGGTAATGGGTCAGCAAACTTCTTGGAAATAATGGAATGCGATGCACCTGTATCAAATAAGACATGTGCATATTTGGAACAAATTTTTAATGTACCTTCCACCAATCCGCCTTCTTCTTCTGGTTCGGTCTCTTGGATTGCATGAAGACGCGCGTTCCTTGTCACTGGGCGTTTACCCTCACCATCTTGGTCATTCATTAATGGACAATCGGGAATCCGATGTTCACGACTCCCACAACGGAGACATGCTCCTAATTTCCTCCAGCATTCTTCTGTTTTGTGACCAGCCTTGTCACAATGCTTGCATACTACGTTTGAAGGGGTAGTGGTGATAGAGAAAGGCTTGGATTTCTTGTACTTCTGATCTTGAGAGGAAGAACCTCCATTATTGGGCCTCTTCTTAAAGTTGGGTTTAAAAGAACCCGAACTTGTGACTTGCTCCTTTTTGTCTTTCCCACGGATCCTATCAGATAGTTCCGTGGCATCTTCAAGCAACTGAGCTCGGCGCACTATTTCAGTATAAACTTGAATATCCATAGGCGCCAGTTGAGTAATGTAGTGGGGCCTAAGCCCATTAAGAAATCTACGGGCTTTCATCTTTTCCGTGCCAATTAAATGCTTAGCATATCTAGACAGTCTAGAGAACTGTGCTTCATAATCAGCCACCGATAAAGATCTTTGCTTTAATGCGGCAAATTCGGCGGCCTTCCTTTCCTGGACCCTATCAGAGAAATATTTGGCGTTGAAATATTCAACGAATTCACCCCATGTAACTTGAGTTGGGTCAATAGTAGCTTCAATCGACTCCCACCAGCATCTAGCATCCTTTTCTAACTGGAAAGTAGCTAATAAGACTTTGTCCTGATCCGTGCATTGCATGACACGGAATATACGTTCAATCTCCCGAACCCAATGCTCGGCATCGTCTGGATCGGTCGATCCCATGAACTTCGGGGGATTCATATTCTTGAATGCTTGGTGTAAGCTTCCAGCTCGTGGAGCACCACCTTGTGCTACCTGTTGTAGCACTTGGGTCATCCCTTGAAGGGTACGCTGCATGTTGCGCCATTGAGCACGTTCGGCAGCCATTATCCTACAATTACAATAGCTATGTTAGTATTATATCACTATGATCTTATAAAGGACTCATTGATCATTTAACCCTTGGTTCTACCCACTCTCACTTGGTTAAAGGTTTTGAAACCTATCCTTGGACTTGGGTTTTCTAGGAATTGAATACCTTAGGCTCTGATACCACAAAGACTGTCACGCCCCGAGCGCGGAAGATACCCGGAGATGCGCGACGTGTCTATATCAATCATGTCAATCAGAGTGGTCGTGTATTCGACACAAAGACAGAGATGCGCAAAATAGCAAGATAACCCAATCCTTTATTTCATAATGGATAGACTATTACAAATCCAATACTCTGTTTAATAAAAAGGAAAAGAATACATAGTTGACTCAAGAAACTATAGAAAAGACTAGATGACACTTGGAGAATCTCTATCTCTTCACTCTTGACAATTCCCATCCGATTGACTTCCATCGTCGTCGGACTTACCTGAAAGGTACAAAGGGACAAACGGGATGAGCGAACGCTCAGTAGGAAATTATATCTCAAGTACTAGCAAGTGGTTTAAGTAATTACATTTTCATGGATGCAATAAAGCTATGCATGCTCGCATGAAACGACAAGATAGAGAGAATGTAATATCAAAGAAATAAGATGAACTTATCATGAACTTTCAACAAGATACAAGTTATTCAAGATATTCAAGCAAGCACGTTTAACAAGTCATGTCAAGAACTTTGGCTATCATGTATCAAGCAAGTAAATTACCCTTTTTCGGGCCACGCATTTCATGTAAAGTCAAGTACGATTCAAGTACAAGATGTGTGTGGAATGTCCAATCAAGCAAGTCAAGTACTCGGTATAATGCCAGATACCTTATCATTTTAACTCCCATGGGCACAAGTACTTTCGGGTGCTCCTCCCAGGACCAGATCGGGCCCTATATGCGCAGGCATTTATCATGTGTTTTGACATCCACTCTTGTTTATATAGCCAATATAGAATTTCAATAATCAAGCTTGTAGATACGTATGACAACTTTGATAGAATAGAGTCCAAAATATGACAAAGGACATAGAATGGCGATAATAACGGTATAATCACGAGTTCGATAAAACTAGGTAGAATATGGTTCCCTTAACTTAGGTACCATGACAAATCAATATGGACATTCTTTATATAGAATTGAGGTCCACATGAACATTAGATCAAGCAAGATACCCTCATTCTTATCATAGAATTGGGGTTTACAAGAATGACACGATATGGCATGATATCATCATCCCATCAAGAATTTCTTATGATATACTCTTTGTATAATCATAAGGGCCGGTATACCATGTTTTCTTTAGATTGACATGGCAAAAACTGTGTAATGGGTTTTTAGGGTACAACCAGCTCAGTCGGCCTTGAGGGAATCCAAGGCTACGAGGAGTCTTACGGAGGTCTCTATGACTAACTTGCTAGTCCAAAGGAACGGAATGTCCAATGGAGAGCTTGTATGTCAATGAGAGTTGAGTGTGATCGATAAATCAACATGAAACGTGGGACTATACTCACGGAGTGGAGAATAGTGCCGATATATATATATATATGTATAATATATAAACCATCGGTTAGCAAATCAGAGGAAAAATCAGTTTACAGTAAAATAACGACTTAGGTCAAGTCGTGTCTCAAGTAATTAACGCCTAACTTAAGGGCGTTTACATATATTGCCAATTTGCAGAATTTCCATTATTTCATTAATTTATCAAAACACGCCTTTCCTGGGGGCGTTTCTTAAAAGTTGACGACTGCAGGGGCAGGCGTCTCATCACTTACATATTTGACAGGATATAATTATTCTCAGAAATTTATCAAAAACGCGCCCTTGGAAGGGGCGTTACTTTCAAAAACGCGCCCTTGGGAGGGGCGTTACTTTCCAATTCCACCTTACAGAATATGTGAATTTTAGTTTTTTAACAGATACACGCCCTAGAAAGGGGCGTTACTTTTAATGTTCACGCCTTGTACTGGGGCGTTAGAATATGGAAAACGACTTTGTCCAAGTCGTGAATTTCAAGGGATTTTTAATAAATAATATTTCGAGAGACAAGAGACATGTCATGGCAGTAAAATTTAACAGGAATTCACAGAGTCATGCAAGATATTAAAAATCAATATTTCATATGTATTGTAATTTTTAAACAGATCAATTATTAATCACATGCGATTCTTATGAAATTAACGCCTGCGTAGAGGGCGTCAAATATTAAATTGACGACCACTGGTATGGTCGTTTCTTTTAAATTAGCGCCCTAATCAAGGGCGTTTCTTTCAAAATATTTCAGAAAACGTACGAAAACTATAATAATCATATGCATGACATGCTTATATATATATATATCTTGCATTAATTTCATTTGGGCTACAGTAGCTTGAGAAAACCTACCTTATGATAATTTGATGATTTGAACAGTGAGAAGAGGAGCTCTAGTTCTTCGGTCCTGTAATTCCTACGAGAACAGAAGAAGAAATATTAGTATTTCTTCATACTTCCTGACCGAAGGTAAAAGAAAGATTATTACCTTTGTTCTTCACAACCCCAATGTTTCTTCAACCTGGAAGAAGGAAGAAGTCGAATTAATGACCGTCCACCAAATCAAAAAGGGACAGAGGGAAGGAAGAGCTATTGCTCTGTAATTACCTTCAGAGAACTCGAACGCCAAATAGCGTTCACGGGTTCGAGCAGTAGATTATTTATAGGGTTATGGAAGTCCTATTAAAAGTAGTGTTTGATTGAGGGTAACATATCCTTAATAGAGTCCTTACTCTAATAGACACTTACTAGATTAGGTTAATCTTTGCTTGGATAAGTTCTGGGTTCGATCGGGTCACGAACTGAATTAACGCCTTTGGTCAGGGCGTGTATTCTTGAATTAACGCCTTGCATAAGGGCGTTTCTTAAAAAGCGCCTTGAAAAAGGGCGTTTCGTGTTTTAAAACACGCCCAAGATAGAGGCGTTTCTTTTACTTGCCTATTTGGTCGCGTGAGTTGACGACCGCACGTGTGGGCGTCCTTTCTTTAGTAACGCCTTTGATAGAGGCGTTTCTTTTTGAATTAACGCCCTAATAAGAGGCGTTATTTTTAATTTGTTTTATTTCGTCCGATTAACCCTATTCCTTTTATATATATTACTTCTGTAATATATATGTTTTAATTCATTTCAATTATTCATTTATTAGGGTTGCTACACCCTCCCCCACTTAAAAAGAATTTGGTCCCCAAATTCAATATATATATATTTATACATGCGGAGAGTGTAGGACATATACCTCTTAGAATAACTCAGGAAATTGTTTCTTCATAGATTCCTCGGTCTCCCATGTCGCTTCGCGCTCAGGATTCTTATTCCATTGCACCTTGATCATGGGAATAACCTTATTCCTTAGAGCTCGTATTTCTCGATCTAATATCTTTAAAGGCCTTTGTTCATATGTGAGATCTTTCTGGATCACCAGATCTCCATGCTCAATAATATGTGACGGATCGTGCACATACTTCTTCAACATAGATATGTGAAATACATTGTGTACCTCGGACAACTGAGGAGGCAACGCGATGCGATAAGCAACCTCGCCAACTCTTTCGAGTACCTCAAATGGTCCGATGAATCTTGGCGTAAGCTTGCCCTTAACACCAAATCTTCGTATGCCGCGTCCAGGGGATATTTTAAGAAATACATGATCTCCAACCTGGAATTCAAGATCTCTTCTCCTGGTATCAGCATAAGCCCTTTGCCTTGTCTGAGCAACTTGTAATCTTTCTCTGATTACTTGTATCTTCTCGGTTGTATCCCTTACCATGTCTGGACCTAATAGTTATTTTTCTCCAACTTCGTTCCAACATATGGGAGATCGGCAACTCCTTCCGTATAAGGCTTCGAAAGGTGCCATTTGGATACTAGCTTGGTAGCTATTATTATATGCAAATTCAACTAAAGGTAAGTGGTCATGCCAGCTTCCTCCAAAGTCAATAATGCATGCTCTCAGCATATCTTCAACAACTTGATTAGTTCGCTCGGTCTGACCATCCGTTTGTGGGTGGAAAGCAGTACTAAAGTTGAGCCTTGTCCCCAACGAATGTTGTAATCCCTTCCAAAAATGAGAAGTAAAACGGGGATCCCTATCAGACACGATTGAGACAGGAATTCCATGTATCCTGACTATTTCTTTAATGTATAGTGCAGCTAGCACATCAATCGACCATCAGCAGGGGACATTCTATATGGTGCCTTTGAAACCGGACCAGCACCAGGGACTAAGTCGATGGTAAAGGCCACATCTCTTTGCGGGGGTAATCCCGGCAATTCCTCCGGAAATACGTCTGGGAATTCTCGTACTACTTGAACGTCTTCTATCTTGGTTTCCTTAGCTTCTTTATTAGTGACAAAAGCAAGGAAGGATACACATCCTTTCCTGACGAGCTTGCTTGCTCGAAGAGCCGAAATAAGAGGGGATTTGCTTCGACTCTTAGGACTAGTATAAGTCAGTTCTGGAAATTCTTTGAAAACAATCTTGCTATTACGGCAATCAACCGTTGCCTGGTACTTAGATAACCAATCTTCTCCTAGTATAACATCATATTCTTTTAGATCTAAGCAGATAAGATCAATAGGAAAATTCTTTCCTCGAACCAACACCTCACAGTTTTGGTAATGATGCGTGATATCCGTCTCGTTTCCGAGAGGAGTAGACAATATTATCTTCATCCATTCTGGTTCTAGAGGTAATGGGTCAGCAAACTTCTTGGAAATAATGGAATGCGATGCACCTGTATCAAATAAGACATGTGCATATTTGGAACAAATTTTTAATGTACCTTCCACCAATCCGCCTTCTTCTTCTGGTTCGGTCTCTTGGATTGCATGAAGACGCGCGTTCCTTGTCACTGGGCGTTTACCCTCACCATCTTGGTCATTCATTAATGGACAATCGGGAATCCGATGTTCACGACTCCCACAACGGAGACATGCTCCTAATTTCCTCCAGCATTCTTCTGTTTTGTGACCAGCCTTGTCACAATGCTTGCATACTACGTTTGAAGGGGTAGTGGTGATAGAGAAAGGCTTGGATTTCTTGTACTTCTGATCTTGAGAGGAAGAACCTCCATTATTGGGCCTCTTCTTAAAGTTGGGTTTAAAAGAACCCGAACTTGTGACTTGCTCCTTTTTGTCTTTCCCACGGATCCTATCAGATAGTTCCGTGGCATCTTCAAGCAACTGAGCTCGGCGCACTATTTCAGTATAAACTTGAATATCCATAGGCGCCAGTTGAGTAATGTAGTGGGGCCTAAGCCCATTAAGAAATCTACGGGCTTTCATCTTTTCCGTGCCAATTAAATGCTTAGCATATCTAGACAGTCTAGAGAACTGTGCTTCATAATCAGCCACCGATAAAGATCTTTGCTTTAATGCGGCAAATTCGGCGGCCTTCCTTTCCTGGACCCTATCAGAGAAATATTTGGCGTTGAAATATTCAACGAATTCACCCCATGTAACTTGAGTTGGGTCAATAGTAGCTTCAATCGACTCCCACCAGCATCTAGCATCCTTTTCTAACTGGAAAGTAGCTAATAAGACTTTGTCCTGATCCGTGCATTGCATGACACGGAATATACGTTCAATCTCCCGAACCCAATGCTCGGCATCGTCTGGATCGGTCGATCCCATGAACTTCGGGGGATTCATATTCTTGAATGCTTGGTGTAAGCTTCCAGCTCGTGGAGCACCACCTTGTGCTACCTGTTGTAGCACTTGGGTCATCCCTTGAAGGGTACGCTGCATGTTGCGCCATTGAGCACGTTCGGCAGCCATTATCCTACAATTACAATAGCTATGTTAGTATTATATCACTATGATCTTATAAAGGACTCATTGATCATTTAACCCTTGGTTCTACCCACTCTCACTTGGTTAAAGGTTTTGAAACCTATCCTTGGACTTGGGTTTTCTAGGAATTGAATACCTTAGGCTCTGATACCACAAAGACTGTCACGCCCCGAGCGCGGAAGATACCCGGAGATGCGCGACGTGTCTATATCAATCATGTCAATCAGAGTGGTCGTGTATTCGACACAAAGACAGAGATGCGCAAAATAGCAAGATAACCCAATCCTTTATTTCATAATGGATAGACTATTACAAATCCAATACTCTGTTTAATAAAAAAGGAAAAGAATACATAGTTGACTCAAGAAACTATAGAAAAGACTAGATGACACTTGGAGAATCTCTATCTCTTCACTCTTGACAATTCCCATCCGATTGACTTCCATCGTCGTCGGACTTACCTGAAAGGTACAAAGGGACAAACGGGATGAGCGAACGCTCAGTAGGAAATTATATCTCAAGTACTAGCAAGTGGTTTAAGTAATTACATTTTCATGGATGCAATAAAGCTATGCATGCTCGCATGAAACGACAAGATAGAGAGAATGTAATATCAAAGAAATAAGATGAACTTATCATGAACTTTCAACAAGATACAAGTTATTCAAGATATTCAAGCAAGCACGTTTAACAAGTCATGTCAAGAACTTTGGCTATCATGTATCAAGCAAGTAAATTACCCTTTTTCGGGCCACGCATTTCATGTAAAGTCAAGTACGATTCAAGTACAAGATGTGTGTGGAATGTCCAATCAAGCAAGTCAAGTACTCGGTATAATGCCAGATACCTTATCATTTTAACTCCCATGGGCACAAGTACTTTCGGGTGCTCCTCCCAGGACCAGATCGGGCCCTATATGCGCAGGCATTTATCATGTGTTTTGACATCCACTCTTGTTTATATAGCCAATATAGAATTTCAATAATCAAGCTTGTAGATACGTATGACAACTTTGATAGAATAGAGTCCAAAATATGACAAAGGACATAGAATGGCGATAATAACGGTATAATCACGAGTTCGATAAAACTAGGTAGAATATGGTTCCCTTAACTTAGGTACCATGACAAATCAATATGGACATTCTTTATATAGAATTGAGGTCCACATGAACATTAGATCAAGCAAGATACCCTCATTCTTATCATAGAATTGGGGTTTACAAGAATGACACGATATGGCATGATATCATCATCCCATCAAGAATTTCTTATGATATACTCTTTGTATAATCATAAGGGCCGGTATACCATGTTTTCTTTAGATTGACATGGCAAAAACTGTGTAATGGGTTTTTAGGGTACAACCAGCTCAGTCGGCCTTGAGGGAATCCAAGGCTACGAGGAGTCTTACGGAGGTCTCTATGACTAACTTGCTAGTCCAAAGGAACGGAATGTCCAATGGAGAGCTTGTATGTCAATGAGAGTTGAGTGTGATCGATAAATCAACATGAAACGTGGGACTATACTCACGGAGTGGAGAATAGTGCCGATATATATATATATATGTATAATATATAAACCATCGGTTAGCAAATCAGAGGAAAAATCAGTTTACAGTAAAATAACGACTTAGGTCAAGTCGTGTCTCAAGTAATTAACGCCTAACTTAAGGGCGTTTACATATATTGCCAATTTGCAGAATTTCCATTATTTCATTAATTTATCAAAACACGCCTTTCCTGGGGGCGTTTCTTAAAAGTTGACGACTGCAGGGGCAGGCGTCTCATCACTTACATATTTGACAGGATATAATTATTCTCAGAAATTTATCAAAAACGCGCCCTTGGAAGGGGCGTTACTTTCAAAAACGCGCCCTTGGGAGGGGCGTTACTTTCCAATTCCACCTTACAGAATATGTGAATTTTAGTTTTTTAACAGATACACGCCCTAGAAAGGGGCGTTACTTTTAATGTTCACGCCTTGTACTGGGGCGTTAGAATATGGAAAACGACTTTGTCCAAGTCGTGAATTTCAAGGGATTTTTAATAAATAATATTTCGAGAGACAAGAGACATGTCATGGCAGTAAAATTTAACAGGAATTCACAGAGTCATGCAAGATATTAAAAATCAATATTTCATATGTATTGTAATTTTTAAACAGATCAATTATTAATCACATGCGATTCTTATGAAATTAACGCCTGCGTAGAGGGCGTCAAATATTAAATTGACGACCACTGGTATGGTCGTTTCTTTTAAATTAGCGCCCTAATCAAGGGCGTTTCTTTCAAAATATTTCAGAAAACGTACGAAAACTATAATAATCATATGCATGACATGCTTATATATATATATATCTTGCATTAATTTCATTTGGGCTACAGTAGCTTGAGAAAACCTACCTTATGATAATTTGATGATTTGAACAGTGAGAAGAGGAGCTCTAGTTCTTCGGTCCTGTAATTCCTACGAGAACAGAAGAAGAAATATTAGTATTTCTTCATACTTCCTGACCGAAGGTAAAAGAAAGATTATTACCTTTGTTCTTCACAACCCCAATGTTTCTTCAACCTGGAAGAAGGAAGAAGTCGAATTAATGACCGTCCACCAAATCAAAAAGGGACAGAGGGAAGGAAGAGCTATTGCTCTGTAATTACCTTCAGAGAACTCGAACGCCAAATAGCGTTCACGGGTTCGAGCAGTAGATTATTTATAGGGTTATGGAAGTCCTATTAAAAGTAGTGTTTGATTGAGGGTAACATATCCTTAATAGAGTCCTTACTCTAATAGACACTTACTAGATTAGGTTAATCTTTGCTTGGATAAGTTCTGGGTTCGATCGGGTCACGAACTGAATTAACGCCTTTGGTCAGGGCGTGTATTCTTGAATTAACGCCTTGCATAAGGGCGTTTCTTAAAAAGCGCCTTGAAAAAGGGCGTTTCGTGTTTTAAAACACGCCCAAGATAGAGGCGTTTCTTTTACTTGCCTATTTGGTCGCGTGAGTTGACGACCGCACGTGTGGGCGTCCTTTCTTTAGTAACGCCTTTGATAGAGGCGTTTCTTTTTGAATTAACGCCCTAATAAGAGGCGTTATTTTTAATTTGTTTTATTTCGTCCGATTAACCCTATTCCTTTTATATATATTACTTCTGTAATATATATGTTTTAATTCATTTCAATTATTCATTTATTAGGGTTGCTACACCCTCCCCCACTTAAAAAGAATTTGGTCCCCAAATTCAATATATATATAATTATACATGCGGAGAGTGTAGGACATATACCTCTTAGAATAACTCGGAAATTGTTTCTTCATAGATTCCTCGGTCTCCCATGTCGCTTCGCGTTCAGGATTCTTATTCCATTGCACCTTGATCATGGGAATAACCTTATTCCTTAGAGCTCGTATTTCTCGATCTAATATCTTTAAAGGCCTTTGTTCATATGTGAGATCTTTCTGGATCACCAGATCTCCATGCTCAATAATATGTGACGGATCGTGCACATACTTCTTCAACATAGATATGTGAAATACATTGTGTACCTCGGACAACTGAGGAGGCAACGCGATGCGATAAGCAACCTCGCCAACTCTTTCGAGTACCTCAAATGGTCCGATGAATCTTGGCGTAAGCTTGCCCTTAACACCAAATCTTCGTATGCCACGTCCAGGGGATATTTTAAGAAATACATGATCTCCAACCTGGAATTCAAGATCTCTTCTCCTGGTATCAGCATAAGCCTTTTGCCTTGTCTGAGCAACTTGTAATCTTTCTCTGATTACTTGTATCTTCTCGGTTGTATCCCTTACCATGTCTGGACCTAATAGTTGTTTTTCTCCAACTTCGTTCCAACATATGGGAGATCGGCAACTCCTTCCGTATAAGGCTTCGAAAGGTGCCATTTGGATACTAGCTTGGTAGCTATTATTATATGCAAATTCAACTAAAGGTAAGTGGTCATGCCAGCTTCCTCCAAAGTCAATAATGCATGCTCTCAGCATATCTTCAACAACTTGATTAGTTCGCTCGGTCTGACCATCCGTTTGTGGGTGAAAGCAGTACTAAAGTTGAGCCTTGTCCCCAACGAATGTTGTAATCCCTTCCAAAAATGAGAAGTAAAACGGGGATCCCTATCAGACACGATTGAGACAGGAATTCCATGTATCCTGACTATTTCTTTAATGTATAGTGCAGCTAGCACATCAATCGACCATCGGCTTTTGATTGGCAAGAAATGTGCCGATTTAGTCAATCGATCAATGATAACCCAGATTCCATCATGTCCTCCTTTAGATTTAGACAAACCCATGATGAAGTCCATACCAATATCCTCCCATTTCCACTTAGGAATATCTAGAGGATGTAGTTTTCCCGCAGGCTTTTGATGTTCCGCCTTGACCTGTTGGCATGTGAGACAGCGTGATACATAGTCCGCTATTTCTCTTTTCATATTAGGCCACCAAAAGTTCCTCTTTACATCTTGGTACATTTTAGTTGATCCAGGATGAATAGTGTATCTTGATCGGTGAGCTTCATCTAAGATCTTCTTCTTTAATTCCGGACAATCGGGTATACAAGTTCTATCTTTGAACGATAATCTTCCATCAGAAGTTAGTTGAAAATCAGATTGTCCTTCTAATCTGCCTTTGATTTCTACTAACATAGGATCATTATCCTGAAGTGTTTGTATCTCAGATAACAAATCCGACTGTATGCTTACATGAGATAATGTGACAAATTTGGATTCCGTGTCCAAGCTTATATTGAGCTCGGAGAATTGTTCAAGTAACCTCCATTCTTGTATCATACAATTGGCTATCCTTGCTCTCGGCTTTCGACTAAGGGCATCAGCCACATAATTACCCTTTCCGGGATGGTATTGTATACTGAAGTCGAAGTCCTTGAGATATTCTAGCCAACGTCTTTGTCTCATGTTCAGCTCCTTTTGTGAAAATAGATATTTGAGACTTTTGTGATCGGAGTATACAGTAAACTGTACCCCATAGAGATAGTGTCTCCATATCTTTAGGGCAAATACTACCGCGGCCAATTCCAAGTCATGGACGGGGTAATTCTCCTCATGCTTCTTCAGTTGACGAGAAGAGTATGCTATGACCTTCCCATGTTGCATTAGAACACATCCGAGGCCAATGCCAGAAGCATCAGTGTAGACCTCGAATTTCTCTCCTTCAATTGGTAGGGCTAAGACTGGAGCTGTGGTGAGATGATCCTTGAGAGTTTGGAAACTGCTTTCACATTCCTCACTCCATTCATATCGGATCTCCTTACGAGTTAATCTTGTAAGTGGTACGGCGATCTTAGAGAAATCTTTGATAAATCGCCGATAATAGCCTGCAAGACCTAAGAAACTTCTGATCTCGCTTGCATTAGTGGGTCTCTCCCAGTTTCTCACAGCTTCAACTTTTGACGGATCCACAGATAAACCGTCCTTGGATATGACATGTCCGAGAAAAGCCACTTCTTCAAGCCAGAACTCGCATTTACTGAGTTTAGCATATAATTGATTTGTCCTCAAGACTTGCAATGCAATCCTCAAATGCTCTTCATGTTCTTCCTTAGTCTTAGAATATATCAATATATCATCGATGAAGACTACTATGAATTGATCCAAGTAAGGCCTGAATATGCTATTCATTAACTGCATAAAGGCAGCAGGGGCATTTGTTAGTCCAAAAGGCATAACAACAAATTCGTAATGGCCATACCTGCTTCTGAATGCGGTCTTGTGAATGTCATCATCCTTGATCCTTAATTGATGATATCCCGACCGGAGATCAATCTTGGAGAAATATTTGGATCCTGAAATCTGATCAAACAATTCATCGATTCTCGGCAGTGGATACTTGTTCTTGATAGTAAGATGATTCAACTGTCGATAGTCAATACACAATCTCATGGATCCATCCTTCTTCTTTACAAATAAGACTGGTGCTCCCCACGGGGAAGTACTTGGTCTAATAAACCCTTTTCGGATTAGTTCCATCAACTGCTCCTTCAACTCCTTGAGTTCAGCAGGGGACATTCTATATGGTGCCTTTGAAACCGGACCAGCACCAGGGACTAAGTCGATGGTAAAGGCCACATCTCTTTGCGGGGGTAATCCCGGCAATTCCTCCGGAAATACGTCTGGGAATTCTCGTACTACTTGAACGTCTTCTATCTTGGTTTCCTTAGCTTCTTTATTAGTGACAAAAGCAAGGAAGGATACACATCCTTTCCTGACGAGCTTGCTTGCTCGAAGAGCCGAAATAAGAGGGGATTTGCTTCGACTCTTAGGACTAGTATAAGTCAGTTCTGGAAATTCTTTGAAAACAATCTTGCTATTACGGCAATCAACCGTTGCCTGGTACTTAGATAACCAATCTGCTCCTAGTATAACATCATATTCTTTTAGATCTAAGCAGATAAGATCAATAGGAAAATTCTTTCCTCGAACCAACACCTCACAGTTTTGGTAATGATGCGTGATATCCGTCTCGTTTCCGAGAGGAGTAGACAATATTATCTTCATCCATTCTGGTTCTAGAGGTAATGGGTCAGCAAACTTCTTGGAAATAATGGAATGCGATGCACCTGTATCAAATAAGACATGTGCATATTTGGAACAAATTTTTAATGTACCTTCCACCAATCCGCCTTCTTCTTCTGGTTCGGTCTCTTGGATTGCATGAAGACGCGCGTTCCTTGTCACTGGGCGTTTACCCTCACCATCTTGGTCATTCATTAATGGACAATCGGGAATCCGATGTTCACGACTCCCACAACGGAGACATGCTCCTAATTTCCTCCAGCATTCTTCTGTTTTGTGACCAGCCTTGTCACAATGCTTGCATACTACGTTTGAAGGGGTAGTGGTGATAGAGAAAGGCTTGGATTTCTTGTACTTCTGATCTTGAGAGGAAGAACCTCCATTATTGGGCCTCTTCTTAAAGTTGGGTTTAAAAGAACCCGAACTTGTGACTTGCTCCTTTTTGTCTTTCCCACGGATCCTATCAGATAGTTCCGTGGCATCTTCAAGCAACTGAGCTCGGCGCACTATTTCAGTATAAACTTGAATATCCATAGGCGCCAGTTGAGTAATGTAGTGGGGCCTAAGCCCATTAAGAAATCTACGGGCTTTCATCTTTTCCGTGCCAATTAAATGCTTAGCATATCTAGACAGTCTAGAGAACTGTGCTTCATAATCAGCCACCGATAAAGATCTTTGCTTTAATGCGGCAAATTCGGCGGCCTTCCTTTCCTGGACCCTATCAGAGAAATATTTGGCGTTGAAATATTCAACGAATTCACCCCATGTAACTTGAGTTGGGTCAATAGTAGCTTCAATCGACTCCCACCAGCATCTAGCATCCTTTTCTAACTGGAAAGTAGCTAATAAGACTTTGTCCTGATCCGTGCATTGCATGACACGGAATATACGTTCAATCTCCCGAACCCAATGCTCGGCATCGTCTGGATCGGTCGATCCCATGAACTTCGGGGGATTCATATTCTTGAATGCTTGGTGTAAGCTTCCAGCTCGTGGAGCACCACCTTGTGCTACCTGTTGTAGCACTTGGGTCATCCCTTGAAGGGTACGCTGCATGTTGCGCCATTGAGCACGTTCGGCAGCCATTATCCTACAATTACAATAGCTATGTTAGTATTATATCACTATGATCTTATAAAGGACTCATTGATCATTTAACCCTTGGTTCTACCCACTCTCACTTGGTTAAAGGTTTTGAAACCTATCCTTGGACTTGGGTTTTCTAGGAATTGAATACCTTAGGCTCTGATACCACAAAGACTGTCACGCCCCGAGCGCGGAAGATACCCGGAGATGCGCGACGTGTCTATATCAATCATGTCAATCAGAGTGGTCGTGTATTCGACACAAAGACAGAGATGCGCAAAATAGCAAGATAACCCAATCCTTTATTTCATAATGGATAGACTATTACAAATCCAATACTCTGTTTAATAAAAAAGGAAAAGAATACATAGTTGACTCAAGAAACTATAGAAAAGACTAGATGACACTTGGAGAATCTCTATCTCTTCACTCTTGACAATTCCCATCCGATTGACTTCCATCGTCGTCGGACTTACCTGAAAGGTACAAAGGGACAAACGGGATGAGCGAACGCTCAGTAGGAAATTATATCTCAAGTACTAGCAAGTGGTTTAAGTAATTACATTTTCATGGATGCAATAAAGCTATGCATGCTCGCATGAAACGACAAGATAGAGAGAATGTAATATCAAAGAAATAAGATGAACTTATCATGAACTTTCAACAAGATACAAGTTATTCAAGATATTCAAGCAAGCACGTTTAACAAGTCATGTCAAGAACTTTGGCTATCATGTATCAAGCAAGTAAATTACCCTTTTTCGGGCCACGCATTTCATGTAAAGTCAAGTACGATTCAAGTACAAGATGTGTGTGGAATGTCCAATCAAGCAAGTCAAGTACTCGGTATAATGCCAGATACCTTATCATTTTAACTCCCATGGGCACAAGTACTTTCGGGTGCTCCTCCCAGGACCAGATCGGGCCCTATATGCGCAGGCATTTATCATGTGTTTTGACATCCACTCTTGTTTATATAGCCAATATAGAATTTCAATAATCAAGCTTGTAGATACGTATGACAACTTTGATAGAATAGAGTCCAAAATATGACAAAGGACATAGAATGGCGATAATAACGGTATAATCACGAGTTCGATAAAACTAGGTAGAATATGGTTCCCTTAACTTAGGTACCATGACAAATCAATATGGACATTCTTTATATAGAATTGAGGTCCACATGAACATTAGATCAAGCAAGATACCCTCATTCTTATCATAGAATTGGGGTTTACAAGAATGACACGATATGGCATGATATCATCATCCCATCAAGAATTTCTTATGATATACTCTTTGTATAATCATAAGGGCCGGTATACCATGTTTTCTTTAGATTGACATGGCAAAAACTGTGTAATGGGTTTTTAGGGTACAACCAGCTCAGTCGGCCTTGAGGGAATCCAAGGCTACGAGGAGTCTTACGGAGGTCTCTATGACTAACTTGCTAGTCCAAAGGAACGGAATGTCCAATGGAGAGCTTGTATGTCAATGAGAGTTGAGTGTGATCGATAAATCAACATGAAACGTGGGACTATACTCACGGAGTGGAGAATAGTGCCGATATATATATATATATGTATAATATATAAACCATCGGTTAGCAAATCAGAGGAAAAATCAGTTTACAGTAAAATAACGACTTAGGTCAAGTCGTGTCTCAAGTAATTAACGCCTAACTTAAGGGCGTTTACATATATTGCCAATTTGCAGAATTTCCATTATTTCATTAATTTATCAAAACACGCCTTTCCTGGGGGCGTTTCTTAAAAGTTGACGACTGCAGGGGCAGGCGTCTCATCACTTACATATTTGACAGGATATAATTATTCTCAGAAATTTATCAAAAACGCGCCCTTGGAAGGGGCGTTACTTTCAAAAACGCGCCCTTGGGAGGGGCGTTACTTTCCAATTCCACCTTACAGAATATGTGAATTTTAGTTTTTTAACAGATACACGCCCTAGAAAGGGGCGTTACTTTTAATGTTCACGCCTTGTACTGGGGCGTTAGAATATGGAAAACGACTTTGTCCAAGTCGTGAATTTCAAGGGATTTTTAATAAATAATATTTCGAGAGACAAGAGACATGTCATGGCAGTAAAATTTAACAGGAATTCACAGAGTCATGCAAGATATTAAAAATCAATATTTCATATGTATTGTAATTTTTAAACAGATCAATTATTAATCACATGCGATTCTTATGAAATTAACGCCTGCGTAGAGGGCGTCAAATATTAAATTGACGACCACTGGTATGGTCGTTTCTTTTAAATTAGCGCCCTAATCAAGGGCGTTTCTTTCAAAATATTTCAGAAAACGTACGAAAACTATAATAATCATATGCATGACATGCTTATATATATATATATCTTGCATTAATTTCATTTGGGCTACAGTAGCTTGAGAAAACCTACCTTATGATAATTTGATGATTTGAACAGTGAGAAGAGGAGCTCTAGTTCTTCGGTCCTGTAATTCCTACGAGAACAGAAGAAGAAATATTAGTATTTCTTCATACTTCCTGACCGAAGGTAAAAGAAAGATTATTACCTTTGTTCTTCACAACCCCAATGTTTCTTCAACCTGGAAGAAGGAAGAAGTCGAATTAATGACCGTCCACCAAATCAAAAAGGGACAGAGGGAAGGAAGAGCTATTGCTCTGTAATTACCTTCAGAGAACTCGAACGCCAAATAGCGTTCACGGGTTCGAGCAGTAGATTATTTATAGGGTTATGGAAGTCCTATTAAAAGTAGTGTTTGATTGAGGGTAACATATCCTTAATAGAGTCCTTACTCTAATAGACACTTACTAGATTAGGTTAATCTTTGCTTGGATAAGTTCTGGGTTCGATCGGGTCACGAACTGAATTAACGCCTTTGGTCAGGGCGTGTATTCTTGAATTAACGCCTTGCATAAGGGCGTTTCTTAAAAAGCGCCTTGAAAAAGGGCGTTTCGTGTTTTAAAACACGCCCAAGATAGAGGCGTTTCTTTTACTTGCCTATTTGGTCGCGTGAGTTGACGACCGCACGTGTGGGCGTCCTTTCTTTAGTAACGCCTTTGATAGAGGCGTTTCTTTTTGAATTAACGCCCTAATAAGAGGCGTTATTTTTAATTTGTTTTATTTCGTCCGATTAACCCTATTCCTTTTATATATATTACTTCTGTAATATATATGTTTTAATTCATTTCAATTATTCATTTATTAGGGTTGCTACAGCAAGTCAGTCACCTCCTTATTCAAACTCACATTTTTATTCTCAAGTTCAGAAATTGAGGATGTTAGAACTTCTTTTTCATATTTTAATTTTTCAATTTTTTTTCAATTTTAGACATTTTACACGACAATTCACCTTTGGTTTTCTCAATATCTGAAATTATTTAAAGCAAACTTTCTTTTTCTTCTGTCAACTCAAACCATTCTTGTTCGAGTTTTTCAAACTTAATAGAAGAGCCCTCATTTTCTAAATCTTCAATTTTCTTTTTGAGAGATTTATTTTCAGATTTGATTTTCTTGTATTTCGTATACAACTTTTCATATTCTGACTCTCATTGTTCATTTGAAATAAAATCAGGATCAGAATTTATCTCGACTGAGTCATTCTCATGTGCCATGAGACACAGACTTTCCATGAGCTCCCCGAGCTCTTCTTCGGACTACTCTTCCTCCTCATCGCTCCAGGTAGCGACCATTACTTTGGACATTTTGAACTTGTCCTTCTTAAACTTTCTCTTCAATTCTGGGCACTCTCCTCTCATGTGCTCGGGCTTCTTGCACTCATAGCATATAATGCTATTTGGCTTGCTTGGCTCCCCCTTACTCTGGGCTGGCCTTCTTTGCCTATTTTTGAAGTTTCCTTGGAATTTTTTTTCTTCTTAGGAATTTCTTCACTTGGCGTGTCCACATGGCCAAGTTCTCTTCCTCATCACTTCCTTCGGTAGACTCCTCTTCTTGGGAATCATCATCAGGTTGGTGGACTTTCAAGGCCACCATTTTCTTCTTCTTCGTTTCCTCCTCAATAGTTCTCTTCATGTTTATCTCATAGGTCATGAGTGACCCTATGAGCTCGTCCAAGGAAAGTATGGACAGGTTCTTTGAATCTTCCAGAACCGTGGCTTTTGTGTGCCATGCAGGTGGAAGGGATCTCAATACCTGTCACGCCCCGACACGGAATATCGAGACGCGAACTAGTCATAAACAAGCGTGTCGATCAGAGCATGTACAATTTTATTTCTAAAGATAGAAATGAATGTGAAGAATGATACTTTTATTCCATCAAAATGAAGTTTACATCACTAATTCATAAGCCATAAAGGCAAATTACAACTTCCAATCCCAAAGTACATCATTCTTGTAAAAACACTAATGATCTACATAAACCTAGGTAAACAGAAAAATCACTCTCTCACTCTTGTCAATTCCCTTGTTCATTTTCATTTCCTACAATAATTAACCAAAACATAAGGTGAGCTAAAAGCTCAGTAGGATTTTATATCTCTAAAAATCAGGCAATCTTTAAGTATTTACAATTTAAGTGATTTTTTTTCCAAGTTGTATCGAAAAGTGTATAACATGAATGAAATTTTCAAGTAATTGAGATAACATGATATCAAGATGAATTTCTAAGTAATGACTTTGAACAAGTAAAGAATTTCATGTAATTGACCATTTTCACACAAGTCAAGTAATTCATGTAATTTTCAAGTAAACAAGTAACAAGTACGAATAGTGGAATGCCGTAAAAATCTAGCAAGTCATGCACTTCGGTGCAATGTTACACCGTGGTCAATCAACTCTCATGGGCACAAGTACTTTCGGGCGCTCCTCCTAGGACCAGACCGGGCCCCATTAAGGTCAGGTATTGGGTCAGTGGATCATAAGATCCCAAGTACGTTTAGACATCCACTTAACACTATGGCTAATGAATTTCAAGAATAAGCTAATTTGTAAAAAGTATAGATCTGGCAAAAATCTCAGAAGTAGCAAGAGACGTAAAGAATAATTTTAAGGCATCATGTTTAACGACATTAAGTCGTGGAATTTAAGAAAGAACGGTAACTAGGAAGAAAATTCAAGTAATTAGAGTTTAATAGAATTAATTTAATTCCATGGTTTAATCTTGTGTGCATTTGGTTTACAAGTGTTTAGACATGATTACATGAAGTTTTTTGTACATTAGAGATGCATTAGTTTAGCCAAAACAATGATTTATTATAAAAATCAGAATTTGGTTATGAAAATAGGTTTTTATGCCGAAAATAATTCTAACTTGTTGAAAAATAATTTAACATGCAGAAAATAATTTTCATACCTTACTTTACTGATAAGATGATAAAAATAAATTTTTCATGCTGGATTTAATTTTTACATGCTGAAAATTAATTTTTAACATGCTAAAATTAATACTTAACATGCTAAAATAATTCTCACATATTAACTTACTGATAAGATGATAAAGATAAGTTTACCATGTTGATTACAGAAATTCTTTGATAACAACATAAATTTTATCATGCTAAAAATCATTTTTCTATATTTCTTTACTAATTATTTGATAAGAAAATAGAATTATCATGCTGAAAAATAGTTTTAATACACTGAAAATAATTCTAACATGCAAAAAATAATTCTAACATGCTAGAATAATTTTATCATGCTGGAAGAAATTTTATCATGCTTGAAGTAATTTTCATGCATCAATTTACTAATTATTTAATTGGAAATTAGGTTTAGCTTGCACAAAATTTAGTTTTAAATAGATTTAACATGCTGAAACAAGTTTTAATATCTCAATATGTATAAAATAATTTTATCATGTTGGAAGTCATTTTTAACATGCTGGAAATATTTTTCATGCATTAATTTACTAATATTATGGTTAAAAATAGATTTTTCTTTTTTACATGTAAAAAAAAATTATTCTACAAAAATAATTTTTTTAAGATGCTATAAGATTTAAAACATGCTAATATTACATTTTCTTATTTTTGGTGACTAACTACTTATAATTATTAGAGAATGCAAATGTTATAATTCATATTGTATAGTGACTAATCTTTAGTCCCACATTGGAAGTTTAGAAAACTTTCATGGCTTTATATGTTGGAGAGCTCACCCTTAGGTCAGGACTCACGGGTCATAGGGTGTGGGCTCGAGTTGTTTGTGGATACAAAACTATAAATATATTTATTTATTTATTCGTGCCGTGCCGTGCCGTGTCGTGCCGAGACGAACTGAGGTGTGGTGTTGTAGCGACCCGGATCCCGGATGCCAAGTATACCCGGTAGGACTACCGAATGCGCGTGATACCACTTGGAACCCGCGAGGCCTCCCAAGAGCGGGAAAGCTCCGAAGGGATAAAGGCATGTGTAGAGTACATTGAAGCCATAGAGATATAACAGAAGCAATAAAATTTCATTAGATCGGTTTGCTAAAGTAGCAGAAATAAAATTACTTTTTTAATTAACAGTTTCAATTTAACAATTATACACCAGAGTCAAGTCCAAAGCTAAAGACAGCTAGTCTAGCACAGTACAGTCGACAGGAAGGAAAGACGTACCGAGAAGTCGGGGAAAGCCCGACGTAGGTACCAGCTGGCCACAATGACACGCTACGAGCAAGCACTCCAGGAACCACACGGAAGCAGAACGGAAGACGTCACCCCACTTGAAAAGCAAGGGTGAGCCTCGTGTCACTGGCTCAGTAGGGGTCACGCGGATCCCCACTGAAAAACACGCAGTAACACGGAACATAAAACAACAGGAAGAACATCATGTGTAGCAAAGCGGAAAAACTACACTACAAAGCTGTAAAGCTACTCTAGAAGCCGTAAAGAACAGACAGGGAGTAGGAGTAGGGAACAAGTAAGAAAGGGGTAGAACCCGCGCCAGACAAGTGGTGGCCGAACTAACCTCGGCACCCCAACTACTCCAAACAGTGACAGAAGGGCGACTCTGATCTAACAAAGTCAGAAGTTATCGATCTGCCAACACGGCACCAGGCCTAAGACGAAGACCTGCAAGGACTGACAAAAGGTCTAGAAAAGACCCACGCAGACGACCGACAGACTCAACGACACACCCACGACTAGAAAGTCGTGCACACCACGCTGACCTCGAGTAGGGCCACGAGAGGGCTAACTCGGAAAGGTCACGACGCACAAGAAACGCAAAGAGCAGTGGAGAGCCACGCGTCACAGACGGACGCACCTCCCCACCAGAGCAACGGCCAGCTGCATCCACCGACGTCTTATGCTGCGCCACGAGTGTCTCGCCTATAATACCACTGAAGCCACGGTAGAGTCGCAGACCCCCGCACTAAACCAAACAGGAACAACAGCATCAAGTAACCAGTCAGGGTCACGCCCGTCGACGTAAGTCCAAAGCCCCTGACCACGTGTGCACACACTGGCTCTAGCCTAAGCCAGGTACTCCAGCTAGTTTTCTCTCTCGGTAGGACGCTACCGTTGGCTGGGAGCCCACGGAACTAGCTTACAAACCGTGTCTCGTGAACACCCCTCCGACATCCAAGGCAGGTCGGCAACTCAAAGGCCTTAGGGCAACAACAATCGGAGGCGCACAAAACACAAGACTCCGAAATAAGGGCTGTAGTAAAAACATGCAAGGCAGCACTGTCGCACGTACTACGAAGCACCAAGGCAGCAAGACAACTGCTAACAGACTCAGGACTAGGCAACTAGACCTACCACGTAACGATCCTTGAGTTGGACGACTCGGAAGCAAGATCGTTACAAACATCGGAACAAGCCACCAATCGGTCTAATCCTAAGCCACAAAAAATAACACTCCGCAGGAAATGACTCACGGAGACCTGAGGGAACACCGAGGACCCTCAGACACGCCTGGACACGTAAAACAAGGTAAAGCAGTACCTCGTGGCATCCAGAACCAGTGTCTCGGACTGGACATAACCGCCAAGACACCCACACAAGGTCGCCTATCAACCACTGGGTCACCCCGGGTTGACCGGAACCAAACAACGACGACTCAACAGTAGGAAAGAGAATCCTACCTTAAGCAAGAAGACTCCTGGCCACCTCACAACGTAGTCTTAGCCCTCATAGGATGTCAGGAGACATCCACGAGAAAACGGGCAGACCACAAGGACAAGCCAAGACAATCAGAAGCCGAAACAACGGAAATCGGAACTCAAAGACTGTAACGCACCACCCCTAGACCGTTACACGAACGTGACGGTCTAACATCGGGCCGTTACACACCCACTGTGGCGGTCTATCACAGACGCGCTACAGAAACGTGACGGTCGCCGGGGGAGCCGTCACACACACCGCCCTAACCAACTTCTAAAACAGACAAGGCACGTAACGGCCTACACCAGGCGCGTAACACCACTCTGACGCGCCCGACCCGGGCCGTCAGGGCCAACAGACCTCAAACTTAAAACGGCAACTCGAACCACGTAACGCACGAGACCAAGCGCGTTACACAGCCTAATGCGGCAAAGCAGGAGTGTTAGGGCCAACAGGCTCAAGTCAAACAAATCACTGACCGAAAGGCACGTCACGGTCCCGATCGGACGCATTACAGACGCCTAACGCATGGGGGCGTGGCCGTTAGAGCCAACGGCACAACCACCCAACTCGGCCAAAACAGCACGTAATGGCCTGGGGCAGGCGCGTTACAACGCTGTGACGTACGTGGACACAACTGTTACACAAACCGACTCAACGGTCAAACACCAAGTCAAACGCAACGTAACGGCCTACACCAGGCGCGTTACACACACCTGACGCACTAGGGCAGGCGCGTCAAGGGAACTGACTTAACGAAGCTACTAAATGACAAAATAAGCGTAACGCATCACACCGGACGCGTCAGGAGGCTGTGACGCGCCACCCCTAGGCCGTCACACTCCCAAAACCACGAAGAACTAAAAATGGCCAGACGCTGTGACTGTCTGTCGTATGGCCGTCAGGGACCTCTGACGGTCACTGAAACGGCCGCTACACCGATCATGGCGGGAAAATAGTGGATTGGCCAAATCGAGCTGTTCCACGCCCCCATTCACGCCGAAGCGTAGGGGAAACAAGACTAGACGATGAAAAACAACATCGAGAGGCTAAAAAGCCCACATGCACGCATTAAAACGCTTGATCGGGGCGATTTAGATAAATCGACTCTAAACGAGCCACCGAGGTTCCCAGACTCCTACGGGCCTCGAATGACCACCGATCAACACGAAACTAGCATGGATGGGATCCAGACATCCCAGCGGTCAGTTGGACACTAACCACACCACGAATGGTTGCCGTTTTCCGACGAACCCTGAAAACCCCAAAAACCATGATTTTCATAAAACTGGCCCGATCTCCCCCGATCGAGCACCAAATCATGCACGGAAACAGAGGAAACGTGCAGAACAAGGTGGCGGTCCATCTCCCTACCTCCACCGAAGAAACCGTGCCCCGAAGGGACTAAACCGTGCCAAAATTCACGCCGCGAGCTCAAACACCGGCTTTGAATCCACCGTTCAGGATCGCGCCAAAACCACTCCATCCTCGCCCTATCGCACACCCAGTCAGCTCCACAGCATCCCCAACACTCGCTCCTAGGTCCTCCGTCTCCAGCCGGAGCCGAGGAAGCTCGAGAGGAGAGAAAATGGGAGAGAGAGAGACGGCGGCGGCAAAAATGAGAAGGGAGGATAGAGGAATGAAATGAAATAGGAAAAGAAATTAGGAATTTTCCTAATTTTTAAAAAATCCGATTTCTGGCCCTATCTCTGAAAAATACGCAAAAATAGTCGAAATGACCGGCTCGAAGAGTACATCGTCGCTGCAGCATTCACGAGTCAAGGAACGGAGAAATAAACTCACCGTAGGGTTCCGTAACTAGTACGAGAGAAAAATCCACACGGATCGTAAAGCTCAACTCGGAAGCCACAAAAGTGAACCGAAACTCACCGAAACAGATCCGAAAGATCCAATAAAAATCTAACGAGACCAACAAAGAATCCAGCAGAGATCCAGGGCATTACATCCTCCCCTCCTTTAAGAAATTTCATCCTCGAAATTTAAGGACTAACAAAGGTCAGCAGGGAAGAACAACCCAACTGCACAACCACGGAAACAACACCAATCTCGAGAAGCACGGCTCAGAGGGACATTGTCAGACCATAATCACGAGCACATGCTCTGGATCGAGCACGACACAAGTGGACACAAGTCCGACACCTCCGAACAAGGCAACATCGCTCACGTCTTGTAGGGAAAGAGACACGACTGCCACAACCACAATTATCGAAGAAACGAAACAACAGACACAACGAGTATCAGCTCAAACAAGGAGACACAGTCCTCTCAGCTGACAGCTCGACCACATCATCGGCTCCAGTGCCAAAGGCAACAGGGAACACCTGGCACATAGGACACCAATGACAACACTGGACCACAGGCACAACCAAGTCAGTCCTCACTTAGACATTACATCTGATCGAGTCGCAAGCTAACTCTAGGGAAAAAGAGTACAACAAAGCTAACCGACAAGACCTGGTCCACACAGAGACACAAGATCATAGGGAAACAACGCCAAAACGACAACAACCTCGGGGAACGCTACTCAAGGACTACGAACACGCCTCGAGAGCACAACACCCAAGAGAAGAAAATGCAGAGTAGAGGGTACTCAATCAGCAGGAATGCCGACAAATTCCCCAATACTCGCAAATGCCAAGCTAATAGTAGAAAATCACTAGCATAGCACGGCAACAACAACGTCAAGGCACAGGAAGCCAAGACGAAGTCACATCGAGAAGAAGCAAATCTCTCGACCAGTTAGTAGCCAACTCACAAGCTTCTGCCGCGCACTCAACAACGCACACGGGCATCAAAACAACCTCGGTAGTCGCATCTCAGTACACACCAGGCGCCATCGCAACCAATGAAGATCGCAAATAAAACACCACAAGTATCGATCTCGCGAACAACCGATCACCAGGAGCCCAAGTGCAACATAGAAGAGTACCAGCTTCAGCACAAAGCACATGGAAAAGCGTTAATCTCAGCTTACCTTCACGTCCTGAAAACAGTAAATGAGCCTTCACAATACATCGGCCGCTGGACACGGCACGACAAACACGGTTCACGACATCTTTTAACACCATTATGGAGTCCAAAGCCAAGCAACCGTATAGCAAAGAGCAGATCAGGCTCAGAACAAAACTGTCCACACTTAAGCAGACACAGGACAAAGGCATCACTAAGACAGCAATTCCAAGGCAAACCTTGAGAAGATTCTACCAGAAGGAACGAGAAGCAAGAAGCTCAATCACGAAAGCTCACCAGGAAAGGGAAATCCTAGCTTGCCTGAACAACTTCTCTAACACGGAATCTAATCGAGCACTTTAACAGAAGCAAGACACATTAGGAGCTGAACAGACTTAAGCCGGGACGACCAAGACAACGTGAGAACGTGTACGGTCATCAAACCAAGGCTAAAGGTCAACAGCAACCTGAACAACATACAAAGAAAACCTCGAACAACGTACTACAGATTCAAGCCTTCCGGTGAACTCTGCCAAGTACAACTTGATCGAAACAAACACAACGACGAAAAAGAAACACCTCGTCACATCCTGACGAGAGAAGGACCATCTCGTACAGTGCTAGAGCAGCACGCACAAGACAACATATGAAGAAAATAACGCGATAAATCATCGCAACAACCAAGCCAGCTAAAGACTGTACTGAACTTTCATGACTCTGGATACTGTATATCTAGGATTCCCATGTACTTCACACAACAACGCTCTGATAGCTCAGAAAAGAACTCCGAACATCTCAGAACACTGCTCTAATACCACTCTGTAGCGACCCGGATACCAAGTATACCCGGTAGGACTACCGAATACACGTGATACCACTTGGAACCCGCGAGGCCTCCCAAGAGCGGGAAAGCTCCGAAGGGATAAAGGCATGTGTAGAGTACATTGAAGTCACAGAGATATAACAGAAGTAATAAAATTTCATTAGATCGGTTTGCTAAAGTAGCAGAAATAAAATTACTTTTTTAACTAACAGTTTCAATTTAACAATTATACACCAGAGTCAAGTCCAAAGCTAAAGACAGCTAGTCTAGCACAGTACAGTCGACAGGAAGGAAAGACGTACCGAGAAGTCGGGGGAAGCCCGACGTAGGTACCAGCTGGCCACAACGACACGCTACGAGAAAGTGCTCCAGGAACCACACGGAAGCAGAACGGAAGACGTCACCCCACCTGAAAAGCAGGGGTGAGCCTCGTGTCACTGGCTCAGTAGGGGTCACGCAGATCCCCTCTGAAAAACATGCAGTAACACGGAACATAAAACAATAGGAAGAACAGCAGGTGTAGCAAAGCGGGAAAACTACACTACAAAGCTGTAAAGCTACTCTAGAAGTCGTAAAGAACAGACAGGGAGTAGGAGTAGGGAACAAGTAAGAAAGGGGAAGAACCCGCACCAGACAAGTGGCGGCCGAACTAACCTCAGCACCCCAACTACTCCAAACAGTGACAGAACGGTGACTCTGATCTAACAAAGTCAGAAGTTCCCGATCTGCCAACACGGTAGCAGGCCTAAGACGAAGACCTGCAAGGACCGACAAAAGGTCTAGAAAAGACCCACGCAGACGACCGATAGACTCGACAACACACCCATGACTAGAAAGTCGTGCACACCACGCTGACCTCGAGTAGGGCCACGAGAGGGCTAACTCGGAAAGGCCACGACGCACAAGAAACGCAAAGAGCAGTGGAGAGCCACGCGTCACAGACGGACGCACCTCCCCACCAGAGCAATGGCCAGCTGCGTCCACAGACGTCTTATCCTGTGCCACGAGTGTCTCGCCTACAATACAGCTGAAGCCATGGCAGAGTCGCAGAGCCCCGCACTAAACCAAACAGGAACAACAACATCAAGTAACCAGTCAGGGTCACGCCCGTCGACGTAAGTCCAAAGCCCCTGACCACGTGTGCACACACTGGCTCTAGCCTAAGCCATGTTCTCCAGCTAGTTTTCTCCCTCGGTAGGACGCTACCGTTGGCTGGGAGCCCACGGAACTAGCTTACAAATCGTTTCTCGGGAACACCCCTCCACCATCCAAGGCGGGTCGGCAACTCAAAGGCCTTAGGGCAACAACAATTGGAGGCGCACAAAACACAAGACTCTGAAACAAGAGCTGTAGTACAAACAGGCAAGGCAGCACTGTCGCATGTACTACGAAGCACCAAGGCAGCAAGACAATTGCCAACAGACTCAGGACTAGGCAACTAGACCTACCACGTAACGATCCTTGAGTCGGACGACTTGGAAGCAAGATCGTTACAAACAGCGGAACAAGCCGCCAATCGGCCTAATCCTAAGCCACAAGAAACAACACTCCGCAGGAAATGACTCACGGAGACCTGAGGGAACACCGAGGACCCTCAGACACACCTGGACACGTAAAACAAGGTAAAGCAATACCTCGTGGCATCCAGAATCAGTGTCTCAGACGGGACAGAACTGCCAAGACACCCACACAAGGTCGCCTGTCAAGCACTGGGTCACCCCGGGTTGACCGGAACCAAACAACGACGACTCAACAGTAGGAAAGAGAATCTTACCTCAACCAAGAAGACTCCTGGCCACCTCACAACGTAGTCTTAGCCCTCATAGGATGTCAGGAGACATCCATGGGAAAATGGGTAGACCACAAGGACAAGCCAAGACAATCAGAAATCAAAACAATGGAAATCGAAACTCAAAGACTGTAACGCACCACCCCTAGACTGTTACACGAACGTGACGGTCTAACACTGGGCCGTTACACACCCACTGTGGCAGTCTATCACAGACGCGCTACAGAAACGTGACGGTCGCCGGGGGAGCCGTCACACACACCGCCCTAACCATCTTCTAAAACAGACAAGGCACGTAATGGCCTACACCAGGCGCGTTACACCGCTTTGACGCGCCCGACCCGGGCCGTCAGGGCCAACAGACCTCAAACTTAAAACAACAACTCGAACCACGTAATGCATGAGACCAAGCGCGTTACACAGCCTAACGCGGCAAAGTAGGCGCGTCAGGGCCAACAGTCTCAAGTCAAACAAATCACTGACCGAAAGGCACGTAACGGTCCCGATCGGACGCGTTACAGACGCCTAACGCATGGGGGCGTGGCCGTTAGAGCCAACGACACAACCACCCAACTCGGCCAAAACAGCACGTAACGACCTACGACAGGCGCGTTACAACACTGTGACGCACGGGGACACCACCGTTACACACACTTGACGCACTAGGGTAGGCGCGTCAGGGGAACCGACTTAACCAAGCTACTAAATGACAAAATAAGCGTAACGCATCACACCGGACGCGTCAGGAGGCTGTGACGCGCCACCCCTAGGCCGTCACACTCCCAAAACCACGAAGAACTAAAAATGCCCAGACACTGTGACGATCTGTCGTAGGGCCGTCAGGGACCTCTGACGGTCACTGAAACGATCGCTACACCGGTCACGGCAGGAAAATTGTGGATTGGCCAAATCGAGCTGTTCCACGCCCCATTTATGCCGAAGCGCAGGGGAAACAAGACTAGACGATGAAAAATAACATCGAGAGGCTAAAAAGCCCACATGCACTCATTAAAACGCCAGATCGGGGCGATTTAGACAAATCGACCCTAAACGAGCCACCGAGGTTCCCGGACTCCTACCGGCCTCGAATGACCACCGATCAACACGAAACTAGCATGGATGGGATCCAGACATCCCAGCGGTCAGTTGGACACTAACCACACCATGAATAGTTGCCATTTTTCGGCGAACCCTGAAAACCCCAAAAACCACGATTTTCACAAAACCGGCCCAATCTTCCCCGATCGAGCACCAAATCATGCACTGAAACAGAAGAAACGTGCAGAACAAGGTGGCGGTCCATCTCGCTACCTCCACCGAAGAAACCGTGCCCCGAAGGGACTAAACGTTGCAAGCTCAAACACCGGCTTTGAATCCACCGTTCGGGATCACGCTAAAACCACTCCATCCTCGCCCTATCGCACACCCAGTCAGCTCCACAGCATCCCCAACACTCGCTCCTAGGTCCTTCGTCTGCAGTCGGAGCTGAGGAAGCTCGAGAGGAGAGAAAACGGGAGAGAGAGACGGCGGCGACGAAGATGATAAGGGAGGAGAGAGGAAAGAAAAGAAATAGGAAAGGAAATTAGGAATTTTCCTAATTTTCGAAAAATCTGATTTCTGGCCCTATCTCCGAAAAATACGCAAAAATAGTCGAAAGAACCGGCTCGAAGAGTACATTGTCGCTGCTGCATTCACGAGTCGAGGAACAGAGAAATAAACTCACCGTAGGGTTCCGTAACTAGTACGAGAGAAAAACTCACACGGATCGTAAAGCTCAACTCGGAAGCCACAAAAGTGAATCGAAACTCACCGAAACAGATCCGAAAGATCCAATAAAGATCTAACGAGACCAACAAAGGATCCAGCAGAGATCCAGGGCATTACAAGTGTGGTTGGTTTTGAAATTGTTTTGTCTGACCCCAGTATATATATATATATATATATATCAAAATATTTTATTTTGACACCCGGTATTCCGGGTAAAAGTTTTATGAACGCACTAGGGTAAAAGTTTTATTATCTGTTTGACCCCTGAGGGCGGAAAAATACTCTGTATGAACGCGCTATGTCGGGGCAGCTCGTTCAAAACGCGCTCCTGAGGTGTAGCACTTTTTGGATATGACGAAAAATGGGAATACCCCTCCAATAAAATGACCATAACTTGCTCATTTCTAAATGAAGTTTAGGTAAACATGTATCAATGGAAAGAGCACTGAAAAATGAACAAGATGGCATACTTTAATTAAGATTTGGCCTGAGAGACACATACCTTTGAGCAGATCTAAGAAGAGATAGAAATAAAGGTCGGAATAAGAAAACTCTTGATTCTTCCTTCAAATCTCCTCCAATCACTGCAGCAGCATAGTCTTGGCTTTCAGGGATTATTTGAGGGTCGAATGGGGTTCTATTTATAGGCAAAACTTGGCCAAATTTGTCAAGATTCCTTACCTAACAATGCCAAACTTTCTAACTCCGAATTATAAGAAAATCCCAACTTCTCCTCTTAATGTAGCCTTAATTTGGTGTGAAACCAATGTAAAAACGGCTGGTCTAAGGTGGCTGGTAGGTAAGGGTTGATTTTTAACCTTCTAGAAATTGGATTATTATAATCCTTTTCAAAAGGCATATAACACGTGTTACGAATTTAAGGTCTAATTATCCTTTAATAAATCCTTTAATCCATTAATCCAACCTATTATGGATTATCTAATGGGCCAATTGTGATCCTAGTCCATTATATGGACTTTTATTAGGCTTACTATGATTTATCTAAGGGTTAAAGCATTTAATCTCTATTTACTTCTAGTTAATTTAAGTAAATTCAATAAACTAGCTTATTTCATATAGTAAAAATGTAATTTAATTATTTCATGAAAATTTTAATTACATAATGAAATTGAAAATTTTATTTCTCATTTTTAATTATCGGGTTTCTACATCCTCCCCTACTTAAAAGAATTTGGTCCTCCAAATTCATATTATATAACTAAAAGTCAAAGATTCGAGTAGAAAGGTCGAATTTCTAACCTGAGATTAAATCTGGATTTTTCTTCTTGATGGATTCTTCCAATTCCCAGGTTGCTTCCTCGAATCCACGCTTGCTCCATTGGACTTTCACCACCGATATGGCCCGATTCCTAAGTTGGTGTAGTTTCCGATCTAATATCTTGATCGGTTTTTCTTCATATGATAAGTCCTTTTGCAGCTTCAATTCTTCAAACTGTATCACATGCGAAGGATCGTACACATACTTCCTCAGCATTGATACATGGAAGACATCATGTACACCGGCCAGTTGAAGAGACAAAGCCAGCTTGTACGCCATCTCGTCGATTCTCTCCAGAATCTCAAAAGGGCCGATAAATCTTGGACTCAACTTTCCTTTGATGCCGAATCTTTTAATTCCACGAGTGGGTGAGATCTCTAAGAAGACGTGCTCCCCCACTTGGAATTCAAGGTCTCTCCTTCGATTGTCGGCGTAGCTCTTTTGCCGTGATTGAGCGACCTTTAGCCTTTCTTGTATCAACTGGATTTTGTCAGTTGTGTCTTGTACAATGTCGAGACCAATCAATCCTTTGTCACCAACCTCGCTCTAGCATAGAGGCGATCTGCAACTTCGGCCATATAATGCTTCGAATGATGCCATTTGAATACTCGACTGATAGCTATTGTTATAAGCAAACTCAGTCAGCAGTAAGTGTTCATGCCAACTACCACCGAAGTCAATGATGCAGGCTCTCAACACATCTTCAATAATTTGATTCATCCTCTCGATTTGTCCATCCATCTGAGGGTGAAAAGCTGTACTAAACCTTAGTCTAGTACCCATAGACGATTGTAAACTCTTCCATAAATGAGAGGTGAATCTCGGATCTCGATCCGAAATAATGGAACTTGGAATACCATGCAACCTGACAATCTCCTTGATATATAAGGCAGCTAGAACATCCACAGTCCATTTAGTCTTGATAGGTAAGAAGTGTGCGGACTTAGTCAACCGATCAACAATTACCCATATAGCATCAAAATCACTTCGGGTCTTCGGTAAACCAACAATGAAGTCCATACCGATACTATCCCATTTCCATTCCGGTATTTCAAGAGGCTTGAGCTTGCCAGCTGGTTTGAGGTGTTCGGCTTTGACTTGTTGACATACCAAGCATCGACATACGAACTTAGCTACCTCTCTTTTCATGTTAGGCCACCAGAAAGTTCTCTTGAGGTCTTGGTACATTTTTGTAGCACCGGGGTGAATAGTATACCTTGACCGATGTGCTTCCTCCAAGATTTTTCCCTTGACAGTAGAACAATCGGGTATACAAGTTCTTCCTTTGAATAATAACCTTCCATCATTAGCCAGAAGGAAATCCGGTCGTTGATCTAGTTTCTCTTTAATTTCCACGATCAACGGATCATCACCCTGCCGTTCCTTAATTTTCGAGAGTAACTCGGGTTGGAGTCGAATATTAGCAATAAAGACTCCGCCTTCCTTCTCATCCATATTGAGGTTTAAGTTGGCCATTTGCTCAAGTAGATGCCACTCTTTAACCTTCATGCTCGATAATAAAGCCATCGACTTCCGGCTAAGTGCATCAGCTACGGCATTGCCTTTTCCGGGGTGATATTGTATAGAGAAGTCAAAATCTTTTAAATATTCCTACCACCGTATTTGTCTCATATTGAGCTCCTTTTGAGAGAATAAATATTTGAGACTCTTGTGATTAGAATACACTGAAAGGCTTTGCCATAGAGGTAATGTCGCCAGATCTTCAAAGCAAAGACCACAACTGCCAGTTCTAGGTCATGTACGGGATAATTTTCCTCGTGCTTCTTCAATTACCGTGAGGAATAAGCTATGACCTTGCCATGTTGTATTAATACGCAACCTAGGCCAATTCCAGATGCATCAGCATATACTTCGAATCCTCCTCCTTCCATAGGTAATGTGAGAATATGAGCATTCGTCAGACAATCCTTTAAAGTTTGAAAGCTTTTCTCGCATTCCTCGGACCATATAAAAAGATTCTCCTTCTTTGTCAATCTTGTTAAAGATACTGTGATCTTTGAGAAATCCTTGATAAATCTTCGGTAATATCCAGCCAATCCCAAGAAGCTTTGAATTTCCGTCACACTAGTAGGTCTTTCCCAGTTCTTTACGGCCTCGACCTTTGAAGGATCGACGGTGATACCGTTCCGAGAAATTATGTGACCGAGAAAAGAAACTCCTCCAACCAGAAATCACACTTGCTTAATTTGGCATAAAGCTTGTGATCTCTTAATAATTGAAGGGCCTTCTTGAGATGTTCTTCGTGTTCTTCCTTGGACTTGGAGTAGATCAAAATGTCATCGATAAAGACAACCACAAATTGATCGAGATATGGCCAGAATACGATGTTCATTAATTACATAAATGCGGCAGGCGCGTTTGTTAGGCCAAAAGGCATAACGGTGAACTCGTAATGCCCATACCTACTCCAAAATGCAGTCTTGTGAATATCCCCTTCCTTGATCTTTAATTGATGATAACTAGATCGAAGATCGATCTTTGAGAAAAATCAAGCTCCAGAAATCTGGTCGAATAATTCATCAATCCTCGGCAATGGATATTTATTCTTGATGGTGAGTTGATTCAATTGCCAATAATCAACATATAACCTCATCGAACCATCCTTCTTTTTAACAAAGAGGACCGGGGCTCCCCAATGTGAAGTACTTGGTCGGATAAACCCCTTTTCCAATAACTCCAATAGTTGTTCCTTTAACTCCTTCATTTCAACGGCAGACATCTGATATGGAGCTTTAGAAACTGGTGCAGCTCCCGGAATTAAATCAATAGAGGTGACAACTTCTCTCTCTGGAGGAATACCAGGCAACTCGTCCGGAAATATATCAGAATAATCCCGAACAATAGGAATGTCCTTTAGAACGGGTTCCGTGTGCTCGGTCATAGTGATAGAAACTGAGAAAACGGCACAACCCTTCCTTAATAATTTCTCAGCTTTGAGAGTCGAAATGAGAGATATGTGTCTAGAATGCCTGATACCAGAAAATAAGAGGTTGGGATAACCCATAAAAGTTACCGTACCCAACTTGCAGTTGACACTAGCACCATGAGCAGATAGCCAGTCCGCACCCAATATAACATCATATCCGTCCATCTCCATGCATACCAAATCAGCGGGTAAGTTGTAGCCGCTAATTAGAATTTCACTATCAGGATAGAAATGTTTGATTTCCGTTCCCGTTCCAATAGGGGTAGTAATAGTGAGTGTAGAATATAATGGAATAGGCTTCATAGGTAAAAGACCAGCAAATCTTATAGATATAAATGAATGCGTAGCTCCAGTGTCAAATAAGACAGAGGCATGCCTTGAGTACACAGAAAGAGTACCTTCCACGACGCCTCCTTCCTCGGTAGGTTCCGCATCCATAAGTGTGACGACCCGGATCCTGGATACCAGATATACCCGGTAGGACTACCGAATACACGTGATACCACTTGGAACCCGCGAGGCCTCCCAAGAGCGGTAAAGCTCCGAAGGGAAAAAAGGCATGTGTAGAGTACATTGAAGCCACTGAGATATAACAGTAAGTAATTAAATTTCATTAGATCGGTTTGCTAAAGAAGCAGAAATAAAATTACTTTTTAATTAATAGTTTCAATTTAACGATTATACCAGAGTCCAATCCAAGAAATTAAAGACAAGTACAGGCCACAGGAAAAGAACGTACACTGAGGTCGGGGGAAACCCGACGTAGGTACAGCTAGCAGCTATGAACGCGCCACACCAGGAACCACGAACAGAGACGACACCCACCTGAAAAGTAGGGGTGAGTATCCAAACAGAGGCTCAGTAGGGGTCACGCGAATCCCCACTGAAAACCATGCAGAACACGGAACAGGAAGCAACAGTCGTAGCAAAGCAAGAAAAGCTACACTATGAAGCTGTAAAAAGAACGGGAATAGCAGGAGTAG
The DNA here is from genome assembly GCA_022559845.1 of Amorphophallus konjac. Classification (NCBI taxonomy): domain Eukaryota; kingdom Viridiplantae; phylum Streptophyta; class Magnoliopsida; order Alismatales; family Araceae; genus Amorphophallus; species Amorphophallus konjac. Next base: position 229,898,796 of record CM040120.1, read on the forward strand.
GGAACAGGCTAAGAGCAAGGGAAGCTAAAAGAAAAGGGAAAAACGAGGCCGTAAAACTCAGAATACGGCCACCAAGAAGAACTCGGCTCCCTAAGCTACTCCAAGCAGCGACATAAGGGCGACTCTGATCTGACAATGTCAGGAGTTACCGATCTGCCGACACGACACCAGGCCTAAGACGAAGACCTACAAGGATAGACAAAAGGTCTAGAAAAGAGCTAGACAGACGAGGGCACACACGACCAGAACGTCGTGCACACTGCCTCATGCACGACAGGAACGTCATGCATGCGACAAGACACTGACCTCGAGCACAGCCACAGAAAGGCTAACTCGGGAAGGTCACGACGCACAAGAAACGCCGAGAGTCACGTGTCACGTGACGGAAGCACCTCCTCACAAGAAGAACAGCTAGCTGCGTCCACTAACGTCTTATGCTGCTCCACAAGTGTCTCGCCTACGGTACCGCTGAAACCACGGTAGAGTCGCAGACACGCACCGAACCAAATAGGAACTACAGTGACAAGTAACTAGTCAGGGCTACGCCCGTCGACGTAAGTCCTCAGCCCCTGATCACGTGTGCACACACTAGCTCTAGCCTAAGCCAGGCTCTCTAGCTAGTTTTCTCCCTCGGTAGGACGCTACCGTTGGCTGGGAGCCCACAGAACTAGCTTACAAACCGCATTACGGGAACTTCCCTTTCCACCACTCCGAGGTGGGTCAACACACTGGAACGCGTGAGTCGACAGGCAACAACAAGCGGAGGCTCACAAGACACAGAGACTCAAAACACGAGTGCTGAAGTACAGGCAGGCAAGAACGCCCTACGACACGTACTTCGAAGCACCAATGGCAGCATAGCCACTGCCGATAGACTCAGGACAAGGCAACTAGACCTACAACAGTAACGATTCTTGAGTCGGACAACTCAAAGGCAAGATCATCACTGACAGCGGAACAAGCCACCAATCGGTCTAATCCTAAACCACGGGAAAATGACGCTCTGCAGAAAATAACTCACGGAGACCTGAGGGAACATCGAGGAGCCTCAGCACGCCTGGACAGACAGACCGAGGTAGGACAACACCTCGAGGTATCCAGAACCAATGTCTCGAGATGGACAGAACCGCCGAGACACACAAAGCTACATGTCAACCCCTGGGTAACCCCCGGTTGACCGGAGCCAGACAACACCGACACAAAACACGGCATGCACGAGCACTCCTGGCTGTCCCGTCATGGTTACTGCCCTCATAGGACGTCAACAGACACCCACGGGTCACGGGCAAACCACGAGACCAAGCCAAGACAAGCAGAAACCGAAACGGAAAAAACAACACTATGGCAGAACGGACCGTCATTCAACCGCTAGGTAGACCTAGCAGTCAAGGAGCAGCCGTCACGCAACCAGAGACAAGGGCATTGGCAATTCTAGATTGCGTCGTTAGGGAACTATCGCAGTCATGGAAAAGACCGCACCCAGTCACCTAACCCGGTTGATCCAGAAGTCCACTGCCACACAAACACGGCCCTAGAACACCAACCTACGACTGCCCAACACACGGGCGAACACCGAACCACCCAACGGCCATCACGACCACAACAGGGCTGTAACGCACCACCACAGGCGCGTTACACAAGCCTGACGCACCAGGGCAGGCGCGTTAGAGCCAACAGGCTCCAAACCAAAAATGCAAACCACGTAACACACCAGGCCAGGCGCGTTACAGTGGCCTAACGCACGAGAGCAGGCGCTTTACGGCAGCCTAACACACGAGAACAGGCGCGTTACAGCGGCCAACAGACCTAAGTCTAAAAACTTAGACGAACATCATGTAACTATCCACGATGGACGCGTTACAACACTGTGACGCATGGGGGCAAGGCCGCTAGAGACAACCGACACAGCCACCCAACTCAACCAAACAACATGTAACGGCCTAGGACGGGGGCGTTACAAAGCTGTGACGCACAGGAGAACGACCGCTACACGAACTGACTTAAACAGTCAAATCCGGTCAAATAGAACGTAACGGCCTAGAGCAGGCACATTACACAACTCTGACGCACAATGGAAAGGCCGTCAGAGGAACCGACTTAACCAAAACACAAGAAGATAAAATAGCCGTGACGCATGCACCTGGACGCGTCAGAGGGCTGTGACGCACCACACCTGGACCGTCACACTCCCACAGCCACGAAAAATTAAATACGCTTAAACGCTGTGGCGGTCTATCGTAGGGCCGCCAGAGACTGTGATGGTCTCTACAACGACTGCTACACCGGCCACGGCGGGAACAAGGTGGAAACGCCAAATCGGCCCGTTCCACGCCCCATTCACGCCGAAGCACAGGGGAAACAAAGCCACACGATGAAAAATAACTTCTGGAGTGTAAAAAGCCCACATGCATGTGTTAAAACGCACGATCGGGGCGATTTAGACAAATCGACCCAAAACGAGTCACCGAGGTTCCCGGACTCCTACCGGCCTCGAATGACAACCGATCGACACAAAACTAACATGAATGGGATCCAGACATCCCAGCGGTCAATTTGACACTAACTACGCTATGAATGGTTGCCATTTTTCGGCGAACCCTGCAAAACCTAAAAATCACGGTTAAGGCTAAACAAGCCCAAACTCAGTCGTTTCTGCACCGAACGACGTGCAATGGTAGGGAAAACGCGTAGGGAGAAGTGGTGATCCGTCACTCTACCTCCTATTGTGCCCCTGTGATCTTGATGATTGGTTTTGATGATAGCAAATGCTATAAGTCACCATATGCATGTGTGCATGAAAGACCTTGTTGATTCATTTAAGTGCATTCATATGTGTTCATGTATTTGTGAAGCATTCATATGTGTTCAGGTATTTGTGAATGTGTGCTTGTGAATGGCATTCAGTTGTTCTGTATGACATCTGGACAGAAGTGGGTCGACCCCCCTCTTAGATGGGTCGACCCCCCCAAGATTCGCATGTCTATCCATTGGCTGCTGCATGCTCACACGATCATTTAAGTCCATACATTGCTTCTACCGTGCACGCACACACCCAAGTATATACACTGCTGCATGCTCACTGCATTTGATGTCATGTCTGCACATTGCTTAAGTCTGTACAGAGTTAACATTGTCTCGCACACAAGTTCACTTCCAAGTCTATACATTCTTGCATATTGTGCTTCACGCTTTGTTCAAGTCTATACACCCTGTTGCATATTGAACGTGAAGTCTATACATCGTCCAGAGCCTTGTTGCATTGTGTCACAAAGTCTATACATTGCCAGCACACACGTTCAAGTCATTTCATTTGAAGTCCATACATTGCCTTGTAGCTTGCCTTGCTGAAGTCTGTACATCCACCGTTGAACCTTCCAAGTCTATACATCGGTGAAGTCTGTACAGTCAGTGTGTTTCACTCATCTAAAGTCTATACATTCCTTCCCATCTTTACCTACGTTCTGAACTGAGCAAGTCTATACATTCCTTTCCTTTGCCTACGTTCAGAACACAAGTCTACACACTGGTCTGTACATCGCTTCAAGCATTCCAAAGTCTATACATTCACTTGTAGGCAAAGTCTGCACATTGGCAGCACTGTGCAAGTCTATACATCGGACTGTAGCATGCATTTCTTCAAGTCTGTACATTGGCCAAGTATGTACATCGACTGTTCATGCATCAATTCCAAGTATGTACATCGACTGTTCATGCAAAGTATATACATTCGATCAAGTCTGTACATCGGCGCACTGTTCATGCATTCATCGAACAAGTCTATACATTCATGGCATATGTGCAACATGTGTTCTGTAAGTCTATACATTGATTCACTGTAGCTTGCTTAATTGAAGTCTATACATTGCATGCTACAAAGTCTGCACATCCAGTTTGCATCAAGTCTGTACAGAGCCTTTTGCATCGCTCACCAAGTCCATACATTAGCACTGTAGCTTGCACGAAGTAATATCTGTACATTGGTCTTCACTTGAAGTCTATACATTAGTCTTCACTTTAAAGTATGCACATTGTGCCTTGAAGCTATTCAAGTCTGTACATTGTCCCCGTGTTCACTTGCCTTAAAGTCTATACATCGTGGCCTTCAAGTCTTCAGAGTCTGTACATTCTTCAAGGGCCAAGTGTATACAGTGTCTCGCTCACATCTTCAAGGGGTAAGTCTATACATTGATTATGGGTGTGCATCGTGAAGTCTATACACTCGAGTGTTTCATCAAGCCTATACACTCGTGAGTGTTTCATCCAAGTCTATACACTCGAGTGTTTCATCAAGCCTATACACTCATGAGTGTTCCATCCAAGTCTATACACTCGTTCTCAAGCTTTCAAGTCTATACAGCCTTCGCATTCTCACAAGTCCATACATTGCTTGTGTAACTCAAGCCTTTACATCAAAGTCTATACATTGGTTAGGCTTGTTCATGCATCGTTCTTCTCAAGTCTATGCAGTGCATATAGTTGTGTTTCACATAGTCTATACACTCGCGTGCATTCATCAAGTCTTTACACTCCCCTGTTTGAAAGTCTATACACTCGCTTGTGTTATCAAGTATATACACTCGTCCTCCTTCACACGACTAACTCTATACATCCATTGTCCTGCTTGCTGAATAAAGTCTGTACACTGTCTTCAGCTGATATTGTTCATCAACTGAACTCTTCATTAATCTTGCAGGTGTTTGGGCACGTGATCCGAGGTTGGCACCTGGCACGTGATCCAAAGAGCTGAGATGCTGACACGTGGCAGAGTCAATTAGGCGGAGATATGGAAGACACACGCCCTAGTTGCTGCTGATATATATATGAAGCTGCTTCATCCGCAGAAGATAAATAGAAGAGGGCTGATCGAGACTGTGAGTAAAGAAGAAGAGAGGCAGAGAGCAGAAGAAGAAGAAATAGAAGAAGAGTGCAGCAGAAGAAAAAGAGAAAGAGAGAGAGCTCGTGAGGATTGAGAGAAGAAGAGTAGACAGTGAGAGAAAGAAGCAGAGAAGAAAAAGAAGAGTAAGAAGAGGAGAGATCGAGAGATAAGAAGCTTCATCAGAAGATTTGATCCTGCTGGACCGTGGATCATATCCAGGCCAGTCAGCTCCTGCGAGAGCCAAATTGTGATTTCGTTTTCCAGCTTTCTGCTTGCTGTGTTTTTATCATTTCTTATTTTTCCTTTCTTTTGTTATCTGTTCATCATTGTTCTTCCGACTCTCTGGATTGAGGTCGGGTTCCTCCTGTGGACTCAGGAGAAGGGAGACATTGTGTCTCCGGTTGCAAGTGGCTGGGAGTCACTTGTTGGGTTCCCTCGGGTTGGAGGAAGGGAGACTTGTCTCCGGTTCTGGTCTTGTGGGTTGCAAGTCCAGGTGTTCCCTCCTGGTCTGGAGGAAGAGAGACCTAGTCTCTGGTTCCAAGTGGCTGGGAGTCACTTGGGGTGTCCCTCCGGTTTGGAGGAAGAGGGGAGGCTGTTCCCCTGGTCAAGCTGTTTGGCAGCAAGTGTTTGCAGACTGAGTCTGCTGTTCTAGCGTTGCTAGTGGAAGCCTCACTCCGGTTGGAGTGAGGGGTGGATGTAGGTCTGGAGGACCGAACCACCTAAAAAATTATATGTGCAGTGGTTTGCCTTGTGCATTAGCTCCATATCTTCTACCACCCTTCACAGGTTGTCTGAGCTTTCATATTGCTATCTGTGCAGTAGGTTGATTACCTTCTTCTGCTTCCGCTAGTTGCTTGTTTAGGAGCGCCTCATATATATTTGCTCATTGGTTTAAAAGAGAATTCAACTTGTTCTTCAGATTATCTATTTTACCTTGATAGTGTTCTCGATTTTTATTGAGTGAAAAGTTTTTAAGGGTGGGATTCATTCACCCCCCCTCTGAATCCATCGCATCGATCCTATCAATTGGTATCAGAGCGGTGTCTGCATAGAAGGTCTAGCGACCTGCAGATCCGATCTTGCAGTCTTCGGTGCTAATTTACTTTTGGTGCATCAATATTCCTGTTGCATTAAATCTGATTGTTTCCATGGGTGATCCACCGGTTTTCAACGGCTTTAATATTAATGTGTGGTTTGCCAGTCTGCGCAAATATGTTATATCAGTTAATCCTGGCCTGTGGAAGTTAATTTCACACGGTCCTCATAAATTACCAAAGAAAAAGTCCAAATGGACTGCCAGTCACAGATCAATGCATGAAGAGAATCAGATAGCTATGAATCTAATGAAGGCAGCTACTGATAAGGCTTTACATTCCTGCTTTCATGATTACAGTTCTGCTAAGGACATTTTGGATATGTTGAAGCTAGCTCACAGGATAGATGAGGACAGCTGCATGATGGCCAACAGAAGTAATCAAAGTGGCAGCGATCAAGGCAGCAATCAGAATGAAGACGATAATGATGAGAGGTAAACGCTTTTGAGAACTATACCTTAGATGATTGGGAGAATTCATATGCTGAATTATTAGAGTCTCATGAACAGTTAAGAAAATAATACAAAAAATTGAAGAAGAATAGTAGGTCAGACAGTTTCAATTCTAATTGTAAAAATTGTGCTGAACTGAAAACTGTTCATGATGCTTGTATGTCTAATATTCAAATGTTGAAAAAACAAATTTCGTTGCTGAAGATTGAGAATCAAGATCATGTAAAAGAAATCTCTGAACTTGAAAAGAAGCTTAGCCTAACTTGTCATGATTCTGTTCAGAGTAAGGATTTGCTGAAAGATTTTGAATGTGTTAAATCTGATCTAAACAAGTTGAAAAGTGAGAATGATTCTCTCAGAAAATTCTCCAAAGAAAATGAAGAAAGTTTAGAGAAACTTAAAAAGGAGAACACATTGCTGATTGAGAAATTTGAAGCCATAAAATCTGTAAACATGGAGCTACAGAAAAAGGATGAAAAACAGCAAAGATAAATAAAGGAATTTGAAAATGGAAGAAAGCAAGAAGTCAATCAGAAGATCAGCTTCTAATAAATGAATTGGTTCAAAATGATAAGCTTAAAGAAGAAGTTGAAAAATTAAAATTGTTAAACAGTGCCATGTCTGAAAGACTTCTTACATTGTGAAAGGGAAAATGATCTCTACAAATGAAATTGAAAAAGTAGAAGATCTGAGAAAGGAGATCGAAGAATATAAAATAGCCAACAAGGTTTTGAATGAAGCTATCAATTGCAATGAACAAGAGACTGCAAGTTATGAGTTACACATTTCTTCTCTAGAAAATGAAATCCAAGACTTAAAAGATTCTTTGTCTAAGTTTGTTAATAGGCAAGAAAACCTAGACAAGCTACTAGGTGTAAAAGTCAATGTCAAAAAGGAAGGGTTGGGCTACAATAATCTAAATAAAAAGACTTTTCAGAACAAAGTAATGACATCATTTGTAAATGCTTCAAATGTAGCCACGACATCAAAAGATAAACAACCCATTGCTCAGAAAATGCTGGGAACAAAGGTTAATTTTAAGAAAGAGGGACTGAGTTACAATCCAGTCATGAGGAAGGTTGATGGATCCAACCTGAAAACTATTTTCGTTAAATCTTCAGAATAAGAAAAGCCTTCTACCTCATCTCCACCTCAGTACAAGGCTAAGAAAATAGAAAAACAGGATAAAAATCAGAAAAGGATTGGAAAACAGAAAATAAATAAAAATGGTTCATCAGTGCATGTTGATCACAGTCCTCACACACACTCACATGCATCTAAAAAGAAAATGATCTGTCATTACTGTCATAGATTTGGACATCTGATGCATGAATGTAAATTGATGGAGAAGGATGATATGAATGCTAGGAAATTTCATGATGAAAACTTTTATCTCAGAAAAAGAAAATTGAATGCTTTCACTGTGGCAAATTTGGTCATAAGGTATTTGAATGTTGGCATGCTAAGGGTAGAAAGTTTAATTCTGAAATTGTCAATCTCCCTGCAGATAGAAATGATTATGATAGGAACAAATTTTTTGTAAATAGAAAATATTCTACTTGTTTCAATTGTGGCAAGATGGGCCACATTGCAGCTCATTGCTGGCATGTTAAGGGGAAGAAATTTCATTCTGAGTTTGTTAATTTTCATGACAACAAAAATGTTTTTGAAAGGAAAACTCTTGCATGTTTTGAGTGTGGTAAGGTAGGCCACAGAGCTAGAGATTGTTGGCATGCTCAGAAGAACTATGTTAACCCCCATGTTATCAAATTCTCTGCCAGAAAATCTGTGAGTTTTTCATGCTATAACTGTAGAAAGCCAGGTCACAGGGCTGCAACCTGTTGGCTGGCAGGATATCAAAACCAATCTGGTTTTGGTAAACAAAATTTTTATTCTGTTAACAAAAAATTTCATGCATATGCACATAGAATTCATGCTAATAAGAATGTGCATAAATCAGATCTGAAATCTGCTGCATCTCCCTATCATTGTGGTAAATCTGGACATTTAATGAATAATTGCTATTGGATGAAATCTGATGATCATCAAGCTAAACAATTGTTTAGAACATCTGCCAAAGGTGTTACTGTTAAATCAGGACCCAAGATCTCTTGGGTACCTGTTTGTGCAAAATAAACTTTATTTTGTAGGTGTGCCTTGGGGCTGAGGAATAAAAAGGGGGAAATAAACCAAGGCACTCAAAGAAAAACCCCTTCTGAATTTTTCATGTAAATTTTCTGCATTTCCTATTTTTGAAATTCATTGCATATCTTGTTTGATATGTCTCATGCATATTTGTCATCCTTTGCACACTATGAGTATTCATGTCTCTCAATGCTCATATGAATTGTCTGTTTAGATATTGAAATGAGAATTAACTTATAATTTCTAAAAATCTGAACTACATATGAATGTTGGTTGAAATCTGACTGTTGCATAGCTCACTGAATATCTGGATTGACTGCATGTTGAATTATCATGATTGACCACTATGGTATATTAAATAGTAAGCTACTAAAAGGCAGGGAAATCTGTCTGGAGGTTCTTACTATGCATGAGATGGTCTTTTAGACCAGCTTCTCCGCCTAGTACCATGGGTCATATTGCTTGATAGGGCAGTCTGTATGTGCATAAGTCACAAAGACATATGTTCAATTTTCATGGCAAACATTGCATGTTCTCAGGGGTAGTTATTTGCATGTCTTTGCATAGCATTCAATGTTGAGTCTTTGCATGTCTTTGCATACATGTAGTTAATTACATTGCATTTCATTACATTGAAAAATCCAAAAAGATTGACAGAATGCATATTGTCAGGGGGAGTCAATGCATTGCATGCAGGTTGTCAAATGCATACACTTGACATAACTCATTGCATATCCTTCCTTATTGTTTTTGTTGACAAACCTTGATCATATTTTGAAAACTCTGGGCTTCAATATCTCTTCTATCATTTGGTATCAGAATTCTATCAGTCTCTCATGAAGATTTCAATGGGTCTATCTCGATCATAAATCTGAAAACACTTGAACTAGGAATCTTCTATTATACGATTTTATGAATGTCTAAAATAACTCAGGTGGTTTAAGTTTAATGTATTCATTGAGTTTGACTTTAAAATCTCTTAAAAATATCTGAATCATGTTTAATAAACTTTAACTATCTGTTTCATGCTGTGTCTTGTAAAATCTTCTGAAATCTGAACTATTGAATACATGACTTTATTTGGTTAAGTACATGAAATTATTATTGATTTGAAGCAAATGAGTTTTTCTGAAATGTCTAAAGGGTAAATTCTGTCTGAGCAATGACTTTGGTCACTGAGAAACACATGTCCAAAGGACTGTGTCATGAGGTGCCATAGTTAACTCTGCTTAAGAATGAGTGTTAATCAGGCAGAGCACTGGCATGCACACTGAGAAATACATCTCACTCATCAAGAAATGAGTTGAGATATGTCATGAGGTGTAAATGTTACCTCTGTTTATATAAAGCATGACTGTTAGTTACACTAAGTGCTTAGGGATATTGGCATCTGATCAACGTATATCCTCTAGTTACAAGGTGTACACTGAACTAGAGTGCTCGTAAAATGTGTAGCATAAAAATTTGTTGAACAAATTGCAATATCTGAATATTGATGCTAAAATCAAATTGCTACAACCTTAGACAAATCATATGACTTCATAATTGCTTAATCTCAATACTAGTGCATGTAATTCCTAAAGAAGTCAATAAATTTGATTGTGTAAGAGAAAGGGAGATTAATCCAGATATAATTATGAGGGCTTGGTTCATTTTTATTAAACCATGGTTCTAGATATCAATATAAAAATTTATTGATAAACTTTGCATACATCATGTTTAAACCATGCTGATCAAATAAAATTCATTCATAAGCCCTTATAATGGAAGACTTTGAAAAATTATGTTTTAGATTTATGAGATTGATATCTCTTTGAAAATCTTGTTGAATTTCTTATGATTGTAGCCTATTTGAAATTCTTTTCCTCACTGTCCTTGTTTCATCATGACATGAACTTCTCTTTGATTGCCCCTGTGGTCTCCTTCTCATTCAGTTCATAAGGTTCCATTTATTGAGGGGGAGCTTCCTTGTCATCTGAATCATGCAGCATGGAAATTCATAAAGGGGGAGAATTGTCTTGCATTCATATACTTAGGGGGAGTTCTTGCATTTCTTGTTGCATCTGCATCTCTGCATTCAAAAACAAAGGGGGAGAAATTGGTATGAGTCATACTGCTCTTTGGGGAAGAATGTGCTTTCATGTAGTTAAAGGGAGAAATGTTATATCAATCGTTTCATATCTGCTTAATCTTCATCTCTCTAACTAATGTTTTTTGCTGAAGTCAAAGGGGGAGAATGTTCTTGACTTTAGTCAGTGTGACTCATAGTGTTGCCATCATCAAGAAGGGGGAGATTGTTGTGCTCCTGTGATCTTGATGATTGGTTTTGATGATATCAAACACTATAAGTCACCATATGCATGTGTGTATGAAAGACCTTGTTGATTCATTTAAGTGCATTCATATGTGTTCATGTATTTGTGAAGCATTCATATGTGTTCAGGTATTTGTGAATGTGTGCTTGTGAATGGCATTCAGTTGTTCTGTCTGGCATCTGGACAGAAGTGGGTCGACCCCCCTCTTAGATGGGTCGACCCCCCCAAGATTCGCATGTCTATACATTGGCTGCGGCATGCTCACACGATCATTTAAGTCCATACATTGCTTCTAGCATGCACACACACACCCAAGTATATACACTGCTGCATGCTCACTGCATTTGATGTCATGTCTGCACATTGCTTAAGTCTGTACAGAGTTAACATTGTCTCGCACACAAGTTCACTTCCAAGTCTATACATTCTTGCATATTGTGCTTCACGCTTTGTTCAAGTCTATACACCCTGTTGCATATTGAACGTGAAGTCTATACATCGTCCAGAGCCTTGTTGCATTGTGTCACAAAGTCTATACATTGCCAGCACACACGTTCAAGTCCTTTCATTTGAAGTCCATACATTGCCTTGTAGCTTGCCTTGCTGAAGTCTGTACATCCACCATTGAACCTTCCAAGTCTATACATCGGTGAAGTTTGTACAGTCAGTGTGTTTCACTCATCTAAAGTCTATACATTCCTTCCCATCTTTACCTACGTTCTGAACTGAGCAAGTCTATACATTCCTTTCCTTTGCCTACGTTCAGAACACAAGTCTACACACTGGTCTGTACATCGCTTCAAGCTTTCCAAAGTCTATACATTCACTTGTAGGCAAAGTCTGCACATTGGCAGCACTATGCAAGTCTATACATCGGACTGTAGCATGCATTTCTTCAAGTCTGTACATTGGCCAAGTATGTACACCGACTGTTCATGCATCAATTCCAAGTATGTACATCGACTGTTCATGCAAAGTATATACATTCGATCAAGTCTGTACATCGACGCACTGTTCATGCATTCATCGAACAAGTCTATACATTCATGGCATATGTGCAACGTGTGTTCTGCAAGTCTATACATTGATTCACTGTAGCTTGCTTAGTTAAAGTCTATACATTGCATGCTACAAAGTCTGCACATCCAGTTTGCATCAAGTCTGTACAGAGCCTTTTGCATCGCTCACCAAGTCCATACATTAGCACTGTAGCTTGCACGAAGTAATATCTGTACATTGGTCTTCACTTGAAGTCTATACATTGGTCTTCACTTTAAAGTCTGCACATTGTGCCTTGAAGCTGTTCAAGTCTGTACATTGTCCCCGTGTTCACTTGCCTTAAAGTCTATACATCGTGGCCTTCAAGACTTCAGAGTCTGTACATTCTTCAAGGGCCAAGTGTATACAGTGTCTCGCTCACATCTTCAAGGGGTAAGTCTATACATTGATTATGGGTGTGCATCGTGAAGTCTATACACTCGAGTGTTTCATCAAGCCTATACACTCGTGAGTGTTTCATCCAAGTCTATACACTCGAGTGTTTCATCAAGCCTATACACTCATGAGTGTTTCATCCAAGTCTATACACTCGTTCTCAAGCTTTCAAGTCTATACAGCCTTCGCATTCTCACAAGTCCATACATTACTTGTGTTACTCAAGCCTTTACATCAAAGTCTATACATTGGTTAGGCTTGTTCATGCATCGTTCTTCTCAAGTCTATACAGTGCATATAGTTGTGTTTCACATAGTCTATACACTCGCGTGCATTCATCAAGTCTTTACACTCCCCTGTTTGAAAGTCTATACACTCGCTTGTGTTATCAAGTATATACACTCGTCCTCCTTCACACGACTAACTCTATACATCCATTGTCCTGCTTGCTGAATAAAGTCTGTACACTGTCTTCAGCTGATGTTGTTCATCGATTGAACTCTTCATTAATCTTGCAGGTGTCTGGGCACGTGATCCGAGGTTGACACCTGGCACGTGTTCCAAAGAGCTGAGATGCTGACATGTGGCAGAGTCAATTGGGCGGGAGATGTGGAAGACACACGCCCTAGTAGCTGCTGATATATATATGAAGCTTCTTCATCCGCAGAAGATAAATATATAGAAGAGGGCTGATCGAGACTGTGAGTGAAGAAGAAGAGAGGCAGAGAGAAGAAGAAGAAGAAATAGAAGAAGAGTGCAGCAGAAGAAAAAGAGAAAGAGAGAGAGCTCGTGAGGATTGAGAGAAGAAGAGTAGACAGTGAGAGAAAGAAGCAGAGAAGAAAAAGAAGAGTAAGAAGAGGAGAGATCGAGAGATAAGAAGCTTCATCAGAAGATTTGATCCTACTGGACCGTGGATCATATCTAGGCCAGTCAGCTCCTGCGAGAGCCAAATTGTGATTTTGTTTTCCAGCTTTCTACTTGCTGTGTTTTTATCATTTCTTATTTTTCCTTTCTTTTGTTATCTGTTCATCATTGATCTTCCGACTCTCTGGATTGAGGTCGGGTTCCTCCTGTGGACTCAGGAGAAGGGAGACATTGTGTCTCCTGTTGCAAGTGGCTGGGAGTCACTTGTTGGGTTCCCTCCGGGTTGGAGGAAGGGAGACTTGTCTCCAGTTCTGGTCTTGTGGGTTGCAAGTCCAGGTGTTCCCTCCTGGTCTGGAGGAAGAGAGACCTAGTCTCTGGTTCCAAGTGGCTGGGAGTCACTTGGGGTGTCCCTCTGGTTTGGAGGAAGAGGGGAGGCTGTTCCCTTGGTCAAGCTGTTTGACAGCAAGTGTTTGCAGACTGAGTTTGTTGTTCTAGCGTTGCTAGTGGAAGCCTCACTCCGGTTGGGAGTGAGGGGTGGATGTAGGTCTGGAGGACCGAACCACCTAAAAAATTATATGTGCAGTGGTTTGCCTTGTGCATTAGCTCCATATCTTCTACCACCCTTCACAGGTTGTCTGAGCTTTCATATTGCTATCTGTGCAGTAGGTTGATTACCTTCTTCTGCTTCCGCTAGTTGCTTGTTTAGGAGCGCCTCATATATATTTGCTCATTGGTTTAAAAGAGAATTCAACTTGTTCTTCAGATTATCTATTTTACCTTGATAGTGTTCTAGATTTTTATTAAGCGAAAAGTTTTTAAGGGTGGGATTCATTCACCCCCCCTCTGAATCCATCGCACTGATCCTATCACCTCCATCGAACAAACCGTGCCCCGAAGGGACTAAACCGCACCGAAAACCGCACCGCGAGCTCAAACGCCGGCTTTGAATCCACTGTTCGGGATCGCGCCAAAACCACTCCATCCTCGCCCTATCGCACACCCAGTCAGCTCCACAGCATCCCCAACACTCGCTCCTAGGTCCTCCGTCTGCAGTCGGAGCCGAGGATGCTCGAGAGGAGAGAAAACGGGAGAGAGAGAGACGGCGGCGGTGAAAATGAGAAGGGAGGAGAGAGGAAAGAAAAGAAATAGGAAAAGAAATTAGGAATTTTCCTAATTTTTGAAAAAATCTGATTTTTGGCCCTATCTCCGAAAAATACGCAAAAATAGCCAAAACGACCGGCTCGAAGAGTACATCGTCGCGGTAGCATTCTCGAGTCGATGAACTGACAAATAAACTCGCCGTAGGGTTCTGTAACTAGTACGAGAGAAAAATCCACACGGATCGTAAAGCTCAACTCGGAAGCCACAAAAGCGAACCGAAACTCACCGAAACAGATCCGAAAGATCCAATAAAGATCAAGGACATTACAATAAGAGCTTGAAGTCTTCCTTGCTTTTTGGCAATAATAGGAAGTTTTGCCGGTGGTGGACCTTGCTCGTTGAGAAGAGGACAATTCGGGATCCTATGCTCCCGACTCCCGCATCGAAGACATGCGCCGAGCTTTCTCCAACATTCCTCGGCTTTGTGTCCGGGTTTCTCGCAAAATTTGCATAATTCCTTTGATGACGTAGAGAAATGAACAATTTGCTTATCAAAGGTTCTTGGCTTCTTATCCCCTTGAAAGTTACGTCCACCCTTGTTGAAATTTCGCTCATCCTTGTTGAAGTTACGACCGTCATTGGGCCTTTTCTTCCCGAAGGAAGGTTTGAAACTTCCGGACCCAGTAACTTGCTCTCTCTTGGCTTCCCTTCCTCGGATGCGATCTGATAACTCCGTTGCATCTTCTAGGAGTTGTGCTCTCCGTACCACATCAGAATAAATTTAGATATCCATCGGGGCGAGTTGAGTAATATATTGAGGCCTTAAGCCATTTAAGAACCTCCTTGCCTTCATTTTGTCGGTACCCACGTGATGTGGAGCATACCGAGATAATCTTGAGAATTGAGCTTCATATTCGGCTACCGATAAACCCCTTTGCTTCAAAGGGGCAAATTCGGCTGCCTTCCTTTCTTGCACTCAGTCGAAAAAATATTTAATATTGAAGTGTTCCACGAAATCTTCCCATAGAATTTGGTCTTGCAGTAAAGTAGCTTCGACCGATTCCACCAGGCACGTGCATCCCTTTCCAGTTGGAAAGTAGCGAGTAGGACCTTTTCCTCATCGGCACATTGCATGACTCGGAATATCCTCTCGATCTCCTTAATCCAATGTTCAGCCTCATCCGGATCCGTAGATCCTACGAACTTGGGAGGGTTCATGCTCTGGAAATTTCTATGCAAATCTCCGACTCCTCGGTTTACTCCTCCCTGGGCAACCTGTTGGAGGGCTTGGGTTAAACCTTGAATGGTGCATTGCATCTCGCACCATTGAACTCTCTCGGAGGCCATTTGTGAGCATTAACCTGCAACCATAATTACAAGGTTTAATTGTTTTATTCATTTGTTTATTTCTTGATAAATCTTTTCTTTAAAACTTAACCCGTGTTTCTACCCATGCTTACCGAGAATGTTTAAGTCCTTATCCAAGTTTCTAGATATTGATCATATACCAAGGGAAACCTAACCTAAGTTTAAGAATGAACCTAAGATTTTAGGTAACCTAGGCTCTCATACCACAAAGACTGTCACGTCCCGACGTGGAATATCGGGACGCGAACTAGTCGTAAACAAGCGTGCCGATCAGAGCATGTACAACTTTATTTCTAAAGACAGAAATAGATGGGGAAAATGATATTTTTATTCCATCAAAATGAAATTTACATCACTAATTCATAAGCCATAAAGGCAAATTACAACTTCTAATCCCAAAGTACATCATTCTTGTAAAAACACTAATGATCTACATAAACCTAGGTAAAAAGAAAAATCACTCTCTCACTCTTGTCCATTCCATTGTTCATTTTCATTTCGTGCAATAATTAACCAAAATGTAGGGTGAGCTAAAAGCTCAGTATGATTTTATATCTCTAAAAACCAGGCAATCTTTAAGTATT
The DNA here is from genome assembly GCA_022559845.1 of Amorphophallus konjac. Classification (NCBI taxonomy): domain Eukaryota; kingdom Viridiplantae; phylum Streptophyta; class Magnoliopsida; order Alismatales; family Araceae; genus Amorphophallus; species Amorphophallus konjac. The sequence continues at coordinate 229,915,029 of CM040120.1, forward strand.
TACAATTTAAGTGATTTTTTTCCAAGTTGTGTCGGAAAGTGTATAACATGAATGGAATTTCCAAGTAATTGAGATAACATGATATCAAAGTGAATTTCCAAGTAATGACTTTGAACAAGTAAAGAATTTCATGTAATTGGCCATTTTCGCGTAAGTCAAGTAATTCATGTAATTTTTAAGTAAACAAGTAATAAGTACGAATAGTGGAATGCCGTAAAAATCTAGCAAGTCATGCACTTCGGTGCAATGCCACACCATGGTCAATCAACTCCCATGGGCACAAGTACTTTCAGGCGCTCCTCCTAGGACCAGACCGGGCTCCATTAATGCCAAGCATTGGGTCAGTGGATCATAAGATCCCATGTACGTTTAGACATCCACTTAACACTATGTCTAATGAATTTCAAGAATAAGCTCATTTGTAAAAAGTACAGATCTACCAAAAATCTCAGAAGTAGCAAGAGGAGTGAATAATAATTTTAAGGTATCAGGTTTAACGACATTAAGTCGTGGAAATCAAGAAAGAACGGTAATTAGGAAGAAAATTCAAGTAATTAGAGTTTAATAGAATTAATTTAATTCCATGGTTTAATCTTTTGTGCATTTGGTTTATAAGTGTTTAGACATCATTACAGGAAGTTTTTTGTACATTAGAGATGCATTAGTTTAGCCAAAACGGTGATTTATTATAAAAATCAGAATTTGGTTATGAAAATAGGTTTTTATGTCGAAAATAATTCTAACTTGCTGAAAATAATTTTCACATGCTAAAAATAATTTTCATACGTTTCTTTACTTATAAGATGATAAAAATAAATTTTTCATGCTGGATTTAATTTTTATATGCTGAAAATTAATTTTTTACATGCTAAAATTAATACTTAACATGCTAAAATAATTCTCATACATTAACTTACTGATAAGATGATAAATATAAGTTTACCATGCTGATTACAGAAATTCTTTGATAACAACATAAATTTTATCATGTTGAAAATCATTTTTCTATATTTATTTACTAATTATTTGATAAGAAAATAAAATTATCCTGTTGAAAAATAGTTTTAATGCACTAAAAATAATTCTAACATGCCAAAAATAATTCTAACATGCTAGAAATAATTTTATCATGCTGGAAGAAATTTTATCATGCTGGAAGTAATTTTCATACATCAATTTACTAATTATTTAATAAGAAATTAGGTTTAGCTTGCACAAAATTTAGTTTTAAATAGATTTAACATTCTGAAACTAGTTTTTATATCTTAGTTTGTATAAAATAATTTTAGATTTTTCTTTTTTACATGTAAAAAATAATTTTATTCTACAAAAATAATTTTTTTAACATGATGTAAGAATTAAAACATGCTAATATTACCCTTTCTTATTTTTGGTGACTAACTAATATTTATTGGAGATTCCAAATGTTATAATTCATATTGTGTAGTGACTAATCTTTAGTCCCACATTGGAAGTTTGGAAAACTTTCATGGCTTTATATGTTGGAGAGCTCACCCTTGGGTCAAGACCCAAGGGGCATAGGATGTGGGCTCGAGTTGTGTATGGATACAAAATTATTAATATATTTATTTATTTATTTGTGCCGTGCCGTGCCCGAACTTAGGTGTGGTGTGGTTGGTTTTGAAATTATTTTGTCTGACCCCCGTATATATATATATTTCAAAATATTTTATTTTGACCCCTGGTATTCTGGGTAAAAGTTTTATGAACGCGCTAGGGTAAAAGTTTTATTATCTGTTTGACTCCCGAGGGCGGGAAAATACTCTGTATGAATGCACTATGTCGAGGCAGCGCGTTCAGAACGCGCTCCTGAGGTGTAGCACGTTCTCGATCTGACAAAAAACAGGAATACTCCTCCAATAAAATGACCATAACTTGTTCATTTCTTAATGAAATTTAGGGAAATAGGTATCAATGGAAAGAGCACTGAAAAATGAACACTGAGAGACACCTACCTTTGAGCAGATCTAAGAAGATATAGAAATATAGGTCGGAATAAGAAAACCCTTGATTCTTCCTTCAAATCTCCTCCAATCATTACAGCAGCATAGCCTTGGCTTCCAGGGATGATTTGAGGGTCGAATGGGGTTCTATTTATATGCAAAATTTGGCTAAATTTGTCAAGATTCCTTACCTAACAATGCCAAACTTTCTAACTCCGAATTAGAAGAAAATTCTAACTTCTCCTCTTAATGTAGCCTTAATTTGGTGTGAAACCAATGTAAAAACGGCTGGTCTAAGGTCGCTGGTAGGTAAGGGTTGATTTTTGTGTCAACCTTCTAGAAATTGGATTATTATAATCCTGTTCAAAAGGCATTTAACATGTGTTACAAATTTAAGGTCTAATTATCCTTTAATAAATCCTTTAATCCATTAATCCAACCTATTATGGATTATCCAATGGGCCAATTGTGATCCTAGTCTATTATATAGATTTTTATTGGGCTTACTATGATTTATCTACGGGTTAAAGTATTTAATCTCTATTTACTTCTAATTAATTCAAGTAAATTCAATAAACTAGCTTATTTCATATAGTAAAAATGTAATTTATTTATTTCATGAAAATTTTAATTACATAATAAAATTGAAAAATTTATTTCTCATTTTTAATTATCGGGTTTCTACAATACCTTCCTTACAAGTTCGGAGTTTATGTACTCCTTCCCAAGTCCTTTGAGACCATTGGTAATCTTTGTTAATCTCGCGAACATTTCTGAGATCGTCTCTTCAGGCTTCATTTTAAATAGTTCGTAGTCTCTAACCAACATATTGGCTTTGGTCTCCTTGACCTCGGAGGTTCCTTCATAAATAAGCCGCAGGTTGTCCCACATTTCTTTTGTCGAGCTGCACATGAAAACATGAGAGAATTTAGTAGGATGAATGGCACATTGCATGATATTCATTGCATTAAAATTAACAGTGGATTTCTTAATTTCTTTGGGTGTCCATTTATCCTCTTCATCAAGAAGGTCATAAGGACCCTTGTCCACAACCCTCCAGACCTCGTACTCCTGAGCCCATAGAAAAATATCCATTCTGTTTTTCCAGTAGGAGTAATTCGAGCCATCAAAGAATGGAGGACGATTGATGGAGTGACCCTCAAGCATCATCCCCTTGTTGGACTTTGATTTGGATCGAACTCTAGATTGTTAGATCTGAAGGATAGAGCCTTAACTCTGATACCAATTGAAGTCCAGCGATCAATGACACCCAAGAGGGGGGAGGGTGAATTGGGTGATTATAAATTTTACAAAACTTTTACCATAATTAAACAGATATGATGAAACAACCTTTTAGAGACTTAGATCCGATGAAATAACAAATAGATATATCAAAACCTATCACACACAGCAGATCTTTGATACTATGACGGAGATATAAATCTGAAGATTCTGCTCACGCAAGGAATTATCTTCCTAACAAGAATGGCCTTGTCAATCCGAACCTACCTTTTAATGTACCAAAGATCTAATGTAGAAATGACAAATTATGTTAGATCTGAACGGAAAATGCAAGAGAGTGATATAGTGTGTGCTAGCACAGAACGGGGGTAGGAGAAAAAGATCAAACCATACCAAGGACAACAATTTTTAGGTGGTTCGGATGCAACGACGGCAACCTACGTCCACCCGTCACTAACTGTAAGGATTCACACACTATCTTGTAAAGGATTATAAGAATAAAGCACACACACACTCGTGAAGAGTTCGAAACTCCCACGAAGGTGCACAAGCACCGAATCACACAGAAATGTAAAGGAAAGCCACACACACACACACGGATCTGGGTAGAACCACACACACACACAGAGATGTTTAGAGATTACAAGAACACACACTTGAAGCTCAATGGAAAATAGAAGTAGAAATACAAATGAAAACTTCAGATTTAAGCTCCCACTTAGTGGATGAAAAAGATCTTTGATGAAGCTTACTTCTCAGCTTGATTTCCACTTGAATGGCTTTAGGATGATCTTCAAATGCTTGAGATTTGATGAAGAATGCTTGGATGAAACACTGTTCACGGAGTTCTTCCTGTAGCCCTTTTTCTCCTTTGATAGCCTTCCTTTATTCCCCTTTGGTGATTAGGGTTTCTTATCCCAAAGAGATGTTTATATAACCCTTGAATGGTCAAGGGACATGCCAAGACACATATCCACAATTTTAGGCATGTCTGGAGAATTTTGGGATTAAAAAATCTTATCTAGATGCTTTTCCTCATAAACAGAACAAAGTCATAATTAGTGGCTTCGAAGGGTTCAGTCGACCGGTCAAGGTCCGTCGGTCAACCTAACTTTGACAAGTTCTGAAACATTCAATGCTGGGAGAATTGGTCGACCGGTCCAGGGTTGGCGGTCGACCGAACTCTGTAAATTTACAGAGTTCTGGGTGCTAGAAAGTTAGGTCCACCACACCAACTGGATAGGTCGATCGGACTCTGGAAAACCTGCAAAAAGAACAATGTTAGCCCATAAAACATATCCTTATACAAAGGACTTTGTGTCCACATTTTGATCCATTCAAATTGAGTTTAGTTTGATTTAATCTGGGCATTTTTGACGCAAGAGTAGGTTGAGCATTAACTTTATGAAAAAAGCTTTTTGAGCCTTTTGAGCCTACATGAACTCTTACTTATGCTATTATGAATGTTATCAACATGTCTGCCATTCCAGGGTTTTGTTATCATCAAAATCACCTGTAGAGACTCAACAGAGTTTCCATAAAGACACAAGTCACAAGCTATGGCATATGATAAACTTTGAATCTTCCATTGCATCCAGGGCATATACAATGGTATGGGAAAGTCATTCATGTTGATTTATCTAGCACATCTCTAACTCGCATATGTAAGCACATTTCCTCGTGAAAAATCATATGCATCACATGTATCACACAAAGTCATATGCATCACATACATCACACACATGCAGATATGCATTCTTGCAAGCATGTTCCACAACCATTCTCATTTAGAACAAAGGCTTTTTCAACCATACTCAACCATACTTTCTCACACATACATAAAGTTTTGTTGTCATCAAAATCACAAACATAGCACACCAATCTCTCCCTTTTTGATGATGACAAATTTTTATGACAAATGATTCTTCTCCCCCTTTGGCATAATCAAAAAGTGGGGCATTTTGCAAGAAACAGATCACATGATAGTTTGAATTTAGCACATGAACCAGATTCAAGAACCAGAGTCACATATGACAAGAAACAATCACATTGTTCTTCACATCGTTTCATACATCATAAGAGCCATGATAGATATCAATTGTTAGGAACCAAAACACCACGGTTGGATGAAACATCAAGTATGTGAGATATGCACATTCAATTTTCTCATTCAGAGCTTCCAAAAACTCAACATTCATTTTCAACAAGATTTCTTCTTCTTTTTTTAAACAAGAGTTCCATTTTCAAAAAGTAGTGCAAAGGTGAAAGAATGCAATGAAGTAATGATTATGCAATGACATGCAAGCATACAAGCATTCTTTACAGACATGCAAATATAAGCATATATTAGATAGATCTCTCTCAGGAGTGGGATAAGAAAAGTGTAATAGATTCAATGGCTAGAAGCATAGTATGAGCCAAAACTAAAGAAGTTGTGCATGTACAAAGAGTTTGTATAATCATGTATATAGACAAATTCACAAGATATGCCCAAAACAGAAACTCCGTGAAGTGCATGTGCTCAAAAGTGTGCAATGAATCTTAAACATAAAGATATACAAAATTTCTAAATAACAATAACAGATGTCTTTTCACTCTACAATTTCATTTTAGATCCTTGACTATCGGTAGTTTCACATAGTCCCCCCCTTTTTTTCAAAAAGGACTTCACCGTTTGACGCGAGTCTCCTCATGTGTCTCAATGGAGATTCCCAGTTACTAGGATCCGTCACTCGTTGTATTTTTCCGTGGAATTTGTTTCATCTTTTCACGCAAGTTTTCTCATTTATTTCAGTGTGGATTCCTAATTACTATGATCCACATTCCACTTGTCACAATTTTTGTAGGGACATGTAGCTTTTTCCTCACGATTACTCCTAATGATTATGTAGAGCTTCTAGTATCATGTAAGTGCTAGAAAGAATCTTCAATGTCTTTATGGTTAAAAGACATTATACACAAGTTTTTCAAAGTGTAGGGGTTTTGGTTCAAGTATATACTGTGAATCATGCAAGAGACATGAGATTTCTCCCCCTGAGTATATGCACTCATCATATTAGATTTCTCCCCCTTAGTGTATGCCATGTAACACACGTAGATTGAATTAGTGCAACATTTATTTACCAAGGAGTGTAAGGCCTTATAAACTTTCAAGAAAGTACTTTATAAGCTATGTGTAACCAAGCATGCAGGGATTTAACAATATACTCATGCAAGATGACATGCAAGCATACATGAGTCAGAATATGCAACATGTAGATGCCAATGCATGCAAAAGTGTGAATGATATGCAAAAGTATCCATGAAACATCATGAATCTTTCTAACTGATCAACCTACAAAACCCAAGCTTTTAACCATGATCATTAAAAAATAGTATTGTAGCAAAGAGGGAACAATTCTGCAGTTCAAAAAAATTTGCCTTCTTGAAATAAGAAATTTTTCAGATTCAATTCAAAGACATTGCAAATCAAAGGCAAATTGAGTTCATTTAGAACAAAAGCTTCCTCATAAGCTAAACAAATTGAATTTTTGAATTTTTGAACTAGGCAGAGAATTTGATCCGAAGATCCAACTCACGCATAGTGATAATTTTCTGACAGACTTAATCTGTCATTTCACATATCACCATTTGATATATCAAATATTCATTCATTGAAAGCTTGTATGGCTTGTGAAGAGATAAAATTAAAACATAACAGAGTAATAGAGAGAAAAATATCAAAATCACCAAATTTGACAAAGAAGAAGCAAAGTCGGGGTTTTACCGAATGAGTGTGCCATGTTCATGTTTATTGAAACCCCTTTATTCTCTATTTACCTCAAGGCACACCTACATATAACTTAACTCATTCGACAGATTTAGGTACCCAAGCCTTCTTGGGTCCCTTGAGGTTAGTAGCGTTGTTGGCAAACAAATTCTTCTGCTTTCTCATTGCCTCCATGTCATCACTTTTCATTATCCTGCAATCCTCAATAACATGTCCATGGTTTCCACAATAAAAATAATTAATGAGGAGAAGCAGCTCTAGTAAAAGATTTCCTTTTATGAACAAAGGAGTTTTCAAAAGCATTCCATCTCTTATTTGCAAAAGCTCTAGGTTTAGCAAAATTAAACCTAGCATTCATCCTAGAAGCATGGGAATCATGATTTTTTAAAAACTAATAGTTTTTCATAACATGTCCATTCTTTCCACAATGAAAATAACAAAGAGAAGTAGATCTTTCGAATGATTTTTCATTATGAGCATGAGTTTTACCATATAACTTTCCTTTATAGGATGAAAACCTTTTAGCACGAAAAGCATGTTTGTCACTGAATTTTCTTTGAAAATGGAATTTAGCATTCATAGCATGAAAATCATCATGTTACTTTATAATGTAATTTTTCATTACATGGCCAAGTTTACCACAATAAAGACAAGAACCATTTCTTTATCTCTTAAAAGCATATTTATCTTTGCAAGAATATTGGTCATCTTTCTTCATGACATTACAATCATCCATGACATGGCCATACATTTCACATGTCACACCCCGAGCTTTTAATACAACGGAAGGAATTTCGGCCAATGAATCAATTCGAAATAATAAGTTTAATGATCAAGTAACCATGGCATAGAACGTACCATAGTTGACATAAGATATCAAAGAATGATTTAAGGTATATTATGCTACGGCGGTGATCCGACAGCATAACGGTATATTCATTAGGTTCCATAATTCAACTTTAACTTTGTTAACCATAATTTAGGCTCCAGATAATCCTAAGATCATCTAGGAACTCAAGAAAACCAACCCCAAAGGTCAAACCTTGGGTTAGACACAATCAGGAACCAAGCGGTCATTTACTGGACCGTTTAGCAATCCAGGCGGTCTAGTCATGGACCGTTTTGGCAATCCAGGCGGTCTAGTCATGGACCGTTTGGTTTGGGTTGAATCCAGACTGGACGGGCTGGACTCAGATATACAAGCGATCAGGGGCCAGACCGTTAACTGGGCCTTAGCGGTCGAATGTAAGACAGTTTAGGAATTAAGACTTCGAAATCAACGGTAGTGCTTTCTAGACAAATTGGACTTTAATGGTACAACCAGCTCAACGTCTTAGTAGGAATCCCAGGCTCACGTAGACTTACGGAGGCCTTAAAACAATATCACCTAGTCCGGTAGCAGGAATATCTAACGGAGAGGCTTTTAAATCCAAGAATGTGTACTTAATGTGCAATGTGTAACTAATGGTCACATACCGGAGTATATGTCATGTACTTAAGAAAATGACTCATAAGATAGAAAAGATCGTGATAACATAGTGATAAAAACTAGATAAGTCATGAACCATATAAAATTTTAAATGTAAATGTAAAAGCATATGGTTTTGACATGAAATTAACTTAAGTTTTAAAATAAGTTCCAAGTGTATAAAAACATGAAATCTACTGGGAAGCACAATTAATATACTCCCATACATGAAATCAATACTTAAAACGGGGTCTAGACCAACCTAACTAGGCTTATTATAAGACAATTAAGGCTATTCTGCATCATGTTTTGGGTTAACACTAACATAGAACTTAGAGATATAAACGGTATCGTGATGGCCATTTCACTGGGCTAAGCGGTCTATCGTTGGGCCGCTTAGTAAAGTCAGGCGGTCTGGAAAAGGACTGTTTATGCCTGTCTGCTATAAACAACAATTAAATGAAAATATGTGAAAGTCTAGGGCCAATAAATGGATAATAAAACTTGGCAACAAGTAGATATGGCTTGATAACACCATGTCAAGATATGGAGATGCATTGGTTGAGTGAACTAAACCAACAATTATCATTTTCTTTTTTAAAGGTTGGGTTCATGCATATGATAACCCTAGATGCATAGTCAAGATAAAACATCGAATACTCCGTGTAGAAAACATGAAATTGTTTGCAAGAAGAGGGCTTTTATTCCTAACATTGAGTTTAAGCCATTCATGAGATAACCTACCTCAAATAGCGCTCCTAGACTGTCAATTTCTGACTGGAAGTAAGTCCTAGTTCTGCACATTCTGTGCTAAATCAACATCTTCACACCCTTGTATCTCCTGTTTCCCTTGACCTATGGACGTGAAAATTGGAGGGTAGATAGAAGATATAAAGGGTAACATAAAGTTCTAAAGACACAGTCCCTAAATACCTCGTTTAGGGCTTCTAACTTCCTGATGTTTACTGGACCATTGCACAGATTCCTGGGTTATTGGTGCAGAATCAGCAACTTTGAAAGCTTATAACTCCTTGTAGACTTGATCTCCTAGAACGCAATTTAGAGGGTAGTTAGTCCTTAGTATTAGCAACGAAAACCTCTAAAGAACTTACCTTTAATTCTGCCTCCTTACCTTAGTTCCATGTGAGCCAAAAGTAGGGGTCGATCATGTCAAACTTGGGGTCTATTTATAGGGTTTAGTTAGGGTTTCAAATATTTGGACGACTTTAGAGTCCTAATTATGTATTAGATCGATCCCTGAGAGTCCCAAGCATGTTTACAAGTCTGCATACTTCGGTCTCTAGGAGTTTGGACGCCAAAAATCAAATCCTTTTACACTTTCTTCCACTTACGGAATCTGCAACGCTTAGCGGTCATATGGGTGACCGCCTTCATCTGCTATACGGTCTCGCGATAGACCGCATTCTATCTAGGTGCCGAATTTGAAATTAATTCAAACTCTTCCCTCCATTATCCATCTATTTATCCTATTTATCTCTAAATTCTGTGATTATACCAATTTCTAGCTTCTAGAATATGGGCCAAGGTCCAAAACCATAATTTGGGCCAAAAGGATTCCTTTAAATGGGCCTAATCCTCTTTGATTAGAGTAAGGCTATACTAATTAAAATAAATTCATTTAATAGCTCATTTAGTCCATTTAAATATTTAATAAATTCTTAAAAATTTCTCGGGTGTTACACCCTCCCCCACTTAAAAAGAATTTGTCCCCAAATTCAATACATGGATTTATGGAGAGTGTACTTACATTCAAATATCTCTAAAAATCTTTTGCGCATGGCCTCTTCGGTTTCCCATGTTGCTTCATGCGGCCAAGATTTGCTCCATTGAACTTTGACCATAGGGATAGTCTTGTTCCGAAGTTGACGCACTTCTTGCTCAAGTATTTTTATAGGTTATTGCTCGTACATCAAATCCTTTTGAATTTTCAAGTTATCATAGCTTATAACATGAAACAGATATGGAACGTACCTTTTGAGCATTGAAACATGAAATACGTCATGAACTCTAGTCAATTGGGGAGGTAAAGCCAATCGATAAGCTACTTCGCCCTCTCTAAAGGATTTCAAAAGGGCCGATAAATCTTGTAGTAAGCTTGTCTTTGATGCCGAACCTTCGAATACCTCGACCTAGATAGACCTTGAGGTATACATGGTTACCTACTTAGAATTCCAGGTCACGCCTATGATTATCAACATATGATTTCTGTCTATCTTGAGCTATCTTGAGTCTTTCCCGAATTAGCTTTACTCTCTTAGTAGTATCCCTTATCAAATCGGGACCTAGCAGTTGTTTTTCTCCTACTTCGTTCTAGCAGATTGGTGAGCGACAACTTCTCCCTTAAAGTGCCTCAAATGGTGCCATCTGAATGCTAGCCTGATAGCTATTGTTATAGGCTAATTCCACTAGAGGTAAATGGTCGTGCCAGCTTCCACTGAACTCCATAACACATGCTCTTAGCATATCCTCCACCACTTGATTGGTTCTTTCAATTTGTCCATCGGTTTGTGGATGAAATGCTGTGCTAAAACTTAATCGGGTCCCTAAAGAATTCTGCAGACCTTTCCAGAATTGTGAAGTGAATCGAGGATCTCGATCAGAAATAATAGTGACAGGGACACCATGTAACTTAACAATCTCCTTTATGTATAATGTAGCTAGGATATCCACAGACCATTGGTTTTTAATAGGCAGAAAATGAGCTGATTTGGTTAAACGGTCTATGATTACCCATATTCCATCATGTCCACCTCTCAACTTAGGCAGTCCCATGATAAAATCCATCCCTATACTATCCCATTTCCATTCTGAAATTTCCAAGGGATGCAATTTTCCAACGTGCCTTTGATGTTCTGCCTTAATCTGTTGACAAGTAAGACAACGTGACACATAATTCGCTATCTCTCTTTTCATATTGGGCCACCAATAGCTTCTTTTAAGATCTTGATACATTTTAGTAGCACCAGGATGAATGGTGTATTTAGATTTATGAGCTTCTTGTAAGATCAATTTCTTAGTATCAATATGATCTGGTATACAAACTCGGTCTTGGAATATCAATCTTCCATCATTTGTAATAGAGAAATCCGGCCGTTGCTCTATATTGGTCTTAATCTCCAATAACATAGGGTCATTGTCTTGCAGCTTGACCAGTTCTTCTATTAAAGTGGGTTGAGTCCAGATATTGGCTATAAAGCAATCCTCTTCCTTCTTCATATTAATATCTAAATGCAATTGAGCAAATTTAGAAATGAGATTGGTCATACATTTCATGAGACTTGATAGCTTTCCCATTGGTTTCCTACTGAGTGCATTGGCTACAGCATTCGCCTTGCTAGGATGATATTGGATAGCAAAATCAAAGTCTTTAAGGTACTTCAACCATCTCATTTGGCTCATATTCAACTCCTTCTGGGAGAATAGATATTTCAAGCTTTTGTGGTCCGAATAGACCATGAACTTCTCTCCATAAAGGTAGTGACGCCAAATCTTCAAGGCAAATATGACGGCTGTCATGTCCAGATCATGAACAGGATAATTTTCTTTATGTCGCTTCAATTGTCTAGAAGCATAACTGATCGCCTTGCCATTCTGCATAAGTACACAACCTAAACCAATGCCAGATGCATCAGTATAAACTTCAAATCCGCCACCTTCTACGGGCAACGCTAGTACGGGTGCCGTGGTGAGATGTTCTTTAAGAGCTAAGAAGTTTTCTTCACATTCCCTTGTCCACTCGAAATGATTTTCCTTCCTAGTAAGTCTTGTTAAAGGAGTGGCGATTTTGGAGAAATCCTTGATGAATCACCTATAATAACTAGCCAAACCAATAAAACTTCAAACTTCAGATACGGTATTCGGTCGGCTCCAGCTTTTCACAGCTTCAACCTTAGAAGGATCTATTGCAATGCCTTCTTTAGAAATTACATGGCCAAGGAAAGACACTTCCTTAAGCAAAAATTCACATTTGTTCAATTTAGCATAGAGTTGATGTTCTCGTAAAGTTTGCAAAGCAACCCTTAGATGTTCCTCATGTTCATGTGCAATGTGTAACTAATGGTCACATACCGGAGTATATGCCATGTACTTAAGAAAATGACTCATAAGATAGAAAAGATCGTGATAACACAGTGATAAAAACTAGACAAGTGATGAACCATATAAAATTTTAAATGTAATTGTAAAAGTATATGGTTTTGGCATGAAATTAACTTAAGTTTTATAATAAGTTCCAAGTGCATAAAGAACATGAAATCTACTGGGAAGCACAGTTAATATACTCCCATACATGAAGTCAATACTTAAAACGGGGTCTAGACCTACCTATCTAGGTTTATTATAAGATAATTAAGGCTATTCTGCATCGTGTTTCAGGTTAACACTAACACAGAACTCAGGGATATAAACGGTCTCATGATGGCCGTTTCACTGGGCTAAGCGGTCAATCGTTGGGCCGCTTAGTAAAGTCAGGCGGTCTAGAAAAGAACCGTTTATGCCTGTCTGCTATAAACAACAATTAAACGAAAATATGTGAAAGTCTAGGGCCAATAAATACATAATAAAATATGGCAACGAGTAGATATGGCCTGATAACACCATGTCAAGATATGGAGATGCATGGGTTGAGTGAACTAAACCAACAATTATCATTTTCTTGTTTAAAGGTTGGGTTCATGTATGCTATGATAATCCTAGATGCATAGTGAAGATAAAACATCGAATACTCTGTGTAGAAAACATGAAATTGTCTGCAAGAAGAGGGCTTTTATTCCTAACATTGAGTTTAAGCCATTCATGAGATATCTGTCACGCCCCGAGATTATGTAGCGGAAACAATCGAGAACGCGAACAGTCGGCTAGTACGTCTCGGGCAAGCAATATAATCAGAGGGCAAGACAATCACATAAAAGTAATTACACAAGTAAACTTTCTAAACTTCACTTTATTCCATAATCATAATAATATCAAGGTACATAAGATCTTTGACTCACTTTACTAGACTCAAAAAAAATAAAGATTACATCATGACTTGACTAAACACTTGATAACTAAGGCTTCTCTCGTTCATATGTCCTTCAATCACTGTCAGACCCATTACTTGTATAATCCGAATCCGATTCACTTGTACTTTCTGAAACATTGAGAAAGTAGGTAATGAGCATACTTGCCGAGTAGGTATCTTCGTATCAACATGAAGGCAAATTTATGTGATTAGCATTTTAGCTCTAGAGAATAAGATAAATCATGCAGATACGGTAAAACATGTATAAATCCAAGTAACGAGACATGATCATGATGAGATACGAAAATATGATCGGTCAAGTATATAACAAGAATGTAAATTTTCCTTTTCATGAACAAGAATGTAACAAGAATGCACTAGAAAGTCATGTAACAAGCAAGAAAGTACTCTTTACTTAGTAGCAAGTACTTCGTGAATTTACGTGGATCTTTACTCATGTCTCGTGGATTTTCACTTATTTATAAAGAAAGTACTCCCAGCGCAATGCGACGCCAGTAGCATCATACCCCATTGTTTACAATATGTTTCCGACAATTAGCTAAGGGGACTAGCATAGAGCCCTTGAACATAATCAGTGCTCGAATTACATCTTCAAGTATAAATCAAGCTACTTCCACGATTATAATAATAATATGGCCAATAATGTACAAGCTCAACAATAATTCCATGATAAAGTAACCAAGGTATATAAAGTACCAATAATTTGATATGAGTTCAAAGAATGACTTAAAGTAGATTATGCCACGGCGGCGATCTGGCAGTATAACGGTATATTCATTAGATTTCATAATTCAAGTTTAACTTGGTTAGACATAATTTAGGCTCTAGATAATCCTAAGATCATCTAGGAACTCAAGAAAACCAACCCCAAAGATCAAACCTTGGGTTAGACTAAATCAGGAACCAAGCGGTCTATTACTGGACCGTTTAGCACGCTTGGCGGTCTATTCATGGACCGTTTCATAGAATAAAGATATCGATGCAGTAAAACCATCTAGAACTTTAGCGGTCTAGCGGATGGCCGTTTAGTATCCCTTAGCGGTCTAAGGAAGGGCCGCTTACAAAAATCACACGGTCGTCCAGAGGGCCACTAAGATCCATAATACACAAAACACCGGTAAGTGCTTTTCTAGACAATGGGTTTTAACGGTACAACCAGCTCGGCATCCTAGTGGAAATCCCAGGCTCGCGGAGTCTTATAGAGGCCTTGAAAAAAGATTTCCTAGTCCGTTGGAAGGAATATCCAATGGAGAGGTCATCAAGTCCAAGATTGTGTACTTAATGTGCAAAGGTGTAACTAATGACAACATACCGGGATATGTGCCATGTACTTAAGAAAATGACTCTTAGAAGAGAGATACCATGGTAAAACAGTGATTAAACCATGACTAGTCCATAAATCATATAAATTCAAGTTAATTACAAAAGTATATGATTTGATCATGAAAATAACATAAGTGTAAAAATAGTTCTAAGTGCATAAGGAATCATGAAATCTATTAGAATGCTCTGTTAACCTAACTAGATATATGATAATAGCACTTGAAATAAGAATAAAACTTACTTAACTAAGCTTATCATACATTAATTAGAGCCATTATACATTAAGTTTCTAGTTAACTTAAATATAGAAATCAGAAAACTCAAACGGTCTAGTGTAGGACTATTTCACTAGGCCAAGCGATCTATCATACGACCGCTAGAAGATTCTGGCAGTCTACAGGAAGACCGTTTCTTCCTGTATTACAGAAATCTCAATAAAAAGAGATAAAATATTGATCTAAGACACATCATGCCTGGAAATCAACATATATAAGCATGATAGAACAAGTATAGGCCAACAATATGTGTAGGTTTGTGTAATAAACAAGAAAATTCCTTTTTTAACTTCATTAGGGCTAAGAATTATGCATGGGGAGTATACTAGATGCATAGTCCCAATAAATCATAAAATTCTCGATGTACAATGCATGAAATCGACTGAAATTAGAGGGCTTTATTCCTGACTTCAATTTTAAGCTTTTCATGAGATAACCTACCTCTCATCTTCTCCCAAAACTTAAAAATTCTGACTGGAAGTAAACCCTAGTTCTGTACGTCCTGTAGTAAACTAGCAACTTCACCTTCCCGTATCTCCTGATTCCCTTGACCTAAGGACGTGAAATTTTGAGGGTAAGAAGAGGGTACTTGGTGAGGACACGCGCCGCATCACTCGACGGAGCACACGGAGCTTGCCGATATCCCTTTGGCTTGGCGACCACTTGGCGGACTAGCAGAGTCCCTTTTATGCTTCGGGCCATGCTGGGCCTTAGTTTAGTCCCTGCGTGGACACTTTTTGCATTGTTATGGACCTTTGTAGGCCATTTGGAGCCAATTAGGTTTTAGTTGGGCCCTTTTATGCTCATTAGATAGGAGATAGGGCTATTGGGCCATTTCTTTGGTTCAATCTCTGGCCCATTTGGGCTGGCCACCCACTCCCCTGCTTAGCCCACCTAGGGGTTTGCGCCCCCACCTCCTAGGGCTAGGGTTTGGGCGCCCCTATCACATCCTCCAAGAGGAGGAGGTGGCAGCCGCCCCCTCTCCTAGAATATAGGAAGAGGGTGCGGTCACCTTCCCCCCCCCCCTCTCTTGACCGATTCCTTTCCCCCCCTTTCCCCATGCCATGTGCGGCCCCCTTTCCCCTCCCTCTTGGCTAGGGTTCCTACCCTAGCATATAAAAGAGCTTATGTACTTTTCTTTTGAAGTTAATGAAAAATTTATTTTGTGAGAGAATTGCTTGGTGCGCAACCAGCTCCAAAGGAAGAGGGCGATCCTCTTCCCCATCCTCTAAGGGGTGCGACGCCCCTCCCACCTCCGCCATCTTCTTCTTCAGCCATCTCCTTCAGCCTCTAGGGTGAGACGCCCTGGAGTTGAGGCCTGGAGGTCACGTGGTACGCTTCAACGCCAGCGGTCTTCTTCCCCACGTCCACGGGCGATCCGGTCGACGAGGTGACGACGTTCGTGGTGGCGTGCTGCTCAACCCCGGAGTGCCTGTCCGACCTGCACACTAGGGGTCCAAAGATGCAAACGGTACGCCCAGTTCCCGACAGCAAATCCCAGGGGTGTCTTCAAGGTTTTTGTTCCTTTGCCTGTTAGCTTTCCAACCCATCCGGCCTCGCCCCAAAACTCTTTCGTCACAGAAAGTTGTCTTCACAGGCACTTTCGTTGCGCAGATCGCATCCCTGGCAGTCTCGCCTGTGACCAGAGTCCACTTGGGCACCCGTTTACGGACCCTTGCCACCATTTCTAGCCCCATTTCCCTTCATAAGAATTGTTCCTCTGCCAGTTACGAAGCCACTCCAAGTGGTCTCGCCTCAAAATTCCATCGGGGCTGAGAGTTCCCTTTTTACACACTTTCTGTGCGGAGTTCTCTGCTACAGTACCCGTGCGGGACCAGTCAGCAGAGACCTCCAAAGGGACCACCCTCTAGCCACCTCTGATTGACCTGAAATTTGGTAGGCCACCCCCTCACACATTACCCCATCTCCAGTAATCGCCACAGGCCCGGAGTCCACCTACAACCCCTCGCCATTACTGCCCTCCCGGGAGTCACAGTTCTGACTGCCCTGAAGTGCAGACTGTGACCCCAACTCCCATCGCCACCCACGCCCAAAAGTCCCACGGCACCCCGCCAGCCACCACAACCCACCGTTAGCCTCCCCTGTCAGTCACCTACCAGAGAAGACCCCGCCCCTATTGCTGTCCGGAAGGCCCCGTACCAGCCGCGTCTCTGCCCCCCTGTTGCAGCAACCAGCAAGCAGCAAGCGTTGTGGATCGTCACTCTTCACGGACCATCACCGGCTCGTGACCCCAGCAGCAGTTCAGCATCCTAGCGCACGACCTCGGCGACGTGGACCACCTCTACACCCAACTTCGGGACGAGTGAGGCCCCGGAGATCGACTACCGGCGCCTTCCACCCACTTCGACTGCTGCCCGTCAGCCCGTGCGCCGACTGCCCGAATTATTTGTGTTGTTGTAGCCTGTTATCTCCCTGCGAGGAGTGGGCACCATTTGGGTTTGTAATAGTTATCATCTTGTGTATCGGGTTGTCGGACTCGGCCGGGGTTCCTTCGCCACGCCTAGGCGTGGAGGTACGCGTTCCACTCCTTCCCTTGGTACTTGCTTATTTTAGTATGTGATTGCATGTGGCGCGTCCGAGCGTAGGATCCTAGCCAGCATACACAATCACTGCGGATTGGTGAGGAGAGTGTCCTCTTTTGTTCCCCGGGCCCTAGTCGAGCACCGAGCTCGAACTAGACTTCCATTTTTGCTCGGCGGCGCCTTGCCCGCTTAGATCCTAACGCCTCCCTCATAGGGACGGCCGTGGGTCCGGAGATCTTGTTGAGTGACGCGAACGCCCGAAGGAATACCACGCTAGTCGGGAACTCCGGCTTACCTTGTCACGTGCGCGTGCTGGTCGCACAAGTCATAGTCTTAGATTAGTTGCATTGTTGGTCAGTCCCGCATCAAACTTGGTATCAGAGCCTATTGTCCCGCATCAAATTTGGTATCAGAGCTTAGGGAACCAGTTTGTTCTAACAAATTGGGGTCTTAGGTCTTTTGAGTCTTTAGGTTGTCTAGGGTGCATTGAGTCTCTTAGTTCATCTAGGTAACCAACCATTGCATTGTCATTTTAGGCTTGTGTCTAGTTTGAGTTTTTTTCCTTGTCTCGTTGAGTCTTGCATGTCCAGCTCCCCGCCAGCCCCATGGTGGTTCCTCGTGCCCACGTGTCAGATTGGTCATCCCTGTTGGCCCGATTCGACGCTCTTATGGCACGACCCGTGGGTGTCGGCCCTACCACTCAGTCGTCGGGAGACCCGATCCCTATACCGATGACCGAGTCGTTTCAGCGCCCTGTCATGTCCGTGGCCATCCTACCTAATGGGTTGCATACGGAGATCGACTTCATCAGTAAGGTTTCATATAATTGTGTCTCACAGGACATTGTTGAGTCTCTCTCTAAGACTGGGGAGATTGTTCTCCGTGATGGTTTAGCTTTTATCGAGTTTCAACGGTGGTTTGGCCCCGTTAAATATTTCGATGGCGCTTGGTGCAAGATCAGCACACTTGCTGGTCCATGCATCATTTTAGGGCGAACTTGGTTGGAGGAAAGAAGTGCGACCATCGACCTGGATAGGAGGACCTGCACCTTACACCCATCTCACCTTCCCGGTGAGTTTGTCTTCCATGACGGCGTTACGCCGACCACCTCCATGTCATCACCTGGGTTTGTTCCAGTGAGTTTCGAGGCTGAACAGGAGTTGATTGAGGAGTACCTAACTGAGGTCGAGGAGTTAGGGAGTGATCCCCTCCACATCATAGAGGACTCCGTTTCCACTCCCGAGAGAGAGGCTTCACCCTTAGACCCTCATATAGAGACATTCTTACCTTCCGAGGGTGAACTGGTCATTGGAGAGTCTTTAGCTAGCTGGCTAAGGGAGGGTCCACTTCTAGATGTCTCCATTCCTTGCTATACACCCATGGGACCAGCCCTCCCAATAATACCCCTTAACTCCTTTCACACCACTTTTCGGTCCTTCTGCTTTCTTGAAAATGTGAAGGACTTCCTTAGGAGTTTAGATTATCAATGGGAGTTGACTTACATGTTGACCTTAGGGTCTGACCAACCCTATAGTCATAGCTTTACACTCCCTGCTTTGGGGTCTATTACCTCGGTCTACACCATAGGACATATCACATCCGAGGTCCTTTTATTATTTCCTATACCCGTGGAGGTTGATTTTGTCCCCGCTTATGGTTTCACGGTCCCGAGGGAGGAACCTTGCCTTCCTTGCCTTCCTCATGAGCCCCTTGCCCCATACATGAGAGTGCCTGAAGGTGATTATCTGCACCTGGGCGAATGTCGCACATGGGCAAGTATAGTGAAGGGACCTGTCGGGAGGGGTCATCATTTCTTTGACCCTTTCGATCCCCTCCCTAGTGAGCCTCTCGACCCATATTCTTTTCCCCACCTTGTCGAGGAGGTCCACTATCATACACCACCTAGGACTTCTAGTCAACACCTCACCTTACCGGCATCCAGATGCCCGAGCTTAGGAGGCCAGGGACACATGTCTCTTCCCCATGTTTCTGCATGTCCACCATCATATAGGGGTTTGTCTCATGTAGGGAATGTCATGAGTGAGTTTGGGCAATTTAGTCCCCATGAGTCTACCACATTCCGTAGGACACCCATGCATGATAGATACAACTTTGGTTGTCCTGGTCCTCCCCGTGTTGTCCAATCATGTAGGAGTCATAGGCATGCTAGGTCTGTGTTTGGATGTCCAGGACCACCACTGCATTCACATAGGTATGAGTCAACACAGCTAGTTCGGAGTCTACATCATCATCACCCCCTCGAGGCCAGCAACGCACGTTATAAGGAATTAGCTGATGTGCATCGACGCACGCGTGAGTTCCGTGAGGGAGAGTACGTCATGGTCAGGGTCAGACCTGAACGGTTCCCTTCTGGGGCCGTGAAGAAACTCCAGGACCGCGGTGCAGGACCCTTCCGAGTTTTGAGGCGGATCGGGTCTAATGCGTATGAGATTGAGCTGCCAGACGATTATGGGATCAGTTCGACGTTCAACGTCTCTGACCTAGTGGCCTATCGGGATCCCGCAGTGATTCCCAGTGAGCTTTTTGGGCCTTCCCCTCCTGTTGAGAGCCTTACACCCTCTGAGAGTCCACCTCCTCCAGCCCCGTTACCGAGACGCGAGCATGTAGATTGCATACTGGATGAGCAGGTGACCACGACCCGGAGCGGAGCCTACCAACGCTTTCTAGTGCGTTGGAGAGGGCGCCCTGCGACAGACGACACCTGGATCACACGTGGAGAGCTGGAGCGGATCGACCCGGACCTGCTGGAGCGTTACTTGAGCGACCGTGACCCTTACTCGACGGGGTCGAGTTCTTCCCACCCGGGGAGAATTGGTGAGGACACGCGCCGCATCACTCGACGGAGCACACGGAGCTTGCCGATATCCCTTTGGCTTGGCGACCACTTGGCGGACTAGCAGAGTCCCTTTTATGCTTCGGGCCATGCTGGGCCTTAGTTTAGTCCCTGCGTGGACACTTTTTGCATTGTTATGGACCTTTGTAGGCCATTTGGAGCCAATTAGGTTTTAGTTGGGCCCTTTTATGCTCATTAGATAGGAGATAGGGCTATTGGGCCATTTCTTTGGTTCAATCTCTGGCCCATTTGGGCTGGCCACCCACTCCCCTGCTTAGCCCACCTAGGGGTTTGCGCCCCCACCTCCTAGGGCTAGGGTTTGGGCGCCCCTATCACATCCTCCAAGAGGAGGAGGTGGCAGCCGCCCCCTCTCCTAGAATATAGGAAGAGGGTGCGGTCACCTTCCCCCCCCCCTCTCTTGACCGATTCCTTTCCCCCCCTTTCCCCATGCCATGTGCGGCCCCCTTTCCCCTCCCTCTTGGCTAGGGTTCCTACCCTAGCATATAAAAGAGCTTATGTACTTTTCTTTTGAAGTTAATGAAAAATTTATTTTGTGAGAGAATTGCTTGGTGCGCAACCAGCTCCAAAGGAAGAGGGCGATCCTCTTCCCCATCCTCTAAGGGGTGCGACGCCCCTCCCACCTCCGCCATCTTCTTCTTCAGCCATCTCCTTCAGCCTCTAGGGTGAGACGCCCTGGAGTTGAGGCCTGGAGGTCACGTGGTACGCTTCAACGCCAGCGGTCTTCTTCCCCACGTCCACGGGCGATCCGGTCGACGAGGTGACGACGTTCGTGGTGGCGTGCTGCTCAACCCCGGAGTGCCTGTCCGACCTGCACACTAGGGGTCCAAAGATGCAAACGGTACGCCCAGTTCCCGACAGCAAATCCCAGGGGTGTCTTCAAGGTTTTTGTTCCTTTGCCTGTTAGCTTTCCAACCCATCCGGCCTCGCCCCAAAACTCTTTCGTCACAGAAAGTTGTCTTCACAGGCACTTTCGTTGCGCAGATCGCATCCCTGGCAGTCTCGCCTGTGACCAGAGTCCACTTGGGCACCCGTTTACGGACCCTTGCCACCATTTCTAGCCCCATTTCCCTTCATAAGAATTGTTCCTCTGCCAGTTACGAAGCCACTCCAAGTGGTCTCGCCTCAAAATTCCATCGGGGCTGAGAGTTCCCTTTTTACACACTTTCTGTGCGGAGTTCTCTGCTACAGTACCCGTGCGGGACCAGTCAGCAGAGACCTCCAAAGGGACCACCCTCTAGCCACCTCTGATTGACCTGAAATTTGGTAGGCCACCCCCTCACACATTACCCCATCTCCAGTAATCGCCACAGGCCCGGAGTCCACCTACAACCCCTCGCCATTACTGCCCTCCTGGGAGTCACAGTTCTGACTGCCCTGAAGTGCAGACTGTGACCCCAACTCCCATCGCCACCCACGCCCAAAAGTCCCACGGCACCCCGCCAGCCACCACAACCCACCGTTAGCCTCCCCTGTCAGTCACCTACCAGAGAAGACCCCGCCCCTATTGCTGTCCGGAAGGCCCCGTACCAGCCGCGTCTCTGCCCCCCTGTTGCAGCAACCAGCAAGCAGCAAGCGTTGTGGATCGTCACTCTTCACGGACCATCACCGGCTCGTGACCCCAGCAGCAGTTCAGCATCCTAGCGCACGACCTCGGCGACGTGGACCACCTCTACACCCAACTTCGGGACGAGTGAGGCCCCGGAGATCGACTACCGGCGCCTTCCACCCACTTCGACTGCTGCCCGTCAGCCCGTGCGCCGACTGCCCGAATTATTTGTGTTGTTGTAGCCTGTTATCTCCCTGCGAGGAGTGGGCACCATTTGGGTTTGTAATAGTTATCATCTTGTGTATCGGGTTGTCGGACTCGGCCGGGGTTCCTTCGCCACGCCTAGGCGTGGAGGTACGCGTTCCACTCCTTCCCTTGGTACTTGCTTATTTTAGTATGTGATTGCATGTGGCGCGTCCGAGCGTAGGATCCTAGCCAGCATACACAATCACTGCGGATTGGTGAGGAGAGTGTCCCCTTTTGTTCCCCGGGCCCTAGTCGAGCACCGAGCTCGAACTAGACTTCCATTTTTGCTCGGCGGCGCCTTGCCCGCTTAGATCCTAACGCCTCCCTCATAGGGACGGCCGTGGGTCCGGAGATCTTGTTGAGTGACGCGAACGCCCGAAGGAATACCACGCTAGTCGGGAACTCCGGCTTACCTTGTCACGTGCGCGTGCTGGTCGCACAAGTCATAGTCTTAGATTAGTTGCATTGTTGGTCAGTCCCGCATCAAACTTGGTATCAGAGCCTATTGTCCCGCATCAGTACTCAAAGGAACAATTTCTTTTAAAGAACCTCTATCTAATTACATTGTTTGGGGCTTCTATTTTTCTGATCTTTACTGGGCCGTTGCACAGATTCCTAGGTTATTGGTGTAGGATCAGCAACTTTGGAAGCCTCTAACTCCTTGTAGACTTGATCTCCTATAACAAAATTTGGAGGGAAGTTAGACCTGAGTATTGTGAATAAAAGATTCTAAAGAACCTACCTGAAATAAAATCTCCTTACCTTAGTTCCTCGTGAGCCAAACGTAAGGGTCGCGCAAGGTGGTTCTGCGGTCTATTTTTAGGTTAAGCTAGGGTTTTGAGGATTAGAACGAACTTAGAGTCCCAATTAGGTCCTCAATTCGATCCTCAAGCCTTCTAGACTTATCTAATTAGTAGATAGCATCGATCCTAGGCGATTTGGATGCCCAAGTTCTAAGCTTTTCACATTCTATTCCTTTCACGGAATCTGCAGAGCCTAGCGGTCTAATAATAGACCGTTTTCCACTGCTACGCGGTCTCGTGATAGACCGTTTTCTATCCTGGGCGCCGAATTTGAACAGTTTCAAACTCTTTTGATATTATCCACCTCTTTATCCTACTTATCTACTTAAATTCTAAAATTCCAGAAATTAAGCTTCTAGAATATTGGCTAACTCTTTTGGGCTTGGGTTTTAGGTCCTTTGGGTTCAATTAAATGGGCCTAATCTATTTATTAGTAGAAAGCCTTTACTTAATGAGACTTAATTAATAGCAATTTGTTTAATATCTCATTTAAATGTTTAATAATTCTATTTAATTCTAGAAAATTTTTAGAAAATTCTTCGGCGTTACACCCTCCCCCACTTTAGAGAACTTGGTCCCCAAATTCAATATATGGATTTATGGAGAGTGTACTTAAATTCAAATATCTCTGGAAATCTTTTACGCATGGCTTCTTTTGTTTTCCATGTCGCTTCATGCGGACATGATTTGGTCCATTGGATGTTGACCATAGGAATAGTTTTATTCCGAAGTTGCCGTACTTCTCGTTCAATGATCTTGATTGGCCTTTGCTCGTATGTCAAGTCTTTTTTAATCTCCAAGTTGTCGTAAGCAATGACATGGAATGGATCATGTACATACTTCTTAAGCATTGAGACGTGAAATACATCATGAACTCCTGCTAATTGAGGGGGTAAAGCTATTCGATATGCGATTTCACCAATTCTTTCGAGAATTTCAAAGGAGCCAATGAATCTTAGAGTGAGGTTGCCTTTGATACCGAATCTTCGAATACCTCGACCTGGAGAAACTTTGAGGAATACGTGATCTCCTTCTTGAAATTCCAGGTCGCGCCTTCGATAATCAGTATATGATTTTTGCCTGTCTTGTGCCATCTGAAGTCATTTCCGAATAAGCTTTATCTTCTTGGTAGTATCCCTAATGATATCGAGACCGAGAAATTACTTTTCTCCTACTTCATTCCAGCAATTAGGCGATCGACAGCTTCTACCATACAGAGCCTCAAATGGTGCCATCTGAATGCTAGCATGATAGCTATTGTTATAGGCAAATTCCACTAGAGGTAAATGGTCATGCCAACTTCCTCCAAAGTTAATCGCACATGCCCTGAACATATCTTCCACCACTTGATTTGTCCTTTCATTTTGACCATCAGTTTGTAGATGGAATGCAATGCTAAAATTAAGTTGGGTCATTATGAAAGTTGAAGACCCTTCCAGAATTGTGATGTAAACCGAGGGTCTCGGTCAGATATAATGGTAACAGGGACACCATGTAGTTTTACAATCTTCTTCATGTATAATGCTGCCAGTACATCCACAGACCATCGACTTTTGATTGGTAGAAAATGTGTAGATTTAGTCAATCGGTCTATGATCACCCATATACCATCATGTCCTCCTCTTGTCTTAGGTAAACCCATGATAAAATCCATCCCTATACTTTCCCATTTCCACTAGGGAATATTTAAGGGGTGTAATTTCTCAGCGGATTTTAAATGTTATGCTTTTACTTGTTGACACGTGAGACATCGGGACACAAAATCTGCTACTTCTCTATTCATATTGGGCCACCAAAAGTTTCTTTTTAAATCTTGATACATCTTGGTAGCACCAGGATGAATAGCATATCTTGATTTGTGAGCTTCTTCCATGATCAATTTCTTAGTGTCATCATGATTCGTCACACAAATTCGATCCTTAAATAATAGTCTTCCATCATTCGAGATAGAAAATTCTGGTCTTTGATCAATATTATCCTTAATCTCCATCAATGTGGGGTCATTTTCTTGCAATTGGACTATGTCCTTGATCAATGTAGGTTGAAACCATATGTTGGCAATCGTACCTCCTTCTCCTTCTCTGTCAATATCAAGATTTAAATGAGAAAAATCTTCAATAAGACAAGTTATACCTTTCCTGAGGCTTGCTAGAGTTGCCATTGGTTTCCTGCTAAGAGCGTCGGCTATAGCATTAGCTTTCCCTGGATGATATTGAATAGTAAAGTCGAAGTCCTTGAGATACTCCAACCATGTACGTTGTCGCATGTTTAACTCCTTTTGGGTGAGGAGGTATTTCAGACTTTTATGATCTAAAAATATGATGAATTTCTCCCCATAAAGGTAATGTCACCAAATCTTCAATGCGAATATAACCGCAGCCAAATCCAGATCATGCACAGGGTAATTTTCTTCATGACACTTCAACTATCTTGATGAATAGCAAATCACCTTTCCATTTTGCATAAGGATACACCCTAGGCCAATGGCAGACGCATCTACATAGACTTCAAAGCCACCACCTTGTGTCGGTAGCATTAATATAGGTGCAATGGTAAAGTGTTCTTTAAGATTTTAAAAACTATCTTCGCAATCCTTCGACCATATAAAAGGATTCTCTTTTCTTGTGAGTCTAGTTAAAGGAATGGCTATTTTAAAAAAAATCTTTGATAAATCTCCTGTAATATCCAGCCAGACCTAAAAAACTTCTGACTTCAGACACGGTCATCGGCCGGCTCCAGTTCTTTACAGCTTCTATTTTAGAAGGGTCGATAGCGATACCCTCCTTTGAAATAATATGGCCAAGGAAAGAGACCTCTTTTAGCCAGAACTCGCACTTACTAAGTTTTGCATAAAGTTTATACTCTCTTAGCGTTTGCAAGGCTATTCTTAAGTGCTCTTCATGTTCCTCCGTTGTTTTGGAATATATAAGAATATCATCAATGAAGACGACTACAAACTGGTCAAGATAAGGCCTGAAGACATTATTCATGAGTTTCATAAATGCCGCCGGGGCATTGGTTAACCCGAACGGCATTACCACGAATTCATAGTGGCCATATCTGCTCCGAAAAGTAGTTTTGTATATATCTTCATCTTTGATCTTGAGCTGATGATAATCTGACTTGAGATCTATCTTGGAGAAATACCCTGCTCCTGAAATCTGATCAAAGAGTTCATCTATACGCGGCAACATATATTTATTCTTAATTGTGAGTTGATTCAGTCGTCGGTAGTCGATACATAGCCTGAGAGATCCATCCTTCTTCTTGACGAATAGAACTGGCACACCCCAAGGGGATGTGCTAGGTCGAATGAAACCCTTGTCTAATAACTCCTGAAGTTGTTTCTTCAATTCCTTGAGTTCTGTGGGGGACATCCTGTAGGAAGCTATTGAAACATGTGCTGCTCTGGGAATGAGTTCAATGAAGAAGTTTACTTCCCTTTCGGGCGGTAAACCAGGCAAATCTGATGGGAATACATCGGGAAACTCATTCACAATGGGAATGTCTTCTAAGATGATCTCCTTGGACTCGATGATGATTACGGAAGCAAGAAAAGTTTCACATCCTTGCGAAATAAGTTTGCAAGCGTGAAGAGATGAAATAATGGTAGGATGCTTCCTATATTTGATACCAAGGAAGGAAAACCTTAGAAGACCTAATTTCCTAAAAGAGATAATCCGATTGTGGCAATTTAGATAGGCGTCATGGTCTACAAGCCAATCTACACATAAAATAGCATCGTAGCCCTCCATGTCAAGGCATACGAGATTTGCAGGAAGGTTGTGACCTTCTACCATTACCTCAATATCAAGAAAGTAATTTGTAAGTTTGGTTCTGGAACCTAAGGGTGTAGTAATAGCAAGGTCCGAAGGTAGAGGAACTGATGAAACTGGCAAGGTTTTTGCAAAAGCAATAGATATAAAGGAATGAGAAGCACCAATATCAAATAGTACGAATGCAGGATGGGAATAGATTTAAATGGTACATTCCATTAACCCATCATTCTTGGACGCTTCTTCATCTTCCATAATAGCATTAAGACGAGCTTGTTGCTTATGCCCACCATCAGGAGTTTGTTCCTTCAAGAGGGGGCAATCCGGCATACGGTGCTCCCTGCTGTCACATCGTAGATAAGTGCTGACACACTTCCAGCACTCTTCGACCGAATGACCGAACTTCTCGCAAAACATGCAAGCCGCCATGACTTGCTTCTCTTCTTCTTTGACCTTCTTGTTCTTGTGGTAGCCACTACCACTCCCTTTCATGAATCTCTTCTTGCTGTCATGGGATTTGTGAGGTTCTGTGATACTAAACTTTCCCTTTTTTTCATGCCGATAAGACCTTTCGCTTGGCTCTTCTCCCTTGCTTTTTAATTTTTCAACCTTCTCTAAGGTCCTTTCACATAGATGTGCTCGTTGGACTATCTCCGCATAGGTACAGATATTCTGAGTCCCAAGTTGTTGAATAAAGCCAGGCCTCAAACCGTCCATAAATCGGTTAGCTTTCAATAAATCTGTACTAACCAGATGAGGAGCATAAGGCACAAGCCTAGAAAATTGGAGTTCATACTCCGCTACTAACATCATGCCTTGGCGTAACGAAGCGAATTCCATAGCTTTACTCTCCTTGACATGTTCGGAGAAGTACTTTGCTCGAAAGAGGGTGAGGAATCCCTCCCAAGTATGTGGTGGATCTTGAGGCGGTGCCGGAACAGACTTCCACCATGTACGAGCATCTTTATTGAGTTGGAACGTGGCAAGATGAACCTTCTCTTGGTCGACACATTACATGACCTTGAATATATGGTTCATTTCATCGATCCAATTTTGAGTCTCATCAGGATTAGAAGATCCCGAGAACCGCGGCTCCGAAAATTACGGTGTAGGTCTCCCGCTCTTGCCCTTGCGCCGGCTTGAGCCATGTTATGTAATGCTTGGGTGAGACCTGCAATGGTCTACTGCATACCGTTCCAATCAACACGATGAGCCATCGTAAGAATGAGGTACCTGAGAAGAGTAATGAATTTTTTTGTTAATTCTAATGGAATGAATTGCGTTAATCTCAGAAATAACTCTAATTACTATCTCATCCCAGGTTCTACCAAATTCTCACATGGATTGGAGATCTTTCTTTCCTAGTTTCATAGGTGTGGGTCCTTAAACCATGGACTTAGCCTATGACATGACTTCTTC
The DNA here is from genome assembly GCA_022559845.1 of Amorphophallus konjac. NCBI lineage: Eukaryota > Viridiplantae > Streptophyta > Magnoliopsida > Alismatales > Araceae > Amorphophallus > Amorphophallus konjac. The sequence goes on from CM040120.1 coordinate 229,943,322, forward strand.
CCTAGGACTTCTAGTCCTAGTGCTCTGATACCACTCTAACTATCACGTCCCGAGATTATGCAGCTGTGGACGCACTTTTTATTAAGTTCGTTGTTTATTTGTTTATTGGCGTTTATTAAGTGCGTGGGCGTGCCAGTCACAAAGTGACGATTTATTGTGCGCTCGATCTGACTAATAAGACGATTGTGTAGTTCGTGTCGGGACCGAAACCCGCCGCGCCATAAAGGTCACGGCGTTATTTACATCCCCCATACAGGGGAACACCCTTGATTGATTGCCGGGAATAAGGGCCCTACGGCCTAGAGAGAATACTAATAATGCAGGAGGATAGTGAAAGACGAACTATGCTAGAAACCCGTATCTGGACGTGAATGTTCAGACTATGTTGGCCACTCACGGGCCACTTCATGTTCGGACGAAGGTTCGTGTTTGTAGTATAAAAGATGGTAACAAAACCGCGCAGATGTCTACCACGAACAAGGCAAGTTTTATGAGAATGCGGGATTGGATCCCGGTAGGGACGGGTCAAGTTGATATACTGTTGGCCGGAGATGATTTCGGACTATGGCCATGTCGAAAATTCCGTAAACCACGTCCGATACCATAAGGCGCCGTTGATTTTCTCTTTGCACCCAGTCCGAGGGAGTGAGTTATTAAGTGTGTAGCCCGAGCTTACTAACGTGCGCCCTCACACGCGGATCGACCTGCGCGGTCAGGTCGCGGGGGTCAAGGGGGCAGCACCCCCGGAACAAAATTTTAATTATGGGGGGGTATGCTATTGCCGTCGTTCCGATCATTGATTTAAGTTGTTTATTCCCATTCCATTCTTTCTATTTTGTTTACTAATTTAGTCCTTATTCTCTCGTTTATTCTTTAATTTCAATAGTTTTCTTTCTTCTTTTCATTCTTTTAGTTTTCTTTTGCCACGCCGTATTAGCAAGTTGCAAGAAGATGGGCGCGCCGGTTAAGGGGCGCCGGGTTAAGATGTGAAGGGGCGCGCCGGAATTGGAGGGCAAGGGAGGAGGGAGCGCGCCGTTTATGTCGTCGGTTCAGGTGGTCACCAAAGGGGCACACCGTATTTGGGCTTTGGTAAGATGGAGATGGGCGCGCCATTTTAATGTTCAATGGGGAGATTGGGGGCGCGCCGGATATGGAGGGCAAGGGAGAGGGCGCGCCGTTTTATCATTTAGAGAAAGAGATGGGGGGATTTTGTGAGGAGGGTTGAAGCGGCGCGGTGGAACAATGGCCGCGCCGTTTTAACTCGCGCCGGGATAGCTATATGGGGATTGTTTTGAAGCTCTGTTTACTGCATTTTCTTTTCCTTTCACCCGTAGATTGATTCAAGGTTTGATTTGCTTGTTCTGTTGATAGATCAAGCTGGTAATGAGGAGGTTTTAAGAGCTTTAACCATTTTAATCATTTATTATGATGAAACAATATGAACGTCTAAGTGTTTTACTCCAGCAGTTTGCTCACAAAGTCCTCATTTTGTTCTTCATCAATTCAACTCGTTCACTTGTTGTTGGGCGTTCTTAGTCTTGGCGAAAATTGGGCAGCATCTCCCCTGGACCGAGACTTGCCAGAGATAAAGGAAAGCCACCAATCGGATTGCTCCGGGGTAGACTCTCAAAAATCAGAGTAGCCTCACGGCGGTCCGAACCCAAATGTGAGTATGGAACGTTCGAGGGCCAGCCTACAAGAACGACCACAGCTCACGGGTGATGATTTCGTGGAACGGGACAGATGTAGGCCATAGGTGGCCATGAATGTTCACCCTTCGAATGGGTTCCCTCAGAGTTCATGCCACAGAAGGGCAAGCTTCTGAGGACCCCAGGTAATGTTGAAAAAATCGGGAGGAAGAAAACGGAAGAAAAGGGGAAGGGATCAGAGTAATAGAATACTGCGCATGCTTACAAAGTCACTCTTTTATTCATCCTCAAGGGAAAGGAGGGAAGAGAGGTACAAGAGTAGATCTACCCCCTAAAGCATAGGGAAAAATATAACGGAGAAGATAAAAGAAAAACTAGGTGTTGAGGTGGGGGAAGAGGATACATCGGTGGGGGAGAAGGAGGAACAGAGCACAAGCTCTTCCCCCTCTCTCCCCTCTCACTCTCTCACCCTCTCTCTCTCTCTTTTCTTCACCTTGCAGCTGGGAATGGATGGAGCTTCTTCTTCTCTTCGGACGCCGGAGACCCTAGCCGAACCAGCCAGCCTTCCCTTCAGCCTCTCTTCTGTCAGCCCTTTCTTCTTCTAGCTCCTTCTATCTGTGAGCTCCTTCTGTCTGTGTGTCCCTTCGACTTCACAATGCTGCCCCTTTTATAGAACGACCATCCTGGGAGCGTCCCTGCCAATTCCACCTCGTTCGCAATGAAGTCGGGAGTTGACTGGCTGTGCTGGACACCGTTGATTCGTCTCGTACACTGCTGCTCGTCCGAGGATGGGACGCTCAGAGATTTGTCGGAGCTTGCCTTGCTGCTGCTGCTTATGTGCTGTCGAACGGAGGTAGAAGATGTTGTGACCCCTCTATGTTGATGATGTTGACACTTGCTTTATTTCATTGGCAACACCATTATTTTGATTGATTGGCAACTACTTTTGATTTGATGAAATTGCTCTATCAGATTGACTATGTGTTCTTTGCATTTAATACACTGCTGTCTGCATTTCTCACTGTCATGGGTCGACACATCAGAGGATGGGTCGACTCCTCCAACAGACTTGTTTAGACTGGAGTCTATACACTGGAAACTCTCATATCGATTGAGTCTATGCATCGTCCATTTTAGATAAAGTCCACACACTGCATTTCATTTGAATTGGTTAAGTGTGTACAGCGTCAACGCATCTCACTGGCTCATGTTACAGCGTCAACGCACTTCATTGGATGTGTGTACAGCGTCAACTCGCTAAGTGTGTACATCGTCAACGCATGAAGTCTGTACATCAGTCTTAATATTCTAAGTCTGTACAGCGATTGGCTTTGAACCTCAGAGTCTGTACATCTGAATTGCCCTTGATCTGGTCAAGTGTATACACTCTTTCACTGTAGCTTTCACATATTCAAGTCTACACATCGTGAAAGTCTATACATTCTTCTCTTACCTTTCGCTCAAGGCAAAGTCTATACACTGGGGTCTTTCCCTACGTTTCTTAGGCGAAGTCTGAACATTCGGTTCTGAAGCCTAAAGTCTATACACTCCAGCCTATTCCTACGTTCAAGGCTTCAGCTACACATTAAGTCTGTACATTGGCTTTGCTTCATCAAGTCTGTACATTGACTCGCCAACTTCTTTGAAGTATGTACATCGCTTCATGTCCCCAAAGTCTGTACATCCACAGTGATCTGTGAAGTCTGTACATTGCTTCAGGAGCTTCAAGTCTACACATCACTTCGCTCCATCAAGTCTGTACATCCACAATGTTACTTGAAGTCTGGACATTGGTCTTCAAACTCAAAGTCTGTACATTGGTCTTCGAATCCAAAGTCTGCACATTGGTCTTCGAATCCAAAGTCTCTACAATGGTCTTCACACTTGAAGTCTATACATTCGATGTGCAGAGTTGATGTCTATACTGTGCCTTATACTGATCGAGTCTACACACTGGTCGGTGGCAAGCCTGTACACTGGCCTCAGCTTTTCAAGTCTACACATTGGCCTCCTTTGTTGAAGTCAACACATTGGGCAAGTCTGTACGTTGCATTCGCCTTCACAAGTCTATATAACGAAGTATATACACTGCAATGTACATACTTAAATCTTATGACTTCATTCTTGTTGCTGAAGGGAACAGGGTCGACGATGGGAGCTTAAAGCGTCCACGCATCAGTTGACGAAGCCTTCACGATATCTTCCACTGCGTCAACGCCACAAGCAAGCAGCGTTGACGCAGCAGTTAAAGAAGCAGAGACCCTCACAGGCTATTCCACTGCGTCAATGCCACAATTGAGCAGCGTCGACGCAGCAGCTAAAGAGACGAAGCTAATGGCTTACTGGAATGCCTCACTGCGTTAACGCCATTGATTGACAGCGTCGACGCAGCAAGTCAGATTGCTGTCATTGAGCACGTGAACTGAGAACTCTATACATCGGACTGAAGAGGCTAATGAATGGCACGTGATCCGAGGTGCCTGGCTCGTGATCCAAGGATGGACGAGATACCAGGATGCTGCCACGTGGTCCAGATTGCTAGGCGGGAAACGTGGAGAGCACACGCCTGCTGCTGTTGCTGCTATATAAATGAGCCTTCTTCCACAGAAGAAGAAGATCGAAGGAGAAGAAGAAAAAATCTATACACTCAGCAGCAGTGAGCCTTCGATCCACAGAGAGAAAAGAGAGAAGAAGAAGATACAGAGAAGAAGAAGAAAAGAAATAGAGAAGAAGAAAACGAGAGAAGAAGAGATCGAGAGAGATGAGCTGAGAGAGAGCTGATTGAGAGTGAGATTGAGAGTGAGCTTGTATCTCAGTCTCGTGGTTCAAAACCAGAGCTGAGCTTTGCTCTTAGATCTATATTGCTTTTGAGTTTTTCTATTTTCATTTTGATTCTGTCTTTCATTTCCAAATACTATTTCTTCAAGCTGTGTGTCAGCGGTCTTGCAGTGGTAGTCTCCACTGGACGGGTTAAGCTGTATTTCCCCAGCGGTTGCAGAGGATCAGATCCTCTGGTCGGCAAGCTATAGTGCCCAGCGAAGCTGTGTATCAGCGGATTGTTTGGCCAAGCTGTAAAGCCCAGCGGACGCAAGCTGTGCTGCGCAGCAGGAAGCCATACTCGGTTGAGTGTGGGGTGGACGTAGGTCGTTGACCGAACCACCTAAAAATCATGTGTGCATTGTGTTTGTGTTTTTGTTTGATCTGTGTGCGATGGGAATTCTTGCTTAGCTTATTTGGTTTCATCGCTCATGCTCATGTCTAGCTTTCGATATATATAGATATGGTGAATGGCTTTTATGGGTCGACCCTTTGCTTAGCAGTCTTCTTTTAGCTTAACTGATGTTTGCCTAAATTCCGCTTTAGAACTTACAGTAGTTTTAAATTAGGCAAGTTGATCTATACACTTAGTGGAGATAGACTGCGTCCATCTAACCCAACACTTGGTATCAGAGCCTAACTCTTCTGCAGGGACTCATCGCCCGAAGAGAATAGACAGAGATGGATGCTCGAGGGATGACTGTCGAAGGTCACTCAACAACGAAGCCCCCATTCTTTGATGGATCAAACTACGCATACTGGAAGAACCATATGCAAGTGTTCCTCAGGGCTAAGGATTATGAGATTTGGAAGATTGTCAGCAAGGGACCTTATGAGCTGTCCCCGAATGAAGATGTATGGACCAAGGAGGAGATCAGAAGGTGCACGCTGAATTGGAGTGCTATTAATGCTATCCAGTGCGCTCTGCATCCTACAGAATTCTCCCGTGTGTCTGCTTGCAAATTAGCTAAGGAGATGTGGGATGCGCTGGAAGTAATTCATGAAGGTACATCTCAAGTAAGAGAGCAGAAGGCCAATCTTCTTGTATCTGAGTATGAAGCCTTCAAGATGAAGCAGAACGAGTCCATCAGCGAAATGTACGCTCGGCTGACTGTCATAACCAATGGCCTCAGAGGTTTTGGGAAACCTCAGATAGAATATGATGTAGTGAGGAAAATTCTGCGCTCCCTGACTCCCATTTGGCACACCAAAGCAACAGTGATAGAGGAGTTAAGGGACCTGCGTAATACTAAAGCTGATGAGCTGATTGGCTCACTAATGGCATATGAGATAAACATGCCAAGGACAGATGAAGCCGAGAGGAAGAAGAAGCCGATAGCGCTGAAGGCTAGTTCCAGCAAATCAATAAAATCCAGCTCCAGCAGCTCTTCATCATCAGAGGAGAGCCTAAATGAAGAAGAAGATGTGACTCGGTCTGAGATAGCCATGATGACTAGAGAGTTCAGGCGATTTCTCAGAAAGGGAGTAGGACGGTTCGGCCAGAAGAAATACAGTGGTGGCCGAAAGGATAAAAGGTATAAATCTAAACCTGCAAAGAAAAATGAAGCTAATGTCTGTTATCAATGCAGGAAACCAGGGCATCTGAAAATTGACTGTCCAGACAATCAGAAACATAAGGACAGGTCAAAGAAGAAAATCAAGAAGGGAAGAGCTATGATCACCACATGGAGTGATGAAGATGAAGGCTCTTTCAGCAGCAGCTCAGATAGTGAAGCCGAATCTGAACAACCCATTTGCCTTATGGCAACAAGCTCCGAAGATAGAGAGGAGGACACAGATGAGGTAATCACTAGATTTGAAAACTTCACAATTGCTGATTGGGTAGATGCTTATCATGACATAGCTGATAGAGCTGATGATATTAGAAAAGAGAATAGGCATCTTAGAAGAAAAATCAATTCCATGCAAAATGATAAAACACTAACTGATAAAATTGCATGTTTGGAATCTGAGATTGATGAATTGAAACTCACATGCTCTGAAGAAGATGAAATCAAAAATGAGTTAAAAGCTTCTAAGGAAGAGAATCTAAGGCTTGAAAATGAAATTGATGAATGGAAGCTGAAGATTCAGAAATGTGAAAGTGAAGTCAAAATTATCTCTGAAAAATATGAAGCTGTCTTCAATGTCAACAATGAGCTGAAAAAGGCTATTGATGAACTTCAGAAAGATAATGAGGATAAAATGAAAACCATTGAGAAAATGACCCAAGGAACAGATAACTTAAATGCTTTGTTAGGGTCAAAGGTTAATTTCAGAAAAGAGGGCCTAGGATTTAATTCTAGTGCAACAAAAACATTCGGAATGAAAACAATTTCATTTGTTGCTCAAAAGGAAAAGGGACCTCTAATTAGCATGAACTCAACAAATTTAATGAACAAAACTGCTAATCTGAAAAAGACCAGTGCTGAGGAGAAGGGTAAACAAAAACTCAGTGAGCCTAGTAGAGCTAGCACATCTAAGCTGAATCCTAGGGCTCAGACTCAGGTTAGGGGTCAACCTACACAGTCCGGTAAACCCCAGGTCAAGGTAACGGAGTCTCCACCAACACCTCCACCTCTTAAGAAGACCCAATACAAACCTGTGTATAGGTCAGCAGGGTCCAAAGTACAGGGGAGACAGAGTGCTGCTAGGAGTCAACCCAATTATTTTTATCAACCCAGAGCTCAGACCCACTACAATACACAGCCAACCTACTTCAATAGGTCAGATTGGTCTAGAACTCAGGGTAGGTTTACAGGTCTTGCACACCAGGGTGCTCAATATCAAAGACCTTACAGTAGAAATTGGGTAAATGGGTATGGTTACTGGACATCTAGAAATCAATATTTTCATAGCCAGCCCAGGAACTACTATGGCCAAAATTTTGTGGACATACCCTGGCCAAGGCACTGGCACAGAAATAACAATACTGTCAATAATCATGCTGCTGCCAATAAGAAAAGGAACAATAAAAAGAAAAGGAACAACAACAGAAGAGAATCTGTAGGCTCCACTGAACAAAATTCATTTAAACAAATGTGGATTCCAAAACATTTGCTCTCCTGCTTTGCTTCTAGTTCATTTACATTGGAGCCCAATCAGTCTTGGGTTCCAAACTTCTCTACCTAATTGTGTATGCAGGTATGCCTGGCAGCCAAGAACAACTTGTGGTACATGGATAGCGCCTGCTCCAGGCATATGACAGGAGATAAGGCCAAATTTTGTATACTGACTGAGAAAGTAGAAGGCCTTGTCACCTTTGGAAGCAACACAAAGGGTAGGATTATCGGATCAGGTAAGGTATGTAAGTGTTCTACCTGCTGCATTGATGATGTTATGCTGGTTGAAGGGTTAGCCTATAATCTACTTAGCATCAGCCAGTTATGTGATAAAGGTTACAATGTTTTATTTAATTCACAATGCTGCAAGATTTTTGAACCTGATTCTGATGTTGTCAAATTTTCTGGAAAAAGAATAAATAATACTTACATGATAAATTTAGATGAAATTCAACACACTAACCTTTGCCTTACTGTCAGTAGAGAAGACATAGCATTTTTATGGCATCGTAGGTTAGGTCATGCTAGCTACACTGTTTTACACAAATTAAATAAGCATGGCATGGTTAGAGGACTTCCTGAAGTCTCATTCAAGAAAGAAAATAAAATCTGTGATGCATGCACTCAATCAAAGATAACTAGAAAGTCATTTAAGTCTAGAACTGAAAATCTATCTTCCAAACCCTATGAGCTGATACATATGGACCTTTTTGGGCCAACTAGATCTGTCAGCCTATCAGGGAGGAGGTATGGGTTTGTCATGGTAGATGACTTTTCTAGGTATACTTGGGTTTATTTCTTATCTAATAAGAGTGATGCTTTCTCAGAATTTTAGGAGTTCTATGTTAAAACAAATCAGAAAATTGAAAACATTTTGTCTGATCATGGAGGTGAGTTTGAAAACTCACAATTTGATGAATTCTGCAGGTCAAATGGAATCAACCACAGGTACTCCTCACCAAGGACACCTGAGCAGAATGGAGTTGTGGAGAGAAGGAACAGAACCCTAGTGGAAATGGGTCGTACACTCCTTGTCGAAGGTGGTCTACCAAGGAAATTTTGGGCTGAAGCAGTGAACACTGCCTGTTATGTAATTAACAGAGCCATGGTAAGACCTTCTACCCAGCAAACACTATATGAGATATTAAAAGATAAGAAACCTTCTATTACTCACTTCAAGGTTTTTGGTTGTAAATGTTTCATTCACATAAATGATAAAAATGACCTTGATAAATTTGAACCTATAGGAGAACCAGGAATTTTTCTTGGCTATTCTGAAAACACCCGAGCATACAGAGTGTACAATCTGAACTCTAAAATTATTGAAGAATCTCCACACATAGTTTTTGATGAATCCTTGGCAAATTCTAATGTTGGTCAATGCAGGAATGCAAACAATGGTGAAATTCTGAAGGAAGGAGATCCTGCAGTCAAATCCGAGGATGAAGAAGAACATAAAGAGCTTAATGAAGTGGAGCCTACAGTTCAGGGGGAGGTAAATCAAGTTCATGATACTCTAATTGTAAATATTAGATATCTCAAGGATCATCCTGTAGATAATGTTATTGGAAATCTGCATGACCCCCCTAGGACTAGAGGCCACTTAAGAATTCAACATGAACTGAATGCTTATGCTTTTGTATCAAATATAGAACCAAAGTCCATTGACTGTGCTCTCCAAGATGTGCATTGGATTAATGCCATGCATGAGGAGCTCAATCAATTTGACAGGAATAAGGTGTGGTTTTTGGTTCCACCTCCTGATCATGAAACAGTCATAGGGACTAAATAGATATTTAGAAACAAAACTGATGAAGCAGGGAATGTTACTAAAAATAAAGCCAGACTTGTAGCTCAGGGGTACAATCAGAAATTTGGAATATACTTTGAAGAGTCTTTTGCCCCTGTAGCTAGGTTAGAAGCTATAAGAATTTTATTGGCTTATGCATGTTCCCTAGGAATAAATCTTCAGCACATGGATGTGAAATCTGCTTTTCTAAATAGGGAAATTAATGAGGATGTATATGTGAGACAGCCTCCTGGGTTTGAATGTTTAGATTTCCCTAATCATGTTTACAAGCTCAATAAAGCTCTCTATGGTTTAAAGCAAGCTCCTAGAGCTTGGTATGACAGGTTGAGCAAATTTCTCACCAACAAGAACTTCACAAGAGGTATAGTTGATCAAACATTGTTTACCAAGGTAAGCCATCCAGATATTCTTATCATTCAGATTTATGTGGATGACATTGTGTTTGGGACAACTAACCCCAAATTGTGTGAGGAATTCTCTCAAATAATGACTGGTGAATTTGAAATGAGCTCAATGGGTGAGCTCAAACTATTTCTTGGACTGCAGGTTACACAAACAGAAGATGGCACCCTCATCTCTCAGTCCAAGTATGTAAAGAACTTATTGAAGATGTACAAAATGGACAACCTCAAGGAAATAGCTACTCCAATGTGTACCTCAACCAGTTTGGATGAAGAATCTAAAGGTAAACCTGTGGACCAAAGGCTATACAGAGGTATGATCGGATCTCTTCTCTATCTTACAGCATCTAGGCCTGATATATAATTTGTTGTGTGTTTATGCTCTAGATTTCAGGCCAGTCCTAAAGAAACTCACTTTAAAGCTGTGAAAAGGATTTTTAGATATTTACTAGGCACCCAAGAACTAGGTCTCTGGTATCCTACTAAGTGTGAGTTAGAGCTTCTAGCCTACACTGATGCAGACTATGCTGGGTGTCGAGTAGATAGAAAAAGCACCAGTGGCTACTGTCAATTCCTTGGTGGTTGTCTAGTGTCTTGGGCATCTAAGAAGCAACACACTGTAGCATTATCCACAGCTGAAGCTGAGTATGTTGCAGCATGTAATTGTGTAGCCCAAGTACTTTGGATTAAGCACCAACTGGCTGATTATCAGATAAATCTGGGATGCATTCCACTTTTATGTGATAATACTAGTGCTATATGCCTTGCTAAAAATCTTGTTCACCATTCTAGGACTAAGCATATAGAGATAAAACATCATTTTCTTAGAGATGCTGTAAATAAAAATGAGATTGAAATGAATTTCATAGAAACTGAAAAATAAATTGCTGATATTTTTACTAAGCCTCTTGGGAATGAAAATTTTAAGTTTCTTAGATAAGAACTTGGCTTATGTAAATTTCAGCATGATGAATGATTGTTTAATTGCTGTGAATAAAATCTCTGATGTGGACTTGTTTTTGATTGCTTGGATAAATCATGTGGATGTGAATGTGGATGTAGAACTGTCCTGCATTGCATATATTCAGGGGGAGCTTGTCGAGTCTTTGCATGTCCTTGCATATCATTCATTCATGACCTATGCACAAGCTCTCTCTCAATTAATTCTTGCCTTTCATTAGTAAATTGCATGCATATAGACAGGGGGAGTATTGCTAGGAATTCAGAGTTGTTTCAACTTTCTTGAAGTCATTCAACCTTTAACTCTGAATACTTGTCTCTGACATTATGGCAATCTGTTAGTCAGTTCTGATTTCTAAGCAGTAGAAAATGGACTTCTTCATTTACAAGAATTTGAATTGTTCAAAGACTGATGTAATGGTTTAAATCTTATAATGGTTGGAGTTTAAAGATTGCAATCAGTATATAAGTAAGTTGAAAATTGATAAAACTCTCAACCTCTTTCTTATTTCATGTCAGACAAAGCTAATCATATCTGAAATCTGAAAACTCATCTGAAATCATGTTAGAGAGGTTAAGTATGTGTATTGTTCTTAAACAAGTCATTCTGAAACATAAAAAGGACAGCTAAGAAGGATATTGAAAAACATTGAAAATCATTGAATATAAATATTGGCAGAGCAATGACTGGTAAATCACTGAGAAATTGAGTGATCCATCAAAGAAGTGGACAACACTCATGTCATGAAGTGTATCAGCTATCTCTGTTTAAAATGCTCCAAATAACAGGCTGGTTTCACTGAGTACCTGGGGGTAACTGGCGTCTGATAAACGTGTACCCTCACACAAAAAGGTAAACTAAGCTCTGTTGAATTTGATCATAGGCAGAATGGTCCATCTTGTTGAGTATCTAGGGGTATTGGCATCTTATAAACGTATACCCTTACGCAGAAAGACTTATGGTATCTGAATGCTCAAAATGATCTAATACTGATAATGCTGCTCCTTCAAAAGAAAAGTTCATGAGTGTCAATTTGTTTAGTTTCAATACATGACTTGGTTTCTCTCAATATTTTTTATGAGACTATGAAAGTAAGATATTATGAAACTGAATCTTTCATGCAAATATGATTCTGGTTTATTGTTTTATCATGCACAGTGAACTTATCTATTGCTTATAGTGCATGAACTCCAAATTTTATCATCCTTAAACCAGAACTCTTTCTGACAGCAGTTTCTAATTTCAAATGACTGAAGACTCTATGCTTGAGAATGCTTATTCATGAACTACCTGTTCAGAATGCCAGTCAGTTCTTCTCTTGATTCCTCCATTGTATTTAATTTTTCCCTCCTCTTTGTTGATGGCAAAGGGGGAGAATATTGTCTAGGGGATGTCTAGGGGGAGAATACATATCTGTCTGAATTCTGAATTCAATTCTGAATTCATTCCAAGGGAGAGTTTGAGGAAGTGAGTTGCATGCATTCATAGCATCTGCATGTCAATCTGCATAACACATCATGTCTTTCATCAAACATATATCTATATGACAGGATGTTGCTATTCTACTTCATATGGGGTTGCCATCATCAAAAAGGGGGAGATTGTTGTGACCCCTCTATGTTGATGATGTTGACACTTACTTTATTTCATTGGCAACACCATTATTTTGATTGATTGGCAACTGCTTTTGATTTGATGAAATTGCTCTATCAGATTGACTATGTGTTCTTTGCATTTAATACACTACTGTCTGCATTTCTCACTGTCATGGGTCGACACATCAGAGGATGGGTCGACTCCTCCAACAGACTTGTTTAGACTAGAGTCTATACACTGGAAACTCTCATATCGATTGAGTCTATACATCATCCATTTCAGATAAAGTCCACACACTGCATTTCATTTGAATTGGTTAAGTGTGTACAGCATCAATGCATCTCACTGGCTCATGTTACAGCGTCAACGCACTTCATTGGATGTGTGTACAGCGTCAACTTGCTAAGTGTGTACAGCGTCAATGCATGAAGTCTATACATCAGTCTTAATATTCTAAGTCTGTACAGCCGTTGGCTTTGAACCTCAGAGTCTGTACATCCGAATTGCCCTTGATCTGGTCAAGTGTATACACTCTTTCACTGTAGCTTTCACATATTCAAGTCTACACATCGTGAAAGTCTATACATTCTTCTCTTACCTTTCACTCAAGGCAAAGTCTATACACTGGGGTCTTTCCCTACGTTTCTTAGGCGAAGTCTGAACATTCGGTTCTGAAGCCTGAAGTCTATACACTCCAGCCTATTCCTACGTTCAAGGCTTCAGCTACACATTAAGTCTGTACATTGGCTTTGCTTCATCAAGTCTGTACATTGACTCGCCAACTTCTTTGAAGTATGTACATCGCTTCATGTCCCCAAAGTCTGTACATCCACAGTGATCTGTGAAGTCTGTACATTGCTTCAGGAGCTTCAAGTCTACACATCGCTTCGCTCCATCAAGTCTGTACATCCACAGTGTTACTTGAAGTCTGGACATTGGTCTTCAAACTCAAAGTATGCACATTGGTCTTCGAATCCAAAGTCTGCACATTGGTCTTCGAATCCAAAGTCTCTACAATGGTCTTCACACTTGAAGTCTATACATTCGATGTGCAGAGTTGATGTCTATACTGTGCCTTATGCTGATCGAGTCTACACACTGGTCGGTGGCAAGCCTGTACACTGGCCTCAGCTTTTCAAGTCTACACATTGGCCTCCTTTGTTGAAGTCAACACATTGGGCAAGTCTGTACGTTGCATTCGCCTTCACAAGTCTATATAACGAAGTATATACACTGCAATGTACATACTTAAATCTTATGACTTCATTCTTGTTGCTGAAGAGAACAGGGTCGATGCTGGGAGCTTAAAGCGTCCACGCATCAGTTGACGAAGCCTTCACGATATCTTCCACTGCGTCAATGCCACAAGCAAGCAGCGTCGACGCAGCAGTTAAAGAAGCAGAGACCCTCACAGGCTATTCCACTGCGTCAACGCCACAATTGAGCAGCGTCGACGCAGCAGCTAAAGAGACGAAGCTAATGGCTTACTGGAATGCCTCACTACGTTAACGCCATTGATTGACAGCGTCGACGCAGCAAGTCAAATTGCTGTCATTAAGCACGTGAACTGAGAACTCTATACATCAGACTGAAGAGGCTAATGAAGGGCACGTGATCCGAGGTGCCTGGCTCGTCATCCAAGGATGGACGAGATACCAGGATGCTGCCATGTGGTCCAGATTGCTGGGCGGGAAATGTGGAGAGCACACGCCTGCTGCTGTTACTGCTATATAAATGAGCCTTCTTCTACAGAAGAAGAAGATCGAAGGAGAAGAAGAAAAAGTCTATACACTCAGCAGTAGTGAGCCTTCGATCCACAGAGAGAAAAGAGAGAAGAAGAAGATACAGAGAAGAAGAAGAAAAGAAATAGAGAAGAAGAAAACGAGAGAAGAAGAGATCGATAGAGATGAGCTGAGAGAGAGCTGATTGAGAGTGAGCTTGTATCTCAGTCTCGTGGTTCAAAACCAGAGCTGAGCTTTGCTCTTAGAGCTATATTGCTTTTAAGTTTTTTTGTTTTCGTTTTGATTCTGTCTTTCATTTCCGAATATCGTTTCTTCAAGCTGTGTGTCAGCGGTCTTGCAGTGGTAGTCTCCACTGGACGTGTTAAGCTGTATTTCCCCAGCGGTTGCAGAGGATCAGATGCTCTGGTCGGCAAGCTGTAGTGCCCAGCGAAGCTGTGTATCAGCGGATTGTTTGGCCAAGCTGTAAAGCCCAGCGGACGCAAGCTGTGCTGCGCAGCAGGAAGCCATACTCGGTTGAGTGTGGGGTGGACGTAGGTCGTTGACCGAACCACCTAAAAATCATGTGTGCATTGTGTTTGTGTTTTTGTTTGATCTGTGTGCGATGGGAATTCTTGCTTAGCTTATTTGGTTTCATCGCTCATGCTCATGTCTAGCTTTCGATATATATAGATATGGTGAATGGCTTTCATGGGTCGACCCTTTGCTTAGCAGTCTTCTTTTAGCTTAACTGATGTTTGCCTAAATTCCGCTTCAGAACTTACAGTAGTTTTAAATTAGGCAAGTTGATCTATTCACCCCCCTCTAGATCCACACTTAGTGAAGATAGACTGCGTCCATTTAACCCAACAGAAGAAGGGCCATGGGCATTGAATGTTCTCTGCATGCCATAATGATGCAAAACAGAGCATCGGAGTGTAAATGGGATGGCTTGTTTGCGCGCCAGGGAAGCGCTTCAGAGAATAGAATGAGGGGTTAAAATGGCGCCACATTCAAAGGGGCGCCGTTTTAAGCATCAAATGGGGAGGCCCCTTCGATAGGAGCGCGCCGTGTAGCCAAATAAAAAGGGGGTGCACCGTTTTAAGTGGGGGGCGCGCCGTTTTAAGGCGCGCCATTTTAGGGCCACTTCGTGCCGTTTTAAGCACCAAATGGATTCCTTTCGAAGTCGCGGGCATTTATATGAATGTCGGCTTTCCTAGAACGTTCCGGTTGCGACGTATGGCCTCCATAAATTCTGTTTGTAGCCTCTGGGACTCGGTCCCAGATTCTGCGTGACTTTTGGTGCTGGCCGAGACTGTGCCGGAGTTCCCAACTTTTCTCTGATTCAGCTCTCGGCATGGCCGGTCGGAGCGTTGTAGCTGTATCTTCTGCTTAGGGGGCTTCCTTAGCGGGTAGCGGACCACCAAGCGAGTTCTCGTCTTGATCGGGCGAGGCATGGGGTTTATTCGGCCTTTTCGTCTCCGGCTTGCTCTCGAGTGTTACGATGTGCATGCCGTACGATCAACGCCGTCATTTTTCGACGTCCACAAATGCCCCCCACTCGTGGGTGGCCCAAACGAGGGACGAGTGCGCGGGGCCTGCGAGTGTAGAGCTCTTCGACATGACGTCTATTCTTCTGAGCCACTAGGATGCTGGTCCGGTGCAAATTCACGGGAAAGCGCTCACTCCTTCAGTGAAGGGATGAGGGGATCGCTTCACCGCATATGCACGCGGACTGAGATGTTAGAGTGAGGGTTTAGTCATCGGCATGGGGTGAATACCGAAGCGAGAATGAAGGGTCTATGTGTCATCTCGGGCAAAAGGCCCAAAACAACTTAGACGAGGCCAAACCCAAGGGGGGGGGGTGTTGACTCTTGCTGGGTTTAGGAAAGTTGTTCATTCATCGACTCGGGTGAGAGGTCCAAGCCAGATGCTTTTGCAAGGGCTCCAACGGAGTGAGATGGATTTCATGCATTTGGGTGGAACGTTTGAAGCGAAGGGTTTATTTGCTGGTGCCGACAGGGTGTCGGGAGCTGACGTGGTCTATTCATTGGCACAGGGTGAGTGCCAAGGCAAAAGGGGTCTTTCATTCATTGACTTGGACGGAAGGTCCGAGCCAAGCAAGAAGGTTCTTTTGTTCATCGGCTTGGACGGAAGGTCCGAGCCAAGCAAGAAAGTTCTCTTTTTTTTTTATTCATTGACTTGGACGGAAGGTCCGAGCCAAGCAAGGAAGTTCCCTTCTTTTCTTTTTCTCTCTCTCTTTTTTTTAATATTGACTTGGACGAAAGGTCCGGGCCAAGTAAGAAGGCTCTATCTCTTTTTTATTCATTAGCTTGGAAGGAAGGTCCGAGCCAAGCAAAGAGGTTATTTTTGTTCATTGACTTGGACGGAAGGTCCGAGTCAAGCAAAGGAGGTTCTTTTTGTTCATTGATTCGGAAGGAAGGTCCGATCCGAGCAAGGAGGTTCTTTTTGTTCATCGACTTGGATGGTAGGTCCGAGCCAAGCAAGAAGGTTCTTTTTTTTTGTTCATCGACTTGGACGAAAGGTCCGAGCCAAGCAAGGAGGTTCTTTTTGTTCATCGACTCGGATGAAAGATCCAAGCCAAGCAAAGGTGTTCTTTTTGTTCATCGACTTAGACGGAAGGTCCAAGCCAAGGGTCTATTCGTCTGTAGGACTGGAGTTGTAATATTGAGGTGGTTTATTCATTGACACGGGGTTAGTGCCAAAGCAAGGGTATTTTTATTCATGGCACCAGACGGAAGGTCCAGGCCACTGGTTCGTTCATCGATCCCGACAGGGAGTCAGAGACCGACGTGGTTTATTCATCGGCACGGGGTTAGTGCCAAAGCAAAGGTCTTTTTGTTCATAGAACCAGACGAAAGGTCTGAGCCACTGGTTTATTCATTGATGCCGACAGAAAGTCGGAGACCGACATGGTTCATTCATTGACACGGGGTTGGTGCCAAAGCAAGGGTCTTTTCATTCATGGAACCAGACGAAAGGTCCGGGCCACTGGCTTATTCGTCGATGCCGACAGGGTGTCGGAGACCGACGTGGTTTGTTTGTCTCTTGGTATTTTCGTTGGTGCGGGGGCTGGTGCCAACGCAAGGAGCAAGGGTTTATTCCCCAATCCTGGACGAAAGATTCAGGTGGGGTGTTCTTCGTCAGTGCCGACAGGATGTCAGAGGCTGACATGGTTGATTCGTCTATTGAAATATTCGTTGGTACGGGCTGGTGCCAACGCAAGGAGAAAAGGTTGATTCCCCGATCTCGAACGAAAGGTTCGGGTGGGGTGTTCTTCGTCAGTGCCGACAGGATGTCAGAGGCTGACGTGGTTGATTCGTCTATTGAAATATTCTTAGAGATAAGAGTGAGTGTTAATAAAGGGAGACTGATTCCTCCCCCCCTTTTCCTTTCTTTTTTTTCTTTTCCCTTTTTTTCTTATTATTTTTTTCTTCTTATTTCTTCTCTTTTTTTCTTTCTTATTTCTTCCTTTTTTTTCTCTTTTTTTATTTTATTTTTATTTTTTATTTCTTCTCCTTTTTTTCTCTCTTTTTTTTGACATGCAAGATAAATAGTGCCCAATCCATCTGGACAATAGTAATGCAAATTTGCCCGGGGCAGGGCAGAGAAAAGCATTATTCCTCGAATGGGGGAATCGGAGCATGGTACAACCTCAGATGCCTACCATTGAGGGGCGGAAATTGAACCTCCCCCCGATGGTCGACGATTACATACGCTCCGCCCTCGTAGACTTTCTGGATCACATAGGGTCCAAGCCAATTCTCATTCAACTTGCCCTTATGGTTGGAAGCCATGACTTCTCTTCTCTTCACCATAACGAGGCCACCCTTCTTAAATTCGCGTTCCTTGACGAGCTTGTCAAAGGCGCGAGCTATCCGAGCCTGATAGACCTGGATGTTCTGCTGGGCTTGGAGCCGTTTCCCCTCCAAGTTGGAGAGCTCTTCGAGCCTTCGCTCGACATTTGTCTGCTCTTCCCGGACCAACCCGTGTTGGACTGCGACCCGGAGGGAGGGTATTTCCAGCTCGATAGGGACAATTGCCTCTGAGCCATATACCATGGAAAAGGGTGAACAACCCGTCGGAGTTTTGTACACAGTTCGATACGCCCACAGGGCCTCGTACATTTTCTCTTCCCAGTCTCTCTTGTTAGAACTAACAATTTTGGACAGGAGAGTGCAAAGAGTCTTATTGAAAGCTTCAGCCCAGCCATTGGCCTGTGGGTTGTAGGGGGTCGACATCCTCCAGTCGATCTTGTACTTTTCTGCCAGCCGGTAGACCTTCTGGTTGCGGAAGTGACTTCCATTGTCTGAGATAATTCGGTTCGGAGTGCCAAACCGGAATATGATGTTGCGGCGGACAAATCTGGCGACGATCTCCCCAGTCACTTCTTTCAAAGCAACAGCCTCCGCCCAATGGGAGAAGTAATCAGTTGCGGCCAAGATGTACTTGCACCCAGCTGATGACGCGGGTAGTGGACCTACAACGTCTGTTCCCCATTGGGCAAAGGGCCAGCTGGGCAGTGTTGGATGCAGGGGCACGGGCGGTCTCCTGGGCACCGTCGCGTGCTCCTGGCATTTTTGACAAGATTTGGCATACTTGCAGCAGTCGTCGAACATTGTCGGCCAATAGTAGCCGAGCTTCTTTATTTCAATCTTCATTTTCGGTCCTGCCTGATGTGCACCAGCTGCTCCAGCGTGAACCTCCTTCATGACCTTCCAAGCTTCTTCAATGGATAAACATCGGAGGAGGACCTTCCGTTTGGCGTCTGCCATAATTCGGAATAGGATCCCGTTCCGGACCTCATAAGAGTCCTTTGTTCTGATTAACTTGATCTTTTCTTCCCTTTGCCTGGGCAGCTGCTGATATTTAAACCACTGCAAAAGGGGGTCTCTCCAGTCGGGCGGGCTAATGGCTTCCGCTGTGATGACCTCAAGTTCTTCTTCTTCTGGCCCTCCAATCATTGTAGGCACTTGGCGCTGATTCACCACCCGGATGCTGAGGGATCCATCTGGCAGGACTGCTAATGAACTTGCCAGTTTCGCCAGTGCATCGGCTTGTGCATTTTCCCCCCTGGCAACATGGCCTATCTCAATGAGGTAGAACTGCTGCATGAGCCGTTTCGCCTTAGTGTGGTAAGGGAGTAACTCGGGTTTTCGGACGTCAAACTGTCCCTGGACCTGCTTGACGACCAGCAATGAATCGCCAAACACATGTAATATTTTAATCTCCATCTGTAAAGCGACTTGGAGACCAATAATCAGAGCTTCATATTCTGCCTCATTATTTGTGCAGGGCTTGTTAATGGAGCAGGATGTGTGCAATACTTCTCCCTCAGGCGATTTAAGGACGATGCCAGCCCCGGCCCGTACTTTTGTGTGACCTGACGGGGTTGTTTCTGTTCTTGAAGCTCCGTCAAAGTGCAGCTGCCAGGCGATCTGTCGGGCTTGGTCCACTTCCAGTGTTTCATCTTCAGGCAACTCTGTGGCCAGTGGGGAATTTTCAGGCACAGGGTGTGCTGCAAAGAAATCGGCCATGGCTTGACCCTTAACGGCCTTCTGCGGCACATAGGTGATGTCGAATTCCATTAACAGTACTGCCCACTTGCCGAGATGCCCCTTCAGAACTGGCTGGGAGAGAATATGCTTGACTGGGTCGGCCTTAGAAATCAGGCTCACTTCATGCGAGAGCATGTAATGCCTCAGCTTCTTAACTGCGAAGACCAAGGTGAGACAAACCTTCTCAATCGGGGTGTATTTTGCTTCTGCCCCCATTAGTCTTCGACTAAGGTAATAAAGAGCTTGATCCTTCCCCTCATCATTGTTCTGGGCGAGCATTGCCCCTAGTGAACATTCGGTGGCAGCTATATATAGAATAAGCGGCCTCCCCTTGACAGGTGCCCCCAGCACAGGCGGGGTCTTTAAGTAATCCTTCAGCCGATCAAAGGCCTTCTGACATTCATGGTTCCAGTTGAAAGGTGCATGCTTCATCATTAATTTGTGGAATGGTTGACAGCGCCCCGAAAAATTGGAGATAAATCTTCGGATGTAGGCTAGCCGACCTTGCAGGGACCTTAAGTCTCCCAAATTCTCCGGAGGAGGTAGCTCCTGAATGGCTTTTATTTTAAAGGGGTCGATCTTGATCCCCCTATATCAGACAATGAAGCCGAGAAACTTTCCACTAGAGACGCCGAAGGCACACTTCATTGGGTTCATTTTCAGCTCGTACTATCGGAGTCTCTCAAAGATGACTCTAAGGTCATTCAGGTGATCCCCCCTTTTCTTTGTCTTGACGACCAGATCATCGATGTAGCATTCGACTTTGCTGTATAGCAATTCGTCGAATATCTTGGTCATCGCCCGCTGGTAAGTGGCGCCAGCGTTCTTGAGGCCCAATGGCATCCTTTTGTAGTGGAATATCCCTTTAGGTGACCGAAAGGCCGTATGAATTCGGTCATGTTCAGCTATCCATATCTGATTATAGCTGGACGATCCGTCTATGAAAGATAAGGCCTCATGGCCGGTAGTTGCATCAATCATCACTTCAGTGACGGGCGCCGAAAAGTCATCTTTTGGGCAAGCTTTATTCAGGTCGCGGAAGTCCACGCAGATCCTGATCTGTCCATTCTTCTTCTTCACCGGTACAATGTTGGCCAACCAAGTAGTATATTGATTTTCAGCTACAAAATCGACATCTATGAGCTTGTCGACTTCTTTGCAAATCTATTTTATCAGCTCCGGCCTCATACGCCTGGGGGGCTGCTTCACATGCTCCACCTTATAATCAATAGCCAGAATATGTTGAGTCACGTCGGGGGTCAGACCGGGCATCTCTTTGTAGTTCCAGGCAAAACAGTCCTAGAATTCTTGCAGCAACTTGACATATTGTCCCCTCTCCTGTGGAGGAAGAAGGGCACTCAGAAAGGTCAGCCTGGGGTCACTTTCTATGCTTAGATTAATTTCAATGAGCTCATCCACTGTGGCCTGGCCGCCATCTTCAAATTTTGGAGGCACTGGTAGCAGGTCAATGAAATACTTATCTTCACCATCTTCTGCTTCAAGGACACCATAGGTGTTTTCTTGCTCTGCCTCATTGGGTAACGAGGCTTTGCTTGTTTCCCCCTCTATTAGGCTTGCTGTGTGCGGCTCTGGGGGGCTCTCTTGTGTGGAGAAGTAAAGGACTTCTTCGGGATCTTCTTTGTAATTGTCATAGATGGCTCTTGCAGGGGCTAAGGTGATTGATTGCCATACTGGGGGCTGTTGCTCTGCTGGTGGCTGGGGTTGCCCATTCTCAGCTGCATCTTCAAAAATCTGGTGCTGAACTGACACCATGTAAACACTTCTTTCATGGCCGCCTGCCACATGGGGGCGTGGCGGAGCGACCACATAATCTCCCATTCTGAGCTCATCTCTTTCAATCAGGTCTTGAGCAATGTCCTTGAAGACGTAGCAGTCTTCGATGGAGTGGCCCAGTATTTGGTGATAGGGGCAGAACGAGGGGTCACCGCTTTTGCGAGCATCTTGCGGCCTCTTTGACCTTGGGAGGGAGACCTTGCCATAGTAGCAGGCCCATTCAAAAATTCCTCGGGTTTTATTCCTTGGGAAAGAGTAGGGCCTTTGCATCTTCTCTCGCAGCGTGGGGCTTCGCTCGACTGATCGCCTGACCAGGGAAGCAGCTACATCCCTAGCCTCCCTTTTCAGGTGACCGGAGGCGTTTGGGACGGTGTTCGGGGACTGGTGCGCGCCGATGCTTTGTCGATAGAGGATGCCTCTAATGAGTACAGTCATTTCGACCAAGTGAACCTTCAGCATTTCGATCTCTCGCTGTTGCCTACAGTATAGGGCGAGTAGGGTAGAGTCGCACCGAGTGAGGTTCGGGGCTCGGCCCGCTTCCCCATCCTTTGGGTCAGTGTCAGACGAGGGCGATGGCACCCCGCTGCTGTGGTCATTCGGGATTGGTCCCCCGGAGGAGGACGGGGTCTTCCCCTTATTCCTGCAAGGAGGTGGATTCCATAGGAATATTTCTTCATCTTGTTCTTCGTTGGCCAAAGGCATAAGATGCTAACGGCCTTCAACCTGCCATGGTCCTGCAGTGCCTGCGTGGCTATTGCCGCCTGGAGCCGAGACTGATATCACATCAGCTTCATAGGAATGTTCTAGTGAAAAGCCCAATCCTGGATGCCGGGTGATTTGCAACAACCGCCGGTCTAGGTTTGGCGGGTTCCACATTTTCTTGAACATTTCTTTCCGACTGGAGAGCTGGCAGAAGGGGATCCCTTGCTTTCTGGCCATCTTGACCATAGGACCGGCTGTGTCAGGAAGTCCCATTATTGGGACGAGTGGGTCGTGCAGCTCATCGGGGAGTCTACAATCATCATCCCCCTTGACTGGGTGCTCCTTGGCCACATAAAAGATGGTAGGCAGACCCTCGCGGTTGGGCACCTCGAAGGTCCTTAACGGTTCAGCCACCTGGCAGTCAGCTTCTGCAAGAGGCTTGATGATCCCGGGAGGGACCCTGATGTCTTCCAGCAAGTCTTCAAGGTATGGTGTTCCCGGTGTAGGGTAGATGGGAAGTTAGGTGGCCCGGAATACCCCTTCTGCTTCAGAAACGAATGACACCTGAGGGGGAGCCACATAGCCAGGCGGTGGTGGAGGGAACCAGCTGTCAAGCTCTGCCTTTTTCTTTCCTTTGTCTTGAGTAGCTTGGGAGGCTTGCTTCGGCTTTTCCAAATAAAGATTAGCATCTGACAAGTGACATTCGAACACTTCGAAAGGATGGAGGTCGGCGAAGATTCTCTCCTCTTTCCCGTTGCCGGGGTACTTGATGCATTGGTGCAGAGTGGATGGTACCACCCTATTTTGATGTAGTCAAGGTCGGCCGAGCAACGCCTTGTAAGAGGTGTTGGAGTTGATCACATGGAATTGGACCTTGGTGGTGAAGTCACCGAGGGAGAGGTTGAACTCTGCGACCCCCATAGGGACTTCGCACTTTTGGTTGAAGCCGGTAATCTTGACGTTCTGACCTCGACCAGGTGTACGTCAAAGTAATGCTTCTGATACACCCGATAGGGGAGTATGTTCACTGCTGCCCCAGGGTCGATCAAGACTCTATTGATGGGATGCCCATTCAGCTGCCCCTTCATGTAGAGTGGCCTATTGTGACTGCAGGTTGATAAAAGCATGTCCTCTTCAGTGAAGGCCACAGGTACCTCAGGTGACATTTCTGCAAGGCAGGCTTCAACATATGCTGGTGTCTGGAGTGCGGCGATGACAGCTTGCCGTGTTTCTTCATCTAAGGATAGGATTTCCCAGACGGTAAACCTGGCTGGGATCTTCTTCAAGTGTTTGACTATTCTGTTGCTAGCTCAGACTTCGAGCAACTTCATTTCTTCGGCTCTACTGCGCCTACCCCCAGTCTGGGCCTGGGGAGTCGGATCAACGGGTGCCTCCTCCACTGGGTCGGATGTCGCTTGAGCTTGTGGGGCCTGCTGGGTCACTTCCTTTTCTTGCAAGAACTCGACTAGATTTGGGATGTTGTCGGGCTCTTCCCTTGGCCGAGGAGGGATTGCTGCAGACGGAGCCGAGGGGCTGCCTGCCCCTTGGGCCTGCCGGGACTCGCGGGGGCATGACTGTCCTCCCCTCTGAGTTGTAAGAAATTCAATGAATGACGGGACACTCTGGCCACTTGGTTCTCCGGGGTAGAGGCACGATGGAGGGGGATCTCCATGCCTTGGACCCTAGGCTCGGGGATGTGATATGGCTGTTCCCCCCTAAGCAGGATGTTGTGGTTGGCCTAAGGAGGGCGTCCTCACGTTCTTCCCGACCTGGTGGCATGTTGGGAGGTGGATGCTTCAGCCTGATTCACCTCTGACGGCTCAACAAGCACCTCTTGCTCTTCCTCTCTCAGGGAGAGGGCTGTGTCAAATAATGCTGAGAGGGTGTTGCAAGAAAGTACCACCCCACTCTTCTTCTTGTTTCTAGGTCTTCTCTTCTTCTTTTTCTTTTTCTCTTCAGTGGCTGGCAACTGCTCTTGGGGAAGCTCACCCCATAAGAGAGGCTCTTCTTTCGTCTCGGCTTACGCTTCTGGAGCGAGTTCGAGTGACTCGAACTCCTCCCAGGGGACATACTCCTTCAACTCCATAGGTAGGATCTTGGGCTGTTCATAGTCTTCAAGCCCATCAATGATGGCCTGGAGCCTTTCTACCGCAGGGATGGTTTCCTTGTGCACCCGCATCGGGATGTGTTTCTTCTTGTTGTGAGTGGGCCGTCTCATAATGAGCCGGGGGGCTGTGTCATGCAAAACAGGTGTCACCGGTGGCGGTGCTGGTCGGGGTGTAACACCCCTTATGCGAACCTCTGGAGTGGGCCGAGGAGCTTGTCTTCTTCTTCTGTTCTTCGTTGGAGCGGCTTGCCAACCTCCTTGATCATGAGCTGGCGCCATGACGAAGGATTGATAAGTGGCTTGCGTACTGGACTCCGCCCATTCTTCAGGCAGCTTTTGGTATAAAGATACCATGTTGACAGTGGTGCCAAGGTTCGGCATCTCGTGCGGCTGTGGAGGATCCACTCTGAGCTCCCCCATGTCCAGCTCTCCCTTCTTGATCAAGGAATCAATGACATCCTTGAAGATGTAACAATCCTCAATGGTATGCCCAAGCATCTGATGGTATGGGCAAAAATGAGGATCATCCTTCTTCTTCAAGTCACCAGGCCTCTTTGGATCTGGTAATGTGATCTTGTTGTACCTGGTGGCCCATTCGAACAGGACTCGGGCTTTGTCTCGAGGAAAGGAATATAATTTGTTC
This sequence comes from Amorphophallus konjac, assembly GCA_022559845.1. Taxonomy (NCBI): domain Eukaryota; kingdom Viridiplantae; phylum Streptophyta; class Magnoliopsida; order Alismatales; family Araceae; genus Amorphophallus; species Amorphophallus konjac. Next base: position 229,968,161 of record CM040120.1, read on the forward strand.
CTCATCTTCTCCCGCAAGGAGGGACCTTCCCGCCGTTCAGTGGAGGTGTTGGCCATCACTTTGGCTTTCTCTTTCTGTTTCTCAAAAGCTTCGAAGTCCAGTGTATGAACTTCTGGCGGTGTTGGCCTCCTCTCAGCCTGCCTGACCCTCTGACTTGATGCAGCCGGAGTGGAAGAGTATCGAGCAAGGAATGCTTCGATCTCTGCCACTATGTTGTTCAGACGGTCGAACGACCTTACCTCAGCACCGATCATCCTCTCAAGGATCTCCTTCTTCAGATTCTGTTTACAGATCTACACTGCGTCTTCCTGATGTGGGGGACGTTTGCACCTCATGCTGAGGTTCCTCCATCTCTTTATGTAGTCAAGTGCCGACTCCTCATTTCTCTGTCTCGTGGCGTAAAGCTCTGCCACGGTCACCTCCTGCTCAGCTATGTAGAATCTTTCCTTGAATTTCTTCTGCATATCAGGCCAGTCTGCAATGGACCCGGCGAGCAAGCTCGAATACCACTCGAAAGCGAGCCCGGTAAGTGTCGAGCCAAAGAACTTGAGGAGATAAGCTTCATCCGCCGCTAGATCCCCCATAACATTCACATAATAGGCAATGTGCTCCCTGGGAGACCCTTGCCTATTAAATTTCTCAAACTTTGGCGACTTGGTGATGCCGACCGGTAGCCTCTTGGCAGCATAGTGTGCCGGGTAAGGTACCCGGTATACGTCGAATGGCGTGTGATCACTATCGCTCCTCTCTGCCAGCTTCATATCTATCATTTGTTCAAGCATTAGTCTGCTTACTGTTGCCGGGTCAACCGGGTTTGGATAGAAATGGGCCGGTTGCATCAGCGGTGTTGTTAACACTATCGCCTGAGGTGTAATAGTGGACCCCTGGAATGGCAGGTTCGGTGGCGGGGCCGGTGTGACATGTTGTGGCTGATGCAGGGGTACGCCTCCAGTGTAGGTAGGTATTGGGGGAGACACCGTCGCCTGTGGAGAAGCTTCCGAGGCCTGACTGTTGCCCCCAGGGGTCTCTGGTAATGCTTCAGTCTGCCCGGATGTTGAGGGCTGAGCGGCTCTTTCAGTCAGTTGTTTCTTTAATAATTCGATCTCCCGCTGATATTGCTGCATCATGTGTAATACCGCGGGGTCGTTCATGGAAAGGCTAGGGGTGCCCCCTCTTTCTTCGATCGGCACCTCTTCAGATGAAGTGGATGGTTCTCCCGCCGTGCCTTCTGTAATGACATTGGCAGCCAAGGATGTTGAAGGTTCCTCATAGTTAGCTCCTCTGGTGTGGACTTGTGTCTTTTCAGCTGCCGCTTTCCCTCTTCTGGTAAGAGGTCCTGGCCTTGTTGCAAGCCTGGCTACTTCCTCGGGCTCGGTTGGTAGAGCCCCGTACCGGCCAGATACCCCTGCCATATTGCAGGTATAAACTCTTAGGTCTCTGCCTCTTCTTGTTGTTCTTCTCGATGGCCTACCTGGAAAGACCAATCTGTGAAAGACCGATCTCCGCGGCTTCACTTCTTCCCTCGGCGGGGACTAATAATGCTCCTGAGAGCAGTTTCTTGACTCGGCACTGGGCACCGGCCGGGTCTCTTCTTCTTCAAAGGCGGAGGCTACTGCCCCCAGTAATCTCTGGCGACCGAGGGGAGTGCTCCCCAGGCCCCGCAAGTAGTTCTTCATGGCTTGCTCCACTCCTTCCCAGTCCTGGTCAGGAGGAGAAGCTGATGATGTCGCCCTGTTGGCAGCAACGGGCATATGGGTTGCAGGCTCCACACGGGTAGCCCGATAGTGACGTCGGTAGTGTCGACGGTGGATGTTCTCCGGTGGGGCCGGTGTAGTTAATGTCATCTGGTAGACAGGGGCCGATGTCTTGACCCGATCTCCTTGTTGTGCCCTTGTCGGGCGGAAGGTGCTGGGCCTCGCCTGGGCTAGTGAGGTGAACCGGGCCCCCTTGGGAACCCAAACTTGCTTAGCTTTGGTGGGCCTGGAGGCTGACTGATGTTGCGGTGCTGGGGCCTGAATGGCGGGCGTCATCCTGCCCTTCATCTTCTCCAGTGCCTGAAAAGAGTTGCGCACTGGTACGGCGGGTACAATGCGATCCGGGATCACCTCGGAACGATGTCCGTTAAGATGCACCCAGAAAGTCCCGACGACAGCCGACTTGCCGGTGCTGGAGAACCAGCCTCGGTATGATGTTGTGGCATGGCTCCTTCGGAGCCTCCTTTGGTGAGAGGCCGACCCTGGGTGAGAAGGGCTGGCAGTTTGGTGCACGTGGTGCACGTTGCAGCTCAGCGTCCCAGTCGGGACGGTCTTGGAAGTCTCGGCCATTGATTGGCCGACAGTAGCTTTGGCGGCCCCCTGGATGGGAGCGTTGCTTTCAGTCCTATCAGACGCTTCCACGTCCAGCAGGTTCGTGAAGGCTACCCCAAGGAAATTGGGGAAGCCTACCGCGGGAGGGAAGCTCCCGAAGTTGAGGGGGACAGCCAAGTAGTCATTCTGAACATGGCTCTCGACAGCCTGTTGGCCGAACGTGGGGGCCATCCTGGTGTCCGAAATGCAACCTGCATTTGCAAATCAAACAATTAGCATTACATGAAAGGGGCCGTAGGGCCCTCAGTCCCGGCAAAGAGATGAAGACTGATTTCAGTCCCACCGGGCGTGCCAGACTTGTAGACGCACTTTTTATTAAGTTCGTTGTTTATTTGTTTATTGGCGTTTATTAAGTGCGTGGGCGTGCTAGTCACAAAGTGACGATTTATTGTGCGCTCGATCTGACTAATCAGATGATTGTGTAGTTCGTGTCGGGACCGAAACCCACCGCGCCATAAAGGTCACGGCGTTATTTACATCCCCCATACGGGGGAACACCCTTGATTGATTGCCGGGAATAAGGGCCCTACGGCCTAGAGAGAATACTAATAATGCAGGAGGATAGTGAAAGATGAACTATGCTAGAAACCCGTATCTGGACGTGAATGTTCAGACTATGTTGGCCACTCACGGGCCACTTCATGTTCGGACGAAGGTCCGTGTTTGTAGTATAAAAGATGGTAACAAAACCGCGCAGATGTCTGCCACGAACAAGGCAAGTTTAATGAGAATGCGGGATTGGATCCTGGTAGGGACGGGTCAAGTTGATAGACTGTTGGCCGGAGATGATTTCAGACTATGGCCATGTCAGAAATTCCATAAACCACGTCCGATACCATAAGGCGCCGTTGATTTTCTCTTTGCACCCAGTCCGAGGGAGTGAGTTATTAAGTGCGTAGCCCGAGCTTACTAACGTGCGCCCTCACACGCGGATCGACCTGCGCGGTCAGGTCGCCGGGGTCAAGGGGGCAGCGCCCCCGGAACAAAATTTTAATTATGGGGGGGTATGCTATTGCCGTCGTTCCGATCATTGATTTAAGTGGTTTATTCCCATTCCATTCTTTCTATTTTGTTTACTGATTTAGTCCTTATTCTCTCGTTTATTCTTTAATTTCAATAGTTTTCTTTCTTCTTTTCATTCTTTTAGTTTTCTTTTGCCACGCCGTATTAGCAAGTTGCAAGAAGATGGGCGCGCCGGTTAAGGGGCGCCGGGTTAAGATGTGAAGGAGCGCGCCGGAATTGGAGGGCAAGGGAGGAGGGAGCGCACCGTTTATGTCGTCGGTTCAGGTGGTCACCAAAGGGGCGCGCCGTATTTGGGCTTCGGTAAGATGGAGATGGGCGCGCCGTTTTAATGTTCAATGGGGAGATTGGGGGCGCGCCGGATATGGAGGGCAAGGGAGAGGGCGCGCCGTTTATGGAGGGCAAGGGAGAGGGCGCGCCGTTTTATCATTTAGAGAAAGAGATGGGGGGATTTTGTGTTGAAGCGGCGCGGTGGAACAATGGCCGCGCCGTTTTAACTCGCGCCGGGATAGCTATATGGGGGTTGTTTTGAAGCTCTGTTTACTGCATTTTCTTTTCCTTTCACCCGTAGATTGATTCAAGGTTTGATTTGCTCGTTCTGTTGATAGATCAAGCTGGTAATGAGGAGGTTTTAAGAGCTTTAACCATTTTAATCGTTTATTATGATGAAACAGTATGAACGTCTAAGTGTTTTACTCCAGCAGTTTGCTCACAAAGTCCTCATTTTGTTCTTCATCAATTCAACTCGTTCACTTGTTGTTGGGCGTTCTTAGTCTTGGCGAAAATCGGGCAGCACCTCCCCTGGACCGAGACTTGCCAGAGATAAAGGAAAACCACCAATCGGATTGCTCCGGGGTAGACTCTCAAAAATCAGAGTAGCCTCACGGCGGTCCGAACCCAAATGTGAGTATGGAACGTTCGAGGGCCAGCCTACAAGAACGACCACAGCTCACGGGTGATGATTTCGTGGAACGGGACAGATGTAGGCCATAGGTGGCCATGAATGTTCACCCTTCGAATGGGTTCCCTCAGAGTTCATGCCACAGAAGGGCAAGCTTCTGAGGACCCCAGGTAATGTTGAAAAAATCGGGAGGAAAAAACGGAAGAAAAGGGGAAGGGATCAGAGTAATAGAATACTGCGCATGCTTACAAAGTCACTCTTTTATTCATCCTCAAGGGAAAGGAGGGAAGAGAGGTACAAGAGTAGATCTACCCCCCCCCCCCAAAGCATAGGGAAGAATATAACAGAGAAGATAAAAGAAAAACTAGGTGTTGAGGTGGGGGAAGAGGATACATCGGTGGGGGAGAAGGAGGAACAGAGCACAAGCTCTTCCCCCTCTCTCCCCTCTCACTCTCTCACCCTCTCTATCTCTCTTTTCTTCACCTTGTAGCTGGGAATGGATGGAGCTTCTTCTTCTCTTCGGACGCCGGAGACCCTAGCCGTACCAGCCAGCCTTCCCTTCAGCCTCTCTTCTCTCAGCCCTTTCTTCTTCTAGCTCCTTCTATCTGTGGGCTCCTTCTGTCTGTGTGTCCCTTCGGCTTCACAATGCTGCCCCTTTTATAGAACGACCATCCTGGGAGCGTCCCTGCCAATTCCACCTCGTCCGCAACGAAGTCAGGAGTTGACTGGCTGTGCTAGACATCGTTGATTCATCTCGTACACTGCTGCTTGTCCGAGGATGGGACGCTCAGAGATTTGTCAGAGCTTGCCTTGCTGCTGCTGCTTATGTGCTGTCGAACGGAGGTAGAAGAAGGGCCATGGGCATTGAATGTTCTCTGCATGCCATAATGATGCAAAACAGAGCATCGGAGTGTAGATGGGATGGCTTGTTTGCGCGCCGGGGAAGCGCTTCAGAGAATAGAATGAGGGGTTAAAACGGCGCCACATTCAAAGGGGCGCCATTTTAAGCATCAAATGGGGAGGCCCCTTCGATAGGAGCACGCCGTGTAGCCAAATAAAAAGGGGGCACGCCGTTTTAAGAGGGGGGCGCGCCGTTTTAAGGCGTGCCATTTTAGGGCCACTTCGTGCCGTTTTAAGCACCAAACGGATTCCTTTCAAAGTCGCGGCCATTTATATGAATGTCGGTATTCCCAGAACGTTCCGGTTGCGACGTATGGCCTCCATAATATTTCGTTTGTAGCCTCTGGGACTCGGTCCCAGATTCTGCGTGAATTTCGGTGCATGTCGAGACTGTGCCGGAGTTCCCGACTTTTCTCTGATTCAGCTCTCGGCATGGCCGGTCGGAGCGTTGTAGCTGTATCTTCTGCTTAGGGGGCTTCCTTAGCGGGTAGCGGACCACCAAGCGAGTTCTCGTCCTAATCGGGCGAGGCATGAGGTTTATTCGGCCTTTTCGTCTTCGGCTTGCTGTCGAGTGTTACGATGTGCATGCCGTATGATCGACGCCGTCATTTTTCGACGTCCACAGCAGCGGAAATAATCGGGAGTGCGAACAGTCGGCTAGTACGTCTCAGGCAAGCAATATAATCAGAGCACAAGACAATCATATAAAAGTAATTGCACAAGTAAACTTTCCAAACTTCACTTTATTCCATAATCATAATAATATCAAAGTACATAAGATCTTTGACTCTCTTTACTAGACTCAAAAAAAATAAAGATTACATCATGACTTGACTAAACACTTAATAACTAAGGCTGCTCTCCTTCATATGTCATTCAATCACACTCGGACCCATTACTTGTATAATCTGAATCCGATTCACTTGTAAGAGATTATGAGCTGTAAGGAGACCAAGGCAAATATCCTTGTAATAGATTATGAGCTGTTTAAAATGAAGCCTGAAGAAACCATCTCAGAGATGTTCGCAAGATTAACGGAGATCACAAATGGTCTCACAAGTCTCGGGAAGGACTACACAAACTCCGATCTTGTGAGGAAAGTCCTGAGATCACTTCCGTCGGCGTGGCACACAAAAGTCACAGTAATTGAAGATTCAAAAATTATGTCCACACTTTCCTTGGACGAGCTCATAGGGTCACTCATGACCTATGAGATAAATATGAAGAGAACAGTCGAGGAAGATATGAAGAAGAAGAAAGTGTAACGCCCCGAGATCCGATTCCCAAATTTTGGGGGTATGTATTTTTTTTTTGTCGGACCCCGAAGCAAATTACTTCGTACGTATCACAAAAGCAGCAATGTAGATAAACGTACATGCATTCACATGAGAGAGAGAAACCATAGGTTACATAAATGTAGGTAAACATCTCAACTATTCATAGTCTCCAAAAGAGTACAAGTTCATAGTTCCAGATTACACATGAGCCCGCATGGGCTCGCCACTCCACAACCCTACACAAAATAGAAATATTCGACCATAGCATACCCAGATGAATAATGGCTAACTCTACACGTTAGCTGCTGCCTCCTCCTCAATCTCTTTCTCTATGTCCCCTAAAAACGTGTCACAAGGGGTGAGTGTGACGCTCAGTAGGCAGCCCAGTCAAACCGAGGTTAACTTTGCATCTATATAATCCATTATATATAGAGTGCAGATGTTAACACTAGCTAAGTTCATTTCATCATCAGTTCTTAAGATAACTTATGTAAGGAAAACACGGATTCTTTGACTAATGTATAAGGTACCCAAGCATGCAGCAAGAACCCAGTGATTAAGCAGTTAAACATTATCACATTTCCATGAGTGTTCATATTTTTGCCATGCATGGAAGCGAATAGCTGTCACAAACACAAGAGGTCCAGACATACACACAAACGAACGAAAGAGTACTGCGCAGACCTGGGAGCGAACTCCCACCTAGATTCTTATGGGCCAGTGGCGTTACATATCGCCGTCCCACAAAGGCCGCCCCACAATGGGACCGAAGACTGAATCAATAGGATTTCAAACTAGGGCGTTACGTATCGCCGTCCCCTGGGATCTTTTACTTCCGTGGCGTTACGTATCGCCGTCCCGCAGAAGGGACCGAAGTCCAACCTCACAGAATGCTGATGTTTTCCCTTCATGGCATACACATTCTTATTTATCTTATAGTGACTAGAGTGATATTTATCATAACAGACATGCTTTCATTGATCAAGGGGGGCCAGACAAGCTCACAGTCATGCTCCTCATAATTTAAACATTCTCACAAATATGCTTCTAAATAGTTTAAGAGGGCTAAACATACTTGCAGTCATTTTCAGGTTAGTACAGGTTTATCCTTTCTAGGCTACACATGCACTGAGAATGATTTATATCTGTAAGTACAAAATTTCAGTGGGCTTGAAATGTTTACGGTGTGTTGCTAACTTAGCCTTTTGCCATTTTCTAATTTCTCAGATTTTTATGAATTAATATGCCCCCCCAAAATTCTCCTTTTCTCAGTTTTTGGAATTGGGCAGACCCACAGGTGCACCGACCTTGCTCATAATCGGGGCCAGCCTGCACCGACCTCACTCGCACATGCACCGACCTTGCTCGTGGCCAGGGCCAAACTTGCACCGACCTACTATGCACAGACTTTGGTTATGCTAACACAAACATGCACATACCGACTATGCTCAGGCCTCACCGTGCCCAACACAAAACGTGCACATACCTATTATGCTCAGACCTCACCGTGGCTAACACAGAACATGCACAGATGCGAAACATGCACCGACACAAAACATGCACAGACCTAATTCTGCATAGACCTTTACCTACGCATGGACCCAATAGTGCACAGACCTTGCAACCAACGCATAGACCCCTTTTACCTACGCATGGACAAAAGTGCAAAGACCTTATAAACAATGCACATACCACTTTTACCTATGTATGGGCAAAAGTGTACGGACCCTACAATCTATGCACAGACCCTACTATAACTAAAACATGCACGGACCTTAAACCTGCACTGACCTTACCTATACATGGACTAAATGTGCACCGATACCAACACAAACATGCTCAGTCCCTTACGCATGGACTAAATGTGCACCGATGCTAATACATCATGCACGGATCCCTCTTGGCCTAAACATGCACCGACCTCTCCTTTGGCTTGAACTAAACATGCACTGTCCTCTCTTTTGGGTCTGAACTAAACATGCACCGACCCACTACGAGACCTGCTCAGTCCTGATGTATGGACTCTAACACATACGCTTAGACTTGACTGGCAACCCATTGGTGCACCGACTAGGGGTTTCCTATATATGGGTTCTGACCTTCCCAAGAACCGTGGAAACTCATGAAACATAAAACTGATTTGAAAAACAAACCCCAAAATGGATATGATGGTCGTCCCCACCTGCCCTTAATCCCTCTTTAGAGTGTATGAAATATATTTGAAATCATTCTAATGCATCATTGACCCCCAAAGTTTGAGGTTAGGTGCCTACCTTTGAGATGTTAACCGACGATCCGGGGATAATATCCACACCCCAGATCCACCTCAGCTTTACCCTTCGATCTGGGGATGAGATCCACACCCCAGACCCATCAAGACTTCTCTGTAGGTCCACCCTTCTACGTAAAGGCCAAGGTCCCTCACCTCTCTTTCTTTCACAAAAGGACCCGTAGGTGGCAGAAAAACGGAACCCCCTCCTTATATAGTTTTTCAGGCCTCCTAAGAGTTCACCCACGTCCCTCGAGGCTCTAACAAGCTCCACGATCACTGTTTTGAAGAGGAGTTAATGCTAACCATCCCTTCGGGTTTGAACAGGTGCGACCCTTCGACCGTTGATCATAAAGGCTAGTGTACGCACATTTTTGTTGGGAATTACGATGGAATGTCTTCATATGAAATGAAGAGGACTTCCATATCTAACTTTCAGTCTTGGTTTCATCAATTTCCATTAACTCTACCAGGAGATATGATTTTTCCATTAATTACGTGTGACTTCGCCCAACAGTCACACCTCTTCATGACAGCTGGCAGAAAAGGGCTCAGAACCATGGGTTCTGGTGCGAATTGGGTTTCCCCCTCAACATAAGAGTTTGGGCTAAGGGTCCAAGCTTTTTAATGGGTCTAGTTTCATCCCATTCTGATCCCCCTACGTTAAGTTACGAATTTTCTAAGGGTTCTTAGATAGTCTGTCTAGATTTTGGCCCGTTTGGTTCATGGGTCTGAATTGTGCCCAATTGGGCTAGTGCCCAATTGGCGGTCATTACATTCTCTCCCCCTTAAAATAATTTCATCCTCAAAATTGAAAAAAAAACTTCCTTTCAAGGAAAATTACTTACCGAATAGTTGGGGATATTCTTGGCGTATCTTGTCCTCCGGCTCCCAAGTTGCTTCCTCGGAATGAGAATTCCTCCATAAGACTTTCACCAGCCGGATAGTCTTATTCCTCAATACCTACTCCTTCTGGTCTACGATCTCGATGGGCTGCTCCACATAAGATAGATCTGCTTCAACTTTTAGGGGCTCGTATTCTATCACATGCGAGGCATCACGGACATATTCCCAAAGCATGGAGATGTGAAAAATCGCATGCACATGTGCCAGAGCGGGCGGGAGTGCAAGTCGATAAGCCACCTCGCCGACCCTCTATAGAATCTCAAAAGGCCCAATATACCTGGGACTGAGCTTGCCCTTCTTACCAAATCACATGACTCCCTTGGTAGAAGACACCTTTAGAAATACATGGTCTCCTTCCGCAAATGTCAACTCTCTCCGTCGCTGGTCTGAATAACTTTTTTGATGGCTATGGGCTGTGAGGAGTCGCTGCCGGATCATGGATATCTTCTCTTAGCAATCTTGCACCAATTGTGGCCCGAATAGTTGCTTCTCGCTAGCTTCATACCAACATACCGGTGACCTACATGCCTGCCCATAAAGTGCCTCATAGGGTGCCATTCTGATGGCGGAGTGGTAGCTATTGTTGTATGCAAACTCTATTAGGGGTAAGTGATCATCCCAGTTGCCCCTCTATTCAATACTGCATGCCCTCAGCATATCTTCTAGGGTTTGGATGGTACGCTCAGATTGCCCATCGGTCTGAGGGTGAAAGGCCGAGCTGAGCCGCAACTCTGTCCCCATGGCCTGTTGCAAACTCTTCCATAACCTCGCGGTGAATTGAGGGTCCCGATTAGAAATGATGGACAAGGGTGCACCATGCAACCGAATAATCTCAGCGATGAATAATTTTGCTAAGGATTCGATTGGAGTTTGTGTCATGCCCCGAGCCTTTATGACAGGGGAAGACTAACTCGAGGAACGTGAACAGCCGGCATGATAAGTCTCTTGCAAGTAAGAACGATCAGAGTGCAAGGCAATCACACATAAGAATGCAATCGCACAATATTTACTCAACTTCAACTTTCATTAATAATCAAATCCAATATTCAAATAAAACCACTAATTCAACTTCCATCATACTAGACTCAAGAAATAAGAAAAATTACATAGACTCAATCTAAACAATGTAAACTTCCTAAGTCTTCGCTCATTCTTTATTCACTCTCGGATCCGCTACTTGAACATTTCGAATCCGAACCTGACTCACTTCCACTCCTTGAAAAAGATTGGAAATAGATAATGAGCACACTTGCCCAGTTGGTATCTTCGCATCAACATGATTAGCAATGTTTAAGTAATTAGCATTTTAGCTCTAAAGGATAAGGTAAAATCATGCGAATGCGATCAATCATGCGATTAAACCAAAGTAGCAAGACGATCATGTAAGATAGGATGAAAGAGTATGAACTTAGCAAGAATGTAACAAGTATGATCAAGAATGTAGCATGGCCTTTCATGAACAAGATGTTGTGTAGTGGACAGCGGATCTAGAGGGGAGGGATGAAGAGATCTACCCCTCTTTTCGTAATGCAACCCTCTATATAGCTAGTTAAAAATAATTGTAGCGGAATACAACTAGCTTAGCGACGTATAAAACGATTTGCTTAGAAATATGATTTCGCAATATGGATATTCAACCTAAGCATGCATCTAAAATAAATCAATCACACAATCAAACCACAACACAAAGGATTTTAAGGTGCTTCGGACTGAATCCCCAGTCCTACGTCCACCTCTCACCAAATCCGGTGAGGCTTCACTAGTGCCACGCACTGAACCGCAAATCTAAAAGACCTCCGATTACCTTCCTACTAACCACAGGTAGGGACGTCAACACCGCAGATCGGACAACTTCCGATTGCCTTCCTACTAACCACCGGTAGGGACGATCTTCAGTTTCAATCGTTTGTATGAAATGAAAAAGAACAAATATGAAAACACTCAATCATCCAACAAGATATAGAATATGCTCAAGAAGAAAAATCTTGTCTGAGATTGCTGAAGCTTGAATCTGATTCTTCAATGGTAACTCCTTCCTTGTGACATGGTCTTCCTTGGATCACCTTGAGTTGATGAAGAAGTTGAAGGATGCAGATTTATCTCCCTTGAGAATGAGCTTCTATGGTTCACCTTGAAATGAGGAAGAGGATGATGGTTGCAGCTTTATCTTCACTTGACTTGGGGTTGATCTCCTCTTGAAGTGGCTTCAATCACTTGACGATTTTATGAAGAACTTCTTCCCGGAGTACTGTTCACGGCTATAGTACTCGAACTCCTCTCCCTTGAACACACCCTTGTAGCCTCCCTTGAATCCCCTTGAAGCATTAGGGTTTCTAACCCCTCAAGTGTTGGTTTTATAGACTTTGAATGGTCCTTGGACATCCCCCAGACCAGATCCACAATTCATAGGGGATTGGGTGACTTTGGGGTTAAACAAATACAAGGAAATGGGCTCTTCTCGAAGTGGAAACAAAAGTTAACATTGAAGGCTCGGGGCTGGCGGTCGACCTGTGGCTTCTGGCGGTCGACCGCTACTGAGAAACGCTGTAGACGGATGTTCCCTGGGATTTTTGATCGACCGCTACTGGGCTGGCGGTCGTTCGCTACTGAAAGAGTTGCAATCTGGGGGTTGCTGGCTGGGGCGGTCGACCGCCCCTGTGCCGACAGCTGGCTGTCGACCGCCAGCTGGGTAGACCCCGGGCTTTCCCGGGTCGGTCCGTTAACTGCTTTAGCTCCATCGCTTGACTCTTTTAGCAGCCCGTTCATGTCTGTGGCATCACCCTTGATAGTCTTGAAGATTTTTGTTGATTATATCGCTCCCATAATCAAAATTTTGTTCCGGGGGATCCGCGTGCGAGGGCGCAACATTGAGCTTTCACATTTGCCATCTCCACTTCATTCCTTGGCAATTCATTGGCATATCTGTCATGAAAAAAATATCACATATGTCAGTCATATGAGAATTAAAACAATAATGACTTATAGTGTTTAGCTATTATCAAAACTAAGAATATCCAATAACTCAAATGACCACAAGATGATGTCGAATGACCCAAACCACAGGAAGACTCAAATGATCACAGGGGCACAACATTCTCCCCCTTTTTGATGATGGCAACACTGTGAGTCATTATGTGGCAGTAAGAATCAAGATGGCCAAGTTGAGTCATTATGACATATGCGACATGTGCAGCTCAAGATCCATGATAGTGAAAGCATGTGAATGCGATAATGCAGATATATGCATAGATGATGTGAATGCGGATATATGCATGGAATGCAAATTTTCAATCCCCCAAAGTTCACAGATGAAGACTCAAATGCTCACAAAGGTTCGCTCCCCCGTCCACAATGCATTCTCACCCTTTGACAACTCTCACCCTTTGACAACTCACAAAGGACTTACAACAACAAGACATTCTCCCCCTTTGACAACAGCAAAAAGGAGGGATAAAGTAGAGTAGGTGACATATGTCTGAGAGACCAGAGCTGAAAGGAGTGAAGAGCAAGCCATTAAATGCAAACCTGAAACAGACTGTGAGCAATATATATGGTTCAAATCTAATGAAATCCGATATCATCAACAGAGTTCGAAAAGCATCTACATCCAAGATTTAATAGAAATAAACCAAAGGTGCATATCATGGCAGTGTTTAACCTTCCCTTGTCTTATATATCCGTATTCAATAACTACAAAGGGAATAAACACAAAAATTAGTATTGAGGCTAAATAATCATGACTAAAGCATGGAATTTTATGAGTGCAGCAAATTAGATTTTCAATATCTTTTGAATTTGAAGGCACATGACTCATATTTTACGAGCAAGCAAGTCTAGTACATGCCTCCTAGCCGTAAGAATATACGTTGTTTAGACGCCAGTATACCTAGGTATTTGGCAAGACTGACGGTTATGTTTCAGAATGAACAGAGATAACAAAGTCACGTCATGACATATCCAAACTCATTTCTTTGATGAGAAGATATATTTCTCAGTAATTATGCCATTGCTCTGCCTAGAGTCCAAAAGAATTAAGACATAGATAACAGGGGCACATCATGACATATCATTCGTCACTTGATGTGATGACTTGACATATTTCTCCATGCAACAATATCATTGCTCTGTCAAATTTATTTCCAAGAATTCTAGCTCATCAAGATGTTTAACAACAATACTAAGCCTTAGTGTAGGACCAAGGTTGTCATGAAGTTTGGATTTTCAGATTTCAGGAGAGTCATTCAAGGCATAACATGCAAGCTTTAGTTGAGGTATATTAAAACCACATAACATAGATGATTTCAAAAGATATATCAGAACTTCAAGGAAATCATTAATCTGAACCATTTTCTTTAAAAGGACAATCATCATTGCATGTAATAGAAAGCTCTTATGCCATAGTTCTGTCGGTCTCATGATCTCATATTCAGACTGTAAGCCATGGAAGCACAAGAGATTAAGAAAAGCAGCAAGACTCCCCCTAAGGATATGCAGTGAATGCACTCAAGGAGTTATGTGTGCAAACAAGTGTAATGACAAATGTCAAGGAGAGAGAGACTAGAACCATGCAGGGGTTGACCTGATGAAACCTGAATTTGGCAGACATGAAATGCATGACCCAACACATGGTTGTACACTTATTAAATGCAACAGAATGAAGATGAAATATATGCATGAATGCTGCAAAGAGACAACTCCCCCTTACTATATGGCCTATATGCGATAGTGACGCATGGTACTTGGCGGAGGTGAAACCTCACACATATTGAGTGCTTCTAGACAAGCATAGCCTGCCTTTCCATACATCAACATTTAATATACCATGGCCATGTAAGAAGGATGCTACACAAACCATGCAATACATTATGAACATGAATTCAATTTTATTATGCATCATGACTACATGCAATGCTACACCATATGCAAAATGACATATTTACATATAAACAATGTATGGACACCAATCTGTAAAAATACACAACTAAATTGAACAAAATCACAATTTCAATTTTTAGTGGCCTGAGGTCGGCAAAGACCAAGCTCCCTTCTGAGTGTTGAAAACCTGTCATTACACAAGGGCTTGGTGAAAATATCAGCAATTTGATTTAGAGTATCAACAAAATGCAGTTCAAAATTTTTCTTACCAACCTCATCTCTAATGAAGTGATGCCTAATCTCAATATGCTTAGTCCTAGAGTGCTGGACTAGATTTTTTGCAAGGTTGATAGCACTGGTGTTATCACACAGAATCGGGACAGAACCAAGATCCACTAAGTAGTCTTGGAGTTAGTGTTTAATCCACAACACTTGGGTGCCACAACTCCCCGCAGCAACGTATTCTGCCTCTGCAGTTGAGAGGGCAACCGAGTGTTATTTTTTGGAGGCCAAAGAAACTAAACACCCGCCTAGAAACTGGCAGTAGCCACTAGTACTTCTGCGATCTAGCTTGCATCCAGCATAGTCCGCATCAGAATAAGATATAATAGATAAATCACATGATGACGGATACCACAATCCCAAATCTTGAGTGCCGGTAAGATATCTAAGGATACGTTTGACGGCAGTCAAGTGAGATTCTCTAGGACTAGCTTGAAATCTAGCACAAAGGCATACACTAAACTAGATATCTGGTCGGGATGCAGTCAAGTAAAGCAAAGAGCTGATCATACCTCTATAGATCTTTGCATCCACTAATTTACCATTTTCATCCGAATCCAGTGATGTTGTGGTGCTCATAGGAGTTGCAATTATTTTGATGTTCGTCATGTCAAATCTTTTCAGCAGCTCCTTGATGTATTTGGCTTGACTTATGAAGCACCCATCTTGTCCTTGGTTGACCTGCAAATCGAGAAAGAATTAGAGTTATCCCATTAGGCTCATCTCAAATTCGCTAGTCATGAGGTTAGCAAATTCCTCACACATTTCAGATTTAGTAGAACCAAACATAATATCATCAACATAAATTTGAACAATCAAGATGTTCTTACCTTGCTTCTTGGTGAAAAGTGTTTGATCTACCTTACCTCGTGTGTACCCCTTTTCAATGAGGAACGAGCTTAGTCTCTCATACCAAGCTCTTGGTGCTTGCTTAAGTCTATAAAGCGCCCTGTCTAGCTTGTATATAAAATCTGCATGGTTAGAATTTCTCAAAGCCAGGGGGCTGCTCAACATAGACTTCTTCTTTGATCAAGCCATTCAAGAAAGTACTTTTTACATCCATTTGATACAGCTTTATTCTAAGGGAGCATGCAAAGGCAAGTAAAAATCTGATGGCCTCAAGTATAGCAACTAGGGCCTAAGATTCCTCAAAGTCTACCCCAAACTCTTAATTATACCCTTGAGCCACCAATCTAGCCTTGTTTCTTATTATCTTGCCATCCTCACTGAGTTTGTTCCTAAAGACCCATTTAGTGCCTATGACAGATTGTGATGAAGGTCTAGGAACAAGATGCCAAACTTTATTTCTTTCAAACCGGTTTAGCTCGTCTTGCATTGAATTTATCCAGTTTTCATCTTTTAATGCTTCATCAATATTTTTGGGTTCAAGCTGAGAGACAAGAGCAAGTTGATCTAATTCTTCCACAATTTTAAAATGTGACCTTGTTCTAGGTGGGTCATTCAAGCTACCAATGACATTTTCTAAAGGATGATCCTTAAGAATTCTAATGTTTGTAGCATCATTACCTTCTACTAGAGCTTGATTCCTTGCATTGCTTGATTCAGCTCGGTCAACATCTTCATTTATTTCTTCTTGTGGAGAATCACTCTTGTCCTTCATGCTTAGGAATTCCCCATCTTCATCATTTTTTCTGCAAGAGTTATCATTGTTAGAATCATCATGACATTCATCAAAGGAAACATGGGGTGATTCTTCCACAGTTTGACTCTTGATATTGTAAATTCTATAAGCCTTAGATCTATCAGAATATCCAAGGAATATACATTCATCGCTCTTGGGCTCGAATTTATCTAAGTCTCTTTTGTCATTGTTGTGGATGAAGCATTTTGACCCAATTACTTTCGTATGTGAGAGAGAGGGCTTTTTACCTTTCAGCAACTCATAAGGAGTCTTTTTGGTGTGTGGCCTTACCATAGAGCGGTTGATAATGTAACATGCTGAGTTTACCGCCTCAGCCCAAAATTTCCTTGGAAGTTGCCGTTCAGCAAGCATGGTTCTTGCCATTTCTATAAGTGTTCGGTTCCTTCTTTCAACTACACCGTTTTGCTCTGGGGTTCTTGGTGAAGAAAACTGGTGAAAAATGCCTTCAGCCCTATAAAGATTATAGAAATCAGCATTTTCAAATTCACCACCATGATCAGATTGAATCTTGGAAATTTTAAACTCACCGTCTTGCTTTATCTTCATGTAGAGTGCCTGAAACTCATCAAAAGCATCATTTTTATGTGTGAGAAAGAAAACCCATGTGAATCTAGAAAAGTCATCCAGCAAGACATATCCATATTTTCTACCACTTAAGCTAGTAGTTCTGGTTGGGCCAAACAGGTTCATATGAATTAGCTCGAGTGGTTTGGATGATGTATTTTCAGATCTTCCTTTGAATGATTTTCTTGTTTGTTTGGCTAGGGCATATGCATCACACAATTTATTTTCTTGTTTAAAAGATAGTTCATGCAAACCTTTCACCATTGAATGCTTCAAGAGTTTATACAAGACATTGTAGCTAGCATGTCCTAGTCTACGATGCCATATCCATGCAAGCTCAGATTTTGGTGCAGCAAGACAAAGATTTAAATAAGCAGGATCATCTAAGTCAATCATGTAAACATTGTTGACTCTTTTTCCAGAAAATTTTACCTTGTCAGATTTTGGTTCAAGGATTCTACATTCATGAGAGTCAAACAACACTTTGTGACCCTTACCATAGAGTTGACTTATGCTAAGCAAGTTGTATTTCAGTCCTTCAACTTGCAGCACATTTTCAATAGAGTTGGAGAGATTCTTACCTACATTACCTGTTCCAATGATTTTTCCCTTGTTGTTCTCTCCAAATGTGACATATCCTCCTTCCTTTTCTTCCAAGAGACAAAATTTTAATTTGTCTCGAGTCATGTGTCTTGAACAGCCGCTATCAAGGTACCACCTGTTATGCATGGTTGCAAGACACTCCTGCACAAGCAATTAAGTAATGGTGTTTGGAACCCAACCAAATTTGGGTCCCATCAAACTCTTCAGATTTTCAAAACATGAAACCATTTCTTTTGGAATCCAAACCTTCCTAGCATTCATGTTTTGTTTGCTTAGAGCAGGGATTTGATTTTTCTTTTCAACTTTGACATGCACTTTTTGTTTAGAAGCACTTTGTTAGATTTTGTGGAAGTTTGAGGAAGTTTACTTCTTAAACCATTTAGGCCGTTGGTTGGTTTTGAGTTGAAAGTGATTGTTTTGCCACTTAGGAGATTGAAACTTATAAGATTGATGAACACATGAACTACAATTTCCCCAAAAGTAGGGTGGTGTTGGCCTATATGAATGTGCAATCCAGTTATGGTGATATCTGGAAGATTGAGCATGCAATGGCCAAGGAAGTGTTGACCTATGCTGCGGGGAAGGTCGATCTTTCTTAGGCCTTTGGACAGACTTTTTGGGAATTTCAATGACTGTCTCTTCAATCTTTTCTTTCCCTTTCTCCTTTTGTTTTTGCTGGTTTTGTGTGGGAGTTGTGTTTGGGGTGGAAGCTTCGGAAGATGAAACAAATGTGATAGTTTTTAGCCCAAATGGCCTTTTGTTTGTTGGATCAAAACCCAACCCATCTTTGTTGTGGTTCATTCTAGTTCCTAGCAATGCATCTAGGTTTTCTCTTCCATCCATAAATTTTTCTAAGGATTGTTGTTTATCTTCCAACTCTTTTTGAAGTTTTTCAATGTTTTGAAGTAGTTGAGTGTTGACTTGCTTGACAGCTTCATACTTCTCATTGCTCAAATTGCTGTCCTTTTCATACCTTTGCATTTTTAGCTTCATGCTATCAATCTCATTTCTTAAATCTTGATTTTCAGTTTCCAAGTCAGCCATTTCTTTTCTTCCCTCTTCCAAATCCTCAATCATTTTCTTAAGATCTTCAATTTCAGTTTCAAGTGAAGCATTCTTGACATTTATTTTATGATCATGCACAAATGAGTTGATTTTCTTTTTCAATGATTTATTCTCCTTTTTGTACATTTCATATTTTTTCATGAGTTGTATATATGCTTCCTCCCAATCATCAGTTGTATATTAATCTTCAAATGGAGAATTTACCTCAGTTTCTTCGTCACCTTTGGCCATGAGGCATAGATCTTCTTTTTCTTTGTCCGAGGAGCTAGTTCCGTCATCACTTTCCTCTTCATCGCTCCATGTGGACACCATGACCTTGTTCTTCTTCTTGCCCTTTCATTTGTCGGCTTTTCTGAATCTGCCAGGACAATCATTCTTGAAATGTCCTGGTTTATTGCAAGAATAGCAAATGATTTTATCAGATTTCTTAGAGTTTTCAGAATTAGATTTGAAACCATTTCTTACCTTTGACCTTCCTCTCATGAAGCTCTTACCTTTCTTTCTCATGAATTTTCTGAACTTACGTGTGAGCATGACTACGTCATCCTCATCTCGCTCACTTGCCGAATCCTCACCTTGATCAGAAGAGCCTTGACCGCTGGGTCCTACTTTAAGAGCTAGGGGCTTTTTCTTAGGCACCTCAGCCTCTTTGTTCTTAAGGTTGATCTTATAGGTCATTAATGACCCAATGAGTTCATCTACCTTGGTAGTTGCGAGATCTCTCGATTCTTCAATCACGGTAGCCTTTGTGTGCCATACGAGAGTCAATGATCTGAGAACCTTTCTCACAATTTCCTGTTCTGAGTATTTCTTTCCCAAATCAGTTAGACTATTAGTAAGCACAGTTAATCGAGCATACATATTCTGAATTGACTCATCAGGCTTCATGCGGAACATTTCATATTCAGAAACTAAAATGTTGGCTTTTATTTCTCGTACCTGAGAGGTTCCTTCGTAGATTACCTCTAACTTATCCCACATTAGTTTTGCAGATGCGCAGGTAGTCACTCTTGAGAATTCAACTGAATGGAGTGAGCATTACATGATGTGTTTAGCACACCAGTTGACAGTGGATTGTCTTATTTGTTCTTTGGTCCACAAGTCCTCATTATCCGTAAGCTCATACGGACCTTTTCTGATCACTCGCCAAAGTTCGTAGTCTTGAGCGCGAAAGAACACCTACATGCGATGTTTCCAATAAGGATAATTAGTTCCAGTAAAGTAAGGAGGTCTATTAACAGAATGTCCTTCAGGTAAGAAACCTTTGGACGCTAATCCACCATTTCCCTCAAGGTCGTTGGACCCCATAATGAGAGATTAGGCTCTGATATCAATTGTTGTGTAGTGGACATCAGATCTAGAGGGGAGGGGTGAATAGATCTGCCCCTCTTTTTGCAATGTAACCCCTTATATAGTTAGTGAAAAATAATTGCAACGGAATACAACTAGCTTAGCGACGTATAAAACGATTTGCTTAGAAATATTATTTCACAATATGGATATTGAACCTAAGCATGCATCTAAAATAAATCAATCACACAATCAAACCACAACACAAAGGATTTTAAGGTGGTTCGGACTGAATCCCCAGTCCTACGTCCACCTCTCACCAAATCCGGTGAGGCTTCATTAGTGCCACGCACTGAACCGCAAATCGGAAAGACCTCCGATTGCCTTCCTTCTAACCATAGGTAGGGACGTCAACACCGCAGATCGGATAACTTCCGATTACCTTCCTACTAACCACCGGTAGGGACGATCTTCAGTTTCAATCGTTTGTATGAAATGAAAAAGAACAAATATGAAAACATTCAATCATCAAACAAGATATAGAATATGCTTAAGAAGAAAAATCTTGTCTGAGATTGCTGAAGCTTGAATCTGATTCTTCAATGGTAACTCCTTCTTTGTGACATTGTCTTCCTTGGATCACCTTGAGTTGATGAAGAAGTTGAAGGATGCAGATTTATCTCCCTTGAGAATGAGCTTCTATGGATCACCTTGAGATGAGGAAGAGGATGATGGTTGCAGCTTTATCTTCACTTGGCTTGGGGTTGATCTCCTCTTGAAGTAGCTTCAATCACTTGAGGATTTGATGAAGAACTTCTTCCCGGAGTACTGTTCACGGCTACAGTACTCGAACTCCTCTCCCTTGAACACACCCTTGTACCCTCCCTTGAATCCCTTTGAAGCATTAGGGTTTCTAACCCCTCAAGTGTTGGTTTTATAGACTTTGAATGGTCCTTGGACATCCCCCAGACCAGATCCACAATTCATGGGGGATTGGGTGACTTTGGGGTTAAACAAATACAAGGAAATGGGCTCTTCTTGAAGTGGAAACAAAAGTCAACATTGAAGGCTCGGGGCTGGCGGTCGACCTGTGGCTTCTGGCGGTCGACCGCTACTAAGAAACGCTGTAGAGGGATGTTCCCTGGGATTTTCGGTCGACCGATACTGGGCTGGCGGTCGACCGCTACAGAAAGAGTTGCAATCTGGGGATTGCTAGCTGGGGCGGTCGACCGCCCCTGTGCTGGCGGTCCACCGCCAGCTGGGCAGACCTCGGGCTTTCCCGGGTCGGTCCGTTAACTGCTTTAGCTCCATCGTTTGACTATTTTAGCAGCCCGTTCATGTCTATGGCATCACCCTTGACAGTCTTGGAGATTTTTGTTGATTATATCACTCTTATAATCAAAATTTTGTTCCGGGGGATCCGCGTGCGAGGGCGCAACATTGAGCTTTCACATTTGCCATCTCCACTTCATTCCTTGGCAATTCATTGGCATATCTGTCATGAACAAAACATCACGTATGTCAGTCATATGAGAATTAAAACAATAATGACTTATAGTGTTTAGCAATTATCAAAACCAAGAATATCCAATAACTCAAATGACCACAAGGCGATGTCGAATGACCCAAACCACAGGAAGACTCAAATGATCACAAAGGCACAACACAAGAATGTAACGAGAATACACTTTTACTTTTCACTTTCATAACCATAAAGGTGACACACTAGAACGTCAATCATGTAGCAATTCACCAGATTTTCACGAGTGCTCATGGATTTCACTTATTTATAAAGAAAGTACTCCCAGCGCATTGCGACGCAAGTAGCATCATACCCCATGATTTATAATAGTATGTTTCCGACAATCACCCGAGGGGACTAGCATAGAGCCCTTGGACACAATCATCGCCCGAACTGCACCTTCACGTATAAATCAAGCTACTTCCGTGAGTGTAACAATAAAGCGTGGCCAGTAATATAACAATTAAATCAATAAGCTCATGACAACAACTCTCAAAGAATGAATGCTTCAATTAAGAATATGAGAGATCAAGAATGATTTAAGATGACATTATGTTCATGGGAATAATTCGGTTGCATAACGGTACATTCATTATCTTTTATAATTTAAATTACGTATCTTAGACAATACGACAAGTCCTAGACCATCAATAATCCATCAAGGAACTTTAGAATATCAACCATTTGGTCAAACCTTGGGTTAATGCACTCAAGAACTGTGACGGTCTTATACTGGGCCGTTACATAACGTGACGCTCCAGTATTGGGCCGTTACAATGGTCTGAATCCCGAAACAAGAAATTAGACTCAGTTCAATGTGACGGTCATTTATTGGGCCGTTAGATGAGCCTGAAGGTCCAATCTGGATCCGTTACATCTCCAAAAACCAGAAACCATCGATAGTGTTTTCTAATGATTGGGCTTTCATGGTACAACCAACTCGGCGTCCTAGTGGGAATCCCAGGCTCGCAAAGAATTACGGAGGCATTGAAACAAGATTTCCTAGTCCATTGGAAGGAATATCTAATAGAGAGGTCCTTATGTTCAAGATAATGTTCCTATAGTGCAAAGTGTAAACTAATGGCCATATATCAGAATATATGCCATGTACTTAAAGAAAATGACTCTATGGATAGAAAAAGACTGTGAGCCAATGTGAAACCATGATAAAACTCCATCAATACATCATTTGAAATCATACTTTAAATTAGAGTTTAGCTAATGAAATTAACATAACTCAAAATAACTCAAGGTGCTTGTATCATGCAATTCTTATCATGAAGCAATAAATAAACTCAATGTCATGATATCAAGTCAAAACTTAAATAACTAGGCTTATTTATAAATAAGTTTGACTATCCTTAGTCCTCTCTCGGGTTGACAGAAAACAACACTCTGACGGTCTAGCATAGGCGCGTTACAGCCGTGTGACGAATTGTCGAGTGGTCGTTACAGTATTGTAACGCTCCTGCTATGGTGCGTCAGAGACAACAGAATAATTTAAACACAACAGAGAGTGTGACGGCTTATCGTAAGGCCGTTACAGTAATGTGACGGTCCTACCCTAATCCGTTAGAGCTTCTGTTGAGGATAAAGATAAGGAACTATGTACATGCAAGAAAAATCATAATCACTAACTAGTCTAGTCATGATAAACGACGTAAAGGCCAGATATATGCATATGTTGCAGTGAATGAACAAGATGATGTCTTTTATCCTTGATTAGGCTATAGTTTTGCATGTATGCATGAACTTACTAAAACATGAAATTCATAATCTATGATGCATGAAATCAAGTCAAATCAGAGGGTTTTATCCCTAACATATTGTTTTTTCCGTTCATGAGATGACCTACCTCTTCCCGGGGCTTTAAACTTCTAATTTGAGTCTTTAAGATATGCCCTAGTTCTTCCCTTCTTCCTATAGTTTTTCAGCAACTTCACGTCACTCTAACTCCTCAACCTCTTGACCTAAGGACGTGAAATTTAGAGGTTAGGAAGATGATACTATTGGGAACAAAAAGTTCTAAAGCATCTAATTCTAATTACCTCATTTAGGCTCTCTTTTTTTTCCTGATCTTTAGAGGACTTTCGTTCAGATTCCTGGATTGCTAAGGTTGTACCAGCAACTTTGGAAGCCTCTAACTCCTTGGATACTCGACCTCCTACCATGAAAATTTGAGAGTAGTTAGACATTAGTATTAGAAATAAAAAGTTCTAAAGGACGTATCCGAGATTCTATCTCCTTACCTTGTTTCTTCACGAGCCAAAAGTAAGGGTCGCTTAGTTCAGAACTAGGTCCTATTTATAGGATTTTGGCTAGGGTTTGAAGATTAGATCGATTCTAGAGTCCTTGTTAAAACTTAGATCAACTTCTAAGAGTTCTTAACACCTCTACTAGTCTTCCCATCTCGATCCCTAAGAGATAAGCTAGTAAAAATCCAATCTTTTTACTTGTTCTTCCTCTCACGGAATCAGCAGGGTGTGACGGTCCAGTCCAGATGCGTCACATGCATGTGGCGGTCGTAGGATAGACCGTTACAGCCAACGTGTGCAGAGTTTCAAATTAATAAAACTCTTTATTCGTTTTATCTATATAATTATCTATAAAAATAGTATTTATCCTTAAAATTCGTGAATAGGCTAAATAATCTTATAGAATATGGGCCAAATTTAATGGGCTTGGTCCTTGAATCTATTGGGTTTCAATTAAATAGGCTAGGTTAATTTTTTACCATATTTGGGCCTTATAACCCATTTATTAATTCAATAATCTCTTTATTAATTTATTTAGCCCTTATAAATCTCAGAAAATTCCATAAATAATCCAAAAATTATTATATATAAATTCTGGGGCCTTACACCCTCCCCTACTTAAGAGAATTTGGTCCCAAAATTCAATATATGAGTTTTTACAGAGAGTGTACGTAGTTTAAGGTATTAAAAATTAACGTAAGGTGAATGGGTTAAGAGGGTACCTTTAATCATCTCACCTCCCTCATCTAGAATGGCATTTAATCGACCTCGCTTCCCGCGTCTGTTGTTATCCTTTGAAGATTGTTCGTTAATGAAAGGACACAGGGGCAAGCGATGTTCCCGGCTTCCACATTTGAGACAAGCGCCGAGACGTTTCCAACATTCTTCTGCCGAGTGCCCAAATTTTTCACAAAATGAGCAAGGTGCCATGGCTTTCTCCTTCTCTTCTTTAACTTTCTTGTTCTTTCCATTTCCATTTCTTTTTCCGTTACCGTTTCCATTATGGGACCTCTTAATGTGACGATTTTTATCCTCATCCACGTCTTTCTCTTCTTGCCTATCATGTTTTTGGCTTGACTTTTCTCCTCGGAGCCTTTCCACCTTCTCCATGGTTCATTCACATAGGTGCGCTCTTTGAACCATCTCGGTATAGGTGCGAATATTCTACATTCGAAGTTATTGGATAAATCCGGATCTTAAACCATCCATAAATCGGTTGGCTTTTAATAAATCAGTGCTTACTAAGTGAGGAGCATAAGGTGCTAGTCGAGAGAATTATAATTCATATTCTGCCACGGACATCGTGCCTTGTTTTAAGGAGGCAAATTTCATAGCCTTCCTCTCCTTTACATGCTCGGAGAAGTACTTGGCTCGAAAAAGTGTAAGAAAACCCTCCCATGTATGAGGTGCATCTGCAGGTGGCGTCGGAATGGATTTCCACCATGTACGAGCATCCTTGTTGAGTTGGAACGTGGCAAGTCGAACTTTCTTCTGGTCGGTGCATTGCATGACATCGAATATTCGATTCATCTCATCGATCCAATTCTCCGCTTCATCTAGGTTAGAAGATCCAGAGAATCATGGGGGATTTAAACTTCAGAAATTGCCGTATAAGTTAACCGCGCCAGCCCTTCCACCAGCTTGGGCCACTATCTGTAGGGCTTGAGTAAGTCCTACAATAGTTTGCTACATCTCGTCCCAGTTTATACGATGAGCCATTGAGAATCAAGGTACCTGAGATCATGGACATTTTTGTTATTTAGAGTCGGGAAGATTTATCCTAAGATAATTTCTATATAACTATCTCATCCCGGGTTCTACCCAATTCTCACATAGGTGAGGAAATTTCTTCCTTAGTTCATAGGTATGGGTCCTAAAACCTTGGACTTATCCTACGACATGACTCTTCTCCCTAAGTCCTTTGACCTAGACTCTGATACCAACTTAACTGTCACGTCCCGAGCCTTTATGACAGTGGAAGACTAACTCGAGGAACATGAACAGCCAGCAAGGTAAGCTTCTTGCAAGCAAGAACGATCAGAGCGCAAAGCAATCACACATAAGAATGCAATCGCACAATATTTACTCAACTTCAACTTTAATTAATAATCAAATCCAATATTCAAATACAACAACTAATTCAACTTCCATCATACTAGACTCAAGAAATAAGAAAAATTACATAGACTAAATCTAAACAATGTAAACTTCTTAAGTCTTCGCTCATTCTTTATTCACTCTCGGATCCGCTACTTGAACATTCCGAATCCGAACCCGACTCACTTCCACTCCTTGAAAAAGATTGGAAATAGGTAATGAGCACACTTGCCCAGTAGATATCTTCGCATCAACATGATCAGCAATGTTTAAGTAATTAGTATTTTAGCTCTAAAGGATAAGGTAAAATCATGCGAATGCGATCAATCATGCGATTAAACCAAAGTAGCAAGACGATCATGTAAGATAGGATGAACGAGTATGAACTTAGCAAGAATGTAACAAGTTTGATCAAGAATGTAGCATGGCCTTTCATGAACAAGAATGTAACTAGAATACACTTTCACTTTTCACTTTCATAACCATAAAGGTGACTCACTAGAACGTCAATCATGTAGCAATTCACTAGATTTTCACGAGTGCTCATGGATTTCACTTATTTATAAAGAAAGTACTCCCAGCGCATTGCGACGTAAGTAGCATCATACCCCATGATTTATAATAGTATGTTTCCGGCAATCACCCGAGGGGACTAGCATAGAGCCCTTGGACACACTCAGCGCCCGAACTGCACCTTCACGTATAAATCTAGCTACTTCTATGAGTGTAACAATAAAGCGTGGCCAGTAATATAACAATTCAATCAATAAGCTCATGACAACAACTCTCAAAGAATGAATGCTTCAATTAAGAATATGAGAGATCAAGAATGATTTAAGATGACATTATGCTCATGGGAATAATTCGGTAGCATAACGGTACATTCATTATCTTTTATAATTTAAATTAAGTATCTTAGACAATACGACAAGTCCTAGACCATCAATAATCCATCTAGGAACTTTAGAATATCAACCATTTGGTCAAACCTTGGGTTAATGCACTCAAGAACTGTGACGGTCTTATACTAGGCCGTTACATAACGTGACGCTCCAGTATTGGGCCGTTACAATGGTCCGAATCCTGAAACAAGAAATTAGACTCAGTTCAATGTGACGGTCATTTATTGGGCCGTTAGATGAGCCTGAAGGTCCAATCTGGATCCGTTACATCTCCAAAAACTAGAAACCATCGATAGTGTTTTTTAATGATTGGACTTTCATGGTACAACCAACTCGGCGTCCTAGTGGGAATCCCAGGCTCGCAGAGAATTACGGAGGCCTTGAAACAAGATTTCCTAGTCCATTGGAAGGAATATCTAATAGAGAGGTCCTTATGTTCAAGATAATGTTCCTATAGTGCAAAGTGTAAACTAATGGCCATATACCGTAATATATGCCATGTACTTAAAGAAAATGACTCTATGGATAGAAAAAGACTGTGAGCCAATGTGAAACCATGATAAAACTCCATCAATACATCATTTGAAATCATACTTTAAATACAAACTATTAGAGTTTAGCTAATGAAATTAACATAACTCAAAATAACTCAAGGTGCTTGTATCATGAACTTCTTATCATGAAGCAATAAATAAACTCAATGTCATGATATCAGGTCAAAACTGAAATAACTAGGCTTATTTATAAATAAGTTTGACTGTCCTTAGTCCTCTCTCGGGTTGACAGAAAACAGCACTCTGACGGTCTAGCATAGGCGCGTTATAGCCATGTGACGAATTGTCGAGGGGCCGTTACAGTATTGTAACGCTCCTGCTATGGTGCATCAGAGACAACAGAATAATTTAAACACAATAGAGAGTGTGACGGCTTAGCGTAAGGCCGTTACAGTAATGTGACGGTCCTACCCTAATCCGTCAGAGCTTCTGTTGAGGATAAAGATAAGGAACTATGTACATGCAAGAAAAATCATAATCACTAACAAGTCTAGTCATGATAAACGACGTGAAGGCCAGATATATGCATATGTTGCAGTGAATGAACAAGATGATGTCTTTTATCCTTGATTAGGCTATAGTTTTGCATGTATGCATGAACTTACTAAAACATGAAATTCATAATCTATAATGCATGAAATCAAGTCAAATCAGTGGGTTTTATCCCTAACATATTGTTTTTGCCGTTCATGAGATGACCTACCTCTTCCCTGGGCTTTAAACTTCTAATTTGAGTCTTTAAGATACGCCCTAGTTCTTCCCTTCTTCCTGTAGTTTTTCAGCAACTTCACGTCGCTCTAACTCCTCAACCTCTTGACCTAAGGACGTGAAATTTGGAGGTTAGGAAGATGATACTATTGGGAACAAAAAGTTCTAAAGCATCTAATTCTAATTACCTCATTTAGGCTCTCTTTTTTTTTCTGATCTTTAGAGGACTTTCGTTCAGATTCCTAGATTGCTAAGGTCGTACCAACAATTTTGGAAGCCTCTAACTCATTGGATACTCGACCTCCTACCATGAAATTTTGAGAGTAGTTAGACCTTAGTATTAGAAATAAAAAGTTCTAAAGGACTTACCCGAGATTCTATCTCCTTACCTTGTTTCTTCACGAGCCAAAAGTAAGGGTCGCTTAGTTCAGAACTAGGTCCTATTTATAGGGTTTTGGCTAGGGTTTGAAGATTAGATAGATTCTACAGTCCTTGTTAAAGTTTAGATCAACTTCTAAGAGTTCTTAACACCTCTACTAGTCTTCCCATCTCGATCCCTAAGAGATAAGCTAGTAAAAATCTAATCTTTTTGCTTGTTCTTCCTCTCACGGAATCAATAGGGTGTGACGGTCTAGTCCAGATGCGTCACATGCATGTGGCGGTCGTACGATAGACCGTTACAGCCAACGTGTGTAGAGTTTCAAATTAATAAAACTCTTTATTCGTTTTATCTATATAATTATCTATAAAAATAGTATTTATTCTTAAAATTCATGAATAGGCTAAATAACCTTCTAGAATATGGGCCAAATTTAATGGGTTTGGTCCTTGAATCTATTGGGTTTCAATTAAATAGGCTAGGTTAATTGTTTATCATATTTGGGCCTTATAACCCATTTATTAATTCAATAATTTATTTATTAATTTATTTAGCCCTTATAAATCTCAAAAAATTCCATAAATAATCTAGAAATTATTATATATAAATTCTGGGGCCTTACAGTTTGCTTGTTGATGGGCAGGAAGTGTGCAGTCTTTGTGAACTTGTCCACAATTACCCAGATTGTGTCGTGCCTTCTCCTAGTCATGGGTAGACCAGACACAAAGTCCATGGTGATTTGTTCTCATTTCCATTGTGCCATCTCATTGGTCTGGAGGGGACTGCCTGGTCTTTAATGCTTAATTTTTACCTGCTGACATGTGAGACATTTGGACACGAACTCCATAATGTCTCGATTCATTCCTGGCCACCAATACGTCCTCTTCATATCCTAGAACATCTTGGTGCATCTGGGATGGATGGAGAACTTTTACCAATGAGCCTCCCGCATCAAGTCCTTCTTCATATTCACATCATCTGGTACACAAATTCTTCCTCGGAATATGATCAGTCCATCAATTCCCCTTTGGGAGCCCGCATTATCCAATTGTCTCTGCAATGTCATGTCCTGCCTTTGTGCTTCAGCAATTCGATCTAGGTATGCAGGTCTTGCCGATAACTCAACTAGGAGACCGAACTGCTTCCTTTTCTCGGGTCGTGATGCGATCACTCCCTCCATCATATCCCACTCTCGATGCAAACTCAACGCCATCAACTTTCGACTGAGAGCATCCGCCACCACATTCACCTTCCCCGGATGGTATTGTAAGGCAAAGTCATAGTCCTTCAATAGCTCGACCCATCTCCTTTGTGGTGCGGACACCCGAGCAGTTACGCCGAGCCACCGGTACCGCACGCGGAGCACGACTCGAGCCACTTCAGCGTCCATCTGGCTCGGAGACAGCCTGGAGACTCCCCCCTGAGTCTCGACATTTATCATATTTGTTTAGACGTTATTTGTGTGTAATGTGTGTGTGTTTCATTTTATTCGGTTTGTAATTTTGATTGTAAGAGGGGTTTATTTGTAATATGGGACCCCCGGGCCCCACGGGGCCCCCAGACCTCTTCCCATTGATCCACCTCAGCCTAGGGCCCCATGTGGGGTCAGTCAACATTTCAAATGGAGACATCTAGAAGGTTGAATGGTAAATGCCACATGGGTAGACAATTGGATTTCAAAGTCCAAGGTAGGCTACCTACCATTCTACCATGTCCCCCCCCTTGGTCAATAGGCCGCCCCCCCCCCCCCCTAAATATTTTATTTAATTTTTTTGTGTTGGTCACATTCAATCCCAACCATCCATTCCCCACCCCTAGATCCAATGGTGGATATGGGATTTGATATGTAACCTATAAAACTTGTATTTTTTCCATTTGGATGAATTAACGATAGAAGAAATTGATGAATTCTTGTGGAAGAGCCTTGGGCGCCGCCTTCCTCTCTCCCTTGCAGCTGAGACGGTTGCTATTCTGAGGTTTGACGCCTCCCCTATCAGTTCCGGTCGCCGCCACCGCCGCCACGAGCCGCCATCGCACCGCCATCGAGTTCGTCGGAGTTCTATCTATAGCCAACCACAGTCACTTCCACGAATTACTGCAATCCGCCACGAGCTCCTTTTGATCTGGGATTTTGAGGGAGTGTTCCAGAGGCCGTCCCCTTGCTCTAAAAAAATCGGTTGGCCTTCTAGTTCAGTTTTCTAATTTTCCATTTTCGTCCAACTTTCAATTTCAGTTCTGCCAGTTTCAGATCTGATTTCCACATTTCCTGAGTTTTCCATCTTAGATCCCTTTTATGATTTTTCCCAGAGCTCCCAGTTTTACTGGGTATTATATCCATCAACCCCTCCACCCACGATTTTTCTTGATTTTTGATCAGTCCTCCATCCATTTTTCAAAAATCTTTTTCAGAGCCATCTATAGTTCTGTCCACCTCTATCCAGATCCGACCACCATACAGTGAAAAATGCATAAAAAATCATAGCCTCCACCAATCCTTACACAAAAATTATTTCCATTTTCCTTGTTCAAATCCCTACAACGTTGGTGAAGAGCTCAGAAGCTGAATCGGACGTCTTCCTAGCGGTCAATGGCAGTTCTCAGACAACTCACTTGTAGATCTGAGAGTTCGGGTACTGTACTACAGAAGCTTCAAAATTCAACAACATCCAGATCTGCGCAGATCCAGGTCTTCTTTCTAGACCTAGATTGAATGATTTCAAGATATCTTTCCAACGATAGCTCCTGTGCCCCGATCCGACATCGGGATTGGTCGCAGCGTCCGATCTCGCCGGAGCGCGCGCCGGAAAATAGAATTCAAAATCCGTGGATAGCAACTTCAAGAGGTGGGGATCGGAGCCGAACGGCCACCGACCGGAGTTCCCGACCGACCACCATCCAGGGAGGCGCACCACCAGGGGTCCCCATCATAGCGGGCCCCACCCCAGTAGGCCGGGGGGACAACGCCATCCGTGGGCCCCACGGACCCGTAGATCGCGCCGTCCAGAGCACACGAAAACGCGGAGTTCGGCACCGCCGGGTGACATCAAGATGCTGCCCGTCAACCCGATTCACGTAATTCCCGGGCCCCACATGTGACCTATTACCTCCCTACGTGGAGTGGGTCAAATCTTTGTACTGCTGTAAACTTGTTTAACCGGGAGTCCGTAAATCGGCCGGGGTTGTCTTCGCCACGCCGGGTGCGTGGAGGTAACGATCTTACCTTCTTGGCATTCATTTGCTTAGCTAGTATTTGGTCATATGCCGCTGCAAGAGTGTAGGTCCCTAGCCCGTGTGTCCATGTCATCGCTGTGAGTGCGAGAGTGACCCGTCCCGCTACTCGATCCAAGTCCGGAAGTTGAGTCAGACTACCTTGAACTCTGCCGATTCCTTAACCGCGCATGATCCACGCTTTCCCTCGCATGGGACGACGAGTGAGTTTGCACTTATGTTAGCGACGTGTAGCCTATAGGAGCTCCTAGTGTCGAGCCGAGGTCGCTCTAGTAGTCGTGTCGTTGCTGGTCGAGTCGTGTCCGTCTCATATAGCGTCGCCTCCTCAGTCTGTCCCGCATCAGTTTGGTATCAGAGCCAGTCGAGTCTAGGCTAGTCGTTGCATAAGTCTTGCATAGTCTAAGTCAAGTCTAGGATCATCATTATTTTCAAAATAAAAAAAGTGTTTTAAAATTACATTTCATCCCGATAATCTGGTATCTTAAAAGGTGTTGTCCGAACATTAGGCTATGCCTATCGGGAAGGCCGCACACTTGCGGGAGTGATCTTCGGATCGATTAACTCCGCCGCGTACCTGATATTGGTTTAGGTCTAGGTGCATTAGTCGGTGTTTTGCATCAGTTTGTGTCTCCTAGTTCGTGTGTCTTTGCATGCCCACCCGTCGAGGTACCCAATACTCGCCACCACCACCTATGGCGGATTCCCGGGCCCATACCTCCGATGAGTCCTCGACGGTCGAGATGTTCCGAGCCATTATGGAACGTCTTGACACGCGTATAGATGGTCTTAGTACGCATATGGATGGCATAGGAATGCGTCTAGAAGGGCGGATGAAAGTCATCGAGGATCAGGCTGTGAATTCGGATCAGTCCATCCAGGGCCT
Organism: Amorphophallus konjac; assembly: GCA_022559845.1. NCBI lineage: Eukaryota > Viridiplantae > Streptophyta > Magnoliopsida > Alismatales > Araceae > Amorphophallus > Amorphophallus konjac. Next base: position 230,000,670 of record CM040120.1, read on the forward strand.
AGTTGGGAGAATTGCCGTCCTCGAGAGGGGCCCAGTAGCGGCGCAACCCGTGCCGACGAACGGCCAACAAGAGCCGGTTCAGCAACCTGCTGCACCAAGGGCTCAGGCGGAGAATGTTGGGATACAACAGGTGCATGTGGTGGATGATTATGCATCTGATAATGATCAAGGGGGTAACGGTCGTCGTAATCAACGATGGAATCGTGATGACGAGGATGACGACCACATTCTTAGGGGCGTGCGTGTGGACCCTCCCACTTTTAGCGGGTCCTTGGACCCTAGGGTGTATTTAGATTGGGAGGCCGGCATGGACCGGTACTTTGAGTGGTTTGAGATGACGGACCACCGAAGAGTCTGATACGCAAAGATGAAGCTGCAAGGGCAGGCCCAAACTTATTGGACCAATGTGGAGAGCCTGCTCAACCAGCGACGTCAACCCCAAATCGGTACTTGGGATGATATGAAAACCAAGTTGAGGGAGAAATACCTTCCTGCCTCATATCGCCAACGTCTCATAGACAAGTGGCAAAGCATCTCCCAAGGGAACCGATCCGTGACCGAGTACACCGCCGAGTTCGATGAGTATTACTTATGGTGTGGGGTCACGGAAGAGAGCACCATGACTATATCCCACTTTCGAAGAGGTTTGCGGCCCAATTATCAATATGAACTCTTTCACCGCAATGCAACCACTTTGGAGTAGGCATATCAGATAGCTCTCGAATTGGAGCAATTCGAGGCCGAGTTCGAGTCACCCCATCGGTTGGGCTCCTTTCCCCTTCGTAGTGTCGAGCCACGTGGCTCATTTGGCACGTATCCGAGGGCCCCCATGGCTCGACCTCAGGAGCCCGCTCGTCCCGAGCCCTTTGCTCCTAGGCCTCGCCCTCCACCCCCGAGGGACCTTCCTCGTCCCCAGCATCTTACGGCTCCACCCTTATCCCGTCCACCGGCCCCCGCACCTCCTGCACGCCCATTGTTGCCTACACCTCCTATTCGTCGGGAGGATAAAGGTAAAGGACCTATGATTGGGGAGCCTAGTGGATCACGGGAGTAGTGTTTTCGCTACAATGGGTTTGGCCATTTCGCCAACCAGTGTCCTACCCGCCCATCTCTTATCATTGGGGACACACAGGCCGAGGATACCACCCCTGCGGGTCTCGAGTTAGTCACCTATGTGGCCGATCAGGAGCTAGCTGATGAATACTATGAGATCGAAGGTGATGACCAGGAGGCCCCGCATCCCGATGATACCCACGTGGGGGTCGTCAGGTGTATTCTCACCCAGCCACAGGCCAGTGATGAGTGGCGTCGGAGCACTATTTTTCATACCTTCTGTAGGCTGGGCAAGCATGCATGTAAAGTGATCATCGATAGCGGGAGTTGCATCAATGAAATCTCCACGGGTGCTGTCTCCCATCTTGGTCTTACACCCGTGGATCACCCTAGCCCCTATCGTGTATCATGGGTGGATTCCACTTCCATTCCGATCAGGCTGCGGTGCTTGGTCCCACTACAGTTCTATGCCTACCGTGACGAGGTTTGGTGTGATGTCCTACCCATGGAGGTGGGCAACATTATTTTGGTTAGGCCGTGGTTATTTGATAGGGATGCCACACTCCATGGCCGGTCGAACACCTGTACGTTCGACCATGAGGGCCAACGGATTACTCTCGAACCCCATCGGCCCAAGAGCCCATCAGTCAGGGGTCGTACTGGCCCTAGTGCTCCGGAGCCTGCCCTCCCCGTGCCTAGTACCCCGCCCCCAGCTCAGGCTATGACCGTTACATCCGGCCCAGGCGAGCCCTCGACGAGGAGATTGATGTTGATTAGCTCCCAGGAGATGGAGCGGGAGGCTAGTCGGGGCTGCCCTGCATTTTCCATTGCGGTCCGAGAGGTAGAGAGAGACTCCGAGGGTGAGCTCCCACCCGAGGTTGTCCCCATTCTGCAGGAGTTTGCTGATATCTTTCCCGATGAGCTTCCCGAGGGACTCCCACCTATGCGGGATATTCAGCATGCCATCGACCTTATTCCGGGCTCTTCATTGCCCAACCTTCCACATTATCGCATGAGCCCCACGGAACATGCCGAGCTAAAACGGCAGGTCGATGAGTTGATGGAGAGAGGATCTGTTCGGGACAGCATGAGTCCATGTGCTGTACCCGCTTTACTCGCCCCGAAGAAGGATGGCACGTGGAGAATGTGCATTGATAGCCGTGCCATCAACAAAATCACCGTGAAGTACATGTTCCCTATTCCCCGCCTGGATGACATGCTAGACATGATGGCTGGTGCCACTATATTTTCGAAGATTGATCTTAAGAGTGTCTAGCATCAGGTGCGGATTAGGCCAGGTGATGAGTGGAAGACTGCTTTTAAGACCAAGGACAGTCTATATGAGTGGTTGGTCATACCTTTTGGGTTGACCAATGCCCCCAGCACATTCATGCGACTCATGACTCAGGTCCTTCGACCATTTATTGGAGTCTTTGTGGTTGTGTATTTTGATGATATCCTTATCTATAGTCGCACCACGGGGGACCACTTAGACCACCTTCGGCAGCTCTATCTTCTTCTTCGGCGAGAGCAGTTGTTTGCAAACCCACAGCAGTGCGCCTTCATGACATCTCGGCTTACCTTCTTGGGTTTCATTGTGTCTAGTACTGGGGCCTTCGCCGATCCGGAGAAGGTCCGGGCCATTGTTGAGTGGCCGGAACCCCGTACGGTTCATGATGTCCGCAGCTTTCATGGCCTTGCGATGTTCTATCGTCGCTTTATCCGCGGATTTAGCTCCGTCACCGCCCCGATCACGGATTATATCCGGAAGGGCACCTTTGTATGGATGAAGGCCGCCGCTGCCGCCTTCAAGGACATCAAGGAGCGCATGACCCAGACACCTATCCTTCGATTGCCTGATTTGTCGAAGGTGTTTGAGGTCTTTTGTGATGCGTCGGGTGTTGGGATAGGAGGTGTGTTGAGTCAGGAGGCCCACCCGGTTACATATTTCAGCGAGAAGCTGAATGACGCGAAACTGCGATACTCCACATATGATAAGGAATTTTACACAGTTGTTCAGGCTCTTAGGCATTGGAGGCACTATCTTTTACATCAGGAGTTTATCCTATACTCCGATCATGAGGTATTGAGGTACCTCCATTCCCAAAAGAAGCTTAACTCGCGTCACAGTCGTTGGGTCGAGTATCTCCAGTAGTTCACATTTGTGCTTAAAAATAAGATTGGAGTGGAGAACAAGGTGGCCGATGCCTTGAGTCGGTGAGCATGTCTGCTTACCACCATGAGTGCCGAGGTCATAGGGTGGGAAAAGATGAGAGAGGCCTATGTTGACTGTCCTGACTTCGGTCAGGTTTATACCACTCTCCAGGCCGGACCCTCGAGAGACCTTGATGACTATGTGCTCCAGGATGGTTACCTCTTTCGTGGAGGAAGGCTATGTGTTCCCCGAACTTCGGTTCGAGATTTTTTAGTATGGGAGCTACATGCGGGAGGTCTAGCCGGCCACTTTGGTCGGAACAAGACTATTGAGGCAGTTGAGCATCGATTTTATTGGCCGAGCTTGAAGCGCGATGTTGCTCACATCGTGGCTCAGTGCCGTACATGTGCTACGGCCAAGATGAAGAAGCAAAGCTCGGGCCTTTATACGCCTCTTCCCGTGCCAGATGCCCCGTGGCAGGATGTTAGCATGGACTTTATTTTGGGATTGCCAAGTACCTCCAGGAAGCATGATTCAGTCTATGTGGTGGTTGACTGTTTCTCAAAAATGGCCCTTTTCATTCTTTGCTCAAAGACTTTGGATGCTTCGAGGGTAGCCCGCCTTTTCCTTACACATGTGGTGTGCAAGTTCGGGTTGCCTCGCACTATAGTGTCTGACCGTGATGTGAGATTCACATCCTATTTTTTGAAGACACTATAGCATATGATGGGTACTCACCTCAAGTTTTCCACTACATATCATCCCCAGATAGATGGTCAGACCGAGGTGGTCAATAGGAGTCTGGGTGACCTTTTGAGGTGTCTTGTTAGGGACCGCATTGGGGATTGGGATCTCATTCTACCCATGGCAGAGTTTGCATATAATGATTCAGTGAATAGGTCTACCGGCATGAGTCCATTCGAGATTGTCACAGGTCGTAGGCCTAGGAAGCCAGTGGATCTTGTCCCCATGCCTATCCATGCACGTGTGTCAGAGTCGGCCGAGTCGTTTGCTAGGCATGTTAGGAGTCTGCATGACGACATCCGTCGTCACATTGAGTCCAGCAATGCACGTTACAAAGAGCTAGCCGATGCTCACAGACACCACCGAGAGTTCCAAGAGGGCGAATATGTCATGATCAGGGTAAGACCTGAACGGTTTCCCTCTGGAATCGTTAAGAAGTTGCAAGCTCGCGGCGCCGGTCCATTTAGAGTGTTGAAATACGTTGGATCCAATGCGTATGTTGTGGACCTGCCTGAGGAATATGGTACAAGCTCTACTTTTAATATTTTGGATCTAGTTGCATATAGGGACCCAGCGGTGATCCCTAGTGAGCCTTTCGAGCCATCACCTCCCCTTGAGAGTGATCCCACACCTGAGTGTCCACCTCCAGCCCCTTTGTCACGGCAGCTTGAGCATATAGATCATATACTGGATGAGCAGGTGACAGTTACCAGGAGTGGATCCTACCCACGCTACCTAGTGCGATGGAGAGGACGGCCCGCTACCGAGGACACATGGATCACACATGGAGAGTTGCAGCGGATTGATCCAGACCTTCTGGAGCGATACCGGAGCGATGCAGACCCCTACTCGATAGGGTCGAGTTTCTCCCACCCGGGGATAATTGGTGCGGACACCCGAGCAGTTACGCCGAGCCACCGGTACTGCACGCAGAGCACGACTCGAGCCACTTCAGCGTCCATCTGACTCGGAGACAGCCTGGAGACTCCCCCCTGAGTCTCGACATTTATCATATTTGTTTAGACGTTATTTGTGTGTAATGTGTGTGTGTTTCATTTTATTCGGTTTGTAATTTTGATTGTAAGAGGGGTTTATTTGTAATATGGGACCCCCGGGCCCCACGGGCCCCCCCAGACCTCTTCCCATTGATCCACCTCAGCCGAGGGCCCCATGTGGGGTCAGTCAACATTTCAAATGGAGACATGTAGAAGGTTGAATGGTAAATGCCACATGGGTAGACAATTGGACTTCAAAGTCCAAGGTAGGCTACCTACCATTCTACCATGTCCCCCCCTTGGTCAATAGGCCCCCCCTTAATATTTTATTTAATTTTTTTGTGTTGGTCACATTCAATCCCAGCCATCCATTCCCCACCCCTAGATCCAATGGTGGATATGGGATTTAATATGTTACCTATAAAACTTGTATTTTTTCCATTTGGATGAATTAATGATAGAAGAAATTGATGAATTCTTATGGAAGAGCCTTGGGCGCCCCCTTCCTCTCTCCCCCTTCTCCCCCTTGCAGCTGAGACGGTTGCTATTCTGAGGTGTGACGCCTCCCCTATCAGTTCCGGTCGCCGCCGCCGCCGCCACGAGCCGCCATCGCACCGCCATCGAGTTCGTCGGAGTTCTGTCTACAACCAACCACAGTCACTTCCACGAATTACTGCAATCAGCCACGAGCTCCTTTTGATCTGGGATTTTGAGGGAGTGTTCCATCGGTCCGTCCCCTTGCTCTACAAAAATCGGTTGGCCTTCTAGTTCACTTTTTCTAATTTTCCATTTTCGTCCAACTTTCAATTTTAGTTCTGCCAGTTTCAGATCTGATTTCCACATTTCCTGAGTTTTCCATCTTCGATCCCTTTTGTGATTTTTCCCAGAGCTCCCAATTTTACTGGGTATTCTATCCATCAACCCCTCCACCCACGATTTTTTTAGATTTTTGATCAGTCCTCCATCCATTTTTCAAAAATCGTTTTCAAAGCCATCTACAGTTCTCTCCACCTCTGTCCAGATCCGACCACCATCCAGTGAAAAATTCATAACGAATTATAGCCTCCGCCAATCCTTACACAAAAATTATTGACATTTTCCTTGTTCAAATCCCTACAACGTTGGTGAAGAGCTCAGAAGCTGAATCGGACATCTTCCTGGCAGTCAATGGCAGTTCTCAGACAACTCTCCTGCAGATCTAGGAGTTCGGGTACTGTACAATAGAAGCTTCAAAATTCAACAACATCCAGATCCGTGCAGATCCAGGTCTTCTTTCTGGGCCTAGATTGAAGGATTTCAAGAGAGCTTTCTAACGAAAGCTCCGGTGCCCTGATCCGACATCGGGATTGGTCGCACCGGTTGATCTCGCTGGAGCGCGCGCCGGAAAATAGAATTCAAAATCCGTGGACAGTAACTTGAAGAGGTGGGGATCGGAGCCGAACGGCCACCGACCGGAGTTTCCGGCCGACCGCCGTCCAGGGAGGCGCACCACCAGGGGTCCCCATCACAGCGGGCCCCACCCCAGTAGGCCGGGGGGACAACGCCATCCGTGGGCCCCACGGACCCGTAGATCGCGCCGTCCGGAGCGCACGAAAACGCAGAGTTCGGCACCGCCGAGTGACATCAAGATGCTGCCCGTCAATCCGATTCGCGTGATTCCCGGGCCCCACATGATGGAGGCATCACCCACGATTCCCTTTGGCTCTGGTCCACTTCTTCACATTCAGGAGCTGGTTGAGTTTGGGCCTCACTCTATTAAGGCCCCTTATCCATTTTGTAGTTTTCCTTTGTGTCATTTTGATGTATTTTCATTTTATTGGAGTCATTTCCCTAGGTCTAGCACTTACTTTCCTATGTTTTTGTATCATCATGCTGTCTAATGAGGCTATTGGGCCCAATTCGTTGGGCTAGGCCCATTGGCGCCCCCACCCCCCCTTGGTTATTTGTAGTTGCTTATTTTGTCAGGGACTTATTGTAAAGAGTGGGTTGCCTATAAATAGGACCCCACTCCCCCTCATTTGAAGTTAATGAATGAATGAGTTAAAATTACCATTTGAGTTCAAATTGGAGTGATTCCTCTAGTTTTTGGGTGAGAGACCCTAGGGGAGAGATTCCCCACCTATTCCCCTCTTAATCTCTCTATTTCACCCCTCTTTCTCTCTCCTCCAACCCCAATTTCGAATTTTCTTCTCTCTCCTCCCCTCCCCAACCACCTCCACTAGCTACCCACCTCATTCAATACCCCTCCACTTCCCCAAGTTGCCATTACTCCACTCCCATTGTCCCAAGGAGGCATCTCCCACTTTCCAACACAATCCCACCCATTCCCACACAATCTCCCCTAGTTCCCACACAATCCCCCACTCCCAAGACCATTTCAAATTTGAAATCCATCTCCCTCCACTTCTTTTGGCCACCCCCCCTCTCTCCCCCATAGCTAGGTCCGCCCCCCTCCTCTATTCTCCACTCCACCTCTCACACCATCTCCTCACCCTACCCTAACTGCAACCTGCGACCCCAGCCCTCTTCCTCCTCACTCCCCATCACCATTAGCCCCCTCCATCACCCCACAAGAACCCCCCTTCACCATTAGGCCGCCCTACATCAACCCTCCACCAAAAGAAGCCCCTCTCCCTCTCCTTTCAATTTCAGGTTGTTGCAGTGCAGGCCTGCAGATCAGCACCGAGTTGCAGCATCGTCCACGTCTTCATCTTTGAGCTTCTGGGGGCGTGGCCTACATCACTGGAAAGGCCCCTCTGTCTTCTTCGCAGGCGAGGTGGAACCAACTCGTTTTGAGGTCGGCCAGCCGTAGGAGCCGTTCTCCCACGATTGCGTAGAGAGGTCTTCATCCTGGACCAGAACCGGAAAGATCATTGTGCCACGACGTACCCCAGCGGATTCAGGCTGAAGCCCCTTCATCAAAGTTCTCCCCCTGCCAGTCCTCTTCCAAGATCAAGAAACAGAACCTCGTTCGGCCACCGGAGGAAGGAGTTACAAATTTTCTCCCCCGAGCTCTCCAGTCCTGTCTTCTGCAGTCTGCTCCGACCAGTGCCCACTCTTCAGGGTACACCGACCGCTCTCGACCTCTGATTTCAGCCCCGTCACCTCATGCTGAAATCTATATCGACCACGAAGACGTCGCCGCCTGTTTCGTGCTGTTCGGAGCTCGGGAGTGCGAACGGTGATCTCTGCAACCTGCTGTTCCAGTACAGGCAGAGCCTGCGGCCAGATAGAGAGGTCTCCTCCCAGCTGCTGGTGCTGCTACCTCCGACCCACTGAGCATCCCCAAAAATTCTGGAGACAACCTCTTCAAGTCAGGAAGCTTTAGGAGGTGGTCTCGCTCAATTTGGAGTCCGGACGAGTCCGTGGCGACCACAACATCATCACCCTGTCCTGTAGGCCAGAACAAGGCTCATATCGCGCCGGACGCCACTTAGTGATTGAGAGCTTTTCTCCCCTCCCCGCTTGGCCGGATGAAGGCCCCACCCTGCGTGGTGGTAGTTTTGGTTGTAACACTTTAACCCCCACCCCAAGATCCCCCTCCTGCGTGAGGTGTGGTCTTGTACTTCTTTGGGCAGGTCAAGCGACACTGTCGCGGCGTGTGGGGAGCCACCGCCTCCCCGCTCGCCCTCGTCTCCGACCGGGACCGGTTTCCTCAAACCGGTCGAGTAAGTGTCTCATCCTAGCTCATTCGTGTTGCTCTTTCAATATTTACTTCATGCGCCGCTGAATTTGTGAGGGAGCGCCCGATCCTCAAGTCCATGACTTAGAGTGGTCGTCGTGGGGTAGTGTGAACCGGTGCCTTTGCGCACTTTGTCGGCCCCAATTGAATTGGGCATCCAACCCTTGGGAGTCAAACCTTGGCCTTGCTGGCCCCCTACCAGCAAGGGCCCATTCCCATACTTCACACTTGGCATCGCCAAGTCACTCCGGGTATAGAGTGCGACGGGAGAGCGGTGGCCCATTAAGGCCCATTTGAATGCTATTTATGATTGCTTGCCTAAGTCCGAGGTTGTGTCATGTCAAGTGGTATCAGAGCAAGTCCTTGACATGTCTCTATCAAGTCTAAGTCCTAGGACCTTTGCATAGTGTGTCCAACCACTTTGGCCCTTTGTCTTGCATGTCCACCCGTAGTGGTGCTAGCTATCAACCCGGTTCATCATCTTCGGCTCCACCAATGGATCCCAATCCTCACCAACTCAACCAAGATGTTCCTAGGGAGGAACCCCAAGGCCCCATGGATAGGGTAGATGCTGCCCTCACAACCATCCTTGCCCAACTAGAGTCCCTTACCAACCGAATTGCTCGGTTAGAAGACCAAGAGTTCCGCCCAAGGAACAACGAGCCTAGAATTCCCCCTCCGCATGATGAGCCTCATAGGGAAGATCCTCACCCAAGGATCAATGAGCCAAGAGCCCCTCCACCACATGGTGAGTTCCCTAGGAATGGTTTTCCCCAAAGGAACCAAGGCCCAAGAGTCCACCCTCCACATGTAGAGCCTCATAGGGATGAGTTCCACCCAAGGAACAACGGCCCAAGAGCCCATCACCCACATGCTGAATTTTATAGGGAGGATATGGACCATGACCATTATTATGACTATGAGAGGCCTCGCCCCCATCAAAACCATGACCGGCATCCACGGGATGATCCGGATGACCCCCTTTTAAGGATGATCAAGGTAGAGGCCCCAAATTTTGATGGTTCACATGAACCTAGTGTTTACCTAGAATGGGAGACCGCCATGGACCAATACTTTGAATGGTACCCCATGTCCGACCAAAGGAGAGTTAGATTGGCTAAGATGCATCTCACCAAGTTGGCCAAAACTTATTGGCTAAACCAAGAGGGTCTAAGACGGGTTAGGCGGGAAGAGCCTATTGACACTTGGGCGGATATGAAAAATCAACTTAGGAACAAATACCTCCCCCGAACCTACCACCAAATGCTCCTAGATGAATGGCAAAGCCTCACCCAAGAAGGGAAGACCGTGGTAGAGTACATTGAAAAATTTGACTCCTATCTTTTAAAGTGTGGAGTCCATGAGGATCCGGACGTCACCTTATCCCGCTTTAGGAATGGGCTTCAAAGCCACATCAAGAGGGAACTATTCATGAGAGACGTTGACAACCTTGAGCTAGCTTACCAAGTAGCTAGAGATGTGGAAAGGTTTTCTAGGAGTTCCCGATTTATCACTCCCCGACCAACCGATCACAAAAACTTGGGACCACGTCCCATTCCACCCACTCCCATGAGAGCTCCTAGCCCAAGTGGGAATGCCCCTTTAAGGTCCTACAATCCTCCCCCACCCATCACTCCAAACAAGCCCGCTCCTAGTCATCCTCTCCCACGGAAGGATGACAACCCCAAAGGACCAAGTGTAGGAGCCACCCCGGGAAGAGGGCGCCAACAATGCTATAGGTGTCAAGGGTTTGGTCATTTTGCGGGACAATATCCATCTAAGGGGTTATCTAGTTTGCTTATTGAGGAAGAAGTTCAACCCCAAAAGGAACAAGAAAATGACGTTGAGGAACATGAAGCCTCACTAGATTGGGAAGAGGAGTATGAAGCCCAATATCTAGAGTCGGGTCTAGATCACTCCACTCCTTCAAACAACTCCCATCTAGGAGTCATTAGGTGCATCCTCACCCAACCTCAAGAAGAGGATTGGCGTCGGACCTCAATCTTCCACACCTTTATCAAGATAGAGAACCATGTGAGGAAAGTGATCTTGGATAGTGGTAGTTGTGTTAATGCCGTGTCACCCGACACCGTCAAGCTCCTTGGGCTTACTCTCACTCCCCACCCAAGTCCATACCGGGTCTCATGGATCAACAACAACTCCATCCCGGTCAACACCCAATGCCTAGTGCCTCTCACTTTCTCTTCCTACCATGGCCAAATATGGTGTGACGTTATACCCATGGAAGTGGGTAGCATCCTTTTAGGAAGACCTTGGCTCTATGATGTGGATGCCACCATTTTAGGGAGAAGCAACATATGCACCTTTGAGCATGAGGGTAAGACTATCCGTCTTAACCCCTCCCCACCTCGACCCATGCCCAAGAAGGACCCTCTCCCTCAAGGATCACACCCCACCACTCCACAAGTCTCGGGGAACTCCACCCCTCCAACCCAAGCCCTTATCCAAACCCCAAAACAAAGTAGAACCACGGGGTTGATCAAAGGTCTTCATCTCATCACTAGGAAAGAGCTTGAAGAGGAAATTGCTCAAGGGGTGCCATTGTGTGCGGTAGTCATCTGCTTAGGGGAACCTACCCCTTCTAACCCCCATCCCATAGAGATCCAACAACTTTTGAAAGAATTCCATGATGTGTTCCCGGAAGAGCTCCCGGACCAACTCCCTCCCATGCGTGATGTGCAACACGCAATCGATCTAGTACCGGGAGCCACCCTTCCAAACCTTCCTCATTATCGCCTCAATCCCACGGAACATGCCGAACTTAGGAGGCAAATAGAGGAACTCATTAGGAAGGGCTTCATCCGCATTAGTAAGAGTCCATGTGCCGTCCCGGCCCTTCTTACCCCCAAGAAAGATGGATCATGGCGGATGTGTGTGGATAGCCGGGCCATTAACAAGATTACCGTCAAGTATAGGTTCCCCATCCCTAGGCTTGATGACATGTTGGATATGCTAGCCGGAGCCACCATCTTCTCTAAGATAGATCTCAAGAGTGGCTTCCACCAAGTTAGGGTAAGGCCCGGGGATGAGTGGAAAACGGCCTTCAAGACCAAGGATGGTCTCTTTGAGTGGTTAGTCATGCCATTTGGACTTTCTAATGCCCCAAGTACTTTCATGCGTCTTATGACGGAGGTACTTAGGCCTTTCATTGGGAATTTTCTAGTGGTATACTTTGATGATATTCTCATCTATAGCCAAACCCATGAGGCCCACCTTGACCACCTTAGGAAAGTTTGCACCGTCCTCCGGCAAGAAAGCCTATTTGCCAACCTAGGAAAGTGTCATTTCATGACCACTTCCATCACCTTCCTAGGATTTGTGGTGTCAACCAAAGGAGTCTCCATGGACCCCGACAAGGTCCAAGCTATTCTTAATTGGCCGGAGCCCCACACCCTTCATGAGGTTAGGAGTTTCCATGGGTTGGCCACATTCTATAGGAGATTCATTCGAGGGTTTAGCACTATCATCGGCCCAATAACTGATTGTCTCAAGAAGGGAACCTTTGTTTGGACCAAAGCCGCCTCTAAAGCCTTCCTTGAGCTTAAGGAAAAGTTGACCCAAGCCCCGGTCCTATGCCTTCCCGATTTCTCCAAAGTTTTTGAGGTCACTTGTGATGCATCCGGGACAGGGATAGGAGGGATTCTTAGTCAAGAAGGACACCCGGTCGCCTACTTTAGTGAGAAGCTATGTGATGCTAGGACTAGATACTCCACCTATGACAAGGAGTTCTATGCCGTGGTCCAATCCCTCCGACACTGGAGACATTACTTGCTTCCCAAAGAGTTTGTCATCTTTTCCGACCATGAGGCCCTCAAATACCTCAATTCCCAACAAAAGTTGAATGCCCGACATGCCCGATGGGTTGAGTTCATCCAATCCTACACATTTGTCATCAAACACAAGGCCGGGAGTGAGAATAAGGCCGCGGATGCCCTTAGTAGGAAGATGTCCTTGTTATCCACTATCCAAGTGGAAGTGATTAGTTTTGATAAGGTCAAGGATGAGTACCCTGGTTGCCCCGAGTTTGGGCAAATCTATGCCAACTTGACCACTCATTCTAGCAAGGAGCATGAGGGATTTATTTTAGAGGATGGGTTCCTCTTCAAGGGGCCAAGGCTTTGCATTCCCCGGACCTCTCTTCGAGATTTCTTGGTTTGGGAATTACATGCCGGAGGGTTAGCCGGTCATTTTGGGGTCCACAAAACCATTGCCTTAGTTGAGGGTCAATTTTATTGGCCGAGCCTCAAGAGAGATGTAGGCAAAATAGTGGGTCAATGTCGCACGTGTGCTTCGGCCAAGCAGGTGAAGCAAAACACCGGCCTATACACCCCACTTCCCATTCCCGACCGACCATGGCAAGATTTGAGCATGGACTTTGTGCTAGGCTTACCCAAGACCTCTAGGAAGCATGACTCCATCTATGTGGTGGTTGATAGATTTTCCAAAATGGCCCACTTCATCCAATGCTCCAAAACATCCGATGCCTCCCATGTAGCCCGATTATTCTTTGATGAGGTAGTCCGCCTCCATGGGCTGCCCAAGACCATAGTCTCCGATAGGGATGTCAAATTCACTAGCTATTTTTGGAAGACTCTTTGGCACATGATGGGTACCCTCCTCAAATTCTCCACTGCCTACCACCCCCAAATGGATGGCCAAACTGAAGTGGTCAACCGGAGTCTAGGGAACCTCCTTAGGAGTCTTGTTGAGGATCGGCCAGGAAATTGGGATCTCATCTTACCACAGGCTGAGTTTGCATACAACAATTCCATCAATAAGTCAATAGGGATGAGTCCATTTGAAGCCGTGCATGGGTACAAACCAAGAAAGCCATCCGACCTCATTCCCCTTCCCCAGCATGCTAGAGTGTCCATTTCTGCCGAGTCTTTTGCACAACATATTAGGCAATTGCATGAGGAAATTCGCAAGCACATTAACATGAAAAATGAGGCTTATAAAAAGTTGGCCGACTCTCACCGGCGTCACTTAGAGTTCCAAGTGGGTGACTTTGTGATGGTAAGGACGGAGAGGCTCTCCCCAGGAGCCAACTCCAAGTTGAGGCCACATGGGACTGGGCCCTTCCAGGTCTTGAGGCGCATTGGTGCAAATGCTTATGAGTTAGATCTCCCTGAGGATTATGGGGTAAGTCCTACATTCAATGTCACCGACTTAGTGCCATACAAGGGCCCCACGGTGGGACCTAGTGAGGAGATTGAGCCTACTTCTTCCTTTGAGAGAGTACCCACCCGTGAGAAGAGTCCACTAGCCAAGAGAGCTCAGCGCGATCGCATTGAATGAATATTGGATGAGCATGTCACTACCACCCGGAGCAAGGTATATGAGCGCTATCTCGTCAGGTGGAAGGATCGGCCTCCGTCGGAAGACTCATGGGCGAGTCGGGAGGACCTCTAGCGATTGGATCCGGACCTCCTCGAGCGGTACCTTAGCCGGATGGATCCTTACTCGACGGAGTCGAGCTCTTCGCGGCCCAGGGGATTTGATGGAGGCATCACCCACGATTCCCTTTGGCTCGGGTCCACTTCTTCACATTCAGGAGCTGGTTGAGTTTGGGCCTCACTCTATTAAGGCCCCTTATCCATTTTGTAGTTTTCCTTTGTGTCATTTTGATGTATTTTCATTTTATTGGAGTCATTTCCCTAGGTCTAGCACTTACTTTCCTATGTTTTTGTATCATCATGCTGTCTAATGAGGGTATTGGGCCCAATTCGTTGGGCTAGGCCCATTGGCGCCCCCACCCCCCCCCCTTGGTTATTTGTAGTTGCTTATTTTGTCAGGGACTTATTGTAAAGAGTGGGTTACCTATAAATAGGACCCCACTCCCCCTCATTTGAAGTTAATGAATGAATGAGTTAAAATTGCCATTTGAGTTCAAATTGGAGTGATTCCTCTAGTTTTTGGGTGAGAGACCCTAGGGGAGAGATTCCCCACCTATTCCCCTCTTAATCTCTCTATTTCACCCCTCTTTCTCTCTCCTCCAACCCCAATTTCGAATTTTCTTCTCTCTCCTCCCCTCCCCAACCACCTCCACTAGCTACCCACCTCATTCAATACCCCTCCACTTCCCCAAGTTGCCATTACTCCACTCCCATTGTCCCAAGGAGGCATCTCCCACTTTCCAACACAATCCCACCCATTCCCACACAATCTCCCCTAGTTCCCACACAATCCCCCACTCCCAAGACCATTTCAAATTTGAAATCCATCTCCCTCCACTTCTTTTGGCCACCCCCCCCTCTCTCCCCCATAGCTAGGTCCGCCCCCCTCCTCTATTCTCCACTCCACCTCTCACACCATCTCCTCACCCTACCCTAACTGCAACCTGCGACCCCAGCCCTCTTCCTCCTCACTCCCCATCACCATTAGCCCCCTCCATCACCCCACAAGAACCCCCCTTCACCATTAGGCCGCCCTACATCAACCCTCCACCAAAAGAAGCCCCTCTCCCTCTCCTTTCAATTTCAGGTTGTTGCAGTGCAGGCCTGAAGATCAGCACCGAGTTGCAGCATCGTCCACGTCTTCATCTTGGAGCTTCTGGGGGCGTGGCCTACATCACTGAAAAGGCCCCTCTGTCTTCTTCGCAGGCGAGGTGGAACCAACTTGTTCTGAGGTCGGGGCCAGCCGTAGGAGCCGTTCTCCCATGATTGCGCAGAGAGGTCTTCATCCTGGACTAGAACCGGAAAGATCATTGTGCCACGACGTACCCCAGAGGATTCAGGCTGAAGCCCCTTCATCAAAGTTCTCCCCCTGCCAGTCCTCTTCCAAGATCAAGAAACAGAACCTCGTTCGGCCGCCGGAGGAAGGAGTTACAAATTTTCTCCCCCGAGCTCTCTAGTCCTATCTTCTGCAGTCTGCTCCGACCAGTGCCCACTCTTCAGGGTACACCGACCGCTCTCGACCTCTGATTTCAGCCCCGTCACCTCATGCTGAAATCTATATCGACCACGAAGACGTCGCCGCCCGTTTCGTGCTGTTCGGAGCTCGGGAATGCGAACGGTGATCTTTGCAACCTGCTGTTCCAGTCCAGGCAGAGCCTGCGGCCAGACAGAGAGGTCTCCTCCCAGCTGCTGTTGCTGCTACCTCCGACCCACTGAGCATCCCCAAAAATTGTGGTCAACCTCTTCAAGTCAGGAAGCTTTAGGAGGTGGTCTCGCTCAATTTGGAGTCCGGACGAGTCCGTGGCGACCATAACATCATCACCCTGTCCTGCAGGCCAGAACAAGGCTCATATCGCGCCGGACGCCACTTAGTGATTGAGAGCTTTTCTCCCCTCCCCGCTTGGCCGGCTGAAGGCCCCACCCTGCGTGGTGGTAGTTTTGGTTGTAACACTTTAACCCCCACCCCAAGATCCCCCTCCTGCGTGAGGTGTAGTCTTGTACTTCTTTGGGCAGGTCAAGCGACACCGCCGCGGCGTGTGGGGAGCCACCGCCTCCCCGCTCGCCCTCGTCTCCGACCGGGACCGGTTTCCTCAAACCGGTCGAGTAAGTGTCTCATCCTAGCTCATTAGTGTTGCTCTTTCAATATTTACTTCATGCGCCGCTGAATTTGTGAGGGAGCGCCCGATCCTCAAGTCCATGACTTAGAGTGGTCGCCGTGGGGTAGTGTGAACCGGTGCCTTTGCGCACTTTGTCGGCCCCAATTGAATTGGGCATCCAACCCTTGGGAGTCAAACCTTGGCCTTGCTGGCCCCCTACCAGCAAGGGCCCATTCCCATACTTCACACTTGGCATCGCCAAGTCACTCCGGGTATAGAGTGCGACGGGAGAGCAGTGGCCCATTAAGGCCCATTTGAATGCTATTTGTGATTGCTTGCCTAAGTCCGAGGTTGTGTCACGTCACCACATGTGACCTATTACCTCCCTGCGTGGAGTGGGTCAAATCTTTGTACTGCTGTAAACTTGTTTAACCGGGAGTCCGTAAATCGGCCGGGGTTGTCTTCGCCACACCGGGTGCGTGGAGGTAACGATCTTACCTTCTTGGCATTCATTTTCTTAGCTAGTATTTGGTCATATGCCGCTGTGAGAGTGTAGGTCCCTAGCCTGTGTGTCCATGTCACTATTGTGAGTGCGAGAGTGACCCATCCCGCGACTCGATCCGAGTCCGGAAGTTGAGTCAGACTACCTTGAACTCTGTCGGTTCCTTAACCGCGCACGATCCACGCTTTCCCTCGCATGGGACGACGAGTGAGTTTGCACTTTTGTTAGCGACGTGTAGCCTATAGAGCTCCTAGTGTCGAGCCGAGGTCACTCTAGTAGTCCTGTCGTTGCTGGTCAAGTCGTGTCCGTCTCATATAGCGTCGCCTCCTCAGTCCGTCCCACATCACTTTGCCTCAAATTGAGTTCCTTTTGGGTGAATATGTACTTAAGACTCTGATGGTCGGTGAAGACCTCAAACCGAACCCCATATAAGTAGTGCCTCCAGATACACAAAGCGTGGACCACTGCTGCCATTTCCAGGTCATAAGTGGAGTACTTCGTTTCATGGTCCTTCAACTGTCTTGAGGCATAGGCGATCACCCGGCCATTTTGCATTAGTACGCAACCGAGGCCGATTCTAAAGGTGTCCATGTAGACAGTGAAGCCATCGATCCCCTGAGGGAGTGCCAGTACTGGGGCCGAAGTCAATTTTTCTTTGAGCATCTGAAAGCCATCTTCACACTCTTTTGACCAGATAAATTTTGCTCCTTTCTTGGTCGGCTTGGTCATTGGGGTTGCAATGGTGGAGAAGCCTCGATGAATCGACGGTAGTATCCAGCCAGGCCAAGGAAGCTTCTAATCTCCATGATCATCTTCAGTGCTTCCCACTTTGACACTACTTCCACCTTGCTTGGGTCCACTACTATACCATCCCCGGAGATAACATGTCCGAGGTACATAACCCGATCAAGCCAAAATTTGCATTTGCTAAATTTGGCGAAGAACGTGTTCTCCCTGAGGGTCTGAAGAACCACTCTCAAGTGCTGCCGATGTTCCTCCTGACTGGTAGAATATATCAGGATGTCATCAATAAAGACCATGACAAACTGATCTAGATAGGGGCGGAAGATATGGTTCATATGCTCCATGAACACATTCGGAGCATTGGTTAACCCGAATGGTACCACTAGGAACTCGTAGTGACCATACCGAGTTCTAAAGGCCATCTTCGATACATCCTCGGGCTTGATTCTGATCTGGTGATAACCTGTCCTCAGATCAATTTTGGAGAAGACCTTGGCAGATGATAGCTGGTCAAACAACTCTTCAATCCTCGGTAGAGGATACTTGTTATTTATTGTGACTTTTTTGAGCTTGCGGTAATCAATGCACCACCGCATGGTCCCATCCTTCTTCTGCACGAACAAGACTGGTGCTCCCCACGGGGACACACTGGGCCGGATGAAGCCCTTGTCTAGCAACTCTTGCAATTGCTTCCTGAGTTCGGCAAGTTCTGCCGGAGCCATTCGATTTGGGGAAACAGAGATGGGTGCGGTGCCCGATGTTAGCTCAATGGAGAACTCTGTCTCACGAGCTGGTGGTAGTCCTGACAATTCCTCAGGAAATACATCAGGAAATTCTCAGACTGTGTCCAAGTCTTCTAGAATCTTGACAGAGCCTTCTTCAAGCACCATACTAGCTAAGAAATAGTCGCACCCTCCGCTGATCAGCTTGGAGGCCCGAATGGCTGAAACTATCAGTCTCCCGGACTTGTCCTTAGGGCATTGAAAGAAGAATGTCTCCTTCCCCGGTTCATGAAAAATCACTCTTCCGACGGAAGTCCAAG
The DNA here is from genome assembly GCA_022559845.1 of Amorphophallus konjac. Taxonomy (NCBI): domain Eukaryota; kingdom Viridiplantae; phylum Streptophyta; class Magnoliopsida; order Alismatales; family Araceae; genus Amorphophallus; species Amorphophallus konjac. Next base: position 230,019,100 of record CM040120.1, read on the forward strand.
AGGGCAAAATGTTTGTCTAACCAGTCCATCCCCAAGATGAGGTCAAAATCGGCCATGTCTAGGATGTACGCTTCCCCCAGCAATCTTCTCCCACATTTCTTTACCTCAATAGTAGGGATCACAAGCTTGGTGTGGACTTGTTTCCTGGTCGGTGTACTGACTACCATTTCCCCAAAGAATGTGACTTGGGGTCGGTTCTTCAGTTTATTAGTAAAGTTGGTGGATATGAATGTGTGTGTAGCTCCTGGGTCAAACAAGACCTTTGCATAGACATTATCCACAAGGAGCGTACCTTCAGCCACGGTAGGAATGTTGTCTGCCTCTTCTTGCATTATTGCATAGACCCGCCCTTTGTACTGGATCTTCTCTTGTGGAGAAAATGGCTTCTGTTGGGCCTTCTTGGGACAGTTCTTCGTGAAGTGTCTGGCCTCGCCGCATTCATAACATTTTTCCTCTGCCCTCCAGCATTCTCGTCCCCGATGGTTGCATCCGCACTGGATGCAAAATGGAATACCCGGTCCACCCCTCGGAACCGGTTCTATGCACGCCACTTTTTCCTTGTCTCGCCTCTCTCCGGCCTGCATAGGCCTTTTGCCCGATGACTTCTGCTCCTCGGCAAACCTATAGTGGACATTCGTTATAATTTAGCCATATATGTCACCTATATTTTTTTCTTGACTTCAGTCATTACCTTGTATTTTCTTGCTCGGCTAGATGAGCAAGCCTCAATGCCCGACATAGCATCGGACATTGCTACGCAGTCCCTTGATGAATTTCTTCACCTTTCGACGCGCATCATCGAATATGTGTGGAGCATATTGGCCCAGGGCTGAAAACTTGGCCTCATAGTCGGCCACTGACATGCTCCCTTGCTCGAGGCTTAGAAATTCTTGCTCCTTCGCATCTCGCAGATGCTCGGGAAAGTACTTCTCTCAGAAGACAGCCAAGAATTCCTCCCATAGTATGTCACCGTCGTGGTAGTCCGTGAAGGTGGTCCGCATCTTGGCCTTCCACCACAAGTCGGCCTGGTCTTGCAGAACATAGGCCGCCAGGTTCACCTTCTCCTCTTCGGGACACTGCATTGCGTGGAACTTCTTTTCCATTTCGCTGAGCCATGACTCAGCCACCTCTAGACGGCTCTCCCCCTTAAAGATAGGAGGCGCCAACCTTAGGAACCGATCAAGTGCCGGAAGGTCATGACGTGGTGCGGCTGCAGGCTGCTGCGTCATTTGTTGCTACATGGCCTGCATCAACCCTTGGAAGCTCTGCATGAACCCTTCCAGGTTGACTCCCGCATTGGGCACCTGCCCACCGCCAACTGCAGGGGCATGGACAGCCCCATCGTGCGCTCCATTTGGGTCATCTACACCCGATCCCCTCTCATCCGCCTGAGGAAGATCTCTTTGCCTTCTTAGCGGCATGGTTCTGAAAGACATACAATTGTTTAAGTGAGAGGGTTTTAAATGGTGTCAAGCATACTCTACCCTTTCTCCACTACGGGACATCTGGAATGTGTTGTGCCCCTTAGGCACAAGCATGTGCTATGTTGATTTGATAATAGCAATGCTGTTTTGTTTTGATGATCGCAACACAGTGAGTGCTTTATGAGATTGTGTTTTGATGATAGCAACATAACTTGTTTTGTGGAGAATGCATATACATGACTAATATAGTGCTTGATTTCTACTATGTGCGTTGCTTTTCTATCTGCATGTAGTTTGATGACTAGCAAGTCTATACACTGCAGGGTAAAGCATTTCATTAGTCTATACACTCTTCATGCATGTGCATAGTCTATACATTGTGCATTTTGTTGACAAGTTTGCACATTCATGAAGTCTGCACACTGGCCTGTTCATGCATCGCTATTCATGAAGTCTGTACAGCCATCCACTTGAAGCATTTCTCAAAGTCCATACAATGCATCTCCTTAGTATCTCATTTAGAGTCTAAGGCATTGTCTATACACTGGACTTAAAGTGTGTACAGCGTCCGTCTCTTGCATTGTTCATTCGTAAAGTCTGTTCAGTGAGCGTCTCATTGGTGAAGTCTGTACACTCACCAACTGAACTTCAAAGTCCATACATTGGCATTCAGACTAGCAAGTCTATACAACATCTGTTGTCTAGAGTCTCTTGAAGTCTGTACATCGGACTGCTTGCAAAGTCTGTACAATGGACTGTGCTTCACAAAGTCTATACAGTCCACCGTCTTCATCAGCGTCTCATACATATAGCAAGTCTAGACATTGCACTGTAGCATGCATTTCTTTAAAGTCTATACATCCGCTACAGTGCACACACACAGTCTCACTTAGCGTCTATATGCATCGGTGAAGTCTATACATTCATCGTCTCACTTGACGTTCAAGTCTGTACATTGGCACTGTAGCATGCACTCATGAAGTCCATACACTGCACTCGAGTTCACAGTGGCTTCATGAAGTCTATACATTGGTTCAGACTCTTCAAAGTCTGTACATTGGGCCTTCAAGCTTTTGAAGTCCATACACTGTCTCGCTCAGATCTTCAAGGGTGATTGAGCATCGTGAAGTCTGATTGAGCACTGTGAAGTCTATTCAGTGGATGAGCATTGTAATGTCTATACATTGGTTAGGCTAGATCATGCAGCGTTCATTTCATGTCTATACACTCATTCACTGTTCATGCATTCACAGTGAAGTCTGTACATCCATTTGGCTATGCTTCACTATCCACCAAGTCTATACATTGGTAGAGTCTATACATCAGACGCGCATGCTCACCTGTCCCCCCGGATGCTCTCTTGGGATCGAGTATGCCCTCCAGTGACTGCTAATGCTTCCCTAACTTTGAGGATGCTCCCCTGGAGCAGCGATTGCTCCCCAGAGACAGCATGTGCTCCACATGCTCCCCTGACGTTGGTGATGCTATTCAGAGGCCATAGATGCTCCCCTGAGACTTCATATGCTCCCGTGCGAGAACGCATTTTACATTACAAGTCTATACATCATAATCGTCTTTACAAGTCTATACAGAGCTCTTCACTTAACCTGATATTCTGATACTCTGTCTAACAGGTGCTCTGCTCATGGAGGCTAATGAAGGGCACGTGATCTGAGGCTGGATGGGCAGACAGGATCGTGACACGTGTGCTGAAGCTGGCTGAGAGACTGACACGTGGTCCAAGGTTTTTGGGCGGGACATGTTGAGAGCACACGAGCTGCTGCTGCTGCTGCTATATATATGAGTCTTCATCTTCAGATGAACAGCGATCGAAGTGGAGAAAGAAAAAGTAGAAGTGCAGAGACTTCGATCCAGCAGAAGAGCAGAAGAAGAGTAAAGAGAGCAGAAGAAGAAAGAAGAGAGCAGAAGAAGAGTAAAGGGAGCAGAAGAAGAAAGAAGAGAGAAGAGAAGACAAAGAGAAGGAGAGATCGAGTTGGCAAGAGGTGAAGTCCATACAGAGAGCCACGATCCAGACAGAGAGTGAAAGAAAAAGAGAAAGAAGAGAAAGAAGAGAAAGGAAGAGATAGAGAGCTCGAGCAGAGAGTGAGAGATTAGCAGAAGAAGAAGAGAAAGAAGAGAAAGAGAGAAAGAAAGAGAGACAGTGAGATCAAGAGAAGAAGAGTGAAGTCTGAAGATTTGTTTACTGAACCGTGGATCAAATCTAGGCCAGTCTACTCTATTGGGAGCTATATTGTGGTTTTCATTTACAGCTTTCTGATTGCTATCTTGTCCTGTTTTCATTTTCCATTTTATCACTTCTTCAAGCTGTTAGTCAGCGGATGCAGTGGAGGTCTCCATTGGACAGGTAAAGCTGTAATCCTCAGCTGGCGAGACTTGGTCTCGGACGGGTTAAGCTGTAATCCCCAGCGGGTTCAAGCTGTGAGTCAGCGATGGCTAAGCTGTATTGCCCAGCGGAAGCAAGCTGTGATGCTCAGCGGATGGCAAGCTGTGAGGCCCAGCTGATGTATGGCAAGCTGTGATGCCCAGCTGTTCAAGCTGTGAGTCAGCAGGAAGCCACACTCGGGTTGAGTGTGGGGTGGATGTAGGTCTGCTGGACCGAACCACCTAAAAACCCCTTGTGCAGTGGTTTGATGTTTCTATCTGTTTGCTTCCGCTAGATGATTGCATAGGGGCGCTCTAAGTATTTGATTTCTGGTTGAGCAGAAGAGTTGATCAGTTTTCTTAGAGTGTTTTAATCTGTTCTGAGTGAGCGAAATCTTGTTTGAGCGAAATTCTATTTGGGAGAAGGTTTTTAAAGGGCTATATTCATTCACCCCCCCCCTCTGAATACATAGCACCGAACCCAACACTTGGTATCAGAGCGGGTCTCTGATCTATCAGATCTAACAATCTGCAGAGGATCCTGCTAGCTTTGGTGCACATCAGAGTGGGCTTCTTCTGCTCGTTGATTTGTTTCACTATCTTACCGATTTACTTTGATCATCTAGTTTAGCGCATTTCTGTTTGGTGCATTTCATAGTGTGCTTTTTGTGTTAGTTATTTTGTTTCTCCGACTTAGTGCCTTGCCTTGCTCATTTGGTCTAGGTCCTTCAGTTTTTCTGTGCTTTCAGATTGTTTGCAATGGAACCAATCGTGCTGAAGGATAGCTCCATCAAAGCAAACAGATCCAGCCACAGTGGATCATTAAGCGAGAAAAGCAGCCTCTCGCGGTCTGAAATTGATGGAGACATTGAAAGGGTGACCAGTGAATTCAGGAAATTTCTGAGAGAAAGAGAAGGAAAGCTTGGTGAAGGCAGAAAGCAAACAAGGTATAATTCTAATCCTGCCAAGAATATTGACGTTAACATCTGCTACAAATGCAGGAAGGCTGGCCACACGAAGGTTGACTGTCCAGAATTCTCAAAACTCAAAGGGAACACCGAAGACAGTGATAAAGAAGGAGGAAAGTCAATATGCTTAATGGCCAATCGGGGAAATGATGATGAGGAAACCTCATCTCAGGTAAGTTCTAAATCAGATAGATACTCTTTCGATGAATTGATAGAGATGTATGAAAATTTGTTAGAAGTATACAAGAAATTGAAATCTGAGAATAAAAGGTTGAAAAAGAAATGTGATAGAATAAATCTGAAAGATTCCTTTGAAAACTGTCCAAATATGAAAAAGTTTTATGATGCATGCATGCTAGATGTTCAGAATCTTAAAAAACAAAATGATTCTCTAAAAACTGAAAAACAAACATGCTTGGATAAAATGTCAGAAATAGAGAATCAGCTGAATGATAAGAAAAAGGAGCATCTAAAAGGCATGCAGGAACTTACTGAAGTTAATACTGAAATGGACAAACTGAAACTGAAGAATAACGATCTTCAAAAGAAAAATAAAACTTTTATGGTCAAAATGAATGAAATCAATGAGGAGGTTTCACAGTCTTCTTCTGCTAAATCAACTTGTAAAATGTGCTCAGCATTAAGAGAACGTAATGAAGATCTCTTTAGTGAGAATGAATGGCTAAACAAATAAACTGCCTCACTTAAAGAAGATCACAAAAATCTGCTTGCTGAGAAAATTAAAGCAGTAGAAAGAGAAGAGAAACTGATTGAAAAACTGAAGCAAATGTCTGGAAGAGAAAGATGTGCTGGAAATGAAATTGATGCTAAAAATCTTGAGGAAGAAAACAATGAGCTGAAGGATGAAATTGAAAAACTAAAGTTGTTAAACACTGGCTTGTCTGAAAGACTTCTCACCATAGAAAAAGGAAAGGGTGTCCATGATGAAGAATCACAAACTTTGATCAATCTGGAACAAGAAGTTGAGAAGTATAAAATTGCAAATAAAGTCTTAAGTGAATGTGTAAATTACAGTGAACAGGAGATAGCCAGTTATGAGCTTCATATAGCATCATTGGAAAATAAAATTCATGACCTGGAAAACTCAGCATCCAAGTTTACAAAAATTGAAAGAAAAATAAAAACTGTTGTGAAAAGTGAGGATAAGGATTTAAAGGGGGGAACAAATTGCACTTCTGATGTCAAGAACATCACTAAAAGCCAGCTATACAACACCTTTGTGCAAGGTTCAGATGTAGCTAGTACTTTAATGCAATCCCCAAAACAAAATGAAAATCTGAAATCATCTTCATCTGTATTTCAGTTCAAAGCCCAGAAAAATGAAAAGTAAACAAAGATTGTGAAAGGGGGCGATAAATTGAAAAAGAATGGTCAATTGAATAAAATCAAAATCATCCCTGCATGTGATGTGAATTCTGCTAGCAGTGTGGAGTCTGATAGACTGACACATGTCACTCACTATTCATCCACTCACTCACATGCATCAGAGAAGAAAATATCATGCTATTATTGTGGCAAGAAAGGGCATATCATGGATGATTGCAGAATACTGAAAGAAGATGAGCATGCTAGTAAAACAGTGCATTCAAGGAAATCTTTTGATAGAAACCATGCCACTAAGAAATCTAATGCATCATGTTATTATTGTGGTAGGCGTGGTCATTTAATGAATGCATGTTTCAAACTGAAAGAAGATAACAATGTAAATTCTAGATCTTTTGCACATGCTCATGACCCACATAGACACAGATCTACTTCAGGCCAGCATTCTATCTGTTTCACTTGCAACAAGCCTGGGCATAAGGCAAATGAATGCTGGTCAGGAAATCACAGGGGCAAAAATGAATCAAACAGCAAGCATCTTAGATGCTTTGAATGTGGTAAGTATGGGCATGCAGTCAAGGACTGCTGGTTTGCTCAGGGAAATCATTTTAATTCCAAATTTGTAAGATTCTCTCCAAACAAAAATTTCTTGGGCAGAAATAAAGCTGGTCTTAAAGAAAAGACTCTTGTTGGTTATGAATGTGGAAAACCTAGCCACCGAGCTTCTGAATGCTGGTGGCCAGGTAATAGTAAATCAAAAATTAATGCTTACAACAGAAAAATTCATGCTCAGTCTCATAGGTCCCATGTTGCTGTAGATAGGACCAGAAAATCTGTTGGTTCATGTCATTATTGTGGAAATTTTGGACATTCTATGTCTGATTGCTCTCTAATGGAATTTGATGACAATATTGCTAAGAAACTGTTTAGAACACCTGATAGAGGTAGTGCAGGACCCAAGACTGCTTGGGTCCCTGCAGGATCAAATTGATTGACATGCCGCAGGTGTGCCTTGGTGAGATAAATAAAAGGGGTTAACCAAGGCACTCAACAAGAAAACCCCAGGATACTCCATTTCAGGTCAGTTCTGAACTTTGCTTTAAATTCATTATCTGAATTTGTGAGTATGAAAAAATGTGAACTTCATGTTGATCTGCTTATCTGAATTTTGATGATCTCTTCATGTCTAGCTGATCAGTCTGCATTCCAGACTCAGCTACTGAGTTTTACTCTGCATATATCTGATGCTCTTCTCTTGCTATATGTTGAACTGAATTTGAATGCTTCTTTAGTGTATTCAGTTGATGCACTATATAGACTTTGTGTCAATGCATGTGTTTTGTGTTAATGCATTGCATGCTTGTTGTTAAATACATAACTTGCTGATTGTGAATGATTCACTTAGTGTACACAGTCAATGCATGTGTCTTATGTCTGCATACATCATTTGCATGACTGTCATTGATGCTGTTCAATGCATGTAGGACTGCTTTATGTTACATTATCCTTGTTAACCCTGGTATATCAAATGGTAAGTTACTAAAAGGCAAGAAAATCTGCCCGGAGGTTCCTACCATGTGTGAGATGATCTTTGAGACCAGGCTCTCCACCTAGTACCATGGGTCCAGTCTTCATGTAGAACAGTGCATTGCATCATATTTTGAAAAAATCTGAAAAAGGATAAAAATGTTCATGACTTGGATGCATAAACCTGAATTGATTGCATACTTGCCTCATGTATCCTTGGTGCATAGTCTGCATGTAGAACAGTGTGTTGCATAGCATAATCCTTGCATCATGATGTCAGGGGGAGCTGAGAGTTTTTCTGGTCAATTCATTGAATCCTTGCTACTTCTCACTGTCCCCATTTAGTTCTTTCATATCCTTTGACATCAAATGCTCCTTGAACTCAATGCCTATTGCTATCATTTCCCTAACCTTCACTGAACAACAGTTCTGTTTCTGGTTTAGTACATTGAGTTGTGATTATTTCAATTGTTCTTTTATAAGAATCACTCTTACAAATTGAAAGGAACTAAAGGTTTAACCTTTATAAATTGGAGAGTTAAGTGTCTGCAATTCAGAATTTGAGATAAAAGAAACCTTTTATAGCTCTTAATCTTTGTCTCATGGCTAAAATAGAAAAAGTTTTTTTGTAATGCCTAAATGTGTTGAACTGGAAATGTCTAGAATAGGTGAATAAGAGTATGTAATGATTTTTTAAACAATCACTCTAAAAGAAATAAGGGCAGCAGTAAACAAGATCATAAATGTAAAAGAGCTGAACATAGTGACAGAGCAATGGCTGATTGCACTGAGAAACTGTGAACTCCTTCAAAGAAGCAGGAGAATTCACATGTCATGAGGTGCTTCAGAATATCTCTGTTCATAGGGTCAAATCTATAGGGGGAGTCCTCACCAAGTAACTGAGGGTACTGGCCTCTAATTAAGGTGTACCCTTAATGTCAAAAGTGAAGACTATTCCTTGTAGGTCTTGATCTGAAATAGATCTAGTAGTTTATGCCTAGTAACTGGGGGTACCTGCCTCTGATCAAGGTGTACACCTAATGTCAACAGCATAAATGCCACTGGTCTATTCACTTAGTTCAGGTTCAGAAATTGAAAAATGAAAATCAAACTGCTGTAACCCTTTGAAAATCAAAAGTCAATGAGTGAAAATTATTTTTATTAATACATATTCAAGTTGCCTTTCTTGAATTTCTTTGTTTAATCACAAAAGGGTATTATTTCAGACTTATCTATTAATACCATGTGCCCTAGATTCATTGCTATAAACGGAGTCTATAAACTCTTTTTCAAGGGTTAGGTGTTTTACTCTAGATTTATCACTGTTAAACTTGAATTTTTAAAAATTATGTATTGCTGATTCTTATACTTTAACAGTTGTTTATAATCATGCTTCCTTTCTGAACCTATGATTCAGCTGTTGTCAAGTGACCCTCCTACCTTCTCTACCTTGTCTGTCTGTTCATATTCCTTCTCAAAGGGGGAGCTTTTATTAAAGGGGAGAAATAATTCAGGGGGAGTCATACCTTCAGGGGGAGTTTATTGCATGCATACTGCCATGTTGCACTCTTGTTCATACTATTTTTCTCTTTTTGATTATGTCAAAGGGGGAGAAAATTTTGTGTGTGACTCACTGTCACAGTGTGTTGCCATCATCAAAAAGGGGGAGAATGTTGTGCCCCTTAGGCACAAGCATGTGCTATGTTGATTTGATGATAGCAATGCTATTTTGTTTTGATGATTACAACACAGTGAGTGCTTTATGAGATTGTGTTTTGATGATAGCAACATAACTTGTTTTGTGGAGAATGCATATACATGACTAATATAGTGCTTGATTTCTACTATGTGCGTTGCTTTTCTATCTGCATGTAGTTTGATGACTAGCAAGTCTATACACTGTAGGGTAAAGCATTTCATTAGTCTATACACTCTTCATGCATGTGCATAGTCTATACATTGTGCATTTCGTTGACAAGTTTGCACATTCATGAAGTCTGCACACTGGCCTGTTCATGCATCGCTATTCATGAAGTCTGTATAGCCATCCACTTGAAGCATTTCTCAAAGTCCATACAATGCATCTCCTTAGTATCTCATTTAGAGTCTAAGGCATTGTCTATACACTGGACTTAAAGTGTGTACAACGTCCGTCTCTTGCATTGTTCATTCGTAAAGTCTGTTCAGTGAGCGTCTCATTGGTGAAGTCTGTACACTCACCAACTGAACTTCAAAGTCCATACATTGGCATTCAGACTAGCAAGTCTATACAGCATCTGTTGTCTAGAGTCTCTTGAAGTCTGTACATCGGACTGCTTGCAAAGTCTATACAATGGACTGTGCTTCACAAAGTCTATACAGTCCACCGTCTTCATCAGCGTCTCATACATATAGCAAGTCTAGACATTGCACTGTAGCATGCATTTCTTTAAAGTCTATACATCCGCTACAGTGCACACACACAGTCTCACTTAGCATCTATATGCATCGGTGAAGTCTATACATTCATCGTCTCACTTGACGTTCAAGTCTGTACATTGGCACTGTAGCATGCACTCATGAAGTCCATACACTGCACTCGAGTTCACAGTGTCTTCATGAAGTCTATACATTGGTTCAGACTCTTCAAAGTCTGTACATTGGGCCTTTAAGCTTTTGAAGTCCATACACTGTCTCGCTCAGATCTTCAAGGGTGATTGAGCATCGTGAAGTCTGATTGAGCACTGTGAAGTCTATTCAGTGGATGAGCATTGTAATGTCTATACATTGGTTAGGCTAGATCATGCAGCGTTCATTTCATGTCTATACACTCATTCACTGTTCATGCATTCATAGTGAAGTCTGTACATCCATTTGGCTATGCATCACTATCCACCAAGTCTATACATTGGTAGAGTCTATACATCAGACGCGCATGCTCACCTGTCCCCCCGGATGCTCTCCTGGGATCGAGTATGCCCTCCAGTGACTGCTAATGCTTCCCTAACTTTGAGGATGCTCCCCTGGAGCAGCGATTGCTCCCCAGAGACAGCATGTGCTCCACATGCTCCCCTGACGCTGGTGATGCTGTTCAGAGGCCATAGATGCTCCCCTGAGACTTCATATGCTCCCGTGCGAGAACGCATTTTACATTACAAGTCTATACATCATGATCGTCTTTACAAGTCTATACAGAGCTCTTCACTTAACCTGATATTCCGATACTCTGTCTAACAGGTGCTCTGCTCGTGGAGGCTAATGAAGGGCACGTGATCCGAGGCTGGATGGGCAGACAGGATCGTGACACGTGTGCTGAAGCTGGCTGAGAGACTGACACGTGGTCCAAGGTTTTTGGGCGGGACATGTTGAGAGCACACGAGCTGCTGGTGCTACTGCTATATATATGAGTCTTCGTCTTCAGATGAACAGCGATCGAAGTGGAGAAAGAAAAAGCAGAAGTGCAGAGACTTCGATCCAGCAGAAGAGCAGAAGAAGAGTAAAGAGAGCAGAAGAAGAAAGAAGAGAGCAGAAGAAGAGTAAAGAGAGCAGAAGAAGAAAGAAGATAGAAGAGAAGACAAAGAGAAGGAGAGATCGAGTTGGCAAGAGGTGAAGTCCATACAGAGAGCCACGATCCAGACAGAGAGTGAAAGAAAAAAAGAAAGAAGAGAAAGAAGAGAAAGGAAGAGATAGAGAGCTCGAGCAGAGAGTGAGAGATTAGCAGAAGAAGAAGAGAAAGAAGTGAAAGAGAGAAAGAAAGAGTGACAGTGAGATCAAGAGAAGAAGAGTGAAGTCTGAAGATTTGTTTACTGAACTGTGAATCAAATCCAGGCCAGTCTGCTCTGTTGAGAGCTATATTGTGTTTTTCATTTACAGCTTTCCGATTGCTATCTTGTTCTATTTTCGTTTTCCATTTTATCACTTCTTCAAGCTGTTAGTCAGCGGATGCAGTGGAGGTCTCCACTGGACAGGTAAAGCTGTAATCCTCAGCTGGCGAGACTTGGTCTCGGACGGGTTAAGCTATAATCCCCAGCGGGTTCAAGCTGTGAGTCAGCGATGGCTAAGCTGTATTGCCCAGCGGAAGCAAGCTGTGATGCTCAGCGGATGGCAAGCTGTGAGGCCCAGCTGATGTATGGCAAGCTGTGATGCCCAGCTGTTCAAGCTGTGAGTCAGCAGGAAGCCACACTCGGGTTGAGTGTGGGGTGGATGTAGGTCTGCTAGACCGAACCACCTAAAAACCCCTTGTGCAGTGGTTTGATGTTTCTATCTGTTTGCTTCCGCTATATGATTGCATAGGGGTGCTCTAAGTATTTGATTTCTGGTTGAGCAGAAGAGTTGATCAGTTTTCTTAGAGTGTTTTAATCTGTTCTGAGTGAGCGAAATCTTGTTTGAGCGAAATTCTGTTTGGGTGAAGGTTTTTAAAGGGCTATATTCATTCACCCCCCCCCCCTCTGAATACATAGCACCGAACCCAACAGAATGGTTGTAACCCTGGTTTGTCTCTCGTGCTCTGATACCACGTTGTAATGCCCCGAGATCTGATTCCCAAATTTTGGGGGTATGTATTTTTTTTTTGTCGGACCCCGAAGCAAATTACTTCGTACGTATCGTAAAAGCAACAATGTAGATAAACGTACATGCATTCACATGAGAGAGAGAAACCATATGTTACAGAAATGTAGGTAAACATTTCAACCATTCATAGTCTTCAAAAGAGTACAAGTTCATAGTTCCAGATTACACATGAGCCTGCATGGGCTTGACACTCCACAACCCTACACAAAATAGAAATATTCGACCATAGCATACCCAGACGAACAGTGGCTAACTCTACACTTCAGCTGCTGCCTCCTCCTCAATCTCTTTCTCTATGTCCCCTGAAAACGTATGTCACAAGGGGTGACTGTGACGCTCAGTAGGTAGCCCAGTCAAACCGGGGTTAACTTTGCATCAATATAATCCATTATATATAGAGTTCAGATGTTAACACTAGCTTAGTACATTTCATCATCAGTTCTTAAGATAACTCATGTAAGGAAAACATGGATTCTTTGACTAATGTATAAGGTACCCAAGCATGTAGCAAGAACCCAGTGATTAAGTAGTTAAACATTATCACATTTCCATGAGTGTTCATATTTTTGCCACGCAGGGAACTGGACAGCTGCCACAAACACAAGAGGTCCACACATACACACAAACGAATGAAAGAGTACTGCGAAAACCCGGGAGCGAACTCCCACCTAGATTCTTGTGGCCTAGTGGCGTTACGTATCGCCGTCCCACAAAGGCCGCCCCACAATGGGACCGAAGACTGAATCAATAGGATTTTGAACTAGGGCGTTACGTATCTCCATCCCCTGGGATCTTTTACTTTCGCGGCGTTACGTATCACCGTCCCGCAGAAGGGACCGAAGTCCAACCTCACAGAATGATGTTGTTTTCCCTTCATGGCATACACATTCTTATTTATCTTATAGTGACTAGAGTGATATTTATCATAACACACATGCTTTCATTGATCAAGGGGGGCCAAGCATGACTGTGAGATAAATAAGATAAATAAGATACGTGCAATCATTTTCAGGTTAGTACAGGTTTATCCTTTCTAGGCTACACATGCATAGAGAAAGATTTATATCTGTAAGTACAGAATTTCGGTGGGCATGAAATTTTTACTGTGTGTTGCTAACTTAGCCTTTTGCCATTTCTAATTTCTCAGATTTTTATGAATTAATATGCCCCCCAAAATTCTCCTTTTCTCAGTTTCTGGAATTGGGCAGACCCACAGATGCACCGACCTTGCTCATAGTCGGGGCCAGCCTGCACCGACCTCGCTCGCACATGCACCGACCTTGCTCGTGGCCTGGGCCAAACTTGCACCGACCATGCTCGTGGCCAGGGCCAAACTTGCACCAACCTACTATGCACGGACTTTGGTTATGCTAACACAAACATGCACAGACTGACTATGCTCAGGCCTCACCGTGCCCAACACAAAACGTGCACAAACCTATTATGCTCAGACCTCACCGTGGCTAACATAGAACATGAACAGATGAGAAACATGCACCGACACAAACATGCACCGACACAAAACATGCACAGACCTTATTCTGCATAGACATTTACCTATGCATGGACCCAATAGTGCACAGACCTTGCAACCAACGCACAGTCCCCTTTTACCAACGTATGGACAAAAGTGCACAGACCTTATAAACAATGCACAGACCTCTTTTACCTACGTATGGGCAAAAGTGTACAGACCCTACAAATAATGCACAGACCCTACGATAACTAAAACATGCACGGACCTTAAACCTGTACTGACCTTACCTATACATGGACTAAATGTGCACCGATGCCAACACAAACATGCTTAGTCCCTTACGTATGGACTAAATGTGCACCGATGCTAATACATCATGCACGGATCCCTCTTGGCCTAAACATGCACCGACCTCTCCTTTGGCCTGAACTAAACATGCACCATCCTCTCTTTTGGGTCTGAACTAAACATGCACCGACCCACTACGGGACCTGCTCAGTCCTGATGTATGGACTCTAACATGTATGCTCAGACTTGACTGGCTACCCCATTGGTGCACCGACTAGGGGTTTCCTATATATGGGTTCTGACCCTCCCAAGAACTGTGGAAACTCATGAAACACAAAACTGATTTGAAAAACAAACCCCAAAATGGATATGATGGTCGTCCCCACCTGCCCTTAATCCTTCTTTAGAGTGTATGAAATACATTTGAAATCAATCTAATGCATCATTGACCCCCAAAGTTTGAGGTTAGGTGCCTACCTTTGAGATGTTAACCGACGATCCGGGGATAATATCCACACCCCAGATCCACCTCAGCTTTCCCTTCGATCTGGGGATGAGATCCACACCCTAGACCCACTATGACTTCTCTGCAGGTCCACCCTCCTACGTAAAGGCCAAGGTCCCTCACCTCTCTTTCTTTCACAAAAGGACCCATAGGTGGTAGAAAAATGGAAGATGAGTGTTGCTAAAGGATGGCCACCCACGGAACCCACTCCTTATATAGTTTTTCAGGCCTCCCAGGAGTTCACCCACGTCCCTCGAGGCTTTAACAAGCTCCACGATCACTGGTTTTGAAGAGGAGTTAATGCTAAGCATCCCTTCGGATTTGAACAGGTGTGACCCTTCGACCGCTGATCATAAATGCTAGTGTGCGCACATTTTTGTTGGGAATGCGTTAGAATGTCTTCATATGAAATGAAGAGGACTTCCAGATCTAACTTTCAGTCTTGGTTTCATCGAATTTCATTAACTCTACTAGGAGGTATGATTTTTTCATTAATTACGTGTGAATTTGCCCAACAGTCACACCTCTTCATGACAGCTGGCAGAAAAGGGCTCAGAACCGTGGGTTTTGGTGCGAATTGGGTCTCCCCCTCAACATAAGAGTTTGGGCTAAGCATCCAAGCTTTCTAATGGGCCTAGTTTCATCCCATTCTGATCTCCCTATGTTAAGTTACGAATTTTCTAAGGGTTCTTAGATGGTCTGTCTAGATTTTGGCCCGTTTGGTTCATGGGTCTGAATTGTGCCCGATTGGGCTAGTGCCCAATTGGCGGTCATTACAAAAAGTGATAGGATTGAAAACTCATCAATCTGATGATGACTTTCAAGAAGAAGAATCCATCGACGGTAGCAATGAAGAAGAAGACTTGGCCATGATAACTCACCAAGTGAGAAGATTTTTGAGAAAGAAGAGGAACTTCCAAGGCAACTTCAAAAAGGGGCAAAGGAAGCCCATTCAAACTAAGGGCGAGTCAAGCAAACCCAACAACGTCATTTGCTATGAATGCAAGAAGCCTGGACACATGAGAGGAGAGTGTCCAGATCTGAAGAATAAGTTCAAGGAGGAGAAATGCAGGAAGCCAAAAGCAATCGTCACTACATGGAGCGACGAAGAGGAAGAGCTATCCGAAGAAGAGCTTGAAGAGCTCATGGAAAGCCTGTGCTTCATGGCACATGAAGATGATTTGACCGAGGTAAATTTTGACCCTGATTTTATTTCAAATGAACAATGTGAGTCAGAATTTGAAAAATTGTATACAAAATATAAGAAAATCGGATCTGAAAATAAAACTCTCAAAAATAAAATTAATGATTTGTCACATGAAGATATTTTTGTTAAGTTTGAAAAAGTGGAACAAGAATGGTTTGAGCTAACTGAAGAAAAAGAAACTTTGCTTCAAACGATTTCAGATCTTGAAAAAGTCAAAGGGGAACTATCATTTAAAATGTCTGAAATTGAAAAAGTCTGTGAAAAGCTCAAGAATGAAAAAGAAATTCTGACCTCATCCATTTTAGAAATTGAAAATAAAAATGTGGGTTTGAATAAGGAGGTGACTGACTTGCAGTTAACTCTCTCCAGGTTTGTCAAGGGCAAATAAAATCTAGATAACTTGTTGGGAGTTAAAGTCAATTTCCAAAAGGAAGGATTGTGATATACTCCCCAAAATAAAAAACCCTTTGAGCATAAGATCACTACATCCTAAGTTCATGAAAAAGAAAAAAACCATGCTTCATGTTCCAACTCTTAGCCAAAACATGTCTAACCCAAACCACAACAATTCCAAAGAAAGTTTGCACCTGTTAATTGCTATCATTGTGGTAGATTTGGTCATATTGTTGCAAAATGCTGGTTCAAACAAAGCCCACCAAGAAATCATGCTTTCTGGACCAAGAAAAGATATGCACAGAATTGGACTAACTCCTATGGACCCAAACTAGCTTGGGTACCAAAATCAATTGCATGAGAATGTTGTTTCTTACAGATATGTCTTGAAGCTAGGGGGAGCAAATGGTACTTGGATAGTGACTGTTCAAGGCATATGACAGGGGACAAGAAGGTGTTCTCTACACTGCAAGATAAGGATGGAGGTTCAATTGCGTTTGGAGGTAAGGAGAAAGGTAAAATCATTAGAATCGGCAATATGGGTAAGAATTCTAAAATTCTTATCGAGAATGTGTTTTTGGTGAAAGGCTTAAATCACAATCTCTTGAGCATAAGCCAGTTATGTGACAAGGGTTTTAAAATTATTTTTTATGAAACCCACTGCCTTGTCATAAATAAAACTTCTAATGAAATCAGATTCATCGGCAAGAGAAGCAACAATGTCTATACTATTGATCTAGATGATGTTTCCCGTGATGATGTGTACTTGGTAGCAAACAATCATGATAATGCATGCCTATGGCACTGAAGACTAGGTCATGCTAGTTTTGGAGTAATCTCCAAGTTGTCTAAACATGACTTAGTAAATGGTTTGTCAAAATTAAAATTTGAAAGTGATAAAATCTGTGAGGCTTGCACAAAAGGTAAGCAAACACGCATATCTTTCAAAAATAAGAACATTGTTTCTACCTCCCGGCCTTTGGAATTGCTGCATCTTGATTTGTTTGGCCCAACTAGGACATCCAGCCTCGGAGGGAAATCCTATGGTTTTGTGATTGTTGATGATTACTCTAGACTTACATGGGTGTTATTTCTATCCAATAAAAATGATTCATTGATGGAGTTTCAAGTGTTTTGTAGGAAAATGCAAAATGATAAAGGCTACCTTATCACTACCATCCAAAGTGATCATGGTGGTGAATTTAAAAATCATGAGTTCAGCAATTTCTGTGAAGAGCACGGGTATACACACAACTTCTCATCACCAAGAATGCCCCAACAAAATGGAGTGGTGGGGAGGAAAAATAGAACATTGATAGACATGGCACAAACCATGTTAAGTGAAAATTTTCTACCAAAATACTTTTTGGCTGAGGCGGTAAGTACAGCATGTTACATCATCAACATGGTAATGGTAAGGCCCATTTTGAAGAAAACTCCCTATGAGCTTTACAAGGGTAAGAAATTGAATATTTGCTATCTTAAACCCTTTGGATGTTCATGTTTCATCCTGAACAATGGTAAGTCCAATCTAGGTAAGTTTGATGAGAAAAGTGACAAGGGAACCTTCCTAGGCTATGCACTTAACTCTAGAGCTTATCGAGTGTTTAATAAACGGACTTTGGTTGTTGAAGAAAGTCCTCATGTGATTTTTGATGAATCTGAACTAAAACTGACTACTCAAATTGTAGATGCAGAAGAAGCCCCCAAAAATTTAACTAATGCTGGAACATCTAAAGCCAAGGATGAACCAAAGAAGGAATACGTAGCAGGAGTGAAGAAGATGAAGATCCTTCAAATGAAACACTGCAAGAGTAGCAAGTGTAGCACCCCGACTTGCCAAGCACCTCCACATTCTTAAGGATCATCCAGCTGAAAACATAATCGGTAATCCTCAAGATGGGGTAAGAACCAGAGCATCTCTAAGGCAAGTAGAAGAAGAGGATTTGATAGCCTTAATCTCACAAGAAGAGCCTAAGGATATCCATGAAGCTATTCAAAATGAATCCTGGATCCAGGCTATGCATGAAGAGTTGCACCAGTTCGAAAGAAATCAGGTGTGGACTCTTGTGCCGCGACGTAAAAATCAATCCATAATTGGAACCCGATGGGTTTTCAGAAATAAGTTAAATGATACGGGATTGGTTGTTAGGAACAAGGCCCGGCTTGTGGCCAAAGGGTATAACCAAGAGATGGGTATTGATTTTGATGAGTCATTTGCACCGGTTGCTCGTCTAGAAGCAGTCCGGATTCTATTGTCTTGTGCTTGCTCTTCTAACTTCAAATTATTTCAAATGGATGTCAAATCTACGTTTCTAAATGGGTATATCAAAGAGGATGTCTTTGTAGAATAACCTCCAGGTTTTGAAGACCCCAAACATCCACAACATGTGTACAAGCTCCAGAAGGCCTTGTACGGACTAAAGCAAGCACCAAGGGCATGGTATGAACGGCTCACCTCATTTCTGATTGAAAATGGTTTCAAGAGAGGTAAGGTTGACCCAACACTTTTCACAAGAAAATCAGGTAAAGTTATATTAGTAGTTCAAGTATATGTGGATGATATAATTTTTGGAGCAACTAATAATGCGTTATATGATGAATTTGCAGAAATTATGCAAGGAGAATTTGATATGAGCTTAATGGGTGAATTCACATTCTTTCTCGGACTGCAGGTGAAGCAAACATCTGAGGGCATTTTCATAAGTCAAGCTAAGTACACAATAGAACTGTTGAAGAAATATGGGATGGCTGAAGCAAAACCTTTGTCAACTCCAATGACCACAACCTCGAAGTTAGACAAAGATGAAAATGATAAAACAGTAGATCCTACACTGTTTCGAGATATGATCGAATCACTACTATATCTTACAGCATGCCTTCCTGACATTCAATTCAGTGTATGTAGCACCCCGTATAAAAATGATAGAAAAAAATAAGAATAATAAAATATTGACTTTTTCTCCAAGTAAATAAAAACTTTTGATAACTCTATGAGGAGACAACACTATAAGAGGGGTTAAATAAAAAGTTAGAATGCCTATTGAGGGCCATTATATAAATATATCACCATTGAAGTCATCATACGTAATGGGGCTTCCAAAAGGACTATTCACTGAAATAGTGACTCTATACAAGGTTGTCATTTTCCTTAGCCACAAGGCCACTGTATACATATAGAACCCCACCAATGTATGCCAAGAACCTAATCTAGTAACCAATTAGTTGTGAAAACAAACATCTCTTGAAGACATGACCCACACGTGACGGGGATGGGGTAGGGTCTTTCCAGCTAAAGGAAAGAGCGCCCCTGACCTGGGCGCTATTCCCAATGGGGCGCCCTAACCCCAGGCGCCATTTCCTTTTTGGTGAATTAAATATATATATGATATATATATGTAAGGACCAAAGGAAGTAACGTCAACATTCATGGACGTTCTTCACTTAAACAAAGACCACCTGAGGAGGCGTCATTTCCTGAGACTTAATGATTTAAGCAGTTAGTGGAAACAAGAACAACTTACGTTTGCTGGCAATGGACCCATGAGGGAACATGTACATCAAGGATTAAGATCTGGTTTCCCATAGAGAGATTGTTTACTATAAACGACTCTCCCCATCCGACGTAGAAACCTTACTGTCCACCTGCCATTCCTTTGCCCCTACAGAGAAGGTTGTTTATGCCTTGCTCTTCTCCACCTGCTGAAGAGAGAGCTTAACATTTCTCTTCACGTGCAGAATTACGTACCACATCCTGCTGCTAGGAGCTTGGCTGCAGAGAACGTGGAAGGCTAGGATTCTTATTCTATTCTACGGCCTTATCTCGTCAACCACGTCAACAAGGTAGGTGTTTTCAAGATCTAGCTTAACTAGATGTTAATATAGGTTAACATGCATGCTAGTTAAACCTGTCATAGACTCAATTTGGTCATTTAAGTCATGGGTATATCAAAAGACTTAGTGGGAAGGTTAGGCTACGCCTATCTGAAACACTAAATCTTGCGTGAGTAAATTCTCCCCCAAGTACCCCGTGTACAGCATATGGTTTATACTCATAATCTGTCCCAACTTATGATGAAATGATCCATGTTTAAAAGTTAATATCTATGGAATTAAAATTGAAAATTGTTGCATGAGCATGACCTTGCAAATCCTACCATTTTTCCATGTCTATACATGTCTTTACTTCCTGATTCTGTGAACTCGTTATAAACCATTAACAGTAAAGTTATGTGATTAGTAGCCACATGTTCAAGAATTTTATCTATTGAACCAAATCATGAAATTTCTGCATGAGCATGACTTTGAAATCCCCATATTTTTCTCTATTTTACCATATATTCATTTTCGGATTTCATGAAAATTTGCATGATGAATAGTAATTTGAGTCTAATGGCACCCAGGGGGAAGGGCGCCCCTGACCAGGGTGCCATTTCCCAATGGGGCACCCCAGGCCAGGGCGCCATTCAAACAGTGACACTTTGCAGTGTCGTCATTTCATTTCCAGCCATTTTTCGGTAATTGAAAATCAACGCATTCAAAAATCAATATCTACAGAATCAAACCATAAAATTCTTACATGAATATGTTTCTGTGATCCTGACATTTTTCTCTACCTGTCCATATCTTTATATCCTGATTCTGAGAACTTCAGGATTTATGAATATTGGCTTGTGTCTCAAAATGTACCTACGTGGTACATATATGAGCCCAAGGAATAGGGCGTCCCTGCCTGGGGCGTCATTTCCAAAAATGAAGACCCCCTGGGGGGCGCCATTTCCTGATGGGGCGCCCCTGCCCAAGGCGCCATTTCCCTTCTGAGGGTTAAACCCCCACTGATTATGTGATTAGCATGTTAACCCTATCGATTAGCCTGTTGAACATGTTACCTGTTAAACCTTGCTGATTAGCCTGTTAAAACTGTTAAATTTGTTAAATATGTTACCTGTTACCTGTTAAACCTTGCTGATTAGCATGTTAAATCTATTAAATATGTTAAACTTGTTAAATCTGTTATATCTGTTAAACCCGTTATCTTTAAACTTGATCTTGTTAAATCTGACACCTGTTAACCTTGTAATTACTTACCTTGTTAGGCCCGTTAGCTGTTAAACTTGTTAATTACAGAGTCTGATAATTACATATCCTATCAAACCTTGTTAATTACATAGTCGTCATTAAGTTATGTTAATCATGTAGCCTATCAAATCACATAGCCTGTTAAACTTGCTTACAGTACGTGTAAACATGTTATCCTGTAGATTGTTAACCTTTTGAAATAGAGACTCCCCGACTAGACTCTATTTAAAGAAATAGAGACCCTCCAGGAAGACTCTATTTCAAAATTGAAATAGAGACTCTCCGCGAAGACTCTATTTACTGAAATAGAGACTCTCCGCGAAGGCTCTATTTCAGCATTGAAATAGAGACTCTCCGCGAAGACTCTATTTACTGAAATAGAGACTCTCCGCGAAGACTCTATTTCAGCATTGAAATAGAGACTCTCCGCGATGACTCTATTTACTGAAATAGAGATAGAGAGGGGGATTTTTGTAGCCCAATTAAGAGCAGCCAAACTAGGCCCATCAGGATCGAACGAGGCTCAGCTCATCCAAGTGACAGCCCTATAGGGCCCACTTCGGCAAAAAAGCCCAATAAAGATCACTCGGGATCCCATCCTTCCTCGGTGGCCCTTAGGCTCGGAAGGCCCGAGCGTCAGAACGGAGGAAGACCCAAGCCCGAGTTATCCCTCCATCGGGATAGGGGCGAGCGCTCTGCGCCCACTCCGACCTGCCTATATCCGAGCTATGCCTATCGCCTGGACAGGGTTGGCACCTTTTACGCTCGACCGACTGACAAGTGCTTATCCACGCAGCTGTTGAGAGCTCTTTTATGAGCAGGAGGGGATGAGGATAAAGGATCCATGATCCCTCAAGGCCATGAAGATCCCACGATGAGGACGTAACTATCCCATGATGAGGACGTAACTTCCGCCTGAAACTCCTCAGCTTACGGGACTCATAAGGTGAGCACACTATATAAACCTGGGACTCGCTCCAGTGAAAGGTATGGCCAAGATATGCCTAAAGCTTCCTGAGCAAGAACCACTTCACCACTTTGGTGTTGGGGGATCTCGTGCACCTCTCTCTACCTCCCTCAAATACCTTCCACCATTGCTCTACTGACTTAAGCTTCGGAGGGTTTTCCCCAGGGAACCATCCCTGGGCCTCCTGATTCATTTCCCTTTCTTTGCAGTTCACTACTAGGTGATCATTCTCTCAACTCAGGACAAGCGCGAGATCATGCCCCTTCATCTGGCGCCGTCTGTGGGAATTGACCAAAGAGCCAGTATGGTGAGAAGAAGCTCAAGGAGGAGGTCCGTCGGCGATAGGGGAAAGGTCGTGGTGGCGGCGGGGGAAGGCCCCTCAGAAGCCACCCAAAACCCCCCCTCCGGTGCCAACACTCCCGCCGACGGACCACCCCCTCTCCCTGCGGTAGGGCAGTCGCCCCCTCCTCCCACGGCGGTAGGGCTACCGCTCAACGGCGGCGCTGACGCCTTCCAAGCCATCAACGCAAAACTGGATGTTCTCGTGGAACTCATGAGGACCCAGGCGGCCAGGTATGGAAGGTCACGCGCCCCTCCGGAGAGCTCTCCCCGTGAAAACGTGTCCCAGCACACCACTGGAAAGCCGCTTCACCCTCCGAGGGCAGTAGCTCATCCGCAACAAAGTAGGAGGACCCTCGCAAGCCCCCCCTCCGGAGCAAGAGGCTTCCTCTATGCCGAAGCGGGGCAGGCATGGGGCACGCCGTCCCCTCCTGGAGATCGAACTCCCCAGGGAGCGCCAGGACAACCTGTGTTCGCGCCCCCCCCAGCCCCATGGCGCAGCGGCAGTCGGAGCTATCCATCCGGCTGCGAGAATTTGAGAGGTGTTTTGCAGAGCAGGAGCGCGCCGTGCTAGCCCTGCAAAAGACCTCTCCACCAGAGGATGAAGAGAGATCCACATTCTCCGACCCTATCTTGAAGGCAGAGGTATCTCCCAGAGCCTCCATCCCGACCTTCAAGCCCAACGACGACCAGGGTGACCCAGCCGACCACTTCGACAGCTTCGACGCCCTAATGACCCTTCACGGAGCGTCTGACGCCATCAAGTGCCGAGCCTTTGCGACCACCTTGGTCCAAGGCACCCAAGCATGGTTCCAAGCCCTCGCCCCCGGATCCATCCGAGACTTCAAGCAATTCAGGTGAGTATTCAAGGAGAGTTTCACCGACAGCGGTCCCCCAAGGTCGGTAGCGGGGCTTTTCGCATTCAAACAGGCGCAAGGGGAGAAACTTCGGGCCTACATTCTCCGATTCAAATCGGAAGCCCTGAGGATCCCCCGCCTGGACGTTGCCTCGGCCATAACCACACTGACCGGGGGCATCCGCGACTAGAACCTCCGCCGTGAGCTTGTCCTCCACCCTCCCTCGACCCTTGCTGTGCTAGTTACTCTGGCATTACACCACGCCGAGTGCGAAGAAGTGCTCAGTGCATGCCGAGACGCAACCGGCTCGGGTCGGGAGGGGGACAAGAAGCGGGCACCCGAGCCAAGCTCGGGCCAAGGAAAGAGGCGGAACCAAGACGGGGAATGCAAGGAACCGTCACAGAAGTACGAGCGGTACACTCCCCTGACCGCTCTAGTGTACGAGATTTATGAAGACATCAAAGGCTCGGGCCTCCTCCGCCAACCCAAGCCAATGAAGCCGAAGAACCACAGTCACAGCAAGCAGTGCCTGTTCCACAGCGACCACGGGCATCACACCGGCGACTGCCATCAGCTCCAGGACGAGATCGAGTGTCTCGTTCGTCAAGGGCACATCTCCCGATTCATAGCCGGGCACCAAGAAGACTGAGGCGCCCCAGAGGAGATTGACAACGCCCCCCGGGGGGTCCACATCAACATCATCGCCGGAGGAGCTGCATCAGGAGGAGACAGTGGCCGAGGAAGGAAGCGTCATGTTGAGAGGGCGAGCCGAGCCATCAAGCCTCTCAGGGCCCCGCCGAGTGAGCCCCAGGTCATAGTCTTCTCCGACCAAGACCTGGAGGGGCTGAGTACCCCGTATGACGACGCCCTAGTGATATCGGCAACAATAAACCATTGTAACGTAGATAGGATCCTAGTTGACAATGGAAGTGCCCCTGATGTATTATCCTATGAATGTTTCCTTAAGATGGGGGAGGATCCGTCTAAACTCCGTCCGATCCGAACCCCCCTGCGTGGGTTCAATGGCCAGGCCACTTATCCCGAGAGAGCCCTAAGCCTGCCAGTTACTCTTGGCACCCCACCCAAAACCGTTACGGTCATGGTGGACTTCATAGTGATCAAAGGTATGATAGCATACAACACAATCTTCGGCCGAGGAATCCTCAGCCGGACGAAAGCGGTGCCTTCTACCTATCACCAAAAGATGAAGTTCCTCACCAAAAATGGGCTGGGGGAAGTCCGAGGCAACCAGGCCATGGCCAGGAGGTGCTATAATATCTCGGTTGAAGCCACAAGGCCGGACGGGAAGAACAAGTGCCCCCGGGAAGTCGGGGAAAAATCCGCAACCGCCGAGCCTGGAGGCGAATTGCTAGCGGTTTTCCTAAACGACGACCCGACCCTAGGAGTAAAGATCGTAGCCGACCTAACATCTAAGGTTCAACAGCAATACAAAGAGTTTCTTTCCACGTACATCCGGGTCTTTGCATGGTCTGATGGTCAACTCCTCAGGATACCGGAAGAAACGGTGGAGCATAAGCTCAACCTCGACCCAACCATGAAGCCCGTGCAACAATGCAGAAGGAAGCACGTGCCAGAGAAGCAGGCGATTATCAAGGAGCAAGTCACCAAGGGGCAAAAGACTGGTCTTTTTAGACCGGTCCTGTACCTGACGTGGTTGGCTAACGTCGTCCTGGTGCCAAAAGCTTTGGGAAAGTGGCGGATGTGCGTGGACTTCACCGACTTGAACAAGACTACTCCGAAGGACTGCTATCCCTTACCGAGCATCGACCAACTGGTTGATTCAACCTCAGGCAATGAGATACTTAGCTTTCTGGATGCCTATTCAGGTTACCACTAGATCAAAATGCACCCCGAAGACATCGAGAAGACCGCCTTTATCACTGACTTCGGCGTGCACTGCTACACCCGGATGCCTTTCGGGTTGAAGAACGCTGGAGCCACGTACCAGAGGCTGGTCAACCATATGTTTGAGGGACAACTCGGTCGGAACGTTGAGGCCTATATTGATGACATGCTCGTGAAGACCCCCAAGGCCGAAGATCACTTCGCCGACCTGGCGGAAACCTTCGACACCCTCCTGAAGCACAACATGAAGCTCAATCCTGCCAAGTGCACTTTCGGAGTAAGGTCTGGGAAATTCTTGGGTTTCTTAGTTACCCAGCGTGGGATCGAGGCCAACCCCGACAAGGTCCGGGCCATCCTAGACATGCGCCCGCCCACCTGCATCAAAGATGTTCAGCGCCTTACCCGGCGCGTTGCTGCGCTCAGCAGATTCCTGTCCCGCGCGGCTGAACGATGCCTACCCTTCTTCAAACTGTTGAGGGGGCCCAAAATGGCATCTGCTACATTCGCGTGGGACGAGGAATGCCAAAGAGCGTTCGCTGAGCTTAAAGAGTTCTTAACTTCACCCCATGTGCTTTCCAAGCCCGTCCCAGGTGAAGCCTTGCATCTCTATCTCTCGGTGACTCCGTCTACCGTTAGCTCGGTCCTAGTCAAAAATGACTCAGGAATCGAGAGACCGGTCTACTACACCAGCAAGGTGCTCAATGAGGCTGAGAGAAGGTACCCTGCAACCGAGAAACTCGTGCTAGCATTGGTTACCTCGGCCAAGCGCCTCCGACCCTATTTCCAAGGGCACTCCATCACCGTATTGACCGGCGAACCATTGAAGAGGATCCTCGCTCACCCTGAAGCCTCAGGACGCCTCGTCAAGTGGGCCATCATGCTCGGGGCCTACGATATATCGTACCCGCCTCGCTCGGCTATCAAAGGCCAGGCGCTCGCTGACTTCATCACCGAGAGCACCATCCCGACTGAAGAAAGACCTCCGTCCGCACCCGGGCCGACCTGGGAACTGTTCGTCGAAGGATCTTCCAACTCAACCGGAAGCGGCGCCGGCATCCTCGTGAAGTCTCCCGAAGGAGCAGAGCTACAGTACGCCCAGAAGTTCAACTTCCAAGCATCCAACAACGCTTCCGAGTATGAGGCCCTCATATCGGGAGCCCGCATGGCCCGACGGTTAGGGGCTGAGCGAGTCAGGATTCACACTGACTCCCAACTGGTCGCTAGCCAGGTCAACGGCGATTATGAAGCTCGGGAAGCACCGATGATCAAATACCTCCAACAGGTCAAGACTGTGGCACAACAGTTTGAGAGTTTTGAGGTAGTCCGAATAGCTCAGGAGGAAAACTCCCGAGCGGACACCCTCTCTCGGCTGGCCTCCTCTCTTGACCCAGAGGGTACTCGATCGGTCTTTCTCGAAGAGCTAGAGCGGCCGAGCATCGATTCGGAGTGCCTAGCTGTTGACTCAGCCTCCCCAAGCGACTGGCGTACCCCCTACCTGGCGTGGCTTCAAGACTCCCAGGAACCTCCGGACCCTCAAGAAGCCCGGAGATTGAAGTACCAAGCTCTGCGATTCATCACTCTGGATGCCGCTCTCTACCGGAGATCCTTCTCCGGCCCTCTCTTGAAGTGCCTCAGCGCTGACGAAGCCAACCGAGCGATCGAAGAAGTTCATGAAGGTCTGTGTGGAGCGCATTTAGGGGGAAGGTCGCTCGCCAGGATCTTGCTACGATAAGGTTATTGGTGGCCCACCCTGCAGCGTGACTGCTCGACCTACACACAACGTTGTGACCGCTTCCAGCGATTCGACCACTTGGTCCATCAGCCAACAACGGAGCTTATCACCCTAGCCGATCCTTATCCGTTCGCTCGCTGGGGAATCGACATCCTCGGGCCATTCCCCACAGCCCAGGCCCATAAGAAGTTCATTATCGTCGCCATCGACTACTTCACTAAGTGGATCGAAGCTGAAGCCACTGCAAGGATCACCGAGACAGTCGTCTGGAAGTCGATCATCTGTCGCTACGGCATCCCCCGGGTGATAGTGAGCGATAATGGTCGGCAATTTGATTCTCGGTATTTCCGACACAGATGCGTCGACCTCAGAATTCGCAATCACTTCACTTCGATCGCCCACCCTCAGGCTAACGGGCTGGTCGAAAATGCCAATAAGACTATCTTAAAAGGCATCAAGACTAGGCTCAGCAAAGCCAAGGGCAGCTAGCTCGAGGAATTACCGAACGTACTTTGGTCGCACAGAACGACTCCCATAACGGCAACCGGTGAAAGCCCCTTTCAGCTGGTGTACAGTACTGAGGCCGTGATCCCGTTGGAGGTTGGCAACCCCTCCCTCCGAGTCATCTGCTTCTCGTCCGAAGTAAATGACCAGAAACTGCTCGAAAACCTCGACCTAGCAGATGAAGTCCGAGAGATTTCCAGCATCAGAGCAACGGAATATCGACGCCGCCTCACCTGATACTACAACGCCAAAGTCTGAGACAGACACTTCCAGCCGGGAGACTTCGTCCTCAGGAAACTCGAAGCCTCTTGATCACTTGAGGTGGCGGGCAAGCTATCCCTTAACTGGGAAGGCCCCTACCGAGTGGTCGAGATGCTCGGAAAAGGAGCATACCGTCTATCTACGATGGAAGGAGAGCTCATCCCACGGACCTGGAACGCAACTACATTACGTAAGTTTTACTTCTGAACGCTAAACATTGTGCAAACGGCATGAGATAAAGCAAAAAGCTCTTTTCTTTTATTCAAACAACCCGTTTGTACATCAGGAAGGCCGAAGCCAAGAAAATACATGTCAAAAAAGCAAAAAATCCATCCTGGCACAGCCATATGAGCCCATCGCTCGGCTGACTCGTTCGACCGTCCTGCGTCCAGCCACTGACTCTGCCTCGTGTAGAAAACGGCTCAGATAAAAGGTAATCGACCCCATTGACTTGGGCAGCTCGTGACAAAGGTGACAGAGGGAGAAGGCTACCTTCCAAGTTGAACTTGGAAGAGAAGGGGGGAGGGAATGCATATGAAAGCATCCCCCCGCCAAACTGCCAACTCTTTGGAAGAAAGAGAGGGCAGGCACGCTCCGAAGAGTGAAAGAAAGGAGGAGCAAGAGCAGAAGAGGGAAAAAGATGCTGCGAGGAAGAAAAGAAACAAACATAGTTGGACAAGGAGGCAGGGGAAGGCCCGGAGGGAGGGAGCTTGGTAGGCTTCCTCCTCCCATCCGCGAAGCTAGCAGGAAGGGACGGGCGGCAGGGAGGCCTGATGCCCCCATCCGTCCTCCATCTCGCCCCCCCTGCAAGTGCCGCCAGAACTGATAGAGGGAAAACGGCGTACCTCCGCATGTCGAACCCTCTTCAAGCTCGTTCAACGGCTGTCGAACCCTCTTCAAATCCAAAGCAGCAGGAACTCTCTGTGACGTGACACAACCTCGGACTTAGGCAAGCAATCACAAATAGCATTCAAATGGGCCTTAATGGGCCACCGCTCTCCCGCCGCACTCTATACCCGGAGTGACTTGGCGATGCCAAGTGTGAAGTATGAGAATGGGCCCTTGCTGGTAGAGGGCCAGGAAGGCCAAGGTTTAACTCCCAAGGGTTGGATGCCCAATTCAATTGGGGCCGACAAAGTGCGCAAAGGCACCGGTTCACACTACCCCACGGTGACCACTCAAAGTCATGGACTTGAGGATCGGGCGCTCCCTCACAAATTCAGCGGCGCATGAAGTAAATATTGAAAGAGCAACACTAATGAGCTAGGATGAGACACTTACTCGACCGGTTTGAGGAAACCGGTCCCGGTCGGAGACGAGGGCGAGCGGGGAGGCGGTGGCTCCCCACACGCCGCGGCGGTGTCGCTTGACCTGCCCAAAGAAGTACAAGACTACACCTCACGCAGGAGGGGGATCTTGGGGTGGGGGTTAAAGTGTTACAACCAAAACTACCACCACGCAGGGTGGGGCCTTCAGCCGGCCAAGCGGGGGGGGGGGAGAAAAGCTCTCAATCACTAAGTGGCGTCCGGCGCGATATGAGCCTTGTTCTGGCCTGCAGGACAGGGTGATGATGTTGTGGTCGCCACGGACTCGTCCGGACTCCAAATTGAGCGAGACCACCTCCGAAAGCTTCCTGACTTGAAGAGGTTGACTCCAGAATTTTTGAGGATGCTCAGTGGGTCGGAGGTAGTAGCACCAGCAGCTGGGAGGAGACCTCTCTGTCTGGCCGCAGGCTCTGCCTGGACTGGAACAGCAGGTTGCAGAGATCACCGTTCGCACTCCCGAGCTCCGAACAGCACGAAACAGGCGGCGACGTCTTTGTGGTCGAAGTAGCTTTCATAAGGAGGTCACGGAGCTGCAATCAGAGGTCGAG
The DNA here is from genome assembly GCA_022559845.1 of Amorphophallus konjac. NCBI lineage: Eukaryota > Viridiplantae > Streptophyta > Magnoliopsida > Alismatales > Araceae > Amorphophallus > Amorphophallus konjac. Next base: position 230,048,644 of record CM040120.1, read on the forward strand.
AGCGGTCGGTGTACCCTGAAGAGTGGGCACTGGTCGGAGCAGACTGCAAAAGATAGGACTGGAGAGCTCGGGGGAGAAAATTTGTAACTCCTTCCTCCGGCGGCCGAACGAGGTTCTGTTTCTTGATCTTGGAAGAGGGCTGGCAGGGGGAGAACTTTGATGAAGGGGCTTCAGTCTGAATCCGCTGGGGTACGTCGTGGCACAATGATCTTTCCGGTTCTGGTCCAGGATGAAGACCTCTCTGCGCAATCGTGGGAGAACGGCTCCTACGGCTGGCCCTGACCTCAGAACGAGTTGGTTCCACCTCGCCTGCGAAGAAGACAGAGGGGCCTTTCCAGTGTTGTAGGCCACGCCCCCAGAAGCTCCAAGATGAAGACGTGGATGATGCTACAACTCGGTGCTGATCTGCAGGCCTGCACTGCAACAACCTGAAATTGAAAGGAGAGGGAGAGGGGCTTCTTTTGGTGGAGGGTTGATGTAGGGCGGCCTAATGGTGAAGGGGGGTTCTTGTGGGGTGATGGAGGGGGCTAATGGTGATGGGGAGTGAGGAGGAAGAGGGCTGGGGTCGCAGGTTGCATTTAGGGTAGGGTGAGGAGATGGTGTGAGAGGTGGAGTGGAGAATAGAGGAGGGGGGCGGACCTAGCTATGGGGGAGAGAGGGGGGGTGGCCAAAAGAAGTGGAGGGAGATGGATTTCAAATTTGAAATGGTCTTGGGAGTGGGGGATTATGTGGGAACTAGGGGAGATTGTGTGGGAATGGGTGGGATTGTGTTGGAAAGTGGTAGATGCCTCCTTGGGACAATGGGAGTGGAGTAATGGCAACTTGGGGAAGTGGGGGGGTATTGAATGAGGTGGGTAGCTAGTGGAGGTGGTTGGGGAGGGGAGGAGAGAGAAGAAAATTTGAAATTGGGGTTGGAGGAGAGAGAAAGAGGGGTGAAATAGAGAGATTAAGAGGGGAATAGGTGGGGAATCTCTCCCCTAGGGTCTTTCACCCAAAAAACTAGAGGAATCACTCCAATTTGAACTCAAATGGTAATTTTAACTCATTCATTCATTAACTTCAAGTGAGGGGGAGTGGGGTCCTATTTATAGGCAACCCACTCTTTACAATAAGTCCCTGACAAAATAAGCAACTACAAATAACCAAGGGGGGGGGGGGGTGGGGGCGCCAATGGGCCTAGCCCAACGAATTGGGCCCAATAGCCTCATTAGACAGCATGATGATACAAAAACATAGGAAAGTAAGTGCTAGACCTAGGGAAATGACTCCAATAAAATGAAAATACATCAAAATGACACAAAGGAAAACTACAAAATGGATAAGGGGCCTTAATAGAGTGAGGCCCAAACTCAACCAGCTCCTGAATGTGAAGAAGTGGACCCGAGCCAAAGGGAATCGTGGGTGATGGCTCCATCAAATCTCCTCGGCCGCGAAGAGCTCGACTCCGTCAAGTAAGGATCCATCCGGCTAAGGTACCGCTCGAGGAGGTCCGGATCCAATCGCTGGAGGTCCTCCCGACTCACCCATGAGTCTTCCGACGGAGGCCGATCCTTCCACCTGACGAGATAGCGCTCATATACCTTGCTCCGGGTGGTAGTGACCTGCTCATCCAATATTCGTTCAATGCGATCGCGCTGAGCTCTCTTGGCTAGTGGACTCTCCTCACGGGTGGGTACTCTCTCAAAGGAAGAAGTAGGCTCAATCTCCTCACTAGGTCCCACCGTGGGGCCCTTGTATGGCACTAAGTCGGCGACATTGAATGTAGGACTTACCCCATAATCCTCAGGGAGATCTAACTCATAAGCATTTGCACCAATGCGCCTCAAGACCTGGAAGGGCCCAGTCCCACGTGGCCTCAACTTGGAGTTGGCTCCTGGGGAGAGCCTCTCCGTCCTTACCATCACAAAGTCACCCACTTGGAACTCTAAGTGACGCCGGTGAGAGTCGGCCAACTTTTTATAAGCCTCATTTTTCATGCTAATGTGCTTGCGAATTTCCTCATGTAATTGCCTAATATGTTGTGCAAAAGACTCGGCAGAAATGGACACTCTAGCATGCTGGGGAAGGGGAATGGGGTCGGATGGCTTTCTTGGTTTGTACCCATGCACGGCTTCAAATGGACTCATCCCTATTGACTTATTGATGGAATTGTTGTATGCAAACTCAGCCTGTGGTAAGATGAGATCCCAATTTCCTGGCCGATCCTCAACAAGACTCCTAAGGAGGTTCCCTAGACTCCAGTTGACCACTTCAGTTTGGCCATCCGTTTGGGGGTGGTAGACAGTGGAGAATTTGAGGAGGGTACTCATCATGTGCCAAAGAGTCTTCCAAAAATAGCTAGTGAATTTGACATCCCTATCGGAGAGTATGGTCTTGGGCAGCCCATGGAGGCGGACTACCTCATCAAAGAATAATCGGGCTACATGGGAGGCATCGGATGTTTTGGAGCATGGGATGAAGTGGGCCATTTTGGAAAATCTATCAACCACCACATAGATGGAGTCATGCTTCCTAGAGGTCTTGGGTAAGCCTAGCACAAAGTCCATGCTCAAATCTTGCCATGGTCGGTCGGGAATGGGAAGTGGGGTGTATAGGCCGGTGTTTTGCTTCACCTGCTTGGCCGAAGCACACGTGCGACATTGACCCACTATTTTGCCTACATCTCTCTTGAGGCTCGGCCAATAAAATTGACCCTCAACTAAGGCAATGGTTTTGTGGACCCCAAAATGACCGGCTAACCCTCCGGCATGTAATTCCCAAACCAAGAAATCTCGAAGAGAGGTCCGGGGAATGCAAAGCATTGGCCCCTTGAAGAGGAACCCATCCTCTAAAATAAATCCCTCATGCTCCTTGCTAGAATGAGTGGTCAAGTTGGCATAGATTTGCCCAAAGTCGGGGCAACCAGGGTACTCGTCCTTGACCTTATCAAAACCAATCACTTCCACTTGGATAGTGGATAACAAGGACATCTTCCTACTAAGGGCATCCGCGACCTTATTCTCACTCCCGGCCTTGTGTTTGATGACAAAGGTGTAGGATTGGATGAACTCAACCCATCGGGCATGTCGGGCATTCAACTTTTGTTGGGAATTGAGGTATTTGAGGGCCTCATGGTCGGAAAAGATGACAAACTCTTTGGGAAGCAAGTAATGTCTCCAGTGTCGGAGGGATTGGACCACGGCATAGAACTCCTTATCATAGGTGGAGTATCTAGTCCTAGCATCACATAGCTTCTCACTAAAGTAGGCGACCGGGTGTCCCTCTTGACTAAGAATCCCTCCTATCCCTGTCCCGGATGCATCACAAGTGACCTCAAAAACTTTGGAGAAATCGGGAAGGCATAGGACCGGGGCTTGGGTCAACTTTTCCTTAAGCTCAAGGAAGGCTTTAGAGGTGGCTTTGGTCCAAACAAAGGTTCCCTTCTTGAGACAATCAGTTATTGGGCCGGTGATAGTGCTAAACCCTCGAATGAATCTCCTATAGAATGTGGCCAACCCATGGAAACTCCTAACCTCATGAAGGGTGTGGGCCTCTGGCCAATCAAGAATAGTTTGGACCTTGTCGGGGTCCATGGAGACTCCTTTGGTTGACACCACAAATCCTAGGAAGGTGATGGAAGTGGTCATGAAATGACACTTTCCTAGGTTGGCAAATAGGCTTTCTTGCCGGAGGACGGTGCAAACTTTCCTAAGGTGGTCAAGGTGGGCCTCATGGGTTTGGCTATAGATGAGAATATCATCAAAGCATACCACTAGAAAATTCCCAATGAAAGGCCTAAGTACCTCCGTCATAAGACGCATGAAAGTACTTGGGGCATTAGAAAGTCCAAATGGCATGACTAACCACTCAAAGAGACCATCCTTGGTCTTGAAGGCCGTTTTCCACTCATCCTCGGGCCTTACCCTAACTTGGTGGTAGCCACTCTTGAGATCTATCTTAGAGAAGATGGTGGCTCCGGCTAGCATATCCAACATGTCATCAAGCCTAGGGATGGGGAACCTATACTTGATGGTAATCTTGTTAATGGCCCGGCTATCCACACACATCCGTCATGATCCATCTTTCTTGGGGGTAAGGAAGGCCGGGACGGCACATGGACTCTTACTAATGCGGATGAAGCCCTTCCTAATGAGTTCCTCTATTTGCCTCCTAAGTTCGACATGTTCCGTGGGATTGAGGCGATAATGAGGAAGGTTTGGAAGGGTGGCTCCCGGTACTAGATCGGTTGCGTGTTGCACATCACGCATGGGAGGGAGTTGGTCTGGGAGCTCTTCCGGGAACACATCATAGAATTCTTCCAAAAGTTGTTGGATCTCTATGGGATGGGCGTTAGAAGGGGTAGGTTCCCCTAAGCAGATGACTACCGCACACAATGGCACCCCTTGAGCAATTTCCTCTTCAAGCTCTTTCCTAGTGATGAGATGAAGACCTTTGATCAACCCCGTGGTTCTACTTTGTTTTGGGGTTTGGATAAGGGCTTGGGTTGGAGGGGTGGAGTTCCCCGAGACTTGTGGAGTGGTGGGGTGTGATCCTTGAGGGAGAGGGTCCTTCTTGGGCATGGGTCGAGGTGGGGAGGGGTTAAGACGGATAGTCTTACCCTCATGCTCAAAGGTGCATATGTTGCTTCTCCCTAAAATGGTGGCATCCACATCTAGAGCCAAGGTCTTCCTAAAAGGATGCTACCCACTTCCATGGGTATGACGTCACACCATATTTGGCCATGGTAGGAAGAGAAAGTGAGAGGCACTAGGCATTGGGTGTTGACCGGGATGGAGTTGTTGTTGATCCATGAGACCCGGTATGGACTTGGGTGGGGAGTGAGAGTAAGCCCAAGGAGCTTGACGGTGTCGGGTGACACGGTATTAACACAACTACCACTATCCAAGATCACTTTCCTCACATGGTTCTCTATATTGATAAATGTGTGGAAGATTGAGGTCCGACTTCAATCCTCTTCTTGAGGTTGGGTGAGGATGCACCTAATGACTCCTAGATGGGAGTTGTTTGAAGGAGTGGAGTGATCTAGACCCGACTCTAGATATTGGGCTTCATACTCCTCTTCCTAATCTAGTGAGGCTTCATGTTCCTCAACGTCATTTTCTTATTCCTTTTGGGGTTGAACTTCTTCCTCAATAAGTAAACTAGATAACCCCTTAGATGGACATTGTCCCGTAAAATGACCAAACCCTTGACACCTATAGCATTGTTGGCGCCCTCTTCCCGGGGTGGCTCCTACACTTGGTCCTTTGGGGTTGTCATCCTTCCGTGGGAGAGGATGACTAGGAGCGGGCTTGTTTGGAGTGATGGGTGGGGGAGGATTGTAGGACCTTAAAGGGGCATTCCCACTTGGGCTAGGAGCTCTCATGGGAGTGGGTGGAATGGGACGTGGTCCCAAGTTTTTGGGATCGGTTGGTCGGGGAGTGATAAATCGGGAACTCCTAGAAAACCTTTCCACATCTCTAGCTACTTGGTAAGCTAGCTCAAGGTTGTCAACGTCTCTCATGAATAGTTCCCTCTTGATGTGGCTTTGAAGCCCATTCCTAAAGCGGGATAAGGTGACGTCCGGATCCTCATGGACTCCACACTTTAAAAGATAGGAGTCAAATTTTTCAATGTACTCTACCACGGTCTTCCCTTCTTGGGTGAGGCTTTGCCATTCATCTAGGAGCATTTGGTGGTAGGTTCGGGGGAGGTATTTATTCCTAAGTTGGTTTTTCATATCCGCCCAAGTGTCAATAGGCTCTTCCCGCCTAACCCGTCTTAGACCCTCTTGGTTTAGCCAATAAGTTTTGGCCAACTTAGTGAGATGCATCTTAGCCAATCTAACTCTCCTTTGGTCAGACATGGGGTACCATTCAAAGTATTGGTCCATGGCGGTCTCCCATTCTAGGTAAACACTAGGTTCATGTGAACCATCAAAATTTGGGGCCTCTACCTTGATCATCCTTAAAAGGGGGTCATCCGGATCATCCCGTGGACGCCGGTCATGGTTTTGATGGGGGCGAGGCCTCTCATAGTCATAATAATGGTCATGGTCCATATCCTCCCTATAAAATTCAGCATGTGGGTGATGGGCTCTTGGGCCGTTGTTCCTTGGGTGGAACTCATCCCTATGAGGCTCTACATGTGGAGGGTGGACTCTTGGGCCTTGGTTCCTTTGGGGAAAACCATTCCTATGGAACTCACCATGTGGTGGAGGGGCTCTTGGCTCATTGATCCTTGGGTGAGGATCTTCCCTATGAGGCTCATCATGTGGAGGGGGAATTCTAGGCTCGTTGTTCCTTGGGCGGAACTCTTGGTGCATATCGGTTGGTAAGGGACTCTAGTTGGGCAAGGATGGTTGTGAGGGCAGCATCTACCCTATCCATGGGGCCTTGGGGTTCCTCCCTAGGAACATCTTGGTTGAGTTGGTGAGGATTGGGATCCATTGGTGGAGCCGAAGACGATGAACCGGGTTGGTAGCTAGCACCACTACGGGTGGACATGCAAGACAAAGGGCCAAAGTGGTTGGACACACTATGCAAAGGTCCTAGGACTTAGACTTGATAGAGACAAGTCAAGGACTTGCTCTGATACCACTTGATGTGACACAATCTCGGACTTAGGCAAGCAATCACAAATAGCATTCAAATGGGCCTTAATGGGCCACCGCTCTCCCGCCGCACTCTATACCCGGAGTGACTTGGTGATGCCAAGTGTGAAGTATGGGAATGGGCCCTTGCTGGTAGAGGGCCAGCAAGGCCAAGGTTTGACTCCCAAGGGTTGGATGCCCAATTCAATTGGGGCCGATAAAGTGCGCAAAGGCACCGGTTCACACTACCCCACGGTGACCACTCTAAGTCATGGACTTGAGGATCGGGTGCTCCCTCACAAATTCAGCGGCACATGAAGTAAATATTGAAAGAGCAACACTAATGAGCTAGGATGAGACACTTACTCGACCGGTTTGAGGAAACCGGTCCCGGTCGGAGACGAGGGCGAGCGGGGAGGCGGTGGCTCCCCACACGCCGCGGCGGTGTCGCTTGACATGCCCAAAGAAGTACAAGACTACACCTCACGCAGGAGGGGGATCTTGGGGTGGGGGTTAAAGTGTTACAACCAAAACTACCACCACGCAGGGTGGGGCCTTCAGCCGGCCAAGCGGGGGGGGGGGGGGGGGGAGAGAAAAGCTCTCAATCACTAAGTGGCGTCCGGCGTGATATGAGCCTTGTTCTGGCCTGCAGGACAGGGTGATGATGTTGTGGTTGCCACGGACTCGTCCGGACTCCAAATTGAGCGAGACCACCTCCAAAAGCTTCCTGACTTGAAGAGGTAGACTCCAGAATTTTTGGGGATACTCAGTGGGTCGGAGGTAGCAGCACCAGCAGCTGGGAGGAGACCTCTCTGTCTGGCAGCAGGCTCTGCCTGGACTGGAACAGCAGGTTGCAGAGATCACCGTTCGCACTCCCGAGCTCCGAACAGCACGAAACTGGTGGAGACGTCTTCGTGGTCGAAGTAGCTTTCAGCAGGAGGTGACGGGGCTGCAATCAGAGGTTGAGAGCGGTCGGTGTACCCTGAAGAGTGGGCACTGGTCGGAGCAGACTGCAGAAGACAGGACTGGAGAGCTCGGGGGAGACAATTTGTAACTCCTTCCTCCGGTGGCCGAACGAGGTTCTGTTTCTTGATCTTGGAAGAGGACTGGCAGGGGGAGAACTTTGATGAAGGGGCTTCAGTCTGAATCCGCTGGGGTACGTCGTGGCACAATGATCTTTCCGGTTCTGGTCCAGGATGAAGACCTCTCTGCGCAATCGTGGGAGAACGGCTCCTATGGCTGGCCCCGACCTCAGAACGAGTTGGTTCCACCTCGCCTGCGAAGAAGACAGAGGGGCCTTTCCAGTGATGTAGGCCACGCCCCCAGAAGCTCCAAGGTGAAGACGTGGATGATGCTGCAACTCGGTGCTGATCTGCAGGCCTGCACTGCAACAACCTGAAATTGAAAGGAGAGGGAGAGGGGCTTCTTTTGGTGGAGGGTTGATGTAGGGCGGCCTAATGGTGAAGGGGGGTTCTTGTGGGGTGATGGAGGGGGCTAATGGTGATGGGGAGTGAGGAGGAAGAGGGCTGGGGTCGCAGGTTGCAGTTAGGGTAGGGTGAGGAGATGGTGTGAGAGGTGGAGTGGAGAATAGAGGAGGGGGGCGGACCTAGCTATGGGGGAGAGAGGGGGGGTGGCCAAAAGAAGTGGAGGGAGATGGATTTCAAATTTGAAATGGTCTTGGGAGTGGGGGATTGTGTGGGAACTAGGGGAGATTGTGTGGGAATGGGTGGGATTGTGTTGGAAAGTGGGAGATGCCTCCTTGGGACAATGGGAGTGGAGTAATGGCAACTTGGGGAAGTGGAGGGGTATTGAATGAGGTGGGTAGCTAGTGGAGGTGGTTGGGGAGGGGAGGAGAGAGAAGAAAATTTGAAATTGGGGTTGGAGGAGAGAGAAAGAGGAGTACCAATGTTACGAGCTTCCGGAATCCAATGGGATCTTCGTAAAGTTGATCAATATGAATGTTACAATGAATTCGAATAGAGAGATTAAGAGGGGAATAGGTGGGGAATCTCTCCCCTAGGGTCTCTCACCCAAAAAACTAGAGGAATCACTCCAATTTGAACTCAAATGGCAATTTTAACTCATTCATTCATTAACTTCAAATGAGGGGGAGTGCGGTCCTATTTATAGGCAACCCACTCTTTACAATAAGTCCCTGACAAAATAAGCAACTACAAATAACCAAGGGGGGGGTGGGGGCGCCAATGGGCCTAGCCCAACGAATTGGGCCCAATAGCCTCATTAGACAGCATGATGATACAAAAACATAGGAAAGTAAGTGCTAGACCTAGGGAAATGACTCCAATAAAATGAAAATACATCAAAATGACACAAAGGAAAACTACAAAATGGATAAGGGGCCTTAATAGAGTGAGGCCCAAACTCAACCAGCTCCTGAATGTGAAGAAGTGGACCCGAGCCAAAGGGAATCGTGGGTGATGCCTCCATCACTCTGCCCCCCGTCATCGGCAGGCTCATCTTCCGGAACTTCCTCCATGCTCCGAATACAACGGTACAACGCTACGTGGAGAAGGAATGAGGAAAGACTGTCAGGGAAAACCCTAAGCGGTGGAGAGGAAGGGACGCCCTTCAGTCCTTTTATAAGCAAAGGGAGGCTACTCGCCTTAAATGATTCTCTCCTCGAAAACACGCCAAAGGGATTTCTCCCTACGAACGGTCGCCTCGACCTTCTTATCTTCCGCCCCAGCGGGATACACGAAGCGGCCAGGCATTCAAAGCATGAGAAAATGGAAAGACACCCTGTCAGAGGATCACCCAACCATTATGCGAGATTCACACAAAAAGTATCGGCTCTTTCCAACCACTACAGATACGCTGAACGAAATACAGAAATGACGATATGGAACAGATAAGTCTTCATCATAACACCACTGCCTTATTTATTTTCGCACAAATAAGGAAATTTTTCCTTCAAAAAGGAAAGAGGCATACAAAGAGAAGAAGCGAAACATATACATCAGGCCTCTGGCCCACCTTGAAGATCGGAAGTAGAGGGCTCGAGCAATCTGCCCCCGGCAGCCTCGGTGACGGCCGACCCTGGCACCGACCCCACCGACGTGGGAACTGCCTCGGTTGCATGCCCTCCCGAGGCACTCGGAGTTGGTGACCTCTCGGACGATGAGCCCTCGAGATCCTCTTCATCTTGCGCCGAAGCAGAGGAACTGGAGGATGACAAGTCCGAGTCATAACATTGACCGGATGGGAAGTGAACCACTCCATACGCCTGCTCCTCGGCGTAAGAGATGGCCCAGTTGTAGCCCTACTGGAACCCCTTGCGGATGCCCCGGCGAAGTCCTAGCTCATAGTAGGGGAGGGCAGCCTCCTTAAGGTCGACCCGGTAAGCCTCTGAGCTCTTGTATTGTTCGAGGGCCTCCGCCCCGGCCGATCCCACCCTACCAGCGAGCTCGGCCTCCCTCTGCTCCACCTCGGCTGCCTTCCGCTCGGCCTCAACGGTCCGCCCTTCGGCCGCCGCCACCTGCTTCTCCACCTCAGCTCGATCAGCCTCGACCTCCGGCCGAAGACGCTCGCCTTCCTCCGCGCGGTCTACAAACTCGGCACGCTCGGTCTTCCACTGGCCATCTAGCTCAGCACGTGCAAGACGCTCCTCTTCGAGAAGCTTGTTCTTCCTCTGGAGCGATCCGCGAGCCTTGGCCAGCTGCTCGGTTAGCGCCCGAGTCTCCATCTGGCTCGACCGCATCAGCCCTTTGACTGAGGAGAGCTCCCGCCGAAGCCCGTCGCGCTCCTCGCCGAGCCGAGCCAACCTCCTGTCCGACCCACCAAGGGTCCAGGCCAGGTTCGCTCGCTCGCATTCTGACCAAGCGTACACTTCCGCCAAAGTAGCCCCCATCTGGGCCAGGGCCAAGGCGCCCTCCATAACCCCGGTGAGAGCCCTGGATGGGGAGTACTGCCTACCTCCCCCCCTCACCTTCGCGGATATACCATGGCATACCTAGTGCAAGGGGCACGAGATACCCAGCCTCTCCAAGGCCGCCAAAACGGAGAACCCCCCATCGCCCGGCACCCCACCGTATGACCCGGATCGAGCCCCAGCCTCGGCCACCCCTCGCGTCCCGGCCGGATTTTCCTGCGGCCTCTCAACCTGGACCGGCTCGGCACTCGCATCACCACCTAAAGCGCCAGCCTCGGCCGTGATCACAGCATCCCCAACTTCAGCCACGGCCCCCTCGGCTCCGGCCGAGGGGAGAGCCGGGTCGGCCCCGCTGCCAGTTACAGGAGCCTCCTCGGCCCCCTCGGTCCCAGCCGAAGGAAGAACCGAGCCCGCATCGTCGCCGGCCGCAGGGGAAGCCCCAACCTCCTCGGCCCCCTCTAGCTCGGCTGGTGGGAAAGGCCACCTGGTAGGGTCGGCCCTATCATGCTCGGCGGAGGGGCGAGCCATGGTAGGGTCGACTCCGACTGCGGGTACGGCCCCGGCCTTCTTGGCCCGTTTCCTTGCTCTCGCAGCGGGCTGGATCATACCCTCCACAGGGTCCTTGCGCTTGGGTCCCCGCGGTCTGGAGGATTCACCCTGGGCCGCTCCCTTGCCCTTGTCTTTGGTTAGGGAGCGACCCACGGGGGCAGCCGGTTCATCAGCAGCCGAGTCATCTCCAAGCTCGATCACCTCTGCGGTATCCTTCAGAGGTTCCCGCCTGGTGTCTATACAAAGAAGAAGACATATTCAGGAAAAGAAAGATGATCCCCACATTCAAAGGAGAATCTAATTTGTGGCACCTGAACCCGACGGATGCAACCGCGTAAGAAGACACCTTTCGATATTCTCCGGCGTCACCAACTCTTCGGTGGATTGGCGGTGCTTCAGCAAGAGGGCTGCGTATTTCTCCATGTGTGGGGGGAACTCGTCCTGCCTGGGAGGGATATTCGGGTGGAAATTGAGGATTACTAGGCACCTCCAGGTCTCCTCCACCGAGTTAATCCCCACCCAGAAGAATTGAGTCTTCCACCCCTATGCAAAGAATCCTTCGCCGCCAGGGAGATGCAACTCCTATTCCGCCTTGCCTGGATGAAGTAAAAGCCCTTCCCGGCCGAAGGATGTGCTTTCAACTCAAAAAAATAATGAAAGAGGTCCATGGAAGGAGGAACCCCATACTGTCGGCAGAGAATGCGGAAGGCGGAAAGAAGAAGATACGAATTGGCTACCAACTGAATGGGCACCAGCCGGAAGAAATCAAGAAGCTGAAGAACAAAAGGTTCGAAAGGAAGGCGGAATCCACCCTTCCACAACAGAAGAAACATATAGATGTGTCATGTACGAGAGTCCAGGCTCGTCTCGTATGGAGTAGCAGCGGCAAAACTGAACTTATAAGGCAGGCGATACTGGTGCTCCAGCCTCCTCACATCTGCCTCCCCCAGTTCGCTGCAGTTTGGGACCGGTGCCCTCGCCACCAGCTCGTCCTCCCACTCCCCAACCTCTGAGCGCTGGTCTGCCATGGAATCAGGAGAAGACTCTGAAGGAAGGTGATCTCGAGACCCTGAAGATTCAAGGGGAGGAGGAAGCTGCCGGACGGCCTCCGCGGTTATCTCCGCCAACTCCCCAAACGCCGCTGCAAGCCTCTGCTCCTCCGTCACGTCCTAACGGCGCATCGAAGAACCCCAAATGCAAGAACGAAGGAAAGCCAAAACCCTAAAGACGGAGGGAGTCTGCAATGACAACAAGCGCCCAACGCCTGTAAACCAACACGGAAGGCGGCGCGTCGTTCCGACCTCCGAGAAAAGGGGGGCCCTTCAGTTCAAATCCGTCAGGATCATCATTAACATGGGCACAGGTGACCACGACACGTGGCTTCATGACACCGCCAGATCTCCGCCCACCTGAGCCACGCTGGTCCGAAACCCCAAACAGCTACTCTTCCAAGCTTACTAAAGCTCGGGAGTAGGAGGGGGACAAGTGGATAGGGGTGCGCGATGAAGGGGCGTGATCTCGCGCTTGTCCTGAGCTGAGAGGATGATCACCTAGTAGTGAACTACAAAGAAAGGGAAATGAATCGGGAGGCCCAAGGATGGTTCCCTGGGGAAAACCCTCCGAAGCTTAAGTTATTAGAGCAATGGTGGAAGGTATTTGAGGGAGGTAGAGAGAGGTGTGCGAGATCCCCCAACACCAAAGTGGTGAAGTGGTTCTTGCTCAGGAAGCTTTAGGCGTATCTTGGCCTTACCTTTCACTGGAGGGAGTCTCAGGTTTATATAGTGTGCTCACCTTATGAGTCCCGTAAGCTGAGGAGTTTCAGGCGGGAGTTACGTCCTCATCATGGGATCGTTACGTCCTCATCGTGGGATCTTCATGGCCTTGAGGGATCATGGATCCTTTATCCTCATCAACTCTTGCTCATAAAAGGGCTCTCAACGGCTGCGTGGATAAGCACTTGTCAGTCGATCGAGTGTAAAAGGTGCCAGCCCTGTCCGGGCGATAGGCATAGCTCGGATATAGGCAGGTCAGAGTGGGCGCAGAGCGCTCGCCCCTATCCCGATGGAGGGATAACTCGGGCTTGGGTCTTCCTCCATTCTGATGCTCGGGCCTTCCGAGCCTAAGGGCCGCCGAGGAAGGATGGGATCCCGAGTGATCTTTATTGGGCTTTTTTGCCAAAGTGGGCCCTAGAGGGCTGTCACTTGGATGAGCTGAGCCTCGTTCGGTCCTGATGGGCTTAGTTTGGCTGCTCTTAATTGGGCTACAGAAATCCCCCTCTCCAAGAGACTCTCCGCGAAGACTCTATTTTAGCATTGAAATAGAGACTCTCCGAGAAGACTCTATTTAAAGAAATAGAGACCCTCTGCAAGGGCGCCATTTCCTTGCAACCTAGAATTTTGGGCTTCTGTCCAGCCCTTACCCAATGATCTCTGACCATCTTCTTAACCCCGATTAGCCTATGTGTCATGCATTTTAAGTAGCTTGATCATATATCATCATTTACATGCAATATTGTTCTTGAACTCTATTCCTAAAAATCTACCTTATATTCCTACAATGTGTAAAATTCTTGAAATTCTAGATTGGCTATATAAATGAGAGTGAATGTCAAAAAGTATACATGAATGCTATGCATATAGGGCCCGGTCTGGTCCTGGGAGGAGCACCCGAAGGTACTTGTGCCCATGGAAGTTTATTGACCACGGTGTTTGGCATTGCACCAAAGTACTTGCTTGCTTGACTTGACTTGAGATATTCCCACTTACTCTCACCTGACATGTTTGACTCGCTTGACATGAATGACTTGGCCCGAAAAAGGGCAATTACTTGCTTGAATGAAATGAATGATATAGCCAATTCTGTTACACTACTTGCTATTACACGAGCTTGAAATAACTTGCTTGAATATTGATTATCCCCTTCATGGAAGGACTTGCTCGAATGTTAAATTCTTGAAATACTTGATTGAATAGTGATTTCTTGAAAATACTTGGCAATTACTTGCTAATGTTTTATTGCTACATCTTATTGAAATTCATGTGATACTCTCTTGATAAAATTCAGTGCCTTATTATACCTGCACTGAACATGTAATTAACTTAAATACTGTTAGAACTTGAGATATAAATCCTACTGAGCGATTCACTCATCTAGTTGCAAATTCTAACAATTTTCAGGAAATTTGGATAGTGACTACCACCCGGATGGGAATGATACCGAGTGATGAATGCTAGAGTCACCAATTGGTGTACTGTCAGCTAGTCTTCTGTCTTACCTTGTATTTTCCAAGCTATTGTTAAGGGTTGTAATCGTGTGGTACTTTTCGGTCAGTTATGATTAAGTTGGATTGGATTATGCCAAAATATGTAGCATTATGAATTAATTTGGGATGTTATTATTCTGGTTAAATTATTGTCATCTTGGACTACGAATATTATGTCAATTTCCAAGTTAGTGATAAATTACCGAGTAATATGCGCACTCTGATTTTACGTGAATGACACGATCTATATAGATGCGTCACGCATCCGGGTATCTTTTGCACTCGGGGCGTGACAGTCTTCGTGGTATCCGAGCCTATGATTTAAATTTCCTAGGAAATTAGAAGAAATAAGATGTTAGGAAGAAAAAAAAAATTAGAAGTCATGATCGAAATCTAGGGAAAACCCAAGTCTAAGGATAGGTTTATACCTTACCCGGTGAGATGCATAGCACCATGGGTTAAGTTCTATAATGACTTTTGACCTCATATTAAAACCCAAAATTTATTACACTTAAACTCTTTTGTAGGATCATGGCGGCTGAAAGAGCATAATGGCGTGAGATGCAACGCACCGTTCAAGGCCTTACACAAGCACTACAGCAAGTGGCACAAGGCGGTGCTAACCGTGGAGCAAGTGATCTCCACAGGGGTTTCCGTAACATGAACCCACCAAGGTTCACGGGTTCGTCTGACCCTGAGGATGCCGAAAATTGGTTGAAAGAAATGGAACGAATTTTCCATGTGATGCAATGCACGGACGAGGAGAAGGTTTTACTGGCTGTATTCCAACTAGAGCGGGACGCTCGATGTTGGTGGGAATCCGTGGAAGCAACATTACTCGATGACAATGTCACATGGGATGAATTCGCTGAGCATTTCAACAACAAGTACTTCTCTGACCATATCCAGGAGAAGAAGGCCGTAGAATTCGCCGCTTTAAAACAACGAGGCTTGAAAGTGCCCGAGTATGAGGCCCAGTTTTCAAGACTATCCAGGTTTGCACTCCACCTAGTGTGTACAGAGAAGATGAAGGCTAAAAGATTCCTCAACGGGCTTCGGCCCCACTACATTACACAACTTGCGCCAATGGACATACAAGTCTACTCGAAAATAGTTCGGCGTATGCAGTTGCTCGAGGACGCCACCGAATTATCAGAGAGGATCCGAGGAAGGGACAAGAAGGAACCTGTCACAAGCCCAGGAAATTTTAAAGTCTCATTCAACAAGAAGTGGTACTACAATGAAGGGGAGTCCTCCAAAGGGAAGATATTCCAAAAGAATGTCAAGCCATTCTCCGCCACCACACCTTCCAAGGAAGTTTGCAAATACTGTGATAAACCCGGCCATAAGTCCGAGGAATGCTGGAGGAAGCTAGGAGCCTGTCTCCGATGTGGAAGCCGAGAACATCGGATCCCTACTTGCCCACTGATGAATGAATAAGCCATTAAAGATGAGAAGTTCCCAGTAAAGAAGCAAGGCCGTCGGCAAGCTCTTCAAGAGACGGAACCAACAGAAGGTGGAATTGTGGAAGGTACACTAACTATTTGCTCAAAAACTGCTAAAGTTTTATTTGATATCAGAGCAACTCATTCATTTGTTTCCAAGACATTTGCTGCATCATTCTCTAAGGAACAAGAGTGGTTAGACCTAGTCATATCTACACCTCTTGGGAATGAATCCGATATCACATGTCACTACCGAAATTGCAAGGTTATGGTTAAAGGAAACAATTTACCTATCGACCTGATTTGTCTAGATATGAAGGGGTATGATGTTATACTAGGAGCTGATTGCTTATCCACATATCAAGCACCTTTGTGGATTATGTTATATGTAGATTACCGAAACGGTAAAGTAACCTTTGTGGATTATCCCGAGCTGGTTTACAATAGCCCTCGGAATAGGACACCTCTTATATCAGCTCTCCG
Organism: Amorphophallus konjac; assembly: GCA_022559845.1. Classification (NCBI taxonomy): domain Eukaryota; kingdom Viridiplantae; phylum Streptophyta; class Magnoliopsida; order Alismatales; family Araceae; genus Amorphophallus; species Amorphophallus konjac. Next base: position 230,064,843 of record CM040120.1, read on the forward strand.
AGCTAGTAAACTGATAACCAAGGGATGTATGGCTTTCATTGCATTTGTAACTACCACGGACGTCGAGGAGTCTAAGCTTGAAGACATCCGTGTAGTTTGGGATTTTTCTAACATTTTTCCAGAAGAATTGCCCAGTTTACCCCCAGAGCAGGAGGTGTCATTCACTATCGACCTCGCTCCTGGTGCTGGACTTGTTTTCAAGGCACCGTACAGAATGTCCCGTGCTGAGCAAAAGGAGCTGAAGGAACAACTAATGGAACTATTGAATAAGGGTTTCATCTGGCCAAGCACTTCCCCATGGGGAGCGCTTGTGCTATTCATCAAGAAGAAGGACGGATCGATGAGACTCTGCATCAACTATCGGCAGTTAAACCACCTTACAATCAAGAACAAGTACCCACTGCCGAGGATTGATGAATTGTTCGGCCAAATATCTGGAGCTAAATATTTCTCCAAGATTGATCTCCGATCTGGTTATCACCAACTGAAGATCAAAGAAGAAGACATCCATAACACTGCATTCCGAAGCAGGTATGGGCATTACGAATTCACTGTTATGTCTTTTGGACTAACAAATGCCCCCACAGCTTTCATGCAGTTAATGAACAACATATTCAGGCCTCACTTAGACCAGTTCATCGTGGTGTTTATCGATGATATATTGATTTATTCAAAGTCTGAAGAAGACCATGAAGAACACCTCAAGTAGGCATTGTAGATATTGAGGGAACACAAATTATATGCCAAATTCAGCAAGTGCAAGTTCTGGCTCGAGGAAGTAGCCTTCTTGGGCCATATAATTTCGAAGAAAGGAATTTCCATGGACCCATTAAAGGTCAAAGTCGTGAAGAATTGGGAGCGACCAACAAATGCAACAGAGATTCGAAGTGTCTTGGGGCTAGCTGGTTATTACCGGTGTTTCATCAAGGACTTCTCAAGAATTGCTGTTCCTCTTACCCGATTGACTCGCAAGGAAATACCTTATGAGTGGAATGAAGGTTGTGAGAAGAGCTTCCATGCTTTAAAAGATCTCTTGACTACTGCTCCAGTCTTATCATTGCCAATTGAAGGAGAGAAGTACAAGGTATATACCGATGCTTCTGGTATTGGCCTCGGGTGTGTACTAATGTAAAATTGGAGAGTCATTACATACTCTTCCCGACAACTGAAGAAGCATGAAAAGAACTACCCAGTTCATGATTTAGAGCTAGCCGCAGTGGTTTTTGCCTTAAAGATCTGGAGACACTATCTCTACGGAGAATAGTTCACTGTATACTCCGATCACAAGAGCATGAAGTATTTATTCTCCCAAAAGGAGCTAAACATGCGACAAAGGCGATGGCTTGCATATCTCAAGGATTTTGACTTCACTATACAATACCATCCTAGTAAGGGTAATTCTATAGTCGATGCCCTCAATCGAAAGCCAGGAGTAATATTGGCCAACTATATGATACACGAATGGAAGTTGCTGGAGAAATTCTCCGAGCTTGATATCAGTACAGATAAGAAGAATGGTTGTATTACTATAGCCCATATGAGTCTCCATCCGGATTTGCTACCAGAAATTTAGAAGCTACAAGAAGTAGATCCTACACTAGTGGAGATAAGGGACAAGCTAAACGAGAGACTTGATTTCAAGCTGGCACCCGATGGAAGACTGCTATTCTATGAACGGACATGTGTACCTGATTGTCCCGAGTTGAATATAAAGATTTTTGAAGAAGCTCATCGATCGAGGTACACGATCCACCATGGAGCCACCAAGATGTACCAAGACTTGAAAAGGACTTTCTAGTGGCCTAATATGAAAAGGGAGATAGCAGACTTCGTATCTCGCTGCCTAACATGTCAACAAGTGAAGGCGGAACATCAGAAACCCACCGAAAAGCTACACCCACTAGACATTCGCAACTGAAAGTGGAAAGATATTGGCATGGATTTTATCATGGGTTTGCCCAAGTCTAGAGGTGGACATGATGGAATTTGGGTAATTATCGACCGCCTTACTAAATCGGCTCATTTCTTGCCTATCAAAAGACGATGGTCGGTTGGTGTCCTTACTGCCCTATATATCAAGGAGACGGTCAGATTGCATGGAGTTCCCATGTCGATCGTATCCGACCGAGACCCACGCTTTACCTCTCATTTCTGGAAGAGTCTACAACTCTCTCTGGGAACGAAACTCAACTTCAGCACTGCTTTCCATCCCTAGACAGATGGACAGACAGAAAGGACAAATCAAGTTGTTGAGGACATGTTAAGGGCATGTATTATAGATTTCGGCGGTAGTTGGCATGACCACTCACCCCTAGTCGAGTTCGCATATAATAACAACTATCAAGCCAGTATCCAAATGGCACCTTTTGAGGCGCTTTATGACAGGAGTTGCCGATCTCCAATATGCTAGGATGAAGTCGGTGAAAGATAAATTCTAGGCCCAGATATGGTGAGAGACTCAACTGAAAAGATACACCTCATTTAGGAAAGGCTAAAGATAGCACAGTCCAGACAGAAGTCATATGCTGACAATAGAAGAAGAGATATGGAATTTCAGGTTGGAGACCATGTTTTCCTCAAGGTCTCTCCTAGCCGAGGCATTAGAAGATTTGATGTTAAAGGCAAACTTACACCAAGATTCATTGGTCCATTCAATATATTCGAGAGAGTAGGCGAGGTAGCTTACCGCATTGCCTTGCCTTCACAACTATCAGAGGTGCACAATGCATTTCATATTTCTATGCTGAAGAATTATGTGCACGATCCTCTCCACGTCATCGACCATACTGACTTGGTGATACAAAAGAACCTTACCTATGAGCAGAAGCCAATGAAGATACTCGACCGAGAAGTCCACGTTCTAAGAAGCAAGACTATCCCTATGGTGAAGATCCAATGGAATCGATGCCTAGAACAAGAAGCTACATGGAAAACTGAGGAGTCTATGAGAAGGAGATTTTCAGAACTATTCTAGTCTGTAAGTACTTCTCACCCTCCTTGTCTCCATATATGCAGTTGAATTTGGGGACCAAATTCTTTCAAGTGAGGGAGGGTGTAGCACCCCGTATAAAAATGATAGAAAAAAATAACAATAATAAAATATAGACTTTTTCTCCAAGTAAATAAAAACTTTAGATAACTCTATGAGGAGGCAACACTATAAGAGGGGTAAAATAAAAAGGTAGAATGCCCATTGAGGGCCATTATATAAATATATCACCATTAAAGTCATCATGCGTAATGGGGCTTCCTAAAGGACTATTCACTGAAATAGTGACTCTATACAAGGTCGTCATTTTCTTTAGCCACAAGGCCACTGTATACATATAGAACCTCATCAATGTATGCCACCAACCTAATCCACTAACCAATTAGTTGTGAAAACATACATCTCTTGAAGAGATGACCCACACGTGACGGGGATGGGGCAAGATCTTTCTAGCCAAAGGAAATAGCGCCCCTGACCTGGGTGCTATTCCCAATGGCGCGCCCTAACCCCAGGCGCCATTTCCTTTTTGGTGAATTAAATATATATATGATATATATATGTAAGGACCAAAGGAAGTAACGTCAACATGCATGGACGTTCTTCACTTAAACAAAGACCACCTGGGGAGGCATCATTTCCTGAGACTTAATGATTTAAGCAGCTAGTGGAAACAAGAATAACTTATGTTTGATGGCAATGGACCCATGAGGGAACATGTACAGCAAGGATTTAGATCTGGTTTGCCATAGAGATATTGTTTACTATAAACGACTCTCCCCATCCGATGTAGAAACCTTACTGTCCACCTGCCATTCCTCTGCCACTACAGAGAAGGTTGTTTATGCCTTTCTCTTCTCCACCTGCTGAAGAGAGAGCTCAACATTTCTCTTCACGTGCAGGATTATGTACCACATCTTGCGGCTAGGAGCTGTTGCATCTCTGTAGTTTTGATGATGACTAACAATATGAATCAAATTATTTTTATGATAATTATTTTGATGCTCCTTGATGAATGATAAAGATCCTGCATTGTCTAAATATTCTTAGGATCTAATGTTGTTGTCTTGCATGCACATCTATGGATCAAATGCTTTTTCATCATGCTTTTCTGATTTAATGCTCCTCTATCATGTTCACCCATGAGCTCATACTTATTTGTCTTGTTTATATGGGTTCTGTGCATTTAGTGTGTTGACGCACTTGGCTAGCTGCGTAGACGCAATAGTGCATCTTTCGCTTGCTGTTTTGTCCGCTGCGTCGACGCTGTCACTGGATGCGTTGACACATTGGCCTGTTGCTAGGGGCGTGAGCATTTCGTTTAAGCAGTTGAGTCGACGTTGCACGATGGAAGCGTTGACGCATTGGCTTGGTGCCAAGGGCTTGAGCGTCTCGCCTATGAAGTTGAGTCGACGCTGCACGATGGAAGCGTTGACGCATTGGCTTGGTGCCAAGGGCTTGAGCGTCTCACCTAAGAAGCTGAGTCGACGCTGTCACCTAAAGCGTTGACGCATTGACTTGTTACCAAGAGATTGTGCGTCTCGCCCAAGGAGTTGAGGTGACGCTACACAATGGAAGCGTTGACGCCTTGAGCTTATGACCCAAGGTCTTATGATCAACAACCAAGCAGACGCGTCGACGCTGTCACTAATGCATTGATGCATTAGTGTGTTTTGTCAAGGGACCTGTTCTCCATTATATCCATTGCGTTAACGCCTTGGCTTTACTGCGTTGACGCGTTCTTCTATCCTTTGATAAGTCCCGTGCAATCTGTGTGAACAATGTATGACTTGAATATTTCTGAGATTGACTGAATGTTCTCTGAAACCTTACAGGGACTTAAAGACAAATTGGAACTTTATTCCAATCATGTGAGCACGTGATCTGGGGGAATAATCGTCTAACACGTGGCTCGGTTCATCTGGAAGCATGACTTCGCGCGTGTCTCCCAAACCCTCACTCTCTCGTGAGGTTGGATATATATATGAAGGTTTCTGCTCCTGAAGAGCTGCCGAAGCCACAAGGAAAAGGGTGAGGCCAGAGCGAGATGAAGGAGAGGAGAACCCATCCTGATCCATTCGTTGAGCGTACCTGGAAGAGAGAGAGTGATGAAGGAGAGGATGGTTTTCTGCTATGTTTTGTCTATGCTTCTTTAAGAAGCTACATTGTTTCTCCGTTCGATTGTCTTCGATATTTCTTTATGTTTTCAGTTGTTTGTTCTTAAATTCCGATACTCTGTTTTATCGTTCCCTCTAGGTGTAGAGGAAGAGAGGTGAATCCTCTGGGTTGCATTGTGGTTCCCTCTGAATCAGATCAGAGAAAGGGAGGTGGTCTCCGGGGTTGTTGTGTTCAGATAGTGAGGAGGCTATCTGGGTTGTTCCCTCCGGCTGTGGAGGAAGAGAGACAGCGTCTCTGAATTGCAGTGAGGGTGAGTCACTGCTGGGTTCCCTCTTGTCTAAGAGGAAGGGAGAGTTATCTCCGAGTCAGGTCTTGTGGTGTGAGACCTGGGTGCAAGCTGTGAGTTCAGCGTCTGTAGGGATTTCGATCCCCAAGCTGTGGATCAGCGTGTTGTTGGCAGACTGAGTCTGCAGTTCTTTCTTGTGAAAGGGAAGCCTCACTCGGCCTTGAGTGAGGGATGGACGTAAGTCTGCAGGTTGCAGACTGAACCATCTAAACCTCTTGTTCTTCGTGGTGTGGTTGTGCACATCTTTTCTTTTTATGCTTTTGTCTGGTTTCATGAAGTAAGTGTGGTTGTTGATGATCGAAACCTTGGTCTGACTGCTCGCTTAGTGCTTGTGCATATGTGCTGATGAAATTCTGACTGATATATGTTCTGCGCTCGTGACCTGCTTTATCTTGGTTGAGGTTTCGGATTATTTTACATATAGTCAGTCTTCTTCGCCCATCTCATCTTCTAAGATTACCTCGGCTAGGACAAATATTTTTTAAACGGTGATCTATTCATCCCCTCCCCTTCTAGCTCACCGTCCTCCTGTTTAACAGTTGGTATCAGAGCGGGTTTACCCGAGATGTGGTCCAACGACCAGGGTAATCCTGGAACCAGTGGTCCTCGCAGCTACATAGCTGAAGGGCAGTCAATCTCCCGTCCCCCATATTTTGATGGTTCTAATTATTTCTTTTGGAAAAACAGGATGGAAGTTTTCATCCGATCTCAGAGCCACAAGCTGTGGAGAGTCATTACAATTGGACCTTATGATTTACCTCCGAATGAGGAGATGTGGTCTGAAGAACAAGTCAAATTATCCGGACTGAACTGGTCTGCGCTCAACATCATCCAGTGCGCAGTTCACCCTGAAGAATATGCCCGAATTTCGGCGTGCAAGACAACTAAGAAGATGTGGGATGAACTAGCCCTGATTTACCATGGGTACCTCTCAGGTCAGAGCTACCAAGGTAAACTACCTAACCTCTGAGTATGAATTATTCAAGATGAAGTCAGAGGAGAGCGCGACTGATATGTACGCTAGGGCCGTCACTGATCACAAACAGCCTCAAGGGGTTTGGAAAGAAAATATCTGAAGGGGATATAGTCAGAAAGATCTTGAGATCTTTGACTCCAGCGTGGCACACAAAGGCCACTGTGATAGAGGAATCGAAGGATTTAACAACCATGACTGTCACTGAACTCATAGGGTCTCTTATGACCTATGAGATGAATCTCAAGAAAACAGGAGAAGGAAGTGACAGAAAGGGCAAGAATGTTGCTCTTAAAATTGAACGACACAGCAGCAGCAACAGCAGTAGCAGCAGCAATGGAGACTCTGATGGAATTCCAGACCTTGAAAGGAGTGAAAAAGCCTTGCTCACACGACAGTTCAGGAAATTTCTGAAACTGAAGGGAAAATCATATGGGAGAAGAAGAAACTACTCATTAGGTAAATATCCGAACAATGGCAATGACAAGGATAGGAATGCTAAAAGTGTGATGTGTTATCATTGCAGGAACTTTGGGCACATGAAGCAAGATTACCCTGAGCTTCAGAAGAAGACACTGGATTACCATAAGAAAGGCTCCAAAGTGTACAAGAAAAAGCCAAAAGCTATGGTATGCACTTGGAGCGATGAAGAAGAAGACTCAGAGACTAATTCCTCAGGAAAGGAGACTGCAGGAGTATGTCTGATGGCCGACGGGGAAAATGAGGTAATCAATCCCTTTGTGACTTACTCTATTGATGACTGGGAAGATAAGTATGGTGAACTGCTAGATATGTACAATGCCTTAGCTAAAGAACATAGAGTCACCAAACGCAAACTCAATGTGGTTAATGAAGAACAAGAACTCATCAAGACAGAAAATTCCAAACTGATAGCTGAATTAGCTCAAATGGAAAATGTAAGAAATGAGAGCAATCTTGTTAAAAATGAGCTTGAAAAACTTAGAAAACAGCTTGATGAAACCAATCAACATACTGAAGAAAACCTCAGACAAAATGACTTACTCAGGGAAGGGTATGAAGCTGTTAAAAGGGTCAATGATGAATTGCTGGAAAATAATATGTCTGCGGAAGGAGTTGGAAGATAAGAAGAAAACCCTTGAGAGGTTTGTTTTGGGAGAGAGTAATTTGAATGCCTTGTTAGGTACCAAAGTAAACTTTAACAGAGAGGGGTTGGGTTTCAACCCAAGTAAGAAGGAAGCATTTGGGGTAAAAACCACTACTTTCTGCACTGAGAAAGGAAAAGAGAAACTGGACATTCCATCTAGTTCCAAAACTACTGAACAACAAAAGAACATCCATAGACAACAGGCTGATTTTGGAAAAAATATCTTCAAGAAATTCAACAAGCCCACGCACCAGAAGCAAGGTGTCTGTCAATTCAACAACTATGACTCTAATAAAAGAAATGGCTATTTTAAAAGAAACATGGGAACGTCTAACTACACACAGAATACTGTCAATAAAATGCCTTCATCTAGACAGGTTAAAAATTATGGTCTGGCTGGGACCCAAACCTTTATCAACAGAAACTGGACACACCTTGAGAAACAAAAAGAAACAAATGAAAAGCACATCAATAACAAAACTGTCAACTCTCAGCACAGAAAGAAAAAGGGGTTGAAACAGATCTGGATTCCCAAGACTGTGATTAATGAATTGAACGGTATTTTTGGACCCAACTTACCTTGGGTTCCAAAGTACACAACTTAAATTGTTATTGTGCAGGTGAGCCTAGCAGCCGAGAACAACAAGTGGTATCTCGACAGTGGCTGCTCGAGGCACATGACAGGGGATCAAAGAAAATTTAGCAAGCTTGAATTGAAAGCAGGAGGGTCAGTTAAGTTTGGAGGTAAAAACAAAGGTCAAACATTGGGACCGGAACCATCGGTAAGAAAACCTCCAACTCTGTTGAAAAAGTCTTGTTGGTTGAAGGTCTGCAACACAATTTATTGAGTATTAGTCAGTTGTGTGACAAGGGTCACAAGGTTCTTTTTGATGAGCATGCTTGCAAAATTTTAGAACCAAACTCCGATAAAATAAAGTTCATTGCAAATAGAGTCAATAATGTCTATATTATGGATCTTGATGTTGAGTCTGAGTCTAATCTGTGTCTCACTGCTGATTCAGAGAATAACATGTTTGACTGGAATAGACGACTAGGCCATGCTAGCTTTAACACCTTGCATAAATTAGCTAAATTTGATTTAGTTAGAGGCATGCCTAGCTTAAAGTTCAAATCAGTTTCGAAGAATTGCGAGGCCTGTGCTCTAGGCAAGCAAACTCGAGCTTCTTTTAAAATGAGGTCTGAGAGCTTGTCAACAAAGATCATGGAACACTTGCACATGGATCTCTTTGGTCCTACCAGAACCCAGAGTCTAAATGGTAAGAGATTTGGTTTTGTCATTGTCGACGACTACTCTAGATTTGCATGGCTGTTTTTCTTGGCAAATAAGAGTGATGCTTTTCAAAAATTTGAACATTTTTTCAATAAGCAGAAACATGTAGGCCACAAGATCACTGTTATCCAATCAGATCATGGAGGAGAGTTTGAGAACTCCTCATTTTCTAGTTTTTGTGATAAGGAGGGACTGACTCACTAATTTTCTTCTCCCAGGACCTCAGAGCAGAATGGAATTGTGGAGAGAAGGAATCGAACAATAGTGGAAATGGCAAGAACACTACTAATGGAGAGTCAGCTACCTAAGAGCTTTTGGGCAGAAGCGGCAAACACAGCCTGCTACATACTTAATAGAGCTTTGGTAAGACCCATACATAAGAAAACACCATATGAACTCCTGAAAGGTAAGAGGCCTAATGTCTAATATTTCAAAATTTTTGGTTCAAAATGCTTTATTCATAATAACAACAAGAGAGACTTAGATAAATTTGATGCTAGAAGTATTCCAAGAATATTCCTAGGATACTCTGAAACATCTAGGGCCTTCAGGGTCTTTAATAAAACTGATAGAACTGTAGAGGAAACCCATCATGTTATTTTTGATGAAACAAAAATCTCTAACAGTCTAAATGATGATAACAGGTCTACAAGTCATGATGGAGAGTTCCTGAATCAAATGCAAGAGGAGGAAGTACAACCGGCTGAAGAACCCACTGATCTGAACCCAGTAAGTACAGCTGAACAAGGTGAGTCCTCAACAAATGTCAGAGTTTTAAAAGACCACCCTGTAACCAATATTATTGGTAGTCTTAATGATCCCCCTAGAACAAGATCTCATTTCAAAAATGTTCAGAATCGGGACTTAATTGCTTTAGTTTCTCAAATTGAGCCTAAGACCATTGAAGAAGCCTTAAGTGATGAGAATTGGGTAACTGCCATGTGTGAAGAACTAGGGCAATTTGATAGAAACAATGTCTGGGAACTTGTACCTAGACCTGAAAATTTCAATGTAATAGGAACAAAATGGGTTTTTAAGAACAAACTGAATGAAGAAGGTGTCATCTCTAGGAATAAAGCTAGACTTGTAGCTAAAGGCTACAGTCAGGAGTATGGAGTGGACTTTGATGAATCCTTTGCTCCAGTAGCTAGAATGGAGGCTATCAGAATTCTATTAGCATTTGCTTGTTCAAACAACCTAAAACTTCAACAAATGGATGTTAAGAGTGCTTTCTTGAATGGAATTCTAAAAGAAGAAGTTTATGTTGAACAACCTCCTGGTTTTCAGTTTTCGACTAAACATGATCAAGTTTTCAGGTTAAACAAAGCTCTTTATGGACTAAAGCACGCTTCTCGGGCCTGGTATGAAAGACTGACCAGTTTCTTACTGAATAAAGGATATAATAGAGGTAAAGTTGACCAAACCTTATTCACTAAGAATTCAAGACAAGATCTCATCATAGTTCAGGTATATGTAGACGACATCATTTTTGGATCAACAAATCTTGAACTATGTAAAGAATTTTCACAGCTTATGTCAGCTGAATTTGAGATGAGCTTAGTTGGAGAACTGACTTATTTCCTTGGCTTGCAGATAAATCAAATGTCAGATGGCTGCTTCTTCCACCAAACCAAGTACACGCTGGATATCCTAAAAAGGTTTGGAATGACTAACCTGAAGCAAATATCCACCCCAATGAGCACAAGCATGACCCTTAATGCAGATGAGTCAGGTAAACAAGTGGATGAAAAACTCTACAGAGGTATGATCGGATCCCTCTTGTACTTAACTATCTCTAGGCCAGACATACAATTCAGTGTTGGTTTATGTGCAAGATATCAGTCTAGGCCTACTGAACTACATTTGTCTGCTGTAAAAAGAATCTTTAGATATCTGTCTGCCACACATACATTAGGCTTATGGTATCCTGCTTCACGCACATTAGATTTAGTTGCATACACTGATGCAGACTTTGCTGGATGCAAACTAGATAGGAAGAGCACCAGTGGCCACTGCCAATTCTTAGGAGGATGCCTAGTTTCTTGAAGTTCAAAGAAACAACATTCAGTGGCTCTTTCCACTGCTGAGGCTGAATACGTGGTTGCAAGCAGCTGTGGCACTCAGGTTATCTGGATCAAGCATTAACTTTAGGATTACCAAGTAGAGACAGGTTGCACTCCCATCTTTTGTGATGACACTAGTGCCATAAACATTGCAAAGAATCTTGTTTTACACTCACGAACAAAACACATTAAAATCAGGCACCACTTTATCAGAAATGAAATTGCAAGTAAAACATTTGAATTAATTCATGTTGGGACTGCAGATCAAATTGCTGATATTTTTACAAAACCTCTAGATACTGAAAAATTCACTTCTTTGAGAAGAGAACTTGGTATTTACAAACTCTGACTGATTTGAGGCAATGAATTCTGGTTCATGTATTTCCATAAATTTAGTGGTAGTTTTGTCATACCTTTTCTGGTGGGGGTCCCTATGTGAGGGGGAGCGGGTGTGTGCTTTGAGTAAAGTCAATTCTGCTTCTCTACTGTTTTCTGGGTAGAATGGAAGATAGAGCTACTAGAGAGGGGGAGCTTGACTAATTAGAAACGCTTGAAAGATGGCTGTTGTTGCTGGATTAAATGTTAGAATTGATCTTGAATATTCCTCTTAATAGAACCTCATTCATTTCCTACATTCTTAAGTTTGTGCAATTAAAGTCCAGCTAGAATCCTCTTCTAGTAAGTCTTAAGAGGCTAAGATGAACCTTCACAAGTATATCCTCTTACTTTGTTGCATGACTCATGAACAAGCTAGACTTGTAAGAAATGGTTTCTGTTTATGAGTTTCTCATTGGACATCTTGATAAGACCTCTAATAATTTGCCCTGGGTTTTGTCTTCAAACAACCCCTTGTTGAGCTAGTTAAACTTATCTGTGCTTAAAACTGCATACTGAGAAACTAGGAATCCCATCAATAAAAATGAGAATTTCCTATGTCATGAGGTATTAATTCTCATAAACAAAGTCAAAAGAAAGAACTACAATTCAAAATTATGCTTGGCAGAGCAATGATGACAATATGGTGAGTAACTGGGGATTCTGGCCTCTGATCAAGGTGTCTTCTCATGTAACAACCAATGGTCACTATCTCTGTTCTCTAATTGAGAAGTGATCTTACACTGAGTAACTGAGGATGCTGGCCTCTGACCAAGGTGCATACTTAATGTCAAAAGTGTAACTGGCCAAATACACTCTATAACTGTGCTCTCTCTGCCTGGACTGTTTGTCCTCAATGCCTACAAGCTGTCTTAGTGGTTCAAACTCTTGTTGTCTCTTTGACAAGCCTTAACAGCCACCTCAGTCATACTTGTTGCCACTTGCTCTTCTCTCATAATCATAGTAAGTTGATAAACTTCAAGTTTATTCTGAATCTCTTTCTCTTACCAGAACTCCAAGATTCTTCACTGGACCTTACAGCCCCACTTAAGCATCTAAGATTTGACAATGAGTGTCTACTGTTGGAATCCTCTCCATCTTTTCTCATCAGTCCAGCGTCAACATCTCTCTTTCTCCTTGTTTTGATGATGTCAAAGGGGGAGAAGGTTGAAAAGTCTGAAAAGGGGAGAAGGTTGAAAGGGGGAGTAAAGAGGTGATCTAGTAGCAAGCTAGTGGAAGGAAGGTCTTGGAATGGTTTTATGCAAAAGATGATGCATGCTGTGAGTTCAGGCCTTGAGAGGTCAACATTGTTGCCCTTATTGAGAATATTTTAAGTTGGTGTTTCTTCTTTCACTAAATTTGACTCATGGTGTTGCCATCATCAAAAAGGGGGAGATTGTTGCATCTCTGTAGTTTTGATGATGACTAACACTATGAATCAAATTATTTTTATGATAATTATTTTGATGCTCCTTGATGAATGATAAAGATCCTGCATTGTCTAAATATTCTTAGGATCTAATGTTGTTGTCTTGCATGCACATCTATGGATCAAATGCTTTTTCATCATGCTTTTCTGATTTAATGCTCCTCTATCATGTTCACCCATGAGCTCACACTTATTTGTCTTGTTTATATGGGTTCTGTGCATTTAGTGCGTTGACACACTTGGCTGACTACGTAGACGCAATAGTGCGTCTTTCGCTTGCTGTTTTGTCCACTGCGTCGACGCTGTCACTGGATGCGTTGACACATTGGCCTGTTGCTAGGGGCGTGAGCATTTCGTTTAAGCAGTTGAGTCGACGCTGAACGATGGAAGCGTTGACGCATTGGCTTGGTGCCAAGGGCTTGAGCGTCTCGCCTATGAAGTTGAGTCGACGCTGCACGATGGAAGCCTTGACGCATTGGCTTGGTGCCAAGGGCTTGAGCGTCTCACCTAAGAAGCTGAGTCGACGCTGTCACCTGAAGCGTTGACGCATTGACTTGTTACCAAGAGATTGTGCGTCTCGCCCAAGGAGCTGAGGCGACGCTACACAATGGAAGCGTCGACGCCTTGAGCTTATGACCCAAGGTCTTATGATCAATAACCAAGCAGACGCGTCGACGCTGTCACTAATGCGTTGACGCATTAGTGTGTTTTGTCAAGGGACCTATTCTCCATTATATCCATTACGTTAACGCCTTGGCTTTACTGCGTTGACGCGTTCTTCTGTCCTTTGATAAGTTCCGTGCAATCTGTGTGAACAATGTATGACTTGAATATTTTGAGATTGACTGAATGTTCTCTGAAACCTTACAGGGACTTAAAGATAAATTGGAACTTTATTCCAATCATGTGAGCACGTGATCTGAGGGAATAATCATCTAACACGTGGCTCGGTTCATCTGGAAGCATGACTTCGCGCGTGTCTCCCAAACCCTCACTCTCTCGTGAGGTTGGATATATATATGAAGGTTTCTGCTCCTGAAGAGCTGCCGAAGCCACAAGGAAAAGGGTGAGGCCAGAGCGAGAGGAAGGAGAGGAGAAGCCATCCTGATCCATTCGTTGAGCGTACCTGGAAGAGAGAGAGTGATGAAGGAGAGGATGGTTTTCTGCTATGTTTTGTCTATGCTTCATTAAGAAGCTACATTGTTTCTCCGTTCGATTATCTTCGATATTTCTTTATGTTTTCAGTTGTTTGTTCTTAAATTCTGATACTCTGTTTTATCGTTCCCTCTAGGTGTAGAGGAAGAGAGGTGAATCCTCTGGGTTGCATTGTGGTTCCCTCTGAATCAGATCAGAGGAAGGGTGGTGGTCTCCGGGGTTGTTGTGTTCAGATAGTGAGGAGGCTATCTGGGTTGTTCCCTCCGGCTTTGGAGGAAGAGAGACAGCGTCTCTGAATTGCAGTGAGGGTGAGTCACTGCTGGGTTCCCTCTTGTCTAAGAGGAAGGGAGAGTTATCTCCGGGTCAGGTCTTGTGGTGTGAGACCTGGGTGCAAGCTGTGAGTTCAGCGTCTATAGGGATTTCGATCCCCAAGCTGTGGATCAGCGTGTTGTTGGCAGACTGAGTCTGCGGTTCTTTCTTATGAAAGGGAAGCCTCACTCGACCTTGAGTGAGGGATGGACGTAAGTCTACAGGTTGCAGACTGAACCATCTAAACCTCTTGTTCTTCGTGGTGTGATTGTGCGCATCTTTTCTCTTTATGCTTTTGTCTGGTTTCATGAAGTAAGTGTGGTTGTTGATGATCGAAACCTTGGTCTGACTGCTCGCTTAGTGCTTGTGCATATGTGCTGATGAAATTTTGAGTGATATATGTTCTGCGCTCGTGACCTGCTTTATCTTGGTTGAGGTTTCGGATTATTTTACATATAGTCAGTCTTCTTTGCCCATCTCATCTTCTATGATTACCTCGGCTAGGACAAATATTTTTTAAACGGTGATCTATTCATCCCCTCCCCTTCTAGCTCACCGTCCTCCTGTTTAACAGGAGCTTGGCTGCAGAGAACGTGGAAGGCTAGGATTCTTATTCTATTCTATGGCCTTACCTCATCAACAAGGTAGGTGTTCTCAAGATCTAGCTTAAATAGTAGTTAATATAGGTTAACATGCATGCTAGTTAAAACTTTCATAGACTCAGTTTGGTCATCTAAGTCAGGGGTATATCAAAAGGCTAGTGGGAAGGTTAGGATACACCTATCTGAAACACTAAATCTTGCATGAGTAAATTCTCTACCAAGTACCACGTGTATATCATATGGTTTATACTCATAATATATCCCAACTTATGGTGAAATGATCCATGTTTAAAAGTTAATATCTATGGAATTAAAATCAAAAATTGTTGCATGAGCATGACCTTGCAAATCCTACCATTTTTCCATGTCTATACATGTCTTTACTTCCTGATTCTATGAACTAGTTATAAACCATGAACAGTAAAGTTACGTGATTTGTAGCCACATATTCATGAATTTTATCTACTGAACCAAATCATGAAATTCCTACATGAGTATGACTTTGAAATCCCCAGATGTTTCTCTATTTTAACATATATTCATTTCTAAATGTCATGAAAATTTGCATGATGAATAGTAAGTTTAGTCTAGTGGCACCCAGGGGGAAGGGCGCCCCTAGCCAGGGTGCCATTTACCAATGGGGCACCCCAGGCCTGGGCGCCATTCAAACAGTGACACTTTGCAGTGTCGTCATTTCATTTCCAGCCATTTTTCGGTAATTGAAAATCAACGCATTCAAAAATCAATATCTACGGAATCAAACCATAAAATTCTTACATGAATATGTTTCTATGATCCTGACATTTTTCTCTACCTATCCATGTCTTTATATCCTGACTCCGAGAACTTCAGGATTTATGAATAGTGACTTGTGTCTCGAAATGTACCTGCGCGGTACATATATGAGCCCAAGGAAAAGGGCACCCCTGCCTGGGGTGCCATTTCCAGAAATGAAGACCCCCTTGGGGGCACCATTTCCTGATGGGGCGCCCCGTCCCAAGGCGACATTTCCCTTCTGAGGGTTAAACCACCACTGATTATGTGATTAGCCTATTAACCCTATTGATTAGCCTATTGAACATGTTACCTATTAAACCTTACTGATTAGCCTGTTAAAACTATTAAATTTGTTAAATATGTTACCTGTTAAACCTTGATGATTAGCCTGTTAAAACTGTTAAATCTGTTAAATATGTTAAACTTGTTAAACCTGTTATATATGTTAAACCCGTTTCCTTTAAACTTGATCCTGTTAAATTTGACACATGTTAACCTGGTAATTACTTATCTTGTTAAGCCTATTAGTTGTTAAACTTGTTAATTACAGAGTCTAATAATTACATATCATGTCAAACCTTGTTAATTACATAGCCGTCATTAAGCTATGTTAATCCTGTAGCCTATCAAATCACATAGCATGTTAAACTTGCTTACAGTACGTCTAAACCTGTTATCCTGTAGATTGTTAACCTTCTGAAATAGAGACTCCCCGGCTAGACTCTATTTAAAGAACTAGAGACCCTCCAGGAAGACTCTATTTCAACATTGAAATAGAGACTCTCCGGGAAGACTCTATTTACTGAAATAGAGACTCTCCGCGAAGACTCTATTTCAGCATTGAAATAGAGACTCTCCGAGAAGACTCTATTTAAAGAAATAGAGACCCTCTGCAAGGGCGCCATTTCCTTGCAACCTAGAATTTTGGGCTTCTGTCCAACCCTTACCCAATGATCTCTGACCATTTTCTTAACCGATTAGCCTATGTGTCATGCATTTTAAGTAGCATGATCATATATCATCATTTACATGCAATATTGTTCTTGAACTCTATTCCTGAAAATCTACCTTATATTCTTACAATGTGTAAAATTCTTGAAATTCTATATTGGCTATATAAATGAGAGTGAATGTCAAAAAGTATACATGAATGTTGTGCATATAGGGCCCGGTCTGGTCCTGGGAGGAGCACCCGAAGGTACTTGTGCCCATGGGAGTTTATTGACCACGGTGTTTGGCATTGCATCGAAGTACTTACTTGCTTGACTTGACTTGAGACATTCTCACTTACTCTCATGTGACATGCTTGACTCGCTTGACATGAATGACTTTGCCCAAAAAAGGGCAATTACTTGCTTGAATGAAATGAATGAAATAGCCAATTCTGTTACACTACTTACTATTACACAAGCTTGAAATCACTTGCTTGAATACTAATTATCCCCTTCATGGAAGGACTTGCTCGAATGTTAAATTCTTGAAATACTTGATTGAATACTGATTTCTTGGAAATACTTGGCAATTACTTGCTAGTCTTTTATTGCGGAATGTGTATCGTTTAGTCAATGCAGAAGGTGTGGAGCTGTCTCACGCTTGGAATGTGTTGTATCTTAAGCATTTCTTTCCTTAGAGTCTGGCTAATGAAAACCCGATAGCAAGCTGTCCCTTTCCTCAATCACGAAGGAGGATCCCAAGTTTGACAAATCACACACCTCACGACATCCTTGGTCGGGTTCCCCAGTTATGTAAACACCGTTTCTCCTTGGCCATGCTTGGGGGAAGTCAAAGTCCCTGTCCGTTTCTCTCCTCAGCTAAATCTAGGGGCAAGAGGCGAATAAGGGGGCGATGACCGATCTAGACACCCTGATGAGAGGAGGTCTCAAATAGAGGCAGTCTGTTATGACCTAATTCCACAAGAAAAAAAAAAGGGTCAAGCCAAAGCAAAATTAAAAGTTCATCTCAAAAGCTCGAAGTTCAAAAGTCAAGGCTCTAAAAGGAAAATATATGAAAATAGGTATGTCAAGAGTGGCAGTATAGTTTTCCCGCGGGACATTATGAGCCCGGTCATATGCGTGTCTAGGGTGGACAAAGGTTCGATGATAGACACAAAGCTCCGGCGCAACAGACCAAATCTCTGAAGGGGTTGTCATGAAAAGGACTTAAACTCTGAAAAACCTCTACACTTGGCCTAAGCTTACCTCCCAAATTCTCTTTTGCTTTTAGGACCAGACAGTACCCTAGGTATGGCCTTGGTAGAAGCACCGTCATACAGATTGACCTTGGCCAGGGATTGTCACCTCAAAAGGCACGTCGACCTCAGGAGATTCCTAGTGATACAGGTAGGGCTCTTGTTGTCGGGACAGAATTTGCCTCCAAAAATCCCAAAAAAAATGGTATATTTCAAAATTAAAAAAATGGTATATTTCAAAATCCAAAAAATCAGATATTTTAAAATCTAAAAAAATCAGATATTTCAAAATCTAAAAAAATCAAATATTCCAAAACCCACAAAAATCAAATATTTTCAAAAATCCAAAAATACCATCATCATTGCATAGCATGCATTTACATTCATATTCATATTCATATTCATTTTCACCTATTTAATAAGACTTCACCCCTTGACCAAAAATCAAGAATTGGTCATGCTCTAACTTGCTGCACGCAAGGGGTTGAGCCTAAGAACAGATCTAACTTGTTTTATGTTTTAAGTGTTTGTAGATACATGTCTAATTCCCCAAGATTCGAAGCTCTCAAGTTTCTCCATCTCTTGTCCTTTGCAGTCCTTTGTTAGACCGCTAGCCACACACTCGTGGTCGTGGAGAAGACCGCTATTCTAACCCGAGGACCTAATTCCCATGTTTCTCTGTTTCTCCTCCTTAGCGGTCCTTCGATAGAACATTTATCCTTTTTTAGCGGTCTAATGGCGACCGCTAGCCATTCCCGAGAACCAGATAATTGAGTGTTTTCTGAGCCCTGTTCTTAGCGGTCTATCGCTAAACCGTTTTTCTTATCCTAGCGGTCGTTTGCCAGATCATCTACCAGACAGAAAACTCTGCTTCATGTAATTAATCTTGCCAAATCACAAGTCCATTGCACATCTTTTCAAACAATCTTCTCATTTATTCATCCAAGGTTCATGGTACATCATCATTTCAAATAAAAATGCAAAGTTCACATCATAAAAATCAAAATACATTCTGTTTCTTGTCTGCGCAAGGCAGGATCTTGCGTAACTCCTTCACATAAGCATGGTATTCCTATTCCTTCTCTGTCACCTCCGCTGGTATGGAACGGACGTGGTTGATCTCCCGCATAGTCAGAGCGCTCCTGATCGCCCGTTCACCCTCCTCGGTTCCGATGTTCCTAGCTTAGAGGGGAGAGTAGTGTGATAATGTTGGAACCTTGGCACGAGGTAGTACGATTTGCAAGTAGCACCGGTGTGGGTTGTAGATTGTGAAGGTAGTGTTCCCCACTAGCTGTAGGTCTAGGCCCAGTCACCTGGGTAATCTCAGAGTAGCACCTTGAAGAAGCCGCAGTCGCATCATGAACTTATCAATTGGCAATGTGTTGAGGAAGAGGCGCCATTCATCCCTTGTTTTCTTATCCGCCGTCCGGCACTCAACTTGTGAAGAGAACACAAATGCGCCTCCTATATAGAAGAGTGGGTGGCTCCCAAATATGCGGCTAGCTGAAGGGACGTTCTCGTTGGGTAAAAACTTCAATCTAACTCCCAACCAACACTCAAGGACAATCATGGACCCGAAGAGAGGCCCTCCTAAACAAGCTGAGCTAAGGCCCTCATAAAGGTACGAAAGAATGGCCTGAGAAATGGACAAACCCCGCCACAAGCCACTAATGATGCTAAGCTTTTGAATATCCAAAAGGTGGTCCATCATAGTGAAGAAGAAAACCCCACATAAGCAAACTGAGGTAGCCTTGACTATGGCTTCAAATCTCCCGCTCTTGTTTTTACAATAAGCGGTGATCCATTGAGCCATAGGTATCAAATGAATGTGGTGATGGCTAGTCATTGTCCTAACATCCTTTGCATTGTGAATGAAATCCCCTAGAATTAGAAAATGATCTATTGGTTCAACCGTATGGCACACTAAGTCTTCATTCCCCACCTTAGTCTTAGGAAGGGCTAGATAGGTCTCTACCTCTTCTATAACGATGGTGGCTTCAAAGGATGGGAATATAAATGTATGTGTTTGGGGGTGCCACAACTCCACAAGGGCTGAAATGCTATGCCAATCATATGAAAAATTTTGGAAGTTCTTGGACAAAACTAACAAAGGTTGTAGGTGCCATGCCCTTAGGATGGAAGTGATTTCTAAAGGGAGTTCTTTTATTAAGGGAGCCACCCACTTCAGGTTAAAGTAACACCTTGGGCCAGGAAGGAGCTAAGAAAAAGAAGAGAAGAAAAAGAAAACAAAGAGAAGGAAGGTCATTAAAAGAAAATTCAGAAAATGATATGAACTCACCTCTCTTGAGGAGATTGTGCTCAAGTGCTTTGGGATGGATGTAAGCCTTTGAAGCTCCCTATGTTCCCTTCTAGCTGGCTTTGGCCCGGTGTAGGCCACCTTCCCCATGGTACTAGCCTCAAAGCTTCTTTTCATTATGACTTGGATTACTTTAAGAGTTTTTAAGGTTTTCTTGAGTAGAAATCTGTGAGCTACAAACTCTGGGTGTAATCCTAGTTATAGGGCTCTAATTCTAGTTATAATGCATTGGGATTGAGGCTAGTTAGCTTCAGATTAAGTTAGGATAAGTCTTAGAGCAGATTAGGTGTCCTTTGCCCCGAGTTCGGACTCTTACGGAGAGTCTCGTTCGGACTTCACTGAGTTTTCTCTTTAGCGGTCTATTGCACGACTGTTAGAAGCCCGTAAGTGGTCGTCAGACGACCATTTTTCCACCTCCTTCCAACGCCTTATTCCCCAATCCCCAAACGATCATGTCATGACCGTTTCTTCTTCCTCGCGGTCATCCAGATGACCATTTTTTTCACCTATCCCCTGTTTTGACCAAAACTTTCCCTCTCTCTCTCTCTCTCGATTCTATGTCAGTCTTAGGAGTCATCGTTAGTAAGTCAGCATTCACATTCACATTGCATTTGAAAAGAGAAGAAAATCATATATTACTAACGAAAAGTCATGCACATGTGTGCATAAAAAGAAGAAAAAAGAAAAGAAAGTACAAGTCAAGCCTCGGCAGGTCCCTCTCCTGGACCCCCGTTGTCCCCAGTACCCTCACGCCTCTTCGCCGGTGGCGCCATGGAGGTTCTCCCCTCCTCTCGCTGCTGTCGCCTCCTCTCTGCATCCTCATTCCTCTAAAGGCCGGAGGAACCTATCAGAAAGTACAGGAAGGCACTACTCCGTGCGCTGCTCAGCGATACACTAGCTGAGGATCCTCGGCCCATCAACCAGATCGTCCTCTCCATGGTCCGCAGCTTGATCCTCAGATCGTACGCTTGGCGTCTAGCCTCTTTCACCTCGGTCCGGTAATGCTCGAAGTTTGCTGCTCCAGCTCTCAATCTCTCCACCTCTGCATGGATATGGGCTATCTCAGCTACCTCTGCATGGAGACAGGCCACCTCAATCGCCTCTCCTCAGAGACGCTCTGCCTCGGCTCGAGCCTGTTCTGCCTCGGGCAGCACCGTGGTCAACTCCCTGGTCTGCATTAGCATTCATTCATTAGTTAGTCATTTGCATATCATAAACATTTAAGGGAACTCAGTTAGCTTGCTTACCCTTTCTGTAAGCGTGGCCTCGGCCTCCGCGGCCCGAGCAACCACCCGAGCGAAATCGGTGTCCCTCTCGGCCCGGTCTACCGCTGGTTGCGAGGATGATGATGGAGCATCTGGTCTTGCCCGCTGCGCTCCCTCAGCTCTCTGCATTTTTTTAGAAATCATAGTCAGTCACATTTCATAATCATTTGCATAATTAAGTCTAAGGTTTAGAACTCACCAGTAGCTCCAGCGCACGCTGAAACTCATCCCTCTGTTGGACGATGGAGGGGAGGAGACCGTGGAGCTCGGCTATGCGCCCTTGCGGGTCTAGCTGCATATAGAAAGTCCATGAGTTAGTGCATTTAGAATTAATTTAAGAAGCATGGTTTAGAGAGTCTTACTAGTCACCGAGTACTGCGGAACACTTGATCACCGTACCTTCGGGCGTAGGCCCTCAGGTACGCCTCATCGCTCGTCGCCTGGGCTCGAACCACTCTACCTCGGCGGGTCCAATCTATGACCTGGTCCACTGCTCTGGTCACCCAGCCGATGTCGTTGCTCATCCCCCCTGGAGGATCGCCCGATCCGCTCATCATCTCTGGTCGGGAACTCTACCTCAGGCTGGTGAACCCCGCGCGTCCTCATGATCAATCGGAAGTGTAGAGGCTCAATGATGTTGAAGTAGTGCAACAAGATCTCTCGGCCTCCATACGCCAAGGCCGCCTCCACCCAAGGCTGCCTGTCATGGTCCTCATCCCGGTACGGTGTCCAATGCACCTAAAAAGTCAACATTCAATATCAACATTTATAAGCATATAAGTATCATTTAAGAGCATTTAGTTGCATTTAGAAGGGTTTAAGTTTAGAAACTTACCGATGCATACAAGAAGGTGTCCATGTCATCCTGAATCGCCCGCACTAGGCACCGCAGCGATCTTGTGTCTTGAACCACCATCCATCGCCTTGTGATGGGTGCCCGGTCCGGATGTACCTCCTTGCCCCGCCCTAGTCCCGGGTGGTACAGGTAGCTCCAAACCTACATGAGTTAGATGTCAGCATATCATAAATCATGAGGATAAGCATATTCATAATCATAAGTATTTAGAGTTCATCATTTACCTAGAAAAGAGGTGTGAACCCGCCTAGCATGGTTTGCCAATCGGTCGTGCTGAGGGAGTCGAACAAGAATGCCAACACCACAGCTCCCCATGCGTATCCACCAGCTTCGTCACTACAAGAAAATTGACTTTTACCTACGTTTAAAAAATGTAGGTATAGGTCCAAAAAATGTAGGTAAAGCCTTTAACCACGTTTGCTTGCCATACTTTCAAAATGTGACGCTTGCTCGTGTGACTATAGGTTATACCTATGTTTCTATGAAATGTAGGTATAGTTCGACCTATCCCTACGCTTTGAAAGTGTAGGAATAGTCAAGCAAAAAGCGTAGGTAGATATCAACCTATATTTACACTTCGAAAGCGTAGGAATAGTCTAACAAAAATGTAGGTTAAAAACATATATACACACGCATATAAGAGACTATACCTACATTTATGAAAACGTAGGTATTACCTTTCACCACATAGTAGAAGAAACGTTTGAATAAGGATTAGCATCACTTATTAAAAAACGTAGGAAAATGATTTAACGTCGGTTAATAAAAAATGTAGGAATATGTTTTCTTTTTTAAAAAGAAATCCTATTAGTATATGTACTCTCATCACCTATAATAATACATCCATTCATGTTCACATTCATTGATTGTCTCACTTACATCCATGTTCATCAACACAAAATAGACATTCATGTATTCGCATGTGTTCATCCATCCAAAACATACATTCATGTATTCACATATTCATCCACGAAGAACATATATTAATTTACTCACAGATACTGATTCTTGAACCACTATGAAAAAAATCTGACAAAAGGTAATTGTTCCCATCAATTATACATAAGTCAAGGTCAATTATAAATGATTAACATCCTACATAAATTAAAAAGGTAGGGAAAATATTGAAGAATGAACATCTACATCACCTTGCCCCTACCCCTACGTAGGGCTCTCATTTTACAGCTAGCCACTAAACAGCAAGATTATCATTCTCTTTATTTGTTCTTCTTGGGCAAATCGGGTGTGGATACAATGGGGAACTCTCAACCTTGCGAATCCATTTCACATCATCTACAAGGAACAAAACCAAAAGCAAACCATGGTTGAAAAATGAAGACCCAAAACTCATATCCAAAAAATAAAATGAAATCACACCTCAAATTCATAATCAGATGTTGATCAATGTAAGCATCAATACAAAAGTGGAGAAAATTGACTGAACAGTTCAATAAGAAACTCCAAAGAGGAATAAGCACTTTGAATAAAGCCTCTTCATGAAGACAACCATTTAAGGCTTTAACATACAAAGAAGACCTACTTTCTCCATGAAGACATCCAGGCTTTGCTGAATGTGCATGCTGTTGTCTACCTACATACCATGGATGATCACATACAATGTAAGCTATAATAAAACGTAAGTTGAAATACTAGTTTAAGAAACGTTTCATCACTTTTTGTCTAAATATGTGCTCTTTTGCACGCAATGTGAGCATTTTAACGATATGTTTGTAAAGAATTTTTCATATTTTTCATTTTCTTATAGGTTGGAATAGGGGCCATCCTAGACAACCCTAGATCAGTCTGGATCGGCCATCGCGGGTCAGCACAGAGCTGGTAGATCCCATGCCTAATCCTGATCCTTGGATCCTTGTATTTTAACAGAAGACAACATCCATAATTACTGCATGTGAATTTTTAGTCACCTTGTTTGCACTATGAAATTCATGAGAATCTGTAAAGGAAAGATATTACATGATATGATACTTAACATAAAGAATTCCCCAGCCAGTTGGTACAAATGCTAGGATGCAGGCAAAGATATCGATAACAGACAAGCGTGTAATTACAATTGCCACAGCTATTCCAGCTATTGCAAGCATGAACGAGACACCTTGGATGAAGCGCAGCAGTAGCTAGAAATTCATAGACGCCTTTTGACCGAAAGTGAATACCTGAAAAATTACAAAGAAATATCAATACATATAACAAAAAAAAAGAAGAAAATGGAGACATTCTTTGAATGTTTATTTATGTGTTTGGTGTAGCATTTACTTGGAATAGAATGAATAGCGCAGCCAGTACAATCCATGATATCCAGTATACCTGCAACAACAAAGATTATGTCAGAAGAAGGCACAACAATCTGCTTCAGTTTACAACCTTATTCCATTATCTATATTCTCCGTGATTGAGGTAAGTGTTTCACATTTCTCATTGAGTGCTTACTACTTCAAATTCCTAGCAGGAACTTGTTTCACAATGAAACTCTCCCTTCCTGCTGGATGAGTTGTTATCTATGATCCAGTGGAGAACTCTTTATTTTATTTTTTTTGGAGAAGTGGATGGTACCACTGATATATTGAGGACAACTCTTTATGCAAGGAAACTATGTCAGACAATGCATCCATATTGAACTTGATCATACATGTTGACTCTCCACTTTGGTGTCTCTTAAGTATCCATAAGTGATTTGAACGAATACCAAAATTTGATGATTTGATGGCTATCACATTTCACACAGTTTACATTCTAAACAAAATCTTAACTGATTTTACCTCAACATACCTAAGTACAAGAAAATGGTAGTAGCTTATGTACCACTTGTTTCTTATGGCAGTTCATCATGTCATACACACATGACCACATCTGTCCGTGCTTGTGTATCACAAGCTTTTACTGGCAATGACACAAAGGCTGGAAGGCTTCTTCTATGGGTATCTCACTATTTCAGTAACACTGGATGTCCATAGTCCAAGAAAAGTAAAAACAACTTCTGAAAAAGGGGAATTGCTCACATGACTGCCTGCATATATCACTACGGATATGTGAAGACAATATATGCTGTCAATTAATATGTTCACAAATGCCGAGCGTTTTAATTATGCACTTAGTTATTTTAGTATGAAAGGTGGCATGCTAAGATAGCTGTTATTTTGGTGGTGAAAATTATACTGTTTAATCACAAGTATCAGTTAAGTCTAATATGGTACTAGACACTAAATATAGGAACTCCAAGAAACAGGCTCCCAAACATCACAATACATCAATTTTCATCACATCGACACTATATTTAGCATACCTCCTCTCTGTGTTCAACTCAAAGGAATAATTAATAACTATACCATTTACATATGTAGATTAAAACTTTGAGCTTGTATCATAACTTTTGCTTATTCATACTTAAAGGGTTAAGTGAATTTCCTACAACAATCCATATAAAGGTATAATTCATTGGGTAAGTCTAAGATTCATGTGTCTTTTAGCAGGAAGACATCTTTGCCCCTTTGTACCTCTAGAAATAACAAATAGCCTTTGTGGCTTGCAAGGATCTTCATGATTAATAAGCTTTTCACATCCTAAAAGAATATTTCATGGGGGACCACAGGTGAGCAAATAAAACTTGAAAAGAGCCTTAGATTTAACATGTGAGAAACGGGTGAATTTTAAATCATGTTCAACACATTTCCACAGTATATTTTGCTACCCAGAAGAAAGCATTACCTTAGATCTCAAATCTTATAATCTCAAGGTGAGTTACGGTGAGCCAACAAAAGAGTAAAATAATAAAACTATAGAAGTTCAGCGGCAAAGCACTCTCCTAACAAATACAAGTTTAAGAATAAAAGGACGTAAACAAATTATTGTGATGGAGGGCTGCTACCTTCAATGACGTGTCTGTTCCAGCCAAATTAATGCAGCTTGTACACAACACCATATTGAAACATGAAAAACCTTAAACTCAATATAGACTCTAATATTCTTCCACGTAGGGTATGAATATGTGCCTGGATGGCAGTAATAAACCATAACTATTAAGATCCAAAATTTTTAATATGAATGAAATGCCAGTGTCAAAGATGAAGAAGAATAAAAGTTGAACAATCATTGTGCTCTACCATCTAGGATGTCAAATAAGAAATGACCTTTATTAGTGCAGCACTAGACAAACTTACATATTAACTGCTTGTTGTCCCGCTGAGTTAGCAAGCAAGAGGGGGTGAATTGATTGCTGGCTAAATAAAATATTTGATTGGGCTAGATCCAAAAATTAAATTTAATTTCGAGAAAAAAACACAGATCTAGAACGAAATAGTCAGATATAGAAGATGACAAGCACGCTTATGATCTGACAAGTTAAATATTCAAGCACATTCAATCACTGAGACGAGAGCGGTGAATGAGAGGCAGCACAGCACACCACGAGGAAATTTGCAAGCAACCACACAAAGATCAAACTCAAGCGCATTCCTCGGTTGGTTCGCGCTCAAGCTCATGCGGTACCCCTTCTCACCAGGCCGTGTGTGTTATAGACGCCCTAAATAGTGAGTATTTAAGTCTTCGATGACGATGCTCTGACCTGGAGGAGAGAGAGAGAGAGATTGTCCTCCATGATTGGCCCTCTAATGGCTGACATGGCAAGGGATGAACCAAGAATAAATCCTGCGATTTGAAACACAAAACATGGATTAGAAGTGCTCAGCTTATATTAAGAGTGCTTAAGTAGCTAAGCCCTATCCCAGCAGGTTAAACCCATGTAAACCAAGTATTTAACACACAAGAATTAGCCCAAGCATATTGAGAGAAAATCCAATTCAAAAATTTTAAAAAATAGGGCGCAACCTGAAGGGGTCGACCAATCTAGCCAGGTGGGTCGTCCCTTGTATCAACCAGATTATGTTTCCAGAGTCTGGGAGTTACAGGGGTCGACCCCTCTGGCAGATGGGACGTCCCATCTGTCCCAGACAGAAAACCAGATTCTGTTTCATGCAGGGGTCGACCCATCTTCCAGGGGGGGTCGACCCATTGATATTTGGGCAGAAAAAGTACATGAAACCTAGACAAATTTAAAGGATTTTTAATCAATATAATCCAAGGAGATGTGAGATGAATTCCTTACCATGTTTGACATGTATTGACCATTCTTTATCACCTTTCATGAAGACCATACTTGACATTACCTCCACTACACATTTGGTCTTTTCTTTGGTGAAGACTTGAGTTATTTCCCATCCTTTCCTGCAGCTCACCAAGTCTCACAATGGAAAAGGTAAATATGGTTAGCATGAGCATTCATCATGTGGTTAGGTATTTGAAAGATAATGAAAGGGGTAGCTCAATGGTTTAAATGGAACCAAGATGAATCTACACCATGGAGATATAGAAGACTCAAAGACAGGTGTGAAGGATCATGAACACACATAATGCAGTATTCAATAGAAGGTATTTTGTCATTGTCAAAACCAATAGGGGCACAACACTACTTATGTTTATCTTCTTAAATATGTTACCTGAACTCGCATGACATTGACGTGGGATGAACATGTGCAAACATGAACTAGCAACGTGCATCTAATGTGAGGATGACCTGATAAGTGTCTGGCAAATAATCACAATCATCTAACAAGCTCCAACCATGGCAATCATGAACTGGCCTTGAGTATGGGTGTCCTCACCGGACTCTCTCTTGAAAGATGGATACACCAATCACTGACCACTTAAGGCATCCTCACGAAGAAAATTTTCTAAAACCACAAGTACTAAAATTGTGGCAAATTTTCTGGCAAATTTTCCTGAAAGATGGCAAATAGGTGTAAATTTTCTGAAACCACAACTACTAAAATCCATAGTCAAACATACAGAAGAAAAAAGTAGCGATTCCTTCCATAGGAATCACCAAAAACCATTAAATGTTAGAAACATACAGCATAAATTGAATAAATGTTTGACATCACACAGAAACCTGCAAGTTACCATATAGGAGGAATGTGACTATAGTTCACATACCAATTCCTCATCCCACCATGCTTCCCAGCTTTCCTTCCCATCTACTCCAATTCCACCTCTATACAGAAGCCAATTTGTCCATTCCTTCAAATCCTCCACTGTCCTGAAGACAATGTTGAAAATTAAGATCAAGATAATGTGAACAAAGAGGACATATGGAAGAGAACTGGAATGTGATTCCAAAGTAAATGATTACTTCTGCCATTCAAACCCAGATGGGTTGAACAAGTATGGAGCAAAAAGCTAAGAAAGTGCCATGAACCAACTACTAACAGTGAGAAGGATATAGGAAATTGCACCACCCTCATTATAGCCATATGCAAGGTATACCATCAATAGTAAGAGAACTTCCAACTTGCAAATCAGTAACAAAGCTTAAAGCAAGACAGGGTAAGAGGAATAGAGATAACTGAAACACTACTGACCAAATAAATTGCTTACCCCTTCACAAAATGGCTACGAGAGTAAAGCCTATAATTCTCAGAGAACTTTATATGGCGGACCACAAAACCTCTACCAGTCGCTTGATACTATGTACAAGCAACAATTAAAGAACAATGCTATGTTAACAATCAACAGTTCAAATTATCCAACAAAAAGAAGCCATGGAGAAAGAGCAGAAGAATATGAGTCTGTACCCTTGCACCACCACGGAGAATTGTCCGACCGAAATAATGTGTCCTTGTGCCAAGAGAAAATGTTAAAAAGACAGAGCAAAGCTGAAACTGCATTGTGGTAAAACTGACAATAGCTTGCACATTCAACAAAGCCTAGATATCCCCTCCTCAAGCCATCAGTATTTAGCTTTCAGTGTTGGCCATCTGCTAAGATTTTGGGGGGTGGACGAAGTTGATTGTCATGTGGTACAGAACATACAGTGTGGATTGGGAGGGAAAAGAGAAGAGATGAGATAAGATAATCCTCAAAGAAAAAACACAACAGGAGTTGTCTCATGTATGCGATTCGTTCTGTAGGTGGCTGAGCTATTTTAGAGTAGCATAAAAACAAGGTTGGTATGGTTAAGTACAACTTATTCTGCAAGTGATTTAGGGCAATAGAGGGTGCTTTGTGGAACATTTTTTGGCTTTATAAGCAAAACTACATGGGATAAGGTACATAAATGTTTTATATAACATCAAAGACTAGGGAGTTGAGAGAAGACATTTTGGGGGATCAGAATGAAAAACAAGATGCTGACTCCATATATGTCAGTTAACATAAAAAAGAACCTGAATGAACTTGACAAATGATATGGTGAGTAAAGAAGGACTTAGTTTTCCTGCTGTGCTAATGTATAAACTAATAAAACCTAGGCCCAATTGCATAGATCCAGTGGCAACATTTTAAAATTGGAAAGAAGAGAAATTCATACAAACAAACCTCAGCATGGACAAAACTTTATATATCATTATATTGAGATCTGAAATGGAACGTGCAATAGTGGTTGTAGGCCTTAAACATGTCTCCATTGAAATGTCCAAGCTAGTCCATAAGGTGAGGTGAGATGTACCAAGGAAATTTACAAAGAAAAGCCCGCAACTGAAAGTAAAAGTATTTGTGAAAGATGATGATACTAATTGAAAGGACCTCATGGACATCTCTACTCACCTGGCTTGCCAGAGAAAAGAGGTAATTGTGACCGTCTATGACTTGAATGCAAATATAAGACCCTACCATCGCCTGGCCCGACACCGGTGATTTCGTCACTGGACGCCGGTGAACGCAACCTCAGAGCCCCAGCTAACCAGTGCCGAAGCGGAGCCCCTCCCTTCAAAATTAATTTGTGGTTGCAAGAACCCTAGCCGCATGCTCCATCGACAATGAGGGAGAGAGGGGACAGAGGAGAAGGTAGGAGGGGCGACCCTGTCATCGCCTGGCCCGACACTAGTGATTTCATCACTGGACTCCGGTTAACGTGACCTCAGAGCCTCAGCTAACCAGTGCCGAAGCGGATCCCCTCCCCCACCTCACCTTCGTCGGCCACAAATGCCGGATTCACCGCCCCCTTGCACTGCACACCATAGGATGTGCCGCCAGAGCCACTTGCACAGGACACAACAGATGGTCGTGCCAGAGCACCCCCCCTCCTTCGTCTGGTCGAAACCACCTTCAGCCAGTCCCTGCAGAGCATGTCGTTGGAGGCTGCCTGCGACTATATCGAAAACCACAGATGGTGGCGCCAGAGTCCCTGTCGGTCGTGGGATGGATGCCTCGAGCAGCATTCTAGACTCCCACCAGTGAGCCTTCCGATCTTTTTTTTGGGGGCGCCGACCATCTAGGGACATCACCGGAGAAGGAGAAGAAGGGAGCTGCTGGAGACGGAGAATGAAGGGAGATCATCGGTAGGATGGGGTGGAGGAGGTCGAGACGAGGAAGACATATTTGAGGATGGGGAGGCTAAAAAGTGTGGGGGGGGGATCAAAATCTATCAGGCTCCCCAAATACGTACATTGGCGCCATCCGATTAATATGTAATTCCTACATTTTTATTTTTATTATTTTTTCTTATTCCTACATTTTATTAAAAGCGAAACAATATCTAAGGTCTATTCTCACGTTTACTTTAAAAACGTCGGAATATATGATCTTTTCCTACATTTTTTTAAAAATCGTCAGAATAAGATGACCATATAACTACCCTATAATGAAACGTAGAAAATTTACCTACGTAGTTTTAAAAACATCAGAATATGTCGTATATACCTACATTTTTTGAAAGCGTAGCTAAAATTCATGGCTATAGGCCAATTTTCTTGTAGTGCGTCCGGATCTCTCAAAAGAGGGAGGAGCCTGATGCTCACTCCATCGGCCCTCATCGCAAAAAGAAGCTTCCCGAATAGCAGTATCAGGAAGCGGCGAAGGGTGATGTCCCCCTCTGGCCCCGGTCCTGCGGACACTCTCTCTCGTGCTCGATCCGTCAATCTCCCTAAATGCTCCTCTGGCAGTTCACCGATTCTGATCCATGCTCCTCTCAATCCAAGACTCTCCTGGAGAGTCGCCCATGCTAGCATCGAAGAGTGTCGACCCGGCCTTATCAGCTCTAATCCCAGAAGCTCCTTTGCCTACTCTCGATAGTCCGCATATGTCCATCCGGTCACTGGCGCTCCATGCACTCTCAAACCCGTGATCCGAGCGACATCCTCTAAAGTAGGGATCATGTCCCCATGGAAACAAAAATGCCCTGCTGGTCGGGACCCATCTGTCATGGAGTGCATATAGCAGTGCTGTGTCGATCCACATCACATCTATGCTAAGAAGTTCCCCAAACCCCATTGCTGCTAATCTCTCCCTCTGGTAATCCGGTATTGCTAAATAGACTGCCCGGACTTGCAGCCACGAAATGCGGGTCTTCCTCTTCCCCTGCATTCATTTAAACAAGATTAGAGTCAGTCATCCATAAAAATTCATGCACGAAGCATTGCATTGCAATTTAAAATCAAAACTCAGAAATCTCTCTCTTTCCCTAGCGGTCATCCTTTGACCGTTTCTTACCCTTTAGCGGTTGTCCCTAGACCGCCAGTTTCCCTAGCAGTCACTGTAAGGACCGCTAGGAACCCAGAGAATGGGCAATGTTTGCCTCATTTCCCCAGCTCATGGAAATGGCCCAGATGGCCTACAATTTGTTCTAATGGGTTCCCAGACCCATTCCCCTCTCCATTCACATACATGCATGATCTTTAAAAATCAAAAAATCATTTTTAGGGCCGGCGGCCTACCTCTGATGATCGCTGTCCGATCGTCACTCCCGGTGCCTCTTCTACTGTGGGGTCGCCCTCCTCGCCGTCCCCCACTTCCTCAGATCCCTCTGCCACCGTGGGGGGTTCTTCTATCTCCTCTTCGGCCGATGGTCATTCTTCCTCCTCTGGCGGGTTCGCCGCCGTTGGAGGTGTCTCGTCTTCTTCTAGACGCCATTGGAAGCGGCGTACCACCTTCTTCTTCATCCTTCTTGGATGATCGTATACCCGGTCATGCTGGTTGTCGGAGCTCATGGTCGCCGGTGTGTGGGGGGGAGAGCTCGGTTTATTTTTTGGTTGGTTAGTTTGATTGGAATGGAATGGGGCGTATGGGGGAGCGAATGGGCGTCTACCATTTTTGAAATCTTTAAGAGATTAGCAGTCTATCGCAAGACCGTTACTTAATCCTTCATGGTCATTCCCTAGACCGTCTTTCATCTAGGCCAGTTTCATCGAAGAATGTGAACCCCCCTTGGCTAGCGGTCCAGGCCTAGACCGTTATTCTGATGCTCGCAGTCCTTTCCCAGACCATTTTATGGCTGATGTTCTAAGATGATTTGAAATGTTTTGCTCTTGTGACGGTTCATATCTTGTTTATGCTTAATGATTATCTTATATCTGATTTGTGATTGCTAACCTTTTTTGTCAAAATCATAAACGCCATCACATCATCAAGCAGGTAAGTCAGGGAAGTATCTTGATCCCTAGTCCCTTAATGCATTACTATATGGTATCTATGATGTATTACCTCGAGAACTGGCTGGTCATTCATGTGTTCTGGGGTCTGATGTTCCCCTTTAACAAAAATGATGATGATCTAGGTGCACATGTTTAATCGTTGGATAGGCCGTTAGGTTGGAAAAGTTGGGGGACGATGGCTGTATCTTGCACACCGTGGTTGCAGATAGTATCATGACCCTGATTTATCTAGTCTAGCAATACTATTCTCGAGTATCTTCCTATTTTTATCTTTCTTTGCATGCGTTTTGATGATTTCTTTTTATTTTAACCCAGCATGCATCATGCGCATCTTTGAGCATTCACCTGCCCTCATCTGTCTAAAGTGTCTCAGTAATGGTGGATAACTATGTGTCCATTATCTTGAGTAAGGAGAGTCATTCCACTCTGAATTGGAACATTTTCTTCAATCTATTTGCTCAGTTTAGTTGAGCTGAGATTCCCGTCTGGAGTATAGTTGCTCGTCTCTTTACTTTTCCGTTTGCTCCTACCACCTATCAGCTATGCGTCCCAGTGAGGAGGTTGGTCGTGTTTTCCTTTCCTTTAGTTGTTAGTTCCTCCAGGCATGCGTCATTCGGTTTTACCGTTCCTTGTGATTGATCCGAAGTTTTTTGTAAGATTCCTATCGCTCATTGGTTGAGGACGGGTGTCGATTTACCTTAACGCCCGCTTTTCAGTCCACTCCGCTTCATTTTCACTTCACCTCCATGATTCCATGTCACTTTTCCTTCACCTCCGCTCGCTCCCCTGCAAAGAGGACGTTAAGGAGGGGCATCTGTTGACACCCGTTTTATGACCAATGAGTTGGGTCATCTCCTTATGTATTTTTTATGATGTCCCGAGTTATTCACCGCTTATTGCGACATTTTTGGTCATTCTTGGCTTAATTTTATGGGTCATTCTCCTTGGTTGAACCTAGCTTCATTGATTTCTCGTCACATCACCTTATTGGGCCTAGATAAGGGCTAATGAGGATTATTTTGTGGATTAAGTTGTGGATTTATAAGTCTTTATCTCTTTTGCCACGTCCTCTCCCCTAGTGGTCTATCGTACGACCGCAAGGATGGCGTTGGCGGTCCATCTCTTGACCGCTAATGGGCAGAGAGTCCTGCTGGGTCTCTTTAACCTTGTCTTCTTCTGGACGCATGTGCTTAGCGGTCTATCGCACGACCGTTTCTTGGTGCTAGCGGTCTATCGCAAGATCGCTAGTGGAACAAAGAGTCATGCCCTGCCTGTTCTTCCTCTCCTCGTCCGTGGACGAACTAGAGTCCTTCATCCTTTGATTTCTCTTTCACCAGAGACTCCCAGAACCTTCTGTTTGTTTCTATGGACTCTTGGGAGTATTATCTTCAAGGATTATCTAGTTTCAGGCCTATTTTTGAGTCAATATCCCTCCAACTTGAACCTGGGGTTTGAGGGCCTATAAATAGGACCCTTGAGATCATGGCTTGGACAGGAGATTTTTGGAGATTGCGTCGAAGTGATGCTGCGTTCTGGAGCCACTTCCAACCAAGGAGAAAATGCTTCCACGTCCACCAAACTTCTAGTTCAGGGAGTACAAAGTTCTTTTGTCTAGTTTGTGTTCTTTGGTCTTTGGATTTGTCCATTATTCCCTTGCATCCATAGCATCTTCCCTCTTCTTTTCTCCATGTTCTCTACATTCAATCATCTTTTCAAAACATCCTCCTATCTTTTTCACGCCCCACAGGGGTTAAAAAACCAAACCTCCCAGGTACTCACCCTTCTTTTAAAAAACCAAACTATCAACAGACGGGAGTGGCAATCCATTCATTCATGTGAGGGACTTTATGTATGAGTCGACATAGTTTTTGTATGAAGACCGCCTTATGGCGTATTTGTTCTGCCGCTCATTAGATGGGGTAGCGCTGGAGTGGTTCTATGCTTTGCCGTTGGAAGATGCCGAGAGCTTCAAGGTCGTCAAGGAGAAATTCATTCAGAGATTCCAAGACCGGGTCGGCTCAGAATATTCTTTTACCAATCTAGTTGCTGAGAAGATGAAAGCTGATGAAGATTTCACCACCTACACTGATAGGTGGAGGCAGATGGCTGCCCGTGTGCCCGGCCATATTCCGGAGGAGGAAAAGGTCAAGTTGCTCATCTATAATGCCACCCCTACCTTCCGTAACATCTTAGCCATGAACGATATTGCCAATATGCACCAACTCTACAGCCAGGCCAGGTTCATCCAAACCCAGTTCAGAGACTCTCCCATTCATACTCTCTTTGAAGCTCAAAAGCCCAAATACAAAAGAAAACCCCAGGGGTCGGATATCAAAGGAGTCCAAACTAATGAACAAGTGCAAGCCGTCTATTTCCCATTCCCCAACCAATCCGCCCCACCTCGCTTCCAACAACCTCCCGGCAACCCTCAGTTCCCCGCTCCACAAAATGCCCAACCATCCTTTCCCACTCCCCAACAGCTACAACAACCACCGCAGTACCACAATGTTCCACCTCCCAATGGTTATGCACCAAAACGCCCGGGTCTGAAGAGGGCTCAATATCCTCCTTTGTCTGAAACCCTCCCGGACATCTTCTTAGCTCTCATGTCCATTGGTGCTTTACAACTACCTCTGAAACGGCCTAATTGGAATCCAGCCATTGACCAATCCAGATATTGTATATTCCATAGGTAGCCCGGGCACACGATAGAGAGTTGCTTCCAATTTAGAGACTTTATCTACGATTTGCATGAAGGGCAACGCATTAACTGGGCCAAAATGCATGAAGTCATCACAGAAATCAGGAAGAAAGGAAGGCAACCACTGAGACCACAAGCACCGCAGCCACAGCAGCCACAACAACCGCCTCAGCAGTAGCAGCCTGTGCAGGATCTGGAGATTCATCAGAATCCGATGCCTAACCATCCGCCCGCTCCGCAACCTCAGCCGCTGACACTAGCTCAGGTAAACATTATCCATCGCCTGGCTCCCAACGCCGGGTGGTCTTACAATGATAAGTCTTCTATTTAGTGGCTCATGGTCCACCACCATACCTACCGCAACTCCCCTTCACCTTCTACTCCCGTTATCCTTCCGCCAACCCTTCAACCCACTACCACAACCTCCACCGCACCTGCTATCCCTCTAAAACCCCTCATTTTGTGTCCCGCATCCCCCATTGTGTTGAGTAGTGGACAACAGATCTAGAGGATAGAGGTGAATAGATCTGCCCCTATTTTCGCAATGCAACCCTCTATATAGCTAGATAAAATAAATCGCAGCGGAATATAACTAGCTTATCGAAGAACACTATGATTCGCTTGGCAAGATGATTACGCAATATAGAGATTGAACCTAAGCATGCATCTAACACAAAGCAATCGCACAAGCAAACCACCACACACGAGATTTTAAGGTGGTTCGGACTGAATCTCCAGTCCTACGTTCACCCCTCACCAAATCCGGTGAGGCTCCACTAGTGCCACGCACTGAACCGCAAATCGGAAAGACCTCTGATTACCTTCCTACTAACCCCAGGTAGGGACGTCAACACCGTAGATCGGATAACTTCCGATTGCCTTCCTACTAACCACCGGTAGGGACGATCTTCAGTTTCAAATGTTTGAATGAAATGGAAAGAGAACAAATATGAAAACACTCAAACAAGATATAGAATATGCTCAAAGAGAAAAGATCTTGTCTGAGATTGCTGGAGCTTGAATCTGATGCTTCAATGGTATCTTCTTCCTTGTGAAAAGATCTTACTTGGATCACCTTGAGTTGATGAAGAAGATGAAGGATGCAGATTTGATCTCCCTTGAAAACCTTGTGAAATCAGCTTCCTTGGATCACCTTGATAGCCTTGCTTGCTTCTGCACTTCCTTGGAGATTGCTTGCTTTGATATGAGCTTGAAACACCTTGGATGGATGAAGAACTCCAGCCTGAAGCACTGTTCACGGAGGTGCTATAGTACTCGCGAATCACCTCCTATAGCCTCCCTTGATCTCTCTTGTTCCAATTGAAGCATTAGGGTTTCTAACCCCTCATGTGTTGGTTTTATAGATTTTGAATGGTCCTTGGACATCCCCCAGACCAGATCCACAATCCATGGAAGATTGGGTGACTTTGGGGTTAAATAAATACAAGAAAAGGAGCTCTTCTTGAAGTGGAAAATAAAGTCAACATTGTTGGCTCGGGGCTGGCGGTCGACCTACAGAAGCTGGCGGTCGACCGCTACTAAGAAACGCTGTAGATTTTTAGTTTCTGGTATTTCCGATCGACCGCTACTGGGCTGGCGGTCGACCGCCACTGAGATTCGTGCAGACTGGGAGCTGCTGGCTGGGGCGGTCGACCGCCCCTGTGCTGGCGGTCGACCGCCAGCTGGGCAAACCCTGGGTTTTCTCGGGTTGGTCCGTTAACCTCTTTAGCTCCGTCGCTTGAGTCCTTTAGCAGCCCGTTCTCATATGTGGCATCAACCTTAACAATCTTGAAGATTTCTATTGATTATATTGCTCCAATAATCAAAATTTTGTTCCGGGGGCTCCGCCCCCAGAAACCCCCGCAAGGGGCGCTGCCCCCTTGACCCCCGCGACCTGACCACGCAGGTCGATCTGCGTGCGAGGGCGCAATCATTAAGCTTTCACTTTTGCCATCTCCACTCTATTCCTTGGCATATCTGTCATGAAAGAACATCAAGTAGTTTAGTCATATAAGAGTGGTAAAACATCAATGACTTATAGTGTTTAGCCATTATCAAAATCATGAATATCAAATAACTCAAATGACCACAGGGGCACAACATTCTCCCCCTTTTTGATGATGGCAACACTGTGAGTCATTATGTGGCAGTAATGTCCAAGATGACAAATTTATAACATATGCAGCTCAAGATATGCAACTTAAGATCCATGATAATTAAAGCATGTGAATGTAGATATGTATGCATGGATGATCAAAGCATGTGAATGCTATGCACAAACCCTCATCACATAGGAAGACTCAAAGCTTACAAGGTTCTCTCCCCCGTGGACTCTCTCCCGTCCACAATTCACTCTCCCCCTTTGAGAACTCACAAAGGCCGCACAAAGGACAGACAAAGGTATTAGCACAAAAACGACACACAACAAGACATTTTCTCCCCTTTGACAGTAGCAAAAGGGAGGGATAAGGTAGAAAAGGTGACTAATGTCTGTGAGATCAGAGCTGAAAGGAGATGAGAGCAAGCCATTATATGCAAACCTGAACCCGACCGTGAGCAACATATATGGTTCAAAGCTAATGAAATCCGAGATCATCAACAGAGTTTGAAAAGTAGCTACATCCAAGTTGTAGTAGAAATGAACTAAAAGTGCATGTCATGGCAGTGTTCAACCTTCTCTTGTCTTATATATCCGTATTCAATAACTACAAAGGGAATAAATCCAAAAACTAGTATTGAGGCTAAATAATCATGACTAAAGCATGGAATTTTATGAGTGCAGCAAATTAGATTTTCAATATCTTTTGAATTTGAAGGCACATGACTCATATTTTACGAGCAAGCAAGTCTAGTACATGCCTCCTAGCCGTAAGAATACATGTTGTTTAGACGCCAGTATCCCTAGGTATTTGGCAAGACTGGCGGTTATGCTTCAGAATGAACAGAGATAACAAAGTCACGTCATGACATATCCAAACTCATTTCTTTGATGAGAAGATATATTTCTCAGTAATTATGCCATTGCTCTGCCTAGAGTCCAAATGAATTAAGACAGAGATAATAGGGGCACATCATGACATATCATTCGTCACTTGATGTGATGACTTGACATATTTCTCCGTGCAACAATATCATTGCTCTGTCAAATTTATTTCTAAGAATTCCAGCTTATCAAGATGTTTAACAGCAATACTAAGCCTTAGTGTAGGACCAAGGTTGTCATGAAGTTTGGATTTTTAGATTTCAGGAGAGTCATTCAAGGCATAACATGCAAGCTTTAGTTGAGGTCTATTAAAACCATAGAACATAGATGACTTCAAAGGATATATCAGAACTTCAAGGAAATCATTAATCTGAACCATTTTCATTAAAAGGACAATCATCAATGCATATAATAGAAAGCTCTTATGCCATAGTTCTGTCGGTCTCATGATCTCATATTCAGACTGTAAGCCATGGAAGCACAAGAGATTAAGAAAAGTAGCAAGACTCCCCCTAAGGATATGCAGTGAATGCACTCAAGGAGTTATGTGTGTAAGCAAGTGTAATGACAAACGTCAAGGAGAGAGAGACTAGAACCATGCAGGGGTTGACCTGATCAAACCTGAATTTGGCAGACATGAAATGTATGACCCAACACATGGTTGTACACTTATTAAATGCAACAGAATGAAGATGAAACGTATGCATGAATGCTGCAAAGAGACAACTCCCCCTTACTATATGGCCTATATGCGATAGTGACGCATGGTACTTGGCGGAGGTGAAACCTCACGCATATTGAGTGCTTCTAGACAAGCATAGCCTGCCTTTCCATACATCAACATTTAATATACCATGACCATGCAAGAAGGATGCTACACAAATCATGCAATGCATTATGAACATGAATTCAATTTTATTATGCATCATGACTACATGCAATGCTACACCATATGCAAAATGACATATTTACATATAAACAATGAATGGACACCAATCTGCAAAAACACACAACTAAATTGAACAAAATCATAATTTTAATTTTTAGTAGCCTGAGGTCGGCAAAGACCAAGCTCCCTTCTTAGTGTTGAAAATCTATCATTACACAAGGACTTGGTGAAAATATCAGCAATTTGATTTAGAGTATCAACAAAATGCAGTTCAAAATTTTTCTTACCGACCTCATCTCTAATGAAGTGATGCCTAATCTCAATATGCTTAGTCCTAGAGTGCTAAATTGGATTTTTTGCAAGGTTGATAGCACTAGTGTTATCACACAGAATCGGGACACAACCAAGATCCACTAAGTAGTCTTGGAGTTGGTGTTTAATGTACAACACTTGGGTGCCACAGCTCCCCGCAGCAACATATTTTGCCTCTGCGGTTGAGAGGGCAACCGAGTGTTATTTCTTGGAGGCCCAAAAAATTAAACACCCGCCCAGAAACTGATAGTAGTCACTAGTACTTTTGCGATCCAGCTTGCATCCAATATAGTCCGCATCAGAATAAGATATAAGAGATAAATCACATGACGACGGATACCATAATCTCAAATCTTGAGTGCCGGCAAGATATCTAAGGATACGTTTGACGACAGTCAAGTGGGATTCTCTAGGACTAGCTTGAAATCTAGCGCAAAGGCATACACTAAACTGGATATCTGGTCGGGATGCAGTCAAGTAAAGCAAAGAGCCGATCATACCTCTATAGATCTTTGCATCTACTAATTTACCATTTTCATCTGAATCCAGTGATGTTGTGGTGCTCATAGGAGTTGCAATGATTTTACTGTTCGTCATGTCAAATCTTTTTAGTAGCTCCTTCATGTATTTGGCTTGACTTATGAAGTAACCATCTTGTCCTTGGTTGACCTGTAAACCGAGAAAGAATTGGAGTTCTCCCATTAGGCGCATCTCAAATTCGCTAGTCATGAGGTTAGCAAATTTCTCACACATTTCAGATTTAGTAGAACCAAACACAATATTATCAACATAAATTTGCACAATCAAGAAGTTCTTACCTTACTTCTTGGTGAAAAGTGTTTGATCTACATTACCTCGTGTGTACACTTTTTCAACGAGGAACGAGCTTAGTCTCTCATACCAAGCTCTTGGTGCTTGCTTAAGTCTATAAAGTGCCCTATCTAGCTTGTATACAAAATCTGCATGGTTAGAATTCTCAAAGCCAGGGGGCTACTCAACATAGACTTCTTCTTTGATCAAGCCATTCAAGAAAGCACTTTTTACATCCATTTGATACAGCTTTATTCTAAGGGAGCATGCAAAGGCAAGTAAAATTCTGATGGCCTCAAGTCTAGCAATTGGGCCATAAGATTGCTCAAAGTCTACCCCAAACTCTTGATTATACCCTTGAGCCACCAATCTAGCCTTATTTCTTATTATCTTGCCATCCTCACTTAGTTTATTCCTAAAAACCCACTTAGTGCCTATGACAGATTGTGATGAAGGTCTAGGAACAAGATGCCAAACTTTGTTTCTCTCAAACTTGTTTAACTCGTCTTGCATTGAATTTATCCAGTTTTCATCCTTTAATGCCTCATCAACATTCTTGGGTTCAATCTAGGAGACAAGAGCAAGTTGATCTAATTCTTCCACAATTCTAAAATGTGACCTTATTCTAGGTGGGTCATTCAAGCTACCAATGACATTTTCTAAAGGATGATCCTTAAGAATTCTAATGTTTGTAGAATCATTCTCTTCTCCTGGAGCTTGATCCCTTGCATTACTTGATTCATCTAGGTCACCATATTCTCTTGTTTCTTCTTGTAGAGGATCACTCTTGTCCTTCATGCTTAGGAATTCCCCATCTTCATCATTTTTCCTGCAATAGTTATCATTTTTAGAATCATCATGATATTCATCAAAGGAAACATGGGGTGATTCTTCCACAGTTTGACTCTTGACATTATAAATTCTATAAGCCCTAGATCTATCAGAATATCCAAGGAATATACCTTCATCGCTCTTGGGCTCGAATTTATCTAAGTCTCTTTTATCATTATTGTGGATGAAACATTTAGATCCAAATACTTTCATGTGTGTGAGAGAAGGTTTTTTACCTTTCAACAACTCATAAGGAGTCTTTTTGGTGTGTGGCCTTACCATAGAGCGGTTGATAATGTAACATGCCGAGTTTACCACTTCAGCCCAAAATTTCATTGGGAGTTGCCGTTCGGCAAACATTGTTCTTGCCATTTCTATGAGTGTTCGATTCCTTCTTTCAACTACACCATTTTGCTCCGGGGTTCTTGATGAAGAAAATCGGTGTGAAATGCCTTCAGCCCTGCAAAAATTATAGAAGTCAGCATTTTCAAATTCACCACCATGATCAGATTGAATTTTGGAGATTTTGAACTCACTGTCTTGCTTTATCATCATATAGAGTGCCTGAAACTCATCAAAAGCATCATTTTTATGTGTGAGAAAGAAAACCCATGTGAACCTAGAGTAATCATCTACCAAGACATATCCATATTTTCTACCACTTAAACTAGCAGTTCTGGTAGGACCAAACAAATACATATGAATCAGCTCAAGTGGTTTAGATGACATGTTTACAGATCTAGCCTTGAAGGATTTTCTTGTTTACTTACCTAGGGCACATGCATCACACAATTTATTTTCTTGTTTAAAAGAAAGTTCAGACAACCCATTCATCATTGAATGCTTTAACAGTTTATGTAAGACATTGTAGCAAGCATGTCCTAATCTACGATGCCATAACCATGCAAGCTCATATTTTGGTGCAGCAAGATAAAGATTTTGGAGAGGGGGATTCCTGCAGCCCACTCAAAGAGCAGACCCAACTAGGCCCAACAAGGCCCAACGAGGCAAGCTCGCCCAAGTGACAGCCCACATGGCCCACTCGAAAAGCCCAATAAAATAATGCTCGAGGAAACAACTCTCCTAGGCGGCCCCAAGGCTCGGAGAGCCCGAGCCTCGGTCAGGTCACAGGAAGACCCGCGCACGAGCTACCCCTCCGCCCGAAGGGGGGAAGCGCTAGCCGGTCTATCCGACCCATCTCCTCACCGAGCTAGGCCTATCGCCCGATAGGGCCGGCCCCCTTAAGCTCGGGACGACCGATGAAA
Organism: Amorphophallus konjac; assembly: GCA_022559845.1. Lineage (NCBI taxonomy): Eukaryota > Viridiplantae > Streptophyta > Magnoliopsida > Alismatales > Araceae > Amorphophallus > Amorphophallus konjac. The sequence goes on from CM040120.1 coordinate 230,107,249, forward strand.
TCATTGCAGCCGTTAGAGTCCACAGCGGGCCAAACGCTAAGAAGTCCAGGAGTTCCGGTTTCCCCGCGAGGATAACGCCCCCATGATGAGGCCATCAAAGCCCACGATGGGGACGTAACCTCCGCCAGAGACCTCTCAGCTTGCAGGACTCCAGAAGGCGGCGCACTATAAAAACCTGGGATACCCTTCGGCGAAAGGCAAGTCAAGAAGGGTATGATTCCACCCCCAAACTCCTGAGCAAGGACCACTTCACCCCATCGGTGGAGAGGGATCTTGCGCCCTCATCTCCCCCTCCCTATCGCTGCTCCCACCATTGCTCTACTGACTTGAGCGTCGGAGGATTTTGCCCCAGGGAATCCCCCTGGGCCCTCTGACCCGTTTCCCTGTCTTGCAGTTCATCATCTTGGTGATTACCAGCCAGCTCAGGAACCAGCGCGAGATTTCGCCTCTTCAGATTTAAATGAGCAAGAACATTTAAGTCAATCATGTAAACATTGTTGACTCTCTTACCAAAAAAATTTACCTTGTCAGATTTTGGTTCAAGGATTCTACATTCATGAGAGTCAAACAACACTTTGTGACCTTTATCACACAATTGACTTATACTAAGTAGGTTATATTTCAAACCTTCAACTAGCAGCACGTTAGAAATGGAGTTGGAGAGGTTCTTACCTACATTACCTATTCCAATGATTTTTCCCTTGTTGTTCCCTCCAAATGTGACGTATCCTCCTTCCTTTTCCTCCAAGAGACAAAATTTTGATTTGTCTCCAGTCATGTGTCTTGAACAGCCACTATCAAGGTACCACCTGTTATGCATGGCTGCAAGACACTCTTGCACAAGCAATTAAGCAATTGTGTTTGGAACCCAACCAAATTTAGGTCCCATCAAACTCTTCAGATTTTTAAAATATGAAACCATTTCTTTTGGAAGCCAAACCTTCCTAGCATTCACGTTTTGTTTGCTTAGAGCAGGGATTTGATTTTTCTTTTCAGCTTTGACATTCACTTTTTGTTTAGAAGCTCTTTGTTGGATTTCGTGGAAATTTGAGAAAGTTTACTTCTTAAACCATTGAGGCCGTTGGTTGGTTTTGGGTTGAAAGTGATTGTTTTGCCACCTAGGGAATTGAGACTTATAAGATTGGTGAACACATGAATCACAATTTCCCTAAAAGTAGGGTGGTGTTGGCCTATATGAATGTGCAATCGAATTACGGTGATATCTCGAAGATTGAGCATGCAATGGCCAAGGAAGTGTTGACCTGTGTTGCAGGGAAGGTCGACTTTCTTAGGCTTTTGGATAGTCTTTTTGGGAAATTCAGTGACTGCCTCTTCAATCTTTCTTTCCCTTTCTCCTTTTGTTTTTGCTGATTTTGTGTGGGAGTTGTGTTTAAGGTGGAAGCTTCAGAAGATGAAACAAATGTGACAGTTTTTAGCCCAAATGACCTTTTGTTTGTTGGATCAAAACCCAACCCATCCTTGTTGTGGTTCATTCTAGTTCCTAGCAATACATCTAGGTTTTCTCCTCCATCTACAAACTTTTCCAATGACTATAGTTTATCCTTTAACTCTTTTTGTAGGTTTTCAATGTTTTACAAGAGTTGAGTGTCGACATGTTTGACAGCTTCATACTTCTCAATGCTCAATTTACTATCCTTTTTATAGGTTTGCATTTTGAGTTTCATAATGTCAATTTCATTCCTTAAATCTTCATTTTCAGTTTCCAAGTCAGCCATTTCTTTTCTTCCTTCCTCCAAGTTCTTAATCATTTTCTTAAGATCTTCAATTTCAATTTCAAGTAGAGCATTCTTATCATTCATATCATGATCATACACAAAGAAGTTAATTTTCTTTTTCAATGATTTATTCTCCTTTTTGTACATGTCATATTTTTCCATGAGCTGTATATATGCTTCCTCCCAATCATCAAGTGTGTAATTTTCAAATGGAGAGTTTACCTCAGTTTCTTCTTCACCTTTGGCTATGAGACAAAGATCTTCTTTTTCCTTGTCTGAGGAGCTAGTTCCACCATCACTTTATTCCTCATCACTCCAGGTGGACACCATGGCCTTGTTTCTCTTCTTGCCCTTCCATTTGTCAGCCTTTTTGAATCTGTCAGGACAATCAGTCTTGAAATGCCCTGGTTTGTTGCAAAAGTAACAAATGATTTTGTCATATTTCTTAAAGTTTTCAGAATTAGATTTGAAACTATTTCTTACCTTTGACCTTCCTCTTATGAAGCTCTTACTTTCCTTTCTCAGAAATTTTTTGAACTTACGTGTGAGCATGGCTACGTCATCCTCATCTCGCTCACTTGTCGAATCCTCACCTTCATCAGAAGTGCCTTGACCGCTGGGTCCTGCTTTAAGAGCTAGGGGCTTTTTCTTAGGCACTTCAGCCTCTTTGTTCTTAAGGTTGATCTCATAGGTCATCAATGGCCCAATGAGTTCATCTACCTTGGTAGTTACGAGATCTCTCGATTCTTTAAGCACTGTAGCCTTTGTGTGCCATGCGGGAGTCAATGATCTGAGAATCTTTCTCACAATTTCCTGTTCTGAGTATTTCTTTTCCAAATCAGTTAGACTATTAGTAAGCACAGTTAACCGAGCATACATATTCTGAATTGACTCATCCGGCTTCATGCGGAACATTTCATATTCAAAAATTAAAATGTTGGCTTTTGTTTCTCGTACCTGAGAGGTTCCTTCGTAAATTACCTCTAGCTTGTCCCACATCTGTTTTGCCATTGCGCAAGTAACAACTCTTGAGAATTCTACTGGATGGAGTGAGCATTGCATGATGTGTTTAGCACTCCAGTTGATAGTGAATTATTTTATTTGTTCTTTGGTCCACAAATCCTTATTATCCGTAAGCTCATACGGACCTTTGCTGATCACTCGCCAAGGTTCGTAGTCTTGGGCGCGAATGAACACCTGCACGCGATGTTTCCAATACGGATAATTAGTTCCAGTAAAGTAAGGAGGCCTATTCACAGAATGTCCTTCAGGTAAGAAACCTTTGGACGCTAATCCACCATTTCCCTCAAGGTCGTTGGACCCCATAATGAGAGATTACGCTCTTATACCACTTGTTGAGTAGTGGATAGCAGATCTAGAGGGGAGGGGTGAATAGATCTGCCCCTCTTTTCGCAATGCAACCCTCTATATAGCTAGAAAAAATAAATCGCAGCGGAATATAACAAGCTTATCGAAGAACACTATGATTCGCTTGGCAAGATGATTACGCAATATAGAGATTGAACCTAAGCATGCATCCAACACAAAGTAATCGCACAAGCAAACCACTACACATGAGATTTTAAGGTGGTTCGGACTGAATTCCCAGTCCTACGTCCACCCCTCACCAAATCCGGTGAGGCTCCACTAGTGCCACGCATTGAACCGCAAATCGGAAAGACCTCCGATTACCTTCCTACTAACCACAGGTAGGGACGTCAACACCGCAGATCGGACAACTTCCGATTGCCTTCCTACTAACCACCAGTAGGAACGATCTTCAGTTTCAAATGTTTAAATGAAATGGAAAGAGAACAAATATGAAAACACTCAAACAAGATATAGAATATGCTCAAAGAGAAAAGATCTTGTCTGAGATTGCTGGAGCTTGAATCTGATGCTTCAATGGTATCTTCTTCCTTGTGAAAAGATCTTGCTTAGATCACCTTGAGTTGATGAAGAAGATGAAGGATGCAGATTTGATCTCCCTTGAAAATCTTGTGAAATCAGCTTCCTTGGATCACCTTGATAGCCTTGCTTGCTTCTGCACTTCCTTAGAGATTGCTTGCTTTGATATGAGCTTGAAACACCTTGGATGGTTGAAGAACTCCAGCCCAAAGCACTGTTCACCGAGGTGGTACAGTACTCGTGAATCACCTCCTATAGCCTCCCTTGATCTCTCTTATTCCAATTGAAGTATTAGGATTTTTAACCCCTCATGTGTTGGTTTTATAAACTTTGAATGGTCCTTGGACATCCCCCAGACCAGATCCACAATCCATGGAAGATTGGGTGACTTTGGGGTTAAACAAATACAAGAAAAGGAGCTCTTCTCGAAGTGGAAAATAAAGTCAACATTGTTGGCTCGGGGTTGGCGGTCGACCTGCAGAAGCTGGCGGTCGACCGCTACTGAGAAACGCTGTAGATTTTTAGTCCCTGGTATTTTCGGTCGACCGCTACTGGGCTGGCGGTCGACCGCCACTGAGACTCGTGCAGACTGGGAGCTGCTGGCTGGGGCGGTCGACCGCCCCTATGCTGGCGGTCGACCGCCAGCTGGGTAGACCCCAGGTTTTCCCGAGTCGGTCCGTTAACCTCTTTAGCTCCGTCGCTTGAGTCCTTTAGAAGCCCGTTCTCATCTGTGGCATCAACCTTAACAATCTTGAAGATTTCTATTGATTATATTACTCCTATAATAAAAATTTAGTTCCGGGGGCTCCGCCCCCGGAAACCCCCGCAAGGGGCGCTGCCCCCTTGACCCCCGCGACCTGACCGCGCAGGTCGATCTGCATGCGAGGGCGCAATCATTGAGCTTTCACTTTTGCCATCTCCACTCCATTCCTTGGCATATCTGTCATGAAAGAACATCAAGTAGTTTAGTCATATAAGAGTGGTAAAACATCAATGACTTATAGTGTTTAGCCATTATAAAAATCATGAATATCAAATAACTCAAATGACCACAGGGGCACAACATTCTCCCCCTTTTTGATGATGGCAACACTGTGAGTCATTATGTGGTAGTAATGTCCAAGATGACAAATTTTATAATATATGCAGCTCAAGATATGCAACTTAAGATCCATGATAATTAAAGCATGTGAATGCGGATATGTATGCATGGATGATCAAAGCATGTGAATGCTATGCACAAACCCTCATCGCATAGAAAGACTCAAAGCTTACAAGGTTCTCTCCCCCGTGGACTCTCTCCCATCCACAATTCACTCTCCCCCTTTGAGAACTCACAAAGGCCGCACAAAGGACACACAAAGGTATTAGCACAAAAAGGACTCACAACAAGACATTTTCTCCCCTTTGACAGCAGCAAAAAGGAGGGATAAGGTAGAAAAGGTGACTAATGTCTGTGAGATCAGAGCTGAAAGGAGATGAGAGCAAGCCATTATATGCAAACCTGAACCTGACCGTGAGCAACATATATGGTTAAAAGCTAATGAAAGCCGAGATCATCAACAGAGTTTGAAAAGTAGCTACATCCAAGTTGTAGTAGAAATGAACCAAAAGTGCATGTCATGGCAGTGTTTAACCTTCCCTTGTAGCTGAAAGGTCGATCCGCGTGCGAGGGCGCAATCATTGAGCTTTCACTTTTACCATCTCCACTCCATTCCTTGGCATATTTGTCATGAAAGAACATCAAGTACTTTAGTCATATAAGAGTGGTAAAACATCAATGACTTATAGTGTTTAGCCATTATCAAAACCATGAATATCAAATAACTCAAATGACCACAGGGGCACAACACATTGTTCCGTCGGTCCCTTCATCACAGCTAGTCACACCCACCATCATTACCCCTTCGCTTAACCCTTCACCATCCATTCTTCCTGCGGGGCCCATCAGACCTGCTCCTGCTTGTGTTACCACCATTTCCACTCCAACTACTACCCCTGCTTTCACCCCCTTTGCTCACCCCATCGGGCCAATCAAGCCGCCAACCGTAACCCCGTCTGATGCTGTGCCGGCCCAGAACTTTGCCCTTCGGAGCGGAAGTTTGTTCCATCGGAGTTATCCCATCACCGGTGCACCTACACCCAACCCCCAGTTTTCACAATAGGCTGCTGACCAAGAGGAAGTGAATCCGTTGCCAGGAACTCAGTATGATCATCTACATCACTTAGATCGGATGCCCGTGAAGATCTCAATGCTAGAATGGATCAAGTGGTCTAAGCTCCACCAAGATGCTCTGCGGGACTTTCTCCAGATGGTCCTTCTGAATGAAGACATGACTGTTGATAGCCTACCATCTGCTCTGGCCATGGTTTCCAAGGGGTTGGCCATTACATTTTTTGAAACTGAGCTCGCACCTCTCGAGGCTTGCCAAATGCTACTGTGAATCTCCACCACCTTGAATAAGGTGAGTATCGATGCGGATTTGGTCAACACTGGGGCCGCTATTAATGTATGTCCATCGAGCACCCTGCAAGCCTGTAATATCTCAGAAGATCTGTTGAGTCCCACCTCTACTACTAGTGCGGCCTAGGACAACTCAAGAAGGCCCTGCCATGGGGTGATCACCGTGCAAGCTGAACTCGAGCCGTTGACAATGCCTATTGAATTTTATGTGCTGGACATCGATCCAATGTTCTAGGCGATCCTGGGTCACCCATGGATCGACAATCTTAATGCTGTACCATCTACCGCCCACCAATGCCTCAAGTTCCCATTTCAAGGCCAGGTGGTGAAGGTCAAGAGCATCTCCACAGTACAGTCAGTTGAAGCTATTTTTGATAAGATCTTGCCGATGCTTTGGCCCAGCAATAGGCCTGTTATCTCTATGTTGGATCTTAACTTTCTATGGGCCTACGCACAATGCAAGCCAGTCGTCGCGCAGGTGAACGTCAGGGTGAAGCCCAAGACAAGGGATCATAAAGGCTGGGACATTATACTGAAATTGGGCTATCAACCAGGTAGAGGTCTCGGCGCTCAATTGCAGGGGCGAACCAATCCAGTCCCAAGGGGTAGAAAGATGAGTAAAAGAGGCATGGGTTATCGAGAGTCGCCATTATCAATCTTGGAAGATTCGCTACCTTTAACCTGGAATTATCGCCAGCATTTTGTAAGAGGCCCTTTATAGTCGGGCACTTTAAAGGCCCCACCAAGCCAGGCTGAAAAAGAAGATGCTTGATGTGACACGAACTGGGACCTAAGTGGCAAGCAAACGCAATGACTAGGCAATGTCACACAAGCGGACTCACTCGCGTTTGGCACACTCGGGTCCGTAGGTGGACCGGCAATGGGGTGAGGGTCCGAGGTTGGACCGGTGGTTTCCAAGGATATGACTGACTTGGGGAGGACCCCTAGGGGCCAGGGTTGCCCAAATTCATGGGTGGTCAGCACGCCGAAGGCATGGGTTGAAGGGTCACTCTCACAACTCACTCGCGGCGACCACTCAAACATAAGCAAGTTTGGAACGGGCGCTCACTCACCGTCCGATGGAGTTAAGAAGCAATACTAATTAAGCAAGATCTACAAACAAAGGGAGGGGTCTAGAAGCTCACCTGATCAGCGTGAAGACGCCGATCCCGGCCGGAGACGATGGCGAGCGGGGAGGTGTGGGTATGCACCCGAACGCCGCACCGGTGAAGCTTCAACCTGCTCAAACGTTTACAAAACTACACCCCATGCAAGGGGGGGATCGTGGGGAAGGGAAGATAATGATTACATCCAAACACTACCTTCACACAGGGAGGGGCCTTCATCCGGCCAAGCGGGGAGGGGAATTCGAGCTAGAAGTGATGAAAGGAAGCTGATGCCAAATCTGTCCACCTTCTGGAATCAGGGACCAGCAGTTGAAGAAGACACATCTGTGACCTCTCCTGATTTTTGCTGATGACAGGACCAGTGGGGAATTCTTCGTAACTGGAACAGGAAAACTTCTGAATTTTTCCGATTTCTTCTGGCGCCAACGCTGGTCTGGGTGGAGGCTCGAAAAGGGTGGTAGCTTCTGGGAACTGGCTGCTTCAGGTTTCCAATAGTAGGAAGAAGAGGATGCCACAACCGCTCCCAAACTCAGAATCAGGTGCCGCCAGAGCCGTTGGAACCCTTGACGAGTCCTCTTCAAATAAAAACTGGTGGGGAAGCCAAACGTTGTCGGAGAAGACCAGTGGGCTCTGAAGTCTGATGAGAGGTCGGTGCAGACTGTGGGGAAGCAGAACCGCGCACCCGGGGGAAAAATTGATAACTCTTGGTTCCGGATGCAAAATTGAGCTCTTCTTTTTGGAGGTGAAAGAATACTCAGAATAGAAGACTTTTGATGAAGAACTCTTGCTCAGATTCCCAGTAGGATGGCCGCTGTAGATCTTCCACTCTGGTTTTGGTCCTCTGCCTGAGAAGTCTTGCGCAGTCGTGGTAGATCGCCTCCTCCGAACAGCTCCGATCTTGGAAGTCGGCGGGACCACCACCGTTAGAAAGCTGACTGGGAGACGCTTCCAACGATATATGATATTCCCTCTGAAGCTTCCAGGTGAAGACGTGGCAGCCTCTGTAACTGGGCACTCCTCTGCTGCCTGTGGACTGAAAACTGTAGGTTGAAGATGGTGTGGGGAAATAGGGTATATGGGAGGGGAAGTGGGGGTGGATGAGTATGGGGAGAGCCCTAGCTGTGAGGGGGTCTAGGAGGGGGTGTTCCAAGGTGTGGATGGGGGAGAATGGGGTCTGGAAGGTGGTGTTTACAGTGGGTGAGAGGGGAGCTGCGAATTTGGGATGGGTGGGGGAGAGAGAAGGAGAGATCTCTCTCCAAAATTTGAAAATGGACCAATGTGGTTAATGGGGCTTTGGGGATAGGAAGGGTTGTGTTGGGAAAGGGAAGGGGTGCTTGGGGAGTGGGGAATTCTCCCTTGGGAGATGAGAGGGTGCTTAGGGAAGGGAGTTGAGTAGGTGGTGGTTGGGTGGTGGAGTTGGGATTGGGGGGGAGGTCTCTTGGAACTAGGGTGGAGTAATGAGGGTGGGGTAGTTGGGAGGATGAGTAATGAGAGGGAGGGAGAGAGAATTGATGATGTGGAGGAGAGAGAGGGAGGAGAGGAGAGAGAAAGTGGCACCCTCCTCCTTGAAGAGAGAGAGAGAAGTGAGATAGAGAGAGAAGGGGAATCCACCCCAATAGAGAGAGAGAGAGGTTTGGAGAATCCACTCCAATATGACACTAGAACTCACTTGATTTAAATTGATCATAAAAGGGTTGTTACAAATGAGAGAGGGGAGGGACTATTTATAGACTCCATACTTTTCCTAAGACCAAAATAGCCCTGACAAACAAGTAAATGACCAAAGCAGTCCAAGGGAGGGGCGCCCCTGGGCCTAGCCCATTAGTTGGGCCCATTAGCCTATCAAATCAACCATATGACAACTAACATAGGAAAATGACTCACTAACCTAGGTACATGACTCAAATAAAGGGAAAATTACAATGACATGACTCAAATAAAGTATGAAAATTACATGACTGGACTCTGAAAAATATGACGGACACAATGGAGCTATGCTGGCGAGCAATCGAAGCTGTGGAAAAATGTGAAGGGCGAGAGATGCCCCCATCAATGCTACTTGCACAGTTTTTGGCCCGCCACTGCCTAAGGGGCATGTTGATGATATGGAGGATTTCTGTGAAGCTTTTACAAGGTTGTTTCATGAAGAATATTGCCCACGAATCTAGGAGGTGCAGATTATGGAATATTCATGCGGAAAGCCGGCTCACTATCCGCCGGAAGAGGGGAGCTCATCCATTATTTTTACTTGGTCTCCTTCCCATCTATTGTCATTTCTAAGAGGGCTAGATTTTATATCCCGTTCGCCTCCCATTTTGATTAATCCTTTGCTGTTTGAAATTCCAACCGATTTTCTATTCGTCAAAGTTTGTGATCGTGGGCGTTGCCCACCCATTGATTTGTCCACTCCTTTCTTCTCCTCCTCCGATCCCTTCCTAGATCTTTTCTGTCCTTCCATATATCCTCTCATGCTTCCTCCTCCCTCCTCTCCATCTTGTTGCATGCTCTCCACTGATCTCCAAAACGAATGCCAATTTTAAAACAGATATTTCAGTTGAGGATCACGCTGTGCTTGGTCCGTCCTCCTCCCATGGGCATGAGGCCCCTGATTCCCTTCCATTAGATTTTCTCTCTCCTAGGCTAGGATTAGGGTGTGTCGAGTCAGTTAGAGAAGTAGAGTTTGTCGAAGTAGGGTCTTGTTCTAGTGTCTCCAACCCTTCCTCCATGGCTGAGGTGCGCCCAGTGACGTGTCATTCAAAATCCATTCCTGATAGGTTCTTGCAAGACTTAGCTCGGTGTTGCCATGCCCTCCTCAAGTGTCCAGAGTTTATTGAGACGGCGATTGTGCTAGGAGTTTATGAGGAGCAAAATGGGGTGTGGAGCAATGACAGATTAGGTGTTTATGAAATCATGGATGAAAAGGACCCGGTCGATTATGAGGACAGCAGCGTAGATGACGCTGCCGATCTATATGCATAAGGTTTGAAGAGGTTTGACGAGCCATCGTTGGCAGTGGATGAACCTACGAAAGAAATTGATCTTCGAACTGACGAGGATCCCAGGCCCATTATCATTTCCGCTGATCTCCCCCCTGAGGTTGTAAAGGAGTTGGTTAAGGTTTTGAGGGAGTATAGCGATTCTTTTGCCTGGTCATATGAGGACATGGCAGGTCTTGACCCCGCCTTGGTAGATCATCGGCTTGTACTTAAGCTAGGGGCAACACCCGTGAAGCAAAAATTGAGAAGATTCCACCTCCACATGGCCTTGAGGATGAAAGAAGAAGTCGATAAATTACATAAGGCCAGATTTATTCGGGTTGTTTTATATCCTCAATTGGTGGCGAATATAGTCCCTATCATCAAGAAGGATGGAAAGTTTCGAATTTGTATCGATTTCAGGGATTTAAATAAGACATGTCCCAAGGATGATTTCCCGCTGCCTCATATAGATGTATTGGTGGATAACACGGCCTGGTACGAAGCTCTTTCATTCATGGATGGTTATTCAGGATACAACTAGATCCGTCTAGCTCCGGAACATCAAGAGAAGACCTCGTTGACCACGCCCTGGGGAACTTATTGCTATGCGGTTATGCCATTCGGTTTGAAGAATGCGGGTGCCACCTATCAACGGGCGATGATGGCCATTTTCCACGATATAATGTATGTATACATGGAGGCCTACATGGATGATATTTTGGTGAAATCGAGGATGAAGGAAGAACACCCCGCTATCTTAGCTAAGGCGCTTCAAAGAGCTTGGGAGTATAAGCTTAAAATGAATCTGAAGAAATGTGTGTTTGGAGTGTCTTCATGGAAGCTGCTAGGTTTTATAGTTAGCAAACGGGGGATTCAAATTAATCCTAATAATGCTAAGGTCGTTATGGATATGCCCATGCCAAAGAACATCACCGAACTTCGAGGATTGATCGGACGCCTACAGTTCATTCGAAGATTCATATCTCAACATTCTCAAAGGTGCCGCCCATTCTATGAACTACTGAAGGCGGGGGTCAAATTCGAGTGGAATCAAGAATGTCAAAAGGCCTATGAGGATCTAAAGGTTTATATGTCCAATCCCCTGATTTTGCAGCCTCTTGTCCCTAGGAAACCCCTGATTCTGTACATTTCTATCATGGAAGACTCCGTAGGAGCTGTCCAGGCGCAAGTGGATGATGAAGGCAAAGAGTGGGCAACTTATTACCTCTCTAGGTTGTTCAACCTAGCAGAGGATAAATACACCGCTATGGAGAAGACTTGTGCGGCACTAGTTTGGGTAGCTCAGAAGTTGAAGCATTATTTCCTTGCCGTTCAAGTTAAGCTAATCTCTATAATGGACCACATCCGCTTTCTTCTAGAAAAACCTATCCTTTCTAGTAGGTTAGCTCGTTGGCAGAGTTTCCTCTCTCAATTTGATATCACCTTCGTCATTTAGAAGGCAATCAAAGGATATGCCATTGCTGAGCATCTTGCCCACTTTTCCATTCCCTACACTGATTCCATCCAGGACGAGTTCCCTACTGAGCACCTTGTTGTCCTCACCCATCATCCCTTCTGGTCTCTGCACTTTGACGGTGCACTCAACTCTCAAGGCCGAGGGATAGGTGCTGTTCTCCTCACTCCTGAGGGAGTGACGATTCCTCTTGCATATCAGCTCTCCTTTCCTGCTACCAACAACATCGCTGAGTACGAAGCTCTGCTGGCCGGATTGAAGCATGCCTATCTCTTGGGCGCACGGTATTTGAACATCATAGGAGACTCTCAGCTTGTCTTGTGACAGGTTCTTTCTACCTATCGCACCCATGACCCGAAACTCAAGCCATATCAAGATTTGGTCACTCTCTTGGCTAGGCAATTTCACAAATTGATCTACATTAACACTCCTCGATCCCAGAAGATTCTTGCCGATGCTCTGGCATCGCTTGCTTCCTCCTTATCTTTTCCTGTCAGTCAAAGTACTGAGACTATCGTCGTCTAGAGACTGGATGCCCCTTCCCCTCAGGATCCTTGGTTCGATAGCCTTAGGAACTCTGTAGAGAAGAAAGTTGAGAAAAAGGACTTGCAGGAGGTTTCACCGACAGAATTAGAAGAGATCTTGGAAGAGGAGGAATTGCCATGGTATCACGACATTGAGCATTATTACAAGTATGGATCGTTCCTAGAGTCGGTGAATGCCGAGCAAAGAAAGGCCATTAGAAGGGTCGCCTCAAGATATACCATCATTGCTGGAGAATTATATAGGCACGCTCTTAATGGAATGCTTATGAGGTGCCTAGATGATGATGAGGCTTGGAAAGTGGCTAAAGCGGCTCATTCTGGTGAGTGTGAAGGTCATGTGAATGGCCAGGCGTTAGCAAAGAAGATTCTTAGGCAAGGCTATTATTGGCTGAATCTAGAGGAAGATTGATCCCTCTATCTGCGTAGGTGTCTCAAGTGTCAACTCCATGCTGACAAAATTCATGCTCCTACTTCATCGCTTCATCCTCTTTCTGCTCCTTGGCCTTTCTCCATGTGGGCTTTTGACATTGTAGGCCCGCTGGGTGATCCTAACTCTCAGGCCAAGCAAAAATCTTTCATCCTTACCGCCACTGAGTACTTCACCAAGTGGGCTGAAGCTGAAGAGTACATGGAGATCAAAGCCACCACAGTGTGCCGATTCATTATGAAGAACATCATCTCGCGGTTCGGCGTCCCAAGTAGCATCGTCACCGACAACGGGCCTCAGTTAATGTCACAAGAACTCTAGGACCTCTGTAAGAAGTTTAATATTACATTGCATCATTCATCTCGTATTACCCTCAAGGAAACGGTTAAGCCGAGGCCACTAATAAAACTCTTCTTAAGATCATAAATAAAACTCTGAATCTCACAAATTTTTTGATTTGCTTGAATGGTTAGTAGAAGCTCTATGGGCTTATCGTACCTCTGTCCGTACTCCTACGGGGCAAACCCCTTATGCCCTCACCTACGGGATGGAGGCGGTACTCCCATATGAGATTTAATCCCTTCCCTAAGGGTGTAGCTTGATAAGGAACTTAATCTTGACGAAGTCGGTGTGAACGTGTCACATAGACATTAAAAAAAAGGAAAATTAAATTTCTTAAAAAGAAGATTATATAAGTACGAAAAATAAAACAGTAGCATAGAAAGGGAGCATGTGATGCTCTAAAGGAGTGTGATCGCCAGAGGGGTTACCTTAAAAGAAGAAAGTGATTGCAAGTACCTTGTGAAAGCGGGTGAGATTGTGAGTTGCACTTCCTCCTTCTACCGGCCGGTCGATGAAGGGGGTTCTTATCCTTGATTATCCTTATAAGATAAGCAAAGACAACAAAGAAATATTGATTAGCCAAAGAGTGTAGTATCAATGTTCAAAGGAAATAAAATCATTTAATATGGGCATGAGCACACCTCATGTGTTTGTTTTAAACCCCTTTAGAAGGGAACAAAAGGTAGGGAGAATATGAATACAAAATAAACTATCAACGATATGCCTAACTAACACTGAAGATGTTGCAATGCAACTAAAAAGAAGAAATTAGAGAGTAGAAGAGAGGCCCCTTCTGCGCCTGTAAGCAGAAGGGGAAGGACGATCTTCAACAACAGCAGGAGAAGGAAGTAGCGGCGGCAAGAAGGGTGGAGATGAGAACAACACCACGGCAGCAGTAGGTAGGGAGAACAGACAAAATCCTCTTATTGCTGGTGATTGTAACGCTCTATATATGCCAAGATGATGACTGCCGAAGGAAAACTTCTCTCCCGAGTGGCCTTCAAGGAAGGGAATTTATAGGGTTTAAGACCTAGTTCCAATGGGATCAAAACAAGGGGTAAACCTTCAGGATGTAGATTTACCTCCATGGAAAGGATTGGGATCAAAAAAGGGAAGGGCTGCTCTGCGAGGAAGCAATATCAGGAATGGACTCTGAAAGTAAATGATGACTTCAGGGTGGTCGTTAATTAAAATGACGATCGCGCACGCAGTCGCTATTTCTTGGATAATTTAAAGAAATAAACGACTTTCCATATTTTTAAAAAAATAGGAAATAATGCCTTCGTGAAATGGCGTCAGTTAATGAGCACCTGCGAAATAGGCGTTAATTCCTTGAATTTAATTTTGAATAGGATTCGTATAACCATGAAATGACGTCCGTGCGGACGGTCACCTATTAATTGATATAACGACACCTCATAAAGTCGCCAGATAAATGACGCCCTACACACGGTCGCTAATTACAAAAATACCAGAAAAAATTCTAAATAAATTGGAAAAACTTCATATTGAGCCAGTGTTGAAGTCCACTTTGGGGCATTATATTGCAACATGAGATTTACTCAACATAACATCAATTTTGGTGTGTGTACAGGTTGTCGGCCGGCACGGCATCAGATGGGCTCAAAATAAGCATCTTAACAGGCCCGGTGGGGTGAATGAGCAGCGTAGGGGAAAGCGAGATGATGGGCGAAGGGTTTGATGAAGGCGGGGTGATAATTTGTACGGCCATCGGTGATGGGGTAGAGGTAGATGGAAGGAGGAGGATGGGAGAATGGTTGGCTAAAGGTGTGGTGGTGGCGGATGTAGGTGTTGGTGGTGGAGTAGATAGAGATGGGTTAGCGGCGAAGGTGGATGGTAAGATGAGGGGTTTAGTGGATGCGGAGGATGGTGGGGTTTGTTGGTTAAGTGGGAGGATGACGGAGGGAGAAAAACTATGGTGATTATGGTGGAGGGCCATGAGCCGTTGTACCAATGCGTCATCGTCATAAGACCACCCGACGTCGGGAGTCAGGGGTTGGACGAGATTAACTTGGGCCGGTGCCTGGGGTTGCGGCTATGGAGCGGGAGGATGATTTGGCATGGGGTTCTGATGGATCCCCAAGTCTTGAACAGGCTATTGTTACTGTTGCGGCTCCTACTGTGGCGGCGGTGCTTGTTGCTGCTGCACTTGCTGCCTCGACGGCTGCCTCCTCTTCTCTTTTATCTCCATTATGGCCTTGTGCATCTCGGCCCAATCTATACACTGCCCTTCATGAAGGTCATATACCAAATCCCTGAATTGAAAACAACCCTCAATAGTATGGCCAGGCTGCCTATGGAACATGTAATATTTTGTCTGATCGACGACAGGGTTCCAATTAGGCCGTTTCGGAGGAAGTTGAATGGCATTAATTGACATAAGAGCCGAGAAAATGTCCGTGAGGGACTCGGGCAAGAGAGGGTATTGAGCTCTCTTCGGAGCCGGGCGCTTGTTATTAGTGTAGCCGTTGGGTGGGAAGACATTATGGTATTGCGGAGGTTGTGGAGGTTGTTGTGGAGTGGGGAACATGTTTTGTGGAGTGGCGAAGGTAGGATGATGGTTTTGTAGGGTAGAAAAAGTGGGTTGGGTATTTTGTGAGGTGGAAATTGGGGATTGCGGGGGTTTTGTGGAAAGCGGAATAGTGCAGATTGGAAGGGGAATGCAACGGCTTGCACCTGCTCATTTGTTTGGACTCCCTCAGTGACAGGCCCCTGAGGCTCTTGTGATATTTGGGTTTTTGGGCTTCAAAAAGAGACTGGATGGGGGAGTCCTTAAATTGTGTTTGTATGAATCTCGCCCGGCTATATAGTTGGTGCATGCTTGAAATGTCATTCATGGCTAGGATGTTACGGAAGGTAGGGGTAGAATTTGATATGAGCAACTTCACTTTCTCTTCCTCCGGAATGTGACTCGGCATACAGGTGGCCATTTGTCTCCACCGGTCAACATAGGCGGCAAAATCCTCATCTGCTTTCATTTTCTCGGCCACTAGATCCGTAAAAGAATACTCCGGGCCGACTCAGTCTTGAAACCTCTGAATGGATTTTTCTTTCACCACTTTAAAGCTTTCAGCATCCTCGAGTGGTAAAGCATAGAACCACTCCAAAGTCACTCCATCTAATAACCGGTGGAACAAATACGCCATAAGGCGATCATCATATTGAAACTGTGCCGATTCATACATAAAGTCCCTCACATGAATAAACGGATTACTATTCCCATCGTATTTGCGATATGTGGGGAGCTCGGACTGTGGAGGGAATCGGATGTTGTGGAAGCTATGAATCAGAATATCTGCCAAAGATTGAGGGCCAGCCCGCTTTTGAAGAAAATCGAGTTGTTGTTGCATAGTGGCCCATTTATCAAGGAGCCCTTGTTCTCGAGATGGTGCAGGCAAAGCAAGAGGAGTGGGCTCAAAGCGGGGAGCCGTAGGGGAGACCAAAGGAGTGGGAGGCCCATAAGAAGGATATAGGGCCGAAGGATGACGTAGATTGGCATGGACTTGGGGTGCCCCTTGCTGAGGGCGAGAAAAGTCAGATGGGCCGATAATAACCTGAGAGACTGAAGGGATGGGCTTATATGACTCGGCCTGGGTGAATGAGGGAAGAATAAACTTCCCTTTATCAAGAATTTGATGGGCCGAGCCAGAGGACTGGCCCGCTTCTATATTGGAGAAGTTGAGGGTCTTGGGCTGGACCTGAGTAAGATCAATTGGAGTGGGTGAGATCCCGGTTCCAGAGATAGAGATATTGGACAGACCTTGTGCAATCGTGGGAGGTGGGGCGTTGGACCCCTGCAAGGTCTGATAGAGGGCCTGAAGTTGGGCCGGATCCAATTGGGCCATCATCTGCAAGATCTGGCCCGTAGGATTGTTGAAGCAAGGGAGGGCTGGGCGCCCTCCATGGAGATATCAGATGGAGAAGGGACGATCCCTTCTCCTGATTTAAATTGGGTGACCCTAGGTGGGTCCTCCAAGAGACCTTGAGGAAGGGATTCCTCATGAGAACGGAGAAGATCATAAGAAGACATGGTGGATTCAAAGAGAGGATTGGAGTAAGAGGTGAAGAAGGAATCTCTCCTAGAAGATGAGTCTAAGGACCGGAAGTAACTCCACATGCAATGGAATACCTTGACACAAAAAAACAACACAAACAAACACAAATGAGAGACTAAAACAATGGCTCAAAACTTATGAAGACAAAGAAAGGGATGAGAGGCACTCAAAATCAACCAAGTTATAATGATGCACCAATTTTTATTTATTTCTTCCTTTTGAACCTTAATGATTTGAATTTAGATATTCTCTCCAACAAGGTTCCTAATAGGAAGGGTGTTTGGGACTTGTTTAACTCTAGGGGTGAACTCTCCCTCACTTATGCAACCTAGACACGGTGTGGTAATGGTACAACCGGCTCGGCATCTGTGTGAGAATTCACGGCACGTGGGGACTTATGGAGGTCCCTGATGTGATTACCTAGTCGGCCCCAAGGAATATGGAGACGAGAGGTTCACACACCAAGGTAAGAAATGCAACTATAATATGAAATATGAATGACCCTATGTGCACCAGAGTGCATGCAATTTCTAGCCTAAAACTAACAATCAATATGCAAACAATGATGTATAAATGAATAACAACAAAGGCGGAGACCAGATAGCACCCAAAAAATGAAAATCACAGTGAAAAATTACAGAAATATAAGCAACCTTGGTGTGCGTACCTGTATTGGAGAAACGGTCATCCAGGAGACCGCTATGAGATAAGACGGTCTATCGCTAGACCGCTTTTAAGCCGAAAATGGCCAGACAGAAGACCGCCATTGAACCAGGGAGTAGAAACAACAAGAAATAAAATGGGAAAATCGAGGAAAACACAAGGGCTACTGAGATAAACTAAAGACAGCAGGTGAAACAAGAACTCAGCACGATTGGCACTAGATGTCCCACCGTGATCGCCAAAAAATGGGGGTGTTGATAGTTTTTTTGTGTGTGTGTGATGAATGATGTGAATGTGAAGGTGTGTGAGAAATATGAGAAAGTGTGTGAGCAAGTAATGACCTAACTCCAACAATCACAAGATCAAGAGCATGGGCATGTCATCAATATTTGTGAAGAGGAAAAATAAAAACACACGTTAGGACGTGGAACAAAGGAATAAAATAAAACACACACTGTAGGTGTGGAGCAAATAAAGTAAAGAGAAAGCAAGCAAAGGTGATGACAGATGAACCAATACCCAACTAAGGATGTGTGATCGCCACCAAAGTAATTAAAGCAGTAAAACCATAATAATACCTTGGAAAGAGTCGGTTGAAGTCACCAACCCACGGGGGAGAGAAAACCAGGCACACAGTCAAAAAATGGTCCAGAATACGACCGCTATCCAACAGAAAATGGTCTTCCAGATGACTGCTAGAGCACCTAGAACAGAAGTTTGGAACTTAATCTCCACCCCTCCTGGCCGGCCAGAAAGGTTGGGCCTCGTGCAATGAGTCCTGGAAACCTGCGAGGAAGTGTAGACAACAAGAAAAATGACCCAATTAGCCCTTGGGACAAGTGTAGTAACTATAATGCAATTAGGCTAATATGCATAAAAGAAGGGTGAATACCTGGGAGGTTTGGTTTTTTAACCCCTGTGGGGCGTGAAAAAGATAGGAGGATGTTTTGAAAAGATGATTGAATGCAGAGAACGTGGAGAAAAGAAGAGGGAAGATGCTATGGATGCAAGGGAATAATGGACAAAACCAAAGACCAAAGAACACAAACTAGACCAAAGAACTTTGTACTCCCTGAACTAGAAGCTTGCTGGACATGGAAGCAGCTGTAGACACGTCAAAATTGACGTTTTGTTGATCAAATCTCATGTTATTATGTAAACGCCCCAAGTGGACTTCAATATTCCTATAATATAAAGTTTTTCTCTTTTTGTGAGTTTTTCTGCATTTTTCCTGCATTTTTGTGAATCACGACTTGACTAAGGGCGTTAATTTTAAAGTAACGACCTGTCATAAGGCGTTTTCAAAGAAAGGACGACCGTAGGTCAGGGCGTCAATTCCTGGTATTATCCGTTAATTTCTGGAATTATCTACTTTCAAAATAAAAGGCATTTTCTGAGTAACTCCCTTCCTCAGGGCGTGTTTTGAAGAAACGCCGTTTTCTCAGGCGTGTTCTCTCAGTTTTTAAACAGAGGAAGTTTTATTTCTAAAATTAAACCCAGGAAGAAACGGCCTTTCCTAGGTCGTGTTTCAAGAAACGCCTCTGTGCAGGTCGTCAATTCATAAAAAGACGCCCTGTCTCAAGGCGTGTTTTCACTCCAGAGTCCTTCTTTTTTCCATCTTTCCCTTACAGTTCCCTACCATCCTTTGGACTCTTGCCCGATCTTAATCCTTCTTTGGATGCCTCATTACCCATTCTTATCATTTCCTTGTTTGATCACATCCGATTGAACATTATATAAAAGGCTCCTTGTCGAGCGTAAGAAGGGTTGGAAAAGTTGGAAAGGGTTGGAAAGGTTGCAGGGTGGTTGTTCATTATTATTATTGAGGTTGAATGCCTTGAAACCAGAAGGT
Source organism: Amorphophallus konjac (assembly GCA_022559845.1). NCBI lineage: Eukaryota > Viridiplantae > Streptophyta > Magnoliopsida > Alismatales > Araceae > Amorphophallus > Amorphophallus konjac. The sequence continues at coordinate 230,126,841 of CM040120.1, forward strand.
CACGTCTGTGCACTTTATCCTACTGCATCTTGTTGTTTTCTGCATCCGATCGGGCTTCATCCTGGTGTCCTCTGCATCCGTTCAACGTCTTCACAGTTTCCCTCAACTCTCGTCAGGGAGAGCAGGGTTATATTGTGCTTATTTTATTTGAGTTCCATCATCGTCATCATACTGTCAGTTTCTTATTGCATTAAGCATTATCATATCCCTTCCCTAGTTCTCTGCTAGGGGTTTATAAAACAAAAAAAAGAGGTGCGCATGTTGGTGTCTTTTCATCATTTTAGATTAGCTTTGGATTGATACTATTGCACTTTGGCTGATCCCCCTCTCTTTTGCTTGTTTTTCATTGTCTTTTTCACAAGGTAATCAATCAAGAAAACCCACTTCATCGGCCGGCCGATTGGAGTTGGAGGAGGAAATCCACATTTATCCCGCATCCTACTCTTCACCAGGTACACGCGATCTCATTTTTTTATTGAGGTAAACCCTCTGGCGATCACAACTCCCCTTTAGCACCTCGTGCTATATTCTTTACCACATCTTATACATGTTGTCATCATTGTTATTTATTTTTCACTCCCAAAAGTGAGGATTTTTAATCCGATCTACAAATTGGCGATCACGGTGGGACATCCACTGTTTTCTTTATTGATTACCATCTCCATTGGCACCCTCGTGTGCCCTTTCCCTTTGACACCCTCGTGTGTCCTTTCCCCTTAGGCACCCTCGCGTGCCCTTTCCCTCGGTACCCTCGGTACCCTTTCCCTTGTGCCCCTCGGGCACCCTCCATTGTGCACCCTGCACACTCCCCGGATCAGTCAATTGCTGCTTAATAACGCCTTCAACAAGGGCGTCTTTTGATTTAACGCCGCTCACAGGGACGTGTTTTGATTAATTAACGCCCCCCTCCAGGGCGTGTGTTTATTGCATCTGCTTGCCTTCTCTTTGCTATTTTCTCGTCTGCTATTTAGCGCCCCTTACAGGGACGTGTTTCATTGATTAACGCCCATCCCCAGGGCGTCTGTTTCCATAACTGCTGTCTACTGCATCCTTATCATATTGCCTGTGAATTAACGCCCCTCCCTGAGGCGTTTCATTTATTATCAACGCCTGTCATTAGGGCGTTTCTCTTTATCATAACTGCTGTTTGCTGCATCCTTATCATATTGCCTGTGAATTAACGCCCCTCTCTGAGGCGTTTCATTTATTATCAGTGCCTACCATCAGGGCGTTTCTCTGAGTTTTGACGCCCTTTACCATAGGCGTCCTTTCTTTAGAACGCCTCACCTCAAGGCGTTATTTTCCTACCGTCTGTGAGCCCCTCACAGAATTTATGACAGCCACGCTGTCATGTTTTCATTTTATCACGACCTACCGCAGGGCGTGTCTTTCCTCTTGCTGTGAACACGACCTTTCCAAAGGCGTGTCTTTACTGTTCTTTTCACAGATTGGCTATTATTCATTGCTGGGCATTTGTCTTGATATTACATTGCTGCTTGGATTGTCTTGATTTGTTGGCTTGGTTGAGAGACCTCCTCTCTCTCTATCCTAGGACCCACACACCCTTCTTGGAATCGGGACGACCCTCCATTGAGCATTCCGTCTCTTTGGACCGGAAATCCCTTTTCCAAGACCTCCGTAAGTCCCCGCACCCGTGGATTCCCTCACGGACGCCGGGCTGGTTGTACCCTCGAAGTACCTGGAGTTTAGAGAACCCACACGTTGTTAAAAGAGAGAAAAACTTAGTTGACCCGGAGGTTACACTCGGATCAAACTAGGTCTCATTGGGCAAAAGAGTGAACTTTCACAAATAATCCACCCTAATTCAAACATCAAACATTAAAATCTTGCGTTTCTTGCCAATCTTGTTTGCATAAACATAGTTGGGTGATTTGATTGCTTTGTTTGGATTGAATATTTTGTGATAGTTCCTTCATTAAACATCCTCTCTCTTAAGAATGAAACTCCGTTCAGGTAAAACCGTCGACATGTCAGGCAACGGGTACTCTTATGATGATGAGAATGAGAACATATTTGGTCAATATGAGGACCCTCTCCAGGATTCTGTTTATTATGAGGGGAACTACCTTCCTCCTCACCCCCATTACTCACAAGTCCATGTGGTCGATACCACCATCCATGAGGCGGACCCTTCGTCTCAAGTTCCATCTTCGAACACTTCGGGGAACCCTTCCCCATCCATCAACGTCACAGACTTGATCCAAGCTCTCTCCCAGTTGGATGACTCCCAGCGGCAAGCCATTCAGGCTGCTTTAAAGGGGAAATCCGTCCTTTCATCTTCCTCTAATCCCCCTCCGGCCGTGAGTGGCCATCAGATTGCTAACGACCAGGCGGTCTTGCATCCCCCTTCCTCTCGTCCACAAACGCCTACTGCGGCCATGCCGGCCCAGCAGGCGAGCTATTCGGCGATTAGGCATCAATCCTTCCAACCTCCTCAGGTTCTACGAACGCCTATACCGCATTCTTTTGCTCAGAATCAGGCCCCAGTCGAGCCCGATACCAACACTCTCTTGCTTCAGAAGCTGGCCAGCATGGAGGAGCAGCTCAAGAAGGTTACATCAACTAAGAATGCTCCGGAAATTTCTCTTCCTACGTTGCCAGTGTTCCATTTACCACCTTCTGAAATGCCGAATTTCCGGCGATATAATGGAACAGGCAACCCATTCATTCATTTAAAGGATTTCCGATATGAGACTTCTTTCTGGCAAGACAATAAGGCCTCCCTGGCCTATTTATTCAGGAGATCTCTTGAGGGGCCAGCCCTCGAATGGTTCTATTCCCTGGAGCCAGCTGATGCCGGTGATTTTGATGTTATCCAAAGGAAATTCTTGCAAAAGTACAGAGACCGGGTAGGACCGTCCCTTTCTGTTACAGATCTGGTCGCTGAGAGAATGAAGCCCGAGGAAGACTTCATTGTATTTGCTGACAGGTGGCGGTCTATGGCCGAGAAATTGAAGGACACATTGTCGGAACAAGAGCAAGTAAAAATGGTCATTTCTAATGCAACTCCTCAATTCCGGCACATTCTGGCCATGAATCGGCTGACAACTATGGAAGAGCTCTATGAAAGAGCTCGTTATATACAAACACAAATGAAGGATTCGCCCATCATGGGCATGTTTGAGCCGAAGCCTCGGCTGTTTAAAAAGAATACAAATGTCAATAGCGGGCCCACGACTGAGGGCACTGTCACAAACGAGCAGGTTGGCGTAGTTGGCCATCCCCACCACCAGTCAAACCCACGACCTCCGCCACCTCCACAGCAAAACCCCCATTTTACCTCCGCTCCACAACGCCACTTCACACCCCAACCTTCTTTTGCTCCATCACCGAGCCAAGCGCCTCGCACCGACCCCCCAGCACCACCACAATACCATCAGGTCCCACCACCTTCCAACTATGGCCAACAACAACGGAGACCACCGCTTGGCCCCAAGAGGGCCCATTATCCGCCACTCCCAGAGAGTCTCCCTGACATTTTTAATGCTTTGATGGCCGCCAACCTGCTCGTCCTACCAAAAGAAAGAACGGTGTGGCCCGACAATATTGACACATCCCGTTACTATGCATTTCACCGCGCCCCTGGTCACAACCTTGATCGTTGTTTCCATTTCAGAGATCATATTTATGATTTGAATGACCAGGGTGGCATTAATTGGGATGAAATGAGGCAAGTCATCGCCACCATGAAAGAGAGAAGGCCGAATCGGCAACAGCAAAATCAGCAACAACAGCAGCCAGCTCCGCAGCAAGTTCAGCCACAGCAAGCTCCAGCACCCCAGCAGGATATGGGGATTGTCCGTAATCCATTGCCGGAGCACGCTCCTAATCAACACGTGAACCCTGTCACGTCTCTCTACGAGGTGGAGAGAGGACAGTGATGGCACGAAGAAAACGCCTCTGTCGGGGCATTCCACCATGATCCAACCCAAAATCAAACTCCGCGCCTTTTGCGCGTTCCTCCTTCTCCTTCTAGTCTCCTATCGGGACGTTCTCTTTTACGCCCCGTCAACCCATCTACCACCACCAATTCCACGGCCTTGCCGGCTCGCTCTCTTCTTAACCGCTTACCACCACAGCAACCTACCATTCCACCTTCCACCACCAATCCTACATCCGCGCCCTCCAGGCCACTCCTACTCCGCTCACCGCCAGCACCCGCTATCCCCTCTACCACTCCTACACCGGCAAGAGTTCCTCCACCATCAGTACAACCACCTTTTGTGCCACGATCTCTCCTTATTCCACCACCTGCCAATACTCCTCGCATTCGGATATCCCTCTCTTCTCCCACGCCTCCTGCGAGGGCACCTTCTTCAAATACTCCCCCCATGCCTCCCGCGGGGGCATCTTTATTAAACACCACTACTACGCCTCCTACGGGGGCGCACCTTTCATTGAATTCCCCTTTGGTATCCCCTAGCAAGATCTCTGTTACCAACATTCCTTCTTCTTCTTCCATCCCTCCTCCTAATATTACCCCGACAGAGGCGCGTCAAGGCGTAGCGCCGCTCCGTAGTGGACGGATGTTCCACCGTATTTTCCCACAGAGAGAGCTAGAGCCCGTGCAGGGGCCACAAGAGCAAGAACAGGAACAAGATTCAGTGCCGGGAACTCAGTATGATCTGTTAAAGCACTTGGATCGCACTCCAGCGAGAATCTCCATCCTTGAATTAATCAAGAGGTCCACCACTCATCAGCTGGCCCTGAAGGAATACCTGCAGAAGGTCATGGTCAATGAGGACCTTCCGGTTGAACAGATAATTACAGTCTTGACCCCTGCCAGCAGTCAGCCGGCAATCACATCCCACGAACATGAGTTAGCACCTCTACCGGCAAGAAAATATGCCCTATGTATCACGGTTGATATCAACAAGGTGGCCGTTAAGCAGTGTTTGGTAGACACCGGTGCATCTATCAATGTGTTGCCTCCGAGCACTCTGAAGTTATGCGGTATCCCTGAGAGCCAGATTCGGCCATCTACCATTACTGTCACAGCATATGACAATACAAAGAAACCCCCTCTGGGTATGATTACTCTCAAAGTCAGCTTGGGTCCAGCCACCATTACGGCAGATTTTCATATCCTGGATATGGACCCGACCTTTAATGGCATCCTGGGTCGCCCTTATATTCAGCAACTTGATGCAGTGCCCTCTACAAACCATCAGTGCCTTAAGTTTCCGCACAAGGGCCGCATTATCAAGGTGACCAGCGTGCCAATCTTGCCAGAGGAGGACATTCATGTAGCTTCATCAGTTCCTTCTATATGGCCAGCCAACAAGCCGTTATTATCTGTGCTGGACATTCCCCACTCTCAGCCGATGCTATTTGAGACTGTTACAACAGTTGCTATGACACCCCTGCCTTCCAAGGGGAAGAAGAAAAAGAAAAATATGATGAATACCCCCGGCTGGAACATTCTGACAAGAATGGGATATCAAGATGGCAAGGGCCTGGGCGCCAAACTCCAGGGCAAGATTAGGCCCATTAAGCCTCAAAAGGTGGTTGCACGAGGCGGCTTAGGCTACAAAGCACCGGGCAAGAATAAAGGAGAGCCGTGGGCTGTTATGACGTCCACCTTCAAGCCAGATCGCCAGCCGCTCACCTGGACTTTAAAGACACATTTTGTCACCGGTGGCGTTCAGAACAATGAACAGACTATCGTCATTACTTCATTGCTTGATTGTCAGGATGTGCACGCTAGACAGTTTGCTCGGCACATTGCCCCACTGGCCACTTATAAAGCCCTGGAGTCGTTAAGGCCAGATAAAAGAAGAAAAATGGGTGATCCGGAATGTGACTGGTACAGGTGGTTTGACATGAATGACATCACAATCTCCCTAAGCCGCCTGTTCATGCCGACAGATCCGGAATGGCCGCCGTTGATTCAAGAACTGATTGAAATGCCTGCCGCAATCACAGATAAAAGGCAGATGTTAAGTGACTACACAGATACAGGGGAGCCAGATGTCCCCTTTGAAGAAGGATTTTCTGTGGATAGGCTGTGGGCCGGCCTTTTCTCCCTCACTTCTGTGCATCCGTTGGTGTTGGCTTCTCTCTATTCCCGTTGGTTTGGTCACGTGCCGCGACCACCACCGATTACTATCAACTTGTCTCCCGAATCAATTCAGATTTCCCTCCCGATTGCTCCTTCGCTCCTCGAGCGATTTGCTGAAAACTCCATCTCGCCCCCGCGTGGGCCATCTTTGATTAAATCTTTCTCCAAACTTGCAATCTCCACTCCACCTACTATTCTCCCTTCACATTGCTTTTTACTTGAAAAAGAAAATAAAAAACATGAAAACGAAAAAAAAATGCCAAATCTCCAATATTCCAATCCTCCATTTCTTTTGAGGAGACCTCCTATTTTTCTCTCGAGTGCGACCCGATCCAGGGGCCGCTCTCCCAAAATTCCTTGGTAAGTCTTTTCTCCCCCTCTGGTGAGGGGCCCTCCTCTGTATCACCTCCTGTATCCACTTTATCACCTCCTTCTTTCCCTTATAATCAAGCTAGTTGCTCTTCCTCCCTTTCTTCCTCTTCTTCTAATAAAATTCATGGGGTAGATTCACACAAGAAGGCCAGGGGTAAGCAAATTCCTCGCAGATTTTTGTTGGAATTGGCCATTAGATGCCAAGCTTGTTTAGCTCTCCCTGAGTTTGTGGAAGATCCAATTATCCTGCCAGAGTTAGAAATTGAGGATTTTATCGCTTCTAATGAGGGTTTGGGTGTCTATGAAATCATGAATGATGAAGACCCTATTGAAGAGGGGGATGAAAGTTATGAAGAATATGAGGACGAGGCTGATACTTTTGCTAGTGGTATGAGAAGATTCGATGAACCATCAGCCTCCGTAGAAGAACCTACCAAAGAAATCAATTTGGGTACCGAGGAAGACCCTAGGATTGTCCTCATTAGCAAAAATTTGCCGCCTTACGAAGAGGAGGCGCTCATTTTAGTTCTTCAAGAATACAAAGACACGTTCGCATGGAGTTATGAAGATATGCCTGGATTAGACCCTGCGCTTGTTGAACATCGCCTTACACTTAAGCCAGGGTCTGTCCCGGTAAAACAACGGTTGAGGCGTTTCCACCCTAGCATGGCTTTGAAAATGAAAGAAGAGGTCGATAAACTCCACACGGCTAGATTCGTTAGAGTCGTCCTTTATCCCAATTGGGTGGCTAACATTGTCCCAGTTATGAAGAAAGATGGAAAAGTTCGAATTTGCATAGATTTCCGGGACCTCAACCGGGCGTGTCCTAAGGATGACTTCCCCCTCCCTCATATTGATGTGTTGATTGATAACACGGTAGGATTTGAGACTCTTTCTTTCATGGATGGCTTTTCAGGCTATAATCAGATTCGCCTGGCCGAAGAAGATCAAGAGAAAACTTCATTCACTACACCATGGGGCACATATTGTTATGTGGTCATGCCCTTTGGACTTAAGAATGCTGGAGCCACTTATCAAAGGGCCATGATGGCAATTTTTCATGACATGATTCATATTTACATTGAGGTGTATGTGGATGACCTGGTTGTGAAATCAAGAACAAGGATCGAGCATCCTGGGGTTCTGGCTAAGGTTTTGCAGAGATCACGAGAATTTCAATTGAAAATGAACCCCAAGAAGTGCGTATTTGGCGTTTCTTCAGGGAAGTTGCTTGGTTTCATTGTTAGCAAGAGGGGAATTGAAGTTGATCCCAACAAGGTAAAAGCCATTAGAGATATGCCTCCTCCCAAGAATTTGAAGGAAGTTCGAGGATTAATCGGGAGGTTGCAATTCATTCGCCGCTTCGTCTCCCAGCACTCGCAGAGGTGTAGGCCGTTCTACGAGCTTACTAAGCCGGGAGTCAAGTTTAATTGGGATGATAAATGTCAGGCAGCCTTTGACGGATTGAAGGATTATTTGGTCAATCCTCCTGTCCTGAGGCCGCCAATTCCAAGCAAGCCACTTATTCTCTATGTTTCGGTCCTGGATGACTCCGTAGGTGCTGTCTTAGCTCAAGTGGATGAGGAAGGTAAGGAGAGGGCAGCATACTACTTGTCTAAACTTCTTAACCCCTGTGAGCAGAGATACTCAGCCATGGAGAAGACTTGTGCAGCTTTGGTTTGGGTAGTTCAGAAGCTAAAACACTATTTCCTAGCTCACGAGGTTCACCTCATTGCTCGCATGAATCCAATCAAATTCCTCCTTGAAAAATCTGTCCTCACTGATCGACTGGCACGCTGGCAAAGCTTCCTTTCTCAATTTGACATCACTTACATTCAGCAAAAAGCTATCAAAGGTTATGCCATTGCTGAGCATCTTGCTCACCACCCTCTCCCCCGCTTTGATCCTGTCAATTCAGAGTTCCCAGATGAAGAATTAATGTCCATTAATCAACCCCCTGATCCTATGTGGACATTACATTTTGATGGAGCTCTTAATTCTCAAGGAAGAGGGATCGGCATGGTTCTTTTAACACCCGAAGGGGTCACCATTCCATTTACTGCTCGGCTCACTTTTCCCGTCACCAATAACATAGCCGAGTATGAAGCTCTTTTGGCCGGTCTTAAAACCGCTCATCAATATGGTGTCACTCATTTACGAATTGTCGGTGACAGTCAGCTTATTCTACGCCAAGTGTTGGTCAAGTGCCGCACCATCAATCCTAAGCTCAAGCCCTATCAGGAACTCGCTTCAGCTTACGCCAAACTCTTCACTAAATTGATTTTCGTTCATGTCCCGCGTAGCCAGAACATCTTGGCCGACGCACTTGCTTCTTTAACTTCCGCTTTAGTCTTCCCTCCTGAGCGTGATTTTCATGTCCCCCTGATCCATCAGCGTGATACTCCAGCCATTAGGGATCGTGCTTTTCTCGATATTAGGGATCAGGTGCTTGAAAAGGTTAGACGGGAAGAAGCTCTTGAAGGCAAAGAGGTCATGCTATTGGATTGGCAAGAAGAGTTGGCTGATGAAGAAAAGCCTTGGTATTATGAGATTGCCAGATACTGTAAAGATCAGTCTTATCCCGAGGAAGCCACAACAGAAGAAAAGAAAGCAATTAGGAGAGTGGCTCAACGTTATACTTTGGTTGGAGGTGTGCTCTACAGAAGAGGGCTCACCGGTGTTTTATTAAGATGCCTCGATGATGATGAATCTTGGAAAGTTGTGGAAGAGGCGCATTCTGGTGTGTGTGGTGGTCATGTGAACAGCCAGATGCTAGCTAAGAAGATTCTTAGACTAGGTTTCTATTGGCCCACTCTAGAAGAGGATTGTTCTATCTATGTTCGAAGGTGTGTTAAGTGCCAACTGCACGCCGACAAGATTCATTCTCCTGCTTCTTCACTCCATCCTACGTCCTCCCCATGGCCTTTTTCCATGTGGGCTTTTGATATCATTGGACCCCTTGGCGATTCGAACCTCCTGACCAAGCAAAAATCATTCATTCTCACGGCAACGGAATACTTCACCAAGTGGGCGGAAGCAGAAGCTTACGTGGAAATTAAAGCATCAACCGTCTGCAAATTTATCATGAAGAACATCATCACGAGGTTCGGCATCCCAAGCACCATCGTCACCGACAATGGGCCTCAATTTATCTCTCAAGATCTCAAGGATCTCTGCAACAGGTATAACATTGCATTGCATCATTCTTCTCCCTATTATCCGCAGGGCAATGGCCAAGCAGAGGCCACTAATAAAACCTTAATCAAGATTGTTAAGAAGACGTGCGAGGCTAATAAATTCTCGGACTGGCCAGACAAGCTGGTTGAGGCTCTTTGGGCCTACCGCACTTCTATTCGAACCCCCACTGGGCAAACTCCTTTTGCCCTTACTTATGGAATGGAGGCCGTAGTCCCTTATGAGATTCTTATCCCCTCTCTGCGAGTACAATTGGATGAGGAGCTCTCTATCGATGAACGTCGTGATTCACTCCTTGCCCAATTGGAACTCCTAGCTGAGAAGCGTCTGGTCGCCGCTGAGCATGCGCGCGTTTATCAAAACAGGCTCTCACATTTTTATCAAAAGAAGGTAATTGAGAGAAAATTTAAGGTCGGTGAAATGGTAATCAAAAGAATTTTTGTAAAACCCGGTGGCCCTCGTTCAAAGCTCCAACCAAATTGGGAAGGGCCGTTCGTCATAAAAGATGTTTATCCTGGCAATGCTTATAAACTGGTTAATGCTGAAGGAGAGGAATTAACTCACCCCTGGAACGGTTTGTATCTCAAGAAATATTACCCCTGAACAAAAATCCAAACAAAATTTCAAAACTTCACAAAAAATCCAAAGAAAATAGAAATCTCCCGAATAAGCAAAAAAATCGAATGTTTTCAAAATCAAAAACAAAAAAAAGAGTTTTCTTTCATGGTTCCCCTTTTTTGGGCTGACATGACAGGCAAAAGGTCCACGGTCCGAAAGGTCAAAATTCAAAATCCATTCATCAGTCTTGCTAATTTAAAATGGGAGTTGACCCCGCACACACTATACACTTTACTCTTGAGCTCAAGCAGTGCAAAATCTGATGGAAAGTCGAAACCAGACTAAAGGCGAAAGACGATATCCATTCTCTTCTTCTTCGGCCCACAAGGGAGGAAGGGAGGTCTCGAGGTAGACACGCCAAGCCTATCCGCCGCCCTAGTAGGAGGAAGTCAGGGCCCAAAAGGGAACAAATGCTACAAAAAGCCCAAGTACAATTAGGTTGTTCATCAGTTCAAATCTATTCAATGCAAATCAATTCCAAAGTGAAAGTCAAATGGTGAAAAGAAAAGCATGTCAAGAGGGTAAAGTCCCCGCAAGGAAAACCTTGGGCGTATGCATGCAATATGAAGAGGCAAAAAGCAACAAAGCGTCCCTACGCCAAAGACCGAACCCCGACAGGCATAGGGTAGGGGAGGTAGTTTTGCCTCAGGTATCTCTGAATCTTTTGGGGGCTTCCTTATACTTTCTTTTTTTTATTTTTGGAAAAGTCATGAACCAGCAGAATGGTCGAGACAAACTGAAGAGAATGCACTGTACGAAATCTTGTGTATAAGTTTAACCATATTCACGCCAATTCCCCTTTTAATTATTCAAGAAAGGTTAATGGATCTTAGATGATGACCGAGTAGGGCCCACCACCTTAATTTCTTTATCAGCTCAATTTGGAAGGAATAAAATTAACGCCTTTGTTCAAGGCGCTTTAATGTTAATTCACGCCTAGCTCTTAGTCGTTTCTTTAAAAATAACGCCTCTTGGAAGGTCGTGTTTTCAACAAAATTCAAAAATCTTTTCACAGTAACGCCGTATCCGAGGGCGTCTTTTACAAGAGTAACGACCTAATCTAAGGCGTGTTTTTCAGAAAATCCCTAAAAAATATATATATATACTGAAAAGAACAAAAAATAAATTCTTCATGTTGCATGAATTGCATTCTTGCCTGGACATCTTTTAATTATTTGTTGCATATGTATGATTGCATGAGGCATCCCCGGGTTTTGATTATTTCATTTTGCCTTATTTTATTAAAGGCTTGGCCCCTTGACCCATTACTAAGATCAGAATATTGACATCCCTTGCTCACCGGGCAAGGGGCCAAGTCGAACAGATGAACTAACCTGTTTGTTCAAGTGAAAACCGCAGCTGCAGATACAGGGCAAAGTAAAGCAAACACGAGGAACGTGGAAAGAAAAAGTACACAAACACGAGTCCACAACCATACAAGTACTCAGGTAACAAAAGCTCAAATCTTATATATATATATATATCATCATGTCTATCATGTACAGGTGTGAAGGTGGAGGAGTACAAGTACAAAACTCTCAGCTCTCGCCTCCACCCTCCTCTACTCTCCTGCTCTCAACCTCCTCCTCACCGTCCCGAGCTGGCGCTGGTGGAGGAGGCATAGGCCCCCGCGAAGAAGCCGGAACCCGAACGTGTCCCCCTGCCTCACTCCTCTCTCGAAGGGAAGAACCCGCCACGAAGGTGGAGCTGGTGAAGGAGTACCCCGCAGCCCGTGCTCGCTCACGGCCTCGCTGCAACCGCTCCTCGGACACCCGCAGCAGCTCCTGGGAAAGGATCAACTGGGTCCTCGAGTCCGCCAGCTCACGCTCCCGTGCCGCCAGCTGCTCCTGGAACCGGGCACGCTCCGCCTGGTGCTCCTCCCGCTCACGAGCCCGCTCCTCGCGCTCCCGAGCACGCTCCCTCCTCTCCAGCTCCAGGGCAACTCGCAGCTCGGCTACGTCCTGAGGAAGCTCACTGCGTCGCTGTAGGGTCCGCTGAAGCTCTGCGATCCGCTGATCGCGGATCGACAACTCGGTACGTATCGCCTTCAGCTGAGCAGCCTACAAACAGGTAAACAAATCATCAGTTCCATAGTTCAATAATTCATGAAATGAAATAACAACATGTGACTGAAGGTAGATCACGCACATGTGAGCTCGTCGCTCGGAAGCCCTCATCTACGCAGATAAGAGTGGCTCGAAGCTCTTCAGTCTGTAAAAATGAATTTTTATCAGTGCACAATTTATATCTAATCATTATTTGAATGAGGTTTTGAGTTCAGAATTTACCCGTGAGGCAAGGTCACGCTTCGCCGCCTCGGCTCGCGCTATCGCACCAGCCAGCTGCTCCGTCAGTGCAGTCACCTCTGCACTAGGTCCCCTCGAGCTGGAGGCCTCCCCTGGATCTCTCCTCGCTGCTCCCTGCTGGGCACGCTGCATTCATTAAGACCGTCAGTGGCTAATCATTAATTCAACAAAACACAAAAATTCATTTGCATATAGGAATAATTTGAACACTCACCAGGGTCTCCAGGTCTGCCCGTGTGGCAGCTAGCTGGTCCTCCAGGCTGTGTAGGTGAGCCTGGGCATCTATCACCGCTATGTCCCTCGCATCCTGCATTCATTACATGTTAGTCGCATAATAGTTACATAAGCATTTGCATTCAATTTAGAAATAAGTGCATTCATACATACCCCTAAGACCCTCATCTGAGGTCTGCCGGCGTGAACCTCCCAGTAGCGCCGGAGGTACTCGGAGCTGTCAGTCGCGTGGGAAACGACTGTGGTCCCGCCTCGCTGCCAGTCAGCGTACTGCTCCTCGAATCGCACCCTCCAGTCGGTCGTCTTGGTGCGACCGCGGGTCTTCTTGCCAATCCCTCGAGGCTCTCCGACCTCGATCCACTCCTGGGGCAGGCCCAGGGTCCTCATCACCAGCCGAAGCCGTAACGGCTCAATCTCGCTCAAGCAGTGTAGCCACAGCTCACGCCCGAAGCGAGGTCGCCCCGATACGACCCAAGGCTGGCCCTCATCTGTCATCCCCTCATATGGTCTCCACTGCACCTGCATTCATGAACACGCATCATTATCATTTCATCATATTCAAATAAACAACAAAAAGAAATGCATATCATTCATTCATACATACCAGCGAGGGAGGGAAGTCGCGGAACTCTCTCCGTAGAACCCACAACTCGTAGTCAAGTGGGGCACCGAAGACGACTGGCAACCAGCGTCGCGCCAGAGGGAAGGATCCCTCAGCTCCTGGCCGTGGGTCAACACGCCCCATCGGCATGTATAGGTGGCTCCACACCTGCATCCATGCATTGCAATTAGTACTATATTCACATGCATCATAATAAAGAAAAGATAAGAAATGAGAAATTGCATACCTGAAGAAGAGGTGAGAAGCCACTGACGGTCATCTCACGGCCTGTCCCCGTGGACAGATCGGCCATCAAATGCACCAGCAGGGCCGCTCCCCAAGCATAAGTGCCAACCGTCTCCAGATCCTCGAGGATGCCTAAGAAGCGGCAGTTGATGACGTCGGCTTTCGTCCCCAGCAATAATCTCCCGAGCAGCAGCAGCAGGAACCTCCTCAAGTCTCGGTCCGCTCTCTCATGGTCAGTCGGGTCCTGGCAGCATGCCGCTCTCACCCCGTCGGTCAGTCGCTGTGCAAACTCGCCTAAGGTCTCCCCCGACCTATGCCTGGCATCTCCTAGACCCATCGCTGTAGTCAGGTCCGTACGGAAAATGGTCCTACACTCGCTAGGTCCCACATAGACCATCTCAAGCCCTAGTAGCCTCTGGGCCATCTCCGTATAGTCAGAATAGGTGAACCCACTCACGGCCTCACCATCTACCCGTAAACCTGTGATCCTGGCTACATCCTCTAAACTAGGAACCATATGCCCCCAGGGCATCAGAAAAGTCCGGCTAACCCTATCCCATCTCTCCCTCAAAACCTGGATCAGTGCTAGGTTAGGTCTAAAAGGCTCGATGGATAGAAAAGCCCCAAACCCCATGGCCTCTACCCTAACCCTCTGGAAGTCGGGGAGACCCTGGTATGCTGCCCAGACCATGACCCATGAGATACGGGTCCTCATCAGCCCCTGCATGCATTAAAAGAGAATTATTTTTCTTAATTATTTGAATATCCATGTGGAATTACATTTGATTTGGGTTAAATATTGAATTTTAGCATTTTGGAATTCACGGCCACCCTCAGGTCGTTTCTTGATAAATTCACGCCCCTGTGGGGGGCGTTTTTCTGAATGAACTTTAATGTAACGCCCTTGATGCGGGCGTTTTTCATGTTTATCACGCCCCCGTCTTAGGCGTATTTTGGTGGCTGTTTTGCTATTTCTAAAACATATTTCTAATCACGCCTCGGTGTTGGGCGTTTCTTGTTGAGGTCACGCCCTCTGGCAGGGCGTTTTCCTTAGGGTGGTTAATTTTAGACCGTTAATGAATGAAGCAACGCCCTCTGGTTTGGGCGTCTCTTGTTGAATTAACGCCCTACTGGAGGGCGTGGGTTTCTTAATTTAACAGAAAATCAAATAACTAACGGCATGCGAAATAATTCATGAAAATATTTTTGGAAATTGTTTAATGAGCATGGAATTCATGAAAAATCATAAGTTTTAAGAAACGACATGCTTCAGGGCGTTTTTTATGGAGGTTAATTGATTTTCAGAAATTAAAAATAATTAACGCCCTGGGTCAGGGCGTTTCGTTTGTGAGTAACGCCCCCGTGGGAGGCGTGTCTTTTCTGAGTTGCAGGTTTCGTGCCCGAGGGCTATGGAAAATCAATAAAAATATAAATAAAATAAAAAAAATGGAATTGGGGAGGGGGAACTCACCTTCTTGTGTTTCTGGGGTTGTGGCCGAGGCAGTGGTCGTCTGGGCCGCCGGAGTTGGCCCCGGGGAACGACCGCCGCCGTGGGCGGTGGTCCTTCTTCTTCTCCATCTTCCTCATCTTCCTCATCTTCTTCTTCTCCACCTTCTCCAACTTCTGCATCTTCTGTTGCTTCGCCCGCTGCTCCGTCGGCCTCGTCGCCGTCGGCCATCGCCGCCTCTTCTTCGAAGGCCACGACGGCGAGCTCCTCCACGGAGATTTCTTCCTCTTGGGCGTGGGAGGCGTCAAGATCAACCACATCAGGGGCGCTAACTCTTTGGCGTTTGGCCATGGCTAGGGTTTAGGTTGAGTGAGATTGAGTGGGATGGAGAGAGTGAGGGAAGAGAGCGAGAGAGAGGCTTTGGGGGCTTCGGTTAGGGTTTGCAGAGAAAAGGGTGAAATGAGAATGGAAGGAGGAAGGAGAAGGAGGCCCGATGGCTTTTGGGTTTCGAAAATAAGACACGCCCTTGCGAAAGGCGGGTATAAAAGAATTCACGTCCATTCATTGGGCGTTTTCTGGAAGTTGACGACGATGATTAAGGCGTTAATTTATTTTGCATGGGGAACAATAACCGTCGTCAGGCGCATTGAATGGGCGTTGATTGATGTGAGAGAAGTCATCATTGCTGTTTGAAGTAACGCCTCTGGTAAAGGCGTGTTACACTTGAAACGTGACCAAGGAAAAGGCGTTATTTTTGATGAGTCAACGATTATTTTCTATTGGGTTTGAATCTAGTCACGCCTTGCTTGAGGACGTTATTTAAAGTTACGCCTACTGCTGCAGGCGTCATTTGTTGACAAAGGGCCACTGGAAGCGCCTTTAGGTAAGGCGTGTATATTTGAATTCACGGCATTCTTGGAGGCGTTATTCACAACAGAAATACAGGTTTTTGGATGATTTCGATCATAATCACAGTGGCAGTTGGCTCGATCAGAAAACAATCTTTATTATTATTTTGAAGAAGGAACTACCATGACTAATGAGCCACTTTGGGTCTTAACTTTCTCAATGAAGTTACATAATTTTTCCACCGTTCCTTGTCTTCATCCAAGTCTTCTATAGGTTGATGAAGCTTGCTTAGCCTCCATAGAGCTTGAATGGTGATAACCTCCTCTCCATCTTCATTGCTGCCTAGGTCTCTTGATCTAATTGGAGGGAGATGAGAGATGTCTTCTAAGTGTTGCCTTGGGAGCCCAAGCTGAGGAAGGCACCGGTGTGCATTATATAAGACGAAGTCCGAAGCACCAATAAGACGAAGGTCCGTCCCGATGGAGAAGCGTGCACGAAGTTCCTGCATTTTGAATACACCCGGGGCACAAGTAAAAAGATTCTTTGGCATTACCTTTAAATGCTCCCTCCAATCCCCTCTCTTCTTGATTTGAGGAATCCGGTTGGTCACTCTATTGCTTATACCTAATGAGCCGGTTATATATGAGAGTGGGCTCTTTGAGAAAATTCTTGAGGGTTGTTGGGCTTCGTGGCATGAGTCGAATTTGAAGTGTAGATCAACCCAGCTTGAGAGTGCTAGCATGCACCCGTAGATGGGCCTTCCCATGGCCGCCGATGTAAGCCCGCTATAGAGATATGCTAGGATCGCCGGTCCAACTCTCTCTTCTTCCCATAAGCTCACCACTGCGCTCAATTGGGACTCCTCTAGAAAGTCCTCCGTGGATGGGAATAGGAGTGCTCCTGCCAAGCACACCACGAAGGCTTTGGTCACTCTTTCTATCTCCTCTTCCTCTTTAGCTTGACCCGCTCTCTTGTACACCCACGAGGCGAGCTTCAAGAGGTTAACTCCTTTAGTGACCTTGATTTGGTTCACTATATTTGGGCTAGGTATTAACGAGGTTAGCAATTCATGGGAGGAGATGGGCCTTGGCATGATGGCCATCTTTTCTTCTTCTCCGTGTTTCATCCTTTTCAAGCCTAGGATCATCTCTACTTCTTCTAGCAAGATGGTGGCCTCAAATGTGGAAAATAAGAAAGTATGGGTGGAAGGATGCCAGGTTTCAATCAATGCTCCTATGGCAGCCCAATCTATGTGGACTTGATCATAATGTTTAGCATGGGTGATCAACCCTAAGAGATGCCACCTAGCTACATATACCCTCATATCTGAAGTGAACTTGGAGAGGATGAGGGGCAACCATTTGATTTGGACATATCTTCTAGCTCCCGGAAGATTTGGATAGTCCTGTGAAGAACAGAACACATGCAGTAAACAAGCATGAGCATATGCAACGTGAAAGGAGAATTCGGCAGAAGGAGCATCGCAAAGCAACGGGCAGAAGAGAAAGCTTACCTGTTTCAAAGCAATGCGGTTGCTTATGTGCCCTTGTATTTCAGAGATTCTAGGAGTAGAAATCCTAGGTTTCTTCAGCATTCTGTCCATCGCCGCCTGCAGTTGACAACAGAAGCAAGAAGCAGAACGAAAGGCCTGCAGAGAAGAAAGAAGGAAACAGTTCGGCTGCAGAGGAAATTCTGATGATTTGGTTAAGAAAAACTGATGTTTTATAAGGATTTGAAGAGTCCTAAAGAGTCCCGAAGATAGAAGTTTGATTGGGTTAAGGACTCTGTTCTTGATTTAGAAACGGAGGTTCGGGCTGAATTCACGCCTTGTGTAAGGGCGTGTCTTTTTTATTTGACGACCTTATCAGCGTCGTGTTTTATGTCACGCCCTTGATGAGGGCGTGTTTCTTCTAAGCTTCCGCTTTTGATTACGCCTTTGAGTAGGGCGTGTTCCAAATATTAACGACCTACGGTCAGGCGTCTTTCCTGCTGTTAACGCCCTATTCTTAGGCGTGTTTTATTGGCCTGCATTTTTTTTTTGCCCTCTCCATGCTTTTGATGAACTTAAGTGCTATTATTTGATGAAATTGTTTATGATTAAGCACTTATGATCATGTCATGTTCTGAATTGATAAATGAAGTCTAATAAGTTTCAAAGTGCAGAAGTTTGCAGGATTCGAGGCGTTTGGATCGCTCATGGGAGTAACATCTTGTCACCTTGTATCGTTTCTTGTAAGCATTGTTATTATATGATATCTACGATATTATAGTATATCAAGGACCTTGTGGTTCTGATGAACCTGAAATTTGAATTCCCCTTCATCAAAAACGATGACGATTTCAGGAGAATCTTGATCACACGGATAGGCCGTTGAGTTGTTAAAGGTTTGGGACGATGGTTCCACTTTCTGAGTTGATGCGCGGACAAACGGGCTTCGGCTTAGTGTTAGCTCAGAAATATGGATTCTTGACCAGACCTAAACAGCTTAGCAATATTATCCCTGATTATTTTCTATTTTTAGTTTATTTTAATCTTTTTTTTTAACCCAGCATGCATCATGTAGGACCTTGAGTTTCATGCTGAAAATCTTCATATTATGGCGATAATGAAGTTCACTCGTTTTCGATTGAGTTGACATGAGATATCCCATTCCAAATCAAGTACTTCGTTCTATTTGAAGCCATTCAGGCTGATTCCTTGAAAGTATCCCTTTGTTGGATCTCTATCCCAATTCTCTTTACTTTTCTGCAAAATTTACCTTGGTTGCAGCACGTCCACATTGGCTGGTAATCGCTCTCCAATGGTCTTTCCCTGTCGTGCCCGCGCGCACACCCTTTATTTACTTAGTTTAATCTCCTTTTATCCAACAAATCGATTGTTTCCTTGGAACCACTCAGAGTTGTTTCACTCAGAATCTTGGAAAGATTTCAGATGCTTAGTGTCTGAGGCGTGTCACATCACACCTTGGCGTCTCCTTATCAGTTCGTTCCACTTTATTCCTTTCATTACACTTCATTCCATTTCCGTCTCACTCCCTTGCAAAGCAGACGCCAAGGCGGGGCAGCTGTAGACACGCCAAAATTGACGTTTTGTTGATCAAATCTCATGTTATTATGTAAACGCCCCAAGTGGACTTCAATATTCCTATAATATAAAGTTTTTCTCTTTTTGTGAGTTTTTCTGCATTTTTCCTGCATTTTTGTGAATCACGACTTGACTAAGGGCGTTAATTTTAAAGTAACGACCTGTCATAAGGCGTTTTCAAAGAAAGGACGACCGTAGGTCAGGGCGTCAATTCCTGGTATTATCTGTTAATTTCTGGAATTATCTACTTTCAAAATAAAAGGCATTTTCTGAGTAACGCCCTTCCTCAGGGCGTGTTTTGAAGAAACGCCATTTTCTCAGGCGTGTTCTCTCAGTTTTTAAACAGAGGAAGTTTTATTTCTAAAATTAAACCCAGGAAGAAACGGCCTTTCCTAGGTCGTGTTTCAAGAAACGCCTCTGTGCAGGTCGTCAATTCATAAAAAGACGCCCTGTCTCAAGGCGTGTTTTCACTCCAGAGTCCTTCTTTTTTCCATCTTTCCCTTACAGTTCCCTACCATCCTTTGGACTCTTGCCCGATCTTAATCCTTCTTTGGATGCCTCATTACCCATTCTTATCATTTCCTTGTTTGATCACATCCGATTGAACATTATATAAAAGGCTCCTTGTCGAGCGTAAGAAGGGTTGGAAAAGTTGGAAAGGGTTGGAAAGGTTGCAGGGTGGTTGTTGATTATTATTATTGAGGTTAAACGCCTTGAAACCAGAAGGTCACGTCTGTGCACTTTATCCTACTGCATCTTGGTGTTTTCTGCATCCGATCGGGCTTCATCCTGGTGTCCTCTGCATCCGTTCAACGTCTTCACAGTTTCCCTCAACTCTCGTCAGGGAGAGCAGGGTTATATTGTGCTTATTTTATTTGAGTTCCATCATCGTCATCATACTGTCAGTTTCTTATTGCATTAAGCATTATCATATCCCTTCCCTAGTTCTCTGCTAGGGGTTTATAAAACAAAAAAAAGAGGTGCGCATGTTGGTGTCTTTTCATCATTTTAGATTAGCTTTGGATTGATACTATTGCACTTTGGCTGATCCCCCTCTCTTTTGCTTGTTTTTCATTGTCTTTTTTACAAGGTAATCAATCAAGAAAACCCACTTCATCGGCCGGCCGATTGGAGTTGGAGGAGGAAATCCACATTTATCCCGCATCCTACTCTTCACCAGGTACACGCGATCTCATTTTTTTTATTGAGGTAAACCCTCTGGCGATCACAACTCCCCTTTAGCACCTCGTGCTATATTCTTTACCACATCTTATACATGTTGTCATCATTGTTATTTATTTTTCACTCCCAAAAGTGAGGATTTTTAATCCGATCTACAGCAGCTTCTCCTTGGTTGGAAGTGGCCCCATAATGCAGCAGCACTTCGATGTAATCTCCAAAAATCTCCTCTCCAAGCCATGATCTCAAGGATCCTATTTATAGGCCCTCAAACCCTAGGTTCGAGTTGGAGGGATAATGACTCAAAAATAGGCCTGAAACTAGATAATCTTTGAATATAATACTCCCAAGAGTCCACAAAAATAAACAGAAGGTTCTGGGAGTCTATGGTGAAAGAGAAATCAAAGGATGAAGGACTCTAGTTCGTCCACGGCCGTGGAGAGGAAGAAAAGGTAGAGCAGGACTTTGTGTTCCACTAGCGGTCTTGCCATAGACCGCTAGCACCAAGAAACGGTCGTGCGATAGACCGCTAAGCACATGCGTCCAGAAGAAGATAAGATTAAAGAGACCCATCAGGACTCTCTGCCCATTAGTGGTCTAGAGATGGACCGCCAACGCCATCCTTGCGGTCGTACGATAGACCGCTAGGGGAGAGGACGTGGCAAAGGAGATAAAGGCTCATAAATCCATAACTTAATCTACAAAATAATTCTCATTAGCCCTTATCTAGGCTCAATAAGGTGAAGTGATGAGAAATCAATGAAGCTAGGTCCAACCAAGGAGAATGACCCATCAAATTAAGCCAAGAATGACCAAAAATGGCCCAATAAGTGGTGAATAACTCGAGAAATCATAAAAAATAGATAAGGAGATGACCCAACTCATTGGTCATAAAACGGGTGTCAACACCGTCATACTTGCGATACGTGGGGAGCTCAGACTGGGGAGGGAATCAGATGCTATGAAAGCTGGGAACCGGGACATCAGCCAAGGATTGTGGGCCGACCTGCTTTTTGAGAA
This sequence comes from Amorphophallus konjac, assembly GCA_022559845.1. Classification (NCBI taxonomy): domain Eukaryota; kingdom Viridiplantae; phylum Streptophyta; class Magnoliopsida; order Alismatales; family Araceae; genus Amorphophallus; species Amorphophallus konjac. The sequence goes on from CM040120.1 coordinate 230,148,075, forward strand.
TGTCGAGTTGCTGCTGCATGGCGACCCACTTGTCGAGAAGCTCCTGCTCCCGAGATGGAGTAGGTGGAACAAAAGGAAGAGGCTCAATGCGGGGAGCCAAAGCATAGACAAAAGAAAGAGGAGGCCTATAAGAGGGAGGTTGGGTCGAAGGATGACCCGTATTGGAATAAGCAAGATGGGCCGCCCCCTGCTAAGGGTGGGAGAAATCCGCCAGGCCCACGAGGGTGTGAGGCACTGAAAGAACGGACCCGTAAGCATCAATGTGGGGTGATGGAGGAAGGTCGGTCTTTCCTTTATCAAGAGTTTGATGGGCCGAACCAGAAGATTGGCTCGGCTCCAAATTAGAGAGGTGAAGGATCTTAGGCTGGACCGGGGTGAGATCGATCGGAGCAGGTCAAACCCCTGGCCCATTAACCTTGGACTGAGAGATGAAGGTAGCAGACGAACCCTATGAAATGGTAGGAGACGGGGTGCCTGACACTTGCAGGGTCTGATAAAGGGCCTGAAGCTGGGCCAGATCCAGCAAGGCCAGCATCTGAAGAATGTGATTCATGGAATTGTGGGTAGGAGGATTGGAGAGGGAGGACTGACCGCCCTCAATAGCAGCAGATGGTGGAGGAGGGGTGGATCCTTCTCCAGACTGGACAGTCGTGACCCTGGATGGGTCTTCTAGAAGCCCTTGAGGAAGGGAGTCCTCATGGGAATGGGAGAAGTCGTAGGATGACATGGTGGAATCCAATAAGGGGTTGAGATAGGAGATAAAAGAGGAATTTCCCATAGGAGAGGATCCTATGGACGTGAAGCAACTCCACATGCAATGTAGCACCTATCAATGAAGAAGACAACAACAACCAATAAGCACACTGAACGGGGTGACTAGCAGAGATGCACAAACATATGGGGATGAGAGGCAACCAAGATCAACCACGTTATAATGATGCGCATAATTTTTATTTGTTTTCCCTTTTAGAACCTTAGTGATTTAAGCAAAATGTCATCTCCAATCTAAGTAGGTTCCTAATGGGAATGGGTAGTGGGACTTGGTTGACTTTAGGTTTGAACTCTTACTCACGGATGCAACCTAGACACAGGGTGGTAAAGGTACAACCGGTACGACGTCCGTGTGGGAATCCACGGCTCGCGGGGCGGAGATCCCAGATAAGATCACCTAGTCGACCCCAAGGAATATGGAGGCGAGAGGATCACTTACCAAGATAGGTATGCAACTACGATATGAGATGGATGATCATATGTGCACCGGAGTGCATGCAAATTTCTAGCCTAAGAACTAACAATCAATGATATGAATATAACCAGCACTCAGGAGGAGAACAGATAGTGCCCAGAAATAGCGAGGAAACAAAATAATGAGCAGAGAGAGGATAGCCTCAGGATGCGTACTTGCAGGAGGGTAGCGATCATCAGAATGGCCGCTACCTGAAGGAGGCGGTCCTCAAAGGACCGCTATCATCCAGGGGACAAAAACAACAGAAATTAAATAGGAAATCCGAGAAAACCGCATAGAATAGTAAACAAAATACAAACAAGGTAGGTCAAACAGTGCTTAAAATGATTGGTACAAGGCGTCCCACCGTGATCGCCAAAAAAACAAGGTTGTAGATATTTTTAATGTGAAGAGATGGGATGCGATGATGTGTGATTAATGTGATGATGATGATGTGCCTTCAAATGAAGTGTGAAATAAAGCGAATGATGCAGTGGCAGAAGTATGATAATATCACCTCAGAAATAGCAACTAAACATGAAGAAGACCAAACTAAACACACGCTGTGGGCGTGGAGCAAACAGTGCAAGTAAAGGAAAAGAGGGACACACACGCCGTGGGCGTGGAGCAACTAAAAGGAGATAAGCAAGTATGAGGTGATGAATACCAAAAGAATAGATCCGTGATCGCCACCAAGGCTAGCAATGCAGGGGAGCCGCACTACGTACCTTGGAAGGAGAGTGGATGAAGTCACACTCGCAAGCGGGGAAAAACACAGGTGCAGAGAATGAAACGGTCCTCACTGGGCCGCAACCTGAGGAAAATGGTAGGACGGAGATCACTACACTCGGAAGATGGTCTAACGGAGGCCACTACCAACACCTAGAAAAAGAATGTGGGAACTTGATTGTAATGCCTTGGATTCTTACCGGATTCTTATTAGGTCTTTCGGATCTTCTTCGGAGAGTTTCGGATCACTTTTGTGGGTCCTGAGTTGAGTTTTACGATCCGTGTGGATTTTTGTCTCGTACTAGTTACGGAACCCTGCGGTGAGTTTGTTTCTTAGTTCATCGACTCGTGGAAGCCGTAGTTACGATGTACTCGTCGAGAGGATCGTTTCGACTATTTTTGCATATTTTTCTGAATTAGTCCATTTTTGGGCTAATTATCAAATTTTCAAAAATTAGAAAAAAATTTTAATTTCTTTCTTTTTCTTTCCTTCTCTCTCCTCCCTTCTAATTTCGCCGCCGCGACCTCTCTCTCCCATTTTCTCTATTCTCTCGCCCTTCCGGCTCCGACTGCAGACGGAGGAGGCTCGGGCAGGTAGAGGAGATACCGTGGGGATGGTCGGATGCGCGAAGGGGCGAGGATCGGATCGGTTTTGGCGCGATCCCGAACGGTGGATTCAAAGCCGACGGTCGAGCTAGCGACGTGATTTTCAGCGTGGTTTAGTCGTTTCGGCACACGGTTTCTTCGGTGGAGGTAAGGAGACGGATCACCTACTTCTCCTCTGCATTTTCCCTGTAATTTCGTATTGTTCGGTGCAAGAACGGGCGAGTTTGGGATCGTTTAGGTAAAACCATGATTTTAGGAGCTCGTAGGGTTCGCTGAAAAACTACGACAATTCTTAGTATAATTAGTATCAAACGAACCGCTGGGATGTCTGGATCCCATTCCCGCAAGTTTTGTCGTGATTGGTCGTCATTTGGGGCCGGTAGGAGTCCGGGAACCCCGGTGACCCGATTAGGGTCGATTCGTCAAAATCGCCCTGATCTCTCGATTCACCCATTGCATGTGGTCCTTCCGGCATGTGGAAGGCTTTTCTCATCGTCCTGTACCGATTCCCCTGCATTTCGGTGTGAATGGGGCGTGGAACGGGCCGATTCGGCCTTTTCCCTTATTTTCCCACCGTGTCGCTTTAGCGGCCATTCCAGAGACCGCGACAGTCTCTGGCGGCCCTACGATAGACCGCCACACCGTTGGGCATGTCGGCGAGTTCTAGGCTGGGTTAGCGTGACGGCCCACTCTTCGACCGTCACCTGCCTCTGGCGCCTCTATGCTGGTGCATCACAGCCTTGTCATTTCTCGATGTTCGTGTATGTTGGTTTGCTCTAGCGGTTCTATCTTTGACTGCCAGAGCACTGAAGCGTGCCACTCTTAGGCTGCCACAGTATGTGTGACCGGGCCAATGTTTTAAGTTGGTTGGCTCTAGCGGCCCAACCCTCATGCGTCAGAGTCGTGTAGCGTGCCTCTGTTAGGCCGCTACAAGTCTGTTTGTCTTAGGTCTATGTCTTAGGGTGGTTAGTGTGGCAGTTCATTCTTTGACCGCCAGGTCCGTGTAGCGCCTCTATATTAGACCGCTATGGTGGTTTGACAGGGTAAGTCGGTTTGGGGTCAACTATGTCTAGCGGCCTATTCCTTGACCGCCACAGTGCCCTGGCGGCCCAACCCTTGACCGCCAGAGTCCTTAGTACCTTCATGAGTGCGGTGACTTTTTCCTTGACTACTTATGCTGTTAAGTGGCCGAGGGATAGATCGCTCATCTCCCAGAGGTTGGTTTACTGGTGTTTCGATTTCTGATATGTCTTGGCTTGACCTTGTGGTCTGCCCACTTTCCCGTGGACGTCTCTTGACATGCTATGAGGGCTAAGACTACATTAGAAGGTAGCCAGGAGTTTTCTTGCTTGAAGTAGGATTGTCTTTCCTACTGTAAAGTAATCATTGTTTGGTTTTGGTCAACCTAGGGTGGCCCAGTGGTTGACAGGTAACCTTGTGTGTGTCACAACGATTTCATCCAGTTCGAGACATGGTTCTAGATGCCTCGAGGTATCATCCTACCTCGATTTACGTGACCAAATGTGCTGAGGGTATTGGTGTTCCCTCATGTCCCCATGTGTCATTTTGCGCAGTCATGTCATTTCCTTTGACTTAGGATTAGACCGATTGCCGGCTTGTTCCGCTTTGTACGACGATCTTGACCTGAGTCTTCTGACTCAAGGATCGTTGTGTCTATAGGTCTAGTTGACTGTCCTGAGTCCGGTAGTAGTGTAGTATGCTACCTCATGTCATGTGCTTCGTAGTACATGTGACAGTGCTTCTTTGCCTGTCTATACTACAACACTCTTGTTTCAGAGGTCTGTGTCTAGTGAGGCTCCACTAGTCATAGCCTGTTGACACGTTCCAGTGTTGGCCCACCTGGGAGTGGTGGTACGGCAGTTCCCGAGGTACGGTTTGTAAGCTAGTTTTCATGGGCTCCCTTGCCTTGCGGTAGTGCCCTGCTGGGAGAGAAAACTAGCTAGAGGCCTAGCTCAAGGCATTGAGCTTGTGTGTGCACACGTGGTCAGGGGCGTAGGACTTGCGCCGATGGGTGTGACCCTGATTAGCCACTCGTTACTGTAGTTCCTGTTCTGGTTCTAAGCGTGTTGTAGTCTTTGTCGTGCTTTAGGCGGCATTGTAGACGAGACACTTGTAGGCGCAGCATAAGATGTTAGTGGACGCAGCTGGCTGTTCTTCTAGTGAGGAGGTGCTTCCGTCACGTGACACGTGAATCTCGCATTTCTCGTGTGTCGTGACCTTTCCGGGTTAGCACTCTCATGGTCTCGCCTGAGGTCAGTGTTCCGTCATGTGCACGACGTTCTAGTCGTGTGTGTGTGTGGTCGTGTCCTGAAGAGCGTGCACAGCAATCGAGTCATGTATGCTTTAGGCCGTTTGTATCTGTCTAGGTCCTTTCTAGGCTTTTGCCTATCTTTGTAGGCCCAGTAGTTTGGCAACTCTTGACTTTGTCAGATCAGAGTTTGCCTTCCTGTTGCTATCTGGAGTAGTTTGAGATGCCGAGGTTAGTTCGGCAGCCATGTTTTCCTTCAGGTACGGCTTCTTTTCCCTTTTCTTTTAGCTGCTCTACTCTTTCCGTTTTTGGTTTTCTTTTACAGCTTTGTAGTTTAGTTTTCCTGCTTTACTACTCCTGCTGTTTACCAGCTGTTTTAGCGTGTTACTGCATTATTTTTCAGTGGGGATCCGCGTGACCCCTACTGGGCCAGTGACACGAGGCTCACCCCTGCTTTTTAGGTGGGTGGCGTCTTCTACTTCCGTGGTTCCTGGTGTGACGTGTTCGTAGTTGCCAGCAGTACCTGCGCCGGGCTTCCCCCGACCTCAGTGTACATTTTTCTTTTTGTTGGTCTGTACTGCTTGTCTTTCCTTTGGATTGGACTCTGGTATAATTATAATTTTAACTCTTAATTAAAAAGTAATTTTTTCTGCTACTTTAGCAAACCAATCTAATGAAATTTAATTACTTACTGTTATATCTCTGTGGCTTCAATGTACTACACGACATTCCTTTTTCCCTTCGGAGCTTTATAGCTCTTGGGAGGCTTCATGGGTTCCATGCGGTATCGGGTCTACTCGATAGTCCTATCTGGTATATCCGGTATCCGGAGTCCGGGTCATCACAGCTAGTGTCAGAGCATTGTTGTGTGAAGTACATTGGAATCCGAGATATATAGTTTCCATAGTCCTGAAAATCCAGTACAGTCTTTCGCTGGCGTAGGTTTCGTGATTCCTTGTCGTTTCGTTTTTCTAATATCTGTGTCGTGGCATGCGTCGTGTCTCTTTCCCTGCGAGACGTAAATGACGTTGCCTTGTTTCGGAGGTGTCAGACTTATGTTCACTTGTGTCGTGCTCGATCCAGAGCGTGTACTTGTAATTATGGTCTGACTATGCCCCTCTGAATTGTGTTTCTCGAGATTCGCGCTGTTTCAAGTTGTGTCTTGGGGTTGTTCTTCCCTGCTTCTCCTTTGCTAGTCCTTAAATTTCAAGGATGAAATTTCTTAAAGGAGGGGAGGATGTAATGCCTTGGATTCTTACCGAATTCTTATTAGGTCTTTCGGATCTTCTTCAGAGAGTTTCGGATCACATTTGTGGGTCTTGAGTTGAGTTTTACGATCCGTGTAGGTTTTTCTCTCGTACTAGTTACAGAACCCTGCAGTGAGTTTATTTCTCAGTCGATCGACTCGTGGATGCCGCGGTTGCAATGTACTCGTCGAGAGGATCGTTTCAACTATTTTTACGTATTTTTCTAAATTAGTCCATTTTCAGGCTAATTATCGAATTTTTAGAAATTACAAAAATTTCTTAATTTCTTTCTTTTTCTTTCCTTCCTCTCTCATCCCTTCTCATTTTGCCGCTGTGACCACTCTCTCCCGTTTTCTCTCTTCTCTCACCCTTCCAACTTCGGTTGCAGACCGAGGAGGCTCGGGCAGGTAGAGGAGATGCCGTGGGGATGGTCGGATGCGCGAAGCGGCGAGGATCGAATCGATTTTGGCGCGATCCCGAACGGTGGATTCAAAGCCGACAGGCGAGCCCGCGACGTAGTTTTCGGCGTGGTTTAGTCGCATCGGCGCACGGTTTCTTCGGTGGAGGTAGGGAGACGGATCACCTACTTCTCCTATGCGTTTTCCCTGTAATTTCGTGTTGTTCGGTGCTAGAACGAGCGAGTCTGGGTTCGTTTAGGTAAAACAGTGATTTTAGGAGCTCGTAGGGTTCGCTAGAAAAGGCAACCATTCTTAGTATAATTAGTATCAAACGAACCGCTGGGATGTCTGGATCCCATTCCTGCAAGTTTTGTCATGATTGGTCATCATTCGGGGCTGGTAGAAGTCCGAGAACCCCGGTGACCCGATTAGGGTCGATTCATCGAAATCACCCCGATCTCTCGATTCGCCCGTTGCATGTGGTCCTTCCGGCTTTTGGAAGGCTTTTCTCTTCGTCCTGTACCGATTCCCCTGCGTTTCGACGTGAATGGGGCTTGGAATCGGCTGATTCGGCCTTTTCCCTTATTTTCCCGCCGTGTCGCATTAGCGGATATTCCAGAGACCGCAATAGTCTCTGGCGGCCCTACGATAGACCACCACACCGCTGGGCATGTCGGCGAGTTCTAGGCTGGGTTAGCGTGACTCCAACTCTTCGACCGTCACCTGCCTCTGGCGCCCCTATGCTGGTGCGTCACAGCCTTGTCATTTCTCGATGTTCGCGTACGTCGGTTTGCTCTAGCAGTTCTATCTTTGACCGCGAGAGCACTGTAGCGCGCCACTCTTAGGCCGCCACAGTATGTGTGATCGGGCCAATGTTTTAAGTTGGTTGGCTGTAGCGGCCCAACCCTCATGCGTCAGAGTTGTGTAGCTCACCTCTGTTAAACCGCTACAGGTCCGTTTGTCTTAGGTCTATGTCCTAGGGCGGTTAGTGTGCCGGTTCAATCATTGAGCGCAATTTCGTGTAGTGTGTCTATATTAGACCGCTACGGTGGTATGACGGGGTAAGTCGATTTGGGTTCAACTGTGTCTAGCGGCCTATTCCTTGACCGCCACAGTGCCCTGGCGGCCCAACCCTTGACCGCCAGAGTCCTTAGTACCTCCGTGAGTGTGGCGACTTCTTCCTTGACTACTTATGCTGTTAAGCGGCCGAGGGATAGATCGCTCGTCTTCTAGAGGTTGGTTTACCGATGTTTCAGTTTGTAATATGTCTTGGCTTGACCTTGTGGTCTGCCCACAGTCCTGTGGACGTCTCTTGACATCCTACGAGGGCTAAGACTACATTAGAAGGTAGCCAAGAGTTTTCTTGCTTGAAGTAGGATTCTCTTTCCTACTGTAGAGTAATCATTGTCTGGTTCCGGTCAACCCAGGGTGGCCCAGTGGTTGACAGGTTACCTTGTGTGTGTCTCGGCAGTTTCGTCCAGTTCGAGACATGGTTCTGGATTCCTCGAGGTATCGTGCTACCTCAGTTTACGTGTCCAGGTGTGCTGAGGGTCTTGGTGTTCCCTCATGTCCCCATGTGTCATTTTGCACAGTCATGTCATTTCCTTTGACTTAGGATTAGACCGATTGGCGGCTTGTTCCGCTTTATACGATGATCTTGACTTGATTCTTCTGACTCAAGGATCTTTTTGTCTACAGGTCTACTTGACTGTCCTGAGTTCGGTAGCAGTCTGGTATTATACCTCATGTCATGTGCTTCGTAGTACGTGTGACAGTGCTTCTTTGCCTGTCTATACTACATCACTATTGTTTCAGAGTTCTATGTCTAGTGATCCTCCACTAGTCGTAGCCTGTCGATACGTTCCAGTGTTGGCCCACCTGGGAGTGGTGGTACGGCAGTTCCTGAGGTACGGTTTGTAAGCTAGTTTCCGTGGGCTCCCTTGCCTTGCGGTAGTGTCCTGCTGGGGGAGAAAACTTGCTAGAGGCCTAGCTCGAGGCATTGAGCTTGTGTGTGCACACGTGGTCAGGCGCATAGGACTTGCGCCGACGGTCGTGACCCTGATTAGTCACTCGTTACTGTAGTTCCTATTCTGGTTCTAAGCGTGTCGTAGTCTCTGTCGTGCTTCAGGCAGCATTGTAGATGAGACACTTGTAGGCGCAGCATAAGACGTCAGTGGACGTAGCTGGCTATTCTTCTAGTGAGGAGGTGCTTCCGTCACGTGACACGTAAATCTTGCATTTCTCGTGCGTCATGACCTTTCTGGGTTAGCCCTCTCATGGTCTCGCCCGAGGTCAGTGTGGCGTCGTGTGCACGACGTTCTAGTCGTGTGTGTGTGTGGTCGTGTCCTGAAGAGCGTGTACGGTAATCAAGTCGTGTATGCTTTAGGCCATCTGTATCTGTCTAGGTTCTTTCTAGGCTTTTGCATGTCTTTGTAGGCCCAACAGTTCGGCAACTCCTGACTTTGTCAGATCAGAGTTTGCCTTCCGGTTGCTATCTAGAGTAGTTTGGGAGGTCGAGGTTAGTTTGGTAGCCGTGTTTTCCTTCAGGTACGGCTTCTTTTCCCTTTTCTTTTAGCTGCTCTACTCTTTCCATTTCCAGTTTTCTTTTATAGCTTTGTAGTTTAGTTTTCTTGCTTTACTACTCCTACAGTTTACCTGCTGTTTTAGCCTGTTACTGTGTTGCTTTTTAGTGGGGATCCGCGTGACCCCTACTGGGCCAGTGACACGAGACTCACCCCTACTTTTTAGGTGGGTGGCGTCTTCTGCTTCTGCGGTTCCTGGTGTGACGCGTTCGTAGTTGCCAGCGGTACTTCCGTCGGGCTTCCCCCGACCTCAGTTTACGTTTTTCTTTCTGTTGGACTGTACTGCTTGTCTTTTCTTTGGACTTGACTCTGGTATAATTGTAATTTTAACTCTTAATTAAAAAGTAATTTTTTTTCTGCTACTTTAGCAAACCGATCTAATGAAATTTAATTGCTTACTGTTATATCTCTGTGGCTTCAATGTACTACACGACATTCCTTTTTCCCTTCGGAGCTTTACAGCTCTTGGGAGGCTTCACGGGTTCCAAGCGGTATCGGGTCTACTCGGTAGTCCTATCGGGTATATCTGGTATTCGGAGTCTGGGTCGTCACATTGATCCTCCACCCCTTCTGGCAGGCCAGGAGGAATGGGCCTCGTGTTGAAACCACTGTAAACCTGCAAAACAACGTGAAGAACGACATAAAGCAACCCAAATTAGATCTGGGATGTGCAATATCTATAACTCAAAAGATGGACAATATGCATAAAAGGAAGGGTGAATACAAGGGGGTGGTGATTTTTTTAACTCCTGTGGGGCGTGAAAACAATAGGTGGGTGTATATAGATGTAATATGGATGCAGAAGAACGTGGAGAGAAGAGGAAAACAGATGCTATGATGTTTGAAAGATGGACTAAAGCGATGAATAAAGGACACAAAGCAAGAGAGGATAAATGTGATATCCTGACTCTTTCGGATCTTTATCGGAGAGCTTTTGGATCGCTTTTGTGGGTCCTAAGTTGTGTTTTACGATCCACGTGGGTTTTTCTCTCATACAAGTTACGGAACCCTATGGTGAGTTTATTATTTACTTCATTGACTCGAGGACGCTATAGTTGCGATGTGCCCCTTCCGAGGATCGTTTAGACTAATTTTTCATATTTTAATGAATTAGTGCATTTTCCAGCTAAAAATTAGATTTTACGAAAATTGAGAAATTCATATTTTCTATTTTCTTTTATCTCTTTCTCTCTCCTTCCTCTCTCCCAACCACCGTCACTTCTCTCCCTCACATTCTCTCTCCTCTCTTCTCCTCTCTCCACAGGGCGCGCGACCGTGGTGAGGTGGGCGAGGCAGGAACGTCGTGGCGTTGTCGTGGAGCGTGCTCGTGTGAGGGATGGAGCATGGCGTTAGCGCGATCCCTCGGTGGATTCAAAGCCACCGTGCCTGGATTCGTGTGATGTTTTCAGCATGGTTTAGTCGCTTCGGCCTACTAGAACTTCGGTGGAGGTAGGGAGATGGATGCCCTGCTTCTCTTCTGCGTTCCCTCGCGATTTGGAGCCGAACGGTACGCATACGAGCGAGTTTTGCTTCATTTTGGGTAAATCATGCTTTGGGGTGTGTGAGACGAGTTCACCTTTTCAAGCGACGATTTTTAGCTTAGTTAGTTTCATTCAAACTCTTGGCATGTTGGGAATTCATTCCCACTAGTTTCACTGCATTTGGTTGAGAATGGGAGTCAGTATGAGCCCGACTATCCCCATGACTCATTTTGGGTCGATTCATGGGAATCACCCGTTTCTTACATTTTTGGACGTGGTTTGGATCCCTTCTGGCTTGTGGAAGGCGTATATTGCATCTAGGATTGTTTCTCCTTCGTTTTAGGGTGAACGGGGCGTGGAAAGACCAGGTTTGGCCATTCCCCTGGTTTTTTCGCTGTGACGCCTTGGCGGTCCTTTCAGAGATCGCAAGGGGTCGTCTGGCAGTCCAGAGGAGACCGCTAGGCTATGTGGTTTGTTGGTTTCATGTTAAGTCGGTTAGGGTCTTCACGGTCATGCGATAGAGAATTTTTTGTTGGCTTGCGGCCCATTGAAGGACCGCTACGCGCTGTTAAGCGGTTCCTATGGAGACTGTTAGGCTGTGTGTCTGTATGTCGGTTTGGCTAAGCGGTTGTACGATAGACCGAAAAGCTGGCTGTGGCGATCTGTGAGATGACCGCTAAGCTTCGTAGAATCTGGTCAACGATTTTAGGTCGGTTCGGGCTAGCGGTCCCAGCTCAGACCGTTTAGTGTTCTTGGTAGCCCTTTGGGTGACCGCCAGGCTCTATTTGACCAGTTGAGTCAGTTTCAGTATTTGGAGTTTGACTGGGCGTAGCGGTCTAGGGTGTGATCACTAGGGTCCCTGATGTGACACGACCTTGGACTTAGGCAAACAAGCACAATTAAGCATTCAAATGGGCCTTAATGGGCCACCGCTCTCCCGTCGCACTCTATACCCGGAGTGACTTGGCGATGCCAAGAGTGAATTATGGGAATGGGCCCTTGCTGGTAGAGGGCCAGCAAGGCCAAGGATCGACTCCCCAAGGGTGGATGCCCAATTCAATTGGGGCCGACAAAGTGCACATAGGCACCGGTTCACACTATCCCACGGCGATCACTCTTAAGTCGTGGACTTGAGGATCGGGCGCTCCTCACAAATACAGCGGCGCATGAATCAAGTATTGAAAGAGCAACACTAATTGAGCAAGGAAGAGGCACTTACTCGACCGGTTTGAAGAAACCGGTCCCGATCGGAGACGAGGGCGAGCGGGGAGGCGGTGGCTCCCCACACGCCGCGGCGGTGTCGCTTGACCTGCCCAAACCAATTACAAAACTACGCCTCACACAGGAGGGAGGATCTTGGGGTTGGGGTTAAGGTCTTACATTCAAAAACTACCACCACGCAGGGTGGGGCCTTCAGCCGGCCAAGCGGGGTGGGGATATCGAACCGAAGTGAAGAGAAATGGGAGATTAGGGAACTTGCAGCTGCAGTCTGAATTCTGGACATGAAGTCACTGTGCCGGCTACCTTGGACTCGTATGGACTCCAAATTGAGTGCAATCACCTTCTAAAGATTCCTGACTTGAGAGGGAAGAATCCAGAATTTTTGGGGATGCTCAAAGGGTCGGAGGTGGCCGCACCAGCAACAGGAAGGAGACTCCTCTGTCTGGCCGCAGGTTCAGTCTGGACTGGAACAGCAAATTGCAGAGGTCCCTGTGCGCCCTCCCGAGCTCCGATCAGCACGAAACCGGTGGCATTGTCTTCATGGTTGACGTATCTTTCAGCAGGAGGCAACAGGGCTGCATTCAGAGGTCGAGGGCGGTCGGTGTACCCTGAAGAGTGGTCACTGGTCGGAGTAGACAGCAGGAGACAGAACTGGAGAGCTCGGGGGAGAAAATTCGTAACTCCTTCCTCCGGCAGCCAAATGAGGTTCTGTTTCTTGATCTTGGAAGAGGACTGGCAGAGGGAGAACGTTGATGAAGGAACTTCAGCCTGAATCCGCTGGGGTTCGTCGTGGCAGAATGATCTCTCAGGCTCTGGTCCAGGATGAAGACCTCTCTGCGCAGTCGAGGGAGAACGGCTTCTACGGTTGGCCCCGACCTCGGAACGAGTTGATTCCACCTCGCCTGCGAAGAAGACAGAGGGATCTTTCCAGAAATGTAGGCTACGCCTTCAGGATCACCAGGATGAAGCCATGGGCGACGCTGCAACAGGGGCTGACTTGCTGGTCTGCACAGCTCCAATCTGCAAGAAGAAATGAGAGGGAGGGGTGGCTTCTTTGGTGGAGGGGAAGTGAAGGGGTGGCCTAAGGATGAATGGGGGTTCTTGTGGGGTGGAGTGGAGAGCTATAGGGGTTGGAGAATGAGGGGAGAATGGCTGAGATCAGGGGCTAGCAGGTGGAGGAGGAGGGTGAGGATGTGAGAGAGGGAATGGGGAGTGGAGGGGGGCGAACTTGGCTTGGGGGAGGGTAAAGGAAGGGGGCGGCCAAGGCAAGAGGAGGGAAGGGATTTCAAATTTTGAAATGGCCTTGGAAGGTGGGGGATTATGTGAGAGAGTGGGATGCTTGTATTGGAATGGGGAGGATTTGGTTGGAAGGTGGAGAATGGTGTTGGAATGTGGAGATTCCTACCTAGGAACTAGGAGGTGGAGTAAAGGAGGCCATGGGGAAGTGGAGGGCATTAAAGGAGGTGGGTGGCTAGTGGAGGTGGTTGGGAGGGGAGGAGAGAGAAGGAAATTTGGAATTGGGGTTGGAGGAGAGAGAAAGAGGGGTGAAATAGAGAGATTAAGAGGGGAATAGGTGGGGAATCTCTCCCCTAGGGTCTCTCACCCAAAAAACTAGAGGAATCACTCCAATTTGAACTCAAATGGCAAGTTTAACTCAAAAGGATTCATTCATTCATTAACTTCAAATGAGGGGAGTGGGGTCCTATATATAGGTAACCCACTCTTTACAATAAGTCCCTGACAAAATAAACAACTACAAATAACCAAGGGGGGGTGGGAGTGCTAATGGGCCTAGCCCAACGAATGGGGCCCAATAGCCACATTAGACAGCATGATGATACAAGAACATAGAAAAATAAGTGCTAGACCAAGGGAAATGACTCAAATAAAATGGAAATACATCAAAATGACTCAAAGGAAAGCTACAAAATGGATAAGGGGCCTTTATAGAGTGAGGCCCAAACTCAACCAGCTCCCGAGTGTGAAGAAGTGAACCCGAGCCAAAGGGAGTCGTGGGTGATGCCTCCATCAAATCCCCTGGGCTGCGAAGAGCTCGACTCCGTCGAGTAAGGGTCCATCCGGCTAAGGTACCGCTCGAGGAGGTCCGGATCCAATCACTGGAGGTCCTCCCGACTCACCCATGAGTCGTCTGACGGAGGCCGATCCTTCCACCTGACGAGATAGCGCTCATATACCTTGCTCCGGGTGGTAGTGATTTGCTCATCCAATATTCGTTCAATGCGATCGCGCTGAGCTCTCTTGGCTAGTGGACTCTTCTCACAGGTGGGTGCTCTCTCAAGGGAAGAAGTAGGCTCAATCTCCTCACTAGGTCTCACCGTGGGGCCCTTGTAAGACACTAAGTCGGCGGCATTGAATGTAGGACTTACCCCATAATCCTCAGGGAGATCCAATTCATAAGCATTTGCACCAACGCGCCTCCGGCTCGTCTCACCTTGTGTTGGGCTTGGCCCATTTGCTTAGCATTCAGCGCCGGACATGGGCTCATGTAATGGGCTTTTCTTTATTGGTATTATGGACTTCTTGGTATATATATTTGTTCTTCTTGAGGCTTACTTAACACCTTGCATTCACGAACATGTGTGAGGCAATGTGAATCCCATTTTATGAGTATCAGAATTGTCTGAGGCTCCTCTTCAGCAGGCAGATGATTGCCTGGAGTTTGTCATAGTCTTTATCAGCCTGACTATCTGAATGATAGCTGTGCTAGGCAGCGGCCTAGCCAGAGATGGCTTCAGCTGATCAGAGTGTTTGGGGTAGTGGATCTCTTCTATTCTGATTCTCAGAACTTCCAGGGATGGCACAGGAGCCACACCCTTGATTGGTCTTCAGAGCCCTAAGCTTGCTTTGGCTTCTTCTTGTGTATTTAAGGTGTCAACACCTGCGCGAATCTGCCTCGCCAGACAGACCTGCGCAGTCTACTTGCAACGGCCAGTGCGCTCTCCACAGAACTCAGAACGAAGCGAAATCTCCAGGGGTGGATGGCAGACATGATGTTCTACGTACCCTCAAATGATGAGCATCATTTGACAATCGAGCGGGGCGTGGTCATAACTGTGGTGAGCCTCTGTTTCCTGGGTGAGCAGACAGATAGGGGCAGGATCATCAGGGTGGCACACCCAACATAGTGGTCAGAACGCAATCAAAGCACTTGGGATGGCTTCGGGACGTCGAGAGGTACACTAGCGAGGAGGGGCTAGACCAAAAGGTCAATGGGGAAGGCGTGGTGCGATCTGCAAACTTGGGTTCCAACCTGGCCAAACAGATTTGGACGGGCCTTGCACAGTCGTACGAAAATGGGCGCCACGATCTATGTCGATGTCGAATCGAGGCGAGACAACTCTGGAGTGAAGAAGACTCGGAGTAGAACAAACCCACAGAAGGGTGTTTGTTAAGATTCGCGCCGTAGACGGTGGAGTCTCTGCAAGTCAAGCCTCAGAATCTGACTCCGGTTTGCAGGCAGCAGAGTAGAGAGATCTTCACTACCGAGGATGAGGGCGATGACGTGGGCTCGTGGTTTCGCCGTGGGTGAGTCTAGGTGATGAGGGTGTGTGGATGGTAGTGGGGAAGGGGCTGATGGGGGTTGGGAGGTCGTGGGTTGCAGAAGGGGGGCCGACTTAGGGTTTCGGTTTGGGTGGTGCGATGGTGGCTAGGAAGGGGAGGGTAGGTGCGGCTGCTAGAGAGAGATGTGGAGAGATTCTAGGGGGATTATTCTCTAATGGCTGAGGTGGCGGGGATTTTAGGAATAAAGGATTTAGTTTTGTGGAGAAAAGGAGGCAAAATAGGGAGGGGAATTGGAATTCTCATGGGATGAGGGAAAGGAGATAGGGAGAGAGGGAAGGGGGTGCGCAGGTTTTCCTTGGGAGGGGGAGAGAATTTAGGAAAGAGGGAGATATTCTAGGGAGGGAGCTGATGTGGCAAGGAGGCTGGGTGGTGGAGAGAGAGAGGCTGTGTTCTCTTGTAAAGAAGAGAGAGAAAGAGAGAGAGAGAGAGAGAGGAGGTGCACAAGAGACAGAGAGGGAGAAGGAGAATGCTGAGCAAGTTGGAGAGAGGGAAGAGAGAAAAACTCCAAATTTCTTTCAAACTCAATTTTCTTCAAACATTCCTTAGCTCAAAATAAAGCCTTTGGACCCCAATTTATAAGGAGAGGCCATGGTTACAATTGTCCACAAATGACCATAACAAATAGAAAAAGACTCCACTATCCTGAGGGGTAAGCATAAGCTAACTATGACCTATAACCGAGCTACTAATAGTCTAGCCTTTTGGGCCTTATTAATTGACCCAATAAGGATTACAAACCCAATAAAAGAAAATACATCATTCCAAGAGGAAATAAATAGTCTAGCCACTGTTGAAACTATCTCGATGGGTCTACGTTGAAGCTGGGGCATGGAGGGTTGCCGAGGTCCCCATCAATTCCCCCGGGGTGACGAGAACTCGACTCCGTCGAGTGGTGATCTGGTGGAACCCGATGGCGTGGATCGGGGCACTGTATCTCTGTCTGACTTTCCCATACGTGGTCCGATCTAGGCCGTCCCTTCCATCTGACAAGGTAGTAGTGAACTACCATGCCAGGCGCGCCGAGGTGTTGCACGTCGGGCGCGCCGAGGAGCTCGTGCCGGAAGCTGCTTGGCCACCCCTCTATAAAATATGTTGCCTACGACAAGTGAAAAAATGAGAGGAGAACAAAAAAAGGGGAGGAGAACAAAAAAAAGGAGAGAACAGAAGAGAGAGGCGATCAGAAGCCACTAAAAGGAAGAGACCTTGAGAGCCTGCAAAAAGATTTGAAGAGGGAAAGAGTTGAAGAAGTTCGGAGAAGAGTATTCAAGGTGGGGTAGTCTGCCAAATGCCCTAAGGGGCTATATTTTCCCCTTCCCCATCTTTTATTTGAATATGTTTCCTTTCTTTAGGTCTGCTTCCGAGCATTGTTATTCTGATGGCATCAAATGCCAATGTAACCCTGTTGTCGAGGGGCATTGTCTGTGTTTAAATTTTCTCAATCTGATTCTCTTCCATGATAAATGTATGTGCTCTGTTTGGATGAAATAGAAGTATGAGATACTGAAGTTTGCCCTTTCTTTCTCTCTCTCTCTCTCCCTTTGCCTCTGAAATTCGCCGTATTCGATAGTTACTGCGAACGGATTCGATTCTATCGTATATACATCCTTCAGATCTACAGAGTGCATTTCTACTGCATTTCTTTCCAACCTCACAACCGCATTGAGACCCTGAGATAGTTCATCTCATGGTTTCTCATTTGTGAAACGGTGAGGGATATACCCAAATCAAAGCTCGCGTGATTCGGTTAACAATCTGGCTCCCAGTGAGGTTCCAGAGGGAAGGCCATTTTCTCCTCCGATGGTTTCTTCCAGAACCATTCTCCGTGGCCATCCTAAACCCTGAATAAAACCCTTTGAAACCCTTGGAGAAAACTTATTGAATCCTTAGGCAAAGCACCCCAAAATCCTAGCATAGAACTCCTTTAGAATCCTCAAAGTAAACCTCTGAAACCCTCAGCCCAAAACCTCCTCAAACCCCCCTGAAACCTTAGTCTCAGAAAACCCTCATAAACCTTCTATCTCCCTTTCAATAGCCTCTCGGCGCGACCCAACCTCGGCGCAAGTCAAGCGCCGAGTGCTGTCCGCGCCGATCGGCCGTTCCTCCTCCAGCGCGCCGAGACCTTCACACCTTTCCTATCGTGCCGAAGTCAGCCACGCCGAGACCCTTCCGCGCCGACGCCCTTAGGAGCCCCCGAGCCCTATAGTCCTCAGCATGAAGCTCTATCATCCAGGGGAGGAACAACAACCTTCATTCAACCCACATGAGTGTTAAATCAACAGGGTTAACCACCCTACATCCTACAACCCCAATGGCCTATGGAGTTCTGCCACTACATGCTCTCCCATGGCCTCTCAAAGGGGATATTAATAAATACCACGGTGAGTGGACATTGCCCCATCGGATTGTGATCCTTTTGGATCACGGGCGACGCCCATTTCTCCTTTGGCTTCCATCTCAGCACTCCGTGGATAGATGACCTATACTCTCCTTTTGGCACAGTCCAAAACAAGGGGAGTGTTATGACTCCTCTGTGTTGATGATGTTGACAATATGCTTTACTTCATTGGCAACACCTTGTTTTGATTGATTGGCAATTGTTTATGTTTTGATGAAATTGCTTTTATCAGATTGTCTGTGTGTTCTATGCATTTCACAAGTCTACACACTGCACACACACACAAGTCTTCACACTCAGCATAGTCTATACACTGTCCGTCTTATTTAGTGTCTCATGCAGCGTCAGCTCAGTAAGTCTATACATTGCATTGGCTAAGTCTATACACTGTCCGTCTCACTTAGCATCTTATGCATTGGGCAAAGTCCATACACTGCAGCTCACATAACTAGCAAGTCTATACATTGCACTGTGGTGTTTGTGCTCAATGTCTATACAGTGCTTGCACTGTCATTCAAAGTCCATACATTGGACTGTAGCATGCAGGAAGCTAAGTCCATACATTAGTCAAGTCTGTACAACGTCATGCATCATTCTTCAAAGTCCATACACTACACTGTAGCTTGCTCGAGGTGAAGTATGTACATCCATCAGTGAACTTCCAAGTCTATCCCTTGGTGAAGTCTGTACATTCACCAGTTGAACCTTCAAAGTCTGTACATTCACCAGTCTAACTTCGAAGTCTATAATTGGGATCTTTACATACGTTCAGTTTTGCAAGTTTGTACATTGGGCTTTCAGATAAAGTCTATACATCCCAGAACTGTGCAAGTCTGTACATTACTGCTTTGCCAAAGTCTTTACATTGTGAACCTTCACGTCTGTACAGACTTTGCTTCGCTCAAGTCTGTACATCGTCCAGTTGTCTTTGGCAAGTCTTCACATCGTGAAGTCTATACATTCAATTGCTTTGCTTTGCTCAAATCTGTACAGCCTTTTCCTTGGCAAGTCTATACATCATTCATGAAGTCTGAACAACGAGCAAGTCTATACATCGGACTAGTCTGCATCGGCTAAGTCCATACATCATCCAGTGCATTGCATGCATCATTCATGAAGTTTGTACATCGAGCTGAAGGCTGGCTAAGTCTATACATCGTCCGTCTTCCTTAGAGTCTCATGCATAACATGAAGTCTGTACATCACTGATTGCATGCATTGGGTTAGCGTCTCATTCTGCGTCTTAACAAAGTCTATACATCGGTTGGGTTCATAACACTAAGTCTGTACATTCATTCAGCATGACAGTGCATTCAGTTGTAATGTACATACTCTGCTATCTGCAGTTGAACATGCATTGCACTCTAACTCTATACACTGCTTCATGCATTGCATTCTAAGTCTATACAACATTGCACGATGAGTCTGCATATTCATATGGCATGTCTATACAACAATCTGCTATGTTCTTAGCATTGCATACGTGAAGTCTGTACATGCTTCAGTGTCTCATTCACTAAGTCTGTACACGCTTCAGTCTCGCATACACGAAGTCTGTACACGCCTTACAATGCCACCGTCCTGCATGCGTGAAGTATGTACAAGGCCAAAGCACTGCATATATGTAGTCTGTACATGGCATTGTTCTGCATTCACCAAGTCTATACAATGCCATAGCCATGCATTCACAAAGTCTATACACTGCATTCGAGTTCACAAAGTATATACAGTGAAGTCTATACAATGCATTACACTCTACAAAGTCTGTACAGGGTTTATACTTAAACTGATAATTCGATCCTCTGTCTGACAGGGACTCCTGGCTGAGATTGATGACTTGGCTCATGATCCAAGGAAGGACGAGGTGCCCAGATGGTGACACGTGGAAGCAGCCCATTCAGGATACTGCCAAGTGGTCGAAGTTCCTCGAATCTGGCAAAAGCATTGGGCGGGAAATGTGGAAGCCACACGCCCTTATCCAATCTGCTGCTGGTATATATATGAGCTTTCTTCTTCAGAAGGAGGCTGATCGAACAAGTGGCAAAGTATATATAGTGAGACTGAAAGTCTGAAGCAGCAGAGAGCCACCGAGATCCACAGAGAAGAAAAGCAGAGAAGAGAAGAAAGAGAGAGAGGAGAGATGAGTTGAGAGAGTTCGATTGAGAGAGATGAGTTGAGAGAGGTTCATTGAGAGGTTGTAACTCAGACTCTTAATTCAGATACCAGAGCTAAGATGTTTGCTCATTGAGAGCTATTTCCCTTCCGGGTTTTCTCATTTTCGTTTGCTTCTGTCTTTTGTTTCCGAATCTGTTTCTTCAAGCTGTGAGCCAGCAATTGCAGTGGAGGTTTCCACTGGATAGGTGAAGCTGTAATCCTCAGCATGCGAGACCAGGTCTCAGACGGCTAAGTTGTATCGCCCAGCGGTTGCAAAGGATTTGTTCCTCTGGTCAGCAAGCTGTGAAGCTCAGCGGTTGTAGGCCAAGTTGTACTGCCCAGCGGACGCAAGCTGTGTTGCGCAGCAGTAAGCAATACACAGTTGAGTGTGGGGTGGACGTAGGTCTCCTAACCGAACCACCTAAAAATCCTGTGTGCCTTGTGCTTGTGTGATTGTCTATGAACTGTGTGCGATTGGATTTCATGTTTACCTTCACAGTTTGATTCACTTCTGTTCAAATCTAATACTCGAGTTAGTGATTTAGTAGATCTGCCTATAGTCCGCAATAGAGCCTTATATTGGTTTTAAATTAGGCAATAGATCTATTCACCCCCCTCTAGATCCACACTTCTTGGAGATAGACTGCGTCCATCTAACATAACAGTTGGTATCAGAGCCTAACTCTTCTATAGGGACTCATCGCCCGAAGAGGAAAGGCAAAGATGGATGCTCGAGGGATGATAGCTGAAGGACACTCAACCACAAAGCCCCCATTCTTCGATGGATCTAACTATGCATACTGGAAGAACCGTATGCAAGTATTTTCGAGGGTGAAGGATTACGAGATCTGGAAGGTAGTAAGCAAGGGACCTTATGAGTTGTCCCCTAATGAGGAAGTCTGGACCAAGGAGGAGATCAGGAGGTCTACACTAAATTGGAGTGCTATAAACACCATTCAGTTCTCTCTGCACCCTACAGAATTCTCCCGCGTATCAGCCTGCAGTTCAGCTAAGGAGATGTGGGATGCACTTGAAGTTATCCATGAAGGGACCTCTCAAGTTAGAGAGACGAAGGCTAATTTCCTAGTGTCTGAATATGAGGCATTCAAGATGAAGCCAAACGAGACCATCAAGGAGATGTACGCTCGATTAACTACTATCACAAATGGTCTTAGACGTTTTGGGAAACCTCAGACAGAATACGATGTAGTGAGGAAGATATTGCGTTCCCTGACTCATGCTTTGCATAGTAAGGCTACAGTGATGGAGGAGTCAAGGGATTTGCGAACCACAAGGGCTGATGAGCTAATTGGCTCGCTGATGGCATATGAGATTAATATGCCAAAGATAGAAGAAGCTGAGAGGAAGAAGAAGCCAATCGCTCTGAAAGCTGGTGCCAGCAAATCCAGCAAATCCAGCTCTAGCAGTTCATCATCCGAGGAGAGCCTGAATGAAGAAGATATAACTCGTACTGAGATGGCAATGATGACTAGAGAGTTCAGGCGGTTCCTCAGGAAAGGAGCAGGACGATTCAGCCAAAAGAAATATAATGGCGGCCAAAGGGATAAAAGGTATATACATAACCCTGCTAAGAAAATTGAAACTAATACTTGTTATCAATGCAGGAAAACAGGCCATATGAAAGCTGACTGTCCAGAGAATCAGAAATACAAGGACAAGTCAAAGAGGAGGAACACGAAAGGGAAAGCAATGGTAAGTACCTGGAGTGATGAAGATGAAGGTTCCTTCAGTAGAAGCTCAGACAGTGAAGCTGAATCTGAAAAGCCCATTTGCCTTATGGCAACAAGCTCTGAAGAAAGAGAGGAGGACTCAGATAAGGTAATCACTAGATTCGAAAATTTCACTATTGCTGATTGGGTAGATGCCTACCATGAGATAGCTGATAGAGCTGATGATATTAGAAAGGAAAATAGGCATCTAAGAAGAAAGATTAACTCCATGCAAAATGATACAACTCTAACTGATAAAATTGCATATCTAGAATCTGAAAATAAAAAATTGAAACTCACATGTTCTGAATTAGATGAAATCAAGAATGAGTCAAAAGCCTCTAAAGAAGAAAATGAGAGGTTAGAAAAAGAAACTGATGAACTGAAATTGAAAATTTAGAAATGTGAGAGTGAGATAAAAATAGTGAATGAAAAATATCAAGCTGTCCTAAGTGTGAATACAGAACTTAAGAAATCCATTGAAGATATTCAAAAGGATAATGAGGACAAGCTTAAGATTATTGAGAAAATGACCCAAGGTTCAGATAACCTAAATGCTTTGTTAGGGTCAAAGGTCAACTTCAGAAAAGAGGGCCTTGGATGTAATTCTAGTGCAACAAAAACCTTTGGAATGAAAACAATTTCATTTGTTGCACAAAAAGAGAAAGGACCTCTAATTAGCATGAATTCAAACATTTCAATGAACAAAACTGCTAATCTGAAAAAGCACAGTGCTGAGGAGAAGGGCAAACAAAAATTGAATGAGACTAGTAGAGCTAGTACATCCAAGTAAAATCCCAAAGCTCAGTCTCAGGTTAGGGGTCAACCTACACAGTCTTATAAACCCCATGTTAAGGTCACCAAGTCTCCACCATCATCACCACCTATCAAGAAGACCCAATACACACCTATGAACAGGTCAGCAGGGTCCAAGGTGCAGGGGAGGCAGAATGCCTTTAGAGCTCAACCCAAACATTTCTACCAACCTAGAGCCCAGTCCAATTTCTTTGCACAGTCAACCTATCCAAATAGGTCAGGATGGACTAGGACTCAAGGAAGGTTTACAGGTCATGGACATCAGGCTACACAGTCTTATAGACCTTACACTAGAAATTGGGTTAGTGGGTATAGAAATTGGACACCAAGGAACCAACATTTCTACAGCCAGCCCAATGATTACTATGGCCAAAATTTCGTGAATACATCCTGGCCAAGGCACTGGCACAGAAATAATCAATCTGTAAATAATCATGCTATTGTCAACAAGAAAAGCAAAACAAAAAGAAATCTGGAAAACCCACTGAACAGAACTGTTTCAAACAACTGTGGATTCCTAAAAGTCTACTTTCTTGTTTTAATTACTTTTCATCTTCTCTGGAGCCCAATCAGTCTTGGGTTCCAAACTTCTCTACCTGATTGTGTGTGCAGCTATGCCTGGCAGCCAAGAACAATTTGTGGTACTTGGATAGTGGCTGCTCCAGGCATATGATAGGGGATAAGGCCAAGTTCTGCATGCTGACAGAGAAACAAGGAGGCCTTGTCACCCTTGGTAGCAACACAAAGGGTAAGATTGTTGGAACAGGTAAGGTAGGTAAGTGTACTACTTGTTGCATTGAGGTTGTCTTTCTGGTTGAAGGATTAGCTTATAACTTACTTAGCATCAGCCAGCTATGTGATAAAGGATGCAAAGTGCTTTTTGATTCTCAATGTTGCAAAGTTTTTGAACCTGATTCCGAAACTGTTAAATTTTCTGGTAAGAGGATAAATAACACTTACATGATAGATCTAGATGATATTCAACATTCTAACATATGCCTTACTGTTAGTAGAGAAGACTTAGCATTTTTATGGCATCATAGGTTAGGTCGTGCTAGTTACACTGTTTTGCATAAACTAAATAAGCATAGCATGGTTAGAGGACTTCTTGAAGTTTCCTTTAAGAAAGAAAATAAAATATATGATGCATGCACTCAATCAAAGTTAACTAGAAAGTCATTTAAATCTAGAACAGAAAATCTGTCTTCTAAACCCTATGAGCTGATACACATGGTCCTTTTTGGGCCAACCAGGTCTGTCAGCTTATCAGGGAGGAAGTATGGATTTGTCATGGTAGATGACTTCTCTAGGTATACTTGGGT
This sequence comes from Amorphophallus konjac, assembly GCA_022559845.1. Taxonomy (NCBI): domain Eukaryota; kingdom Viridiplantae; phylum Streptophyta; class Magnoliopsida; order Alismatales; family Araceae; genus Amorphophallus; species Amorphophallus konjac. Next base: position 230,171,832 of record CM040120.1, read on the forward strand.
ATATTTCTTATCACATAAAAGTGTTGCATTCTCAGAATTTCAGGAGTTCTATCTTAAGAAAAACCAGAAAATTGAAAATATTTTGACTGATCATCGAGGTGAGTTTGAAAACTCACAGTTTGATGAATTCTACAGGTCAAATGGAATTAACCATAGGTTCTCCTCACCAAGGACACTTGAGCAGAATGGAGTTATGGAGAGAAGGAACAGAACCCTAGTGGAGATGGGTCGTACACTCTTGGTTGAAGGTGGTCTACCAAGAAGGTTTTAGGCTGAAGCAGTAAATACTGCTTGTTATGTAATTAACAGAGCCATGGTAAGGCCTTCTACCCAGAAAACACCCTATGAGATCATAAAGGGTAAGAAACCTTCTATTACTCACTTCAAGGTTTTTGGGTGTAAATGCTTTATACATATAAATGATAAAAGAGACCTTGACAAATTTGAACCTAAAGGTGAACCAGGAATTTTTCTTGGTTATTCTGAAAACACCCGAGCATATAGAGTGTATAATCTGAATTCCAAAATTGTTGAAGAATCTCCACATATAGTTTTTGATGAATCCTTATTAAAGACTAATATTGGTCAATGCAGGAATGAAGACAGAAGTGATATTCTGAAATAAGGAAATTCTGCAGACCAATCCGAAGATGAGGAAGGAAATGAAGAGCTTAATGAAGAAGAGCCTATAGTTCAGGGGGAGGTAAATGAACTTCATGATAATCCAATTGTTAACATTAGATATCTTAAAGATCATCCTGTAGATAATGTAATTGGAAATGACTGGAAGTTGGAATAGACTTTGAAGAGTATTTTGCCCCTGTAGCCAGGTTAGAAGCAATCAGAATATTATTGGCTTATGCATGTTCCCTAGGAATAAATCTTCAGCAGATGGATGTAAAATCTACTTTTCTAAATGGGGAAATAAGTGAGGATGTCTATGTGAGGCAGCCTCCTGGATTTGAATGCTTAGACTTCCCTAATCATGTCTATAAACTCAGAAAAGCTCTCTATGGTTTAAAGCAAGCTCCTAGAGCTTGGTATGACAGGTTGAGTAAATTCCTCACTGATAAGAACTTCACAAGAGGTATAGTTGATCAAACATTGTTCACCAAGGTGAGTCATTCAGATATTCTTATCATTCATATTTATGTGGATGACATTGTATTTGGGTCAACTAACCCCAAATTATGTGAGGAATTCTCTCAGATAATGACTAATGAGTTTGAAATGAGCTCAATGGGTGAGCTCAAATTATTTCTTGGACTGCAAGTTACACAATCAAAGGATGGTACCTTCATCTCTCAGTCCAAGTACATAAGAGATCTATTGAAGAAGTACAAAATGGACAACCTCAAGGAAATAGCTGCTCCAATGGGTACCTCAACCAGTTTGGATGAAGATCCTCAAGGTAAACCGGTGGACCAAAGGCTATATAGAGGTATGATCGGATCCCTTCTATATCTTACAGCATCTAGGCTTGATATACAATTTTCAGTGTGCTTATGCTCTAGATTTCAGGCTAGTCCCAAAGAATCACATCTTAAATCAGTGAAAAGGATTTTTCGGTATTTACTAGGCACCCAAGAGCTAGGTCTTTGGTATCCTGCCAAGTGTGAGTTAGAACTTCTAGCTTACACTGATGCAGATTATGCTGGGTGTCGAGTAGAGAGAAAAAGCACTATTGGATATTGTCAATTCCTAGGTGACTGTCTAGTATCTTGGGCATCTATGAAGCAACACACTGTAGCTTTGTCTACAGCTGAAGCTGAATATATTGCAGCTGGTAACTGTGCTGCCCAAGTACTATGGATCAAGCACCAACTGGATGATTATCAGATAAAATTGGGATGTATTCCAATGTTATGTGATAATACTAGTGCTATATGCCTTGCTAAAAATCATGTTCATCATTCTAGGACTAAGCATATAGAGATAAAACACCATTTTCTGAGAGATGTTATAAATAAAAAGGAAATTGAAATGAACTTCATTGAAACTGAAAAATAAATTGCTGATATTTTTACTAAGCCTCTTGGGAATGAAAGGTTTAAATTTCTTAGAAGAGAACTTGGCTTGTGTAAATTTCAGCATAATGAATAAACTCTCCGATGGCTTGAATAAACCTTGTGAATGCTGAATGTTCTAACAGACTCATTATCATGCATAACATTCATATTTTTTTTTGGCATCACACTCATGATCATCATTGCATATCATAACAATGGTATTTAATTCTTGCCATTCATTTGTAAAACTGCATGCATATAGACAGGGGGAGTATTGTTAGAAATTCAGAGTGGTCATCAACCTTATTGAAATCCAAATTCTTTGACCCTGAATGAGTTGAGTCTGACAATATGGCAATCTGTTAGTCAATTCTGATTCCTAAGCAATAGAAAATAGACTTCTTCTCTTATAAGAATTTTAATTGCTTAAAGACTGACTTTGATGGTTTAAATTTTATAAACTTTAAAGTTTAAAGATTGCAATCAGTAAATAAGAAAGCTGAAAATTGATAAAGCTCTCAACCCTTATCTTATTTCATGTCAGATAAAGCTAATCATATCTGAAATCTAAAAACTCATCTGAAATCATGTTAGAGAAGCTAAATATGTGTATTGTTCTTAAACATTCATTCTGAAACAAATAAAGGACAGCAAAGAAAGATATTGAAAAACATTGAAAATAACATTGGCAGAGCAATGACTGGTAAAATAGTAAGAAACTAAGTGATCCATCAAAGAAATGGACAATACTTAAGTCATGAGGTGTATCAGTTATCTCTGTATAAAATGATCAAAATAGTAGGGTGGTTTCACTGAGTACCTGGGGGTAACTGGCGTTTGATAAACGTGTACCCTCACACAAAAAGGTGTAAATCAGTTCTATTGAATTTGATCATGGCAGAATGGTCCATCATGTTGAGTATCTAGGGGTATTGGCGTCTGATAAACGTATACCCTTACGCAAAAAGACAAATGGTACCTGAATGCCCTTAATGAACTAATATTGAAAATGTTGTTCCTTCAAAAGAAATTTCATGGATGTCAATTTGTTTAATTTCAATACATGACCTGGTAACTCTTAACATTTTCTTTACTGAGTCTATGAAAGTAAGATATTTTGAAACTGAATCTCTCATGCAAATATGATTCTGGTTTATTATTTTATCATGCACAGAAAACTTATCCATTGATTGTAGTGCATGAACTCAAAATTTTATAGTCTTTAAACCCGAATTCTATCTGAAAGTAGTTTCTAAATTCATATGACTGAAGACTCTGTGCTTTAGAATGTTTATTCCTGAACTACTTATTCAGAATGTCAGTCAGATGATCTCTCTTGTTCCTTGCCTTGTAATCACTTTCCCTCCTCTTTGTTGATGGCAAAGGGGGAGAATATTGTCTGTTTGATGAATTCTGAATTACAAAGGGGGAGTGTATGAATCATGTTATGGCAAAGGGGGAGATCTTGTGAGCAGGGAGTTAGTTTTTATTTCGTAGCATGCATTCATAGCATATGCATGACAATCTGAATAACAAATCATGTCTTTCATCAAAAATTCATCTGAATGACAGGTTCCTGCTCTTCTATATGATAGGGGGTTGCCATCATCAAAAAGGGGGAGATTGTTGTGACTCCTCTGTGTTGATGATGTTGACAATATGCTTTACTTCATTGACAACACCTTATTTTGATTGATTGGCAACTATTTTTATTTTGATGAAATTACTTTTATCAGATTGTCTGTGTGTTCTATGCATTTCACAAGTCTACACACTGCACACACACACAAGTCTTCACACTCAGCATAGTCTATACACTGTCCGTCTTATTTAGTGTCTCATGCAGCGTCAGCTCAGTAAGTCTATACATTGCATTGGCTAAGTCTATACACTGTCCGTCTCACTTATCATCTTATACATTGGGCAAAGTCCATACACTGCAGCTCACATAACTAGCAAGTCTATACATTGCATTGTGGTGTTTGTGCTCAAAGTCTATACAGTACTTGCACTGTCATTCAAAGTCCATACATTGGACTGTAGCATGCACGAAGCTAAGTCCATACATTAGTGAAGTCTGTACAGCGTCATGCATCATTCTTCAAAGTCCATACACTACACTGTAGCTTGCTTGAGGTGAAGTCTATACATCCATCAGTGAACTTCCAAGTCTATCCCTTGGTGAAGTCTGTACATTCACCAGTTGAACCTTCCAAGTCTGTACACTCACCAGTCGAACTTCGAAGTCTATACATTGGGATCTTTACATACATTCAGTTTTGCAAGTCTGTACATTGGGCTTTCAGATAAAGTCTATACATCCCAGAACTGTGCAAGTCTGTACATTGCTGCTTTGCCAAAGTCTTTACATTGTGAACCTTCAAGTCTGTACAGACTTTGCTTCGCTCAAGTCTGTACATCGTCCAGTTGTCTTTGGAAAGTCTTCACATCGTGAAGTCTATACATTCAATTGCTTTGCTTTGCTCAAGTCTGTACAGCCTTTTCCTTGGCAAGTCTATACATCATTCATGAAGTCTGAACAACGAGCAAGTCTGTACATCGGACTAGTCTGCATCGGCTAAGTCCATACATCATCCAGTGCATTGCATGCATCATTCATGAAGTTTGTACATCGAGCTGAAGGCTGGCTAATTCTATACATCGTCCGTCTTCCTTAGAGTCTCATGCATAACATGAAGTCTGTACATCACTGATTGCATGCATTGGGTTAGCGTCTCATTCAGCGTCTTAACAAAGTCTAGACATCGGTTGGGTTCATAACGCTAAGTCTGTACATTCATTCGGCATGACAGTGCATTCAGTTGTAATGTACATACTCTGCTATCTGTAGTTGAACATGCATTGCACTCTAACTCTATACACTGCTTCATGCATTGCATTCTAAGTCTAGACAACATTACACGATGAGTCTGCATATTCATATGGCATGTCTATACAACCATCTGCTATGTTCTTAGCATTGCATACGTAAAGTCTGTACATGCTTCAGTGTCACATTCACTAAGTCTGTACACTCTTCAGTCTCGCATACACGAAGTCTGTACATGCCTTACAATGCCACAGTCCTGCATGCGTGAAGTATGTACAAGGCCAAAGCACTGCATATATGTAGTCTGTACATGGCATTGTTCTGCATTCACCAAGTCTATACAATGCCATAGCCATGCATTCACAAAGTCTATACACTGCATTCGAGTTCACAAAGTCTATACAATGAAGTCTATACAATGCATTACACTCTTCAAAGTCTGTACAGGGTTTATAATTAAACTGATAATTCGATCCTCTGTCTGATAGGGACTCCTGACTGAGATTGATGACTTGGCTCGTGATCCAAGGAAGGACGAGGTGCCCAGATGGTGACACGTGGAAGTAGCCCATTCAGGATGCTGCCAGGTGGTTGAAGTTCCTTGAATCTGGCAAAAGCATTGGGCGGGAAATGTGGAAGCCACACGCCCTTATCCAATCTACTGCTGGTATATATATAAGCTTTCTTCTTCAGAAGGAGGCTGATCGAACAAGTGGCAAAGTATATACAATGAGACTAAAAGTCTGAAGCAGCAGAGAGCCACCGAGATCCACAGAGAAGAAAAGTAGAGAAGATAAGAAAGACAGAGAGGAGAGATGAGTTGAGAGAGTTCGATTGAGAGAGATGAGTTGAGAGAGGTTCATTGAGAGGTTGTAACTCAGACTCTTGGTTCAGATACCAGAGCTGAGATGTTTGCTCATTGAGAGCTATTTCCCTTCCGGGTTTTCTCATTTTCGTTTGCTTCTGTCTTTTATTTTCGAATCTGTTTCTTCAAGCTGTGAGCCAGCAATTGCAGTGGAGGTTTCCACTGGACAGGTGAAGCTGTAATCCTCAACAGGCGAGACCAGGTCTCGGACGGCTAAGCTGTATCGCTCAGTGGTTGCAGAGGATTTGTTCGTCTAGTCAGCAAGCTGTGAAGCTCAGCGGTTGTAGGCCAAGCTGTACTGCCCAACGGACGCAAGCTGTGTTGCACAGTAGTAAGCCATACTCAGTTGAGTGTGGGGTGGACGTAGGTCTCCTGACCGAACCACCTAAAAATCCTGTGTGCCTTGTGCTTGTGTGATTGTCCATGAACTATGTGCGATTGGATTTCCTGTTTACCTTCACAGTTTGATTCGCTTCTGTTCAAATCTAATACTTGAGTTAGTGATTTAGTAGATCTACCTATATTATGCATTAAGGCCTTATATTGGTTTTAAATTAGGCAATTGATCTATTCACCCCCCTCTAGATCCACACTTCTTGGAGTAGACTGCGTCCATCTAACATAACAGGGAGATGCTGCCGAAATTCATTCGCGATCTTTACTGATGGAGGCATCACCCATGACTCCCTTTGGCTCGGGTCTTCTTCACACTCCGGTGTCATTTGAGCTCGGGCCTCTCTCTATAAAGGCCCAATTATCCATTTTATGCTTTCTATTTGAGTCATTTGATGTATTTTCCATTTTATTTGAGTCATGTCCCTAGGTCTTTTTCTTATTCCCCTAAGTTTGTGTGTCATTCGACTCATTAGATTAGTTTTGGGCCCAATTCATTGGGCTAGGCCCATGGGCGCCCCCCCTTTCCTTGGTTATTTGTCATTGAGTCAAATGTCAGGGTCTTTTTGTAAAATGTGGGTTGCCTATATATAGGACCCCATTCCCTTCATTTTGAATTAATGAATGAATGAAGAATTGTCCTTTGAGAGTCCAAATTTCATAGTCCTAGTGGAGTGAATCCAATAGTGGGTGAGAAACCCTAGGGGAGAGAATCCCCACCCAACCTTCTCTCTCTCTCTCTCTAAGGGGTTCGCCCCCTACTCTCTCTCCTCCTCTTCCCAACCACCTCTCTCCCACCTACCCCATTAAGACCACTCCCCCGTTGTGCCCCTTGTGCCTTGATGATGTTGTGCAGTTTTGATGATAGCAAACACTATGAGTCATGTGAGATTAGAATAAATAGATGTTCTGCATGCAATCTCTACATACATGGTTCAATGCATGTTTCATCTTTCAGTATACATAGTCTGTGCATACTTTGTTTACGCATTGAAAGTCGATGCGTGTACATTGCATCTGTCGGGACTATACATCGCTGCATGCTATCAAGTCTGTACAACCCACGTTGCTTCACTCGACCAAGTCAATGCAAGCACTATTCATCCATTAGCTCAGTTCGCAGCTAAGTCAGTACAGCCCGTGTTCTTCATGCATATACATAGTTAGTGCATCTTTTTGCATCGTTTTGTTTCACGCATACACATAGTCAGTGCATCGCCTTGCCTCACGCATACACAAATACACAAAGTCCGTGCAACTCTTGGTGCTGCAAGGACACAAGTCTGTACAACCTTTGTTGATACGAGGAGTTAAGTTTGTGCATAGCTTCATTAGGTCTGTGCATTATGCATTCATGCTTAAACTCTAGGCACAGCAAGTTGGTGCATCATCTTGCCCCATGCACACAAAAGTCTGTACACATCTCGGTGGCATGCCTGAGCATTCCTCTTTAATGTGCATACTTTCCTATATGCATACTGCATTACACGCCATCAAGTCTGTACATGCTTAGTTCAAATCTTGAACTAACTCGATGCATCCTTCTCTTCTCCTTCAGATTGATTCAAACTGATAATAAGTCCGACCTGACAGGACTTCCGTTCGAGGAATCTAAGAAGGGCACATAACTTGAGAATGAAAGAAAGCGCTAGGATCGTGACACGTGGAATGCAAGGAGGTTATGATGCTGACACGTGACCTAGATATTCAGGCGGGAATCGTGATGACCACACGCCCTATCTGTTCATTGCTCTATAAATAAGAAGCTTCTTCCTGAGGAGCACAGTGATCGAAATTTGGGAACTTACCTGAAAGAGCAGAAGCAGAGAGAGCCTGAACGATCCAAGAGAAAAGATAAGAGAGAAGAAGGAAAGAGTCAAGAGAGAAGTGTTTGAAAGAATATTGAAAGTGTCTGTTCTTCAGTCTCCTGGTTCAGAATCGGAGCTAAAATTGCTCAGTGATGAGCTACATTCCCCTTGTGGGTTCGTTTGTTTTCTCGCTTTGTTCTTCCGTTGTGTTTTAAAAACTCGTTTCCAAGCTATGAGTCAGCGGAGCAAGCTGTGAAGCTCAGCGGTTTACAGAGGTGGATTCCTCTGGTCGGGTTAAGCTATAAGACCTAGCGGTTTGCAGAGGTGGATTCCTCTGGTCAGGTAAAGCTGTAAGTCCCCAGCGGTTTGCAGAGGAGGATTCCTCTGGATGGCATAAGCTGTAATGCCCAGCTATCTTTAGGGTTGTGACCCCAAAGCTGTGGATCAGCGAAGCTGTGTATCAGTAGTGGAAGCCACATTCCGGATTGGAGTGTGGGGTGGACGTAGATCTCGAGTTTGAGATCGAACCACCTTAAAATAATTTGACTCTTGTGCGACTGCTTTGCAAACTGTGTGCATCTAGTTCATTTCTTCGATCGGTAGTAGATAAATGTGTAGGACCGTCTCGATATAAATCTGTTGGGTTGGCGTTCTTCCATAGTATTGTTCTTCAGTCTGTCATCTGACAGCAGCTTGATTTAATTCGGTATTTGGAGCTGTTGTTGTTAGTTTTATTGGGTGACTGATCTATTCACCCCCCTCTAGATCATATATCGCATCCCATCACTTGGTATCAGAGCCTAACTCTTCTGCAGGGATCAACGTCTTGAAGAGAAAAGGCCATGGATGCAAGAGGGATGATAGCTGAAGGACATTCCACCACGAAGCCGACATACTTTGATGGGACGAACTACGCATACTGGAAGAACCGCATGCAAGTGTTTCTGAGGGCGAAAGACAATGAACTCTGGAAGGTGGTAAGTAAAGGACCATTTGAGCTGCATCCTAATGAGGATATATGGACAAGAGAGGAGATCAAGAAATCTACTCTCCACTAGAGCGCCATCAACGCCATACAATGTGCTCTACATCCCACTGAATTTGCAAGAGTCTCTTCGTGTGCCACAGCGAAAGAGATGTGGGATAAGCTGGAGGTCATCTACAAGGGAACCTCTCAGGTGAGGGAGACCAAGGCTAATTTACTGATTTCAGAGTATGAAGCCTTCAGGATGAAGCCCAGCGAGACCATCACCGAGATGTATGCTCGTCTTACCCTCATAACCAACGGTCTCAGAAATCTGGGGAAAAACTACTCTAACTATGAGATCGTGAGGAAGATACTGCGATCCTTGACTCCAGTATGTCATACAAAAGCGACAGTTATTGAGGAGTCGAGGGATCTTCCGAACACCAAGGTGGACGAGCTAATCGGCTCATTGATGACCTATGAAATGAATCTGCCAAAGACAGAGGAGCTTGAGAAAAAGATGTAGCCTATTGCTCTGAAGGCGAGCGCGAGTCGTTCAAGTCGATCCAGCCATAATGGATCATCCAATGATCAGAGCCTCTCTGGATCAGAAATTGAAGGAGATCAAATAGCGATGCTGACCAGAGAATTCAGAAGATTTCTTAGAAAAGAAGGAAGAAATTTCAGCCGAAGATAATATGGCGGGAGAAGATACAACAGGTACAAATCTAACTCTGCCAAGAAGACAGATACTAATATTTGTTACCACTATAGGAAGGCCAGTCACATGAAGGTTGAATGTCCAGAGCTCCAGAAGCCGAAAGAAAAGGACAAGAAAAGAGCTCCCAAAGGAAAGGCAATGGTGAGCACATGGAGCAACGAGGACGAGGGCAATTTGAGCAGTACATCAGAAAGTGAAGACGAAGAAAAGCCCATCTGCATGATGGCCAGGAATGATGAAAAGGAAGTGGAAGAATCGGACGAGGTATCATCTCCTTTTGAGCATTATACTATTTCAGATTGGGAAGATGCTTATGAAGAATTGCTAGATAAGGTAGATGACATCAGAAAAGAGAACAGACAATTGAAGAAGAAAGTAAACTCTCTCATGAATGACAAAATCAGGTCTGATAAACTTGCCTGCTTGTAATCTGAAAATGACATGTTAAAAATTTCATGTGCTGAAGTTGATAATGTCAAGCATGCATTAATAGACTCTAGAAGAGAAAATGATGATCTGAAAAATGTGATTGATGAATTAAAATTGAAATTACATAATTATGAAAATGAAATGAAGGTTGTGAATGAGAAATATGAAGATGTTCTAGGTGTTAACCATGAACTAAAAAATTCAATTGATCACCTAGAGAGAGAAAATGAAGATAAAAAGAAAATTATTGCCAATATGACCCAAGGTTCAGATAATCTCAATGCCTTGTTAGGGTCAAAGGTGAATTTCAGAAAAGAAGGTCTCGGATTCAACTCAAATGTCACAAAGAGCTTTGCTGTGAAAACCATATCATTTGTGGTAGAGAAAAATAAGGGACCTCTCATAAAAATGGTGAGTGAAAATTCTGTTTCTGATAATACTAATTCTAATATGTCGAGTGCCAAGGACAAGGGCAAACAGAAGGTTGGTGAGCCTAGCAGATTCTGCCCTTTACCCAAAAGCAAGTCTAAACCCCAGGGCAAGGCCACTAAGTCACCCCCACCATCACCTGTCTAGAAGAAGACCCAACATAAATCTGTACAGAAGTCTAGTTGGTCAAAAGTGCAAGGGAGACCTAATGTCACCAGCCTAGAGTCTAGACACTCCATCATGAGGAGCCTCGACAATTCTATAGGTTTGAATGGAGTAGAGCTCAAGGGAGGTCTAGATATCAGTCATGTGCCACACAGACATACAGACCTCAGGCTAAAAATTGGGTTGGGCCGTCTAGAACTTGGGCACCTTGGAAACCACCCATTTACAGTCAGCCAAGGACCAACGCTAGCCACTATTTCTTGAATGCTCATTGGCCTCTGCACTGGCACAAGAACAATAAGAATGCAAAGAAAAATGGTGGCAGGACAAATAACAAGTCAAGAAAAATTCAGCCTGCTAATGCTGAAAAGGAGAGAAACAATAGAAAAATTGTCAAAAAACCCACAAATCAACCAGCTCTCAAACAAGCATGGATTCCAAAAATTTTGCTGTCATGTATGAATTGTTCTATTTCTGCTTCGGAGCCCAAATAGTTTTCGGTTCCAAAATTTTCTCCGTGACTATGATTGCAGGTATGCCTGGCTGCCAAGCATAATATGTGGTATCTGGATAGTGGCTGCTCCAGGCATATGACTGGGGACAAGGATAAATTTTGCTTGCTGACAGAGAAGAATGGAGGCCTTGTCACCTTCGGAGGAAACACTAAGGGTAAAATCATCAGATCAGGTAAAGTAGGTAAGTGCACTACCTGTTGCATTGATGAAGTCTTGCTGGTGGATGGATTAGCATATAATCTTCTAAGTAGCAGCCAGCTATGTGATAAAGCGCACAAGGTAGTATTTGATGCACTTAGCTATAAAATGTTTGAACCTAAATCTGATGTGGTTAAATTCTCTGGAAAAAGAATGAATAATATTTACATGGTAAATCTAGATGATGTTGCACACTCTAACCTATGTCTCACTGCCAATAAAGAAGACTTAGCCTTTCTGTGGCATCGTAGGTTAGGCCATGCTAGTTACACTGTTCTGCATAAATTGAATAAACACAGCATGGTTAGAGGACTCCCTGAAATTTCTTTCAAGAAGGAAAATAAGGTGTGTGGTGCTTGTACATAGTCGAAGCAGGCTAGAAAGTCATTTAAATCAAGAACTAAAAATATGTCCCTTAAACCTTATGAGCTGATACATATGGATCTATTTGGACCCACACGATCAGTCAGCTTGTCAGGAAAGAGATATGGATATGTTTTTGTTGATGACTTCTCTAGGTATACTTGGGTCTTCTTCATCACTCACAAGAATGATGCTTTTACTGTATTTCAGGAGTTCTGTTTAAATATCAAACAGAAAAATGAACATTTAATCAAAAATATTCTGTCTGATCATGGAGGTGAGTTTGAAAACTAACAATTTGAAAACTTCTGCAGGGAAAATGGAATTACCCATCGGCTCTCCTCACCAAGAACACCTGAGCAGAATGGAATAGTAGAGAGGAGGAACCGGACAATTGTGGAGATGGCCCGTACACTGCTTGTTGAAGGTGACTTACCAAGAAATTTTTGGGCAGAGGCAGTTAATACTGCATGTCATGTAATCAACAGAGCCATGGTAAGACCTTTCACTCAGAAAACTCCTTATGAGATTCTGAAAGGTAAGAAGCCTTCAATTGCTTATTTCAAGGTCTTTGGTTGTAAATGTTTCATTCATGTTAATGATAAAAGAGATCTTGATAAATTTGAACCTAAAAGTGATCCAGAATATTTTCTTGGGTATTCTGAATACACTAGAGCATATAGAGTGTACAATCTTAATTCTAAAACTGTTGAGGAATCTCCACATGTTGTCTTTGACGAGTCCCTAAGTAACTTTGAAGTTGGCCAATGCAGAAAAGAAGATGACGGAGAAATTCTTAAGAAAGAAAAACTTGAAGACCAATCAGACCAAGAAGAAGAAGCTGAAGAAGTTAATGTGGAGGAGCTTGCTGTTCAGGGGGAGGTAAATGAAGGTCAAGGTAACCAAGTTATCAATATCAGATTCTTAAGAGACCATTCTATTGAGAACATCATTGGTGACTTACATGAACCCCCTAGGACTAGAGGCTTTCTTAGAGCTCAAAATGAATTAAATGCATATGCATTGGTTTCTAATGTTGAATCCAAAATAATTGACAATGCTCTTAAAGATGTGCATTGGATCAATGCCATGCACGAAGAGCTTAATCAGTTTGACAGGAACAATGTGTGGCACCTAGTTCCACCTCCTGTTCATGGAAATGTCATTGGGACAAAATGGGTCTTTAGAAATAAAACTGATGAGCTAGGTAATGTTGTCAAAAATAAGGCCAGACTTGTTGCTCAGGGGTACAACCAGGAATTCAGAATTGACTTTAAAGAATCATTTGCCCCTGTAGCCAGGCTAGAAGCTATTAGAATTTTGTTAGCCTACGCATGCTCCCTTGGTATAACTCTCCAGCAGATGGATGTAAAATCTGTTGTTCTCAATGGGGAAATTAAGAAGGATGTCTATGTCCATCAACCTCCTGGCTTTGAATGCTCAGACTTCCCTTCTTATTTATATAAGTTGAATAAAGCTCTCTATGGTTTGAAGCAAGCTCTTAGAGCTTGGTATGACAGATTAAGTAGATTCCTCATTGAAAAGAAGTTCACAAGAGGTGAAGTTGATCAAACGTTGTTTACCAAGGTACGTCATCCTGAAATCATCATTGTCTAAATTTATGTGGATGACATTGTGTTTGGTTCAACCAACCCTAAATTATGTAAGGAATTTTCTAAACTTATGACACAAGAATTTGAGATGAGCTCAATGGGTGAACTGAAATTATTTCTTGGACTGCGGGTGACTCAAACTAAAGAAGGAACCTTTATCACTCAGACCAAATATATAAGGAACCACCTGAAGAAATACAAATTCGACAACCTCAAGGACATTGCAGCTCCAATGAGTACTTCAACAAGCCTTGATGAAGATACCAAAGGTAACTTGGTGGATCAAAAGTTGTACAGAGGTATGATCGGATCTCTATTGTATCTCACTGCATCCAGGCCTGACATTCAATTTACAGTGTGTTTATGTGCTAGATTTAAGGCTAGTCCTAAGGAATCACACTTTAGTGTATGAAAAGCATTTTTAGGTATCTAACAGGCACCCAAGAACTAGGCTTATAGTATCCTTCTAGATGTGAGCTAGATCTTCTAGCCTACACTGATGCAGACTATGCTAGGTGTTGGGTAGATAGGAAAAGCACTAGTGGATACTGTCAATTCCTAGGTGGTTGTCTAGTATCTTAAGCTTCTAAAAAGTAACACACTGTGGCACTTTACACTACTGAAGCAGAATATGTTGCTACAGGGAACTGTGCTGCCCAGGTACTATGGATTAAACACCAGCTCTCAGATTATCAGATAAGTCTGAGATGCATTCCACTTCTATGTGACAACACCAGTGCAATCTGTCTCTCGAAAAATCCTGTTCACCACTTTAGGACTAAGCATATTGAAATTAAACACCATTTTCTTAGAGATGTAGTGAGCAAAAATGAAATTGAATTGATATTTGTTGAAACTGAAAAACAAATTGCTGATATGTTTACAAAACCCCTTGGAAATGAAAGATTTAAATATTTAAGACGAGAATTGGGGCTGTGTAAATTTCAGCACGAGATTGATGAATAAATTTACTCATGAGCTGTATGAGGTAATTGTGTCAGCATGTTCCTTAAGCAGTTGAATAAAGAAGTTCATTGTGCAATCGATTAGTTGATGTCTTCCACAGATTATTTGATGGTTGTGTTTAAATTTCACAGAATCTTGATACATGTACTGCACCTTGTCTATGCTATGTATGATCTCTCGAGTCATTGCATATTACGCATGAAGCATAAGTCACATGTAGCAACATGTAAGTCGGTGCATAGTGCATTGCTCATGAAGGATAAGGTCGATGCAAAATTTTGTTAGGGGGAGGATAGCATCTTCCGAACTAAGTTCAACCCCGTCTCTCTCTCTGTTCCTTAATGCCCACTCCTTTTCTCTGAATGGACAGCAGTCTAGTAATTGCTTCATTATCGTGAGCTGCAAATATTACAATCCTTCTGCTATAAGAATCACATGTGCTAATTGAATGAACCGAAGGTTTAACTTTAATAGGCTGTAAAGTTCAAAAGACTGCTTTCTGAAAATAAGGTGGTAGAAAATTCTTATAGCTCTTAACCTCCATCTCATGATTATAATAGAACATGTCTTCACAGTATCTGAACATGATAGATTTAGAGATGGTTAAGGTTTGAAAACTAAAAATTATGTATTGTTCTTAAACAAGTCACTCCAAAAATCATAAGAGCAGCAAAAATTAAGATCATCAAAGAAAAAGAAATGAACATAGTGGCAAAGCAATGAATGAGTTTCACTGAGAAACTGAGGTCTCCATCAAAGAAATGGAGAGTACCTTAAGTCATGAAGTGACTCAGGTTGACTCTGTTCATTTGGTCGAATCTACAAGGGAGATTTCTCTGAGTAACTAGGGGTATTGGCCTCTAATCAAGATATACCCTTAACGTCAAAGGTGCAAACTATCCCTGTAGCTTTTAATTAGAAATAGATATAGTAGTTTATGCTTAGTAACTGGGGGTATTAGCCTCTAATCAAGGTATACACCTAATGTCAACGGCATAAATGATACTTGTCTGTTCAATAAGTTCAAGTTTCAAAAGGTAGTGAATGAAAATTGTTGTAACCCTTAGAAAACAAATGTCATTGAGTGTCAATTGTTTAACCTCAATACAAATTCAGGTGACTTTCCTTACTTTTCACTTTCTCTGAAGTAACTAGGGTATTGTCTCGACCTAAACTCTTATAGTTACGTGACTCATGTTCATTGCTATAAATGGGGTATATAACCCTATTTCAGAATGTCAGTGAACTCTCTTTACTTTCTTTAACTATTAGACCTAACTGAACTCAAGCTAGCCCATTTCTCGATTCATATAATTTAAGGGTTGCGCTATAATTTTCTTACATTCTGAACTGTGCATAGAACGATGTTCCTCTCTTTCCTCCTTATTTGCTGATGGCAAAGGGGAAGAATGGATGTCTGCATTAAGATTCATCCTCAGGGGGAGAGTCTATGATCAAGGCGTAGGAGTCTTTATCAGTGCATAAGTCTGTGCATAGATAAATGTGTAGTGCATGCATGACATTTGATTATGTCATCTCATGGCATTTATTCATTGTGTTGCCATCATCAAAAAGGGGGAGATTGTTGTGCCCCTTGTGCCTTGATGATGTTGTGCAGTTTTGATGATAGCAAACACTATGAGTCATGTGAGATTAGAATAAATAGATGTTCTGCATGCAATCTCTACATACACGGTTCAATGCATGTTTCATCTTTCAGTATACATAGTGTCATGCCCCGAGCACGGAAGATTACCTGGAAGCGTGACACGTCTATATAGATCGTGTCAATCATGTAAATATCAGAGTGCGCAAATAACTAAGCTTTAACTCAAAATTAATACAAATAGTACGAGCTGACAATTGTCACAACTAATCAAAGGATAAATACATATGTTCCCAGAGTCCAACGACTAGGCTTCAAATCTTAATCAGTTCTAATCAAGTTGACTAATACAAATGACATAGATGAATTGATACAACTGACATAAGTGAACTAATACAGTAACATAAAGGACATCACAATTAACATGATAATTGATGACTCCATTCTACACTCATCACTCAGACTCATCCCCTTCCGTGTTCTGGCCAATATCCAAACTACCTGAAAAGGTTAGAAAAATAACTAGATGAGCGAATCGCTCAGTAGGAATTACATCTCAAGATTTAACATGCTTTAAGTGGTTTACAAGTTCGATTAATGTCAGTAAAGTTATGCATGTAGATGAGTAGATATCAAGGATTGTAAAAATTGACAATAGCAGTGAAGGAATAACAAGTGAGAGTATAAGGATTCCAACTTCAATGTA
Source organism: Amorphophallus konjac (assembly GCA_022559845.1). Taxonomy (NCBI): domain Eukaryota; kingdom Viridiplantae; phylum Streptophyta; class Magnoliopsida; order Alismatales; family Araceae; genus Amorphophallus; species Amorphophallus konjac. The sequence continues at coordinate 230,188,415 of CM040120.1, forward strand.
GCAATAGCAAGAGATTCAAGCAAGTAATAACTGGAATTAACGAAAATCTTTCCAAGAGAGTAAGAACACATGTCAAGCAAGTAATAGAAAGTAATATAAATTCAAGCATGTAAAATTGGAATTGTCTATTTATCAATTTCATTCAAGCAAAACTTTACCCTTCTGTAGGTCTCAAGTCAAATCAATCAAGTAATATCACGAGAATGAGTGGAATGTCTAAAGCCTAGCAAGTAAGTACTCCGGTGCAATGCCAAACACCGTGGTCAATAAACTCCCATGGGCACAAGTACCTTCGGGTGTTCCTCCCAGGACCAGACCGAGCCCTATATGCACAACATTAATCATGTCTGTCGACATCCACTCTCATTTATAGCCAATATGGAATTTCAAGGTTTGACCAGTATGATATATAAGGTAGAATTATGGAATGGAATCCAAGGGCGCATTAATGTGTAGGGATGAACTAGGAGTGGAAACCAGTAACGTTTGATACACGGAAAAAAACTAGATAAGAGAGGTGCCTTATGGGCCACCTGACAATTTTAGAAACGACACCCTCACTGTGGTATGCCCTTCCTGGGAATTATAGAGGGTATAGAGGACCTTGTCAGGAGTTAAATATCACCTCTCAGGCTGCCATCTATCAGTGGAGATGGCAAAAGGGAAAGCCTGACGATCAGGTTAACGCAATGAGCCAGCTGTAGTTCATCGCGTCAACCCTGCAGTTCATCGCGTCAACCCTGCGAACAGGCTGGGTCGACTCATCAGTTCATCGGGTCAACCCTGCGAACAGGCAGGGTCGACTCATCAGTTCATCACGTCAACCATGTGAACAGGCAGGGTCGACTAATCAGTTCATCGCGTCAACCCTGTGAACAGGCAGGGTCGACTCATCAGTTCATCGCGTCAACCCTGCGAACAGGCTGGGTCGACTCATCAGTTCATCGCGTCAACCCTGTGAACTAGCAGGGTCGACTCATCAGTTCATCGCGTCAACCCTGTGAACTGGCAGGGTCGACCCTGTGAGCAGGCAGGGTCGACTCATCAATTCATCGCGTCAACCCTGTGAACTGGCAGGGTCGACTCATCAGTTCATCGCGTCAACCCTGTGAACTGACAGGGTCGACTCATCAGTTTATCGCGTCAACCCTGTGAACTAGCAGGGTCGACTCATCAGTTCATCGTGTCAACCCTGTAAACTGGCAGGGTCGACCATGTGAGCAGGTAGGGTCGACTCATCAGTTCATCGCGTCAACGCGATGAATTGGCAGGGCCGACCCTGTGAACAAGCAGGGTCGACTCATCAGTTCATCGCGTCAACGCTATGAACTGGCAGGGTCGACTCTGTAGTTCATATTTGCTCAAAATGGCTTAAGGTATTAATCTTTGATTAAACTAGGGTATTAACCTTTGATTTAAGTTTATTTAGGTAAAACTAATGACATGGATAGATAGAGAAAACTGTAAGGATTATAGATCTTTATTCATGCATTCGTTTCATGCTTTAGTTGCTTAAATATCAGATTCTTAACATGACGTATCATACAAGTTTTCATTTTTAAAGGAACTAAATGGAGACAAGGTTTCTAGATAGGCTACCTAACAGATTAATTAGGTATGCTAGTTAGTTAGTAGATCAACTAACATGTTAATTAGGTATGTTAACAGGTTAGTTAAACTAATAAGTTACGTAAAAACACGATAAAACTTGTGTTAAACGGATATATCGTATGGATATGAAGCTAATACATGCCAACTACCCTAGATTGAAGCTAATACATGCTAATCAATGCTAATCATCTTGGGTATAAGGCTACTACATGCTAATTATCTTGGTACGAGGCTAATACATGCTAATCATCCTAGATTTAAGCTAACACATGCTAATTATTCTAGGTATGAGACTAATACTTACTAATTATCTTGTGTATGAAGCTAATACACGCTAATCATCCTAGATTTAAGCCAACACATGCTAATTATTCTAGGTATGAGACTAATACTTACTAATTATCTTGGGTATGAAGCTAATACACGCTAATCATCATAGATTTAAGCCAACACATGCTAATTATTCTAGGTATGAGACTAATACTTGATAATATTTGCTAATACATGCTAATTATTCTGGGTATAATGGTAATACATGCTAATTATCTTAGGTATGAAGCTAATACATGCTAATCATCCTAGATTTAAGCTACCACATGCTTTATGAACACTAAATATCGCATGGAAATGAGCCTAATACTAAATGCCTAGACTAATCATTTTAGATTAGCTACTAGTTTAGTTAAAAGTTGAGAACACCTACTTGTTGGAAGATCGTAGCAGCAGAACCCTTCTTTGTAATCCCTGCAGAGCTTTGCCCAACCTTAGCTAGCCTAGAATGGGGGTAGCAAAGGGTTATGTATATAGGGTCTGTCACGACCGAATGGGAGGCAAGATCTGAAATAATGGGGCTTTACAGCTTGTACAGGTTGGAGAGATAGAGATAATGTTTGGACAGCTAATCCATGGCCCATATGTCTATAACATAAAATTATTTGGCAAAAAACGTAAATGGTGGATGCTAAGATTTGAACCTTGGTCATTGGGTTGGAAGATAAGTTACTTAACCAACTACACTAGGAAGCCACTTGTTAAGTGAATAACCTTTACATATGATAACTTCGTGTTCCCACTTCTTACATAAACTTCCTAAAGAGTTTATCTCATATTTTTTTTATTTAGAAAATATTAATAATAATAATTTTTTTTAATACGGGGTGCTACACCCTCCCCTACTTAAAAGAATTTGGTCCCCAAATTCAATTGTATTAGGGTAAATTCAACTACATAAGGATACTGTAGAAATTATAAGATACTTGTCGACTAAAATAGTTCTGGGTATCTTCTCTTCATAGATTCCTCGATCTCCCAAGTTACTTCTTGCTCCGAGCATCGATTCCATTAGATTTTTACCATAGGGATCGTCTTGCTCCTTAGAACTCGAACTTCGCAGTCGAGGATCCGTATCGGCCTTTGCTCATAAGTAAGATCCCTTTGAATCACCAATTCAGCATGATTGATGATGTGAGAAGGGTCGTGCACATATTTCTTCAGCATAGATATATGAAATACATTGTGCACTTCCGAGAGTTGAGGAGGTAAGGCAATGCGGTAAGCCACCTCGCCCACACTTTCCAATACTTCAAATGGACCGATAAACCTTGGTGTAAGCTTGCCCTTAACACCGAATCTTCTAATACCTCGGCCGGGAGATACCTTGAGAAATACATGGTCACCCACTTGAAATTCCAAATCTCTCCTTCTATTATCAACATAAGATTTTTGCCTGCACTGAGCTACCTTGAGTCTCTCTCTGATAAGGTGTATCTTCTCAGTCGAATCTCTAACCATATCTGGGCCTAGAATTTGTCTTTCACCGACTTCTTCCCAGCATATTGGAGAACGACAACTCCTGCCACAAAGTGCCTCGAAAGGAGCCATTTGAATACTAGCTTGATAGCTGTTATTATATGCAAATTCGGCTAGTGGTAAGTGGTCATGCCAGCTTCCGTCGAAATCTATAATGCATGCCCTTAACATATCTTCAACAACCTGATTTGTCCTTTCAATCTGACCATCTGTCTGAGGATGGAAAGTAGTGCTGAAATTAAGTTTCGTCCCCAGAGAGTGTTGTAGACCCTTCCAAAAATGAGAGGTGAAGCGTGGGTCTCGGTCAGATATGATCGAGACGGGACCTCCATACAATCTAACCATCTCCTTAATATACAGGGTAGCAAGTACGTCGATTGACCATCGACTTTTGATGGGTAAGAAATGGGCCGATTTAGTTAACCGATCGATAATTACCCAAATTCCATCATATCCGCCCCTAGACTTGGGCAAACCCATGATAAAGTCCATGCCAATGTCTTCCCACTTCCACTTGGGAATATCCAGCAGATGTAGCTTTCCGACGGATTTTTGATGTTCCGCCTTCACTTGTTGACATGTGAGGCAACGAGACACAAAGTCTGCTACCTCCCTTTTCATGTTACGCCACCAGAAAGTTCTTTTCAAGTCTTGGTACATCTTAGTGGCTCCAGGGTGGATTGTGTACCTCGATCTATGAGCTTCTTCAAGAATCTTCTTCTTCAATTCGGGACAGTCGGGCACACATGTCCGTTCATGAAATAGTAATCTGCCATCATGTGCCAGCTTGAAATCCAGTCACTCGTCCAGCTTTCTCTTTATCTCCACTAGCAAGGGATCCTCTTCTTGTAACTTCTTGATTTCAGGTAGTAAATCTGGATGTAGGCTCATATGAGATAGAATAATACACATGTTCTTCTCATGTGTGCTGATATCAAGCTCAGAGAATTTCTCCAGCAGTTTCCATTCTTGTATCATGCAGTTGGCCAATATTGTTCTCGGCTTTCGACTAAGGGCATCAGCTACGGAATTACCCTTACCAGGATGGTACTGTATAGTGAAGTCAAAATCCTTGAGATACTTGAGCCAACGCCTTTGCCGCATGTTCAGCTCCTTTTGGGAGAATAAGTACTTGAGACTTTTATGATCGGAGTACACAGTGAATTGTTCTCCGTAGATATAGTGCCTCCAGATCTTTAAAGCGAATACTACTACGGCCAGTTCTAAGTTGTGAACTGGGTAGTTCTCTTCATGTTTCTTCAATTGTCGGGAAGAGTATGCAATGACTCTCCCATTCTGCATCAATACACATCCGAGGCCAATACCAGCAGCATCGGTATATACCTCGTATTTTTCTCCTTCCATTGGTAATGATAAGACTGGAGCAGTGGTCAAGAGATCCTTCAAAGTTTGGAAACTCTTTTCACAGTCTTCCTTCCACTGATAAGGCACTTCCTTGCGGGTTAACCTGGTCAGGGGAACAACAATTTTGGAGAAGTCCTTTATAAAACGCCGGTAGTAACCAGCTAGACCCAAGAAGCTCCGAATCTCAGTTACATTTGTGGGTCGTTCCCAGTTCTTCACGGCTTCGACCTTTGATGGGTCAACAGCAATTCCGTTCTTCGAAATGATATGGCCCAAGAAGGATACTTCCTCGAGCCAAAACTCGCATTTGCTGAATTTGGCATATAGCTTGTTTCCCCTTAATATCTGCAATGCCTTCTTGAGGTGTTCTTCATGATCCTCTTCGATCTTTGAATAGATCAGAATATCATCAATAAAGACCACAATAAATTAGTCTAAATAGGGCCTGAATATGCTGTTCATTAACTGCATAAAAACTGCAGGGGCATTTGTTAGTCCGAAAGGCATAACAGTAAATTCGTAATGCCCATACCTGCTTCGGAATGCAGTTTTATGAATGTCTTCTTCTTTGATCTTCAATTGGTGGTAACCAGAACGAAGATCAATCTTGGAGAAATATAAAGCTCCAGATAGTTGATCGAACAGCTCATCAATCCTTGGCAGTGGATACTTGTTCTTGATTGTAAGGTGATTTAGCTGCCGATAATCTATGCATAATCTCATCGACCCGTCCTTCTTTTTGACGAATAGCACGGGTGCTCCCCATGGGGAAGTACTCGGCCTGATGAAACCCTTGTTCAATAACTCCATTAGCTGCTCTTTTAGTTCCTTCAGCTCAGTAGGGGACATTCTGTATGGTGCCCTGGAAATAGGACCAGCACCAGGGACAAGGTCGATTGTGAACGACACTCCCCTTTCGGGGGGTAAGCCGGTTAAATCTTCTGGAAAAACATCGAGAAAATCCTGAATTACACGGATGTCTTCAAGTTTAACCTTCTCGACTTCCGTGGCAGTCACGAATGCTATGAAAGCCATGCATCCCTTATTCATAAGTTTACTAGCTCGGAGTGCTGATATAAGAAGTGATTTACTCCGAGGGCTATTGTAAACTAGCTCTGGGAAATCTACGAAAGTTACCTTGCCATGCCGGCAATCTACAGTTGCTTGGTATGTGGATAGCCAGTCGGCACCTAGTATGACATCATAACCCTTCATATCTAGGCATATCAGGTCAGCAGGTAAATTATTTCCCTTAACCATCACTTCACAGTTTGGATAGTGATAAGTGATATCAGACTCATTCCCAAGAGGTGTAGATATGACCAAATCTAACAGTTCACGTTTCTTAGAAAATGAAGCAGCAAAGTTCTTGGAAACGAATGAATGAGTTGCTCCGGTATCGAATAAAACTTGAGCAGTTTTTGAATAAATAGTGAGAGTACCTTCCACAATTCCACCTTTAGTGGGTTCCGTCTCTTGGAGAGCTTGCAGACGGCCTTGTTTCTTTATCGGACGCTTCTCGTCTTTGGTGTCTTGTTCCTTCATCAGTGGGCAGTCTGGGATTCGATGCTCTCGGCTCCCACATCGAAGACAAGCTCCTAACTTTCTCCAACATTCCTCGGTCTTATGACCAGCTTTATCACAATACTTGCAAATCTCCTTTGATGGTGTGGTGGTGGAGAATGGTCTGTCATTCTTCTGGAATTTCTTCGCCTTAGAGGGCTCCCCTCCCATGAAGAATCGCTTCTTGTTGAAGGATTATTTGAATTTTCCCGGGCTTGTGACGGGTTCCTTCTTGTCTCTTCCTCGGATTCTCTCAGATAATTCGGTGGCGTCTTCCAGCAGTTGAGCACGCCGAACCATCTCCGAATAGACTTGGATGTCCATCGGGGCAAGTTGTGTGATATAATGGGGCCGAAGCCCGTTGAGGAATCTTCTCGCCTTCATCTTTTCCGTACACACCAAGTGGGGTGCATACCTAGATAATCTGGAGAATTGGGCCTCATACTCGGCCACTTTCAAGCCCCGTTGTTTTAGAACGGCGAATTCCGTGGCTTTCTTTTCCTGGATATGATCGGAGAAGTACTTGTTGTTGAAATGCTCCGTGAATTCATCCCATGTGACATGGTATTCTGGCAGTGTTGCTTCTATGGATTTCCACCAGCATCGAGGGTCCCTCTCTAGTTGGAATACGGCAAGTAAAACCTTCTCTTCATCCGCGCATTGCATCACACGGAAGATTCGTTCCATCTCCTTTGGCCAATTCTCGGCATCCTCGGGGTCGGACGAACCCGTGAACCTCGGTGGGTTCATGTTACGGAAACTTCAGTGGAGATCTCCCGCTCCACGATTTGCTCCGCCTTGGGCCACTTGCTGTAGTGCCTGTGTGAGGCCTTGCACGGTGCACTGCATCTCGCGCCATTATGCTCTTTCCGCAGCCATGATCCTACAAAAGAGATAAGTATGATAAAGATCGGATTTACTTGTAAGGTTGAAAGTCATTTTAGAACTTAACCCATGGCTCTATCCATCTCACCGGGTAAGATATATCTATCCTTGAACTTGGGTTTTACCTATCCTTGGACTCAAGTTTTTACTTAGATTTCAATTTCTAACCATTTATTTTTTTTTATTCCCTAGGTTGAAAAACCTAGGCTCTGATACCACGAAGACTGTCACGCCCCGAGCGCGGAAGATTACCCGGAAGCGTGACACGTCTATATAGATCGTGTCAATCATGTAAATATCAGAGTGCGCAAATAACTAAGCTTTAACTCGAAATTAATACAAATAGTACGAGCTGACAATTGTCACAACTAATCAAAGGATAAATACATATGTTCCCAGAGTCCAACGACTAGGCTTCAAATCTTAAGCAGTTCTAATCAAGTTGACTAATACAAATGACATAGATGAATTGATACAACTGACATAAGTGAACTAATACAATAACACAAAGGACATCACAATTAACATGACAATTGATGACTTCATTCTACACTCATCACTCAGACTCATCCCCTTCCGTGTTCTGGCCAATATCCAAACTACCTGAAAAGGTTAGAAAAACAACTAGATGAGCGAATCGCTCAGTAGGAATTACATCTCAAGATTTAACATGCTTTAAGTGGTTTACAAGTTCGATTAATGTCAGTAAAGTTATGCATGTAGATGAGTAGATATCAAGGATTGTAAAAATCGACAAGAGCAGTTAAGGAATAACAAGTGAGAGTATAAGGATTCCAACTTCAATGTAGCAATAGCAAGAGATTCAAGCAAGTAATAACTGGAATTAACGAAAATCTTTCCAAGAGAGTAAGAACTCATATCAAGCAAGTAATAGAAAGTAATATAGATTCAAACATGTAAAACTGGAATTGACTATTTATCAATTTCATTCAAGCAAAACTTTACCCTTCTGCGGGTCTCAAGTCAAATCAATCAAGTAATATCACGAGAATGAGTGGAATGTCTAAAGCCTAGCAAGCAAGTACTCCGGTGCATTGCCAAACACCGTAGTCAATAAACTCACACGGGCACAAATACCTTTGGGTGCTGCTCCAAGACCAGACCGGGCCCTATATGCACAGCATTAATCATGTCTGTCGACATCCACTCTCATTTATAGCCAATATGGAATTTCAAGGTTTGACCAGTATGATATATAAGGTAGAATTATGGAATGGAATCCAAGGGCGCATTAATGTGTAGGGATGAACTAGGAGTGGAAACCAGTAACGTTTGATACACGAAAAAAAACTAGATAAGAGAGGTGCCTTATGGGCCACCTGACAATTTTAGAAACGACACCCTCACTGTGGTATGCCCTTCCTAGGAATTATACAGGGTTTAGAGGACCCTGTCAGGAGTTAAATATCACCTCTCAGGCTGCCATCTATCAGTGGATATGGCAAAAGTGAAAGCCTGACGATCAGGTTAACGCAATGAGCCAGCTGTAGTTCATCGCGTCAACCCTGCAGTTCATCGCGTCAACCCTGCGAACAGGCTGGGTCGACTCATCAGTTCATCATGTCAACCCTGCGAACAGGCAGGGTCGACTCATCAGTTCATCGCGTCAACCCTGTGAACAGGCAGGGTCGACTCATCAGTTCATCGCGTCAACCCTGTGAACAGGCAGGGTCGACTCATCAGTTCATCGCGTCAACCCTGCGAACAGGCTGGGTCGACTCATCAGTTCATCGCGTCAACCCTGTGAACTAGCAGGGTCGACTCATCAGTTCATCACGTCAACCCTGTGAACTGGCAGGGTCGACCCTGTGAGCAGGTAGGGTCGACTCATCAGTTCATCGCGTCAACCCTGTGAACTGGCAGGGTCGACTCATCAGTTCATCGCGTCAACCCTGTGAACTAGCAGGGTCGACTCATCAGTTCATCGCGTCAACCCTGTGAACTGGCAGGGTCGACCCTGTGAGCCGGCAGGGTTGACTCATCAGTTCATCGCATCAACGCGATGAACTAGCAGGGTCGACCCTGTGAACAGGCAGGGTCGACTCATCAGTTCATCACGTCAACGCGTTGAACTGGCAGGGTCGATTCTGCAGTTCATATTTACTCAAAATGGCTTAAGGTATTAATCTTTGATTAAACTAGGGTATTAACCTTTGATTTAAGTTTATTTAGGTAAAACGGATGACATGGATAGATAGAGAAAACTGTAAGGATTATAGATCTTTATTCATACATTCGTTTCATGCTTTAGTTTCTTAAATATCAGATTTTTAACATGACGTATCATACAAGTTTTCATTTTTAAAGGAACTAAATGGAGACAAGGTTTCTAGATAGGCTACCTAACAGATTAATTAGGTATGCTAGTTAGTTAGTAGATCAACTAACATGTTAATTAGGTATGTTAACAGGTTAGTTAAACTAATAAGTTACGTAAAAACACGATAAAACTTGCGTTAAACGGATATATCGTATGGATATGAAGCTAATACATGCCAACTACCCTAGATTGAAGCTAATACATGCTAATCAATGCTAATCATCTTGGGTATATGGCTATTACATGCTAATTATCTTGTTACGAGGCTAATACATGCTAATCATCCTAGATTTAAGCTAACACATGCCAATTATTCTAGGTATGAGACTAATACTTGCTAATTATCTTGTGTATGAAGTTAATACACGCTAGTCATCCTAGATTTAAGCCAACACATGCTAATTATTCTAGGTATGAGACTAATACTTACTAATTATCTTGGGTATGAAGCTAATACACGCTAATCATCATAGATTTAAGCCAACACATGCTAATTATTCTAGGTATGAGACTAATACTTGCTAATATTTGCTAATACATGCTAATTATTCTGGGTATAATGCTAATACATGCTAATTATCTTAGGTATGAAGCTAATACATGCTAATCATCCTAGATTTAAGCTAACACATGCTTTATGAACACTAAATATCGCATGGAAATGAGCCTAATACTAAATGCCTAGACTAATCATCCTAGATTAGCTACTAGTTTAGTTAAAAGTTGAGAACACCTACTTGTTGGAAGATCGTAGTAGCAGAACCCTTCTTTGTAATCCTTGAAGAGCGTTGCCCCAACCTCAGCTAGCCTAGAATGGGAGTAGCAAAGGGGTATGTATATAGGGTCTGTCATGACCGAATGGGAGGCAAGATCTGAAATAATGGGGCTTTACAGCTTGTACAGGTTGGAGAGATAGAGATAATGTTTGGACAGCTAATCCATGGCCCATATGTCTATAACATAAAATTATTTGGCAAAAAACGTAAATGGTGGATGCTAGGTTTTGAACCTTGGTTATTGGGTTGGAAGACAAGTTACTTAACCAACTACACTAGGAAGCCACTTGTTAAGTGAATAACCTTTACATATGATAACTTCGTGTTCCCACTTCTTACATAAACTTCCTAAAGAGTTTATCTAATATTTTTTTTATTTGAAAAATATTAAGAATAATAATTTTTTTTAATACGGGGTGCTACACATAGTCTGTGCATACTTTGTTTACGCATTGAAAGTCGATGCGTGTACATTGCATCTGTCGGGACTATACATCGTTGCATGCTATCAAGTTTGTACAACCCACGTTGCTTCACTCGACCAAGTCAGTGCAAGCACTATTCATCCATTAGCTTAGTTCGCAGCTAAATCAGTACAGCCCGTGTTCTTCATGCATATACATAGTTAGTGCATCTTTTTGCATCGTTTTGTTTCACGCATACACATAGTCAGTGCATCGCCTTGCCTCACGCATACACAAATACACAAAGTCCGTGCAACTCTTGGTGCTGCAAGGACACAAGTCTATACATCCTTTGTTGATACGAGGAGTTACGTTCGTGCATAGCTTCATTAGGTCTGTGCATTATGCATTCATGCTTAAACTCTAGGCACAGCAAGTTGGTGCATCGTCTTGTCCCATGCACACAAAAGTCTGTACACATCTCGGTGGCATGCATGAGCATTCCTCTTCAATGTGCATACTTTCCTATATGCATACTGCATTACACGCCATCAAGTCTGTACATGCTTAGTTCAATTCTCGAACTAACTCGATGCATCCTTCTCTTCTCCTTCAGATTGATTGATAATAAGTCTGACCTGACAGGACTTCTGTTCGAGGAATCTAAGAAGGGCACATAACTCGAGAATGAAAGAAAGCGCCAGGATCGTGACACATGGAATGCAACGAGGTTATGATGCTGACACGTGACCTAGATATTCGGGCGGCAATCGTGATGACCACACGCCCTATATGTTCACTGCTCTATAAATAAGAAGCTTCTTCCTGAGAAGCACAGTGATCGAAATTTGGGAACTTACCTGAAAGAGCAGAAGCAGAGAGAGCCTGCACGATCCAAGAGAAAAGAGAAGAGAGAAGAAGGAAAGAGTCAAGAGAGAAGTGTTTGAAAGAATACTGAAAGTGTCCGTTCTTCAGTCCCCTGGTTCAGAACCGGAGCTAAATTTGCTCAGTGATGAGCTACATTCCCCTTGTGGGTTCGTTTGTTTTCTCGCTTTGTGCTTCCGTTGTGTTTTAAAAACTCGTTTCCAAGCTGTGAGTCAGCGAGCAAGCTATGAAGCTCAGCAGTTTGCCGAGGTGGATTCCTCTGGTCGGGTTAAGCTATAAGCCCTAGCGGTTTGCAGAGGTGCATTCCTCTGATCGGGTTAAGCTGTAAGTCCCCAGCGGTTTGCAGAGGAGGATTCCTTTGGATGGCATAAGTTGTAATGCCCAGCTGTTTGTAGGGTTGTGACCCCAAAGCTGTGGATCAGCGAAACTGTGTATCAGTAGTGGAAGCCACATTCCGGATTGGAGTGTGGGGTGGACGTAGATCTCGAGTTTGAGATCGAACCACCTTAAAATCCTTTGACTCTTGTGTGATTGCTTTGCAAACTGTGTGCATCCAGTTCATTTCTTCGATCGGTAGTAGATAAATGTGTAGGACCGTCTCGATATAAATCTGTTGGGTTGGCGTTCTTCCATAGTATTGTTCTTCCGTCTGTCGTCTGACAGCAGCTTGATTTAATTCCGCATTTGGAGCTGTTGTTGTTAGTTTTATTGGGTGACTGATCTATTCACCCCCCTCTAGATCGTATATCGCATCCCATCATCCCCTTCCCTACAACCTTCTTTACTCCACCCCCTAGTTCCAAGGGAGAACCCCCCAATCCCCACTCCACCCTCCAACCACCAACCACCCCATCCCTTTCCCAAACACTTTTCCCTCTCCCCCATGCAACCCTTCACCTCCCTAGGCCTTTTGAACTTGAAATTTCCCTTCCCTCCCCAGCCCAAGGGTGCCCAACTCCCCTCCCCCTTAGAGCAGGTCGCCCCCCTCTCCCCTTCCCTCCATTCCATCTACCTTGAGCATCTCTCCCATCCCTCACTCTCCCTCCACCTTTGAGAGACCCACAAGCACCTGCTCCCTCCCCCTTCTACAGCTTCCCCACCACCCCTAGCCTCCCTCAACACCTCCCCCACACTTCCCTTCCACCATTCTTCACCTCCCCTTCACCACTCAATCACTTCTTCTTCCTCTTTCTTGGTCCTTGGAAGCCACACCGAAGGAGCAGCTCGCAGCCCTGAAGTGCAGGTTGAGCAGCAGCTTGCAGAGTCGACTCCGTTCACTTACCAGCGAATATGAAGGCCCAAGAGGTACCATTGGAAGCGTCTTCTAGTCATCTTCGCCACGGTGGTGGCCTCATCCCTTTCTGAGTTCGTGGTCGTCCGGTGGAGCTGCTCTTCTACGACTGCGCATTTCCACCCTAAAGAGGTACCTGAAGCTGACTCCTGAAGCTACCACGACCACTCTCGGGAAGATCTAGAGGCGAGGCTTGGCCGGGAGCTTCTTAGACAAGTCTACTTCCAGAATCAAGAAGCGAAGCTCTGTTTTGCACCCGGAATCAAGAGTTCTCATTTTCTTCCTCCGGGTGTGCGGTTCTATTTCCTATCAGTATGCTCCGACCCCCCCTCATTGTTCAAGTTTTACCGGTCTAATCCGACAATGTTTGGAATTCCCGTTGGTCTCTCTTCGAAGAGGACTCATCGATGGTTCCAACGACTCCAGCGGTGCCTGATTCTGAGCTCTGGAGCGCTTGTGGCAACCTCTTCTTCCTGCTGTTGTGAACCTGAAGCAGCCAGAACTAAAGACCTGCCACCCTGTTCGAGCCTCTACCCCGACCAGCACCGGTGACCAAAGAAATCAAAAAAATTCAGGTGTCATCCCGACCCAGCTACGAAGAATTTTCAACTGGTTTCGTCATCAACAAAATTCTGGAGTGGTCGCAGCGTCAAGATATCCAACTGTCTATCCTGAAGCGCAGGAAGCGGACAGAATCAGCATCGGCTTCCTTGTTAGCTTCTAGCTCAGTTTCACCCCTCCCCGCTTGGCCGGCTGAAGGTCCCTCCCTATGTGGAGGTAGTTTTGGATGTAATAACAATTTTTCCCCTTCCCAAGATCCCCCTCCTGCGAGAGGTGTAGTGCTGTAACACTTTAAACAGGTCAAGCTTCTCCGACGCGGCGTGTGGGGAACCCACGCCTCCCCGCTCGCCCACGTCTCCGAGTGGGACCGATTTCTTCAAACTGGTCGAGTAAGTGCTCCAACCTAGCTCTAATTTTGTGCTTTTTCTTTCAATATTAGTTCATAGTTCCGCTGACCGTGAGAGTGAGAGCTCGATCCGTAAGCTCCATTGCTTCAAGCGATCACCGTGGGGTGAGGAGTGTACCCGTGCCCTTGGCACAATGTCGGCTAGCTTGAATTGGGAAGCCATACCCTTGGGGGAACATCCTTGGCCTTGCTGGCCCTCTACCAGCAAGGGCCCAGCCCTCACATCCTCCACTTGGCATTGCCAAGTTACCCCAGGTCTTGGTGAGCATCGGGTGAGCGGTCGCCGTTATCGGTCCGTTTTGAATGCCAATTGTGCTTTCTTGGTAAGCCCTAGGTTTTGTCACATCAATTGGTATCAGAGAAAGTCGTAGACTTATCTCTATCAAGTCTAAGTCCTAGGGCCATTGCATTTCATGTCCACCCATAGTGGAGTCATTTATCAACCCGATCCATCTTCTTCGGTTCCCCCCATGGATCCCAATCCCCAACCCAATCAAGATGCCCCTAGGGAGCAACCCCAAGGCCAAATGAACCGGATGGATGCTACCCTTGCAAACACCCTTGCCCAACTTGAATCCCTATCCACTCGACTTGCTCGGTTAGAAGAGCATGAGTTCCACCCAAGGAACGATGAACCAAGAGCCCACCCTCCGCATGTTGAAGTTCATAGGAATGAGTTCCACCCAAGGAACAATGGACCAAGAGCCCACCCTCCACATGTTGAAATCAATAGGGAGGACTTGAATATTGACCCATACCATGACTATGAGAGGCCTCGCCACCATCAAAATCATGAAAGGCATCCACGGGACGACCCGGATGACCCGCTCTTAAGGATGATCAAAGTAGAGGCCCCAAACTTTGATTGTTCTCATGAACCAGGTGTCTACTTAAAATGGGAGACTGCTATGGACCAATACTTTGAATGGTACCCTATGTCTGACCAAAGAAGAGTAAGATTGGCCAAAATGCATCTCATCAAATTAGCCAAAACATATTGGCTAAACCATGAGGGATTAAGAAGGATTAGGCGGGAAGAGCCTATTGACACTTGGGAGGGTATGAAGAACCAACTTAGAAACAAATACCTACCCCAATCCTCTCACCAAATGCTCTTAGATGAATGGCAAAGCCTCACCCAAGAAGGGAAGACCGTGGTTGAATACATTGAGAAGTTTGACTCCTGCCTTTTGAAGTGTGGAGTTCATGAGGACCCAGCCGTTACCTTGTCCCGTTTTAGAAATGGCCTCTAAAATCACATCAAGAGAGAACTTTTCATGAGATATGTAGACAACCTTGAGTAAGCCTACCAAATAGCTAGGGATGTTGAAATATTCTCTAGGGTCCCTCGGTTTGTTTCACCCCGCCCAACCGATCCTAAGAACATGGGACCACGACCCATTCCGGCCACCCCCATGAAGGCCCCTAGCCTAAGTGGGAATGCCCCATTACGGCCTTACAACCCTCCTCCCAGCACCACTCCAATCAAGCCCACCCCTAGTCGTCCTCCTCCATGGAGGGAAGACATTCCCAAAGGCCCAGATGTAGGGACCACTCCGGGTAGTGGGCGTCAACAATGCTATAGGTGCCAAGGGTTTGGCCATTTTACAGGGCAATGCCCATCCAAAGGATTGTCTAGTCTGCTTATTGAGGAAGAAGCTCCCCCACCCCAAGGGGAACTTGAGAGTGTGGTTGAGGTCCATGAAGCCTCACTAGATTGGGAAGAAGAGTATGAGATCCAATACCTTGAGTCGGGTCTAGATCACACCACTCCATCTACCAACTCCCATCTAGGAGTGATTAGATGCACCCTCACTAAACCCCAAGAAGAGGATTGGCGTCGAACCTCAATCTTTCACACCTTTGTCAAGATAGGGGGTCATGTGAGAAAAGTGATCTTAGATAATGGGAGTTGTGTCAATGCCGTATCCCCCGATACCGTTAAGCTCTTTGGGCTTGCTATCACCCCCCACCCAAATCCATACCGGGTCTCATGGATCAACAACAACTCCATCCCGGTCAACACCCAATGCCTTGTGCCTCTCACCTTCTCTTCCTACCATGGCCAAATATGGTGTGATGTTATTCCCATGGAAGTATGTAGCATCTTACTAGGAAGACCTTGGCTTTATGATGTGGATGCCACCATCTTGGGTAGGACCAACACTTACACCTTTGAACATAAGGGAAAGACTATCCGTCTTAACCCCTCCCCACCACGTCCCATGCCTAAGAGGGACCAACTCCCTCAAGGACACAACACCACCTCACCACAAGCCATGGGGAGATCCACCCCTCCAACACAACCCCTTACCCAAAATCCCAACCAAGGAGTGACATCAGGGTTAACCAAAGGTCTTCATCTCATCACTAAAAAAGAGCTTGAAGAGGAGATAGCTCAAGGGGTACCTTTATGTGTGGTGGTCATTTGCCTAGGAGAGCCCACCCCCTCCCACCCCCGTCCCATAGAAATCCAACAACTCCTAGAAGAATTCCACGATGTGTTCCCGATAGAGCTCCCGGACCAACTTCCTCCCATGCGGGATGTGCAACACGTAATTGATCTAGTTCTAGGGGCCACTCTTCCAAACCTTCGTCATTATCGCCTCAACCCCACGGAACATGCCGAACTTCGGAGGTAAATAGAGGAACTCATTAGGAAGGGCTTCATCCGCATTAGTAAAAGTCCATGTGCCGTACCGGCCCTTCTCACTCCTAAGAAGGATGGGTCATGGCGAATGTGTGTGGATAGTAGGGCCATTAATAAGATCACCGTCAAGTATAAGTTCCCCATCCCTAGGCTTGATGACATGCTTGATATACTAGCTGGAGCCACTATTTTCTCCAAGATTGACCTTAAGAGTGGCTATCACCAAGTTAGAATTAGGCCGGGAGATGAGTGGAAAACGGCCTTCAAGACCAAAGATGATCTTTATGAGTGGTTAGTCATGCCTTTGGGACTCTCAAATGCTCCAAGTACCTTCATGCGTCTTATGACGGAGGTCCTTAGGCCTTTCATTGGGATCTTTCTAGTGGTCTACTTTGATGACATACTCATCTATAGTCAATCCCAAGAGGCCCACCTTGACCACCTTAGACAAGTTTGCACCGTCCTCCGACAAGAGAGCATATTTGCCAACTTAGGAAAGTGCCACATCATGACCACATCCATCACCTTCCTAGTATTTGTGGTGTCTATCAAAGGTGTCTCTATGGACCCCAAGAAGGTCCAAGCTATTCTAGATTGGCCGGAACCCCACACCCTTCACGAGGTCCGAAGTTTCCATGGGTTGGCAACATTCTATAGGAGGTTTATTCGGGGATTTAGCACCATCACCGCCCCTATCACCGATTGCCTCAAAAAGGGGACTTTTGTGTGGACCAAGTCAGCTTCCAAAGCCTTCCAAGAACTTAAGGGGAAGATGACCCAAGCCTCGGTCCTATGCCTACCCGATTTCTCGAAAGTCTTTGAAGTCACATGTGACGCATCCGGGATAAGAATAGGAGGGATTCTTAGCCAAGAGGGACACCCGGTAGCCTTCTTCAGTGAGAAGTTATGTGATTCTAGGACAAGATACTCCACTTATGACAAAGAGTTCTATGTTGTGGTTCAGTCCCTCCGACATTGGAGACACTACTTGTTGCCCAAAGAGTTTGTCATCTTTTCTGACCATGAGGCCCTCAAATATCTCAACTCTCAACAAAAGCTGAATGCCCGACATGCCCGATGGGTTGAGTTCATCCAATCCTACACTTTTGTTATCAAACACAAAGCGGGAAGTGAGAATCGAGCGGCGGATGCCCTTAGTAGGAGAGTCTCTTTGTTATCCACTATCCAAGAGGAAGTAACCAGATTTGATAGGCTCAAGGATGAGTACCCTGGCTGCCCCGACTTTGGGCACATCTATACCACATTGACCACCCATTCTAGCAAGGAACATGAGGGATTTGTCTTAGAGGATGGGTTCCTCTTCAAGGGACCAAAGCTTTGCATTCCACGGACCTCACTCCGTGATTTCTTGGTTTGGGAATTAAATGCAGGAGGATTAGCTGGTCATTTTGGGGTTCACAAAACCATTGCTCTAGTTGAGGGTCAGTTTTATTGGCTAAGTCTCAAAAGAGACGTAGGCAAGATAGTAGGTCAATGCCGCACATGTGCTTCGGCCAAACAGGTGAAGCAAAACACTGGCCTATATACTCCACTCCCCATCCCCAACCGTCCATGGCAAGACTTAAGCAAGGACTTTGTGCTAGGACTACCCAAGACTCAAAGAAAGCATGACTCAATCTATGTGGTAGTTGACAGATTTTCTAAGATGGCCCACTTTATCCCATGTTTCAAAACCTCTGATGCTTCCCATGTGGCCCGATTGTTCTTTGATGAGGTTGTTCGTCTCCATGGGTTACCCAAGACCATAGTCTCTGATAGGGATGTCAAGTTCACTAGATATTTTTGGAAGACTCGTTGGCACTTGATGGGTACCCTCCTCAAATTCTCCACAGCCTACCACCCTCAAACTGATGGCCAAACCGAAGTTGTCAATCGGAGTCTAGGGAACCTTCTTAGGTGTCTTGTTGAGGATCGTTCCGGGAATTGGGATCTCATCATACCACAGGCCGAATTTGCATATAACAACTCCATCAATAAGTCCATAGGGATGAGTCCATTAGAAGCTGTGCATGGGTACAAACTAAGAAAATTGATGTGACATCACCTTGGGGTGATAGTCACAAGATCAAATGCCCCTTGGACCTAGCAAGCAACCAACGCGCGGACCGGTGACTTTACTCGAGTGGACTCACCCGCTAAGCGCACTCTTGTGCCCGTAGGCAACCCGGTGATGGTGGTGAGGGTTCGGGATGGGACCTTGCTTCTCCAGAGGTTGGCTAGCTTTGGATTGAACCCCCAAGGGTCCTGGGATGCCCACTCTCATAGGCGGCCAGCACGCCAAGGGCGTGGGTTGTAGGGTCGCTCTCTCAACTCACTCCGCGGTGGTTGCTCAATTCGATGATAATTTGAGATCAGGCACTCTCTTACCGCCGACGGCACTAAGAAGTAATACTAATTAAGCAAGGGAATCCAGCAAAGAGAAGTGTTCAGTGGCTCACCTGATCGGTGTGAGGACACCGATCCCGGTCGGAGACGAGGGCGAGCGAGGAAGCGTGGGCTTACCCGCACGCCGCGCCGGAGAAGCTTCAACCTGAAATTTCAGATTACATGCACTACGCCTCATGCAAGGAGGGGGAGATCTTGGGGAAGGGAAGCCAATGAATACACCCAAACACTACCTCCACACAGGGAGGGGCCTTCAGCCGGCCAAGCGGGGAGGGGTGAAACCGACCTAGAAGCTAAAAGGAAGCCGATGCCGATTCTATCTGCTTTCTGCGCTTCAGAACAGATGGTTGGATATCTTGACGTTGCAGCCGCTCCAGAATTTTGTTGATGACGAGACTAGATGGGAATTCTTCGTAGCTGGATCAGAATGATGTCAGAATTTTTCTGATTTCTTTGGTCACCAGTGCTGGTCGGGGCAGAGGCTCGAACAGGGACGTAGGTCTTCAGTTCTTATTACTTCAGGTTCACAATAGCAGGAAGAGGAGGTTGCCACGAGTGCTCCAAAGCTCAGAATCAGGAGCCGCCGGAGTCGTTAGAACCGTGGATCATCTTCGAAACGAGACCAACGGGGATGCAAATGTTGTTGGAGTAGACTGATAGAACTCAAACAATGAGGGGGGGTCGGATAAGACTGATAGGAAGCAGAACCGCACATCCAGAGGTAGAAAATGAGAACTCTTGATTCCGGGTGGAAAACAGAGCTCCGCTTCTTGATTCGGGAAGTAGACTTATTGATGAAGCTCCCGGCTATGTCTCGCCTCCAGATCTTCCAGAGAGTGGTCGTGGTAGCTTCATGAATCAGCTTCAGGTTGCTATTCAGGGAGGAGATGCGTAGTTGAAGAAGATCGACTGCTCAAGACGGCCCCAAGCTCAGAACATGATGAGACTACTGCCATTGCGAAGAAGACAAAGAGACACTTCCAACGGTATCTCTTGGGCCTTCAGATTCGCTGGGATGTGGTCGGGGTTGTCTCTGCAAGCTGCTGCTTCTCTACTTCCTCCGAACTAAGAACTGCAGGTTGAAGATGATGGGGGGAAATGGAGTATATGGGAGGAGAAATGAGGTGGATGTGTATGGGGGCAACCTCTAGCTGTGAGGGGGTCTGGGAGGGGGTGTTCCAAGGTGTGGGAAAGGGATAATGGGTGCTGGAATGGGGTGTTTAGAGTGGGTGAGAGAGGAGCTGCGAATTTGGGATGGTGGGTGAGAGGGAAGGAGAGATCTATCTCCAAGGTTTGAAAATGGACTAAAGGGGTGATTAATGGGGGCTTTGGGGATGGGAAGGGTTGTATTGGGAAGGGAAGGGGTGCTTAGGGAGTGGAGAAGTCTCCCTTGGGAGATGAGAGGGTGCTTAGGGAAGGGGATTGGGTAGTTGGTGGTTGGGTAGTGGAGTATGGATTGGTGGAGGGTCTCTTGGGACTAGGGGTGGAGTAATGAGGGTTGGGGGTAGTTGGAATGATCTTAATGGATGGGGGAGGAGAGAGAAAGGTGGTGTGGAGGGGAGGAGAGAGAAATATGCGCAGGTTTTAGCGAGAGAAAGTGGGGGAGAGAGAAAATGACTTTCTAGAGAGAGGGGTAGAGAGAGAAGGGGGTAGGGGCTTCTCACCCACTCAATTGGCTTCTCACCAAAAGAAGAAGATTTAAGTTTGACACTAGAGAATTCAAATTTTCATTCATTGATTCATTAACTCAAAATGGAGAGAGTGGGGTCCTATTTATAGGGATTCCACAACTTACAATAAGACCCTGACTTTTGGAGCATTGACAAATAACCAAGGGGAGGGGGCCGCCCTTGGGCCTAGCCCAATGAATTGGGCCCATTAACTAATCTAATCAACCCTATGACACTTAACTTAGGTAGATGACTCATTAACCTAGGTACTAGACTCAAATAAAAGGAAAATTACAATGATATGACTCAAATAAAATATGAAAATTACATAGCTTGACTCAGAAAAATATGATGGACACAATGGAGCTATGTTGGCGAGTAATCGTAGCTGTGGAAAATGTGAAGGGCGAGAGATGCCCCCATCATACACCTGGTGTGCGAAGAACTCGAGTCCGTCAAGTATGGGTCCGCCGGGGAAGAGGTCCTCCAATGCAACTCCGGGCAAGCCATAACCTCCAAACTCAACCTCGCGTTCACAACTAGGGGACGGCGCTTCAACTTCTCAAGGTGGCTCGGACACACCCTCTTGCTTGCCCAGTATTCCCTTCGTGTGCACATGTCGGACTCTCAAGCTGATATGTGGAACCCCTTCCTAGGGTGTCACTCACAAAGATGGGGGTAGGCTGAAGGTGCTCACTGGGACCCACCACGGTGCCCTTAGAGGGTGCTAGATCCGCCACGTGAAAAGTGGGGTATATCCCAAAATCTCATCGGTAAATCCAACCCGTAAGCCAGGTTACCAAAGCCACTCGGAACATGGAAGGTCCAAGTCCTCGTGCCCTCGATTTGGAGGTGACCCTAAGATAGAGTGATGAGGGCATCCCTTGCCCCTCCACATTTTCTCCGGACTCGGATTGTTCGTCGGCAAGCGTCATTATGTTCCTCAAGTGTTTGTGAGTCAAGTCATGTAATTTTCTTATTTTTTGAGTCTTAATCATGTAATTTTACCTTTATTTGAGTCATGTACCTAGGTTAGTAGGTTATCTACCAATGTCCTAAGTCATTGTGTTGTTTAGATAGGCTATTGGGCCCATCTCATTGGGCTAGGCCCATGGACACCCCCTTCCCTTCGGTTATTAGTCATTGTGTCTTTTGTTAGGATCCTTTATGAAAAAGTCATGTGCCTATAAATAGGCCACCCCACTCCTCATATGTAACATTTTTGATGAAATATTGAAGAAACCCCTTTCAAGTCTCTCATTACTCCACTTCTCTCTCTCTCTCTCTAGCTCTCCCTCTCTCTCCCCAAGGAAAGGGGCGAACCTCCCCTCTCTCCTCCCTCCCCCTCTCATTCAAATCCAACCCCCACCTACCTCCATTATTACCCCCCAACTTCCCACACCCTCCTTTACTCTCCACCTAGTCCCAACAACCCTCCACCAATCCAAGCCCTACTTCCCAACCACCACCTACTTTCCTCCACTTCCCTAAGCACCTCTTCACTTCCCCAAGGCTGAAGGATCTCTTTCCTAGGCCCAAATTTGAATCTCCCACCCATCTCCCCTTCCCCCCTTGCTCCCTAGGTCGCACCCCTCCTCTCCCCTCAAGCCAAGTTCGCCCCACCTTCCCTCCCCCTCCCTCTCTCCCTTGTGCTCACCCCTTCCCACCACCATCTCTAGCAGACCAGCCCCCTCTCCAGCCCCACTTCACCCTCCCCACCTCCATCTCCTAGCCTTCACAACCCCTAAAACTCCTCTCATCTCCCTCCTTTAGCCATTAGACACCCTTCCCACCACTTGCTCTCTTGGCCATCCCCTTCCCCACACCTTCTTCTTCCCCTTAATCTGTCTCTGTTTCAGGCAGCAGAACTACAGCGACTTTCAGAAGCAGCCACGACCGTCCCTCGGAGATTCAAGTGTCAAGGCCTACATCGCCGGAATCGTCTGCAAGTTAGATTTCCAACCGAGGTGGTTTCGCTGGCTTCCGAGGTCGGAGCTGATCGGGGAAGCCGATCTAGTCCAACTGCGTCTGCTGTCCCAGTCTGCAGACCAGAAGCTAAAAGAAGAAGCTGCCACGGCCAGCTCGTGAAGGCTCTGAGCGCCATTTTTGGAGGGCAGAGACTACTTCCTGTTAGCTTTCACCTCCAAGAAGAAGGACCTCATTCGGCCACCGGAGCTATCAGTTACTAATTTCTTCGTCGAAGGTTGCAGCCAGCCACCTGCAGGTCCAGGTTTGACCTGTCCTCACATATCCGACCACCATTCTCCCCTCCGACCTCCGATTGGGGCCCCGTCGACTCCTTATCGTAGCTACTCTGACCACAAGGACATCACCGCCAGGCTCGTCACATTTGGAGTTCAGAAGCATCCGTGGTACCCTCTGCAACCTGCTGTACCAGTTCTGCACCAGCCAGAGGAAGAAGCTGCTGTCCTGTTCCAGTCACTGGCCCAACCAGCCCTGAGTTCCAGAGCTCCTGCCAAAATTCATACATTATCTTCAATCTGTTAGCAAGCTTTTGGTGAAAGTCTCATCAGATTCTGAGCTCGGTGGAATTATTGACAGCATCGACATCGACCCTCTATCCAGAAATACAGAAGCTAGGCAGAATCGGCAAAGCTCGGGAAGTCGGTTCTCTTTGCATATCTCCCCACCCCGCTTGGCCGGCTGAAGGCCCCTCCCTGCGTGGAGGTAGTTTTGGATGTATTAAGCATAATCCCCACCCCTATATCTCCCCCCCTTGCATGGGGTGTAGTTCATATAATTATTAAGTCGCAGGTTTGAAGCTTCAATCGACGCGGCGTGCGGGTACATACCCTCACCTCCCCGCTCGCCCCCGTCTCCGGCCGGAGTCGGCGTCTTCACGCCGGCTAGGTGAGCCTCGGTCCCTCTCTTGACTGGTTTAATCACTTGCTTAGCTTAGTATTATTGCTATTGCTTCGTCGGACGGTGAGTGAGAGCTCGGCCCAAATTGCTAGTACCGTGAGTGACCACCGCGGGCAAGTTGAGAGTGAATCCACTTAACCCACACCCTTGGTGTGTTGGCCGCCCATGATTTGGGCATCCTAGGCCCACTTGGGGTTCTTCCCAAGCTAGCCAACCATTGGAGCCTAAAGGTCCCGCCTCGGACCCTCTCCAACATCGCCTTGTCACCATCGGGCACTAGTGTGTGCCATACGGGTGAGCTCGCTAGTGTGAGTCCGCTGCTCAAACTTGAATGCTTGTAAATAGGTCTAAGGTCGGTTTCACATCAAGTGGTATCAGAGCAAGTTCACAACTTGTCTCTATCAAGTTGGTCCTAGGGCATGTCTATGCATTTAGAGTCTTCAAGTGCATCACTCTTGTCCCCCTAGTATGGCCACCTCATATCGACCTTACCAATCGGCCCACTCCATAAGTCCAAACCACCAAGAGATGCCTACCACTAACACCCATAACTTCCCTGGCCATGTCAACTACTTCATGAAAGCCTTGACCTATGCCAATGAGCGGCTTGATAACATATCGGACCGACTCAACCAACTTGGAGAAAATAGGCCCACCCCAAGGACAGACGATAGAATGGTCCCTTTCCCACTTCCCACCTTTGATGGAACCTCTCCTAGAGAATATTTAGATTGGGAAGCTACAATGAACCAATACTTCACTTGGTATCATATATCCGAGGATGAAAAGGCATTGGTTGCCGAAATGCAACTTACCAAACGGGCGAAAACTTATTAGATGCAAATTGTCGGGCTAAAGATACTTAGAAGGGAAACTCCCATCACCACTTGGAAGGACATGAAGGAGCAACTTAGAGTAAAATATATGTCCCCTTCCTACCCGGGTTACCAAAACTCGAGGAGCACTCTCACTCCTCCAAACCCACCCGTCCAAACCCTTACCACTAGAACCCAAGTCTCCAAGTCCTCCACCTCCCCACCTAATCCCATGAGGGCCCCCACACCCCAACCAAAATCCCCTTCACTAACCTACACTAGTCAAGCCTCTTTAGCCCCCACTTCCACCCCAAATGATCCCAAGGGCAAGAGACCCCTAACCGACCCAATTCCCTCCATGGTGACCACCACTCATCCAACCCTCACCATTAAAAATCATATGGACACCATGTCCACCCCTCCACCAAGGCCCATAATGGCCACCATCCCCAAACCCAAAACCCCTCACCCAACTCACCTCCCGCTTCCTACACCAATCTTTCCCCAACCTAGGCCTCCTCTACTTCCCCTTCCGATCCAAGTCCACCCTTGCCCACCACCCCAAGTGCACCATGCTCCAGCTATCACCAATTCTCCCGCATTAGACCTACCCAACCCATTAACACTAGGAATTGAAACCTCCACAACCCTCCACATGGGAGTAGATGCTAGTCCGGAACCCATTCCCACCCATAAGGAAGCCCAAGATCACACCAATGGTAAGGAAAAGCCTCAACCCTTTACCACTTCAAATAGCCCGGATCCCCAAAAGTCACCCACCGTCACCATGAATGAGCATATACTCCAATGGCTCAAGCAAGGACCCACCCTTCCTAGCTCACCCCCACCTCTCTCACCTTTGGGATGTCCATCCCAAATTGTTCCCCTCCCCTCCTATCACATCACAATCCAATCCTACTATGAGGTAGAAGATTGGGATGATCTCCTCAAAGGTCTAAAGTGGCAATCAGACTTGACTTCTTTATTGGCCCTAGGAGTGGACCAACCCAAGAGCCTTAACCTCATCCATCCATGCATTGGGTCTATCTCTTCGGTTTGTACTATTGGTTGCTACACTAGTGACATCCTTTTCCTTCTCCCCATAGTGGAAGAGCCCATCCTGGTCCACTCCCCTACTATTGTGATTCCTAAAACCTTGACCAACCAGCCCACCCCATACACCGGCCCAACCATTCCACTAGAAGAAGACGACTTATCACCTTTTGAAGACCTTGAGGACATGGATCCCCTTCGTAACCCACTTTATGATCCCTATGATCCATTCCAATGGGAGTCAAGGAACTCGAGTAACCCAACCACCTTAACTACCACCTACCTTTCCCTACCCCAACCCACCATGTTTGATCCAATCCACCCCATCCCAGACCCGGGTTACACCATGGGAACCATGACTTTGGGTGGTATACACCTAGGGATCGAGGAAGTGGCCCATCTCATGATATCCACCTTTCTAGACCCCTTCGACCCATTCCAATGGAAGTCCAAAGTCCCACACATAGGAGACATCTTTATCACAAGAGTGCATAAGTCTTGGCATACAACACCACTTGGCATGATTCATAAGTCGGGTACATTCATTTACATCACCCACATGTCAAGTAGGAAGCATAAGTGGACCGTATTTGGATGTATTGGCCCACCCTCATTCATCATGAGTCTTAAGTATGAGAGGAGCATACAGGGATGTCCGGGTCCCCAGACATTTGTCATACCCATGTATAAAAGGTTCATCTATGGATGTCCCGGCCCCCCTGAGTCTGTCACAATCTTCATAGCATCAAAGCATGATCGATCTACATGTGGCTGCCCCGGACCACCTTTTCATACCATACATTGTCAACTCACATGGCATACGCATTCAAGCAAGTATCAAGTAACAAGCGGTGGGATTCACAAGAAGCGAGCACAAACTCCTAAGCACCACTTTGAATTCCAAGTTGATAACTTGGCGATGATGGCTTTGGAGTGGCTCTACTTTAGGGTCACCTCCAAATTGAGGGCACGAGGACTTGGACCTTGCCAAGTTCCGAGTGGCTTTGGCAACACGGCTTATGGGTTGAACTTTCAAAAAGGGTTTTGGGATTCTCCTCATTTCTCATGTGGCGGATCTAGCACCTTATAAGGGCACCGCGGTGGATCCTAGTGAGTGCCTCCAGCTTACACCTACCCTTGTGAGAGACACCCTCGGAGTGCCACCACAAATAGCCTGAGAGCCCGACGTGAGCACACAGCGGCAATACTAGGCAAGCAAGATCCCATCGCCAGCATGAGGGTATGACCGAGTCACTTTGTCGAGCTGAAGCGCCGTTCCCCGACTATGGTCGCGGGTTGAGTATGGAGATCGTGGATCACCCAGAGTCACAGTTCGATATACTACTTCCCTGGTGGACCCATACTCGACGGGGTCGAGTTTTCCCCACCCCGGGGGTATGATGAGGGCATCCCTTGCCCCTCCACATTTTCTCCGGACTCGGATTGTTCGTCGGCAAGCGCCATTATGTTCCTCAAGTGTTTGTGAGTCGAGTCATGTAATTTTCTTATTGTTTGAGTCTTAATCATGTAATTTTCCCTTTATTTGAGTCATGTACCTAGGTTAGTAGGTTATCTACCAATGTCCTAAGTCATTGTGTTGTTTAGATAGGCTATTGGGCCCATCTCATTGGGCTAGGCCCATGTACACCCCCTTCCCTTCGGTTATTAGTCATTGTGTCTTTTGTTAGGGTCCTTTGTGAAAAAGTCATGTGCCTATAAATAGGCCACCCCACTCCTCATATTTAACAATTTTGATGAAATATTGAAGAAACCCCTTTCAAGTCTCTCATTACTCCACTTCTCTCTCTCTCTCTCTAGCTCTCCCTCTCTCTCCCCAAGGAAAGGGGCGAACCTCCCCTCTCTCCTCCCCCCCTCTCATTCAAATCCAACCCCCACCTACCTCCATTATTACCCCCACAACTTCCCACACCCTCCTTTACTCTCCACCTAGTCCCAACAACCCTCCACCAATCCAAGCCCTACTTCCCAACCACCACCTACTTCCCTCCACTTCCCTAAGCACCTCCTCACTTCCCCAAGGCTGAAGGATCTCTTTCCTAGGCCCAAATTTGAATCTCCCACCCATCTCCCCTTCCCCCCTTGCTCCCTAGGTTGCACCCCTCCTCTCCCCTCAAGCCAAGTTCGCCCCACCTTCCCCCCCCCCCCTCCCTCTCTCCCTTGTGCTCACCCCTTCCCACCACCATCTCTAGCAGACCAGCCCCCTCTCCAGCCCCACTTCGCCCTCCCCACCTCCATCTCCTAGCCTTCACAACCCCTAAAACTCCTCTCATCTCCCTCCTTTAGCCATTAGACACCCTTCCCACCACTTGCTCTCTTGGCCATCCCCTTCCCCACACCTTCTTCTTCCCCTTAATCTGTCTCTGTTTCAGGCAGCAGAACTACAGCGACTTGCAGAAGCAGCCACGACCGTCCCTCGGAGATTCAAGTGGCAAGGCCTACATCGCCGGAATTATCTGCAAGTTAGCTTTCCAACCGAGGTGGTTTCTCTGGCTTCCGAGGTCGGAGCTGTTCGGGGGAGCCGATCTCGTCCAACTGCGTCTGCTGTCCCAGTCTGCAGACCAGAAGCTGAAAGAAGAAGCTGCCACGTCCAGCTCGTGAAGGATCTGAGTGACATTTTTGGAGGGCAGAGACTACTTCCTGTTAGCTTTCACCTCCAAGAAGAAGGACCTCATTCGGCCACCGGAGCTATCAGTTACTAATTTCTTCGTCGAAGGTTGCAGCCAGCCACCTGCAGGTCCAGGTTTGACCTGTCCTCACATATCTGACCACCATTCTCCCCTCCGACCTCCGATTGGGGCCCCGTCAACTCCTGCTCGTAGCTACTCCGACCACGAGGACTTCACTGCCAGTCTCGTCACATTTGAAGTTCAGAAGCGTCCGTGGTACCCTCTGGAACCTGCTGTACCAGTTCTGAACCAGCCAGAGGAAGAAGCTGCTGACCTGTTCCAGTCACTGGCCCGACCAGCCCTGAGTTCTAGAGCTCCTGCCAAAATTCATAAATCATCCCCAAGCTGTTAGCAAGCTTTTGGCGCAAGTCTCATCAGATTCTGAGCTCGGTGGAATTATTGGCAGCATCGACATCGACCCTCTGTCCAGAAATACAGAAGCTAGGCAGAATCGGCAAAGCTCGGGAAGTCGGTTCTCTTTGCATATCTCCCCACCCCGCTTGGCCGGCTGAAGGCCCCTCCCTGCGTGGAGGTAGTTTTGGATGTATTAAGCATAATACCCATCCCAATATCCCCCCCGCCCCCTTGCATGGGGTGTAGTTCATGTAATTATTAAGTCGCAGGTTTGAAGCTTCAATCGACGCGGCGTGCGGGTACATACCCTCGCCTCCCCGCTCGCCCCCGTCTCCGGCCGGAGTCGGCATCTTCACGCCGGCTAGGTGAGCCTCGGTCCCTCTCTTGACTGGTTTAATCACTTGCTTAGCTTAGTATTATTTCTATTACTTCGTCGGACGGTGAGTGAGAGCTCGGCCCAAATTGCTAGTACCGTGAGTGACCACCGCGGGCAAGTTGAGAGTGAATCCACTTAACCCACACCCTTGGTGTATTGGCCGCCCATGATTTGGGCATCCTAGGCCCACTTGGGGTTCTTCCCAAGCTAGCCAACCATTGGAGCCTAAAGGTCCCGTCTCGGACCCTCTCCAACATTGCCTAGTCACCATCGGGCACTAGTGTGTGCCATACGTGTGAGCTCGCTAGTGTGAGTCCGCTGCTCAAACTTGAATGCTTGCAAATAGGTCTAAGGTCGGTTTCACATCATAGAGCCATTCCAAAGCCACCATCGTAAGGTTGCCTTCTTGGAATCCAAAGTGGCACTCGTGAGTTTTTGCCCGCTCATTATGAACCTCACCACTCGTTGCTGAATGCTTGCTTGGGTGCACATGACATGCATTACGGGGCGGTGGGTGTGTGATAATGTGTGTGGATAAAGGTGGACCAGGACATCCATAAATGGACCTATCATGCCATGATGCCATATGGACCTTGATGAGCCTTGGTGGGCCGGGGTAACCAAATGTGGCCCTATCATGCATGGACTCTCTAACAAAGGTTGGAGGGCCGAGGCATCCGTAGGTGATCCGGTCATACATGGGGGTGACAAATGCCGGGGGACCCGACATCCAAGAATGCTCCTATTATGCTTAAGACTCATGATGAGTGAAGGTGGACCATTACATCCGAATTTGGACCACTCATACTTTCTACTTGACATGTGGGTGATATGAATGAATGGACCCAACATAGTGTTCATGTCAAGTGGTGTGGTAAGCCTAGACACATACATGTTTTTCCAAAAGGTGACTTCCATGTGTATAGGTGTGGGACAACCTTTGAACTCCCATTGGAAAGGATCGAATGGATCTAAGAAGGTGGTCATCATGGGGTGGGGCACAACCACATTACCTAGGGATATGTGGCCTAAGGTCATGGCTCCCAAGCTGTATCCCGGGTCTAGGATGGGGTGGATTGGGTCAAACATGGTGGGTTGGGATAGGGAAAGGTGGGTGGTGGATAAGGTGGTTGGGTCCCATGGGTTCTTTGACCCCCATTGGAAGAGATCAAAGGGATCATAAAAAGGGTTATCGAGGGGGAGGGGCCCTATGTCCTCAAGATCCTCAAATGGTGGTGGGTCATCCTCCTCTAATGAGACAACTGGGCCGAAGTTCCTGGTGGGTGGGTCGGCCATGAGGGGAGGGCTTGTCTTTCCACCAGATATAAGAAGCTCCAAATTGAGGAGAAGGTCGAGCTCATCGGGTGTGGGGAGGAATAGAAGGAGGTCGCTAGTGTACCAACCAATGGTGCAAACCAAGGTGATAGACCCGACACAAAGGTGTAGGAGGTCAAGGCTCCTAGACTGGTGGGCCATGGGGGTCAACAAGCTGGTCAACTCAAATTGCCAAGCTAAGCCTTTGAGAAGGTCCTCTAAGGTTTCCACTTGGTAGGATGTTTGGATTATGGTGTGATAGGAGGAGATGTGCACTATAGGAAGGTTTTCCTTTATGGGAGGGAAATCGTGGGCCTTGATCTCTCTTATTGGGCTCTTCTTTAGCCAACTAATAAAGCGTTCCCCTAAGATGAGTTTGGCCCTAACTAGAGAGGGTGGTGTCAGATGAAGGTCACCATGTGATGTTTCTTCTTCTACTTGGTCATGGGTGGTCTCCGTGGTAGGGATAGGGTCCGGAGTGTTCACCACAATGGGGTCAGGTATGGGTTCCTCCTCTAAGGAGGTGAGAGGGTCTTTTGGTGGTATGGTGATGAGGGTTGGTGCATGGCGCACCCGGGGTGGAAGGTAAAGGGAAACTTGGTTTGGGATAGGGAGGGGAACTAGTGGGGGACTAGGACATGGGAGTTTTGGGGGAGGGAGTGGGAGATTGGTTGGTTGGGGTGGCTTGGGTTGGTCGGTCTTGGGGGGGTTTTCCCTTATAGGGAAAAATAGAGGGGTAGTGGTGGTCCTTATTGGGGAAACCGGGTCAGTTAGGGGTCTCTTCCCCTTAGGATCGGCCGGTTGAGGAGCGGTGGAAGTGGGGGCTAATTGGGTTTGGATAGTGAGGTTTATGGAAGGGGGTTTTGGTTGGGGTGTGGGGACCCTCATGGGGTTAGGTGGGGAGGTGGATGCTTGGATTATTTGGGTCTTAAGGGATAGGATTTGGTGGCGGAGTGTAGCAGTGATGGTTGAGAGGGGATTTGTTGGGAGTGGTGGGGGTGGAGGCCTAAAGGTGGTCTCAAGTTGGCCGGGTGGGGATGGAGGAGTGGTAGTGCTCCTCGGGCTAGGGATGTTTGAGTAGGAGGGGTGGGAATATTTGGGGATGTAGATCTTCCTAAGTTCTTCTTTCATATCATCCCATGAAGAAATGGGCTCTTGCCTCCTAACCCTTCTTAATCCCTCTATTTGTTCCCACTTACTCATGGCTTGACCCCGAAATCATCCCTTGGCCTTGCGGACTCTTACGGGTCCATATACCCAAGTCTTTTCAAAATATCTTTCCATGGTAGCCTCCCACCTATCATAATCACTAGAATGTGATCCATCAAAGGTAATATCATCATCTAGAATTAAGTCCATGGCTGGCGAGTAGGTTAAGTAGGAAGTGGCCATGAAGATCGGGGGGGGGGGGGGAGATAAATGCAATGGCCCTGGGACAAGACTTAGTAGAGACAAGTCTAGAACTTGCTCTGATACCAATTTGATATGACACCACCTTGGGGTGATAGTCACAAGATCAAATGCCCCTTGGACCTAGCAAGCAACCAACGTACGGACCGGTGACTTTACTCGAGCGGACTCACCCGCTAAGCGAACTCTTTTGCCCGTAGGCAACCCGGTGATGGTGGTGAGGGTTCGGGATGGGACCTCGCTTCTCCAAAGGTTGGCTAGCTTTAGATTGAACCCCCAAGGGTCCTGGGATGCCCACTCTCATAGGCGGACAGCACGCCAAGGGCGTGGGTTGTAGGGTCGCTCCCTCAACTCACTCCGCGGTGGTTGCTCAATTCGATGATAATTTGAGATCGGGCACTCTCTTACCGCCGACGGCACTAAGAAGCAATACTAATTAAGTAAGGGAATCCAGAAAAGAGAAGTGTTCAGTGGCTCACCTGATCAGTGTGAGGACACCGATCCCGGCCGGAGACGAGGGCGAGCGATGAAGCGTGGGCTTACCCGCACGCCGCGTCGGAGAAGCTTCAACCTGAAATTTCAGATTACATGCACTACGCCCCATGCAAGGAGGGGGAGATCTTGGGGAAGGGAAGCCAATGAATACACCCAAACACTACCTCCACACATGTAGGGGCCTTCAGCCGGCCAAGCGGGGAGGGGTGAAACCGACCTAGAAGCTAAAAGGAAGCCGATGCCGATTCTGTCCGCTTCCTGCTCTTCAGGATAGATTGTTGGATATCTTGACGCTGCGGCCGCTCCAGAATTTTTTTCATGACGAGACCAGATGGGAATTCTTCGTAGCTGGATCAAAATGATGTCAGAAGTTTTCTGATTTCTTTGGACACCAGTGCTGGTCGGGGCAGAGGCTCGAACAGGGAGGCAGGTCTTCAGTTCTGACTACTTCAGGTTCACAATAGTAGGAAGAGGAGGTTCCCACGAGCGCTCCAGAGCTCAGAATCAGGCACTGCTGGAGTCGTCAGAAATGTGGATGAGTCCTCTTCGAAACGAGACCAACGGGGATGCCAAATGTTGTCGGAGTAGACCGTTAGAACTCGAACAACGAGGGGGGGTCGGAGAAGACTGATAGGAAGCAGAACCGCACATCCGGAGGAAGAAAATGAGAACTCTTGATTCCGGATGCAAAACAGAGCTCCGCTTCTTGATTCGGGAAGTAGACTTGTTGATGAAGCTCCCGGCCAAGCCTTGCCTCCAGATCTTCCAAAGAGTGGTCGTGGTAGCTTTAGGAATAAGCTTCAGGTTGCTCTTCAGGGAGGAGATGTGCAGTTGGAGAAGATCGACTGCTTAGGATGGCCCTAAGCTCAGAACATGATAAGACTACTGCCGTTATGAAGCAGATAGAGAGATGCTTCCAACGGTACCTCTTGGGCCTTCAGATTCGCTGGGATGTGGTCGGGGTTGTCTCTGCAAGCTGCTGCTTCTCTGCTTCCTCCGAACTAAGAACTGCAGGTTGAAGATGATGGGGGGAAATGGAGTATATGGGAGGGGAAATGAGGTGGATGTGTATGGGGGCAACCTCTCGCTGTGAGGGGGTCTGGGAGGGGTGTTCCAAGGTGTGGTAAGGGGAGAATGGGTGCTGGAATGGGGTGTTTTGAATGGGTGAGAGAGGAGTTGCGAATTTGGGATGGTGGGTGAGAGGGAAGGAGAGATCTATCTCCAATGTTTGAAAATGGACTAAAGGGGCGATTAATGGGGGCTTTGGGGATGGGAAGGGTTGTATTGGGAAGGGAAGGGGTGCTTAGGGAGTGGAGAAGTCTCCCTTGGGGTATGAGAGGGTGCTTAGGGAAGGGGATTGGGTAGTTGGTGGTTGGGTAGTGGAGTATGGATTGGTGGAGGGTCTCTTGGGACTAGGGGTGGAGTAATGAGGATTGGGGGTAGTTGGAATGACCTTAATGGATGGGGGGAGGAGAGAGAAAGGTGGTGTGGAGGGGAGGAGAGAGAAAGAGGCGCATGTTTTAGAGAGAGAAAGTGGGGGAGAGAGAAAATGACTTTCTAGAGAGAGGGGTAGAGAGAGAAGGGGGTAGGGGCTTCTCACCCACTCAATTGGCTTCTCACCAAAAGAAGAAGATTTAAGTTTGACACTAGAGAATTCAAATTTTCATTCATTGATTCATTAACTCAAAATGGAGAGAGTGGGGTCCTATTTATAGGGATTCCACAACTTACAATAAGACCCTGACTTTTGGAGCATTGACAAATAACCAAGGGGAGGGGGGGCGCCCTTGGGCCTAGCCCAATGAATTGGGCCCCTTAACTAATCTAATCAACCCTATGACACTTAACTTAGGTAGATGACTCATTAACCTAGGTACTAGACTCAAATAAAAGGAAAATTACAATGATATGACTCAAATAAAATATGAAAATTACATAGCTTGACTCAGTAAAATATGATGGACACAATGGAGCTATGTTGGCGAGCAATCGTAACTGTGGAAAATGTGAAGGGCGAGAGATGCCCCCATCATACACCCGGGGTGCGAAGAACTCGAGTCCGTCGAGTATGGGTCCGCCGGGGAAGAGGTCCTCCAATGCAACTCCGGGCAAGCCATAACCTCCAAACTCAACCTCGCGTTCACAACTAGGGGACGGCGCTTCAACTTCTCAAGGTGGCTCGGACACACCCTCTTGCTTGCCCAGTATTCCCTTCGTGTGCACACGTTGGACTCTCAAGCTGATATGTGGAACCCCTTCCTAGGGTGTCACTCACAAAGATGGGGGTAGGCTGAAGGTGCTCACTGGGACCCACCACGGTGCCCTTAGAGGGTGGGTGCTAGATCCGCCACGTGAAAAGTGGGGTATATCCCAAAATCTCATTGGTAAATCCAACCCGTAAGCCAGGTTGCCAAAACCACTCGGAACATGGAAGGTCCAAGTCCTCGTGCCCTCGATTTGGAGGTGACCCTAAGATAGAGCCATTCCAAAGCCACCATCGTAAGGTTGCCTTCTTGGAATCTAAAGTGGCACTCGTGAGTTTTTGCCCGCTCATTATGAACCTCACCGCTCGTTGCTGAATGCTTGCTTGGGTGCACATGACATGCATTACGGGGCGGTGGGTGTGTGATAATGTGTGTGGATAAAGGTGGACCAGGACATCCATAGATGGACCTATCATGCCATGATGCCATATGGACCTTGATGAGCCTTGGTGGGCCGGGGTAACCAAATGTGGCCCTATCATGCATGGACTCTCTAACAAAGGTTGGAGGGCCGAGGCATCCGTAGGTGATCCGGTCATACATGGGGGTGACAAATGCCGGGGGACCCGGACATCCAAGAATGCTCCTATTATGCTTAAGACTCATGATGAGTGAAGGTGGACCATTACATCCGAATTTGGACCACTCATACTTTCTACTTGACATGTGGGTGATATGAATGAATGGACCCAACATAGTGTTCATGTCAAGTGGTGTGGTAAGCCTAGACACATACATGTTTTTCCAAAAGGTGACTTCCATGTGTATAGGTGTGGGACAACCTTTGAACTCCCATTGGAAAGGATCGAATGGATCTAAGAAGGTGGTTGAAGAGGCGAAATCTCGTGCTGAGTCCTGAGCGGGCTGTGGATCACCAGAAGATGAACTGCAAGACAGGGAAACGTATCAGAGGGCCCAGGGGGTTTCCCTGGGGCAAAACCCTCCGATGGCTAAGTCAGTAGAGCTGCGGTGGAAGCAACGATGGGGAGGAGAAAAGCAGGTGCGTGAGATTCCTCTCCACCAAAGGAGTGAAGCGGATTGCTCAGGAGTTTCGAGTGTGAGTGCCTTAATGGCTCCCTTTTTTCTTCTTACCTTCCACCGGAGGGTAGCCCTGGTTTAAATAGTATGCCGCCGTCAGGAGTCCTGTGAGCTGAGGGGTCTCCGGTGGGAGTTACGTCCTCAACGTGGGCTTTCATGGCCTTTATCGTGGGAGCGTTATCGCCTTGAAGTCCGGCGGCTTCTTGATTCCCCTGTCCGTTGGGGACTCTTAACGGCAGCATGAACGAATAATGTCTGGTCCGGCCGAGCTCCTGAAACGCCAGCCCTGTCCGGGCGATGAGCATAGCTCGGTGAAGGAAGGGTCGGGTAGGTCGGCTAACGCCTGTCTTTCCCGGGCGGGGAAACGGCTTGGACCGGACCCACCTTGTGACCTGACCATCCCTCGGGCCCTCTGAGCCTAGGGGCCGCCGGGGAGAGTTGGTTCCTCGAGTGTTTGTTCATTGGGCTTTTCATTCCTGAGTGGGCCCCGTGGGCTATCACTCGGGTGAGCTTGCCTCGTTGGACCCTGTTGGGTCTTGTTAGGCTGCTCTTTGGGTGGGCGACAGAAATCCCCCTCTCCACTTGTCCCCCTCCTACTCCCGAGCCATGGAGGCTCGGTCGAGTAGTTTTTGAGGCTTTGGACCGGCGTGGCTCAGGTGGGTGGAATTCTGTTGGCGTTGTGGGGCCACGTGTAGTGGTCGCCTGGGCCCATAATGATGATCCTGACGGATTTGAAACGAAGGGGCCCCCCTTTTCTCAGAGCACGAAACGACGCGCCGCCTCCCTCTAGGGTTTTATAGGCATTGGGCGATGTTCGTCGTTCTAGGCTTTCCAGGGTTTTGGGATTTCCTTAGTTTCTTTGCTTTTGGGGCTCCTTGATGCGCCGTGAGGGCACAGAGGAGGCGCGAAGTCTTGCGGCGGCATTTGAGGAGTTGGCGAGGATAACCGCGGAGGTGGTCCGGCAACTTCCTTCCCCTCCGGAGTCTTCGAGTTCGTGCGAGGGATCATCTTCCGACTCGATGGCTGGTCTGCCTTTGGAAATCAGGCAGGTGAGGCGGGAGCTCGTCCCCAACTGCAGTGAGTTGGGGGAGGCCGAGGTGAGGATGCTGGAGCATCACTTTCGCTTGCCTCTCAGGTATAGCTTCGCTGCCGCCGCCCCATATGAGATGAGTCTGGACAGCCGTACGGGGCACATTTGCACTTTCCTTCTGGCTTGGAAGACCGGGTTCTGCCTCCCCTTCGAGCCCCTTGTACTCCAGCTTCTTGAGTTTTTCCGGTTGGCGCCTATTCAGTTGGTGGCCAACTCGTATCTCCTCCTCTCTGCCTTTCGGATTCTCTGTCGTCAGCACGACATTTTTCCTTCTTTGGACCTCTTTCATTATTTTTTCGAGTTGAAGGTGCACCCGTCGGTGGGGAAGGGCTTCTACTTCATCCAGGCGAGGAGGAACAGGAGTTGCATCTCCCTCGCTGCGAAGGATTCCTCGCACAAGGGGTGGAAGACCCAATTCTTCTGGGTGAAGGCGGAGGCGACGGATGAGTTTTGGAGATGCCTGGTCTCGCCCAACTTTCACCCGAATCTTCCTCCTCGCCAGGAGGAGTTCCCTCCCCACGTGGAGCGGCAGGCCGCCCGTCTGCTGGATAACCGCCAATCGACCGAGGAGCTGGTGACGCCGGAGAACATCGAACGGTGTTTGCTTACGCGGTTGACGTCGACAGGTACCGCTCTCGAGGTTCTTCTCCTGGGATGGTAGTTACTTTTCTTCTCCTGACCGGGTCTTCTTTCTTTGTTGCAGACGTGAGGCGGGAACCTCTGGAGGAAACTGCTGAGGTCATCGATCTGGGAGAAGATGACTCGGCGACCGACGAACCAGAGGCTCCAGCGGGTCGCGCCCAAGCCCGGGATAAGGGAAAGGGGGTGGCCCCCGGGGGGTCTTCACGGCCAGCTGGTACGAAGCGCAAGGATCCCATGGTGGGAAAGTTGCGGGAGGCCGCGAAGGCCAAGAAACGGGCCAAGAAGGTAGGTCTCCCTCTTACCGCCGGGGGCGACTCCGGCTCGGCGGCGCTCCCCTCTCGGGGGCAAGATGGGGCCGACCCCTCGGGGCCAGCTCCCCCACTTGCCAGGCGAGAGGGGGCCGAGGAGACCGGGGGCCCTTCAGAGGGCGGCGATAGGTCGGCTCTCCCCCCCACGGGGGTAGAGGGGGCCGATGCTGAAGTAGCTAACGCTGAGGCCCGGGGGTCGGCCGGAGGCGGCGACGTCCCGGCCAGCGAGGTGCGGGCCGAGACAGGCAGGGCTGGGGGTTCGCCCGCTAGGGCGTTGCAGCCCCAGGTGCTTGGAGCTCCCGGTGCGGTCGGTCCCGCGGCACCGGTCGAGGTTGGGGGTTCGCCCGGGGAGGTGTCGCAACCCCAACCGACCGTGGCGCGCGAGGTGGCCGGTCCCGTCGCTCGAGCAGATCCTTCTGGCGGGGTGCCCCGGGCGGAGCGGTCCCCTCTGCCGAAGCCCTTGGAAAGGCTCGGCATTACGGGCGACCTGTATCGGGTCTGCCGGTCGATTGCCGCAAGGATGAAGGGGGGAGAAAGGCACAATACCCTCCCGGGCTCCTTGATGTTCTGATGGAGGGTGGCCTGGTCATAGCTCGGTCGGCGGCTTTGATGGCGGAGGCGCACGCACGGACGGAGGCGGAGCGGTCGAACCTTGCCTGGACCCTTGGGGGATGCGAGAGGAAACTGGCCCGACTCAAGGGGGAGCATGAGGGGCTCCGGCAGGAGTTCTCCGCGTTCCGGGAGGTGGCGCGGGCGAGCCGACTGGAAGCCGGGGTGCTGACCGAACAGCTCGCCAAGACCCGAGAGTCTCTTGAGAGGGCAAGCCGATCCCTGGAGGAGGAGCGTCTGCGTCGCCTTGAGCTAGACAATCGCTGGGAGCTTGAACGTGCCGAGCTGCTAGATCGGGCGGAGATGGCGGAGCGTCTTCGAGCTGAGGCTGAGGTGGACGGGGCCCGGGCAGAGGAGCATGCGGCCGAGGCGGAGCGGGCTCGGGTCGAGCTCGTCGGAAGGGCGGGGCAGATCGAGGCGGAGGCAATCGAGCGTTACAGGAGCTCGGATGCTTACTCGGCCGACCTGGTGGAAGCCGCCATACCCTATTACGAGGTAGCACTACGCCGGGGTGCTCGAAAGGGGTTCAAGCAGGGCTATCGCCGGGCGGTAGACTGCGCCAATGAACAAAACTCCGCGATCGAGTTCCCCTTTGGCCAGTGTTATGACTCGGATGAGTCGGTTTCCAGCTCTTCTTCGTCGGTTGGGGAAGCTTCGGAGGGGTCACCACCGTCGGGGTCACCGGCTTCGGGCGTCTCGGGAGGGCTCACGACCGGGACAGTTCTCGCACAGGCGAGGTTAGTGTCCGAGCCGGCCGTCACCAAAGGCGCCGGGGGTGACGCGTCTCCTTCCGCCGATCTCGAACGTCAAAGTGGGCCCGAGGCCTGATGTATTTTGCCTCTTTTCCTTTTTGTCTCTCTTTCCTCTTTTAAGAGGGTTTCCTTTTGGTGTGATAATAAATGACTTGCTCTGTTTGAGTACTATCCTTGCCGTGATTTGGGTGGCGGATCTTGAGTAGTTGGGAGGTGCCGATATGTCCTGCACGGTTTTCGCACACTGTTTTGGTAGGCTTCTGACGGGGCGTCCTTCCGTTCCCTCATGCTTTGAATGTCAGGCCGCTTCGTGAATCCCGCTAGGGCGGGAAACGAGGAGTTGGAGGTGACTGTTCAGGGGAGAAATCCTTTGGCGTGTTTCCGAGGGGGGGTCATTTAAGGCGTGTAGCCTCCTTTGGCCTATAAGAAGGACCGAAAGGCGCCCTTTCCTCTCCACTGCTTGGGATTTTCTCTAACAGTCTTTCCTCGTTCCTTCTTTTTCACTCTGCGTTGTGCCTTTGCATTCGGAGCATGGAGGATCCTTCGGAGGGCGATGCAGCCGACGACGGGGAGCGGCGGGCTCCCACTGTCTTGTAATGTTGAACAGATCCCACGGTCGCCACGCGTGCATAAGACGGGTCCTACGGTCGCCGCGCAGATCTGGGGAGGACTTCGGCGTGCGGAAGCACGCCGTTGGCCTCTCCTTAGCTCCGGCGAGGCTTCCGGGTGGACGCCGAGGCGGAGGATGGATGGGGGCATCAGGGGAGTCTGCCGTCACTTCCCTCCGTGTGAGGGGAGGAGGCGTATCAAGCTCCCTCCTCACCGAGGCCTTCCTCCGTCTGCAGCCTCTTTCTCCCTCTTCTGCTCTTTATTTCTTTCACTCTTCGAGGGCTGCTTGCTC
This sequence comes from Amorphophallus konjac, assembly GCA_022559845.1. Taxonomy (NCBI): domain Eukaryota; kingdom Viridiplantae; phylum Streptophyta; class Magnoliopsida; order Alismatales; family Araceae; genus Amorphophallus; species Amorphophallus konjac. Next base: position 230,228,029 of record CM040120.1, read on the forward strand.
TCCCCTTCCTTCCAAGGAGTTGGCAGATTGGAAGAGGGGAGGCCTTCACGGCGCTCCTTTTTCCTAGTTGTTGCCAACTTGGGAGGTAGCCTTCCTCAACATTTAAAGGTGGCCTTCCTCCTGAAGTCCCTCTGTCACCTTTGTCACGGGCCATCCGAGCCAACTGGCTCGACCACCTTTTGTCCGAGCCAGTTTCCGCACGAGCCAGAGTCAGTGGCTGGACGCGAGGAGATTAAGATCGAGTCAGTCGAGCGATGACCCTTTGAAGCAATGTTAGACGGATTTTTTGTTTTGTTTTTGCTATGTGATGTACTGGCATTTGCCTACCTGATGTACCAATGGTTTGGAATGAAAAGAACAGGGATTTATTCCGTCCATTTTGCTGTACAATTTCAAAAGTAGAATCTACGTAGTGCGGCTGCGTTCCATGTCCGAGGAATAGGTTCCCCTTCCATTGTTGCTAACCTGTACGCACCTTTCCCGAGCGTCTCGACCACTCGGTAGGGGCCTTCCCAGTTGGGGGATAGCTTGCCCGCCGCCTCTAGTGGTCGAGAGGCTTCGGCCTTCCTGAGGACGAAGTCCCTCGGTTGGAAACGTCTGTCTCGAACTTTGGCGTTGTAGTACCGAGTGAGGCGGCGCTGGTACTCCGTTGCCCGGACGTTCGCGATCTCTCGGAGTTCGCTTGCCAGGTCGAGGTTCTCGAGCAACTTTTGCCCGTTTGCCTCGAGTGAGAAGCTGATCACTCGGAGAGACGTGGCGATCTCCAATGGAACGACGGCTTCGGTGCCGTATACCAATTGAAAAGGGCTTTCACCGGTTGCCGTCCTGGGGGTTGTTCGGTGCGACCACAGTACGCTAGGCAATTCCTCGAGCCAGCTACCCTTAGCCTTCCCGAGTCTGGTTTTTATGCCTTTCAAGATAGTCTTGTTGGCATTTTCAACCAGCCCGTTGGCCTGAGGGTGGGCGACCGAAGTGAAGTGGTTGCGGATATTTAGGTCGGTGCATCTGTCTCGGAAGTACCGAGAGTCGAATTGCCGACCGTTATCGCTTACTATCACTCGGGGGATGCCAAAGCGGCAAATGATCGATTTCCAAACAAAGCCCCAAACGACTGTCTCGGTGATCCTGGCCGTAGCCTCGGCCTCGATCCACTTGGTGAAGTAGTCGATGGCGACAATGATGAACTTCTTCTGGGACTGGGCCGTTGGGAATGGCCCAAGGATATCGATTCCCCACCGAGCGAAAGGGTAAGGCTCGGCAAGGGTGACAAGTTCCGTGGCCGGCTGATGGACCAAATGGTCGAAACACTGGCACCGGTCGCACTGTTGAACATAAGCCGAGCAGTCGCGCTGCAGGGTGGGCCACCAGTACCCCTGTCGTAACAGGATTCTGGCCAGCAACCTTGCCCCTGAGTGTGCTCCGCACAGGCCTTCATGAATCTCTTGGATGGCTCGGCCTGCCTCGTCGGGACCGAGGCACTTCAGGAGGGGATCGGAGAATGATCTTCGGTAGAGGGTGTTGTCGAGGACGACGAAGCGCCGAGCTTGATACTTCATTCGGCGGGCTTCTCGAGGGTCGGAGGGCTCTTGGGAGTCTTGTAGCCAGGACAGGTAGGGGGAGCGCCAGTCACTTGGAGTGGCCAAGGTTCTGATGGAGGGCGGCCTGGTCATAGCTCGGTCGGCGGCTTTGATGGCGGAGGCGCACGCACGGACGGAGGCGGAGCGGTCGGACCTTGCCTGGACCCTTGGGGGATGAAAGAGGAAACTAGCCCGACTCAAGGGGGAGCATGAGGGGCTCCGGCAAGAGTTCTCCGCGTTCCGGGAGGTGGCGCGGGTGAGCCGACTGGAAGCCGGGGTGCTGACCGAACAGCTCGCCAAGACTCGAGAGTCTCTTAAGAGTGCAAGCCGATCCCTGGAGGAGGAGCGTCTGCATCGCCTCGAGCTAGACAATCGCTGGGAGCTTGAACGTGCCGAGCTGCTAGATCGGGCGGAGATGGCGGAGCGTCTCCGAGCTGAGGCTGAGGTGGACCGGGCCCGGGCAGAGGAGCGTGCGGCCGAGGCGGAGCGGGCTCGGGTCGAGCTCGTCAGAAGGGCGGGGCAGATCGAGGCGGAGGCAATCGAGCGTTACAGGAGCTCGGATGCTTACTCGGCCGACCTGGTGGAAGCCGCCCTACCCTATTACGAGGTAGCACTACGCCGGGGTGCTCGAAAGGGGTTCAAGCAGGGCTATCATGGGGTGGGGCACAACCACATTACCTAGGGATATGTGGCCTAAGGTCATGGCTTCCAAGCTGTATCCCGGGTCTAGGATGGGGTGGATTGGGTCAAACATGGTGGGTTGGGATAGGGAAAGGTGGGTGGTGGATAAGGTGGTTGGGTCCCATGGGTTCTTTGACCCCCATTGGAAGAGATCAAAGGGATCACAAAAAGGGTTATCGAGGGGGAGGGGCCCTATGTCCTCAAGATCCTCAAATGGTGGTGGGTCATCCTCCTCTAATGAGATAACTGGGCCGAAGTTCTTGGTGGGTGGGTCGGCCATGAGGGGAGGGCTTGTCTTTCCACCAGATATAAGAAGCTCCAAATTGAGGAGAAGGTCGAGCTCATCGGGTGTGGGGAGGAATAGAAGGAGGTCGCTAGTGTAGCAACCAATGGTGCAAACCAAGGTGATAGACACGACACAAAGGTGTAGGAGGTCAAGGCTCCTAGACTGGTGGGCCATGGGGTCAACAAGCCGGTCAACTCAAATTGCCAAGCTAAGCCTTTCAGAAGGTCCTCTAAGGTTTCCACTTGGTAGGATGTTTGGATTATGGTGTGATAGAAGGAGATGTGCACTATGGGAAGGTTTTCCTTTATGGGAGGGAAATCGTGGGCCGTGATCTCTCTTATTGGGCTCTTCTTTAGCCAACTAATAAAGGGTTCCCCTAAGATGAGTTTGGCCCTAACTAGAGAGGGTGATGTCAGATGAAGGTCACCATGTGATGTTTCTTCTTCTACTTGGTCATGGGTGGTCTCCGTGGTAGGGATAGGGTCCGGAGTGTTCACCACAATGGGGTCGGGTATGGGTTCCTCTTCTAAGGAGGTGAGATGGTCTTTTGGTGGTATGGTGATGAGGGTTGGTGCATGGCGCACCCGGGGTGGAAGGTAAAGGGAAACTTGGTTTGGGATAGGGAGGGGAAGTAGTGGGGGACTAGGACATGGGAGTTTTGGGGGAGGGAGTGGTAGATTGGCTGGTTGGGGTGGCTTGGGTTGGTCGGTCTTGGGGGGGTTTTCCCTTATAGGGAAAAATAGAGGGGTAGTGGTGGTCCTTATTGGGGAAACCGGGTCAGTTAGGGGTCTCTTCCCCTTAGGATCGGCCGGTTGTGGAGGGGTGGAAGTGGGGGCTAATTGGGTTTGGATAGTGAGGTTTGTGGAAGGGGGTTTTGGTTGGGGTGTGGGGACCCTCATGGGGTTAGTTGGGGAGGTGGATGCTTGGATTATTTGGGTCTTAAGAGATAGGATTTGGTGGCGGAGTGTAGCAGTGATGGTTGAGAGGGGATTTGTTGGGAGTGGTGGGGGTGGAGGCCTAAAGGTGGTCTCAAGTTGGCCGGGTGGGGATGGAGGAGTGGTAGTGCTCCTCGGGCTAGGGGTGTTTGAGTAGGAGGGGTGGGAATATTTGGGGATGTAGATCTTCCTAAGTTCTTCTTTCATATCATCCCATTAAGAAATGGGCTCTTGCCTCCTAACCCTTCTTAATCCCTCTATGTGTTCGCACTTACTCTTGGCTTGACCCCGAAATCATCCCTTGGCCTTGCGGACTCTTACGGGTCCATATACCCAAGTCTTTTCAAAATATCTTTCCATGGTAGCCTCCCACCTATCATAATCACTAGAATGTGATCCGTCAAAGGTAATATCATCATCTAGAATTAAGTCCATGGCTGGCGAGTAGGTTAAGTAGGAAGTGGCCATGAAGATCGGGGGGGGGGGAGATAAATGCAATGGCCCTAGGACAAGACTTAGTAGAGACAAGTCTAGAACTTACTCTGATACCAATTTGATATGACACCACCTTGGGGTGATAGTCACAAGATCAAATGCCCCTTGGACCTAGCAAGCAACCAACGCACGGACCGGTGACTTTACTCGAGCGGACTCACCCGCTAAGCGCACTCTTTTGCCCGTAGGCAACCCGGTGATGGTGGTGAGGGTTCGGGATGGGACCTCACTTCTCCAAAGGTTGGCTAGCTTTGGATTGAACCCCCAAGGGTCATGGGATGCCCACTCTCATAGGCGGACAGCACGCCAAGGGTGTGGGTTGTAGGGTCGCTCCCTCAACTCACTCCGCGGTGGTTGCTCAATTCGATGATAATTTGAGATCGGGCACTCTCTTACCGCCGACGGCACTAAGAAGCAATACTAATTAAGCAAGGGAATCCAGAAAAGAGAAGTGTTCAGTGGCTCACCTGATCGGTGTGAGGACACCGATCCCGGCCGGAGACGAGGGCGAGCGAGGAAGCGTGGACTTACCTGCACGTCGCTTCGGAGAAGCTTCAACCTGAAATTTCAGATTACATGCACTACGCCCCATGCAAGGAGGGGGAGATCTTGGGGAAGGGAAGCCAATGAATACACCCAAACACTACCTCCACACATGGAGGGGCCTTCAGCCGGCCAAGCGGGGAGGGGTGAAACCGAACTAGAAGCTAAAAGGAAGCCGATGCCGATTCTGTCCGCTTCCTACTCTTCAGGATAGATTGTTGGATATCTTGACGCTGTGGCCGCTCCAGAATTTTTTTCATGACAAGACCAGATGGGAATTCTTCGTAGCTGGATCAGAATGATGTCAGAATTTTTCTGATTTCTTTGGACACCAGTGCTGGTCGGGGCAGAGGCTCGAACAGGGAGGCAGGTCTTCAGTTCTGACTACTTCAGGTTCACAATAGTAGGAAGAGGAGGTTCCCACGAGCGCTCCAGAGCTCAGAATCAGGCACCGCCGGAGTCGTCAGAAATGTGGATGAGTCCTCTTCGAAACGAGATCAACGGGGATGCCAAATGTTGTCGGAGTAGACCGTTATAACTCAAACAATGAGGGGGGGGGGGTAGGAGAAGACTGATAGGAAGCAGAACCGCACATCCGGAGGAAGAAAATGAGAACTCTTGATTCCGGATGCAAAACAGAGCTCCGCTTCTTGATTCGGGAAGTAGACTTGTTGATGGAGCTCCCGGCCAAGCCTTGCCTCCAGATCTTCCAGAGAGTGGTCGTGGTAGCTTTAGGAATCAGCTTCAGGTTGCTCTTCAGGGAGGAGATGTGCAGTTGGAGAAGATCGACTGCTCCGGACGGCCCCAAGCTCAAAACATGATAAGACTACTGTCGTTACGAAGCAGATAGAGAGATGCTTCCAACGGTACATCTTGGGCCTTCAGATTCAGTAGGATGTGGTCGGGGTTGTCTCTGCAAGCTGCTGCTTCTCTGTTTCCTCCGAACTAAGAACTGCAGGTTGAAGATGATGGGGGGGAAATGGGGTATATGGGAGGGGAAATGAGGTGGATGTGTATGGGGGCAACCTCTAGCTGTGAGGGGGTCTGGGAGGGGGTGTTCCAAGGTGTGGCATGGGGAGAATGGGGGCTGGAATGGGGTGTTTAGAGTGGGTGAGAGAGGAGCTGCGAATTTGGGATGGTGGGTGAGAGGGAAGGAGAGATCTATCTCCAAGGTTTGAAAATGGACTAAAGGGTTGATTAATGGGGGCTTTGAGGATGGGAAGGGTTGTATTGGGAAGGAAAGGGGTGCTTAGGGAGTGGAGAAGTCTCCCTTGGGAGATGAGAGGGTGCTTAGGGAAGGGGAATTGGTAGTTGGTGGTTGGTGGTTGGGTGGTGGAGTATGGATTGGTGGAGGGTCTCTTGGGACTAGGGGTGGAGTAATGAGGGTTGGGGGTAGTTGGAATGACCTTAATGGATGGGGGGAGGAGAGAGAAAGGTGGTGTTGAGGGGAGGAGAGAGAAAGAGGTGCAGGTTTTAGAGAGAGAAAGTGGGGGAGAGAGAAAATGACTTCCTATAGAGAGGGGTAGAGAGAGAGGGGTAGAGAGAGAGAGGGGTAGAGAGAGTCAGTCAAGTAATCCTCATCTGAAGATCATTAGGTGGATAACCGTAGGTCGGCATTTCTTCCCGCCTAGCTTCGTTCTGCTGGTCCGCCTTCTGCTGGCCATGGCCGATGCGACCGGGCCATCGTCTTCCGCGGAGTTGTAGCCGGGAACCTCCCAAGCTGGTAGCCGACGGACATTTGCGCAAGCCCTAATGGAATCTAAGCAGAAGCCTAGGATTGCGATTCCGGTGAAGGAACCAGCTTATACTGACAGAGGAGAGCCTGCAGTATTTTTTTCCAAAGAAGAGGTTATAGCATCTGTTCGATTCTTAGCATTTCCTATTGTTGCAAAGTGTTCATATGGTCGTCCTTCCTTTGCTGAGATTAAAGGCTGCTTAATGCAGCGCCTAGCTATTAAATCTGACTTTGTAATTAGCAAGCTAAATCCCAGACATCTTCTTCTCCGTTTTGAGTGTGAATCAGATTTTACCAAGCTGTTGATTCTAATAAACCTGTATATCAAGGGTTTTCTCTTTCGATTCTTTCGTTGGACGACGAAATTCAGCTTTGATGCAGATCCGCCCACGGTACCGGTCTGGATAGGATTTCCAGCTCTTCCAGCCAATTTCTATCATGAAGACTGCTTGCGATCTATTGCTGGTAATTTCGGGATGGTGCTGCGGATCCATGAGCGTACCTTGGCATTGACAGACACATCTGAGGCCTTAGCCTGTGTAGAGATGGATTTATCTGCGCCGCGCAAGGAAAGGATCTGGATAGATCTGGGTGGAGATGGGTTCTGGCAAGCTGTTTGCTATGATAGAGTTCCTGCTTTGTGCTCTTTCTGCCATAAGCTTGGTCATTCAGATAGTATTTGTAAGAAAAAACAAGGCAAAGTCGCTCGAGCTCCAGCGGCTAAGGATCATGATCCTCCTATGTCTAAACAGAGTTATCGGCAAAGGCAGTTGAATCCTTTGGCTGCTACTTTTAATGGGGCTGTTGAGCCAACCCTACAGTCTGTAGACCAAGTGTCCCAGCATGAGAACTCTTCCAATGTTCCTTTGGATGAGCTCCAGGAGCCAGTGCAGGGGACACAAGAACCAGAATCAGAAACGGTTCTAGTTAGGGTCCCGGAAATTGTTCAGTCTGGTGATGATAAAGGTCTTAATCCCTCTACACATAAGGAAAAAGCTATTTCGGATGATGCATCTGATAAACAGATTTATGATGTTCATATGATGAAGCCGAGTTTGGCTACAAAAGTCATAGTGCATGGCAATGGTGAGAAATTCCCGGGTAAGGAGAAGGAGCATAAAATGGTACTTGTTGGTAAACTTGTGGCTGACAAAGCAAGCATAGAGAATGAATTAATGCAAATTAAAGTGGCTAATACTGAAGGTGGTTTCCCAAGTAGACCTTCGGATGGTGGTATCATCACCAGATCTCGAGCCAGATCAATGGAGGATATAATCTGGGATCCGAAATGATACAACCAATTATTGTGTGGAATATAAGAGGTGTAGGGAATCCCTGTTCCCGCAGAAGTTTAAAAAATATTGTTATGTCAAATAAGGCTTGCTTAGTGGCCATTATGGAACCTATGCTCTCCTACAATAAAGCTCCCATGTTGGGGAGATTTCTCAAATTGGATGGTTTTGTTGGTAATAATGCAGAGGATTCGAAGATATGGGTCTTCTGGCAACACAGCTTTCATTTGGAGGTCATTGGCTCTTCTTCTCAATATATCACCTTGGGGCTTAAAAAGGATAACACTTTCTGCGTAGTCTATACTTTTGTTTATGCATCATGTGATTTTCGGGTTAGACAATCTTTATTCAGTGACCTTGCTAGTTTTGCTTCCTCAGTGGTGGTTCCTTGGTTGGTAGGGGGAGATTTCAACAGTGTTGCTAGAGTAACTGAAAAGGTGGGTGGAGATCCCCCTTCCCTGGCTTCAATGCAAGTTTTCAATTCTTTTACTTGTTCTTCTGGTTTAATTGATGCTGGATTTCAAGGCTCTTGTATGACTTGGTCTAATAACAGAATTGGTGCTGCTAATATTCGAGCTAGACTTGATCGGATTTTGGTTAACAGCAATTATTTAGCAGTGGCCCCTCAGCTTGTAATTCAACATCTTACCAGGGGTCCTTCGGACCATGCTCCTTTACTGATTTGCATGGATAATAGTAAGAAAATTGCTGGCAGGTTTATCTTCCAAAAAATGTGGTGTTCCCATGATTCTTTAAGCAGTTAGTTTCGAATGTGTGGCAGCAGGTTCAAAATAATCATCCAAATGCAATGGTCAGGCTCTTTTCCAAGCTTAAAGTTGTTAAACAATCTCTTTGCCAATGGAACAAGGAAGTTTTTGGGGACATATTTTTATACAAAAGCCAAGCTGAAAAATAGGTCGCAATTAAGCAAACACTATATGACTCTGATCCGTCTATTGCAAATAGGGAGAGTCTATCTGCAGCAAATGCAATGCTTCGACAGGCTTTGTCTAGAGAAGAACTATTCTGGCATCAGAAGTCCAGGGTGGAATGGGTTGAGAATGGTGACAGAAACACTTCTTTCTATCATGCTGTGGTTCAAAGTAATAGAAGGAGGAACTATATAGATAGGCTCCAAGTTGGTTCCCCTGCTGAGTGGTGCAATGACCAGGCAGCTCTTCAGGCACATGCTGAAGCTTTCTTCAAACAACTATTTTCATCAGAAGAGCATGTGGTGGATGAAGCTAGTATGGAATGTATTCCTCAGTTGATTACAGAGGCTCAAAACTCTGGCCTATGTGCATTGCCTGATGATGATGAGGTTAAGAGGGCAGTTTGGGATCTTAAAGCTTCTAGCTCTCCTGGACCGGATGGGTTTACAGGGGAATTTTTTGTTTATTCCTGGGATATTGTTGGGAAGGATGTTGTTGAAGCTGTTCAAGCTTTCTTTATGGGCTTCCCTCTCCCGAGAGATATTTCCTCCTCTCTCATTACATTAATCCCCAAGGTGGCTGAACCTAAGTCTTTTAATGACTTTAGGCCTATTAGCCTATGCAATTTTTCGTACAAGATTATCTCCCGGATTTTATCAGAAAGGCTGGCTCCTATGTTGCCTTCTATTATTTCACCAGAACAAGGGGCATTTGTGAAAGGCAGATTCATCCTAGACAATGTGGCTCTTGCCCGTCAGCTTATGGTGGATTTAAATAGGAAAGTCAGGGGTCATAATGTGATTTTCAAACTAGATATGACAAAAGCATATGATATGATGGAGTGGGATTTTGTTCTAGCTGTTATGAGAAGAATGGGTTTCAGCAGTAGATTAACATCGCTTATAGGCATGCTACTTTATAACAATTGGTTTTCTATCAATTTTAATGGAATGGTGTCTGGATTCTTTAAGTCTAGCAGGGGCATCAGACAAGGGGATCCAATTGCTCCCTTCCTATTCATTATTGCATCAGAGGTGCTCAGTAGAGGGATGTCTGCCTTATTTCAATCTGGTCAGCTTAAAAGGTATAAAGGCCCAAGAAACTGCATTCAGGTTTCTCACTTATTATATGCAGATGATACTCTAGTTTTCTTAAATGCTGGCAAGCAGAACATTGAGACTTTCAAACATTTCATTAGCAAGTATGAAATGAGTTCAGGGCAAAGAGTTAACAAAGCTAAGAGCAGTTATATCTTATCATCCAAGGCACCTGTCTCTCTCAGATTATCTATCCGGTCCCTGACTAGCTATAAATATCAGTCAGATGGTTTGAAGTACCTGGGTGTTCCTATCAAAAAAGGTAGATATTTGTGTTGTGATTTTCACTTCCTAATTGAGAGAATCCAAACTAGGCTTGAGGGCTGGAAATCTAAATTCCTATCTGCTGCTGGCAGGGTGGTGTTAATCAATTCTGTCTTACAAAGTATCCCAGTTTTTTTGGCTTCTGCCTGCAATATACCTAAGAAGGTTCTCCAATTCATTGAAAGTCAATGTGCAAATTTCTTTTGGCATGGAGATATGAATACCAATCGAAGGCATTGGATTTCTTGGCCTTCTATTCAGAAACCAAGGCTAGAGGGAGGATTAGGAATTAGGGAGCTGAAATGGGTGCAAATCTCCTTAGCTGTTAAAATGTTATGGAATATTCTTCATGGGTCATCTTTATGGTCCTGCTATGCTCGAAGAAGATTTATTAAAATCCATTTTGCTTGCTGTGTCAAGCCATTCCCTGCAGGTATGCCTAAAGCAATTTTTGGAAGGGCTAAGGAAATTATTTTGCAACAGACTAGATGGTTTGTTGGCTTTGGTTCTGAGATTGACTTTTTAAGGGATAATTGGACAGGATCAGGTCCTTTATCCAATGTCTCAGCTGACTCTTCTGTGATCTCACTTAGAGATGTCTTCTCAGATAGTCAACATGCTGCTAGGGGGTCTCTCAGTGACCCTACACTATTATCTAATATTCAGCTGATCAATGAGGCAGACACATATGTTTGGATGGGCACTCTTAAAGGTAATTTCTCTGTTAAATCAGTTTATAATATAATCAGACCTAGAGGCCATAAAAGATCTGCATGGGCAAAACTGTGGCATTCTGCTATTCCCCCAAGAGCAGCTTTGTTTACATGGAAGATTCTCCATAGGGCTGTCCCTGTGGATAGCAGGATTAGAGGCTGTGGTATCTTCTTAGTCTCTAAATGTACTTGCTGCCTATTCCCCAGCCAAGAAGATCTTGACCATGTATTCACAACCAGTGAGATGGCAGTTAATCTGTGGAACTGGGTTACTCCTCTAATCAGCCATAAAGTCTGGTTAAGTGATCACATTACAGTCCGATTATGGAATATCATAGCAGTCACTAATATACAGTCAGCCTGGAGCTTTACTAGGATGATTATGGTCATTTTGATGGTTTGGGAAACTTGGAAGAGCAGATGTGCTGCCAGGTTTGAAGGTATCTCCACTAATCAAGCTGCCATCAAGAAAAAAATAATTCTTGCTACATCATTGGCATTGGACAGACTTAAATTTTACAAGCCCATATCTGTTGCTCACCTTAGAAGTTTGGAGGCTTTTAATATACACCCTCAGATCGTTATCAAACAGCCAGTGGCTGTGATGTGTCAACTGGCCCCCCATGGCTATACTCTTCACATAGATGGTGCTTCTAAAGGTAATCCTGGAAAATGTGGGGGTGGAGGGTGTATTAGAGATGATGATGGAAGGTTAGTGATAGCTTTTGCTTTCTCATATGGCATGGGCTACAGTATACTAGCAGAAACAAGAGCTCTCCATGATGGGCTTATGATTGCTAGCCAATGTGGCATAAGACTATCCAAAATGTACTCGGATTGTGCAGCTCTTGTGGAGGCTGGCAGGAAAGGAGAAGCTCCTTGCTGGATGGCTACACCTTGGTGGAGGCAGATCTGGTTATTCTTAATGGAAAGTGGTTGTCAACTACAACATATTTTCAGGGAAGGGAACCATGTAGCTGACTCCTTGGCATCCTATGCAAGCAATATGTCGAGCAATTCTGTTTTTATCCGTGAAATGGATCTTCCTCGGGCTGCTAGAGGAGCCATTAGGGTGGATAGGGCAGGTTTGCCTGATTTTCGATTTTGACTTACATTGTATTCTTTTAATGCTCCTCAAGCTTGTAAAGGCGTTACTATAGCCTCTTTATTTTTTTCAGGGGGCATGCCTCTTAATCCATGTACATCATCCAGTTTAAAATGAAATAAAACTAAGGGCCCTGGTGTAGCCTGGGGGAGTGAGCACATTCTCCCTCTCTGAGGGGGGGTGCACTCGACCAGATCCTACTCTAGATTGGCCGGTGGTTCATTGAAAAAAAAGAGAGAGGGGTAGAGAGAGAAGGGGGGTAGGGGCTTCTCACCCACTCAATTGGCTTCTCACCAAAAGAAGAAGATTTAAGTTTGACACTAGAGAATTCAAATTTTCATTCATTGATTCATTAACTCAAAATGGAGAGAGTGGGGTCCTATTTATAGGGATTCCACAACTTACAATAAGACCCTGACTTTTGGAGCATTGACAAATAACCAAGGGGAGGGGGGGCGCCCTTGGGCCTAGCCCAATGAATTAGGCCCATTAACTAATCTAATCAACCCTATGACACTTAACTTATGTAGATGACTCATTAACCTAGGTACTAGACTCAAATAAAATAAAAATTACAATGATATGACTCAAATAAAATATGAAAATTACATAACTTGACTCAGAAATATATGATGGACACAATGGAGCTATGTTGGCGAGCAATCGTAGCTGTGGAAAATGTGAAGGGTGAGAGATGCCCCCATCAAAATCCTTCTAATCTCATTCCCCTTCCCCCGCATGCTTGAGTGTCCATTTCAGCCGAGTCTTTTGCACAACATATTAGAGAACTGCATGAAGAGATCCACAAGCACATCAGCAAAAAGAATGAGACTTATAAAAGGCTGGCCGACTCGCATCGGCGTCACCAAGAATTCCATGTGGGTGACTTTGTGATGGTAAGGACAGAGAGGCTCTCCCCGGGAGCCATCTCCAAATTGAGGCCACGTGGGGCTGGTCCGTTCCAGGTCCTGAGGCACATTGGCGCTAATGCCTACGAGTTAGATCTCCCCGAGGAGTATGGAGCAAGTCCCACATTCAATGTAGCTGACCTAGTGCCATATAAGGGACCCACGGTGGTACCCGCTGAGGATATTGAGCTTATTCCTTCCGTTGAGAGAGCACCCACCCGTGAGGAGAGACCACCAGCCAAGAGAGCCCTGCGTGAGTGCATTGAACGAATATTGGATGAACATGTCACTACCACCCGGAGCAAGGTATATGAGCGCTATCTCGTCAGGTGGAAGGATCGGCCTCCTTCGGAGGATTCGTGGGTGAGTCCGGAGGATCTCCAGCAGCTGGATCCCGACCTTCTCGAGCAGTATCACAGCCAGATGGACCCCTACTCGACGGAGTGGAGCTCTTCGCAGCCCAGGGGATTTGATGGAGGCATCACCCGTGACTCCCTTTGGCTCGGGTCTTCTTCACACTCCGGTGTCATTTGAGCTCGTGCCTCTCTCTATAAAGGCCCAATTATCCATTTTGTGCTTTCTATTTGAGTCATTTGATGTATTTTCCATTTTATTTGAGTCATGTCCCTAGGTCTTTTGCTTATTCCCCTAAGTTTGTGTGTCATTAGGCTCATTAGATTAGTTTTGGGCCCAATTCATTGGGCTAGGCCCATGGGCGCCCCCCCCCCCTTTCCTTGGTTATTTGTCATTGAGTCAAATGTGAGGGTCTTTATGTAAAATGTGGGTTGCGTATATATAGGACCCCATTCCCCTCATTTTGAATTAATGAATGAATGAAGAATTATCCCTTGAGAGTCCAAATTTCATAGTCCTAGTGGAGTGAATCCAATAGTGGGTGAGAAACCCTAGGGGAGAGAATCCCCACCCAACCTTCTCTCTCTCTCTCTCTTTCTCTCTCTCTCTAAGGGGTTCACCCCCTACTCTCTCTCCCCCTCTTCCCAACCACCTCTCTCCCACCTACCCCACTAAGACCACTCCCCTTCCCCACAACCCTCTTTACTCCACCCCCCTAGTTCCAAGGGAGAACCCCCCAATCCCCACTCCACCCTCCAACCACCAACCACCCCATCCCTTTCCCAAACATTTTTCCCTCTCCCCCATGCAACCCTTCACCTCCTTAGGCCTTTTGAATTTGAAATTTCCCTTCCCTCCCCAGCCCAAGGGCGCCCAACTCCCCACCCCCTTAGAGCAGGTCGCCCCCCTCTCCCCTTCCCTCCATTCCATCTACCTTGAGCATCTCCCCCATCCCTCACTCTCCCTCCACCTTTGAGAGACCCACAAGCGCCTGCTCCCTCCCCCTTCTACAGCTTCCCCACCACCCCTAGCCTCCCTCAACACCTCCCCCACACTTCCATTCCACCATTCTTCACCTCCCCTTCACCACTCAATCACTTCTTCTTCCTCTTTCTTGGTCCTTGGAAGCCACACCGAAGGAGCAGCTCGCAACCCTGAAGTGTAGGTGGAGCAGCACCTTGCAGAGTCGACCCCATCCACTTCCCAGTGAATCTGAAGGCCCAAGAGGTACCGTTGGAAGCGTCCTTTAGTCGTCTTCCCCACGGTGGTGGCCTCATCTTTTTCTGAGTTCGTGGTCATCCGGTGGAGCTGCTCTTCTAAGACTACGCATTTCCACCCTGAAGAGGTACCTGAAGCTGACTCCAGAAGCTACCATGACCACTCTCTGGAAGATCTGGAGGTGATGATTGGCCGGGAGCTTCTTAGTCAAGTCTACTTCGAGAATCAAGAAGTGGAGCTCCGTTTTGCGCCCGGAATCAAGAGTTCTTATTTTCTTTCTCCGGGTGTGCGGTTCTGCTTCCTATCAGTCTGCTCCGACCCCCCCTCATTGTTCGACTTCTACCGGTCTACTCTGAAAACGTTTAGCATCCATGTTGGTCTCGCTTCGAAGAGGACTCATCGACGATTGCAAAAACTCTAGCGGTGCCTGATTCTGAGCTCTGGAGCGCTTGTGGCTACCTCTTCTTCCTGCTTTTTTGAACCTGAAGCTGCCAGAATTGAAGACCTGCCACCCTGTTCGAGCCTGTACCCCGACCAGCACTGGTGACCAAAGAAATCAACAAAATTTAGGCGTCATCCTGACCCAGCTACAAAGAATTTCCAACTGGTTTTGTCATAAAAAAAATCTGGAGTGGTCGTAGCATCAAGATATCCAACTGTCTGTCCTGAAGAGCAGGAAGCGGATAGAATCGGCATCGCTCTCCTTGTTAGCTTCTAGCTCGGTTTCGCCCCTCCCCGCTTGGCCGGCTGAAGGTCCCTCCCTGTGTGGAGGTAGTTTTGGATGTAATAACAATTTGTCCCCACCCAAAGATCCCCCTCCTATGAGAGGTGTAGTGCTGTAACACTTTAAACAGGTCAAGCTTCTCAGGCACGGCGTGTGGGGAACCCACGCCTCCCCGCTCGCCCACGTCTACGAGCGGGACCGGTTTCTTCAAACCGGTCGAGTAAGTGCTCCAACCTAGCTCTAATTTTGTGCTTGTTCTTTCAATATTAGTTCATAGTTCCGCTGGCCGTGAGAGTGAGAGCTCGATCCTTAAGCTCCATTACTTCAAGTGATCACCGTGGGGAGAGGAGTGTACCCGTGCCCTTGGCACAACGTCGGCTCCCTTGAATTGGGCAGCCATACCCTTGGGGGAACATCCTTGGCCTTGCTGGCCCTCTACCAGCAAGGGCCCATCCCTCACATCCTCCACTTGGCATTGCCAAGTTACCCCGGGTCTTGGTGAGCATCGGGTGAGCGGTCGCCGTTATCGGTCCGTTTTGAATGCCAGTTGTGCTTGCTTGGTAAGCCCTAGGTTGTGTCACATCATTTACTTTATCGTATCGTGTGATGTTTTCATTAAATCGATGAATCAACGCCCATTGGGTGTGCCAAAAGCCCTGAGAAAGACTATCTTACAGCTCTTTGGTCACTGTAAGAGGGGAATATAATCATTATGGTCACATGGTCTCCCTAGACCTTCTATGGATGGGTTTACCCCAACCTTTCAGCTTACCTGAACATCACTAGTGCTGAGCCCATGAAACCCTCACTAAACATAAGAGATCCCCTCAATAGAATCCATCAAAACCCATAATCTCACAAAGCCCTCAAAACACCTAAAACCTAAAGAAATCCTTCTTGTCGATGCCATATAGCCTTCCGGTGCAGCCCTCTCTCGGCGCGAGTTCTGCGCCGGGTGATGGGCGCGCCGAGACAATAGTCGCGCTGACCACACACCATGTCGATGCCCCCCCTGGGTTCACTGTCGCGTCGATACTGCACCACGCTAGTTTGCCTTCGCGCCGATTCCCATCCGCGCCAGTTCATCTCAGTGCCAACTGTCACTCAAACACCCAACTTCCCAGCAACCTTAATGAGCCTTAAACTCAATCTAAACCCAATGTCCTAACCTCATCAACCTCCCTGCCAACCTTTATCATATCATGGGGAATCATGTTTCTCTATCCAAGTCTAAGGGAGCTAAATCAACGGGGTTTTACCCCCCTCACATTATACCATTTGACTGCAATGTTTTCTGCTAACCCTGCTGACCTTTGGAGTCCTGCCACTGCATGTCCTCCAATGGTTTCTTAAGGGGATATCAACAAATACCATGATAATGGACATTGTCCCGTCACACTTAGATCCTCCTGGATCTCGGGCTACGCCCATCTTTCCTTTGGCTTCCATCTCGGCACTCCGTGGATGGATGGCCTATATTCCCACTTGGCATAGAGCAAAATAAGGGGATATGCTACCGGATTTATTCCGCACATTATTATCATATCTTGCATCGCATGATTGTCTGCACGTATTCCACGTCCTGCAAATGGAGTTAGCATCATAGTCTTATCTTGTCTTGCCCCTGGGGCATCCTCTCTTGGTAATTAATCAAGGGTTGTCCTCTTTCTTAGTGGACGTAATTAACGTCATAACCTTTATGGTATGATGGACTCCGGGTCCTGACATGAACATCACAATCGACTGACCAAGTCAGATTGAGCACATAAAAAATTGTCACTCCGGTGACTGGCACGCCTAAAAAAAATAGCTACTAAATAAGTAAATCCATATAAATAAACAATAAACAAATAAAAAAATAAAATCCGTTCCACAAGTCTGGCACGCCCGGTGGGACTTGAGAGTCTCCCTTCATCTCTTTGCCAAGAGGGGATGCCTTCAGAGGCTTCCCTCAAGAATATTGACTGTTTGTCTACTTATCTTAGGTGAACGATGACATCATCGGGACTCACCGGTCTTGACTTTGGCCCTGCGATCGTTACCGACCACGCTGAACATGGGTACCTGGTGGTGCCCATGGTTTTCGGTGCCTTCCCACCAGCTGTGGGCTTCCCCAACTTCTTGGGGTTGGCCTTTACTGACATGCTGCAGACGGAACCCTCAGAGCCTACAGAGGAGAAGATTGCAGAGAAGGTCGAGGCCCCAGAGGCTCGACGCTGTGTTGGCTCACCCACGAGCCCAATTCAAGTCGCCAACTGCATGGTGCACCATATAGCTCATGGGGCTCTCCCCGTCCCTGCCAAGAATTTTGGGAGGCACCGACACCGGAACCCCCGGAGGAAGGTTGCTGCTGCTGTGACCAGACGTCTCTCCATGTCCAGCAAGTCTATGCTGATCGGGGGAGTTTGCGTCTTTCTAGATGGAAGTAAAGCTCGAGTAAGCCAGGATCAGGTGATCCCCGCAGTGCCTATCCACAACTCTTATCAGGCTCTTTCTGGAAGGAGAGCCGAGAAGGAAGAAGCCGACAGCCATGGCCAAAGAAAGTTGGCCCCCGAGCCGAGGAGATTTAAGCAGGTTTGGGTCCCCAAGAAGGTCCAACCTCCCTACCAAGATACACCAGTCCAACACCGCTCCAGATCTACTGAAGCAGATGAGAACAAGTAGAGGGGCCTTGCCCCGAAGAAGGAAGAAACGGTCGTGGACCCTCCACGCCATGAAAGCTTTATGGCCTACGCCTGACAGGCCAACATCCCCGCTACGAGAGGAAGGTTTCAGCAAACTGTCGAAAGAGCTCGGCTTGCTTACATCCCTCCGATGGGAGGTCGACAACTATCCCCGACCCTACATCCAGGCCGAGGGCAAGAAGAAATGACTAATATGGTCAGAAGCTATTTTAGGGGATTAGGCAACCCCTCCTTGGGCCAACAACGGCTGTTACTGGCAGCCGTGGCTGAAGAAGATCACTGCTCATCAATGGTAGTGGAAGAAGAAGAAGATAGAAGAATGACGTCATCGGTCGATGACAACGGGTATGAAGATGGCTTGGATATGCAAGCCGACGAAGCTACTCCTCGCCAGGAGGAAAGGAGAAGGGTCTCCGTATTTGAAAGGCTCACCTTCCCAGAGAATGGAAGAAGGAGAGTTTGCAGACAGAGAAGATGGATGCAGATTTTCACCTGCAATATGGCTGGTGTGTCTGGCCACTATGGAAGACTGGCTGAGGAGCCTCAGGAGCTGGCCCGGTTGGCCGGAAGGCCGGGGCCGAGTACTTGAAGGGCGAAAGCCGCAAAAGAAAAGCTGGCGGCAACCAAGGGAAAGTAAACCCTGGCTCACCTCCAGCAACATGATAAGGCCGTTATTCTCACCGCAAATGTGGTGACGACAGAAGAAGAAGAAGAGGTCTTGCTTGACATCCTACCTTAGGGTGCACCTGGCGAAACAATAGAGACTATCCCTAGCACTGCCGCTATGGATCCGGCCGTACTGATGATACTCCAAAGGTACCGTCGAGAGATAGAGTAGCTGAAGAAGCAATTGATGGAGAAGACAGTGATAGGATCGGTGCGATGGATTCCGAGGGGGGGTGAATGAATCCCACCCTTAAAAAACTTTTCACTCAATAAAAGACTAGATCACTATCAAGGAAAATAGACAATCTGAAGAACAAGTTAAATTCTCTTTTAAACCACTTAGCAAATATATAAGGCGTGCCTAAACAAGCAACTAGCGGAAGCAGCACATATAGAAACGAGAATGCTAAGGCAACCTGTGAAGGAGGTAGAAGACAAGGAGCAAAACATAACCACACTACATAGAGGATTTTCAGGTCGTTCGGTCACCAAGACCTACGTCCACCCCTCACTCCCAACCGGAATGAGGCTTCCACTAGCAACGCTAGAATAGCAGACTCAGTCTGCAAACACTTGCTACCAAACAGCTTGACCAGGGGAACAACCTCCCCTCTTCCTCCCAACCGGAGGGAACCACTAGTGACACCCAGTCACTAGCAAACCAGAGACCGAGGTCTCTCTTCCTCTGAAACCCAGAGGGAACACCTCGACTTGCAACCCACAAGACCAGAACCGGAGACGAATCTCCCTTCCTCCAACCCAGAGGGAAACCCACAAGTGACTCCCAACCACTTGCAACCGGAGACCCAATGTCCCCCTTCTCCTGAGTCCACAGGAGGAACCCGACCTCAGTCCAGAGGATCGGAAGAACGACAAGCCGAGTGAAAGAAAAGAAAAATAAGAAACGAAAATAGAGCAAACAGAAAGCTGGAAATGCAATGCACAAAGTGTTGCTCTCGCAGGAGCAAAACTGGCTAGGATTTGATCCAATTGCCAGTGAACAAAACTTCTGATGAATCCTCTTTCTTCTTCTTCACGAACCCTCTCTCTATCTCTCTTTCTCTTTTTCTTCTTCTTCACGAGCTCTCAGTATATCTTCACTCTTCTTCTTCTTCTTCTTCTTCTTCTTCTTCTTCTTCTTCTTCTTCTTCTTCTTCTTCTTCTTCACTGCTGCTCTCACCTTCTTCTATCTCACTCTCCTCTTTTCGATCACTCTCTTTCTTCTGTAGGAAGAAGCTTTGCATTTATATCAGTAGCGGCTAGGGCATGTGCAGGGCTAATGCTCTCCATGATTCCCACCCTAGCTTCAATCCACGTGGCGGCTTCTCAACATCTTGGATCACGTGCCCTTCATAGGCTTCACGAACAGTACCTGTCACATAGAGAGAAACTTAACAGTTTAATGTTGACACCTTGTACAGACTTTGTTGTATAGACTTGATGCAGTGTATGGACTTGAAGGCTTGACAAGGAGTGTATAGACTTGAAGGCTTGACAACGAGTGTGTAGACTTGAAGGCTTGGAAAGGATTGTATAGACTTCATCTTTGAAGGAGATGCACATGTGCACTGAAGTGTGTATAGTCTTCACTGAAGGATGTTCAGACTTTAAGTGATGAAGCGTGTACAGACTCTACTGAAGAATGTTAAGCCTTTGAGTGCTGAAGTGTGTACAGACTTGGCGTGCAGGCTGCTGGACGCAATGTATAGACTTTGCGTGCAGGCTGCTGGACGCTGTATAGACTTGCTGTGCAGGTTGCCAGATAATGTATAGACATGCTGTGCAGGCTGCCAGACAATGTATAGACATGCTGTGCAGGCTGTGGAGGAATGCGTAGACTCTGCGTGAAGGCAATGCATGTACAAGTGATGCAATGTTTAGACTTCATGTATGCAGGACTGTGGCGTGTACACACTTTGTAAATGCAAAGCTATGGCATGTATAGACTTCGTGCATGCAATGCTATGGCGTGTACAGACTTCGTGTATGCAAGACTGAAGCGTGTACAGACTTAGTGAATGTGACGCTGAAGCATGTACAGACTTCACGTATAGACGATGTATAGACTTAACGATGCAAGCGATGTATAGACTTTATGTGAAAGCCCAATGTACAGACTTTACTTCATGCAAGCTACAGTGCTAATGTATGGACTTGGTGTTCTGCATGCTACAGTGCTAATGTACAGACTTAGTGCAATGCAAAGGCTGTATAGACTTAGCGTGCTTCAAAGCAACTATGTGCAGACCTGGCGATGTATAGACTTGAACTGAATGCAAGCAGTGTATAGACTTTGAACTTCGCCATGCAATGTATAGACTTTGGACTTTGCCATGCTTACACTAAGCGATTTACACACTTGCTGCCTGACTAATGTGCAGATTGTATGAATGCATGAAACAGCTGTGCCTGCGAGGAATGCATTGTATAGACATTGTGAATGTGCAACACATGCAATGTGTAGACTATGCTCGTCTGCAACACATGCAATGTATAGACTTAAGATGTCTGCTACGCATGCAATGTAAAGACTGTGTTGAGAGTGATTATGCATGAATGTATAGACTGTATAGACATAAAAATTAACATATGCACAGATCTGAGATTAGATAGAACATTACCTGATCTAACTGTGTATTAACTGTACCTGTCAGAGATTTGACTTTGACATAGGTTGACTTCATGAGTGTGAGTCATCCTTAAACCTGTTCTGACAGTTCCTCATATTTCAACAGGATTAGATCATCAATACATAATGAACCATAATATTTGTCATCATCAAAACCACAGAACCCCATAACATTTATCATCATCAAAACCACAGAGCCACAGGGGACACAACAATCTCTCCCTTTTTGATGATGGCAATATTATGAGTCATTGCCTTAGATTCATCATGATGAATATGAAAATACACAATGGAATGGCACTTTCAGAAATAATGAGCATGTAATGCACCATGTATGCAAATGATGACTCACAAAAGTTTGTCCCCCTTTGACAACATCAAAAAGAATGGAATGGTCATTGACTGTTGAAGAAGATGATATAGGAGCTTTTAGGCAATGCTGAAGCTCCCCCTATCAACATGAATGTATGACTATTCTCCCCTTAACTACACATGACCCAGAAGTTCTCTTGAAGAACAGAAATGAACTCTAGTTAACCAATGAATCAATCTGAAATTCATCACGATAAGGATTCTGAAGTTCAGAAGACTACAAGTGAACAAGGTAATAATGGGAGTAGCATCTCACATTTGTATCGTCAGAAAACTCATACCAAGAAAGACTGATACCAAGGGATGAAACAGATCATGAGGGATTGTAGGGCATGCACAACTACAATAAGTCTTAACATGAAAGACTCTCTTATCATAGAGGGTTATGAATTAGCAACTTGACCAATCTGATTTAATTATGATGTATACCAAATTTGTCAATTAAATTCAATACTCATATCTAAATTCAAGTTTTAATAAAGGTGAACCAGATAACCAGATAATACTCATGACTAATCATCTTCATCTTACACGCAAAATCTCAATGACTCTTTTAAGAGTTACACAGATTAGTATTGATGTTAAACACTTTTTACAAGAATATGAGTTGACAGAGTTTTCAATTTATTTTCATTTGAAGCACATTATATTTTTCCTGAGCAATTTGGGTTGATCAACACATTTTTACATGAGGCACAACACGTCTCAGGTGAAGTGACCCAGTTACTCAGTGTGATAACTGTCATTGCCTCTCAACTTCGAGAACATAGTTAGCAATATAAGTGTCTTTTTACATAAGGAGACACCTTGATTAGAGGCCAGACTCCCCAGTTACTCAACATAGGCATGCCATTGCTCTGTCAGGTTTTTCAATAATTTTTCACCAGAGATAACTATGGCACCTCATGACATAAGTTACTTTATTTCATTGATAAAGAACCAAGTTTCTCGGTGACCAAGTCATTGCTCAAAATTCATAATTTTTCAATTAGTCAATATTTCTCAAGTTAATGTTTAACCACAGTACTCACTCTATGTATCTCTACCAAAGAGCCGTGATTTCAAATTTTCAGATATCAGATGAGAGAGTCTAAGGTTCTCATGACACATGTGCTTAAAGTTCATTAAATCTTATCATTCAGATATTTTCAAGATATTTAAATGCAAATCTGAGAATACATAGTTCTTATATTAGTCTGATTCAGTGATTATTCTTAAACCTATATGATAGGAATTTCTACATGAGTCAGACTAGATTGTATGACATACATCTTGTGTTCCTCAGATCAAGTCAAAAGAATAACTAACCAACAAGTCAACAATAGAATTAAATTTGTCACACCAGCTAAGACGAATATGAAGGGTGAGTGTAAGCTGGTGTATAGTCAATACATGAAGGAATATTTCAGAAGAATGTATATCAACAAACAGTAGCTGAGTCTGAATTTCAGACAGATCAGCTGACAGGTAGTATCATGAAGAGAGTTGATCAAATACTAGACAAGAGGTGTTCAAAATGTGACAATCAAAACACCAATTCTAAATGCTCCCCCTGTCTAGATGCAATGAAATTTCTTTTTAGGTTTTTCAACTGCACTACACTTCATATGCAACATCAGTCAAACTCCCCCTGACAAGGTGCATGAAATACAATTAATGAACTGCTCATGATTTTAGAATATACTCAAGAAGAATTCATGGTTGTTCAATCAGAGAGAGAATTTATCAAATGCATCAATTTCATTTCAAATTTTTAGATTTTTCAGATTTTATGATATTCATTACACTGCTTTTAAATGAAGACATGAATCTGTCTAGAGGTTCTTACTGTGTGTGATCAATCATGATAATTCAACATGTAGTCCTATATGCAATCCATATTTTCAGTGAGCTATGCAACAGACAGATTTCAAACAACATTCATATGCAGTTCAGATTTTCAGAAATTACAAGTTTATTCTCATTTCAATATCTAAACAGCCAATTCATATGAGCATTGAGAGACATGAATACTCATAGTGTGCAAAAGATGACAAATATGCAAGAACACATCAAACAAGATATGCAATGAATTTTAATATGTAAGAAGAAGATTCAAACAGAGTAGTGCAGATAACACATGCTGCTATGTATGCTTAACAGATTATGCAAACATCTAAATCAAAAATTTCAGATGACAATGTTTAAAGAGAGTTCACGTAACTGACCTGAAAAGTGTAGACCTGGGGTTTTTCATACTTGAGTGCCTTGGTTTATTAACCCCTGTTTATTTTCTCAGTCCCAAGGTACACCTGCAAAACAATGTTCATTTTGCACAAACAGGTACCAAGAGGTCTTGGCTCCTGAATTAAAAGTGACATTTTTAGCATGTTTTCTCAACAATGTTTGTGCATGAAGGTGTTGTGTCCCTGTGATTTTGATGATGGTTTTGATGATTGATGTGGTTTTGATGATGGTTTTGTTGATTGATTGTTGGTGTGAGTTAATCAAATGTTCAGTCATGTTCAGTCATCCTGCTGCTCAGTTTAGATTAACATATTTGATGTGAGGTCATGCTACATGTTAAACTGATGCATAAAGCATTCATTGCTGTGGTTTTAATGATTGATTTGGTTTTGATGATTGGTGTTTGATGTGAGTCACTGTGAGTCATCCTGTTGAAATGTTCATTCAAGCTTTCATATGCATTTACAGAGTCTATACATTGATTGGCAGTAAGTCTGCACATTGAGCGTCTCATGGAAGTCCATATAGTGCATTGCCTTGGCTAAGTGTATACACTGTCAGTCTCATTTTGAGTCAAAGTCCATACATTGGATTGTTACTCACATCGCCTTCAGGCCTCCAAGTCTGTACACTGGCCTTCTTTCATGATATACTACACGTCTACTCATTCAACACTGGTCTTCCAAGTTCTGTACAGTGTGAAGTCTCACCTCGTGTTGTTTCCCCTCACTAACACGAAAAGATTTCGTGTCGTCTGAGGTTATAACACTTCGTGTTGATTTCCATGCTTTACAAGAAAAAGCTGCTAAGAGGTAATACTTCGTGTGTCCGTACTGTTTCTGTCTTCGTGTTGGTTTCCCTGTACCTCATGTCATTCTTGCTTCGTGTCCACACCTCGTGTCAGTGTCTGTCTTCGCCTTTGTGTTAAATTCAGCTCGTGTCGTTTTCGTCTTCGAGTTGTTCTTCTACTTCCACCATTTCATCACGTGTCGAGATAGCCGTGTTGTCTTTCACTTCGTGCAGCCTATGTGACTGTGTTGTCCCCATGTCATCCTTAGTTCATGTCGTGCTTGTGTATTTCTGTCTTCGAGTCATTTTTTCGCTGGATCTTTACGCCGGTCTAGGTTCAAGTGTCATTTCACTTCGTGTCGGTTTTACTCCTCTATGTCTCCGTGTTGTTTTTTGTATTCGTAACTTTGTAGTGTTTGTTGTTACAGTAACACTTCGTGTCGTTATTGTTTTACTTCGTGTTGTTTTCTTTCTACCTCGTGTCGTTCTCTTTGTAGTATCTGTTTTGTCACCTTTGGACTTCGTGTCGTTTGTCTTGTGACCTCGTGTCGTTTTTGTTCTGTAACCACACTTCGTGTTGGTTACTGTTCTTCTTGTGACTTCGTGTCATGTTTCCAGACCTCGTGTCGTTTTCGTGTCATGTTTCCACACTTCGTGTCGTTCATGTTTCGTAACCACACTTCGTGTTGGTTACTGTCGTTCTTGTGACTTTGTGTCGTGTCTCCCAGACCTCGTGTCATTTTCACTCCGTGTCAACTTCATCTTTGTGTTGTTTTCATTCCGTGTCATTTTTTGTTCCACTGCGTGCAGAACATTGCAGCACCTCGTGTTGCTTTCTATGCCACCACCTTGTGTCACTCTCTTCATTGTGTCTGTTCTGTCACAGTATACCTCGTGTCGTTTTCTGTGTGAACCTCGTGTCGCTTCTCTCTGTCCTCTAGTTGCATCTCGTGTCATCTTCCTTGTTGTGTTAGCCTTGTTCATTGTATCACAGTTCGTTCACTTCCAACCTCGTGAAGTAGTCACCCTGTGTTGACATTACATACCTCGTGCGCCTTAGCTTTAAATAAGCATGCAGCGAACTCTGATTGACTAATGGTGTTAATCTCATTACAGGTCCGAGGAAGAACATTTCAGACACCTGGGCTGCACGTGATCCAAGACAAGAGGAACAAAATGCAATGAAGGCACGTGGCAAGAAAGTTCTGGATCAAGCGTGGGAGGCACACGCGTCTTGTGCCCTATCCACCTGCTGCTGATGCTATATAAGGAAGCCTTCGTCCACAGATGAAGGTCGATCGAGTTGGCAAAAAGAAAAGCTCATACAGAGAGCCACGATCCAGATAGAAAAAGAAAAGGAGGAATAGAAGAGCAGAAGGAGAAGAAGAAAGAGTGAAGAAAGAAGAAAGAGTAAAAAAGAAGAAGTGCAGCAGAGAGAGTGAGAGATTAGGAGAGTAGAAGAAAGAGAGAGAGAAGAGCAGAGATTGAGAGAGTGAAAGAGAAGAAGAAGAGGAAGAAGAGATTACCTGAAGATCTGTCTACTGGACCGTGGATCAAATCCAGGCCAGTCAGCTCCAATAAGAGCCACATTGTGCACTTCATCTTTCAGCTTTCTGTTTTGCTGAAGTTATCTTCGTTTATTATTTTTCTTTGTTTTCTGGTTTGTTGTGCTTTTCGATCCTCTGGTCTGAGGTCGTGTTCCCTCCGGTTAGGAGGAAGGGAGATCTGATCTCCAGTTGCAAGTAGCTGGGAGCTACTTGTGGGTTCCCTCCGGCTTGGAGGAAGGGAGACTTGTCTCCGGTTCTGGGCTTGTGGATTCAAGTCCAGAGGTTCCCTCCGGTTTGGAGGAAGAGGGGAGGTTGTTCCCCTGGTCAAGCTGTGTGGCAGCTTTTGTTGCAGACTGAGTCTGCTGTTTCTAGCGTGAGCTAGTGGAAGCCACACTCGGTTTGAGTGTGGGGTGGATGTAGGTCTGCTGGACCGAACCACCTAAAAACCTCTGTGCAGTGGTTTGATTTCTCTATATGTTTTTTGCTTCCGCTAGATATTTGCATAGGGGCGCTCCAAGTGTTTGATCACAGGTTCATTAAATGATTTAATCAGATCTTGTTCTGAGTGTTTAATCTGTTGAGTGAGCGAAAGTTTATTTGAGTGAAAGAATGGTTTGAATGAATACTTAGGTGCGCTTTGCTTTGGTTGCTCACTGTCTATTTGTTGAATTCCGCTACTGCTAATTAGTCTTTCAGATTTGATATATCTGTCTAGTTAACATTCTAGATAGTTAGTGAGCATCATATTTTTAATTGGGTGAAGGCTTTTAAATAGGTTATATTCATTCACCCCCCCTCTGAATACTGCACCGAACCTAACAATTGGTATCAGAGCAGGTGTCTGCTTACAAGGTCCAGCGACCTGCAGATCGATCTTGCGGTCTTAGGTGCTAATTTGCTTTTAGTGCATCAATATTCCTGTTGCATTAATCTGTTGTGCTGTCATGGCTCATCCTCCACTATTCAGTAGTTTAAATATTAAATTCTGGCTATATCGTATGCACAAGCATGTTAACTCTATTAATCCACAATTGTGGAAGATTATCTCTCACAGTCCACATGAACTTCCTAAGGATAAGTCCAAGTGGACTCATGTTCACAAATTAAAAAATGATGATAATGTGAGAGCTCTAAATTTAATGAAGGCTGCAATCGGTTCTGATGATTTTTCCTCCTTCTCAGATTGTAGCACTGCAAAGGAAATGTTTGATAGAGTGACTACAACACACGTGGAACAGGGAGAAGAATGTCTCATGGCAAGAAGGAGTGATCAGTCAGATGACTCCTCATCCCAGGTAATCTCTGAAACCGAGGATATTAGCCATGATGAGTTAGTTGCCATGCATGAGCATCTTCTAGATAAATATGAAAGAGTCAAATCAGGAAAGAGAAAATTAAGAAAAGAGAAAAATACTGAAATCACATGTCTAAAGGCTGAAAATGATTCTCTGCTGACTCAGAAGAAGGAAATTGAGAAATTAAAAGATAAGCTGATTGAAGAAAATGTCTACTTGAAAGATAAAAATAAAAAGCTAATGGTTCTTAATACTGTCTTCTCTGAAAAATGGTTGTCAATTGAAAAAGGAAAAACTGTTGTAAGGGGAAATGAGAACAACATTGAAATAATGGTTCAACAAGAAAATGAAACTCTGAAGAACCTGAATGATGCTTTGCAACAACAGCTGATTGTTTGTGAATCTGAGCTATCCAAGTATGAAGTGAGTATTGCTTCATTGAATTCTGAGATTGAAGATCTGAAAAATTCTTTGTCAAAATTCGTTAAAGGAAAAGACAATTCGAATAAGCTGCTTGGTTCTAAAGTGAATTTTCAGAAAGAAGGACTTGGGTATGTGCATGCTAATAAGAAAGTGAATGAAAAGAAGAAGTCAACTGTATTCGTGAAAAGCTCTGAACAAGCTAATCAATCTAATTCTTCTATGTTTCAATTCACTGCTAAGAAGGCTGAAAATTCAGATAAGAAATAGGAAAAGATTCAAAAACAAAAGGAAAATGCTGATTTGGATAAGTCCAAATATGTCTCTGATTTTCATGTGCATGCTGCTCACTGCTTACACACACATTCACACTCTCATGAGAATATCAATCTTGTCAAACAAGTGAATGTGAATAAAAAGGCTATAACATGTCTCTATTGTGGGAAAGTTGGCCACATTATGCATAACTGTGTAGCATTGATGAATGATGAAAGAAATGCTGTTGGAAAGTATCCTAGAAATCATCTTAGGAAACATTCTACTGTTCAGGAAAAGAAAATTCAATGCTATTGCTGTGGAAAGTTTGGTCACATTGCTGCCTTCTGCTGGCATGCTCAGGGAAAGAAAACTAACTCTGGATTTGTTAATTTCCCTATTAATAAAAATATTATTGATGGAAAGAAGTTTGGTCCTGGAAGAAAATACACTGTATGTTTTGAATGTGGAAAGCCAGGCCACAGAGCTGTTAACTGTTGGCTGGCCGGTTATGAAAAGAAAATCTTTCATGTCAATAACAGAATTAATCATGTTCACTCACACCATGTTCACGCCAATGCTGATGTATACAAGGAGAACATGAAATCTGTTATTTCTTGTTATCATTATGGGCAGGTAGGGCATTCCATGTATAATTGTCATATCATGTGTTGTGATGATAAACATGCGCAAAATCTGTTGAGAAAACCTGCTAGGAGTGTCACTGCTAAACCAGGACCCAAGGTTTCTTGGGTACCTGTTACATTAAAATGATGTATCTGCTACAGGTGTGCCTTGGAAGCTGGAATAAAAGGGGTAATGATCCAAGGCACTCAAGAATGAAAACCCCACTCCCACACTGTTTAGGTAATCTCTCTGCATTTCCCATTTTGAAACTTATTGCATATCTGGTTTGATGTATTCTTGCATATCTGCCATTTGTAAGTGGTTGATAATTGTTGAAATGCATAAACTCTGAAAACATATTGCATTTTGAATTTTCTGAAAAAATCTGAACTGCCTATGAGTGTGACTTGAAACTTGTGTGTTGCAATAGCTCACTGAGCATTCTGAATTACATATAGGACTGCATATTGAATTATCATGCATGACCTCAATGGTATATAAATGGTAAGGTACCAAAAGGCAGGGAAGTTTGTCTGAAGGTTCTTACTATGTGTGAGGTGGTCTTTTAGACCAAGTGCTCCGCCTAGTACCATGGGTCACTTTGCTGATAGGACAGTCTGATTGTACACAAGTCACGATATCATTTGGTATCATATGTTCAGTTTTCAGTCCAAGCATTGCATGTTTTCAGGGGGAGTAAGTTGCATATTCTTGCATAGCATTCAATGATTGAGTCTTTGCATGTCCCTGCATACATATAATACATTGCATCTCCTTATATTGAAAATGCCAAAAAGAGAGTTTGGATGCATATTGTAAGGGGGAGTCAATGCATTGCATATAGGTTGTCAAATGCATACATTTGTCAGAATTCATTGCATATCCCTTCTTATCACTTTTGTTGACAAACCTTGATCATATTCGGAAAACACTAAGCTTCAAAATCTCTCCTAACAATTGGTATCATTTGGCTTCAGAATTCTATCAGTCTTTCATGAAGATTTCAATGGGCTATCTCGATCATAAATCTGAAAACTCTTGAACTAGGAATCTTCTATTATACATTCTTATGAATGACTGAAATAACTCATGTGGTTTAAGCTTAATGTATTCATGGAGTCTAACTTCAAAATCTCTCAACATATCTGAATCATGTTTAATAAACCTTAACCATCTGTTTCATGCTGTATCTTGAAAACTTCTGAAATCTGCATTTTTGAATACATGACTTCAACTGGTTGAGTACATGAAACTATTATTGATTTGAAGCGAATGAATTTTTCTGAAATGTCTAAAGGGTTATTTTGTCAGAGCAATGACATTGGCCACTGAGAAACACAAGTCCTAAGGACTGTGTCATGAGGTGCCTTAGTTAACTCTGTAAAATAAGAATTCATTGAAAATCAGGCAGAGCAATGGCATGCACACTGAGAAATACAACTCACTCATCCAGAAATGATTTCAAGTGTGTCATGATGTGTAAATGTTATCTCTGTTCATATATAGCATGACAGTTAGTCACACTAAGGGCTTAGGGATATTGGCCTCTGATCAAGGTATACCCTCTAGTTACAATGTGTGCACTGAACTAGAGTGCTCGTAAAATTTGTAGCATGGAAAATTATTGAACAAATTAAAATTTCTGAATATTGATGTCAAAATCAAATTGTTTCAACCCTAGACAAATTCATATGACTCCATAATTGCTTGATTTCAATATTGGTGCATGTAATTCTGAAAGAAGTCAATAAATTTTGATTGTGTAAGAGAGAGGGAGTTTTATCAAGATAAATATGAGGGCTTGGTTCACTTTTATTAAACCATGGTTTTAGATATCAATACAGAATTTTATTGATAAACTCTGCATACATCATGTTTAAACCATGCTGTTCAATAAATGTCATTCATAAGCCCTTATGATAGAAGACTTTGAAAACTTATGTTTCAGATTTATGAGATTGATATCTCTTTGAAAATCTGGCTGAATTTCTTATGTTTGGAGCATCCTTGAAAAATCTGTTAACTGAATTTCTTCTGCTCATGTCATTGGCTCAATGACCTGAACTTCTCCTTGTTTGCCCCTGTGGTCTCCTTCTCATTTATCTCATAAGAGTCCATTTATTGAGGGGGAGCTTCCATGTCATGCATCACTTGCATATCAATTGGCATCTGTTCAGGGGGAGCATTCCTAGTCGTGCTGAATCATGTTCATATCATTTGTGACCTTGCATTCACATACTTAGGGGGAGTATTGCATTCCTTGTTGCATCTGCATTTTTGCATTTAACCCTTCCCATGGTTTATTTTGTTTATATCAAAGGGGGAGATTGTTTGCCAAAAAGGGAGAATCATGTTCTTGAAAGGGGGAGAAATTGACTGAACTCTTATACATGCTTTAATTTCTCAAATTATTTTCTTTTTGATGAAGTCAAAGGGGGAGAATAATTTGAGTCTTCAGAATACCTCACATCATCAGAATGACTCAATATATTGAAAGTGTTGCCATCATCAAAAAGGGGGAGATTGTTGTGTCCCTGTGGTTTTGATGATGGTTTTGATGATTGATGTGGTTTTGATGATGGTTTTGTTGATTGATTGTTGGTGTGAGTTAATCAAATGTTCAGTCATGTTCAGTCATCCTGCTGCTCAGTTTAGATTAACATATTTGATGTGATGTCATGCTACATGTTAAACTGATGCATAAAGCATTCATTGCTGTGGTTTTAATGATTGATTTGGTTTTGATGATTGGTGTTTGATGTGAGTCACTGTGAGTCATCCTGTTGAAATGTTCATTCAAGCTTTCATATGCATTTACAGAGTCTATACATTGATTGGCAGTAAGTCTGCACATTGAGCGTCTCATGGAAGTCCATACAGTGCATTGCCTTGGCTAAGTGTATACACTGTCAGTCTCATTTTGAGTCAAAGTCCATACATTGGATTGTTACTCACATCGCCTTCAGGCCTCCAAGTCTGTACACTGGCCTTCTTTCATGATATACTACACGTCTACTCATTCAACACTGGTCTTCCAAGTTCTGTACAGCGTGAAGTCTCACCTCGTGTTGTTTCCCCTCACTAACACGAAAAGATTTCGTGTCGTCTGAGGTTATAACACTTCGTGTTGATTTCCATGCTTTACAAGAAAAAGCTGCTAAGAGGTAATACTTCGTGTGTCCGTACTGTTTCTGTCTTCGTGTTGGTTTCCCTGTACCTCATGTCATTCTTGCTTCGTGTCCACACCTCGTGTCAGTGTCTGTCTTCGCCTTTGTGTTAAATTCAGCTCGTGTCATTTTCATCTTCGAGTTGTTCTTCTACTTCCACCATTTCATCACGTGTCGAGATAGCCGTGTTGTCTTTCACTTCGTGCAGCCTATGTGACTGTGTTGTCCCCATGTCATCCTTAGTTCATGTCGTGCTTGTGTATTTCTGTCTTCGAGTCATTTTTTCGCTGGATCTTTACGTCGGTCTAGGTTCAAGTGTCGTTTCACTTCGTGTCGGTTTTACTCTTCTATGTCTCCGTGTTGTTTTTTGTATTCGTAACTTCGTAGTGTTTGTTGTTACAGTAACACTTCGTGTCGTTATTGTTTTACTTCGTGTTGTTTTCTTTCTACCTCGTGTCGTTCTCTTTGTAGTATCTGTTTTGTCACCTTTGGACTTCGTGTCGTTTGTCTTGTGACCTCGTGTCGTTTTTGTTCTGTAACCACACTTCGTGTTGGTTACTGTTCTTCTTGTGACTTCGTGTCATGTTTCCAGACCTCGTGTCGTTTTCGTGTCATGTTTCCACACTTCGTGTCGTTCATGTTTCGTAACCACACTTCGTGTTGGTTACTGTCGTTCTTGTGACTTTGTGTCGTGTCTCCCAGACCTCGTGTCATTTTCACTCCGTGTCAACTTCATCTTTGTGTTGTTTTCATTCCGTGTCATTTTTTGTTCCACTGCGTGCAGAACATTGCAGCACCTCGTGTTGCTTTCTGTGCCACCACCTTGTGTCACTCTCTTCATTGTGTCTGTTCTGTCACAGTATACCTCGTGTCGTTTTCTGTGTGAACCTCGTGTCGCTTCTCTCTGTCCTCTAGTTGCATCTCGTGTCATCTTCCTTGTTGTGTTAGCCTTGTTCATTGTATCACAGTTCGTGCACTTCCAACCTCGTGAAGTAGTCACCCTGTGTTGACATTACATACCTCGTGCGCCTTAGCTTTAAATAAGCATGCAGCGAACTCTGATTGACTAATGGTGTTAATCTCATTACAGGTCCGAGGAAGAACATTTCAGACACCTGGGCTGCACGTGATCCAAGACAAGAGGAACAAAATGCGATGAAGGCACGTGGCAAGAAAGTTCTGGATCAAGCGTGGGAGGCACACGCGTCTTGTGCCCTATCCACCTGCTGCTGATGCTATATAAGGAAGCCTTCGTCCACAGATGAAGGTCGATCGAGTTGGCAAAAAGAAAAGCTCATACAGAGAGCCACGATCCAGATAGAAAAAGAAAAGGAGGAATAGAAGAGCAGAAGGAGAAGAAGAAAGAGTGAAGAAAGAAGAAAGAGTAAAAAAGAAGAAGTGTAGCAGAGAGAGTGAGAGATTAGGAGAGTAGAAGAAAGAGAGAGAGAAGAGCAGAGATTGAGAGAGTGAAAGAGAAGAAGAAGAGGAAGAAGAGATTACCTGAAGATCTGTCTACTGGACCGTGGATCAAATCCAGGCCAGTCAGCTCCAATGAGAGCCACATTGTGCACTTCATCTTTCAGCTTTCTGTTTTGCTGAAGTTATCTTCGTTTATTGTTTTTCTTTGTTTTCTGGTTTGTTGTGCTTTTCGATCCTCTGGTCTGAGGTCGTGTTCCCTCCGGTTAGGAGGAAGGGAGATCTGATCTCCAGTTGCAAGTAGCTGGGAGCTACTTGTGGGTTCCCTCCGGCTTGGAGGAAGGGAGACTTGTCTCCGGTTCTGGGCTTGTGGATTCAAGTCCAGAGGTTCCCTCCGGTTTGGAGGAAGAGGGGAGGTTGTTCCCCTGGTCAAGCTGTGTGGCAGCTTTTGTTGCAGACTGAGTCTGCTGTTTCTAGCGTGAGCTAGTGGAAGCCACACTCGGTTTGAGTGTGGGGTGGATGTAGGTCTGCTGGACCGAACCACCTAAAAACCTCTGTGCAGTGGTTTGATTTCTCTATATGTTTTTTGCTTCCGCTAGATATTTGCATAGGGGCGCTCCAAGTGTTTGATCACAGGTTCATTAAATGATTTAATCAGATCTTGTTCTGAGTGTTTAATCTGTTGAGTGAGTGAAAGAATGGTTTGAATGAATACTTAGGTGCGCTTTGCTTTGGTTGCTCACTGTCTATTTGTTGAATTCCGCTACTGCTAATTAGTCTTTCAGATTTGATATATCTGTCTAGTTAACATTCTAGATAGTTAGTGAGCATCATATTTTTAATTGGGTGAAGGCTTTTAAATAGGTTATATTCATTCACCCCCCCTCTGAATACTGCACCGAACCTAACAGAAGGTCATCAGATTTCATCACATAGCAATTATACATTGAATGACCTATTTGACCACAGTAATGACATGATGCAGCAGATTTCAAATTCTTTTTATGCAAATTACTATTGTCATGGAATTTATTGGTAGAGAGAAAATTCTGTTTACTATTATGATAGCAAGATGCAGCAAATTTCAGATTAGATTTATGCACATTATTATTAGTATGAATTTTATGTGCATATGCATGAAAATTTTTGTTAACAGAATTGAAATTCTGTTTACCAGAATAAGCCAGCCAACAGTCAGGAGCTTTATGGCCTGACTTCCCACATTCAAAATATGCAAGAGTTTTCCTTTCAAAAATAAATCTATTTCTACCAGAAGTGTTTCTATTGACAGGGAATTTACCAGATTTATAGTTAGACTCCCTTCCCTGAGCATGCCAACATTGGGTTGCAATGTGGCCCATCTTGCCACAGTGAAAACATGAATTAGAATTTCTTCTACCAGCTTTTAGACAACATTCAAATGGCTTATGACCCAATTTGCCACAGTGAAAGCATTAAGTTTTCTTTTTCTGAGGTGAAGGATTTTTATCATGAAATTTCCTAGCATTCGTATCATCCTTCTCCATCAATTTACACTCATGCATCAGATGTCCAAATCTATGACAGTAATGACATATCATTTTCTTTTTAGATATATGTGAGTGTGTGTGAGGACTGCGATCAACATGCACTGATGAACCTTTTTTTTATTTTCTATTTTTCAGTCTTTTTCTGATTTTTATCCTGTCTTTCTATTTTCTTAGCCTTGTACTGAGGTGGAGATGAGGTAGAAGGCTTTTCTTGTTCTGAAGATTTAACAAAAATAGTTTTCAGGTTGGATCCATCAACCTTCCTCATGACTGGATTGTAACCCAGTTCCTCTTTCTTACAATTAACCTTTGTTCCCAACATTTTCTGAACAATGGGCTGTTTACCTTTTGATGTTGTGGCTACCATTGAAGCATTTACAAATGATGTCATTACTTTATTCTGAAAAGTCTTTTTATTTAGATTATTGTAGCCCAACCCTTCCTTTTTGACATTGACTTTTACACCTAGTAGCTTGTCTAGGTTTTCTTGCCCACTCACAAACTTAGATAGAGAACTCTTCAAATCTTGAATTTCATTTTCGAGAGATGCAACGTTTATTTCATAACTTGCAATCTCTTGTTCACAACAATTGACAACTTCATTCAAAACTTTGTTAGCTGTTTTGTATTTTTCAATTTCCTTTCTCAGCTCATCTACTTCTTCAGTTTCGTTTGTACATATCATTTTTCCTTTCTCCAATGTAAGAAGTCTTTCAGATATCGAAGAGTTCAGCAGTTTTAACTTCTCATTTTCTTCCTTAAGCTTATCATTTTGAATTAACTCATTTATTAGAGTCTGATCTTCTGAGTTAACCTTGCTTTCTCTCCTAACTTCAAACTCCTTCAATTCTTTTTGCTGTTTTTTAAAATCTTTCTGTAATTCTATATTTACAGATTTATGGCATTAAATTTTTCAGCAAACAAGTTCTTCTCTAGCTCAAGTTTCCCAAATCTTTCTTCATTTTCTTTAGCAGATTTTCTAAGAGAGTCATTCTCACTTTTCAGCTTGTTTAGATCAGATTTAACACATTCAAAATCTTTCAGCAAATCCTTACTCTGAACTGACTTATGACAAGTTAGGCTAAGCTTCTTTTCAAGTTCAGAGATTTCTTTTACATGATCTTGATTCTCAATCTTCAGCAACGAAATTTGTTTTTTCAACATTTGAATATCAAACATACAGGCATCATGAACATTTTTCAGTTCAGCACAATTTTTACAATCAGAGTTCAAACTGTCTGACCTACTACTCTTCTTCAATTTTTTGTATTATTTTCTTAACTGTTCATGAGACTCTAATAATTCAGCATACGAATCTCCCAATCATCTAAAGTATAGTTCTCAAAAGGGTTTACCTCATCATCATCCTCTGCTTCATTTTGGCAGCCACTTTGATTACTTCCATTAGCCATCATGCAGCTTGTTTGATTTCCTTTCTCGGCTCTCTTCATCATCTTCAATATATCCCTTGCAGATCTGCAACCAAGGAAACATGAATGAAAAGCTCGATTAGTCGCGGCCTTCATTAACTCCAGTGCTTTCTGATTTTCTGAACACATAGATCGATGCTTGTTAGTCCATTTGGATTGATCTTTTGGTAGTCTATGTGGACCATGTGAAAATACTTTCCACAGGTCTAGATCAACAGATTTAACATGAGCACGGAAAGCACTGTGCCACTGGTTGAAATCAGAACCACTAAAGACGGGTGGATGCGCCATTGAAGCAGATCAAAACTAATTCAACACAATGGATTCAAACCGATAAACTAAATTTAACAAAAATGCACCGAAGACAGCAGGGTCAGATCTGCAGGTCGCTGGACCTACTAAGCAGACACCACTCTGATACCAATTGATAGGATCAGTGTGATGGATTCAGAGGGGGGGTGAATGAATCCCACCCTTAAAAAACTTTTCGCTCAATAAAAGACTAGATCACTATCAAGGCAAATAGACAATCTGAAGAATAAGTTAAATTTTCTTTTAAACCACTTAGCAAATATATAAGGCGCGCCTAAACAAGCAACTAGCGGAAGCAGCACAGATAGAAACGAGAATGCTAAGGCAACCTGTGAAGGAGGTAGAAGACAAGGAGCAAAACACAACCACACTGCACTGAGGATTTTCAGGTGGTTCGGTCACCAAGACCTACGTCCACCCCTCACTCCCAACCGGAGTGAGGCTTCCACTAGCAACGCTAGAACAGCAGACTCAGTCTGCAAACACTTGCTGCCAAACAGCTTGACCAGGGGAACAACCTCCCCTCTTCCTCCTAACCGGAGGGAACCACTAGTGACACCCAGTCACTAGCAAACCAGAGACCGAGGTCTCTCTTCCTCTGAAACCCAGAGGGAACACTTGGACTTGCAACCCACAAGACCAGAACCGGAGATGAATCTCCCTTCCTCCAACCCGGAGGGAAACCCACAAGTGACTCCCAGCCACTTGCAACCGGAGACCCAATGTCCCCCTTCTCCTGAGTCCACAGGAGGAACCCGACCTCAGTCTAGAGGATCGGAAGAACGACAAGCCGAGTGAAAGAAAAGAAAAATAAGAAATGAAAATAGAGCAAACTAAAAGCTGGAAATGCAATGCACAAAGTGTAGCTCTCGCAGGAGCAAAACTGGCTTGGATTTGATCCAATTGCCAGTGAACAAAACTTCTGATGAATCCTCTTTCTTCTTCTTCACAAACCCTCTCTCTATCTCTCATTCTCTTTTTCTTCTTCTTCACGAGCTCTCAGTCTATCTTCACTCTTCTTCTTCTTCTTCTTCTTCTTCTTCTTCTGCTTCACTGCTGCTCTCACCTTCTTCTATCACACTCTCCTCTTTTCGATCACTCTCTTTCTTCTGTAGGAAGAAGCTTCGCATTTATATCAGCAGCGGCTAGGGCATGTGCAGGGCTAATGCTCTCCACGATTCGTGCCCTAGCTTCAGTCCATGTGGCGGCTTCTCAGCATCTTGGATCACGTGCCCTTCATAGGCTTCACGAACAGTACCTGTCACATAGAGAGAAACTTAACAGTTTAATGTCGACACCTTGTACAGACTTTGTTGTATAGACTTGATGCAGTGTATGGACTTGAAGGCTTGACAACGAGTGTATAGACTTGAAGGCTTGGAAAGGATTGTATAGACTTCATCTTTGAAGGAGATGCACATGTGCACTGAAGTGTGTACAGTCTTCACTGAAGGATGTTCAGACTTTAAGTGATGAAGTGTGTATAGACTCTGTTGAAGAATGTTCAGCCTTTGAGTGCTAAAGTGTGTACAGACTTGGCGTGCAGGCTACTGGATGCAATGTATAGACTTTGCGTGCAGGCTGCTGGACGCTGTATAGACTTGCTGTGCAGGCTGCCAGACAATGTATAGACATGCTATGCAGGCTGCCAGATAATGTATAGACATGCTGTGCAGGCTGTGGGGGAATGCGTAGACTCTGCGTAAAGGCAATGCATGTACAAGTGATGCAATGTTTAGACTTCATGTATGCAGGGCTGTGGCGTGTACACACTTTTTAAATGCAAAGCTATGGCATGTATAGACTTCGTGCATGCAATGCTATGGCGTGTACAGACTTCGTGTATGCAAGACTGAAGCGTGTACAGACTTAGTGAATGTGACGCTGAAGCATGTACAGACTTAACGTATAGACGATGTATAGACTTAACGATGCAAGCTATGTATAGACTTTGTGTGAAAGCCCAATGTACAGACTTTACTTTGTGCAAGCTACAGTGCTAATGTATGGACTTGGTGTTCTGCATGCTACAGTGCTAATGTATGGACTCAGTGCAATGCAAAGGCTGTATAGACTTAGCGTGCTTCAAAGCAACTATGTGCAGACTTGGCGATGTATAGATTTGAATTGAATGCAAGCAGTGTATAGAGTTTGAACTTCGCCATGCAATGTATAGACTTTGGACTTTGCCATGCTTACACTAAGCTATGTACACACTTGCTGCCTGACTAATGTGCAGACTGTATGAATGCATGAATCAGCTGTGCCTGCGAGGAATGCATTGTATAGACATTGTGAATGTGCAACACATGCAATGTGTAGACTATGCTCGTCTGCAACACATGCAATGTATAGACTTAAGATGTCTGCTACGCATGCAATGTAAAGACTGTGCTGAGAGTGATTATGCATGAATGTATAGACTGTATAGACATAAAAATTAACATATGCACAGATCTGAGATTAGATAGAACATTACATGATCTAACTGTGTATTGACTGTACATGTCAGAGATTTGACTTTGACATTGGTTGACTTCATGAGTGTCAGTCATCCTTAAACCTGTTCTGACAGTTCCTCATATTTCATCAGGATTAGATCATCAATACATAATGAGCCATAACAGTTGTCATCATCAAAACCACAGAACCCCATAACATTTGTCATCATCAAAACCACAGAGCCATAGGGGACACAACAGACAGAGCAGTCTTCGGCATCCAAGCAGCCAGATATGTAGGCCGAGTCATCACGGGGAGCCGTCAACCAAAATGACTTCCCACCACTCTACACCCCACCTTAGCCAGCAGAACCGAGCATGGAGACAACTCCGCAACGCCCACCACAGCCGCTGATGCCGCCGGTACTACCATAGGTGCACAACACACCTCCACTGTTGTGCCATCCTCCGCAGGTGACCACCCTGGTCACCCCCTACTTGCAATCGGCACATTTCTAACAAGAACCAGTTGATCCGACTGTCATGAGCAAGATGATGGTGGAAAGAATGATCGAGATGAAGCTTGCTGAAAGAAGTGAAGGCGACTGTATCGCATTCGATGCATACATGGTTCCATACCCGCCGCATCATGCTGCCAGGCGGCTCCCTCCTAGGATTAGCAAGCTGCCAAAATTCGACAAGTTCAACGGGAAGGGATCCCCAAAAGAACATGTCGCCTACTACATGACCATCCTAGGTGACCTAGCCACCGACGAGTCATACTTGCTGAAATTTTTTAGGTCCTCACTCACGGGGCTCACCTTTGAATGGTACTCCAGCCTCCTGGCCTGGTCGATCAACGACTGGTCGGACATGCAGAGGAAGTTCAGAGAAAGATTTCATGTCATAGAAAGGGAGGTCATAGTGGCTGAACTCTATTCAACAAGACACAGGCAAATGAGACGGCCCTTGACTACATCAAGAGGTGGAGGAACCTCGGAATGAGATGCAAGCAGCCCCTGCATTAGAAGGATGCTGTACAGATCTGCAAGCATAATCTTAGGAGAGAGGTGTTGGAAAAGATGCTTGGTATGGAAATTCGGTCGTTCGACCGCCTAAATAATGTTGTGGCCGAGGTAGAAGCCTTCCTAGCGAAACCTGCCCCGACATCAAATATTGCCACTGCACAAAAGGGCAAGGCAGCAGAGCGGCGCCAGGCACCTAAAGAAGCGAATTCCCTTGATATCAAGGCGTTTGAACAACAAAAAGACAAAGGCAAGAAGACAGTTGCTCCTCAGCCTGCTAAGACCGAAGATGGCAAAGAAGGCCCATCACTCCGGGACAAGATGAAGAAGGCCTATTCTTTCCCGAAGGAGAAGACCAGGATCTTGTTTGACTGGGTTACCCAGTATGATAAGATCACCCTACCTGAGCCAAAGAGGCCAGAGGACCAGAAGAGAAAAGACAGCCCAAGATTTTGCCCTTACCACCAGATGCTGGGACATCCGATTGAAGACTGTTATATTTTTAAGGATATTATCGAAGGCATGGTGAGGAAAGAAGAAATAGAGTTGGGGGAGTGATGCGGGACGGAAGTGGGGGGTCTCCTTCTTCCTTCTGATCATAGTCGCGCTATACCCATTACGCACGTTAAGAAGAACGCGGTATATCATTTACGCGCGTTCACAGACAGCAGCAGAACGAAGAACCTCGACGTTGGGGCTCCCGTGGATGACTCTAGGGGATCAAAACACAAGGGGACAACACACAGGAGGATAGAGAACACACGGGGGATGCTTAAAATGAAATCAAACCAAGCAAATCCTATCTAGGATAACTTTTGTGAAGGTGGGTGTGGGGGTGAACGGCAAGGGAAGGAGGGTGGACGTAGATGATGTTAGGGCCTTGAAGAGGCTTGGCTGGGGCCTCACACCCGAACCCATCGCAGGTACGGTGCAGCCGAGCTCCATCCAGATCGTAACAACACCTTTGGCGGAGATGGGGAGGTGGAATCGTGGTTGGAAGAAGATCAAAGCTCCGAATGGAGCCTCACACTCGACCCCGTCTCATAGCCGATACACCCGGGGCTTCGATCATCCTCCATTGAAGGGGGAAAGGAGAGGATCAGAGGGACAGAATTGGGCCTCGCACCCAGAGAGGGTCGGAGGAAGGGGGGTTTCCAAAGATTTGGAGGGATAGCCATGGGCTACACTCAAGAACACTCATACTTCGATTTCATTCATTCATTATATGCTTAATCAAACGAAAGGGGTACATATAAAGGGAAAGGGAAGACAAAACGACGCTAACACGTCGATTTACAACCATGGAAGATAGCAAACATCGAAGACTTTGAGGAATTCGGTACCGGGAAGTTGGACTGGCTGCACCCACGTGTCTGCCTGAGATCGCGCTAGGGGAACCTAGCGCCTTCTTCAGGTCGCGCTAGGGACCTATAGCGACTTCTTCAAGATTGCACTTGGGACCTATAGCGCCTTCATGTTTGGCCTGGCAGCTTGCTCGATTTGCTTCAGCTTGACGGCTGGCTTGATTCCCATAAAAACCCCTCCACTTGGAAAGGTTCGTCCTCGAACCTCGTAGCTCAAGATCCCAGTCTGTGAGAACAGCCTGGTTCCCTAAGCTCTGATACCAATTTGATGTGGGACGGAAGTGGGGGGTCTCCTTCTTCCTTCTGATCATAGTCGCGCTATACCCATTACGCGCGTTCTGAAGAACGCGCTATATCATTTACGCGCGTTCACAGACAGCAGCAGAATGAAGAACCTCGACGTTGGGGCTCCCGTCGATGACTCTAGGGGATCAAAACACAAGGGGACAACACACAGGAGGATAGAGAACACACGGGGGATGCTTAAAATGAAATCAAACCAAGCAAATCCTATCTAGGATAACTTTTATGAAGGTGGGTGTGGGGGTGAACGGCAAGGGAAGGAGGGTGGACGTAGATGATGTTAGGGCCTTGAAGAGGCTTGGCTGGGGCCTCACACCCGAACCCATCGTAGGTACGGTGCAGCCGAGGTCCATCCAGATCGTAACAACACCTTTGGCGGAGATGGGGAGGTGGAATCGTGGTTGGAAGAAGATCAAAGCTCCGAATGGAGCCTCACACTCGACCCCGTCTCAGAGCCGATGCACCCGGGGCTTCGATCATCCTCCATTGAAGGGGAAAAGGAGAGGATCAGAGGGACAGAATTGGGCCTCGCACCTACAGAGGGTCGGAGGAAGGGGGGTTTCCAAAGATTTGAAGGGATAGCCATGGGCTACACTCAAGAACACTCATACTTCGATTTCATTCATTCATTATATGCTTAATCAAATGAAAGGTGTACATATATAGGGAAAGGGAAGACAAAACGACGCTAACACGTCGATTTACAACCATGGAAGACAGCTAACATCGAAGACCTTGAGGAATTCGGCGCAGGGAAGTTGGATTGGCTGCACCCACGTGTCTGCCTGAGATCGCGCTAGGGGAACCTAGCGCCTTCTTCAGGTCGCGCTAGGGACCTATCTCGCCTTCTTCAAGATTGCGCTTGGGACCTATAGCGCCTTCATGTTTGGCCTGGCAGCTTGCTCGATTTGCTTCGGCTTGACGGCTGGCTTGATTCCCATCAGGGAGTACAAGGTTGACCCTCCACAACCACATGAGGCGCCTCTAAGAAGAGCCGCCATCAACATGGTCTCTCTATATCAAACACTACCTCAGGAGACCGCATAAGCCAGTACTCAGCACACCTATGAAGCCTGCTTTCTGGCCCCAATGAAAGAACAAGAGGGATGGCAGCAAGTCCCTGCAAGAACCAAGAAGAAGGGCACGTCTCGCCCAAAAGTGGGGGCACATATTCGTGGCATCACACCACGACCCCCTTTGCCGGTGGCAACACCTGTGTGGACCAACCCACCTGCAGTTATCAGAATACCTACCCACAACCAGAGGGGGCAAACTCCGTTGCCAACAGTCAAGGAATTTAGTCTAGAAGCCCGGCGGCTACAGGACTACATAAATGGGCTAGATGAGTATGTACAGCCTGAGCTAGAACCTTTACTAGTACGGGATCATGTCCCGTGGCAGGAGCTAGAACAGCTTTCACTGAAGTAGGAAGAGGAAGCTGACAAAGCATCAGACAAGGATGGCAGCCTATTCTGGGGGC
Organism: Amorphophallus konjac; assembly: GCA_022559845.1. NCBI lineage: Eukaryota > Viridiplantae > Streptophyta > Magnoliopsida > Alismatales > Araceae > Amorphophallus > Amorphophallus konjac. The sequence continues at coordinate 230,270,865 of CM040120.1, forward strand.
AAGCGCTAGCCGAAGAAAAGAAAAGAAGATGAAGAAAGAAGAGAAGGGCCAGCAAGGCCACAAAGGGTATAATCCTTTCTTGCAAGACCCTCTCTACTCTGTTCAATTTGCCTGGTGAGGAGGATGAAGAAGAGATATGCTTCACACCTGCCGCCAAGGAAAGTCAGGCTGAAGCCGCAACTACTGCACATGCAACCCGGTCAGGCCGACGATGGGGGTGTCAACTGCCCGCCAACAACAACATTATCTTCAGGGGAGAATAACCCTACAAGATACCCCCTCCGGAGGTTAGGGGAGTCCAAATCCCTCCTCCGGCAGGCCTATACAACCAGAGTGGGGGCAGCACTTCCGCTCCTTCCTTCCTAGAGTTTGTAAAGATGTCAAAGGGGAGGCAACTATGCCAGGATGCCGAACCAGCAACTGGGGGCATACACCCACAACTCCAGCAATCTGTTGAATTGCCGGAGAAAGCAGAAGCTCGCCCGACAATAGCCAGTGAAGGACAGCAAGGAGACGACCCCAAGCAGAAGGGTGCAGCCTCTGAGTCCAATGAAGCAGGCCCATCAGGGGCCACAGTCCAAGACTCTTCCAAGCCCAGATGGGTAGAAGAATTGAAGCTATCCAATGTCCGAGCAGGAAGTCGGGTGGTCAAGCTATTGAAAAAGCTCCCGGCAAGATTCACTGTTTGGGAAATCCTCTCTCTGAGTGAAGAGACCCGACAGGCGATTATTACTGCTTTGCAGACGCCTGCTCAATATGAAGCCTGCTTAGCTGAGGCACTACTGGAGGCTAGCATGACCTTCACTCAAGAGAACATGTTGCTCCCCACTACCAGCCACAACAGACCTCTGTATATGAGGGGGCATCTAAATGGCCAGGAGTTGAACAAAATCCTGATGGATCCCTGGGTGGCTGTCAACATCCTGCCCTACAGGATATATGAGAGGCACTATTTTAACGTGCGTCTCCAAAAAGTTGGAGATATGCGTATTGCCGGCTTCAACTAAAAGTGTGAGGTGTCGCTAGGAGTATCGGAGTTCACACTCACTCTAGCAGACTTTGTCATGAAGGTGCAGTTTCATGTCATTGATTCTCGCACCTCGTACAAGGTGCTGCTTGGCCGCCCCTGGCTACACGAGAATATGGTGGTGCCTTCCACGCTCCACCAGTGCATCAAATATAACTTGGAAGGAAAGGAGGAGAGGGTATTTGCTGATCTCCACCCATTCGAAGTGTTCGAGTGCCACTTGGCGGATGCCCCTCTTTATGCAGAACGGTCGCAGAAGGCCCCTGAAGCCAAGACCTCTTCAAGCACAACAAAAAGCACCTCCGGAGCCGAATGGTTCCCTCCGCTGCCGCGTGGATATGTTAATCCCAAGACGATCTCGCACATCACTGTCACCGGGAATGTGGGCCGGGTAGCACCTCCCTCCATCTACCCCGAAGCTAATTAAGTCAGGGTCGACCAGCAGCACGACCACATCGGGATCCCGGAGGGCCTTACCAAGCCAATTCTCAGTCTCGATAATGTCACCGTCGAGCCTTTCAAAGCTTGGGAAGTGGCGCAGATAGATGGCCCCAGCAGCTTGTTCTACACAGCTGAGGAGCACCCTACACAGGAGGATACTGATTGTCATCTGCCTGAGAATATAGAAGACCCGTCAGTGCCCATACAGGGATTGACATTTATAACGAGTCGAATAGCCAATATGTTCTAGAAGCAGCACATCTCCTCTGGCCAGCCTCGCAAGAAGAAAGAAGCATTCCAGAAGCTGTGGTATCCCCCGAGCCTGGATAAAGAAATGAGGCGTGTATCTCAACACCCAGGGTTGGGCTTCACCCTCGAGGAATACTATTATAACGGATGCTATGAAGTGGATACCATTTCCGCTTTCTACCCAACTGAGGATAACTCACTGGGGGCAACCTTTGATAAACACCCAGTAGAAGCTGAATACACTGAGCCAGCTCAACCAAGAAGTCTGGAATCAGAGGCCATATTCCCCTGCCAGTGTTGGGAACAGGTCTACCCTGAAGAAGCAGCTCTTCAAGCCAAATTTGACACAGCTAGCAGTAGTGAAGCTGAAGATGTTGAAGAAACAGGGCTGCCTCCCTCCAGTAGCCCTCCTCTGATGATGATGCCAACACTTCTCGAACCAGTCAAGGAAGCTTCTCCCAAGCCTGATCAAGAGATGGACGCTGCTAGAAAAGAAAAAGCTACCTCCACTGAAGATATGGTGATCCAAGGGAGTGAGACCTTCTCACCCTGTACCATGGAGCTGCAGTGCTACTCTGGCTCAATGATAAACAATCACCAGTCCCTAGCAACTGCAACCCCCTCAGCCAGGGTCGAGGCAATCTACTCGTCCCTTGGAACTACTATTGATATAGATTTGCTAGCAGAGCAATTCATGCAGCCACTACCAGTCAAACTAGAGATTCCTGACAAACCTCAGATAAGGCAAAATGAAGAGATCGAGGTCCTCGACCTCGAAGACGATATATCATACTTTGTCGACCTCCAGCATGCACCCCCGGAGATAGAAAATGGAGGCCAAGCAACAGTCGATGAACTGATAGAGGTCAACTTGGGAGACGAGGACGACCCCAGGCCAACCTTCCTCAGTGCCCAATTATCTACTGAAGACCAGGGGCTATATATCTAGCTGCTACATGAATATCAGGATTGCTTTGACTGGACCTACAAGGAAATGCTAGGATTGAGCCCCGCAGTCTCACAGCATGAGCTGACCATAAACCCTGAAGCCGAACCGGTGAAGCAGCCACCGCGGTGCATGAGGCCAGAGCTCATCACTCAAATATGCAAGGAAGTCGACAAGCTCATTGATGTGGGTTTCATCGAGGAAAATCAATATACCACGTGGCTAGCCAATATTGTGCCCGTGAAGAAGAAGAATGGACAAATTCGGATATGTGTTGACTTCCGAGATCTGAATAAATCCTGCCCCAAAGATGACTTTCTAGTGCCAATAATTGAGGTCATGATAGATGCAACAACCGGTCATGAGGCCCTATCATTCATGGATGGGTCATCTGGCTACAACCAGATATGGATCGCGGAACATGACCAGGTTTACACCGCCTTCCGAACCCCCAAAGGCATTTGTCATTACAAGAGGATGCCGTTCGGATTAAAGAACGCCGGTGCAACTTATCAGCGGGCGATGACTAGAATATTTCATGAGCTGCTCTACCATAAGGTCTAGTGCTACATAGATGACCTGGTAGTCAAGATCAGAAAGAAAGAAGACCATCTGCAAGACCTCCAAGTTATTTTCCAGAGGCTGAGGCAGTATGAATTGAAGATGAACCCTATGAAGTGTGTGTTCAGAGTTTCGAGCGGAAAGTTCTTGGGTTTCATTGTCAGATATCAGGGAATTGAAATAGACACACAAAGATCAAGGTGATTCAGGAGTTACCCTCCCCAAGGAACCTCTCCGAGCTGAGATCTCTTCAAGGCCGCCTGGCATACATTCGATAGTTTATATCTGTTGTGCCCCTGGTTTTGATGATGACAACCATGAGATGTGTTGATGTGATACCCCCTAGGACTTAGACAAGCAAGCACATTCACAATCAAAAGGGCCAATTTGGGCCACCGCTCTCCCGTCGCTCACCCAAGTCCCGGGGTAACTTGGCAATGCCAAGGTGAGGTTGAGGGGTTGGACCCTTGCTGGTAGAGGGCCAGCAAGGCCAAGATTTGATTCCCAATGGATGTGGATGCCCAATTCAATGGGGCCGACAAAGTGCCAATGGCACCGGTTACTCTCTTTTCCCACGGTGATCACTTATAGCAAAGGAGCTTAAGGATCGGGCTCTCATTCACGGCCAGCGGAGTTTATGAACTAATATTGAAAGAACAAGCATAAATTAGAGCAAAGTTTGGAGCACTTACAAGACCGGTTTGAAGAAACCGGTCCCGCTCGGAGACGAGGGCGAGCGGGGATGCGGGTGGATCCCCACACGCCGCGTCGGGGTAGCTTGACCTACCCAAATGATTACAATACTACACCTCTCGTAGGAGGGGGATCTTGGGGTGGGTGTTAAGTGATATTACAACTAAACCTACCTCCACATAGGGAGGGGCCTTCAGCCGGCCAAGCGGGGAGGGGAACTTGAGAGAGGAACACCGAAGATGGGAGGTCGCCAGTTCTGTCGACGTTCTGTGGGTGCTGACAGATGATCGAAGAAATGGTTGCTGCGACTGATGCCAAATTTTGTTGGGGATGAAACCACCTGAAAATTCTTCTTAGGAGGCCAGGAAAGTCGTCCAAATTTTTTTGATTTCTTCTGGCACTGACGCTGGTCTGGGTGGAGGCCCGAGCAGGGAGGCAGATTCTTGGACTGGCAGCTTCTGGCGGCCAACAGCAGGTTACAGAGGATGCCCTGTCAGCTCCCGAGCTCAGAATCAAGCACCGCTGGAGTTTCTGGAATCGTGGATGAGTCCTCTTCGCAGAAAAACTAAAGGGGAAGTCAAACGATGCCGGAGAAGACCAGGGGACTCTGAACACTGATCATAGGTCGGTGCAGGCTGTGGGAAGTTGAACCACGTACCCGAGGGAGAAAAATGATAACTATGGCCCACGGACGTCGATAGAAGTTCCACTTCTTGATTCTGAAAGTAGACAGGAAGAGGAACAACTTTGCAGAAGAACTTGTGGCCTGAATCTTCCAAGGTTTGTCGTGGCAGAGCTTCTACTATGGCTCAGGTGCTCAGCAGGGGCAGCTCTGCACAGTTGTATGAGAACGGATCTCCCGATCAGCTCGGAGCTCGGAAGGGGACGAGACTGCCGCCGTTGCGAAGAAGACAGGTAGACGCTTCCGTGGATATCTCTTGAGCCTTTAGATTCTCTGGTATGTGGTCGGGGTCGCCTCTACAAACTGCTACTCTTCTGCTGCCAGCGAACTGAAAACTGGAGGTTGAAGATGGTGGGGGGAAATGGGGTATATGGGAGGGGAAATGGAGGTGGATGAGTGTGGGGAGAACCCTGGCTGTGAGGGGGTCTAGGAGGGGGTGTTCCAAGGTGTGGGAGGGGAAGAATAGGGTCTGGAAGGGGGTCTAACAGGTGGTGGGAGGAGGAGCTACGAATTTGGGCTTGGAGGGAGAAGGAGGAAGGTGGGGGGGCACAAGTGGGTGGAGGGCATGTGAGTTTGAATTTCCTTTAATGTGGGGTGGTCAATGGTGGTCTTGGGGATGGGAAGAGGTGCCTTGGGAAGGTGGAGGGCTGCTTTGGATAGTGGGAAGGGTGCTTGGGGAAGTGGGTGGGGTAGTTGGGGGGTGGGAGGTGGAGCTAGGATTGGTGGAAGCTCTCTTGGGACTAGGGGGTGGAGTAATGGGATGTGTGGGAAAGGGGAGTGGTCTTTAATGGGGGTAGGTGGGAGAGTGGTGGTTGGGAAGGGAGGAGAGAGAAAATTTTCAAAATTGGGTGTGAAGGAGAGAGAAAGGGGAGTGAAAAAGAGAGATTAAGAGAGGGATGGGTGGGGAATCTCTCCCCTAGGGTCTCTCACCCAAAAAATGGAATCTCTCCACTAGATAAGAAGTGTAAACTCTCAAAATGGTAAGTTTTTCTTTCATTGATTCATTAGTTCAAATGGAGGAAATGGGGTCCTATATATAGGCAACCCACATTTCTACAAAAGACCTTGACTCTTAACACAATGACAAATAACCAAGGGAAGGGGGGGTGCCCTTGGGCCAAGCCCAATGAATTGGGCCCATAAACTAATCTATCAACATAATGACACTTAACCTAGGTAAATGACTCATTAACCTAGGTACAAGACTCAAATAAAAGGAAAATTACATAATTATGACTCAAAGAAAATATGAAAGTTACATGAATTCACTTAGAAAAATGTGACGGATGTAATGGAACCATGCTGGCGGGCAACCGGGGCTTTGAAAATATATGGGGTGAGAGATGCCCCCATCATACTCCCGGGGTGCGGAGAACTTGACTCCGTCGAGTTAGAGTCCTTCCCTCCTCGGAGGGTGTAGAAGTGGTATCGCCCACAAGTCTTCCGAACGAGACTGATCCATCCACCTGCCAAGATAGCGCTCGTATACCTTGCTCCTGGTGGTAGTGACCTGTTCACCCAATATTCATTCAATGCGCTCACGATGGGCTCTCTTGGCTGGTGGTCTCTCCTCTCGGGTGGGTGCTCTCTCAACAAGAGGAATAGGCTCAATATTCTCACTGGGTACCACCGGGGGCCCCTTATATGGCACTAGGTCGGCTACATTGAATGTGGGACTTACTCCATACTCCTCGGGAAGATCTAACTCATAGGCATTAGTGCCAAGGCGTCTCAAAACCCGGAAGGGACCAGCCCCATGATGCCTCAACTTAGAGATGGCTCTCGGGGGGAGCCTCCTCGTCCTCACCATCACAAAGTTACCCACGTGGAATTCTTGGTGCCGTCGATGAGAGTTGGCTTGCCTTTTATGAGTCTCATTCTTTTTGCTTATGTGCTTGCTAAGGTTTTCATGTAATTTTGTGAATGCTGACATTCTAGGGGTGATGGGTGGACCTGGGCAACCAAAAGTAGACCAATCATGCTTTGATGCCAAGAAGACTTTGATAGAATTTGGAGGGCCGGGGCAACCATATGTGGACTTATCATGCAATGTTGTCATGTAGACTTTGGTGGGCTTAGGTGGGCCGGGGCACCCGTAGGTGAACCTATCATGCAAAGTGGTGATGAATGTAGGGGGACCCAGACATCCGTCGATGCTTTTGACATGCTTAAGACCCATGATAAATGAAGGTGGACCAATACATCCGAATATGGGCCACTCATGCTTTCTACTTGACATGTGGGTGGTATGAATGAATGGACCCCTCATGGTGTTCATGCCAAGTGGTGTGGTAAGCCTAGACACGTGCATGTTTTTCCTAAGGGTGGCTTCCATGTGTATAGGTGTGGGACAACCTTTGAACTCCCATTAGAAAGGATCGAACGCATCTAAGAATGTGGTCATCATGGCATGGAGCACAACCTCATTACCTAGGGATATGTGGTCCAAGGTCATGGCTCCCAAGGTGTAACCCAGGTCTAGGATGGAGTGGATTGGGTCAAACATGGTGAGTTGGTGTAGGGAAAGGTGGGTGGTGGATAAAGTGTTTGGGTCACATGAGTCTCTTGACTCCCATTGGAATGGATCATATGGATCATAAAATGGGTTACCTAGGGGGAGGAACTCCATGTCCTCAAGATCCTCAAAAGGTGCTAAGTCATCCTTCTCCATGATAGTTGGGCCAATGTTCTTGGCAAGTGGATCGGCCATGAGTGGAGGGCTTGGCTTTCTACCCGAGATAAGAAGCTCTAAATCGAGGAGAAGGTTGGACTCATCGGGTGTAGGGAGGAATAGAAGGAGGTCGCTAGTGTAGAAACTAATGGTGCAAACCGAGGTGATAGACCCTATGCATAGGTGTAGGAGGTTAAGGCTCCTAGGTTGTTCGACCATAGGGGTCAACATGCTAGTCATCTCTAATTGCCATGCTACGCCCTTGAGAAGGTCCTCTAAGGTTTCCACTTGGTAGGAGTTTTGGATTATGGTGTGATAAGAGGAGATGGGCACTATGGGATGGTTTTCCTTCATGGGTGGGAAATTGTGGTCCATGATCTCTCTTATTGGGCTCTCCTTTAGCCAACTAACAAGGGGTTCTCCTAAGATGAGCTTGGTCCCAACTAGAGAGGGTGATGTAAGGGGAAGACCATCGTGTGATGTTTCTTTTTCAACTTGGACTTGGGTTTCCTCCAAGGTGGGGAGTGGGTTTAGAGTGTTCTCAACTATTGAATCGAGTATGAGTTCTTCTACCAAGGAGGTGAGAGGGTCTTTTGGGGTGATGAGGGTTGGTGTGTGGTGCTCCCGGGGTGGAGGGTAAAGGGAAACTTGGATTGGTAGGGTGGGGTTTGGGAGTGGAAGTAGTGGATGCCTAGGTTGGGGTAGGATTGGGGTTGGAAGTGAAAGGTGGGTTGGGTGACGAGATTTGGGTTGATGGGTTTTGAGGGGGGTACCTCTTTTTGGGGATGATGGAGGGGTAGTGGTGGGGACCAAGGGGAGATGTGGGGTATGGGTTTGGTGAGGGATTGTGGAAGGGGGTTTTGGTTGGAGTGCGGGGACCCTTAAGGGATTTGGTGTAGAGGTGGATGCTTGGTTTATTTGGGCCTTAAGGGAGAGGACTTGGTCGCGAAGTGTAGTTATGATGGTTGAGAAGTGATTTGTTGGGAGTGGTGGGAGAGGAGGCCTAAAGGTGGTATCAAGTTGGTCGGGTGGGGATGGAGGAGTGGTAGTGCACCTCGGGCTAGGGGTGTTTGAGTAGAAGGGGTGGGAATATTTGGGGATGTAGATTTTTCTAAGTTCTTTCTTCATATCATCCCATGAGGAAATGGGTTCTTGTTTCCTAACGTCCCTTAAGCCCACTATGTTCCTCCATTTTTCCTTGGCTTGACCCCAAAATTGCCCCATGGCAACGCGGACTCTTGCGGGTCCATAAACCATAGTTCTCTCAAAGTGTTTTTCCATGGTGACCTCCCACTTTAGGTAGGCACTATAGCATGATCCATCGAAGAGGAGATCCTCAAAAGAGATTATGTCAAATGGAGGGTTGATCGGTCCCTTGTGGGGGGTCGAGTGGGATGAATGTGACCAAAGAGAGGTAGCCATGTTGATGAATGCAAATGTGCCCAAGGACTAGACTTAGTAGAGACAAGTCTAAAACTTGCTCTGATACCAATTTGATGTGATACCCCCTAGGACTTAGACAAGCAAGCACATTCACAATCAAAAGGGCCAATTTGGGCCACCGCTCTCCCGTCACTCACCCAAGTCCCGGGGTAACTTGGCAATGCCAAGGTGAGGTTGAGGGGTTGGACCCTTGCTGGTAGAGGGCCAGAAAGGCCAAGATTTGATTCCCAATGGATGTGGATGCCCAATTCAATGGCGTCGACAAAGTGCCAATGGCACCGGTTACTCTCTTTTCCCACGGTGATCACTTATAGCAAAGGAGCTTAAGGATCGGGCTCTCATTCACGGCCAGCGGAGTTTATGAACTAATATTGAAAGAACAAGCACAAATTAGAGCAAAGTTTGGAGCACTTACTCGACTGGTTTGAAGAAACCGGTCCTGCTCGGAGATGAGGGCGAGCGGGGAGGCGGGTGGATCCCCACACGCCGCGTCGGGGTAGCTTGACCTGCCCAAATGATTACAATACTACACCTCTCGCAGGAGGGGGATCTTGGGGTGGGGGTTAAGTGATATTACAACTAAAACTACCTCCACATAGGGAGGGGCCTTCAGCCGTCCAAGCGGGGAGGGGAACTTGAGAGAGGAACACCGAAGATGGGAGGTCGCCGGTTCTATCCACGTTCTGTGGGTGCTGGCAGATGATCGAAGAAATGGTTGCTGCGACTGATGGCGAATTTTGTTGGGAATGAAACCACCTGGAAAGTCTTCGTAGGAGGCCAGGGAAGTCGTCCAAATTTTTTTGATTTCTTCTGGCGCCGACGCTAGTCTGGGTGGAGACCGGAGCAGGGAGGCAGATTCTTGGACTGGCAGCTTCTGGCCGCCAACAGCAGGTTGCAGAGGATGCCCCATCAGCTCCCGAACTCAGAATCAAGCACCGCTAAAATTTCTGGAATCGTGGATGAGTCCTCTTCGCAGAAAAACTGACGGGGAAGCCAAACGATGCCGGAGAAGACCAGGGGACTCTGAACACTGATGACAGGTCGGTGCAGGCTATGGGAAGCTGAACCGCGTAGCCGAGGGAGAAAAATGATAACTATGGCCCACGGACGTCGATAGAAGTTCCACTTCTTGATTCTGAAAGTAGACAGGAAGAGGAACAACTTTTCAGAAGAACTTGTGGCCTGAATTTTCCAAGGTTCGTCGTGGCAGAGCTTCTACTATGGCTCAGGTGCTCAGCAGGGGCAGCTCTGCACAGTTGTATGAGAACGGATCTCCCGATCAGCTCGGAGCTCGGAAGGGGACGAGACTGCCGCCGTTGCGAAGAAGACAGGTAGACGCTTCCATGGATATCTCTTGAGCCTTTAGATTCTCTGGGATGTGGTCGGGGTCACCTCTACAAACTGCTACTCTTCTGCTGCCAACGAACTGAAAACTGGAGGTTGAAGATGGTGGGGGGAAATGGGGTATATGGGAGGGGAAATGGAGGTGGATGAGTGTGGGGAGAACCCTGGCTGTGAGGGGGTCTAGGAGGGGGTGTTCCAAGGTGTGGGAGGGGAAGAATATGGTCTGGAAGGGGGTCTAACAGGTGGTGGGAGGAGGAGCTACGAATTTGGGCTTGGAGGGAGAAGAAGGAAGGTGGGGGGGGCACAAGTGGGTGGAGGGCATGTGAGTTTGAATTTCCTTTAATGTGGGGTGGTCAATGGTGGTCTTGGGGATGGGAAGAGGTGCCTTGGGAAGGTGGAGGGCTGCTTTGGATAGTGGGAAGGGTGCTTGGGGAAGTGGGTGGGGTAGTTGGGGGGTTGGAGGTGGAGCTATGATTGGTGGAAGCTCTCTTGGGACTTGGGGGTGGAGTAATGGGATGTGTGGGGAAGGGGAGTGGTCTTTAATGGGGGTAGGTGGGAGAGTGGTGGTTGGGAGGGGAGGAGAGAGAAAATTTTCGAAATTGGGTGTGGAGGAGATTGAAAGGGGAGTGAAAAAGAGAGATTAAGAGAGGGATGGGTGGGGAATCTCTCCCCTAGGGTCTCTCACCCAAAAAATATAATCTCTCCACTAGATAAGAAGTGTAAACTCTCAAAATGGCATGTTTTGCATTCATTGATTCATTAGTTCAGATGGAGGAAATGGGGTCCTATATATAGGCAACCCACATTTCTACAAAAGACCTTGACTCTTAACACAATGACAAATAACCAAGGGAAGGGGGGGTGCCCTTGGGCCAAGCCCAATGAATTGGGCCCATAAACTAATCTATCAACATAATGACACTTAACCTAGGTAAATGACTCATTAACCTAGGCACAAGACTCAAATAAAAGGAAAATTACATAATTATGACTCAAAGAAAATATGAAAGTTACATGAATTGACTTAGAAAAATGTGACGGATGTAATGGAACCATGCTGGCGGGCAACCGGGGCTTTGAAAATATATGGGGCGAGAGATGCCCCCATCATGTGTATGTTGAATACAACTTAAAATGTTGAGTTAACTCTTGATTCAGTAACGCATGCATTTGGCTAATGTTTGGTGCAAGTAAGGAACAGGGTTGACGCAGGGAGTTCAAGGCATCCACGCATCAGTTGAAGAGGCAAAATCATAAGTTACTGATATAATATCAATGCGTCAACGCCACATCATTGTAACGCCGACGCATCAGCTTAAGAAGCAGAGGCACTCACAGATCTACTTCACTACGTCAACGCCACAGTAGAGCAGCGTCGACGCAGCAGTTCAAAAGGTATAATTATGGTTCACTGGAATACCCCAATGTGTCAATGCTACAGCATGATAGCGTCGACGCAGTAGTTCAATCTGAGATGATATTGGCTCTGGGTTAGCTTAGTGGGATGACGCAGTAACCCAATGCATCCACGCATCCACTTATGAACTAAAAGCCTTGTGGATAGTTCAAGGCAGCGTAAACTCTTTGGTCACCATGGGTTGACGCCATATGAATTCTTTCATAGAATTAGTTGGGTGGACCCCAGTCATTAGTGACGTCAAAGGCCACATCAGCCAAAAAGTGTTTTGATCTTGTTTCCATTCGCTATTCCAGATGGCTCTGATGACATCAATCAGTGGGCTAACCAGAAAATCTGGTTGGGGCCCACTAGATGTATATAATACATGGATTTGGAAGTGAGCGCGGGAACTTGATAATCGAAGAATGTTTTGGAGATTTCGAAGCTGCTGCGGACAAGGCTGAGCAAGAGAAGCTCACGAGAGGAACTGGGAGTTCATCTTCTTCCTGATGGCGATCTGCTGAAGACCTGAGGAGATCTAGGAGTAGTGATCCATCGCAAGTTCATCTACATTTCAGAAGAAGAAGATTAGCTGATCGTTGAAGCTTTTTCTCCCAGATTTCTGAATTCAAGCCTGAGATCCGGCTGCCTCACAGATATGAGATTATTCTATCATTACTGAGTGATTTTGTTTATTGTTTATCTTTTCAATTTGAACTCTATTACATTGTTTCTCCCTCGTACTGGTTTGAGTAGAGGGAGGGGTTTGATCCAGTAGATTGTGCTTTGATCAAGGGTGTATAGGCATGGTTGCCTGCAAGCTGTTCATCAGCGGTTTAGAGGATCTTTCCTCTGCTTAAGCCAAGTTGTAATGCTCAGCGTTGTTTGAGGAAGAAGTTCCTCGGTGAAGAAGCTGTAAAGCTCAGCAGGTGTCCTCACTGGTTTAGTGAGGGGTGGACGTAGGTCTCCACAGGGAGACCGAACCACCATAAAAATCTGTGTTCCTATTGTGGTTTGCTATTCTCACATTATCCATCTATCGTTAGATGTTTGATTAGACACGATCTTCATATACTATGTTTACTGAACTTCTAATTAGTATTCTGATCTATAAAGCGAGTGTGATCTTGCATTAATTTTTCAAAGGGTCAACCTATTCACCCCTCCCCTCTAGTTTGACCTTCCACCTAATCCAACACGTGGTATCAGAGCAAGGCTCTCTTGTCAAGGGTCTCACAACCCAGAGAGATTTAGTGGAATGGAAAACAAGGTGCTCATGCCTGCAGGGTATGCAGTGAATAGGCCACCCTTCTTTGATGGCACTAACTATGCGTACTGGAAAAATCGGATGCAGGTATTTTTGAGAGCTCAGGACCATGAGATTTGGAGAGTCGTGAGCAAGGGACCATATCAGTTAGAAGGAGATGAGGAACTGTGGGTGAAATAGTAGATTCAGAAGTCCAACGTCAATTGGCAAGCTGTGAACATCATTGAATGCTCATTGCATCCCATGGAATTTTCACGAGTATCCTCATGTGCTAGTGCCAAGGAAATGTGGGACAGACTTCAAGTCATCTATGAAGGTACGTCAGAGGTAAGAGAGACAAAAGCCAATACGTTAATTTCTGAATATGAAGCTTTTAGAATGAAGCCAGAGGAATATACATCTGAAATGTATGCTAGACTAACCCTATTAGTGAATGGTCTTAGAGGTCTGGGAAAGGTTTACACTGATTACGAACTGGTCAGGAAAATTCTTAGATCCCTAACTCCAGTTTGGTACACCAAGGCCATTGTTGTTGAGGAATCTAGGAACCTTCCTACCATTACCCCTGATGAGCTTATCGGATCTTTGATGGCTTATGAGCTGAACCTCAAAAGGACAGATGAGGATGTGAAAAAGAAAAAGCCTCTTGCATTGAAGGTAGGACCAAGTAGCAAGGAGAGCTCAGATGACAGTCACTCATCTACCTCAGATAATGACTCAGGTGAGATAGCAATGCTCACCAGAAAATTCAGGAAGTTTCTAAGGTAGGAAGGTAAATTTAGAAACAACAGAAGACCAGAGGTAAGAAAGAGTTCAAAATTCAAATCAGAAAACTCTAGGAAATCTGACAAGGTTGTCTATTACTAATGCAGGAAACAAGGTCATATTAAATCTGAATGTCCAGAGAATGTGAAGAAAGTTCAATCGAAATGGAAGAACAAGAAGCCAAATGCCATGATAAGTACGTGGAGTGACGAGGAGAAAGATGAAGATGAAGAAGAAAGCACTTCTGAAGAAGAGAGTGATGTTAAGCTATGCTTCATGGCTAAGGGAGATGATAAGGATGAGGTAACTTTCTCTTCTGAAAACTTTTCTTACAGTGATTGGGAAGAAGCATTTAATGAATTGCTAGATAAGTATGATCATGTAAAGAAAGAAAATAAATCACTCAAGAAAAAGAAATATCTGACTAGTCAAGAAAATTCATTGAATGATAAAATCAGGTGCCTAGAAGCTGAAATTACCTGTTTAAGAAAATCTCTTGATGAAAGTGACCAATGTAGAGATCAATTAATAGAGATGAATAGAGAAAATGAATTTTTACTGAAAATTCAGGATGACCTGAAACTCAGAATGCAAGAATTGGAGAGTGATGAAAAAATTGTTGAAGAAAAATATGAAGCCATTCAAGGAGTAAATCAGGAACTCCAAGAAAATTTGAAGAAACTGGAAGATGAGAATTCAAGTAAACAAGCCTCTCTTGAGAAATTAACACAAGGTAAAAACAATCTTGAGGCTATCATGGGAATAAGAAGTAATTTTGGATAAGAAGGACTTGGTTATAATCCAACCAAGAAGAAGGATCTTGGAGCTTGATTTATAACATTTGTTTCTGAACAAGGTACATCTGAGCAGAGCCAAATGGCTGAAAAGAAGTCCAGTGAGAAAAATCAAGAAGAAGTAAAACAGACAGATGAAATCAGAAAAGAAAAGGGCAAAGAGAAAATGTATGCTACCTTAAATGCCAATCACCAAAAGAATGTGCCTAACTTAAGAAGTAAACCCTCAGGTCAGCCTATAGACCCTAGTTCATCAACCCAGCATCAAGGATATAGAAATTCAGGGAGTCATAGGACTGGTACACGACAGTCGCGTCAAGGCACTGGGTATCTTGCGTCCACTCAACCCATGTCCCAGGGGTTCTACAGAAATAATGCTAGAACAAACCATTGGGCGCGTCAACGCAGTGTCCACACTGCGTCAACGCATACACCCTTTCCAGGTGGGTATTCTTTCAGAAACATGAGAATGAGTCGATGCAGCCACTACAGTGCGTCGACGCACTCTATGTACCAGAACCCATATGACAGAAAGATGAGGTGGATGAGTCAACGCAATCATGTGATAGGGTCTACGCAACGAACCTTCATCCCTTCAAGAATTCAATATTCCTCTAGAACTTCTCATCCTAGGTTCCCCAATGCTTCTTGGAGTCACAATAACTATTGGAATGAAAACAAGAATAAAACTTCATACTCCTCTAACAATAGAAATGGTTCAAAAAGGTCATTCCAAAGGGTACCTCAACCCAATCAGAAAAATTTCAAATCTATGACCCCCACATCTCAAAAACCCTCAAAACAACAGATTTGGATTCCCAAAAGTATGTTGTCTTACTTGACACAATCATATGGTCTGATGGGACCCAAGTGTATTTGGGTTCCAAAATCTCTTGTTTGATGTGACTTGCAGGAGTGTCTTGCAGCTGTACACAATAGGTGGTACCTTGACAGCGGCTGCTCAAGGCACATGACGGGCGATAAGACAAAATTCTGTCTCCTAGTTGAGAAAGAAGGAGGACATGTCACGTTTGGGGGGAACAATAAAGGTAAAATAATTAGAAAAGGTAAAGTTGGCAAAACTCCCCTAAACTCTATTGATGATGTGTTACTTGTTGAAGGATTAGAATACAATCTTCTTAGTATAAGCCAACTGTGTGATAGGGGGCACAAAGTTATGTTTGATTCCCATGCATGCACCATTATTGAAAAGCAGTCTGAAAGTGTCAAATTCTCTAGAAAAAGAATAAATAACATGTACATGGTAGATTTAGATGATCCTACACATAACAATCTTTGTCTAGCTGTGAATAAAAGTGAACTGGCTTGGCTATGGCATCGTAGACTAGGACATGCTAGCTATAGTGTCATGCATAAGTTAGCAAAATTCAACAAGGTGAATGGTCTGCCTGATGTTTCATTTAAGCAAAATGACAAAATTTGTAATGCATGCACTCAAGGCAAGCATACTAGGAAGTCATTTAAATCCAGAATTGAAAATCAATCTTCTAGACCTCTTGAACTTGTTTACATGGATCTGTTTGGACCCACTAGAACAGCAAGTTTGAGTGGCAATAAATATGGATTTATTTTGGTAGATGACTTTTCTAGGTTTACTTGGGTATTCTTTTTAACTCATAAGAATGATGCATTTGAAGAATTTCAGGCATTCTTCAGGAAAGTTCAGCAGGATGGTAAGTATACTATTTCATCTATCATGTCAAATAATGGAGGAGAATTTGAAAATTCAGAATTTGATGGTTTTTGCAGGGCAATGGGAATATCTCACAAGTTCTCATCTCCAAGAACTCCTGAACAGAATGGAGTGGTGGAAAGAAGAAACAGAACTCTTGTCGAGATGGCTAGAACAATGTTGATCGAAGGACAACTCCCAAGGAAGTTCTGGGCAGAGGCGGTAAATACAGCTTGCTACATTGTAAACCGGGCAATGGTAAGACCTTTGTCCAAAAAGACTCCATATGATTTGTTGAAAGGTAAGAAGCCCTCTGTTATACATTTCAGAGTTTTTGGATCTAAATGTTTTGTTCAAAATAATCACAAACGGGACTTAGATAAATTTGAACCTAAGAGTGAACCAGCCATATTTCTAGGATATTCAAATCACTCTAGGGCCTATAGAGTCCTAAATGTCAAAACTCAATCTGTTGAAGAATCTCCACATATTGTCTTCGATGAAATGAATATCGGGTCTGAAAATGAACAATCTTGCAGGGACAAAGATGATGGGGAGTTTCTTGAAGAAAAGGAAGAACAATACACTCAAAGGGAAGAGCCAAGGTCAAATGAGAATCAAGCACTAGAGGTAATGCAGATGCTAATGAAGGTAACTCTCTGACCAATGTTAGAATGTTAAGAGACCACCCTCTATCAAGCATTATTGGTAATCTGCATGATCCTACCAGAACTAGATCTCATTTTAGAGCTATTGAAGAAATGGACAATTTGGCTCTTATATCTAAAATTGAACCTAAAAATGTAACTGAAGCCTTGAAAGATGATTGCTGGATAAATGCAATGCATGAGGAATTAAATGAATTCAAAAGAAATAAAGTGTGGCACCTTGTGCCAAGACCCAATGAACTTTCAGTAATTAGAACTAAGTGGGTCTTTAGAAATAAATAAAATGAAAATAGAATTGTGATAAGAAATAAAGCAAGACTGGTAGCACAAGGATATAATCAAGAATTTGACATTGATTTTGAAGAATCCTTTGCACCAGTAGCTAGATTAGAAGCTATTAGATTATTACTTGCATATGCATGTTGTCCTGGAATAAAACTCCATCAAATGGATGTAAAAAGTGTATTTCTTAATGGTTTAATAAAAGAAGAGGTGTATGTTGAATAACCCCCTGGTTTTGAATCTATAGACTACCCTGACCATGTTTACAGATTAGACAAAGCTCTCTATGGGCTCAAACAGGCACCTCGAGCATGGTATGATAGACTCAACTCATACCTCACTGAGAAAGGATATTCAAGAGGTAAAGTGGACCAAACCTTATTCACCAAGGTGAGAAATAATGACATTATTCTGGTTCAAATTTACGTTGATGATATAGTCTTTGGATCCACTAAACCAAGCATGTGTGAGAAATTTACAAATTTGATGACCACAGAATTTGAGATGAGTCTCATGGGTAAGCTTCAATTTTTTCTAGGTCTACAAATCACCCAAAGCAAGGATGGATGCTTCATCAACCAGGCAAAGTACATCTCTGAACTATTGAAGAAATATCAAATGGAGAGTCTTAAGGTAATCAGCACTCCCATGAGCACCAATACAAGTTTGGATGCAGATCTGAAAGGTAAATCAGTAGATGCAAAGACTTATCGAGGTATGATCGGATCACTCCTCTTTCTTACTGCATCTAGGCCACACATCCAATTTTGTGTATGTATGTGTGCTCGTTTTCAGTCTGATTCTAAAGAATCCCACTTGACTTCTGTCAAGCGTATCTTTCGATACCTTGCTGGAACTCGAGACTTAGGGATTTGATATCCTGCATCTTGCACTTTTGATCTAGTATCATACTCAGATGCAGACTATGCTGGATGCAAACTTGACAGGAAAAGCACAAGTGGCTATTGCCAATTTTTGGGAGGGTGTTTGGTTTCTTGGGCATCCAAGAAACAACACTCAGTGGCACTATCCACTGCAGAGGCAGAATATGTCGCTGCAGGGAGTTGTGGCACTCAAGTGTTGTGGATCAAACACCAACTCCAAGATTATCAAACTGATCTAGGATGTGTCCCAATATTGTGTGATAACACAAGTGCCATTAACCTGGCCAAGAACCCCATCCAGCACTCTGGGACCAAACATATAGAAATAAGGCATCACTTCTTGCGAGATGAAGTTAATAAAGGAAGCTTTAAATTGATTTTTGTAGACTCAGAACATCAACTAGCTGACATTTTCACCAAGCCTCTGAATAATGAAAGATTTTCTTGTCTTAGGAGAGAGCTTGGATTGTGCAATCCTCATCTTGATGCCTAAATTGATTGCTTGTATTCTTCTTTGAAACATGTTTGGTTAACTGCGCTTAGGAATAAATTGATTTCTTCTTTAAATTGTTTGCTTGAGTTGAAAATGTCTGATTTCTAACCAAGTCACAGATTTAGGGGGAGCTTAGTTTTGAGCATATCTTTTTTAAGAACACATGTTAAATAAAAAGCCATCATTCATCAATTGTATCTTCATTCATATTTTCAGTCATGCATGAATGGAGGGAGAGTTTGCAGAAGTTCTTATTTGCTAAAGAATGCAATTCTGTCTCTTTAGATTAAGTGATCTGGGTTTCTGAAGAGTGGTTAATAAGGATGAGTTAACGCTGTTGCAAGACTGAGTCCACGCATTGACAGAAACTTTCTGGAAACAGGCTGGAAGTTGAACTGACTGGTTGAGTGAGTAAACGCAGTCACTTGGTTGAGTTGGCGCACTGAAATAAACCTGGTGCAAATGAGTTTTGGAATTAATTGGAATACTTCAGAAGGGTTAACGCAGCACTGAAGTTTGGATCTCACATATCCTTTTAGGTTGAAATCTTCCGGTACCTCAGTTTGTCTGAAACTTGGTGTCGTCTTCTCAACCTCTCATCAACCTTGTTTCTTCTATACTCAATTTTTTTCAGCTTGTAGTGAAGTACCACTCAATCTTTAGTATGACGTTTCTTGAGATCTAAAATGTGAATTGATGTCATAGATTCAGGGGGAGCTAAAATTATAATTCCCTTATAAGAGGTGGTGATCTTTATTGATTGTCTCTATGCTGTATTAATGGTTGGAGATCTATAAATCTTTTGTTATTTGAATGCTAAAATTCTTGAACATAAAAGTGCTTTTCATATGGAATAGTCATGGAACTACTTACTAAAACTGGGAACTCATCCATTCTTGAACTATGATGATCAAAAGTAAAGAGACCACTTTGTGCAAATGAATTTAATATATGTATTGACTTTAAACTCAGAATAGGTTTAATAAGAGCTAAAGCAACAAACCCTGTGCATTGTATATAAATATCTACATGGAATAAGTTGCAGAGCAATGGCAAGCTTTCACTGAGAAACTGTCTCTATGCACCAAAGAAGTGCTAAGGATCATGTCATGAAGTGAGCTGTTATCTCTGTTTCAAAAGAAAAATAACTCATTGCAGAGCAATGGTAACTTTTCACTGAGAAACTACCTTCATGCACCAATGAAGTGCTAAAAGGTATGTCATGATGTGAGTTGCCAACTCTGTTTCATTGGAGTAGAATAGTTAGCTATGTTGAGTAACCGGGAAATCTGGCGTCTGATAAACATGTGTACCCGTGTCAAAAGGTTAGCTACACTTGACTGCAAATGAGAATTTAACAAATTAAATATATATGCATGGTTGACCTGAAGCTCATATAAAGACCTATAGAGTTCATCTTCAATACTAGTTAAATTCACTTCTCTAAGGGTCTCTTGGAATTAAACAATCTAAGGGAAAGATATGAGAAAGTTCCAAGTGTGCAAATTGTTCTATCCTTATTCCGTAATCATGCTCTTCTTGTTTAAGGATTTGTCTCAAATTCTTAAGATTGTTTTTCTCCACATCATTAAATGAATTAGGGGCTCTCATAATTTCTCATCATATCTCTCATAAGGGAAATTGAATTTTATCTATTAAAAATCCCTGAATGTAATTTCATCTTTTCATAATCTCAGTGTCTTTAGAATGGCTACATACTATGGGTCTTCACTATTCCCTATGTCTTCTCCACACTACATTCATGATTCACTTTGGTAGCGTCGACGTAGTGTCTTACTGCGTCAACGCAGTAATGCAATAAATTCAAATTCTTCCCAGTCCGGTTCAACACAGTGAACCGGTTCGCTTTTTTGATTTGAACTTGAGTCGTCTCATTCTTTAAAACCCCGCAGCGTAAATGCTACAGTCTTCTCAGCTCCTTCCAAAACCTAGTGGGCTTCTACCTCTCCGAATCTTCTCTCCTGTTCCTGTTTGATTCTCGCTGCCATGGCGCCTCTGGATCAAGTGAAGAAGGGGAAGAACAAGAAGGGTCTAACGAGAAGAGCACCCATATTTTCTAAGGGCAAGATTGAGCCTCGAACCAAATTTCAACGTGCTCCAGAGGAGATACCTTCCCAGTCAGTTTCACGAACATGTAAGGGGAAAGAAAAGAGCTCTACGGCAAAGACAAGGGCAGCAAAGTAGAAGGAGACTCATGATGTTCCAGTAGCAAACCCTCTAGAGGAGATACCGTCTCCTTCAGCTCCAAGGAAACGGAAAGGAAAAGAGATAGAGCTATCTCTTCGAAAACGCCATCTCCATCCAAGCCCACCAACCAAAAAGAGAAAGCTATCTACATTAAGGGCAGCGGAGCAGTCCACATCTTCGGCTGCTGCAAAGGGGAAGCAAGGTGCGGACATCTCCCATGCAAGGTCTTCCGATCCCTCTCTCACCATCAATGTGGAAGAACCTCTGAAAGTCCTTATTCCACGGTATATTGTTGCTACCGACGTTGAGTTGCTTGAGGTTTTTCCGCAACTATTCCCTACCTTGGATTTTCAGGGTTGGTGGTCTTTCGCTTCAAATCATAAGATTTATTACCCCACCCTAGTTAGGGAATTTTACCACAATTTGAAGTATGAACCTCAGATCCCAAAAATTTCTTCAACTGTCATGAATGTTAGTTTCGAATTGACAAACAAACTGTTTGCTAGAGCTTGGAAAATACCAATGAATGGGGTTCAGCTACACACTTTTCAGTTTGATGAACATGTAGCTTATGCTCTTCTGACTGAAAAACCAAGTGATCCTATAGACGTCAGGGAGACTTTTTTATCTAGTCTTAAAGCAAATAGGTTCCCTCCATTCAATAGACTGCTCCACCATATTTGCACATCCATGATAACACCTCAGAGCAGTGGCAGGGAACAGGTTACTGAGATGCAGAGATTTTTACTGTATTGCATGCTGAAAAAGATACACATTTCATTGTCAGATATAAGCATTCAGACTATGGGATCTTGCTTAACACAATCTAGGACACTCCCATATGCTGCTCCATTGACTGCCATATTTAGAAAAGTTGGAGTAAATTTTGGAGATGAAAAGAAACTGAATATTCCTAAAGGGAATGTATACTCCCTCTCTTACATTCAGAAATTCATGGGATTTAAGGTCATAAATGGAAAGCCAGTGCGGGTTTTGACAAGTCAGAAACATGTATCTACTTCAGTGGACGCTGGTCAAGAAGTGAGAACTAAAACACAAGATCAGCAAGAGGCCAGTCTAAACAGAATGGAAAGACTAGAGGCTAGGGCATATAGACCTGAAGCCAGTTCAGCCAGAATGGACTACCAAGACTTCAGCAATATCCAAGATGATTACAATGTACAAGATGATACTCCTGTGTTTCCAGTTACTTCCAGAGAGCTTGTCATTGTACAGGGTCCTCTTCTAGAACCCACTCCACCAAGGGGACCTGCATCTACTTCTGAGGAAATTCCAGATAACTTTCAGCATGATGCTGGTAAACATGAATTTTCTGGCATCAATCCTACACATTCAATTTTTGGAAATGAAATTCAAGAGCATTGACTCTTCCATAATGCACCTAAGCTCAACAACGGATATGAGGCTGTCACATCTTGAACAGAAATTAGACAGCAGATGGGAAAAGTTCACTCGTGATAAATTCAAGTCAGACAAGAAGCTTCATGAATTTATGGAATCTCTTCTTCAAGCTTGTCAGAAAGCTGGGTCAGTCATGCGTAATTTACAAAACTTGCATCAACAATGTTTGAACAGGGTAAAGAGTGTACAAACATACAACTATGAGATCAAGGAAAATCAGTCAAAGCTGAATCTGAAATATTCTACCCTGATAGACAAGAATTTGATGTTCAGTGAAACAGTTCAAAACTTGTTTGAAAAGATTACATCCTTTGGTCAGGACATTGCTAAACTGTTTGAACGAACCACTATAGTAGGTGATGAGGTTGTGGATGTGTTGCATATTCTAAAAGAAAACTTCCCACCCACAATTGAAGATCAGCGTGATGTGTACTGCCCTCTACCAACAGAAGCATCCTCTTCTGCACCTGAATGGGGATCTCAGCAGAAAGCTCAGGTGGACTATCTGTTTGATTTATTACACAACTGGTTTGATGGTATTTCTACCAAGGTCAAAGAATACCACAAGTTTGTGGTGCACAGAGATCAGCTGCTTTCTAAAAGGATGGACACTATGGAAGCATCCATGGCTCAGCTTCAGCAACAGTTGGATATTGTGTCTGCAACTATACTTCAGTCTTCCTCATCTACTCCTCTTCCTGATGATGTCAACGGGGGAGAGAAATGAACTCAAGTTGGAGTAATGAACTTAAGTCGGAGTCTAGTCTAGAACTACATTGCATCTGCATCAAATATGTTGACTGAATGAAGTTTCTTTTTTCTGCCTTTCTCTTTGATGTAAAACTTTGGACGTAAATGAATGACAAAAAATGGTGTTTGGTTCAGTCACTGAAGTGATTTCTTTGTTTGATCTGAACTTCCTTGTTTGATCTGAATAATACATTTTTATTTAGATGCAATGGCATTCACCTCATAGTTGCCATCATCAAAAAGAGGGAGATTGTTGTGCCCCTGGTTTTGATGATGACAACCATGAGATGTGTATGTTGAATCCAACTTAAAATGTTGAATTAACTCTTGATTCAGTAACGCATGCATTTGGCTAATGTTTGGTGCAAGTAAGGAACAGGGTCGACGCAGGGAGTTCAAGGCGTCCACGCATCAGTTGAAGAGGCAAAATCATAAGTTACTGATATAATATCAGTGCATCAATGCCATATCATTGTAGCGCCGATGCATCAGCTTAAGAAGCAGAGGCACTCACAGATCTACTTCACTGCGTCAACGGCACAGTAGAGCAGCGTCGACGCAGTAGTTCAAAAGGCAGAAGTATGGTTCACTGGAATACCCCAATGCGTCAACGCTAAAGCATGATAGCGTCGACGCAGCAGTTCAATCTGAGATGATATTGGCTCTGGGTTAGCTTAGTGGGTTGACGCAGTAACCCAATGCGTCCACGCATCCACTTATGAACTAAAAGCCTTGTGGATAGTTCAAGGCAGCGTAAACTCTTTGGTCACCATGGGTTGACGCCATATGAATTATTTCATAGAATTAGTTGGGTGGACCCCAGTCATTAGTGACGTCAAAGGCCACATCAGCCAAAAAGTGTTTCGATCTTGTTTCCATTCGCGATTCCAGAAGGCTCTAATGAGATCAATCAGTGGGCTAACCAGAAAATCTGGTTGGGGCCCACTAGATGTATATAATACATGAATCTGGAAGTGAGCGCGGGAACTTGATAATCGAAGAAGGTTTTGGAGATTTCGAAGCTGCTGCGGACAAGGCTAAGCAAGAGAAGCTAACGAGAGGATCTGGGAGTTCATCTTCTTCCTGATGGCGATCTGCTGAAGACATGAGGAGATCTAGGAGCAGTGATCCATCACAAGTTCATCTACATTTCAGAAGAAGAAGATTAGCTGATCGTTGAAGCTTTTTCTCCCAGATTTCTGAATTCAAGCCTGAGATCCGGCTGCCTCACAGATCTGAGTTTATTCTTTCATTACTGAGTGATTTCGTTTATTGTTTGTCTTTTCAATTTGAACTCTATTACATTGTTTCTCCCTCGTACTGGTTTGAGTAGAGGGAGGGGTTTGATCCAGCAGATTGTGCTTGGATCAAGGGTGTATGGGCATGGTTGCCTGCAAGCTGTTCGTTAGCAGTTTAGAGGATCTTTCCTCTACTTAAGCCAAGCTGTAATGCTCAGCGTTGTTTGATGAAGAAGTTCCTCAGTGAAGCTAAGCTATAAAGCTCAGCAGGGGTCCTCACTGCTTTAGTGAGGGGTGGACGTATGTCTCCACAGGGAGACCGAACCACCATAAAAATCTATGTTCCTATTGTGGTTTGCTATTCTCACATTATCCATCTATCGTTAGATGTTTGATTAGGCACGATCTTCATATACTCTATTTACTGAACTTCTAATTAGTATTCTGATCTATAAAGCGAGTGTGATCTTGCATTAATTTTTCAAAGGGTCAACCTATTCACCCCTCCCCTCTAGTTTGACCTTCCACCTAATCCAACAATATCCAACTTGTCAGGGTGATGTCACCCCTTTCATAAGCTAATGATGAAATATGTTCCCTTCTACTGGGATGAAGAATGCCATATAGGCTTTGACAAGCTGAAGGATTATCTGAAGACTCCTCCAGTGCTGGGTGCGCCGGTGAAGGGATGGCTGCTAATCCTCTACATAGCAGCCACGTATAACTCCCTGGGGGCAATGCTAGCCCAGAATAATGAAGAAGGGAAGGAACAAGCCCTCTATTACCTCAGTCGAAGAATGGTCAGAATTGAGGAGAGGTACACCTACATCGAGAAGATCTTCCTGGCACTGGTCTTCACGGTCAAAAAGCTCCGACACTATATGTTGTCGCATGAAGTTAAGCTGATTTCCAAGGAAGATCCGCTTCAATACATCATGTCCCAACCGGCCCTCAAAGGCAGCCTAGGCAAATGGGCGGTGATTCTTATGTAGTATGATATCTCCTATGTACAACAAAAGGCCGTCAAGGGCCAAGCTATTGCAGACTTCTTTGCTGAGCATCCAGTACCTGAAGACTGCCCCTTGGAATCGGAGCTTCCTGATGATGAAACCTTAGAGGTCAGCCAAGTGCAGCCCTCTCTATGGCAGCTGTATTTTGACGGTGCTTCCAGAATTGACACCTCAGCAACTGGATCAGCCAGAGTCTGGGCGGGGGCAGGCATAGTCCTGAAATCTCCAGAAGGAGAAGTCATACATACATCCTGTTCAATAAACAAGCCTTGTACAAACAATGAAGCAGATTATGAAGCCCTCATAATCGGGTTACAAATTGCTCCATCCATGGGGATTCAAATGCTAGAAGCATTCGGGGACTCCAAGCTAGTTATAAAACAGCTGGAAGGGGAGTTCGATGTGCGGAAGCAAGAACTCATTCCTTATTATCATCTGGCACACTGCCTAATGACAAGATTCTATTTCATTAGCATCAAGCACATCAACCGAGGACAGAATGCTCAAGCAGACGCCCTCGCAAAGCTGGCCAATTCTTTGGTAGTCTTGCCCGATACAAGCCTGAATATAACAGTAATCAACCGGCGGCAGGTCCCCACTGTGACAGAAACCTTAGCTGATGAACAAGCAAATGAAGTGACAGCTGTAGAAGGAATCCAGTAGTCCGATTGGGGGGAGCACATCCTACGTTGGTTTCAATACCAACAACTCCCAAAAGAGAAAGAACAAAGAATGAAGCACCTGAGGGTCAAAGACTCTTATGAGATGAGGAATGGAACATTGTTCCCCCAAAAGAAGATCTTACTTCGCTGCTTATCCCCAGGGGAAGCCGGGCAGGTAATGCAAGAAGTCCATGCCGGGTCAGTCGGGGCACACCAGGCCGGTCCGAAAATGAAAATTAAAATAAAGAAACTGGGCTACAATTGGCCCTTTATGTTTGACGATTGCTGCAAGTTCGCCAAAGCCTATCAAAGGTGTCATGAACATGCCATTGTGTCAAGAAGGCCACCTGTGCCACTGCATCCTACCATCCCAAGCTGGCCATTTGCTCAATGGGGTACGGATGTGGTAGGACCACTACCAGCATCTTCATCAGGATGCAAATATATCTTAGCAGCCACAGACTACTTCTCCAGATAGGTAGAGGCAGTAGCATTGAGAGAAGTGACGGGAGAACTGGTCGCCAGATTCTTTCGATAAAATATAATATTCTGGTTTGGAGTACCCAGCCCAATCATCTCTGACAAAGGCAGTCACTTTAGGAATCAGAAGGTGTACCGACTAGCTGACAAATACAAGATTGATTGGAGGGCATCATCTCCCTATACCCTCAAGCCAACGGACTTGCAGAAGCCTTCAACAAGACACTGTGCACTCAGCTAGCAAAGACTGTCAAGGATAACAAAAGAGATTGGGAAGAAAGGATGTACGAAGCACTCTGGGCTCATCGCATAGTCTATAAAACCCTGACTGGCTGCTCACCTTACTCCCTCGTGTACGGGTCGGAGGCTGTGGTGCCAATCGAATTATAGGTCCCCTCGTTGCGAATCGCCATCCAGCATGGATTGGTAAGCAGCGAGCAGACCAACATAGAAAGAAGACTGGAGGAGCTCGCCGAGCTTGGAGGAAAGCGTCTCCGTGCGCAACAAAATATCCAACTCTACCAAGCCCGCATGGCCCGTGCTTTCGATAAGCTGGTCAAAGGACGGGAATTCAAGAAAGGTGACCTGGTAATGGTGAAAATAAGAGAAGTGATGGCCTCCATCCCCAAAGCGAAGTTGGTTGAAAACTAAGTCGGACCATATGTCGTCCGTCGAGTATATGAAGGGGGTGCGTACGTCCTTGTAGATCAAAAAGGAGTCATCCAGTTCTCTCCCCTTAATAGAATATGAAGCTGTATCACACAGTTCAACCGGCATTCCCAGAATGACCTATACCTACCCTTGGTCTAGTGGCATTCCGCCCTGGCCGAACTCCACCTACCTTGGTCTAGTGGCATTCCGCCTTGACCGAGCTCTATCCATCTTAGTGTAGCGGCACTTCGCCCTGGCTAAGTTCCACCTACCTTAGTGTAGCGGCACTCCGCCCTGGCTAAGTTCCACATACCTTCGTCTAGTGGCACTCCGCCCTAGCTAAGTCCCACCTGCCTTAGTCTAGTGGCACTCTGCCCTAGCTAAGTTTCACTTGCCTTAGTCTTGTGGCACTCCACCCTAGCTAAGTTCCACCTGCCTTAGTCTAGTGGCACTCTGCCCTAGCTAAGATTTACATGCATTAGTCTAGTGGCACTCTGCCCTAGCTATGTTTTACCTACCTTAGTCTAGTGGCACTCTGCCCTAGCTAAGTTTTACCTACCTTAGTCTAGTGGCACCTCGCCCTAGCTAAGTTCTACCTACCTTCGTCTAGTGGCACGCCGCCCTAGCCAAGTTCTACCTACCTTAGTCTAGTGGCACTCCGCCCTAGCTAAGTTCTACCCACCTTGGTCTAGTGGCATTCCGCCCTGGCTGAGCTCTATCCACATTGGCTTAGTGGCACTCCGTCCTGGCCGAGCTCTGAAATATATATATATATATACATATAATGACATATAAAAAAAATAACATTGCCATTACGGTCCTTACGTCCGGGTCGGCTCAAATCTGTCCTTTGCGTTAGCATTGCCTTCTTGCTACCGAATAAACCCTCTTTTTCAGCGCAAGACTTCGTGTCTTAGCCGATGCTTCTACAACATTGCCATTGCGGGCCTTACGCCCGAATCAGCGCCAAACTATCCCTTGCGTTAGCATTACCTTCTTGCTGATGAATAAACCCCCTTTCTCTACGCAAGACTTCGTGTCCTAGCCGACCCTTCTACAGCATTGCCATTGCGGGTCTTACATCGGAATCGGCGCCAATCTATCCCTTGTGTTAGCATTACCTTCTTGCTAACGAATAAACCCCTTTTCTCGGCACAAGACTTCATGTTCTAGCCGACCCTTCTACAGCATTGCCATTGCGAGCCTTCCGCCCGAATCGGCACAAATCTATCCCTTGCGTCAGTATCACCGTCTTGCTGATGAATAAACTCTTCTTCTCAGCGCAATACTTCGTGTCCTAGTCGACTCTCTCAACGTCCTTCCGTTATATGAGTTCAAAAAAAATATGAGAATAAAATGATCATAAAAAAAATGGGGCTTAAAATAGAGGTGCCCCGTCGGCCTTGTTCCTACACTAGGACAAGGGCAAAAATGGCAAAAACCTGGCTATGGCGAAAACCCGAAAGGGCATTGCAGGCAAAATCGGGTACCCCGCCACGTGAAAACGCGTAAGGGCGCATGGGCAAAAGCAAGAGGGGCTGACTTTGGTGAAAACCCGAAAGGGCACTTAAGTCAGTAATGTGCTAATTTAAGTTCCGCCTCACCCTCATTCTAGTGAAACTCCAAAAAGGATGATCACCCCGATCCCCATCGGAGATCTTTCTTAACTTCCTTCTGACCCTTGTCACCATCGGCAAGATCGGTCAGCCTCCTTGTGACCCTTGTCACCATCGGCAAGATCGATCAACCTATTTCTAACCCTTGTCACCATCGGCAAGATCAGTCAGCCTCCTTGCGACCGTTGTCATAATCGGCAAGATCGGTCAACCTACTTCTGACCCTTGTCACCATCGGCAAGATCGGCTAGCCTCTTTGTGACCCTTGTCATCATCGGCAAGATCGGTCAACCTACTTCTGACCCTTGTCACCATCGGCAAGATCGGTCAGCCTCCTAGCGACCCTTGTCACCATCGACAAGATCGGTCAGTCTCCTTGCGACCCTTGTCATCATCAGCAAGATCGATCAACCTACTTCTGACCCATGTCACCATCGGCAAGATCGGTCAGCCTCCTTGCGACCCTTGTCATCATCGGCAATATCGGTCAACCTACTTCTGACCCTTGTCACCATCGGAAAGATCGGTCAGCTTCCCCTGACCCTTGTCACCATCGGTAAGATCGGTAAGCCTCCTTGCGACCCTTGTCATCATCGACAAGATCGGTGAACCTACTTCTGACCCTTGTCACCATCGGCAAGATCGGTCAGCCTCCTTGTGACCCTTGTCATCATCGGTAAGATCAGTCAACCTACTTCTGACCCTTGTCACCATCGGCAAGATCGGTGTAACACCCTGTATAAAAAATGAAAATAAAATAATTATTATTAATAATATTTTCCAAATAAAAAAAATTATATTAGATAAACCCTATGGGAAGCTTAAGTAAGAAGTTGGAACACGGATCTATCATATGTAAATGTTATTTACTTAACAAGTGGCTTCCTAGTGTAGTTGGTTAAGTGACTTGCCTTTAAACTCAATGACCAGGGTTCAAATCCTAGCATCCACCATTTTATACGTTTTGTGCCAAATAATTACATGCTATAGGCTACTTGGGCCACAAGGCCCTATAATTTACCTTACATGCTATAGGCTACTTGCACCGAAACAGGGCCACAAGGCCCTATAATTTAGCTTACATGACCACAAACAAACCTGCGTTGGCATATGTCCTCTTCTCAGACATGAACAGCCCGTTTGAGCTGGCATCGCACTGAGATGCGAATTATGTAGCATCTTATCCCCTTGTGACTATCACAAAACACTATAATACTCCCTATATCGAGACTCCCTTCATTCTTCCAAAGGGTTGCTGCTACTGCAGAGAAGGGGGTTACAGAAGAAAGCTGCCCTTATACCTGAGGTAGGTGTTCTCAATTTTTAACTAAACTAGTATCTAATCTATGATGATTAGTCTAGGCAGTCAAATCCTAGCATCCACCATTTTATACGTTTTGTGCCAAATAATTACATGCTATAGGCTACTTGGGCCACAAGGCCCTATAATTTAGCTTACATGCTATAGGCTACTTGCACCGACATAGGGCCACAAGGCCCTATAATTTAGCTTACATGACCACAAACAAACCTGCGTTGGCATATGTCCTCTTCTCAGACATGAACAGCCCGTTTGAGCTGGCATCGCACTGAGATGCGAATTATGTAGCATCTTATCCCCTCGTGACTATCCCAAAACACTATAATACTCCCTATATCGAGACTCCCTTCATTCTTCCAAAGGGTTGCTGCTGCTGCAGAGAAGGGGGAGCCTCCGACGTTGCAGAAGAAAGCTGCCCTTATACCTGAGGTAGGTGTTCTCAATTTTTAACTAAACTAGTATCTAATCTATGATGATTAGTCTAGGCAGTTAATCTTAGGCACATCTCCATGCGATGAATTCGTGTTTATACAGCATGTGTTAGCCATCAATCTAGAACAATTTTATTAACTACTCTATTAATAGCATATAGCACGTTAAATGCACATGTGTCGACACTTATGACACATGTCGACACATGACACACACTTCTGACACATGACACTTCACACATGTGTTTAATGTTAAATGTCCGTGTCGACACTTCTCCATGACACATATATAGTGTTTAACATGTGTCGACACTTCCATATGTAATAGCATGTTAAATGTCGACATTTCATCAACACGTGTTAAGCAACTCATGTGTCAACACCGGTGTCAACACCGGTGTCGACACCTGTGTTGACACAGGTGTCGACACAATATATACGTGAACATATAAGCACCTCATGTGTCAACACCGGTGTCGACACCGGTGTTGACACCAGTGTTGACACAGGTGTCGACACATAATATATACGTGAACTATTACCCGCAGAGAACCTCATGTGTCGACACAGGTGTCGACACCGGTGTCGACACAGGTGTCGACACACAAAACATTGTAATACGAACTGTACAACAGAGACCAAAAATGAATAGTAAGTGTCGACACATGCAGTGAACTTAATGAAAAACACCGTAAAGCCTCTTAACAAGTGAAAATAGAGTATGAACAATTTATGAACCTCCATTATACCTCTATTAACAGTATATATATATAACACCTGCATATGCAAGTGTGCATATATACACCCGACACCTTAAAATATATATATATATATATATATATATATATACTCCCATTAATTATATATACAAAGCACCTTCATTATATATGTATATAAATTCATATATATACTTCCATTAATTGTATATACAAAACACCTTCATTATATATTGTTAGACAAGAATATATATATATATACATATATAACTAATGTCTACACCTCCATTCTCGCCGAATATATATAGAGAACAGAATATAATATAAAATGGACTCTTTCATTCTTACCGAGTATATATATATATATTTGTAGAATGAAATTATTTTTTTTGAAAAAAAAATTTAATTTTCACCACATTAGTTTATACATACTAAAAATTATCTCCACCATGTTAAAACTATTTCCAGCATTTTAAAAGTGACTTCCAATATGATAGAATTATTTTAGACATACTGAGATATAAAAATTATTTTCAGTATGTTAAAATCTATTTAAAGCTACTTTTGTGCATATAAAACTTACTTTCCTATTAAATAAAGTAGGAAATTGATGCATGAAAATTACTTCCAGCATGATAACATTTTTTCCAGTATGGTAAAATTATTCCAGCATGTTATAATTATTTTTGGCATGTTATAGTTATTTTCAGTGTATTAAAACTATTTTTCAGCATGATAATTCTATTTTCCTATCAAATAATTAGCAAATAAATGTAGAAAAATAAATTTTTGCATGATAAAATTATGTTGTTATCAAAAAATTTCTGTAATCAGCATGGCAACCTTATCTTATCATACTATCAGTAAGTTAATTAATTTTAGCATGTTAATAATTAATTTTAGCATGTTAATAATTAATTTTCAGCATGTAAAAAAATTAAATCCAGCATGAAAAATTTATTTTTATCACCTTACCAGTAAAATAACATATGAAACTCATTCTCAACATGTTAATATCATTTTTAGCAAGTTAGAACTATATTCAACATAAAATTTATTTTCATAATTAATTTCTGATTATTATAATAAATCATCATTTTGGCTAACTCATATATATATATCGGACAGAAGATATACATACCTATAACCTCCATTATATTGGACAGAATTCTATAATCGGATATATATATACATATACATATTGGATAAAAATAATATATATATAACTAATATCGACATTTGTGTCAACACTAGCAAGTTAGTCTCAAACTCCTATTGTCATTAGCATGTATCGAACGTTACGGATTTTACTCCTAGTTCGTCCCTACATAACGATACGCCTTGGATTCTATTCTATAATCCACCTTATATACATCCTACCGGGTCAATCCTTGAAATTTCATATTGGCTATAAATGAGAGTGGATGTCGACAAACACGACCAATGCTGTGCATATGGGGCCCGGTCTGGTCCTGGGAGGAGCACCCAAAGGTACTTGTACCCATGGGAGTTTATTGACCACGGTGTTTGGCATTGCACCGGAGTACTTACTTACTAGACTTTAGGCATTCCACTCATTCTCGTGATATTACTTGATTGATTGACTTGAGACCCGCAGAAGGGTAAAAGTGTTTACTTGAATGCATTATAAATAGCCAATTCCAGTTATACATGCTTGAAACTACTTTGCTTACTATTGCTAACTTGATTAACATGTTGCTATTCCAGTTATTACTTCTCAGTTATCACTGGCCTGATATCATTTGCTATCACTTGCTACTGCTGCTTGAAATTGTGCAATCTATCTACTCTCACTTTCTACTCCTATCGATTTTATGATTATTTGATATCTATCTGTCTGCATGCATAGTTTACCTACATTAAATAAATGGGTAATTCACTTAAAGTATGTTAGAACTTGAGATGTAAATCCTACTGAGCGATTCGCTCATCTAGTTGTTTTCTAACCTTTTCAGGTAGTTCGGATATCAGCCAGAACTCGGAAGGGAATGAGTCTGAGTAATGAGTGTAGAAATGGAGTTATCATGTTGTCTTGTTAATTATGGTGTAGTAATTATGTCATTTGTATCTAGTTATGTCAGATGTCAGTTGTATTAGTCTAATTTATTAGAACTGTAATAAGGGCTTGAAGCCTAGTAGTCGGACTCGAGAAATGTGTGTAATTATCATTTGGTTAGTGGTAACAATTGTCATCTCGGATTATTTGTATTAATTTCAAGTTAAATCTTAGTTATTTGCGCACCCTATTAACTATCAAAATGAAGAATTCCATCGAATAACTAGCTCGCTTTGGTTCTATATAAAACTGTCGCGCCACGGGTACGCTTCCGCACTCGGGACGTGACAATCGGTCAGCCTCCTTGCGACCCTTGTCATCATCGGCATGATCGGTCAACCTACTCCTAACCCTTGTCACTATCGACAAGATCGGTCAACCTCCTTGCGACCCTTGTCATCATTGGCAAGATCGGTCAACTTCCTCGTGGCCCTTGTCATCATCGGCAAGGTCGGCCAGCATCTCCTCAAGCCCGGCTTTACCCCGAGAATTGAGTTTAGTGATGATAAAAAAATGATGAATCAAAAAAATATATATAATAATGAGGCTTAAAAAATAGGTGCCTCGCCAGTCTTCATCCTATAGCAGGACAAGGGCAAAAATGGCTCCAACCCAGCTGTGGTGAAAACCCGAAAGGGCACCGCAGGCAAAATCGGGTACCCCGCCACGTGAAAACCTGAAAGGGCACGTGGGCAAAAGCAAGAGGGGGTTGGCTCTGGTGAAAACCCGAAAGGGTGCTTGGGTCAGTAATGTGGTTACTATAACATAAAATCATATGCTATACCTCTTGGTGACACTTCGATCAGTTGTCCCACCGGCAATAAAACCTATCCAGAATAGACCTTTCGTCCGTTCTGATGAAACTAATCAATTCTTTGCATCGACATAAACCCAATGTCGATGATGAAACCTTCCGTCAGTCACAAGGCATCATCGCCTAGATCGATAATGAAACATATCTAGAATAGACCTTATATCCGTTCTGATGAAACTCATCAATTCCCTTGCATTGGCATAAACCCAATGTCAATGATGAAACATGTTTTCGGTCTTGCGGCATAATCACCTAAGCCGATAATGAAACCCACCCAGAGCAGGCCCGTCGTCTACTTTGATGAAACTCACCCATTTTCCACTATCCAAAGTCTCACTTATGATAAAACCCTCTATCGGTCACAAGGCATCATCACCCAGATCGGTAATAAAATCTACCCAGAGTAGACCTTTCGTCTATTCTGATGAAGCACACACATCTCCTTGCATCGGCATAAACGTAATGTCGATGATGAAGCTTTTTATGATCATACGGCACTTCACCTTGATCGATGTTAGAACCTGTCTAAAATGGACCTTCCGTCCATTTCAATGAGACATGTGAATCCTTCATACGCATACATCAGCCAACAGTCATACTACCAGCACTTCTGGCCAATGAGACTTACATTTGTGCCAATTTGGCGAACCTCTGGAACCCCGGCACGCGGTGGAGCAAGGCCCCCATCCTTTCCTTGAAAGGGTGGACGCTCTACTACGGTACAGAAATGGATATGCTTCCATACAGGTCGCCAAAATTGTCACAAGATATGATAGGATACAAGTGTGAAGGTGGACACCTAAAGCATTAAGAGAAACTTGTATTTCATTACAAAAAGAGACAGATGAGGACAATAGGGGCCCTTCGAGGGGGATAGATTACAAGAGGTGGCTGAGCTAGGATCGCCTGAAGATATCTTCAAAGTCGAGAAGCCCGACATGTGGAGCCGCTCCAAGTTCATGGACTTGCATTTCCTCCTCCTGAACGCAAGCCATCTCAGTCTGTAAGGATGCAACTCGACCCTCTAGCAAGGTGGTCTCCTCGATACCCTGGACTTCTGCCGCCTCCGGCAATGGTATCTTGGCTTCGACAACATCTAATTAAGCCCGGAGTTCTTTCCGTTGGCTATGTAGGAATTATGCACGAGTAGCTGAAGCTTCAATCTGGGCATTGTTCCTACGAAGACCAGAATTCAGAGACTCCAGCTCCATCTGACAGTCGGCTTTCTGCAATTTGAGGGCCATCAGTCGGTCATTCATTGTCTACCCGAGAAAGTCTCGACGATTCACAAATTTCAGCAAGAACAATACCAGCTGGGTCCAGATATCCAAGGGACAACCCAATGCTTGCAGACCGACCGTCAGTCGCTCAGCCACTTCCTTCAGCTGGAGGCAAGACAATGTCGGCGGAGATTCTATGACCTGACGCAACATCTCTAAATGCTGCCAGACAAAGTCCTCTAACGAAGTGAAGCCAAGGGAAGCTACCGACATTGCATCAAAAGTCACCTCCTTGTCTATGGAAGCCCATAAACCAGCGTCTGGCTCAGAGGAAGAAGATGGGACAGCCACCAAAGCTGAAGAAGCGGGCACCACAGCAGCTTGCTCACGCTCCGTTGGGCTCTTTGAAGAGCTCTCTTCTAAAAGTGCTGGAGGAGGCAAAGGCTCCGACCCTACTACTGGCACAGATGGAGTCGTAGGGTTAGGCGCAATAGTCATTATGGCCGCCGGAACGAAGGTAGAACCTCTCGACGGATCAGCTTCAGCCCTCATTTCTGTCGCAGGCACTAGAGCAGAACTTTCTCCCAGTGAGCTCAACACTATTGATGATGCTTCAGCGGCCGGTTGTATTCTCATTGGCACAGGATGAAGTACAGTAACCGCCTCTGGAAAAGATATAGTGACAGGTGGCAGTATATCTAGAGCCCCCGATGAAATGATGACGTCGGAAGATGATACCAAAAGGTGATCGGCTGTGTCAGATTCCTGGAACAAGGTTTCAATAAGCACCAAGAGGGCAGGGAAGAATAAAAAGTTATGTAGCTCGGCAGAAGGGTGGGCTGAACTTACTATGGCCACCGCATCCATGTCTTCGAGTGCCTGTATAGTAGACACTAACTCTGCAGATGAGGCAACAAAAGGGGGAGTTATCTCCACCTCCATGTCTATCCCGGAAAATTCTTCCTGTAGCATTCCCTCAGATGATGGTGCCAACAACCTTGGGGCACTAAATATTAAAGGAACGCTCAACAGCATTGAGGGTGCCACTGCCCCTTCGCTGGCTGCCGCAGATGCTTGTTCGTCACCTTCTGAAGAACCGTAATCAACTTCTTCATTAGAAGGGGTGGTAGAGCTGCTGCAAGAAATATCTATGCTAGGCTCAGGTTGGCCCGCCTCCTCTATTGCCTTACGAGCTACTGAGCGGGTGATTACACGCCGTAATGGGATGGCACCCTTCTTTAACACAGTTTTGTGTCCTTCTTGCTTCAAAGGGGTGTCCACAACAGGCGTCTCAACCACAGTACTAACTACTATTGCCACTACAGCACAAAGACATGCATAAGGCAGGGTAAGAAGATCACCAAGAAAAGAAGATTCAGAAGGATCACAGTCACTTGGCTCACCCTCGGCCTCACTGGCGGGCGTGGGAGAAGGGAGTCTGACATCCTCTTAATAATAGGGAGACTCTCCCCTATAACTTCAAATGTCCTAGTCGTCTCTACTATGGCCATGGCAGAAGATCCCATATCCTCCGTCTCTACGGCGACCTCCTCAGCACTCGTAGTGGTGGAAGCTGCCCCTTGAGCTAAAATTCAACAAAGAAGGTGTCAAAAGAATGAGGATGCCATGAAAAGAACATTCCTATAGGGCACGAAAAAAAGTAATGTCACCTTCAGCTGCTTGCTGAGTGGCCTCCTTCTGAGCGGCAAACTGTTCAAATGATGGCACGATAGGCAAAGGAGCCTCAGCTGCATCAGTCGAAGACTACTTCGATGAAGTTTTCCGAGCTCTCTTCGCTCGGCCTAAGGTGACCTTCAGTAAATAAGCCGCTCTCTTTCTACCAGGAGGCAGCGGAGTAGTGGTCAGCACCGGTGCTGGAGCTTCAAAATATTCCGACTTCTGGGCTTGGGAGATGATCTTCCTATAAAGTCCCTGCTGCTTTATGTCTGGGCGATCTGTCAAATGAGGCGCATGTCGTTATAAAGAGAATTGAGAAACAACCTGGGCTACATGCCAACTGAAAAAAACTTTACCTGTCGGGCCGTTATAAAAAGATGAGAGGGGCCAATACTGATAAGCCACCTCCTTGCTTCGGGATGCAGCCTCCCGAACCAGCCAGCATATGTCGCCAATTTTCTTACACTTCTCGGCTAGGTCAGCCAAGTCTGCATGACCATAGGAAGCAATGCAATAATATAAACCAAGGTGGTCAAGACCCCAGTCGTCGGCATAATGAAAAGACACAAACAAAGGTTTGTCAAGGACACTTGCTACAGGACTGTCAAGGGTCAGCCCATGGACATTCATCAAGATGAACAACCAAGACGTATGTTGATAGTACGTTGGGGTTCTATCTTCTCTGTTAACGAACGCCTGGTACGGGCAAAAGCGGTCGACCTCACATTTCCATGAAACTACTTTGGAGAGCGGCTCCTCAATGGGAAAGGGATATTGCTGAAGCTCCAAGCGAGAACCACCAATCTGGCACAGATGTTCTAAATTCTTCGTGAAAGTATCTTCATCTATGTCAGCACGCACAGGCACCAGCTGTGTAGTTGCATCCTCTTTCGCGGCCTTCCTGCGTGCTATATATGCATCTTCCTCCCTCGGATGTTGGGAGAATAGCCTCTTCAAATGGGCTTCATCAATATCAAAAATTGGCCTAGGCTGCTGGCTTAGAAAGGTGCGCTCGGCCACGTCCCAGCATGTCGTCCTGGCATTGTGGTAAAAGCCGGTTCGGGCATTCCACCATTTCACATATTCTGAAGTGACCCGAGGGACACGGTTCGGCATCGGCATTCTGAAAACATTGGCATCCCGACGGTGGAAGCAATCCCACCAGGAGCGACCCTTGCTGGCAACGACCGAGCTGTGCTTTGACCTGCTGTCCAAGAGCAAACTAAGCAGCTGAAGGCGGAATGTGCTGATCATAGCCGAAATTTCGGCCAAATCTGAACGGGTAATAGGGTTCTAGATGAACCACGCCCCCTTTTCTGAACACTAAAACAGTGGGGCGGATTGATAGAGCCCAATCAATGAGCTCAGGTTCCAAGATTGGCCGGGTCACGGTGTTACCTGAAATGAAATGAGTAAAAGTCTCCACTGCCTCGAGTTTGCACTCACGATGGCGGTTTACCAATGGAGCAGAGTGTGCTGCTACATTCCAGAAATGAATGGTCCCCGCTGAGTCCATCGGAACCCTTGTTAGCCGGCCTCTGATAGAGAAAAGCTGCTGAGACACAGAGCCGGGTTCGGCACTTGCAAATTCCAGCATCCTGGGGTACAATGTAGTTGTTTGCAAGGTCCTGGGAGCCAGTTCTGGGAACAAATTGCATACCCAGGCATTGAAGAAATGAAACGGCCCCACTGTTCTGAAAGAGCGAGGGATCCGATGCCTATGAATGTCTCCTAGAGATTTGTAAACCAGGCAAAGTGCGACCGGACATAGAGCGAGCCGCATGCCTCAAGCCATCTGACATGCCGGGTATATTGCCTCCGGCCTAATGACTGTCTCATCTCCCTGCGGGAGAGCAAAAGTGCACAACCAAAAAGTGAGGTAAGCAGCATAATGAGTAAGGGGGTCCACCCCAGTCGGATTCGGACCTCCACGGCTGACTCGCTGAAGTGAAGCAGGCAGCTCTGACTTAAATTTGGGAGGCTTACTAGGCTTACCCGCAACAGGAGCCACATGAGGGAACTCATTATACTTCATAGGGCGGCCAAAGAAATATTGAATCCAATGTCCTACTCGGACTCTCAGCTTGCTACTCTTCTCCCGGGTGTGATATCCCCTAGATGATCCCCTGTTATATGCCAAGCAGAGGGAGCGGTATGCTTTCATCAAATACCGATATGAAAAGCCAAAGCAATACTGACCCTCACCGTCAGTTTCATCCTTGATGAAGTCATGAAGGTAGACCTCTTCATAAGGTTCTCCGTCAATCGGTAGTCCTGACAGCTGTGACAAACTCCAGAGGTCCAAAGAAGTTTCACCCTCTGCTGTGTAGAAAGTATTAAACTGTGGTTAGAACACTTCAAACATGCCGCAGCACAATCCTTTGGAAATAGGGTACCTGAAACGGGATGCATATACACTGTGATACACCCTGGCCCTAACTAGTAAAGGAGCATATTCCTTCAGAACATACTTTGTAAACTCTACCGCTCCCACGAGGAAAAGATGAGCATCGGTCACTTTGGTGTCTACAAACCATCTAGCAGCCAATTAAACTTAAATTGAACAGCCAGGCAGTTCAGAATAAATGGCTCATCTATGTAGCCCCACTTGATGGGCGCCAAGAACAAACCATAGCTGGGCTTTGTTGCATCTCTGTAGTTTTGATGATGACTAACACTATGAATCAAATTATTTTTATGATAATTATTTTGATGCTCCTTGATGAATGATAAAGATCCTGCATTGTCTAAATATTCTTAGGATCTAATGTTGTTGTCTTGCATGCACATCTATGGATCAAATGCTTTTTCATCATGCTTTTCTGATTTAATGCTCCTCTATCATGCTCACCCATGAGCTCATACTTATTTATCTTGTTTATATGGGATCTGTGCACTTAGTGCGTTGACGCACTTGGCTGGCTGCGTAGACGCAATAGTGCATCTTTCGCTTGCTGTTTTGTCCACTGCGTCGATGCTGTCACTGGATGCGTTGACACATTGGCTTGTTGCCAGGGGCGTGAGCATTTCGTTTAAGCAGTTGAGTCGACGCTGCACGATGGAAGCGTTGACGCATTGGCTTGGTGCCAAGGGCTTGAGCATCTCGCCTATGAAGCTGAGTCGACGCTGTCACCTGAAGCGTTGACGCATTGGCTTGTTACCAAGAGATTGTGCGTCTCGCCCAAGGAGCTGAGGCGACGCTACACAATGGAAGCGTCAACGCCTTGAGCTTATGACCCAAGGTCTTATGATCATCAACCAAGGAGACGCGTCGACGCTGTCACTAAGGCGTTGACGCATTAGTGTGTTTTGCCAAGGGACCTGTTCTCCATTATATCCATTGCGTTAACGCCTTGACTTTAGTGCGTTGACGCGTTCTTCAGTCCTTTGATAAGTCCCGCGCAATCTGTGTGAACAATGTATGACTTGAATATTTCTCAGATTGAATGAATGTTCTCTGAAACCTTACAAGGACTTAAAGACAAATTGGAACTTTATTCCAATCATGTGAGCACGTGATCCGAGGGAATAATCGTCTAATACGTGCCTCGGTTCATCTTGAAGCATGACTTCGCGCGTGTCTCCCAAACCCTCACTCTCTCGTGAGGTTGGATATATATATGAAGGTTTCTGTTCCTGAAAAGTTGCCGAAGCCACAAGGAAAAGGGTAAGGTCGGGGCGAGAGGAAGGAGAGGAGAAGCCATCCTGATCCATTCATTGAGCGTACCTGGAAGAGAGAGAGTGATGAAGGAGAGGATGGTTTTCTGCTATGTTTTGTCTATGCTTCCTTAAGAAGCTACATTGGTTCTCCGTTCGATTGTCTTCGATATTTCTTTATGTTTTCAGTTGTTTGTTCTTAAATTCCGATACTCTGTTTTATCGTTCCCTCTAGGTGTAGAGGAAGAGAGGTGAATCCTCTGGGTTGCATTGTGGTTCCCTCTGAATCAGATCAGAGGAAGGGAGGTGGTCTCCAGGGTTGTTGTGTTCAGATAGTGAGGAGGCTATCTGGGTTGTTCCCTCCGGCTGTGGAGGAAGAGAGACAGCGTCTCTGATTTGCAGTGAGTGTGGGTCACTGCTGGGTTCCCTCTTGTCTAAGAGGAAGGGAGAGTTATCTCCGGGTCAGGTCTTGGGGTGTGAGACCTGGGTGCAAGCTGTGTATTCAGCGTCTATAGGGATTTCGATCCCCAAGCTGTGGATCAGCGTGTTGTTGGCAGACTGAGTCTGCGGTTCCTTCTTGTGAAAGGGAAGCCTCACTCGGCCTTGAGTGAGGGATGGACGTAAGTCTGCAGGTTGCAGACTGAACCATCTAAACCTCTTGTTCTTCGTGGTGTGATTGTGCGCATCTTTTCTCTTTATGTTTTTATCTGGTTTCATGAAGTAAGTGTGATTGTTGTAGATCGAAACCTTGGTCTGACTGCTCGCTTAGTGCTTGTACATATGTGCTGATGAAATTCTGAGTGATATATGTTCTGCGCTCGTGACCTGCCTTATCTTGGTTGAGGTTTCGGATTATTTTACATATAGTCAGTCTTCCTAGCCCATCTCATCCTCTAAGATTACCTCGGCTAGGACAAATATTTTTTAAACGGTGATCTATTCATCCCCTCCCCTTCTAGCTCACCGTCCTCCTGTTCAACAGTTGGTATCAGAGCGGGTTTACCCGAGATGTGGTCCAACGACCAGGGTAATCCTGGAACCAGTGGTCCTCGC
Organism: Amorphophallus konjac; assembly: GCA_022559845.1. NCBI lineage: Eukaryota > Viridiplantae > Streptophyta > Magnoliopsida > Alismatales > Araceae > Amorphophallus > Amorphophallus konjac. The sequence goes on from CM040120.1 coordinate 230,312,170, forward strand.
AGCTACATAGCTGAAGGACAGTTAATCTCCCGTCCCCCATATTTTGATGGTTCTAATTATTTCTTTTGGAAAAACAGGATGGAAGTTTTCATCCGATCTCAGAGCCACAAGCTGTGGAGAGTTATTACAACTGGACCTTATGATTTACCTCCGAATGAGGAGATGTGGTCTAAAGAACAAGTCAAATTATCCGGACTGAACTGGTCTGCGCTCAACATCATCTAGTGTGCAGTTCACCCTGAAGAATATGCCCGAATTTCGGCGTGCAAGACAGCTAAGAAGATGTAGGATGAACTAGCACTGATTTACGAGGGTACCTCTCAGGTCAGAGCTACCAAGGTAAACTACCTAACCTCTGAGTATGAATTATTTAAGATGAAGTCAGAGGAGAGCGTGACTGATATGTACGCTAGGCTGTCACTGATCACAAACAGCCTCAAGGGGTTTGGAAAGGAAATATCTGAAGGGGATATAGTCAGGAAGATCTTGAGATCTTTGACTCCAGCGTGGCACACAAAGGCCACTGTGATAGAGGAATCGAAGGATTTAACAACCATGACTGTCACTGAACTCATAGGGTCTCTTATGACCTATGAGATGAATCTCAAGAAAACAGGAGAAGGAAGTGACAGAAAGGGCAAGAATGTTGCTCTTAAAGTTGAACGACATAGCAGCAGTAGCAGCAGTAGCAGCAGCAGCAACAGTGGAGACTCTGATGGAATTCCAGACCTTGACAGGAGTGAAAAAGCTTTGCTCACACGACAGTTCTGGAAATTTCTGAAACTGAAAGGAAAATCATATGGGAGAAGAAGAAACTACTCATCAGGTAAATATCCGAACAATGGCAATGACAAGGATAGGAATGCTAAAAGTGTGATGTGTTATCATTGCAGGAACCTTGGGCACATGAAGCAAGATTGCCCTGAGCTTCAGAAGAAGACACTGGATTACCATAAGAAAGGCTCCAAAGTGTACAAGAAAAAGCCAAAAGCTATGGTATGCACTTGGAGCGATGAAGAAGAAGACTCAGAGGCTAATTTCTCAGGAAAGGAGACTGAAGGAGTATGTCTGATGGCCGACAAGGAAAATGAGGTAATCAATCCCTTTGTGACTTACTCTATTGATGACTGGGAAGATAAGTATGGTGAACTGCTAGATATGTACAATGCCTTAGCTAAAGAACATAGAGTCACCAAACGCAAACTCAATATGGTTAAAGAAGAACAAGAACTCATCAAGATAGAAAATTCCAAACTGATAGCTGAATTAGCTCAAATGGAAAATGTAAGAAATGAGAACAATCTTGTTAAAAATGAACTTGAAAAACTTAGAAAACAGCTTGATGAAACCAATCAACATACTGAAGAAAACCTGAGACAAAATGACTTACTCAGGGAAGGGTATGAAGCTGTTAAAAGGGTCAATGATGAATTGCTAGAAAATAATATATGTCTGCGGAAGGAGTTGGAAGATAAGAAGAAAACCCTTGAGAGGTTTGTTTTGGGAGAGAGTAATTTGAATGCCTTGTTAGGCACCAAGGTAAACTTTAACAGAGAAGGGTTGGGTTTCAACCCAAGTAAGAAGGAAGCAATTGGGGTAAAAATCACTACTTTCTGCACTGAGAAAGGAAAAGAGAAACTGGATATTCCATCCAGTTCCAAAACTACTGAACAACAAAAGAACATCCATAGACAACAGGCTGATTTTGGAAAAAAATATCTTCAAGAAACTCAACAAGCCCACGCACCAGAAGCAAGGTGTCTGTCAATTCAACAACTATGACTCTAATAAAAGAATGGGCTATTTTAAAAGAAACATGGGAACGTCTAACTACACACAGAAGACTGTCAATAAAATGCCTTCATCTAGACAGGTTAAAAATTATGGTCTGGCTGGGACCCAAACCTTTATCAACAGAAACTGGACACACCTTGAGAAACAAAAAGAAACAAATGAAATGCACATCAATAACAAAACTGTCAACTCTCAGCACAGAAAGAAAAAGGGGTTGAAACAGATCTGGATTCCCAAGACTGTGATTAATGAATTGAACGGTATTTTTGGACCCAACTTACCTTGGGTTCCAAAGCACACAACTTAAATTGTTATTGTGCAGGTGAGCCTAGCAGCCGAGAACAACAAGTGGTATCTCGACAGTGGCTGCTCAAGGCACATGACAGGGGATCAAAGAAAGTTTAGCAAGCTTGAATTGAAAGCAGGAGGGTCAGTTAAGTTTAGAGGTAAAAACAAAGGTCAAATCATTGGGACCGGAACCATCGGTAAGAAAACCTCCAACTCTGTTGAAAAAGTCTTGTTGGTTGAAGGTCTGCAACACAATTTATTGAGTATTAGTCAGTTATGTGACAAGGGTCACAAGGTTCTTTTTGATGAGCATGCTTGCAAAATTTTAGAACCAAACTCCGATAAAATAAAGTTCATTGCAAATAGAGTCAATAATGTCTATATTGTGGATCTTGATGATGAGTCTGAGTCTAATCTGTGCCTCATTGCTGATTCAGAGAATAACATGTTTGACTAGGATAGGCGACTAGGCCATGCTAGCTTTAACACCTTGCATAAATTAGCTAAATTTCATTTAGTTAGAGGCATGCCTAGATTGAAGTTCAAATCATTCTCTAAGCCTTGCGAGGCCTGTGCTCTAGGCAAGCAAACTCGAGCTTCTTTTAAAATTAGGTCTGAGAGCTTGTCAACAAAGATCATGGAACACTTGCACATGGATCTCTTTGGTCCTACCAGAACCCAGAGTCTAAGTGGTAAGAGATTTGGTTTTGTCATTGTCGATGACTACTCTAGATTTGCATGGCTATTTCTCTTGGCAAATAAGAGTGATGCTTTTCAAAAATTTCAACATTTTTTCAATAAGCAAAAACATATAGGGCACAAGATCACTGTTATCCAATCATATCATGGAGTAGAGTTTGAGAACTCATTGTTGCATCTCTGTAGTTTTGATGATGACTAACAATATGAATCAAATTATTTTTATGATAATTATTTTGATGCTCCTTGATGAATGATAAAGATCCTGCATTGTCTAAATATTCTTAGGATCTAATGTTGTTGTCTTGCATGCACATCTATGGATCAAATGCTTTTTCATCATGCTTTTCTGATTTAATGCTCCTCTATCATGTTCACCCATGAGCTCATACATATTTGTCTTGTTTATATGGGTTCTGTGCACTTAGTGCGTTGACGCACTTGGCTGGCTGCGTAGACGCAATAGTGCGTCTTTCGCTTGCTGTTTTGTCCACTACGTCGACGCTGTCACTGGATGCGTTGACACATTGGCTTGTTGCCAGGGGCGTGAGCATTTCGTTTAAGCAGTTGAGTCGACGCTGCACGATGGAAGCGTTGACGCATTGGCTTGGTGCCAAGGGCTTGAGCGTCTCGCCTATGAAGCTGAGTCGACGCTGTCACCTGAAGCGTTGACGCATTGGCTTGTTACCAAGAGATTGTGCGTCTCGCCCAAGGAGCTGAGGCGACGCTACACAATGGAAGCGTCAACGCCTTGAGCTTATGACCCAAGGTCTTATGATCATCAACCAAGCAGACGCGTCGATGCTGTCACTAAGGCGTTGACGCATTAGTGTGTTTTGCCAAGGGACCTGTTCTCCATTATATCCATTGTGTTAACGCCTTGACTTTAGTGCGTTGACGCGTTCTTCAGTCCTTTGATAAGTCCCGCGCAATCTGTGTGAACAATGTATGACTTGAATATTTCTCAGATTGACTGAATGTTCTCTGAAACCTTACAGGGACTTAAAGACAAATTGGAACTTTATTCCAATCATGTGAGCACGTGATCCGAGGGAATAATCGTCTAATACGTGCCTCGGTTCATCTGGAAGCATGACTTCGCGTGTGTCTCCCAAACCCTCACTCTCTCATGAGGTTGGATATATATATGAAGGTTTCTGCTCCTGAAAAGCTGCAGAAGCCACAAGGAAAAGGGTAAGGGCAGAGCGAGAGGAAGGAGAGGAGAAGCCATCCTGATCCATTCGTTGAGCGTACCTGGAAGAGAGAGAGTGATGAAGGAGAGGATGGTTTTCTGCTATGTTTTGTCTATGCTTCCTTAAGAAGGTACATTGGTTCTCCGTTCGATTATCTTCGATATTTCTTTATGTTTTCAGTTGTTTGTTCTTAAATTCCGATACTCTATTTTATCGTTCCCTCTAGGTGTAGAGGAAGAGAGGCGAATCCTCTTGGTTACATTGTGGTTCCCTCTGAATCAGATCAGAGGAAGGGAGGTGGTCTCCGGGGTTGTTGTGTTCAGATAGTGAGGAGGCTATCTGGGTTGTTCCCTCCGGCTGTGGAGGAAGAGAGACAGCGTCTCTGATTTGCAGTGAGTGTGGGTCACTGCTGGGTTCCCTCTTGTCTAAGAGGAAGGGAGAGTTATCTCCAGGTCAGGTCTTGGGGTGTGAGACCTGGGTGCAAGCTGTGTGTTCAGCGTCTGTAGGGATTTCGATCCCCAAGCTGTGGATCAGCGTGTTGTTGGCAGACTGAGTCTGCAGTTCCTTCTTGTGAAAGGGAAGCCTCACTCGGCCTTGAGTGAGGGATGGACGTAAGTCTGCAGGTTGCAGACTGAACCATCTAAACCTCTTGTTCTTCGTGGTGTGATTGTGCGCATCTTTTCTCTTTATGATTTTATCTGGTTTCATGAAGTAAGTGTGATTGTTGTTGATCGAAACCTCGGTCTGACTGCTCGCTTAGTGCTTGTGCATATGTGCTGATAAAATTCTGAGTGATATATGTTCTGCGCTCGTGACCTGCCTTATCTTGGTTGAGGTTTCGGATTATTTTTCATATAGTCAGTCTTCCTAGCCCATCTCACCTTCTAAGATTACCTCTGCTAGGACAAATATTTTTTAAACGGTGATCTATTTATCCCCTCCCCTTCTAGCTCACTGTCCTCCTGTTTAACAGTTGGTATCAGAACAGGTTTACTGGAGATGTGGTCCAACGACCAGGGTAATCCTGGAACCAGTGGTCCTCGCAGCTACATAGCTGAAGGACAGTCAATCTCCCGTCCCCCATATTTTGATGGTTCTAATTATTTCTTTTGGAAAAACAGGATGGAAGTTTTCATCCGATCTCAGAGCCACAAGCCGTGGAGAGTCATTACAAATGGACCTTATGATTTACCTCCGATTGAGGAGATGTGGTCTGAAGAACAAGTCAAATTATCCGGATTGAACTGGTCTACGCTCAACATCATCCAGTGCGCAGTTCACCCTGAAGAATATGCCCGAATTTCGGCGTGCAAGACAGCTAAGAAGATGTAGGATGAACTAGCACTGATTTACGAGGGTACCTCTCAGGTCAGAGCTACCAAGGTAAACTACCTAACCTCTGAGTATGAATTATTTAAGATGAAGTCAGAGGAGAGCGTGTCTGATATGTACGCTAGGCTGTCACTGATCACAAACAGCCTCAAGGGGTTTGGAAAGGAAATATCTGAAGGGGATATAGTCAGGAAGATCTTGAGATCTTTGACTCCAGCGTGGCTCACAAAGGCCACTATGATAGAGGAATCGAAGGATTTAACAACCAAGACTGTCACTGAACTCATAGGGCCTCTTATGACCTATGAGATGAATCTCAAGAAAACAGGAGAAGGAAGTGACAGAAAGGGCAAGAATGTTGCTCTTAAAGTTGAACGACACAGCAGCAGCAGCAGCAGCAGCAGCAGTGGAGACTCTGATGGAATTCCAGTCCTGGACAGGAGTGAAAAAGCTTTGCCCACACGACAGTTCAGGAAATTTCTGAAACTGAAAGGAAAATCATATGGGAGAAGAAGAAACTACTCATCAGGTAAATATCCGAACAATGGCAATGACAATGATAGGAATGCTAAAAGTGTGATGTGTTATCATTGCGGGAACCTTGGGCACATGAAGCAAGATTGCCCTGAGCTTCAGAAGAAGACACTACATTACCATAAGAAAGGCTCCAAAGTGTACAAGAAAAAGCCAAAAGCTATGGTATGCACTTGGAGCGATGAAGAAGAAGACTCAGAGACTAATTTCTCTAGAAAGGAGACTGAAGGAGTATGTCTGATGGCCGACGAGGAAAATGAGATAATCAATCCCTTTGTGACTTACTCTATTGATGACTGGGAAGATAAGTATGGTGAACTGCTAGATATGTACAATGCCTTAGCTAAAGAACATAGAGTCACCAAACGCAAACTCAATGTGGTTAATGAAGAACAAGAACTCATCAAGACAGAAAATTCCAAACTGATAGCTGAATTAGCTCAAATGGAAAATGTAAGAAATGAGAACAATCTTGTTAAAAATGAACTTGAAAAAGTTAGAAAACAGCTTGTTGAAACCAATCAACATACTGAAGAAAACCTGAGACAAAATGACTTACTCAGGGAAGGGTATGAAGCTGTTAAAAGGGTCAATGATGAATTGCTGGAAAACAATATATGTCTGCGGAAGGAGTTGGAAGATAAGAAGAAAACCCTTGAGAGGTTTGTTTTGGGAGAGAGTAATTTGAATGCCTTGTTAGGCACCAAAGTAAACTTTAACAGAGAAGGGTTGGGTTTCAACCCAAGTAAGAAAGAAGCATTTGGGGTAAAAATCACTACTTTCTGCACTAAGAAAGGAAAAGAGAAACTGGACATTCCATCCAGTTCCAAAACTACTGAACAACAAAAGAACATCCATAGACAACAGGCTGATTTTGGAAAAAATATCTTCAAGAAACTCAACACGCCCACGCACCAGAAGCAAGGTGTCTGTCAATTCAACAACTATGACTCTAATAAAAGAATGCGCTATTTTAAAAGGAACATGGGAATGTCTAACTACACACAGAAGACTGTCAATAAAATGCCTTCATCTAGACATGTTAAAAATTATGGTCTGGCTGGGACCCAAACCTTTATCAACAGAAACTGGACACACCTTGAGAAACAAAAAGAAACAAATGAAATGCACATCAATAACAAAACTGTCAACTCTCAGCACAGAAAGAAAAAGGGGTTGAAACAGATCTGGATTCCCAAGACTGTGATTAATGAATTGAACGGTATTTTTGGACCCAACTTACCTTGGGTTCCAAAGCACACAACTTAAATTGTTATTGTGCAGGTGAGCCTAGCAGCCGAGAACAACAAGTGCTATCTCGACAGTGGCTGCTCGAGGCACATGACAGGGGATCAAAGAAAGTTCAGCAAGCTTGAATTGAAAGCAGGAGGGTCAGTTAAGTTTGGAGGTAAAAACAAAGGTCAAATCATTGGGACCGGAACCATCGGTAAGAAAACCTCCAACTCTGTTGAAAAAGTCTTGTTGGTTGAAGGTCTGCAACACAATTTATTGAGTATTAGTCAGTTATGTGACAAGGGTCACAAGGTTCTTTTTGATGAGCATGCTTGCAAAATTTTAGAACCAAACTCCGATAAAATAAAGTTCATTGCAAATAGAGTCAATAATGTCTATATTGTGGATCTTGATGATGAGTCTGAGTCTAATCTGTGCCTCATTGCTGATTCAGAGAATAACATGTTTGACTGGCATAGGCGACTAGGCCATGCTAGCTTTAACACCTTGCATAAATTAGCTAAATTTCATTTAGTTAGAGGCATGCCTAGCTTGAAGTTCAAATCATTCTCTAAGCCTTGCGAGGCCTGTGCTCTAGGCAAGCAAACTCGAGCTTCTTTTAAAATTAGGTCTGAGAGCTTGTCAACAAAGATCATGGAACTCTTGCACATGGATCTCTTTGGTCCTACCAGAACCCAGAGTCTAAATGGTAAGAGATTTGGTTTTGTCATTGTCGATGACTACTCTAGATTTGCATGGCTATTTTTCTTGGCAAATAAGAGTGATGCTTTTCAAAAATTTGAACATTTTTTCAATAAGCAAAAACATATAGGGCACAAGATCACTGTTATCCAATCAGATCATGAAGGAGAGTTTGAGAACTCCTCATTTTCTAGCTTCTGTGACAAGGAGGGACTGACTCACAAATTTTCTTCTCCCAGGACCCCAGAGCAGAATGGAATTGTGGAGAGAAGGAATCGAACAATAGTGGAAATGGCAAGAACACTACTAATGGAGAGTCAGCTACCTAAGAGCTTTTGGGCAGAAGCGGCAAACACAGCCTGCTACATACTTAATAGAGCTTTGGTAAGACCCATACATAAGAAAACACCATATGAACTCCTGAAAGGTAAGAGGCCTAATGTCTCATATTTCAAAATTTTTGGTTCAAAATGCTTTATTCATAATAACAACAAGAGAGACTTAGATAAATTTGATGCCAGAAGTATTCCAGGAATATTCCTAGGATACTCTGAAACATCTAGGGCCTTCAGGGTCTTTAATAAAACTGATAGAACTGTAGAGGAAACCCCTCATGTTATTTTTGATGAAACAAAAATCTCTAACAGTCTAAATGATGATAACAGGTCTACAAGTCATGATGGAAAGTTCCTAAATCAATTGCAAGAGGAGGAAGTACAACCGGCTGAAGAACCCACTGATCTAAACCCAGTAAGTACAGCCGAACAAGGTGAGTCCTCAACAAATGTCAGAATTTTAAAAGACCACCCTGTAACCAATATTATTGGTAGTCTTAATGATCCCCCTAGGACAAGATCTCATTTCAGAAATATTTAGAATCAGGACTTAATTGCTTTAGTTTCTCAAATTGAGCCTAAGACCATTGAAGAAGCCTTAAGCAATGAGAATTGGGTAACTGCCATGTGTGAAGAACTAGGGCAATTTGATAGAAACAATGTCTGGGAACTTGTACCTAGACCTGAACATCTCAATGTAATAGGAACAAAATGGGTTTTTAAGAACAAACTGAATGAAGAAGGTGTCATCTCTAGGAATAAAGCTAGACTTGTTGCTAAAGGCTACAGTCAGGAGTTTGGAGTGGACTTTGATGAATCCTTTGCTCCAGTAGCTAGAATGGAGGCTATCAGAATTCTATTAGCATTTGCTTGTTCAAACAACATAAAACTTCAACAAATGGATGTTAAGAGTGCTTTCTTGAATGGAATTCTAAAAGAAGAAGTTTATGTTGAACAACCTCCTGGTTTTCAGTTTTTGACTAAACCTGATCAAGTTTTCAGGTTAAACAAAGCTCTTTATGGATTAAAGCAGGCTCCTCGGGCCTGGTATGAAAGGCTGACCAGTTTCTTACTGAATAAAGGATATAACAGAGGTAAAGTTGACCAAACCTTATTCACTAAGAACTCAAGACAAGATCTCATCATAGTTCAGGTATATGTGGACGACATCATCTTTGGATCAACAAATCCTGAACTGTGTAAAGAATTTTCACAGCTTATGTCAGCTGAATTTGAGATGAGCTTAGTTGGGGAATTGACTTATTTCCTTGGCTTGCAGATAAATCAAATGACAGATGGCTGTTTCTTCCACCAAACCAAGTACACGCTGGATATCCTAAAAAGGTTTGGAATGACTAACCTGAAGCAAATATCCACCCCAATGGGCACAAGCATGACCCTTAATGCAGATGAGTCAGGTAAACAAGTGGATGAAAAACTCTACAGAGGTATGATCGGATCCCTCTTGTACTTAACTGCCTCTAGGCCAGACATACAATTCAGTGTTGGTTTATGTGCAAGATATCAGTCTAGGCCTACTGAACTACATTTGTCTGTTGTAAAAAGAATCTTTAGATATCTGTCTGCCACACATACATTAGGCTTATGGTATCCTGCTTCACGCACATTAGATTTAGTTGCATACACTGATGCAGACTTTGCTGGATGCAAACTAGATAGGAAGAGCACCAGTGGCCACTGCCAATTCTTAGGAGGATGCCTAGTTTCTTTGAGTTCAAAGAAACAACATTCAGTGGCTCTTTCCACTACTGAGGCTGAATACGTGGCTGCAAGCAGCTGTGGCACTCAGGTTATATGGATCAAGCATCAGTTTCAGGATTACCAAGTAGAGACAGGTTGCACTCCCATCTTTTGTGATAACACTAGTGCCATAAACATTGCAAAGAATCCTGTTTTACACTCACGAACAAAACACATTGAAATCAGGCACCACTTTATCAGAAATAAAATTGCAAATAAAACATTTGAATTAATTCATGTTGGGACTGCAGATCAAATTGCTGATATTTTTACAAAACCTCTAGATACTGAAAAATTCACCTCTTTGAGAAGAGAACTTGGTATTTACAAACTCTGACTGATTTGAGGCAATGATTTCTGGTTCATGTATTTCCCTAAATTTAGTGGTAGTTTTGTCATATTTTTTCTGGTGGGGGTCCCTATGTGAGGGGGAGCGGGTGTGTGCTTTGAGTAAAGTCAATTCTGCTTCTCTGCTGTTTTCTGGGTAGAATGGAAGATAGAGCTACTAGAGAGGGGGAGCTTGACTAATTAGAAACGCTTGAAAGATGGTTGTTGTTGCTGGATTAAATGTTAGAATTGATCTTGAATATTCCTCTTAATAGAACCTCATTCCTCTCCTACATTCTTAAGTTTGTGCAATTAAAGTCCAGCTAGAATCCTCTTCTAGTAAGTCTTAAGAGGCTAAGATTAACCTTCACAAGTATATCCTCTTACTTTGTTGCATGACTCATGAACAAGCTAGACTTGTAAGAAATGGTTTCCGTTTATGAGCTTGTCATTGGACATCTTGATAAGACCTCTAATATTTGCCCTGGTTTTTGTCTTCAAACAACCCCCTGTTAAGCTAGTTAAACTGATCTGTGCTTAAAACTGCATACTGAGAAACTAAGAATCCCATCAATGAAATGAGAATTTCCTATGTCATGAGGTATCAGTTCTTATAAACAAAATCAAAAGAAAGAAATACAATTCAAAATTATGCTTGGCAGAGCAATGATGACAATATGGTGAGTAACTGGGGATTCTGGCCTCTGATCAAGGTGTCTCCTCATGTAACAACCAATGGTCACTATCTATGTTCTCTAATTGAGAAGTGATGAGGCTCTTACACTGAGTAACTGAGGATGCTGGCCTCTGACCAAGGTGCATACTTAATGTCAAAAGTGTAACTGGCCAAATACACTCTATAACTGTGCTTTCTCTGCCTGGACTGTTTGTCCTCATTGCCTACAGGCTGTCTTAGTGGTTCAAACTCTTGTTGTCTCTATGACAAGCCTTAACAGCTACCTCAGTCATACTTGTTGCCACTTGTTCTTCTCTCGTAATCATAGTAAGTTGATAAACTTCAAGTTTATTCTGAATCTCTTTCTCTTACCAGAACTCCAAGATTCTTCACTGGACCTTACAGCCCACTTAAGCATCTAAGATTTGATACTGAGTGTCTACTGTTGGAATCCTCTCCATCTTTTCTCATCAGTCCAGCGTCAACATCTCTCTTCCTCCTTGTTTTGATGATGTCAAAGGGGGAGAAGGTTGAAAAGTCTGAAAAGGGGAGAAGGTTGAAAGGGGGAGTAAAGAGGTTGAAAGTAGTGGAAGGAAGGTGGAATGGTTTTAGGTAAAAGATGATGCATGCTGTGAGTTCAGGCCTTGAGAGGTCACCATTGCTGCCTTTATTGAGAATGTTTTTAATTGGTGTTTCTTCTTTCACTAAATTTGACTCATGGTGTTGCCATCATCAAAAAGGGGGAGATTGTTGCATCTCTGTAGTTTTGATGATGACTAACACTATGAATCAAATTATTTTTATGATAATTATTTTGATGCTCCTTGATGAATGATAAAGATCCTGCATTGTCTAAATATTCTTAGGATCTAATGTTGTTGTCTTGCATGCACATCTATGGATCAAATGTTTTTTCATCATGCTTTTCTAATTTAATGCTCCTCTATCATGTTCACCGATGAGCTCATACTTATTTGTCTTGTTTATATGGGTTCTGTGCACTTAGTGCATTAACGCACTTGGCTGGCTGCGTAGACGCAATAGTGCGTCTTTCGCTTGCTGTTTTGTCCACTGCGTCGATGTTGTCACTGGATGCGTTGACACATTGGCTTGTTGCCAGGGGCGTGAGCATTTCATTTAAGTAGTTGAGTCGACGCTGCACGATGGAAGCGTTGACGCATTGGCTTGGTGCCAAGGGCTTGAGCGTCTCGCCTATGAAGCTGAGTCGACGCTGTCACCTGAAGCGTTGACGCACTGGCTTGTTACCAATAGATTGTGTGTCTCGCCCAAGGAGCTGAGGCGACGCTAGACAATGGAAGCGTCAACGCCTTGAGCTTATGACCCAAGGTCTTATGATCATCAACCAAGTCGACGCTGTCACTAAGGCGTTGACGCATTAGTGTGTTTTGCCAAGGGACCTGTTCTCCATTATATCCATTGCGTTAACGCATTGACTTTAGTGCATTGACGCGTTCTTCAGTCCTTTGATAAGTCCCGCGCAATCTGTGTGAACAATGTATGACTTGAATATTTCTCAGATTGACTGAATGTTCTCTGAAACCTTACAGGGACTTAAAGACAAATTGGAACTTTATTCCAATCATGTGAGCACGTGATCCGAGGGAATAATCATCTAATACGTGGCTCGGTTCATCTGGAAGCATGACTTCGCGCGTGTCTCCCAAACCCTCACTCTCTCGTGAGGTTGGATATATATATGAAGGTTTCTGAAAAGCTGCCGAAGCCACAAGGAAAAGGGTAAGGCCAGAGCGAGAGGAAGGAGAGGAGAAGCCATCCTGATCCATTCGTTGAGCGTACCTGGAAGAGAGAGAGTGATGAAGGAGAGGATGGTTTTCTGCTATGTTTTGTCTATGCTTCCTTAAGAAGCTACATTGGTTCTCCGTTCGATTGTTTTCGATATTTCTTTATGTTTTCAGTTGTTTGTTCTTAAATTCCGATACTCTATTTTATCGTTCCCTCTAGGTGTAGAGGAAGAGAGGTGAATCCTCTGGGTTGCATTGTGGTTCCCTCTGAATCAGATCAGAGGAAGGGAGGTGGTCTCCGGGGTTGTTGTGTTCAGATAGTGAGGAGGCTATCTGGGTTGTTCCCTCCGGCTGTGGAGGAAGAGAGACAACGTCTCTGATTTGCAGTGAGTGTGGGTCACTGCTGGGTTCCCTCTTGTCTAAGAGGAAGGGAGAGTTATCTCCGGGTCAGGTCTTGGGGTGTGAGACCTGGGTGCAAGCTGTGTGTTCAGCGTCTGTAGGGATTTCGATCCCCAAGCTGTGGATCAGCGTGTTGTTGGCAGACTGAGTCTGCGGTTCCTTCTTGTGAAAGGGAAGCCTCACTCGGCCTTGAGTGAGGGATGGACGTAAGTCTGCAGGTTGCAGACTGAACCATCTAAACCTCTTGTTCTTCGTGGTGTGATTGTGCGCATCTTTTCTCTTTATGTTTTTGTCTGGTTTCATGAAGTAAGTGTGATTGTTGTTGATCGAAACCTTAGTCTGACTGCTCGCTTAGTGCTTGTGCATATGTGCTGATAAAATTCTGAGTGATATATGTTCTACGCTCGTGACCTGCCTTATCTTGGTTGAGGTTTCGGATTATTTTTCATATAGTCAGTCTTCCTAGCCCATCTCACCTTCTAAGATTACCTCGGCTAGGACAAATATTTTTTAAACGGTGATCTATTCATCCCCTCCCCTTCTAGCTCACCGTCCTCCTGTTTAACACTCCTCATTTTCTAGCTTCTGTGACAAGGAGGGGCTGACTCACAAATTTTCTTCTCCCAGGACCCCAGAGCAGAATGGAATTATGGAGAGAAGGAATCGAACAATAGTGGAAATGGCAAGAACACTACTAATGGAGAGTCAGCTACCAAAGAGCTTTTGGGCAGAAGCGGCAAACACAGCCTGCTACATACTTAATAGAGCTTTGGTAAGACCCATACATAAGAAAACACGATATGAACTCCTGAAAGGTAAGAGGCCTAATGTCTCATATTTCAAAATTTTTGGTTCAAAATGCTTTATTCATAATAACAACAAGAGAGACTTGGATAAATTTGATGCCAGAAGTATTCCAGGAATATTCCTAGGATACTCTGAAACATCTAGGGCCTTCAGGGTCTTTAATAAAACTGATAGAACTGTAGAGGAAACCCCTCATGTTATTTTTGATGAAACAAAAATCTCTAACAGTCTAAATGTTGATAACAGGTCTACAAGTCATGATGGAGAGTTCCTAAATCAATTGCAAGAGGAGGAAGTACAACCGGCTGAAGAACCCACTTATCTGAACCCAGTAAGTACCGCCGAACAAGGTGAGTCCTCAACAAATGTCAAAATTTTAAAAGACCACCCTGTAACCAATATTATTGGTAGTCTTAATGATCCCCCTAGGACAAGATCTCATTTCAGAAATGTTCAGAATCAGGACTTAATTGCTTTAGTTTCTCAAATTGAGCCTAAGACCATTGAAGAAGCCTTAAGCGATGAGAATTGGGTAACTGCCATGTGTGAAGAACTAGGGCAATTTGATAGAAACAATGTCTGGGAACTTGTACCTAGACCTGAACATCTCAATGTAATAGGAGCAAAATGGGTTTTTAAGAACAAACAACTGAAAACATAAAGAAATATCGAAGACAATCGAACGGAGAACCAATGTAGCTTCTTAAGGAAGCATAGACAAAACATAGCAGAAAACCATCCTCTCCTTCATCACTCTCTCTCTTCCAGGTACGCTCAACGAATGGATCAGGATGGCTTCTCCTCTCCTTCCTCTCGCTCTGGCCTTACCCTTTTCCTTGTGGCTTCGACAGCTTTTCAGGAGCAGAAACCTTCATATATATATCCAACCTCACGAGAGAGTGAGGGTTTGGGAGACACGCGTGAAGTCATGCTTCCAGATGAACCGAGCCACGTATTAGACGATTATTCCCTCGGATCACGTGCTCACATGATTGGAATAAATTTCCAATTTGTCTTTAAGTCCCTGTAAGGTTTCAGAGAACATTCAGTCAATCTGAGAAATATTCAAGTCATACATTGTTCACACAGATTGCGCGGGACTTATCAAAGGACTGAAGAACGCGTCAACGCACTAAAGTCAAGGCGTTAACGTAATGGATATAATGGAGAACAGGTCCCTTGGCAAAACACACTAATGTATCAACGCCTTAGTGACAGCGTCGACGCGTCTGCTTGGTTGATGATCATAAGACCTTGGGTCATAAGCTCAAGGCGTTGACGCTTCCATTGTGTAGCGTCACCTCAGCTCCTTGGGTGAGACGCACAATCTCTTGGTAACAAGCCAATGCGTCAACGCTTCAGGTGACAGCGTCGACTCAGCTTCATAGGCGAGACGCTCAAGCCCTTGGCACCAAGCCAATGCGTCAATGCTTCCATCGTGCAGCGTCGACTCAACTGCTTAAACGAAATGCTCACGCCCTTGGCAACAAGCCAATGTGTCAACGCATCCAGTGACAGCGTCGACGCAGTGGACAAAACAGCAAGCGAAAGATGCATTATTGCGTCTACGCAGCCAGCCAAGTGTGTCAACGCACTAAGTGCACAGAACCCATATAAACAAGACAAATAAGTATGAGCTCATGGGTGAGCATGATAGAGGAGCATTAAATCAGAAAAGCATGATGAAAAAGCATTTGATCCATAGATGTGCATGCAAGACAACAACATTAGATCCTAAGAATATTTAGACAATGCAGGATCTTTATTATTCATCAAGGAGCATCAAAATAATTATCATAAAAATAATTTGATTCATAGTGTTAGTCATCATCAAAACTACAGAGATGCAACAATCTCCCCCTTTTTGATGATGGCAACACCATGAGTCAAATTCAGTGAAAGAAGAAACACCAACTTAAAACATTCTCAATAAAGGCAGCAATGGTGACCTCTCAGGGCCTGAACTCACAGCATGCATCATCTTTTACCTAAAACCATTCCACCTTCCTTCCACTACTTTCAACCTCTTTACTCCCCCTTTCAACCTTCTCCCCTTTTCAGACTTTTCAACCTTTGGCTTCTCTCTGTTGACCCGACCTGCAGTAGTGTCCCACCTGGCTGGTGTGAATTCAGGAGCCCGCGTCAGCATCTTCTGCTCCGCCTCTAGCTCGGTTACTCCCAAGATGGCATTCCACTTACGCCGCTCTCCCGGAAGATAGATGGTTTCTCCACGATATACGGAGCCTTTCATGCTGTCCCTATCCACCAACATGGCCCGTTCCACCATCCGAGCCAGCATAACATCTCTCTTCCCCGCTACATTGAAGGTGTAGATGAATGTTGCGAGATGATGATCCTTCGGAAAGTCCGGACGATAGCCGCCATCACGATTGAAGTTCAACCCGTCCTCAGTGGTCAGGACGCGAGATGCAGACACTGTGTCCATTTCTAAGTCGAAAGATTCGTCAACTATGGCGATCCTCCCAAGACCTCGGTCCAGCTGTCCGATGTTCCTCCAAGTCACGGTAGAGCCAAATACTTTGCCCTGGGAAGAGGCACCAACATCAGTAGTTTCGGAAGCAGCACAGCTAGAAGTGGTTGCCATTTCAGCAACTACAGATAAAAATCAAAGAAAATAAGACAATATGAAGATAGAAATAGAGGAGGGAATCCTAAGGAAATTTTGACAGCACCTCCCCATGTCCGGGATCTGCCCAGAAGTCAAATAGGATGAACATCCACCAAGAGGGGATGACTCCTTAGAAAAGAGGGACGTAGTCCCATATGAGAAGCAAAGAAGAAGCCTTACGGTGGAAAGAAGACAAGGAAGAGGGAGAAAACCCTCCTAGAAGGCTCACGCCGATCGCCGCCGCCGTAGAAGATAAAGAAAGTGAAAGCTCAAGAGAAAATGAGCTTCCCCTAATGCTCTCGGTGCTAAAAAGGGTGAAACCCTAACGCGCGTCGAGAGCACCTCCGCGCCGAGAGCGGCAGAAGAGAAAAGGCGCGCCGATGTTGGTCGCGCCGAGAATACCCCCGCGCCGAGAACGCCAGATAAAGAAAAGGCATGCCGAGGGCACCAAATAAAAAGACGCGCCGAGACCAGTGTTGCGTCGATATGAAGCCCGTGTCGGTTGTATGCCGTGCCTAGATGAACGTGTCGAGACTATCAACCATGCCGGCTTGTTTACCCTGGGATGCTGCAACCAGGAAATTAAACCAAAAAGGCTGTTGTCTATCCGA
This sequence comes from Amorphophallus konjac, assembly GCA_022559845.1. Classification (NCBI taxonomy): domain Eukaryota; kingdom Viridiplantae; phylum Streptophyta; class Magnoliopsida; order Alismatales; family Araceae; genus Amorphophallus; species Amorphophallus konjac. The sequence continues at coordinate 230,329,253 of CM040120.1, forward strand.
ACGTGCTTACAAAGTAAAGGGATTATATAAGCAGAATGAAGATTCCAAGCTGTGAAAATGCACTATGAACAGGAACAGGCCTAAAGAAAAGTACAAAGTACACCCGCGGGTCCCGTGCCACTCATCCTTCGCTTACGCCACCTGCGGGTGTGAGGCATTTGTTGACACCAAAAATATACAAAAAGAAGCCAAATCAAGCTCAGGGCTCTGAAGACTAATCAAGGGTGCGGCTCCTGTGCCATCTCTAGAAGTTTTAAGAATCAGAATAGAAGAGATCCACTATCCCTAACCCTCCGATCGGTTGAAGCCATCTCTGGCTAGGCCGCTGCCCAGCACGGCTATCATTCAGATAGTCAGGCTGATAAAGACTATGACAAACTCCAGGCAATCATCTGCCTGCTGAAGAGGAGCCTCAGACAATTCTGATACTCATAAAATGGGATTCACGTTGCCTCACACATGTTCGTGAATGCAAGTTGTTAAACAAGCCTCAGGAAGAACAAATATATATACCAAGAAGTCCATAAGACCAATAAAGAAAAGCCCATTAGATGAGCCCATGTCCGGCGCCGAATGCTAAGCAAATGGGCCAAGCCCAACAAAAGGTGAGACGCGCCAAGGTGCTGCATGCCAGGCGCGCCGAGGTGTTGCACGTCAGGCGCGCCGAGGAGCTCGTGCTGGAAGCTGCTTGGCCACCCCTGTATAAAATCGGTTGCCTTCGACAAGCGAAAAAAGGAGAGGAGAACAAAAAAAGGCGAGGAGAACAAAAAAAAGGAGAGAACAGAAGAGAGAGGCAATCAGAAGCCACTAAAAGGAAGAGACCCTGAGAGCCTACAAAAAGATTTGAAGAGGGAAAGAGTTGAAGAAGTTCGGAGAAGAGGATTCAACGTGGGGTAGTCTGCCAAATGCCCTAAGGGGCTATATTTTCACCTTCCCCATCTTTTATTTGAATATGATTCCTTTCTTTAGGTCTGCTTCCGAGCATTGTTATTCTGATGACATCAAATGCCAATGTAACCCTGTTGTCGAGGGGCATCGTCTGTGATGTGGGACGGACGCGCGACCTAGGACTCTAGCTCGCAATCATCCCTAAGCGAGGGAAGACGTGGGACCGGGCGCGGTTGAGAAACCGACCGTGAGTCTCGGGTATCGACTTTTCCGCGTTAACTCGGATTGAGTCATAAGACAGTACACTCACTCACTCTTGTAGCGGTGATAACAATATATCAAGCTAGGAACCTACACTCGCAGCGGCATTCAAATATATACGAATTGAGCAAAATGCGATAAGAGAGAGGGGGCGAGTTTACCTCCACCTCCGGGCGTGGGGTAGACGATCCCGACCAAGATAGTAACTCCCGATTAAACAATTATCACAATAATTACAGAAATGATTTCTACTGCCCACTCAACGCAGGGAGGTAACGGGCTACAAATGGGGCCCGGGAGGACCGAACTTGGGTTGACGGGCAGCGTTTTGATGTAGTTTCAGCGGCACACGTATTCACGAATGGCGGGCCCACGTGCTCATTGCGCGGTCCGAGTGGGCCCGGAGTGGTACCGCTGTGACGTTAGCTCTTGGAGAGGTGCTCCCTGGGATGACGACATGTTGGTTCACCACATGGAAGGTGAGTCGGCTCCACTCTTCACTAGTTGACCTTGCTGCCCACCAATCTGAAGCTGCTATTTTACAGCGCGCGACCCGATGAGATCTACTGCTGCGATCACTCGCGACGTCGGATCGACGCACGAGAGGTACCGTTGGAAAGCTATTTCAAAATACCTCGATCTCTGGCCAGAGAAATGTTTTTGAATTTCTTGGATCTGGACTTGATCGATTTTACAAGCTGTTGTTGGACAGAACCGGAAATCTCAGGACAGAACTAAGTTGTCCTGAGAGTTGAGCATTGACCGTGCCTCAAACCTCTGATCTAGAACTTGGACTCTTCACGAAAGATGTAGAAGTGGAAACAAGGCAGAAGGGGATAATTTTTATTTGACTTTTGGTGGAGGTTTCGATTTTCTGGAGATTTTATACTGACTGGGGGTCGGATCTGAACTGCACAGGACAGAACATATTTGGGAAAAGACAGTAATTTTTAAAAATACAAAAAGGACTGCAGAAATTCCAAGAAACATGTGATGGTGGGATTGGTGGACAGAACTCCCAATAAAATTGGTGACCCAAGACAATAAGGGAAAGGGGGTCGAAACTTGGAAACACAGGGTTGCTATGACAGGATCTGAATAGAAGATAGAACTGAAATATTGGGGGACACGAAAATGGAAAAATACTTAACGATGGGTAAATGACTGGATGTTTTTTGTGGAGGCTGAGGTGGATGTGGATGACTCACCCTCCAAGTTTGGACCAGATCTGAGCTGCTGATGGAGAGCTAAAATTCAAGCTTTGAGGATCTATCCTGATGTAGACAGAACCCTGAGGTTGATGACGGCGGCGCGATGGCGGTGCGATGGCGGCAACGACAGAAATAGAATTCAAAGGATCAGAGGAGGAGGTAGAATGGGTCTCACACCCTGGATTGTTGGAGGAAGAAGAAGAACCAGAGGGAGAGAGGAGAGAGGGCGCACCCTCCAAGGGGGATTCAACCAATTTTTCAAATTTTCAATTCATTAATTCCTTACAAAACACTATACATGGGTTTATATAGAAGGGGAGGAAGGGGGAGGGGGTTGGAATTTCATGGGAGAGAGGGGAGGGGTAGCATTTTCTTCCCCCATGTTGTCAATTGGCCTAAAAAAAGAAAATACAAAATGTCATTTTAATGGGGGGGCACCCCCTTGACTTAAGGGGAGGCATTTTGGACATTTTTCACCCATTGTCCCCTTGACTTGTCCAAGAAGGAAAGAATCCTTCTAGAAGCCACCTTGGCATTTGACCAACACCACATGGGACCTAGGGCTTAGGTGGACCAATAGGGAAGGAGATGGGGGCCCCTTGCTGGTCCTACTAGACTTTTGCACATAAACCCACTAAAACCTAAAGACTCACATTTTGGCTTATAAAGCCTTACAATTGCGTATAAGTTTTCCCAAAGATATAAAAGTAAACTAAAAGGACACAAATGTAAAAAAATAAAAGTTAGTTGTCTTGCTCTGATGTCCTCATCAATTCTCCCCGGGTGGGAAGAACTCGACCCCGTCGAGTAAGGGGTATGGCTGCTCGTGACGCCGGCGGATCCGTCATCGTACAAGGAAGTGCGGAGTACGCTCCACTCCAAGTAATCGACACCTGGTCATCCCGTATAGATTCGATGTGCTCACGCTGCTGGGGAGGAGGCTAGAGGGGGACACTCCGGGGTGGGGTCACTCTCAAATGAAGGGAGGCGGCTCAATGACTCACTAGGAATCACCACTTGTCCCTTATGTGATTAGATCTGATATTAAATAGAACCAATCCCAAAAGTCCGACAAGTCGCACTCGAAAGGGACTAACAACGCGAGCGTACAAAACCGACTCGACTCGATGTATGCACAAACACACGACAGACAAACAAAACAAAGAAGCACAAAGACCTTAAACAACCCTAATGTTATTCTGACCCGTACATGGGTGACGGCAGACCAGGACACCCGAATATGTGCCATGCATGCATGTTTTGCAACCGGTGGTTGGTGGCAAGGGGAACACCTAGACGCCCAAGTATGACCCAGTCATGCATGGACAGCCCTTCGGATTTGGGAGACTTGAGAGGGCTAGGAGAATCGGGTATAGGTGTATCGAGAACAAGCTTGGTGGGTGTAGACGACCCGGCACGTGGGGAAGGGGTGTGGTAGTGGACTCCCTCAAAGAAGTGAAGTGTATATGGTGGGTCTAGAGGTCCACTAGGGAATGGGTAAAAGGGATCAAAGAAGGTATGACCCCTTGTGGTGGGTTCCCACAAGTCACGGTCCCATGTGTAGAAGTCTTGAAGGTGTGGATGGTCACCTTCATGCATTGTGGTAGGTGGGACGGTGATCATGTGTAGGATGTATGATTCCTCCTTCAGATAAAAGGGTATGAAGTCAGGCTCGGCCGACATGGGGAGGAATAAGAGAATCTCCGTGGTGACACAACCCATGGTGCACACGAAGGTAATGGACCCTAAGACCGGATGAGTGAAGCTACGACTAGTGGGTTGGTCGAAGCCTCGGGCCAATAAGTGCGTCAACTTTCATTACCAACCTAAACCCAAAATAAGGTCACCCAATGTATTAACATGGTGACTAGATCGGAATATCGTGTGGTAGGAGTTGACGGGAACTAGAGGTAAGATGGGGTCCATGGATGGGTAAGGAGGTGGGACCAAGCCATCCTTGAGCCAACTAAGAAGCGGCTCGGCTATGAAAAGTGTACCCGTTAGAAACACGGGTGGCACGGGATGAAGTGGCACCAAATGAGATGGTTCCGAATAAAGTTCGGAAGTAGAGGGTGGTGGCATTGGAGCTCTCGTGGGTGGTGTAGGAGCACGTGTCCTTTCTATTCTATCCAACCAATCCGAAAGCATTTTCTTGATTTCATCTAAGGTGTGGGTTGAAGTAGGGGCCTCGGGGTGGACTCGCTCCTCATCTCTCAGCCCGGATGCGGACCTAGGCTCGACTATAAGTAGGGCTTCCACTTGGTTGGAGGTGTGGCCCACTTGATTGTGGGTGAGTTGGTGGGGTTGGCTAGTGGTATGACCCCCGTGGTTAGAGGTAGGTGGGCGGGGAAGGTAGACTCTCCTAAGCGCTCTCTTCATATCCCACCATGATTCGATGGGCCATTGCCTCCTAACCTCTCTCAAGCCTTCGATGTCTCTCCACTTTTTGGCAGCCCCATGGAGAAGCCTCTCCTTGGCAAAATAGAATTGCCCGGCTTCGGACATGGGATAACAATGAAAGTATGTGTCCATGGCGGCCTCCCACTTGAGGTAGTCGCCCGGGTCATTGGAGCCATAAAAATCTGAGGCTTCGGGCCTACATAAGTGGAGAGGATGGTTGCTTAACCCATGGGTGGGCCAACGGTCATATCATGTCACGCCCCGAGCCTTTATTACAGCGGAAGACTAACTCGGGGAGCACGAACAGCCGGCAAGGTAAGCCTCTTGCAAGCAAGAACGACCAGAGAGCAATACAATCACACACATAAATGCAATTGCACAGAATTTAAACATACTCCAACTTTATTTCATAAATGATCAATATTCGAAATACAACCACTTTCCATCATCTTTCATTCAACTAGACTCAAGAAATAGGAAAATTACATTGACTCAATCTAGACATTATAGACTTCCTAAGTCTTCGCTCATCTTTAATCACTCTCGGATCCGCTACTGGAAAAATCTGAATCCGAATCCGACTCACTTTCATTTCCTGAAAAAGATTAGAAATAGGTAATGAGCACACTTGCCCAGTAGGTATCTTCGCATCAACATGAAGGCACTATTAAAGTGATTAATATTTTTGCTCTAAAGAAATAAGGTAAAATCATGCAATGCGATGATCACGCGATTAAATCAAAGTAACAAGACAATCATATAAGATGGAATGAGAACAAGAATGAACTAGCAAGAATAGAACAAGAACATGATATTGGCCTTTCATGAACAAGAATATATCGAGAATGTACTAGTAAGCCCCATATTCATCACTTTAGCATCTTATGCTTATGAGCAAGTGCTTCATGAAATTCTGTGGAATATCAAGCAGGAATGTCATGTCGTGTCGTGGATCTTCACTTATTTATAGAAATAGTACTCCCAGCGCAATGCGACGCCAGTAGCATCATACGCCATAGTTTATAAAATAGTATGTTTCCGACAATCAGCCGAGGGGACTAGCATAGAGCCCTTGAACACAATCAGTGCTCGATCGCATCTTCAGGTGTAAATTAAGCTACTTCCATGCATGTAACGGTAAAGTATGGCCAAGAATATAGTAATTCCAAATAATGAAAATCAATGAATGAATGCTTCAATTCGAATATATGAGATCAAAAAATAGACTTAAACAACGTTATGCTCATGGAAATAAATCGATAGCATAACGGTACATTCTTTTACCTTTCATTCATTTCATTAAGTCTCTTCAATCATTATGCGAAGTTCTAGACTATCATTAGTCCATCTAGAACTTTAGAAATCAACCCTTGGGTCAAACCTTGGGTTAATATATGCAAGCTGTGTGACGGTCATCTACTAAGCCGTTACATTCTGTAACGCGCCAGTAGCGGGCCGTTACAGTGATCCGAGTCCAGAACAATAAAATAGACTCAGAGAAATGTGACGGTCATGCAATGGCCGTTACGTGCTTCTGACGGTCTAATGTAAGGCCGTTACATTACTAGATCCAGAAACAACGATAATGTATTCTAGTTAATGGGCTTTAATGATACAACCAACTCGGCGTCCTAGTGGGAATCCCAGGCTCGCGGAGAATTACGGAGGCCTTGAAACAAGATTTCCTAGTCTATTGGAAGGAATATCCAATAGAGAGGTCCTCATGTCCAAGATTGTGTTCCTATAGTGCAAAGTGTGAACTAATGGACAACACATCAGAGTATGTGCCATGTACTTATAGAAACGACTCTATTAATAGAGAAAGAATATATAGATATAGACATATATCGATGTGAAACCAAGATAAAAACTTTACTAATTCATCTTTCAAAATCATGTTTCTAATTATAAAACTATAGAGTTTGCCTTCATGAAATTAACATAACTCAAAGTAAAAATGAGATACCAAATCATGCAATACCTATCATGAATGCTTAAATAATCTCAAAGTCATATAACCAGGTTAACACTTAGGTAACTAGGCTTAATAATAAGAAATATTAACAAATCATATTCTGTCTAGGGTTGACAGATCATAGACTCTGACGGTCTAGAAGTGGGGCATCACGGTTATTGTGACGGTCAGAGAATAGCCGTTACAGTTATGTAACGCGTCTGTATAGATGCGTCAGTGTCAACAAAGAAACCCAAATATAACAGAGCGTATGACGGTCTGTCGTAAGGCCATTACATGAGTGTGACGGTCCTACGCTGATGCGTCAGAGAGTCTGCTAACCGAAAATGATGTAAAAACCTAAGATATCAACTCACATCATGTCTGTAAATCAAATATCATGTCTATTCTAGGCATGATAATGAAGTACATGCTATCTATATGCATGGGTATCAGTGACATAGACAGGATACGTCTTTTAATTTTCCAATTAAGGCTAAGAGATGCATGTAATGCATAGAACAAGTAAAACATGAAATTGATGCTCTACCATGCATAGAATTCAATCAAACCAGAGGGCTTATAGTCCTATCACGTTGTTTTTGCCGTTCATGAGATAACCTACGTCTCTCTTAGGCTGTAGCTTCTGAATTGGGTTGGGAATCTTGCCCTAGTTTTCTTCCTTCTGTGACTTTTCCAGCAACTTCCTTAGGCTCTAACTCCACGACCTCTTGACCTAAAGATGTGAAATTTTGAGAGGAGTTAGTCTAAAGTATTGGGAACAAATTATTCTAAAGAACTTACCTGAGATAATGACTCCTTACCTTGATTCCACGTGAGCAAAAGTAGGGGTCACGCAGTTCAGAACTAGGTCCTATTTATAGGGTTCTAGCTAGGGTTTGAAGATTAGATTGATTCTAGAGTCCTTAATTTGCCAAAACCTGATCTCTAAGAGTTCTTAGGGTCTTTATACATTGTTCAAATTAGGCCTCTCGTGGATAGGAACATCAAGTTCCAATCTTTTTGCAAGTTCACACTCACGGAAGTCGCAGGCTGTGACGGTCGTCCCTTGCCGCGTTACACGGCTGTGGCGGTCTTACGATAGACCGTTACCGTCATCGTATTCAGAATTTTAAATTTAATAAAACTCTTTTATCTATTATCCATTAAATTATCTTATTTAAGTAGTGTTTATCTTTAAAAAATCCGAGGATAGGCTTAATAACCTTCTAGAATATGGGCCAAACTAAATGGGCCTGGTCTTTAAATCTTCTGGATAATAATTAGATAGGCTAGGTTAGCTTATTAACATATTTGGGGCTTATAATGACATATTAATCTGTTAATCCATTTATAAATTCATTTAGCCCAAATAAATTCCAGAAAATTATTAATTAATCCGGAAATCACTTATATAAATTCCGGGGCACTACACCCTCCCCCACTTAAAAAGAATTTGGTCCCCAAATTCAATATATGGATTGTGGAGAGTGTACTTACAGTTGAATAATTCTGAAAATCTTCTCTGCATAGCTGCTTCGGTTTCCCATGTTGCTTCATATGGCCATGTTTTCTTACATTGGCTCTTGATCATGGGAATAACTTTATTCCTTAATTGACGCACTTCCCGATCCAGAATCTTTAATGGCGTTTGCTCATATGTCGAATCCTTTTGTATCTCCAGATTGTCATAAGTGATAATATGGTCAGGGTCGTATATATACTTCTTTAGCATGGAGACGTGAAAAATGTCATGAACTCCAGCTAATTGTGGAGGTAAAGCTAATCTATAAGCTACTTCACCGACCCTTTCAAGAATTTCAAATGGGCCAATGAACCTTGGAGTTAGTTTTCCTTTAATACCAAATCTTCGAATACCACGTCCTGGAGAAACCTTCAAATATACATGATCTCCTACCTGGAACTCCAAGCCACGTCTTCGATTGTGGGCATAGGACTTTTGCCTATCTTGTGCCATTTTCATTCTTTCTTGAATGAGCTTGATTTTCTCCGTAGAATCTCTGATAAGGTCGGGGCCTAGAAATTGTTTTTCCCCTATTTCATTCCAACATATTGCAGATCGATAACTTTTCCCATATAGAGCTTCAAAAGGTGCCATTTGTATGCTTACTTGATAGTTGTTATTATATACAAATTCTACTAGAGGCAAGTGATCATGCCAACTTCCTCCAAAATCAATGACACAAGCCCTGAGCATGTCTTCTACCACGTGATTTGTTCTTTCCGTCTGACCATCGGTTTGTGGATGAAAGGCTATGCTGAAATTTAATCTGGCTCCTAGCGAATGTTGTAGGCTCTTCCAGAATTGCGATGTAAATCGAGGATCTCTATCTGATACAATAGAGACAAGGACACATGTAGTTTAACAATTTCTTTCATGTATAATGCTGCCAGGATATCAACAGACCATCGACTCTTTATTGGTATGCAATGTGCAGATTTAGTCAATCGATTTATGATTACCCATATGCCATCGTGTCCACCTCTTGTCTTAGGTAATCCCATGATGAAATCCATTCCTATGCTCTCCCATTTCCATTCTGGAATATTTAAGGGATGCAATTTTCCTGCAGATCTGAAATGTTCCGCCTTCACTTGTTGACATGTGAGACATTGAGATACAAAGTCAGCTATTTCCCTCTTCATATTGGGCCACCAAAAGTTTCTTTTGAGATCTTGATACATCTTCGTACCTCCTGGATGAATGGTGTACTTTGATTTATGTGCTTCTTCTAAGATCACTTTCCTTGTATCTTCATGATCCGGTATACACATTCGGCCCTTGAATAGTAATCTTCCATCATTAGAAATAGAAAAATCCGGCCTTTGTTCAATATTGGCCTTAATTTCCAGTAAAACTGGATCATCATCTTGTAACTTGGCCACATCCTCTATCAATGTAGGTTGAGCTCGGATATTAGCTATAAAGCAATCTTCTTCCTTAATGTCGACATCTAAATTCAACCGAGCAAATTGAGGAATAAGGTTAGTCACACTAATCATGAGACTTGATAACATACCCATTGATTTTCTACCGAGTGCATCTGCTACAGCATTTGCCTTGCTAGGATGATATTGAATAGCAAAATCAAAGTCCTTGAGATGTTATAACCACCTCCTCTGCCTCACATTAAGCTCCTTTTGAGAGAATAAATACTTCAAGCTCTTGTGGTCTGAGTAGATCGTGAACTTTTCTCCATAAAGATAATGACACCAAATTTTCAAGGCGAAGATAACCGCTGCTAATTCTAAATCATGTACATGATAATTTTTGTATTTGATGCCAAGAAAAGAAAATCTTGGAAGACCGGGCTTTCGAAAAGATATAATCCTATTTCGACAATTGATATAAGCATCATGGTCTACAAGCCAATCTTAAAGCTAATAACTATCTCATCCCGGCTCTACCCAATTCTCACATGGGCATGAAAATTCCTTCCTTGGTTCATAGGTGGGGGTCCTTAAACCTTGGACTTATCCTATGACATGATTCTTTTCCCTAAGTCCTGAGACTTAGGCTCTGATACCAACTTAACTGTCACGCCCCGAGCCCTTATTACAGCGGAAGACTAACTCGGGGAGCACGAACAGCCTGCATGGTAAGCCTCTTGCAAGTAAGAATGACCAGAGCGTAATACAATCACACACATAAATGCAATTGCACAGAATTTAATCATACTCCAACTTTATTTCATAAATGATCAATATTCGAAATACAACCACTTTCCATCATCTTTCATTCTACTAGACTCAAGAAATAGGAAAATTACATTGACTCAATCTAGACATTATAGACTTCCTAAGTCTTCGCTCATCTTTAATCACTCTCGGATCCGCTACTTGAATAATCTGAATCCGAACCCGACTCACTTTCATTTCCTGAAAAAGATTAGAAATAGGTAATGAGCACACTTGCCCAGTAGGTATCTTCGCATCAACATGAAGGCACTATTAAAGTGATTAATATTTTTACTCTAAAGAAATAAGGTAAAATCATGAAATGCGATGATCACGCGATTAAATCAAAGTAACAAGACAATCATATAAGATGGAATGAGAACAAGAATGAACTAGCAAGAATAGAACAAGAACATGATATTGGCCTTTCATGAACAAGAATATATCGAGAATGTACTAGCAAGCCACATATTCATCACTTTAGCATCATATGCTTATGAGCAAGTGCTTCGTGAATTTCTGTGGAATATCAAGCAAGAATGTCATGTCGTGTCGTGAATCTTCACTTATTTATAGAAATAGTACTCCCAGCGTAATGCGACGCCAGTAGCATCATACCCCATGGTTTATAAAATAGTATGTTTCCGACAATCAGCCGAGGGGACTAGCATAGAGCCCTTGAGCACAATCAGTGCTCGATCGCATCTTCAGGTATAAATTAAGCTACTTCCATGCATGTAACGGTAAAGTATGGCCAAGAATATAGTAATTCCAAATAATGAAAATCAATGAATGAATGCTTCAATTCGAATATATGAGATCAAAAAATAGACTTAAACAACGTTATGCTCATGGAAATAAATCGATAGCATAACGGTACATTCTTTTACCTTTCATTCATTTCATTAAGTCTCTTCAATCATTATGCGAAGTTCTAGACTATCATTAGTCCATCTAAAACTTTAGAAATCAACCCTTGGGTCAAACCTTGGGTTAATATATGCAAGCTGTGTGACGGTCATCTACTAAGCTGTTACATTCTGTAACGCGCCAGTAGCGGGCCGTTACAGTGATCCGAGTCCAGAACAATAAAATAGACTCAGAGAAATGTGACGGTCATGCAATGGCCGTTACGTGCTTCTGACGGTCCAATGTAAGGCCGTTACATTACTAGATCCAGAAACAACGATAGTGTATTCTAGTTAATGGGCTTTAATGATACAACCAACTCGACGTCCTAGTGGGAATCCTTGGCTCGCGGAGAATTACGGAGGCCTTGAAACAAGATTTCCTAGTGCATTGGAAGGAATATCCAATAGAGAGGTCCTCATGTCCAAGATTGTGTTCCTATAGTGCAAAGTGTGAACTAATGGACAACACACCGGAGTATGTGCCATGTACTTATAGAAACGACTCTATTGATAGAGAAAGAATATATAGATATAGACATATTGATGTGGAACAAAGATAGAAACTTTACTAATCCATCTTTCAAAATCATGTTTCTAATTACAAAACTATAGAGTTGGCTTCATGAAATTAACATAACTCAAAGTAAAAGTGAGATACCAAATCATGCAATACCTATCATGAATGCTTAAATAATCTCAAAGTCATATAACCAGGTTAACACTTAGGTAACTAGGCTTAATAATAAGAAATATTAACAAATCATATTCTGTCTAGGGTTGACAGATCATAGACTCTGACGGTCTAGAAGTGGGGCGTCACGGTTATTGTGACGGTCAGAGAACGGCTGTTACAGTTATGTAACACGTCTGTATAGATGCGTCAGTGTAACACCCTCAAATATAGCAAAGTTGTACTCTATATAATCGAGGCGCCTTTTCAAGTATCGGCTCAGTTCTTGGAAAAGAACTCCGAAGTTGAGCGTGCTTAATGGGGAGTAGTACTAGGATGGGTGACCTACCCGGGAAGTCCCCCATTCTGGAGCCGATCATTGTTAGAAAGGGATAAAACCGTGAGGCTAGTAGGCCAAAGCGGACAATACCTCGACGGTATAGAGTACGGGGCGTGACAGAATGGTATCAGAGCTATACCCCAGCCGGAAGTGTGGGAACTAAGTGCCATGCAGGGCAAAGTGCTACGCTATGGGAGCCACCTCTTGAGTCCGTAATGGAGCAAAGTGCTACATAGTGGGAGCCACCTCTTGAGCCTGTAGGGGCCACCTCTAGAATCCTACCTGCCTGGGGGCTTGATTGCGTGATTGCGTGCTATATGTGCCCAGCGACGAGGACGTCGCCTATATAAGAGGGGTAGATTGTAATACCCTCAAATATAGCTAAGTTGTACTCTATATCATCGAGGCGCCTTTTCAAGTATCGGCTCAGTTCTTGTAAAGAACTCCGAAGTTGAGCGTGCTTAATGGGGAGTAGTACTAGGATGGGTGACCTGCCCGGGAAGTCCCCCATTCTGGAGCCGATCACTGTTAAAAAGGGATAAAACCGTGAGGCCAGTAGTCCAAAGCGGACAATACCTCGACGGTATAGAGTACGGGGCGTGACAGTCAGAGTCAATAGAGAAACCCAAATATAACAGAGCATATGACGGTCTATCGTAAGGCCGTTACATGAGTGTGACGGTCCTACGCTGATGCGTCAGAGAGTCTGCTAACCGAAAATGATGTAAAAACCTAAGATATCAACTCACATCATGATAATGAAGTACAGGCTATCTATATGCATGGGTATCAGTGAAATAGACAGGATACATCTTTTAATTTTCCAATTAAGGCTAAGAGATGCATGTAATGCATAGAACAAGTAAAACATGAAATTGATGCTCTACCATGCATAGAATTCAATCAAACTAGAGGGCTTATAGTCCTATCACGTTGTTTTTGCCGTTCATAAGATAACCTACCTCTCTCTTAGGCTGTAGCTTCTGAATTGGGTTGGGAATCTTGCCCTAGTTTTCTTCCTTCTGTAACTTTTCCAGCAACTTCCTTAGGCTCTAACTCCACGACCTCTTGACCTAAAGATGTGAAATTTTGAGAGGAGTTAGTCTAAAGCATTGGGAATAAATTATTCTAAAGAACTTACCTGAGATAATGACTCCTTACCTTGATTCCACGCGAGCAAAAGTAGGGGTCGCGTAGTTTAGAAATAGGTCCTATTTATAGGGTTCTAGCTAGGGTTTGAAGATTAGATTGATTCTAGAGTCCTTAATTTGCCAAAACCTGATCTCTAAGAGTCCTTAGGGTCTTTATACATTGTTCCAATTAGGTCTCTTGTGGATAGGAACATCAAGTTCCAATCTTTTTGCAAGTTCTCTCACTCACGGAAGTCGCAGGCTGTGACGGTCGTCCCTTGCCGCGTTACACGGCTGTGGCAGTCTTACGATAGACCGTTACAGTCATCGTATTCAGAATTTTAAATTTAATAAAACTCTTTTATCCATTATCCATTAAATTATCTTATTAAGTAGTGTTTATCTTTAAAAAATCTGAGGATAGGCTTAATAACCTTCTAGAATATGGGCCAAACTAAATGGGCCTGGTCTTTAAATCTTCTGGATAATAATTAGATAGGCTAGGTTAGCTTATTAACATATTTGGGCCTTATAATGACTTATTAATCTGTTAATCCATTTATAAATTTATTTAGCCCAAATAAATTCCAAAATTTTTTAAATTAATCTAGAAATCACTTATATAAATTTCCTGGCACTACATATCGCCTGGCGGACCAGGTGTCCATTGGAGATTGGGGGGGGGGAAACTACATGCTAGACATGCCGACACATGGACAAGACACTAGACACGACTATGCAAGGTTGGAATGGACTAACTAATGCACACTAAGGACCCTACATCTAAACCAAGACTCGGTACGTGGCGGAGCTAATCGATCCGAAGATCACTCGCACAAGTGTGCGACTTTCCCGAAAGGCATAGCCTAACGTTCGGACAACACCTTTTGATATACTGATTAATGGTATGTAAATATGACACTTAGACCGACTTAAATGACTCTTTTTTTTGTTTTGTTTTCTACCCTAGACTCAATCGGACGCTCTGATACCAAATTGATGCGGGACGGACGCGCGACCTAGGACTCTAGCTCGCAATCGTCCCTAAGCGAGGGAAGGCGTGGGACCGGGCGCGGTTGAGAAATCGGCCGTGAGTCTCAGGTATCAACTTTTCTGCGTTAACTCGGATTGAGTCACGAGACGGTACACTCACTCACTCTCGCAGCGCTGATAACAATATATCAAGCTAGGAACCTACACTCGCAGCGACATTCAAATATATACGAATTGAGCAAAATGCGATAAGAGAGAGGGGGCGAGTTTACCTTTACGCTCCGGGCGTGGGGAAGACGATCCCGGCCAAGACAGTAACTCCCGGTTAAATAATTATCACAATAATTACAGAAATGATTTCTACTGCCCACTCCACGCAGGGAGGTAACGGGCTACAAATGGGGCCCGGGAGGACCGAACTTGGGTTGACGGGCAGCGTTTTGATGTAGCTTCAGCGGCACGCGTATTCACAAACGGGGAGCCCACGTGCTCATCGACAGGTCTGAGTGGGCCCGAAGTGGTACCGCGGTGACGTTAGCTCCTAGAGAGGCGCTCCCTAGGATGGCGGCACGCCGGTTCGCCTCGCAGAAGGCGAGTCGGCTCCGGTCTTCACTGGTTGACCTTGCTGCCCACGGATCTGAAGCTTTATTTTACAGCGCGTGACCCGGCGAGATCTGCTGCTGCGATTACTCCCAACGTCGGATCGATACACAAGAGGTACCGTTGGAAAGCTCTTTCAAAATACCTCGATCTATCGCTAGAGAAAGAATTTTGAATTTCTTGGATCTGGACTTGATCGATTTTACAAGCTGCTGTTCGACAGAACCCGAAATCTCAAGACAGAACTAAGTTTTCTTGAGACTTGGCATTGACCGTGCCTCAAATCTCAGATCTGGAACTTGGACTCTTCAAACAAGTTGTAGCGGTGGAAACAAGGCAGACGGGGATAATTTTTATTTGACTTTTGGTGGAGGTTTCGATTTTTTGGGGATTTTATACTGACTGGGGGTCGGATCTGAACTACACAGGATAGAACAGATTTGGGAAAAGATAGAAATTTGTAAAAATACAAAAAGGACTCCAGAAATTCCAAGAAAATTCATGGATGATGGGGTTGGTGGAACAAACTCCCAATAAAATTGGTGACCCAAGACAATAAGGGAAAGGGGGTCGAAACTTGGAAACACAGGGTTGCTGTGATAGGATCTGAACAGAAGACAAAACTGAATAATTGAGGGACACGAAAATGGAAAAATACTTAACGACGGGTAAATGATGGGATTTTTTTTTTGGAGGCTGGGGTGGACGTGGATGACTCACCCTCCAAGTTTGGACTCGATCTGAGCTATTGATGAAGAGCTAAAATTTGAGCTTTGAGGATCTATCCTGATGTAGACAGAACTCTAAGGTTGATGACGGCGGCGCGATGGCGGTGCGATGGCGGCGGTGGCAGAAATAGAATTCAGAGGATCAGAGGAGGAGGTAGAATGGATCTCACATCCTGGATTGCTGGAGGAAGAATAATAATGACAGGGAGAGAGGAGAGAGGGGCACACCCTCCAAGGGGGATTCAACCAATTTTTCTAATTTTCACTTCATTAATTCCTTACAAAACACTATACATGGGTTTATATAGAAGGGGAGGAAGGGGGAGGGGGTTGGAATTTCATGGGAGAGAGGGGAGGGGTAGCATTTTCTTCCCCCATGTGGTCAATTGGCCTAAAAAAAGAAAATACAAAATGTCATTTTAATGGGGGGCACCCCCTTGACTTAAGTAGAGGCATCTTGGATATTTTTCACCCATTGTCCCCTTGCCTTCTAGAAGCCACCTTGGCATTTGACCAACCCCACATAGGACCTTGGGCTTAGGTGGACCAATACGGAGGCAGATGGGGGCCCCTTGCTGGTCCTACTGGACTTTTGCACATAAACCCACTAAAACCTAAAGACTCATATTTTGGCTTATAAAGCCTTACAATTGCGTATAAGTTTTCCCAAGGATATAAAAGCAAACTAAAAGGACACAAATACAAAAAAATAAAAGTTAGTGGTCTTGCTCTGATGTCCCCATCAGTCTGTGTTTAAATTTTCTCAGTCTGATTCTCTTCCGTGATAAATGTATGTGCTCTGTTTGAATGAAATAGAAGTATGAGATGCTGAAGTTTGCCATTTCTTTTTCTCTCTCTCTCTCTCCCTCTGCCTCTGAAATTCACCATATTCGATAGCTGCTACGAACAGATTCGATTTTGTCGTATATACATCCTTCAGATCTACTGAGTGTGTTTCTACTACATTTCTTTCCAACCTCACAACCACATTGAGAGCCTGAGACAGTTCATCTCATGGCTTCTCATTTGTGAAACGGTGAGGGATATACCCAAATCAAAGCTCGCGTGATTCGGTTAACAATCTGGCTCCCAGTGAGGTTCCAGAGGGAAGGCCATTTTCTCCTCCGATGGTTTCTTCCATAACCATTCTTCGTTGCCATCATAAACCCTGAATAAAACCATTTGAAACCCTTGGAGAAAACTTCCTGAAGCCTTAGGCAAAGCACCCCAAAATCCTAGCATAGAACTCCTTTAGAATCCTCAAAATTAACCTCTGAAACCCTCAACCCAAAACCTCCTCAAACCCCCCTGAAACCTTAGTCTTAGAAAACCCTCATAAACCTTCTATCTCCCCCCTTTCAATAGCATCTCGACGCGACCCACCCTCGGCGCGAGTCTCACGCCGAGTGCCGCCCGCGTCGATCGGTCGTTCCTCCTCCAGCGCACCAAGACCTTCACACCTTTCCCATCGTACCGAAGTCAGCCACGCCGAGACCCTTCCGCGCCGACACCCTTAAGAGCCCCCGAGCCCTATAGTCCTCAGCATGAAGCTCTATCATCCAGGGGAGGAACAACAACCTTCATTCAACCCTCATGGGAGTTAAATCAACAGGGTTTACCCCCCTACATCCTACAACCCCAATGGCCTATGGAGTTCTGCCACTGCATGCTCTCCCATGGCCTCTCAAAGGGGATATTAATAAATACCACGGTGAGTGGACATTGTCCCATCGGATTGCAATCCTTTTGGATCTCGGGCTACGCCCATTTCTCCTTTAGCTTCCATCTCGGCACTCCGTGGATGGATGACCTATACTCTCCTTTTGGCACAGTCTAAAACAAGGGGAGATGCTGCCGAAATTCATTTGTGATCTTTACTTTATCGTACCGTGTGATGTTTTCTTTAAACCGATGAATCAACCCCCATTCGGTGTGGCAAAAGCCCTGAGAAAGACTATCTTACAGCTCTTTGGTCACTGTAAGAGGGGAATATAATCATTACGGTCACATGGTCTCCCTAGACCTTCTGTGGATGGGTTTACCGCCACCTTTTACCTTACCTGAACATCACCGGTGATGAGCCCATGAAACCCTCACTAAACATAAGAGATCCCCTCAATAGAATCCATCAAAACCCATAATCTCACAAAGCCCTCAAAACACCTAAAACCTAAAGAAATCCTTCTTGTCGGTGCCATATAGCCTCTCGGCGCAGCCCTCTCTCGGCGGGAGTTCTGCGCCGGGTGATGGGCGTGCCGAGATAATAGTCACGCCAACCACACACCATGCTGATGCCCCCCCTAGGTTCACTGTCGCGCCAAAACTAGTCACACCGAGACTCCACCGCGTCGGTTTGCCTTCGCGCCGATTCCCATCCGCGTCGGTTCATCTAAGTGCCAACTGTCACTCCAACACCCAACTTCCCAACAACCTTAATGAGCCTTAAACTCAGTCTAAACCCAATGTCCTAACCTCATCAGGCTCCCTGCCAACCTTCATCATATCATGGGGAATCATGTGTCTCTATCCAAGTCTAAGGGAGCTAAATCAACGGGGTTTTACCCCCCTCACATTATACCGTTTGACTGAAATGTTTTCTGCTAACCCTGCTGACCTTTGGAGTCCTGCCACTGCATGTCCGCCAATAGTTTCTTAAGGGGATATAAACAAATACCATGATAATGGACATTGTCCTGTCACACTTAGATCCTCCTGGATCTCAGGCTACGCCCAACTTTCCTTTGGCTTCCATCTCGGCACTCCGTGGATGGATGGCCTATATTCCCACTTGGCATAGACCAAAATAAGGGGATATGCTGCCTGATTTATTCCGCACATTATTATCATATCTTGCATCGCATGATTGTCCGCACGTATTTCACGTCCTGCAAATTGAGTCACCATCATAGTCTTATCTTGTCTTGCCCCTGGAGCATCCTCTCTTGGCAATTAATCAAGGGTTTTCCTCTTTCTTAGAGGACGTAATTAACGTCATAACCTTTATAGTATGATGGACTCCGGGTCCTTACACGAACATCACAATCGACTGACCAAGTCAGATCGAGCGCATAATAAACTGTCACTCCGGTGACTGGCACGTAAAAAAAAAAGCTAATTAATAAATAAATCTATATAAATAAAAAATAAACAAATAAAAAAATAAAATCTGTTCCACAGCTGGTCATCATCCACGACCTGCCTCGCCTTCCTGGGGCCTCAGAACGGCACCAAATTTTCAGGAGTGCATCTGCACTTCCTAGGCTTCGTCTGAGCGCAGACGGCATCCAATTCGGACTTCTGTGCGCCGCGTACCAAGAGAAACAAGTGGCTTCAGCCCAACAGGACTGTGTGCAGGGCGCTGACTTAGTGTTCCTTTCCCCATGTTCCCCCCTCCTACGCGAGGGTAATTGTTGTACCGCGTGCCCTACCCTGAACTCCCCCCTCCCAGCGTGGAGTGGTTTATGTGATTGTATTAGCAGGTCCGACAGAAGCTTCACCGACGCAGCATGTTCACCGGGTGCGCACTCTCCCGGCTTGCCCTCGTCTCCGATCGGCGCTGGTCTTTTCAAACTCGGCATGGTATAGATCTGACCTTCGCTCCTTGGGCGTTGCTTTCCTAGTATCTGTTCACGCTCGCGCCAAAGGTGAGGAGAGCTCGATCCAAATTTCTGGAACATTGAGTGTTCATAGTTGCCGTGTGAGAGAGTGACGTCATTCCCGCCCTCGGGCACCGGCTTTGCCTCGACTGAGCCGGATGACCTTTAGACCTTTGGTCTGTCCTCCCCATATCATCCTTCCCAGCTCTGACCGTGTAGGATGCCCGTGGGTTGCCGTTCATCCCCACTGTTGTCGGGTCACCCCGAAATTTGAGTGACACGAGTGGTCATTCCGCTATTGCTCGGGTTCGTGGTTCAGGTCGTGCTTGCTGCTTCGTAGGTCCCAGGGTAACCTCTTCGGTCGTCCCGCGTCAAATTTGGTATCAGAGCAAGTCGTCCGATTTGTTCCATCCAAACCGGGATCCTAGGTGTCTCATGTCCGCAATGTTATTCAGTTTCAAAGTAGTCCTTCCCAACAATAAGCTTGCAAACATTTTTCTTGACGAGGATCAATCGGGCAATTACATCTCCCAATCTCTTGTGGACTCCTTATCACAAGAGGGAAAAATTGTCATCCATGGGGAATGGATCTTCATAGAGTTCTACCTACCCTGTGTATCCCACATTCCATCCAAGTCCGTTACATGGGTTAATGGAGCATGGTGTAAAATCCGCCCCCTTGGATCTCATATTAGCTTGGGGAAAGAATGGATGGAAGAACAACAAGTGGTCATAGATCCCGATGGAAAAGGGTGTCATTTGAAATCCCCGGGAGGCAAGAAGAGGTTCCACTTCTCAAATTCTTATTACCAAGCCCTATCCAAGTTTGAGCAAGCCGTTCAAAAGCGACTAGCTAAGGTGGAAGATGAGCCTCAAATCCCCACTGCCCAGAACAAACCCGATCTCCGAGAAAAGCCACATATCCCCACCACCTGTGAGCTAATCATCATAGAGCCCGTAACCAAATGGCTCAAAGGGAACCCCATCATGCATCCTTCAACCCCATGCAATTACCTCATCGAGCAACTCCAACTAGTGCCATGTCATCCTCCTCACACAACTTACCAAACCTTTTGCTTCGTGGAAACTCTTGAAGACCTTCTTAGGAGTTTGGATTGTCAAATAGGGTTGACTACCTTATTGGCCATGGCGTCCAACAACTCCACGTACCGTGGCTTGGCCTATCCCTCCATTGACTCCATTACTTCCGTGTGCACTATAGGTCGGTGTACTAGTGAGCTCTTGATATTTCTGCCGCTCCCAGAGGAGCCTGTAGCTACCACTCAAGTCCTAGAGCTCATTCAACCCATCAAGCCCACTTTCTATCCAACTCCGCCACCTATTGATAATCCAATCCATACAGGAAGAATTGAAATTTGGGGATATCCATTCGTAGAGTTAGGAGAGGTACATGTCTTAAAGGGCCTCAATTTCTATGACCCCTTTGACCCCACCCATTGGAAATCCCCTCCTTTCCAATCCCCCGACACTCTCCACCACTTCTCCCATCCTTCAAACAAAGAGTCTAGGAATGGTCAATTCAGACGGCAACCAAACAGCAAGCACATTTACTTGAGCCGTAGGTCCTACATCTGGCAGGAGAATGACCATCAGCGTTATCGAAAGATTCAATCAAGTGACCTTACAATGGTGAGGATGGTGAGAGCCCGTGGAAAAGGGCCATTTCGAATCGCAAAGAGGTTAGGCCAAGTTGCTTATAAAGGGATCGACCAAAGGGTAATGGAGTGAATCCCTTGCTCAACGTGGTTGGTCCAGTGCCAAATGAGGGCAAGGCAGTGGTTCCTAATGAGGCTTTTGAGCCCCCGCCCTCCTTCACGAGTGAACCACATCCGGTGCGACCACCAGCCAAAAGGAGTGACCAGCAAGAGCGCATAGAGTAGATACTTGGCGAGCAGGTCAACATCAACTGGAGCAGGGCAGTTCACTACTACCTTGTCAGATGGAAAGGACGGCCTAGATCGGACCACGTATGGGAAAGCGGGACAGAGATACAGCACCCCGATCAACGCCATCGGGTTCCACTAGATCACCACTCGACGGAGTCGAGTTCTTGTCACCCCGGGGGGAATCGATGGGGACCTCGGCGACCCTCCATGCCCCAGGTTCAACGTCGACCCTTCGAGACAGTTTCAACAATGGCTGGACTATTTATTTCCTCTTGGAATGATGTATTTTCTTTAATTGAGTTTGTAATCCTTATTGGGTCAATTAATAAGGCCCAGAAGGCTAGTCTATTAGTAGCTCGGTTATAGGTCATAGTTAACTTATGCTTACCCCTCGGGAGAGTGGAGTCCTTTTCTATATGTTATGGTTATTTATGGACAATTGTAAGCCTGGCCTCTGCCTATAAATAGGGGTCCAAGAGCCTTATTTTGAGCTAAGGAATGTTTGAAGAAAATTGAGTTTGAAAGAAATTTGGAGTTTTTCTCTCTTCCCTCTCTCCAACTTGCGCAGCCTTCTCCTTCTCTCTCTCTATCTCTTGCTCACCTCCTCTCTCTCTCTCTCTTTCTCTCTCTTCTTCACAAGAGAACGCCCCCTCTCTCTCTCCACCTCCCAACCTCCTTGCCACATCAGCTCCCTCCCTAGAATATCTCCCTATTTCCTAAATTCTCTCCCCCTCCCAAGGAAAACCAGCGCACCCCACTTCCCTCTCTCCCTATCTCCTTTCCTCATCCCACGAGAATTCCAATTCCCCTCCCTATTTTCCCTCCTTTTCTTCACCAAACTAAATCCTTTATTCCTAAAATCCCTGCCACCTCAGCCATTGGAGAATAATCCCCCTAGAATCTCTCCACATCTCTATCTAGCAGCCGCACCTACCCTCCCCTTCCCAGCCACCATCGCACCACCCAAACCCAAACCCAAAGTCGGCCCCCCCTTCTGCAACCCACGACCTCCCAGCCCCCATCAGCCTCTTCCCCACAGCCATTCATGCACCCCCATCACCTAGACTCACCCACGGTGACACCACGAGCCCACATCGTCGCCCTCGTTCTCGGTAGTGAAGATCTCTCTACTCTGCTACCTGCAAACCTGAGTCAGATTCTGAGGCTCGACTTGCAAAGACTCCATCGACTTCCACGGCGCGAATCTAAACGAACCCCCTTCTGTGGGTTTGTTCTACTCCGAGTCTTCTCTGCTCCAGATGGTAGTCTCACCTCGATTCGACATCGGCACAAATCGTGGCGCCCGTTTTCGTACGACTGCGCAAGGCCCGTGCGAATTTGTTCGGCCAAGTAGTAACCCCAGTTTGCAGATCGCACCACGCCTTCCCCGTTGACCTTTTGGTCAAGCCCCTCCTCGCTGGTGTACCTCTCGGTGTCCCAAATCCATCCCAAGTGGTTTGATCACGTTCAGACCTCTGTGCTGAGCGTGCCACCCCGATCATCGTGCCCCTATCTGTCTGCTCGACCAGGAAATAGAGGCTCACCACAGTTACGACCACGCCCCGCTCAATGGTCAAATGATGCTCATCATTTGAGGGTACGTAGAACGTCCTGTCTGCCATCCACCCTTGTAGGTTTCTCTTCATTCTGAGTTCTATAGAGAGTGCACTGGCCATTGCAAACAGACTGCGTAGGTCTGTCCTGCAAGGCAGATTCACGCAGGTCATCGTTCGTGACCTACCCCGCCTTCCGGGGGCCTCAGAACGACACCAAATTTTCAGGAGTGCATCTGAACTTCCCAGGATTCGTCTGAGTGCCGACGGCACCCAATTCAGACTTCTGTGCGCCGCGTACCAAGAGAAACAAGCGGCTTCAGCCCAACAGGACTATGCCCAGGGCGCCGACTTAGTGTTCCCTTCCCCGTGTTCCCCCCTCCCGCGCGAGGGTAATTGCTGTACCGCATACCCCATCCCTAAACTCCCCCCTCCCTGCGTGGAGTGGTTTATGTGATTGTATTAGTAGGTCCGACAGAAGCTTCACCGACGCAGCGTGTTCACCGTGTGCGCACGCTCCCGGCTCGCCCTCGTCTCTGATCGGCGCAGGTCTTTTCAAACCCGGCAAGGTATAGATCTGACCTTCGCTCCTTCGGCATTGCTTTCCGAGTATCTGTTCATGCTTGCGCCAAAGGTGAGGAGAGCTCGATCCAAAATTTTGGAACATTGAGTGTTGACCGCTGCCGTGTGACAGAGCGACGTCATTCCTGCCCTTGGGCACCAGCTTTGCCTCGGCTGATCCGGACGACCTTTAGACCTTTGGTCTGTCCTCCCCATATCATCCTTCACGGCTCCGACCGTGTAGGCTGCCCGTGGGTTTCCGTTCATCCCCACAATTGTCGGGTCACCCCAGAATTTGAGTGACGCGAGTGGTCAGTCCGCTATTACTCGGGTTCGTGGTTCGGGTCGTGCTTGCTGCCTCGTAGGTCCCAGGGCAACCTCTTCGGTCGTCCCGTGTCAGACCCCGTGTCTCGAATCGCCATCCATCGCCTTGCGATGGGGATCCGGTCCGGATGTACCTCCTTTCCCCGCCCTAGGCTAGGGAGGTACAGGTTGCTCCATACCTGCATTAGTCAAATGCCATCATAATCATAATCATTAGCATAAGTATAAGCATTTTAGAATAGAGCATTTTTACCTGAAGCAAAGGTGAGAAGCCGCCCAGCATCGTCTATCGGTCGATGGTGCTGAGTGAGTCGAAAAGGAACGCCAACGTAGCAGCGCCCCTGGTGTACTCTCCAACCCCGTCCAGATCCCGCAGTAGTTGGAAAAGCCTGTGGCTCACTCCGTCCGCCCTCGTTGCGAAGAGTAGCTTCCCGAACAACAGCACCAGGAAGCGACTCAGGACGTCGTCTCCCTCTGGTCCCGGTCTAGCCACCACTCTCTCTCTCTGGCTCTATCTGTCAGCCTCCCGAGGTGCTCCTCAGGAAGATGTCCCACGGCTATCGCTCTCCTCTCAGCCCCAGGCTCTCCTGGAGCGTCGCTCTCGCCAGCATCGATGAATGTTGTCCCGGTCGTGTCAGCTCTAAGTCAAGCAGCTCCTGTGCCAACTCCCGTTAGTCGGCATGTGTGGTCCCCGTCACTCGCTCTCCGTGCACCCGAAGTCTCGTAATCCGCGCCACGTCCCCTAGCGTTGGGATCATATGACCCTACAAGAACAAAAAAGCTATGCTAATCGGGTCCCATCTCTCGTGTAACGCGTACAGCAAAGCAATGTCTATCCCCATAACCTCGTTGCTCAGCAGCTCACCAAATCCCATCGCTGCTAATCTGTGCCTCTGGTAATCCGACAACGCCAGGTACACTGCTCGGACCTACATCCAGGAGATCCTGGTCCGTCTCTTCCCCTGCATGCATTTAAACATTTAAAGTCAGTCATTCATATAGTTTATAATTCATGCATTGCATTTGCATTTAAAACAAAATAATCAAAAATCACTCTTGTTCCCAAACGGTCATCCCTGGATCGTTTCTTCCCCCCAAACGGTCGCCCCTAGACCGTCCAGTTCGCTAGCGGTTGCTGGAAGGACTGCTAGGCACTCACTGAGCATGCCATGTTTGCCCCATTTCCCCAAGGGTTGGAAATGGCCTAAAAGGCCTCTACAAGATTTTTTTTTGGTCCCCAGACCCATTTCCATTCCGTTCTACCCTCATGCATCATCTAAACAAAAATAAAAATTGGGTTTTTGGGTTTCTCGGCCTACCTCCGACGATCGTCGCCCGACCGCCGTCACCGGTACCTCCCCCGTCGTATGAACGTCCTCCTCATCTCCAGAGGCCTCTGCAGCTTCTTCCTCCACCGTGGGAGCTTCCTCCTCTGCCGGATGGGCCGTTAGAGTTTCCTCCGCCGTCGGTTGGTCTGCCGCCACCGTGGGCAGTTCTTCTTCCTCCAAACGCTGTCGGAAGCGCCGAATAGCCTTCCTTTTCACCATCTTAGGGAATGGGTAGGCGTGAGCTTGTGGTGGTCGCCAGTGGGCTCGGTTGCCGGAGTGGCCGAGTAGGGGTTTGATTGGAATGAAATGAGATGGAATAGAATGTGAGGAAGAAAATGTCGGTTCTATTTTTGAATTCGCTAAGATGTATGCGGTCTATCGCCAGACCGTTTATTCCCTCTTTACGGTCTTCATCTAGACCGTTTTCTATCTGGGTCACCCTCATCGAAGAATGTGAACTGCCCTTGTCTAAACGGTCTACCGCTAGACTGTCAGGAGTTTCTTTGTAGTCCTTTATTAGACCGTTTGCACTACTGCATGTGGTTGTTTTTATGTGCTATATTTACGTTGATTCTAGGCTTTATTTGTATGAGATTCATGTCTTATTAATGCTTCATGTTCATTCTATGAATTTAATTGTTGATAGCTAATCTCTTATTGTCAAATCATAAACACCATCATGCCATTATTTCTCGCCAGATAGGTAAGTCAGGTAAGTATCTTGATTCTTGATCCCTTAATGCATTACTATATGATATCTATGATATATTACCTTGAGAACCAGCAGGTCATTCATGTGGTCTGGGATCTGATGTTCCCCTCTAACAAAAATGATGATGATCTATGTCACGTCCCGAGCGCGGAAGATAACCGGATGCGTGACACGTCTATATAGATCGTGTCATTCACGTAAAATCAGAGTGTGCATAGTACTCGGTAATTTATTGCTAACTCAAAGTTTAACATAATACCATAGTCCAAGATGATAATTTCTATACTAAACCGAATGGCAATATCCCATAATCATTCATAAGGCTACAAGTTTAAAAAGTTCCATCTAACTAGATCATAATTGACTCAATTAGATTATACAAGCCTTTAATAATAACTGGAAATACAAAGTAGGACACAAGACTAGCTGACGGTACACCACTCTAGCACTCATCAATCGGTATCAGTCCCATCCGGGTGGTGGTCGCTATCCAAGTTTCCTAAAAAATGTTAGGGAGCAACTGGATGAGCGAATCACTCAGTAGGATTTACATCTCAAGTTTAAACAATCTTTAAGTTAATTACAAGTTCATGCGGTATAATGATGCATGTTGGACCAAGCAAGAATATCAAGAATTGTATCAAGAGAGTATCACGTAAATATCAATAAAATGTATCAATATGGAACTAGCAAGTAATTGCCAAGTCATTGCACAAATCTTTCCAAGAAGATAATGATCAATATTCAAACAAGTGATTTCAAGCACGTGTAATAACAAGTAGTGTGATGGAATTAGCTATTTCATTCAAGCAAGTAAATGCCCTTTCTCAAGCCAAGCAATTCATTTCAAGCAAGCCAAGCATGTCACGAGAGAGTGAGTGGGAATGTCTCAAGTCAAGCAAGTAAGTACTTCGGTGCAATGCCAAACACCATAGTCAATAAACTCTCATGTGCATAAGTACCTTCGGGTGCTCCTCCCAGGACCAGACCGGGCCCTTATTTATATGTGTAGCATTTCAAGTATACTTTTTGACATCCACTCTCATTTATATAGCCAATATAGAATTTCAAGCAGTTTACACATTTTAGGAATATCAGGTCGATTTTTCAAGAATATAGTTCAAGGACATATTACATGTAAATGATCCATTTGAAATGCATGGCACATAGACAAATCAGGGTTACTGAGATGGCCCGGGATCATTAGGTAAAGGCTTGACAGCATTGGGATGGGTCGACCCCATGGGTCGACCCCTGGCTCTTTGAATTGGGATGGGTCGAGGGTCGACCCTGGCTCTTTTAATGTTAATTTAAGTTGAGTTTCATTGGACTGAACTTGTGTTCATGTAAGTTTGATTGGGTCAGTGCATTACATTAAGGTCGGTGCATTGCATTAAGGTCGGTGCATGTTTGTGTTTTACTGGCTAAGGTCGATGCTAGCTGTGTCTGCCAGCATCTAAGGTCAGTGCATGTCTGTCTTACGCATATATATATATACATGAGGTCGGTGCACCCATTAATTCTATGTTATAGGCCAGTGCACATGCCTTCAAGGTCTGTGCACATTCGTGCATATACAAGGTAGGTAGGTGCATGTTCTAGGTCAGTGCACATTCATGCATATACAAGGTACGTGCACATAAGGTCGGTGCACATTATGGTTTGCACAACATAGTTGTAGGGTCGATGCAGGTTTCATGCGCATGAGTCTCCAGGTCGGTGCATGTTCTAGGTCGGTGCACCTTTTCGCTCAGGCATATATATATAAGGTCAGTGCTAGTCTGTGTATAGGGTCGTTGCTAGCTTGACAAGGTCGATGCTAGTTGAAACTAGGTCGATGCACATGCATGCATTCTGCCTATAGAGTCTGTGCTAGCTACATATTATGCCTGACTAAGGTCGATGCTAGTTGCATTAAGGGTCGGTGCTAGCGTCATGTATCTTGCAAACATAGTCGATGCTAGTCTACATTGTTTCATACATATGGTCGATGCTAGTTGTCATGCATGCGTATTAAGGTTGATGCTAGTGTGCACTGTTACACACAAGGTTGGTGCACGTTCTCCTTTTCATGTAGAAATGCATAACTAAGGTCGGTGCACTTTTGGTTCTACACAGACTAAGGTCGGTGTAGGTTTGGTTTTTTTTTTTGTTGACTAGGTCGGTGCATGTTTGGCCCTCGCACAAGGTAGGTGGGGTGCAGGTTTCTGTTGTAACACACACTATATAGGTCGGTGCATGTTTGCTGCAAGGTCGGTGCAAGTTTTCTTAGCGTATGTGTAGGTCTCAATGCAAGGTCAGTGCATGTTGCCCCCTTGTGCAGATCAGGGTCGGTGCATCTTTTCTGCCTTACGCATATACAAGTCTGTGCACATGTGCCTTGCCCCATACAAGGTCGGTGCACATTTTGATATGCGCACGCGTGAAGGTCGGTGCACCTTTTGGCCCTTGAATGCTCCAGGGTCAGTGGAGGTTTTGTGTGCATGGTTCTCCAGGTCGGTGCATGTTCTAGGTCGGTATAGATCACTATTCATGCGGTCTAGGGTCGATGCAAGTCTAGGACAAATGCATAAGATAGGGTCGATGTAGATCACTATCCATGCAGAGCTCAGGGTCAGTGCAACTTCTACTGCGAGCTCCAAGATGGTGCAAGTCACTATTTGATGCAGGGCTCAAGGTCGGTGCAGCTTTTGCTGCGTGCACGGGTCGATGCCGCTTTGCTGCGCGCACGGGTCGGTGCAGCTTTTGCTCCTTGCATGACAGGGTCGGTGCAACTTTTGTTGCATGCATGATAGGGTCGGTGTAGCTTTTGCTGCATGCACGACAGGGTCGGTGCAGCTTTTGTTGCATGCACGACAGGGTCGGTGCACGTTGTATCATGCGTCGGTGCTAGTCGTGTTCTTACGCAGCTGAGGTCAACGCTAGTTGCGTCTTTCGCCTAGCAAGGTCGGTGCTAGTAGCATGGTTTGCTTTGTAAGGTCGGTGCTAGTGCTAAGGTCGACGCTAGTGGAGGCCATGAGACAACCAAGGTCGACGCTAGCTAAGATCAGATGCAACTAAGGTCGACGCTAGTTATCCCGTCAGCAAGGTAAGGTCAGTGCAACCTTTGTCTAGCACTAAACCAAGGTCGGTGCGTGCATGTTTTTGGGTCTATGCGTAATGAAGTATGTGCATGTTTTCAAATTTGCAAGGCATGAAGTCTGGGCACCTTCACTGAGGTCGGTGCACATTTTTACAAGTCTAAGCATATGTGGATTTTTAAGTCTAGCCCTATACATGGGTCTGAGCATGTTTTCATATCCAAGCATGCATTAGATCTGGGCATCTTTTCTAAAGTGGCATGTTATAGTCGATGCATATTTTAATTGTTAATACTAATTACGTAACTTATTGTTCATGATTTATATAATATTCACAGAATCAGGAAGTAGAGATATGGCTAGACATAGACAAATATCAAGATTTGCAAGATCATGCTCAGACAATATTTTTAAGATTTAATTTCATAGATATGAATTTTTAAACATGGGGTAATTTACAGGAATTAAAATGGAATAACACAGAGAATCCAGGTGATACGTAACTACCCTATTCATGCATGTCACCCTACTTAACTACTAATTAGGCCAGATCTTGATAACACCTACCTCTTAGGAGTGATACGTGGTACAGGTGGTAGGAAATAAAGAAATCCAAGCAGGCCCTTCCTCGTCTCTGCAGCAGAGCTTCAGAGAATAACTAATAAGAGAAGCGCACGTTCTCCACGTTCTCCGCCGCAAAGCTCCTGCAGCCGGACGTAGAGTGATGGAAGAAGATGCTCCTTCACATCTTCAAAAGAAAAATAGGATGACGGCAGTAGCTCCTGCCTATGCAAAGGGGAGTATAATTATAGTGAAATTCGGTTGCCCATACAAAGCAAATGTTTATTGCCTTGTGGGTCTAGGTGGGGAGCAAGACCCTACAACCTTGCTGTCCTATCCCGAAGATAGTGCCTTGCCAGCAATAAGTTGTCAGGCAAGGACATGTTGCCACAGCAGATCTGCTGCCCGGTCAAAAGAGGTTAGAGTGCTCATTCATTTGTTGGGCATATTGCCAGCAAATGCAGGTTGGCTTGTCAGCTGTGGGGTCTGAGGGAGATATATTTTAGTATATCTATAGGTTTATAGTGGGGTGGCCCATATATATATTCATGTGCAGGTGGGCGTTAATCCTTGGGCCCTTCATACATATTTATCTCGCCCAAAAAGAAAATGACGGATGCAAGAATCGAACCATGGTTACTCATTTGGGGTAACACATCACTTAACCCACTACTCTAAGAAGTCACCTTGTAAGGTGAATAATCTTTACATATGATGACTTCAATGGTGGTAAATTTATATAATGGCCCTCATTGGGTGTTCTAACTTCTTATTTAACCTTCCTACAGAAGTTTTTATTTATTTGGGGGAAAAGTCTATATATTATTTTATACGGGGTGCTACACCCTCCCCCACTTAAAAGAATTTGGTTCCCAAATTACATTTCATATATTGAGACAATGAGGGTGCGAAATACTTACAGACTAGAATAATTCTTGAAATCTCTTTCTCATAGACTCCTCGGTTTCCCATGTAGCTTCTTGTTCTAAGCATCGATTCCATTGGATTTTCACCATAGGGATCATCATGTTCCTTAGAACTCGGACTTCTTGGTCGAGGATCTTCAATAGCTTCTGCTCATAAGTAAGGTCCTTCTGTATCACCAGGTCAATATGGTCGATGATGTGGAGAGGATCGTGCACATACTTCTTCAGCATAGAAATATGGAATACATTGTGCACCTCCAATAATTGTGGAGGCAAGGCAATGTAGTAAGCTACCTTGCCCACTTTCCCCAATATCTCAAATGGACCAATAAACCTCGGTGTAAGTTTGTCCTTAACACCGAATCTTCTAATACCTCGACCAGGAGATACCTTGAAAAAAATATGGTCTCCAACTTGAAATTCCAGATCTCTTGTTCTATTGTCGGCATAAGACTTCTGCCTGGACTGTGCTATCTTTAGTCTTTCCCGAATGAGGTGTATCTTTTCAGTAGAGTCTCTCACCATATCTGGGCCTAGAATTTGCTTTTCACCGACTTCGTCCCAGCATATGGGAGATCGACAACTTTTGCCATAGAGTGCTTCGAAAGGTGCCATTTGGATACTGGCTTGATAGCTATTATTATATGTGAACCCAACTTGGGGTAAGTGGTCATGCCAACTACCACTGAAATCTATAATGTAGGCCCTTAACATGTCTTCAACGACTTGATTTGCCCTTTTTGTCTGTCCATCTGTCCGGGATGGAAAGCAGTGCTGAAGTTGAGCTTTGTCCCCAAGAGTGCTGTAGACTCTTCCAGAAATGAGAGGTGAAGCGTGGGTCTCGGTCGGATACGATCGACACGGGAACTCCATGAAATCTAACCATCTCCTTAATATACAAGACAGTAAGGACATCAACCGACCATCGGCTTTTGATAGGCAAAAAATGAGCCGATTTAGTTAGGCGGTCGATAATTACCCAAATTCCATCATGTCCACCTCTAGACTTTGGCAAGCCCATAATAAAATCCATGCCAATGTCTTCCCACTTCCACATGGGAATATCTAGTGGATGTAGCTTTTCGGCGAGTTTCTGATGTTCCGCCTTCACTTGTTGGCAGGTCAGACAGCGAGATACGGAATCTGCTACCTCCCTTTTCATGTTAGGCCACCAGAAAGTCCTTTTCAAGTCTTGGTACATCTTGGTGGCTCCAGGATTGATTATGTACCTCGATCGATGGGCTTCTTCAAGGACTTTCCCCTTCAACTCGGGACAGTCGGGTACACATGTCCTTTCATGAAAGAACAGTCTTCCATCGGGTGCCAGTTTGAAGTCCGATCTCTCATCCAGCTTGTCCCTTATCTCCACTAGTGCAGGATCTTCCTCTTGTAGCTTCTGAATTTCTGATAGCAAATCCGAGTGTAGACTCATATGGGCTAGAGTAATGCACCCGTCTTGTTTATCAGTGCTAATATTGAGTTTAGAGGATTCCTCTAATAACTTCCATTCTTGAATCATGCGACTGGCCAATATTACTCTCGGCTTTTGACTGAGGGCATCGGCTACAGAATTTCCCTTACCGAGATGGTACTGTATAGTGAAGTCGAAATCCTTGAGATACTCGAGCCAACGCCTTTGCCGCATGTTTAGTTCCTTCTGGGAAAATAGATATTTGAGGCTCTTATGATCGGAGTACACCATGAATTATTCTCCGTAGAGATAGTGTCTCCAGATCTTTAAGGTAAATACCACTGCGGCTAGTTCTAAATCATGGACCGGGTAGTTCTCTTCATGCTTCTTCAATTGTCGGGAAGAGTATGCAATGACTCTTCCGTTCTGCATCAATACACACCCGAGGCCAATACTAGAAGAATTGGTATATACTTCATATTTCTCTCCTTCAATTGGTAATGATAAGACTGGAGCAATGGTCAAGAGATCCTTCAATACTTGGAAACTCTTCTCACAGTCTTCCTTCCACTCATAAGGTATTTACTTGAGAGTCAATCGGGTGAGAGGAACAACAATTCTTGAGAAGTCCTTGATAAAACGCCGGTAATAACCAGCTAGCCCCAAGAAACTCTGAATTTCCATTGCATTTGTTGGTCACTCCCAATTCTTCACGGCTTCGACCTTTGATGGGTCAACGAAAATTCTGTCCTTTGAAATTATATGGCCCATGAAGGATACTTCCTCGAGCCAAAACTTTCACTTACTGAATTTGGCATATAGTGTGTTTTCCCTCAATATCTGCAATGCCTTCTTAAGATGTTCTTCATCGTCTTCTTCAGACATTGAATAAATAAGAATATCATTGATAAAGACCACAATGACCTGATCTAAGTGATGCCTGAATATGCTGTTCATTAATTGCATGAAAGCTGCGGTGGCATTTGGTAGTCCGAAAGGCATAATAGTGAACTCGTAATGCCCATACCTACTTCGGAATGCAGTCTTATGAATATCTTCTTCTTTGATCTTCAGCTGGTGATAACCATAACGAAGATCGATCTTGGAGAAATATTTAGCTCCAGATATTTGATCAAATAGTTCATCAATCCTCGGCAGTG
The DNA here is from genome assembly GCA_022559845.1 of Amorphophallus konjac. Lineage (NCBI taxonomy): Eukaryota > Viridiplantae > Streptophyta > Magnoliopsida > Alismatales > Araceae > Amorphophallus > Amorphophallus konjac. The sequence goes on from CM040120.1 coordinate 230,362,157, forward strand.
GGTACTTGTTCTTGATCGTAAGGTGATTTAACTGTCGATAGTCGATGTAGAGTCTCATCGATCCGTCCTTCTTTTTGACGAATAGCATAGGCGCTCCCCATGGGGAAGTACTTGGCAGAATGAAACCCTTGTTCAATAGCTCCATTAATTGTTCCTTTAGCTCCTTTAGCTCAGCCGGGGACATTCGGTAAGGTGTCTTGGAAACAGGTTCCGCACCAGGGACAAGGTCGATGGTGAATGAGACCTCCCGCTCCGGGGTTAAGTCGGGCAGTTCTTCTGAAAAAATGTCAGAAAAATCCTGAACTACATGGATGTCTTCAAGCTTAGACTCCTTGACGTCCGTGGTAGTTACAAATGCAATGAAAGCCATACATCTTTTGCCTATAAGTTTACTAGCTCGGAGAGCCGATATAAGAGGTCATGTAGCCCGAGGGCTAATGTATACTAGTTCCTGGTAATTCACAAAATTTACCATGCTATTTCGGTAATCTACCGTAGCTTGGTGGGTGGATGGCCAGTCGGCACCTAGTATAACATCATACTCTTTCATATCTAGGAAAATTAGGTCAGCAGGTATATTATTCCATTTAACCATAATCTCACAGTTTGGGTAATGATGTGTGAGGTCGGTCTTGTTCCTGATAGGTGTAGATATGACTAAGTATAACCATTCAAGCTCCTTAGTAAATGCAGCTGCAATTTCTTAGAAATAAATGAATGTGTTGCTCCAGTATCGAATAAAACTTTAGCAGTCTTAGAGCAGACGATTAGTGTACCTTCCACGATTCCTCCTTCTGTTGGTTTCGTCTCTTGGTGAGCTTGCAGACGGCCTTGCTTCTTAACCGGGAACTTCTCATCCTTGATAGCTTGCTCCTTCATTAGTGGGCAACTAGGGATATGATGCTCTTGGCTCCCACATCGGAGACAGGCTCCTAGCTTCCTCTAGCATTCCTCGGTCTTATGGCCGGCTTTGTCACAGTACCTACAAACTTCTTCGGAAGGTGTGGTGGTGGAGAATGGCTTCACATTCTTTTGGAATCTCTTTCCTTTGGAGGACTCCCCTCCACTGTAGTACCGCTTCTTGTTGAATGATGCTTTAAAATTTCTCGGGCTTGTGACAGGTTCTTTCTTGTCCCTTCCTCGGATCCTCTCTGATAATTCGGTGGCGTCCTCAAGTAACTGCGAACGTCGAACCATTTCCGAATAGACTTGGATGTCCATCGGTGCAAGCTGTGTAATATAATGCAGCCGAAGCCCGTTGAGGAACCTTTTAGCCTTCATATTCTCCATACACACCAATTGGGGTGCATACTTGGATCGTCTCGAGAATTGGGCCTCGTACTCGGCCACTTTCAAGGCAGCAAATTCCGCGGCCTTCTTCTCCTTGATATGGTCGGAGAAGTACTTGTTATTGAAATGCTTAGTGAATTCATCCCATGTGACGTGGTCATCGAGCAATGTTGCTTCCACGAATTCCCACCAACATCGAGCATCCCGCTCCAGTTGGAATATGGCCAGTTGAACCTTCTCCTCGTCAGTGCATTGCATCACATGGAAACTTCGTTCCATTTCCTTTAACCAATTTTCGGCATCCTCGGGGTCAGATGAACCCCTAAACCTTGGTGGGTTCATGTTACGGAAACCCCTGTGAAGATCACTGGCTCCACGGTTAGCACCGCCTTGTGCCGATTGTTGTAGTGCATGTGTAAGGCCTTGCACGGTGTGCTGCATCTCACGCCATTGTGCTCTTTCAGCGGCCATAATCCTACAAAAGAGTTTAAGTGTAATAAATATCAGGTTTTACTATGAGGTTAAATGTCATTATAGAACTTAACCCATGGCTCTTCCCATCTCACCGGGTAAGGTATAAATCTATCCTCGGACTTGGGTATTTCCTAGATTTTAATCATGACATCAATTTTTTTCCTAACGTTTTATTTCGTAGGAAATTGAAATCCTAGGCTCTGATACCACGAATACTGTCACGCCCCGAGCGCGAAAGATAACCAGATGCGTGACACATCTATATAGATCGTGTCATTCACGTAAAATCAGAGTGCGCATAGTACTCGGTAATTTATTGCTAACTCAAAGTTTAACATAATAACATAGTCCAAGATGACAATTTCTCTACTAAATCGAATGGCAATATCCCAGAATCATTCAAAAGGCTACAAGTTTAATAAGTTCCATCTAACTAGATCATAACTGACTCAATTAGATTATACAAGCCTTTAATAATAACTGGAAATACAAGTAGGACACAAGACTAGCTGACGGTACACCACTCTAGCACTCATCACTCGGTATTAGTCCCATCCAGGTGGTGGTCGCTATCCAAGTTTCCAGAAAAATGTTAGGGAGCAACTGGATGAGCGAATCGCTCAGTAGGATTTACATCTCAAGTTCTAACAATCTTTAAGTTAATTACAAGTTCATGCGGTATAATGATGCATGTTGGATCAAGCAAGAATATCAAGAATTGTATCAAGAGAGTATCATGTGAATATCAATAAGATATATCAATATGGAACTAGCAAGTAATTGCCAAGTAATTGCACAAATCCTTCCACGAAGATAATCATCAATATTCAAGCAAGTGATTTCAAGCTCGTGTAATAACAAGTAGTGTAATGGAATTGGCTATTTCATTCATTTCATTCAAGCAAGTAATTGCCCTTTCTCGGGCCAAGTAATTCATTTCAAGCAAGTCAAGCATGTCACGAGAGAGTGAGTGGGAATGTCTCAAGTCAAGCAAGTAAGTACTTCGGTGCAATGCCAAACACTGTGGTCAATAAACTCCCATGGGCACAAGTACCTTCGGGTGCTCCTCCCAGGACCAGACCGGGCCCTTATTTGTATGCGTAGCATTTCAAGTATACTTTTTGACATCCACAAACATTTATATAGCCAATATAGAATTTCAAGCAATTTACACATTGTAGGAATATCAGGTAGATTTTTTAGGAATAGAGTTCAAGGACATATCACATGTAAATGATCCACTTGAAATGCATGACACATAAACAAATCAGGGTTAAGGAGTTGGCCCGAGATCATTAGGTAAAGGCTGGACAGCCTTGGGATGGGTCGACCCCATGGGTCGACCACTGGCTCTTTGAATTGGGATGGGTCAACCCCATGGGTCGACCCCTGGCTCTTTTAATGTTAATTTAAGTTGAGTTTCATTGGACTGAACTTGTGTTCATGTATGTTTGATTGGGTCAATGCATTACATTAATGTCGGTGCATTACATTAAGGTCAGTGCATGTTTGTGTTTTATTGGCTAAGGTCGATGCTAGCTGTGTCTGCCAGCATCTAAGGTCGGTGCATGTTTGTCTTATGCATATATATATGAGGTCGATGCACCCATTAATTCTATGTTATAGGCCGGTGCACATGCCTTCAAGGTTTGTGCACATTAGTGCATATACAAGGTAGGTCGGTGCATGTTCTAGGTCAGTGCACATTCGTGCATATACAAGGTACGTGCACATAAGGTCGGTGCACATTATGGTCTGCACAGCATAGTTGCAGGGTCGATGTAGGTTTCATGCGCATGAGTCTCCAGGTCGATGCATGTTCTAGGTAGGTGCATCTTTTCGCTCAGGTATATATATATAAGGTCGGTGCTAGTCTGTGTATAGGGTCATTGCTAGCTTGACATGGTTGATGCCAGTTGAAACTAGGTCGATGCACATGTATGCATTCTGCCTATAGAGTCTGTGCTAGCTGCATATTATGCCTGACTAAGGTCGGTGCTAGTTGCATAAAGGGTCGGTGTTAGCGTCATGTATCTTGCAAACATAGTCGATGCTAGTCTGCATTGTTTCATACATAAGGTCGACGCTAGTTGTCATGCCTGCATATTAAGGTTGATCCTAGTGTGCACTGTTGCACACAAGGTCGATGCACGTTCTCCTTTTCATGTAGAAATGCATAACTAAGGTCGGTGCACTTTTGGTTCTGCATAGACTAAGGTCGGTGCAGGTTTGGTTTTTTTTGCGTTGACAAGGTCGACGCATGTTTGACCCTCGCACAAGGTAGGTCGGTGCAGGTTTCTGTTGTAATGCACAGTATATAGGTCTGTGACGACCCAGGAGATCCGAATATCGATAACCCGATATCATCGATTTACCGACACCAGGAGCTCGGGGAAGCCACCCAAGAGGCTGATGAGGCCCCGTAAGGGTTAGTGAGTGTTTGTCGAGGGGATGCATAATAAATAGAAATTACACGAGCAATATTAATTAAAGCATTCATTTGAACTTTAAACAGAAGCAATTAAATATATATCAGAGTGATGAAATTTACACAAGTAGTCCAGATCCATATATCACCAGTCCCACACTGTACAATGGTCCAAAAATAAATAACTACACGGGACGTAGCCTGGCCAAAAGAAGAAAAAGGACAAACTGACCATTGACCGACCACTGACAGACCACTGCTGGCTCTAAGGTTTTTCACCAAAAGCACGAGAGAATCCTGCAGCCGGTTGCTCCGCCTCACTTATAAAAGGAAGGAGTGAGACTCACAATATAGACTTAGTAGGGTTCACAGGAATCCCTAACTCGTAACTAACTAAAGGAAAGTAGTAAAGCATGTATTGGCATAAATAAATGATAATTTAATAAAGCTGTAAAACTAACTAAACACTTTATAAACAGCTAACTAGCATGCCAATTTAATTTAAATGCGAGTACTCGAAATCTACCAATAGATGGCAACTCAATCATTTCCACGTGACAAGAGTGAGAAGGAGAGGAGATCCACCAGAAGAAGAAACGAGATGCGTCCACTAACGGCATAAACTGCGTCTCACGCATCTACGCAAGCCTGATCATAGCAAGCGAGACACGTAACAGTACCAGAAACAAGTAACTAGTCAGAGCAACACTCGTCAATGTCAGTCCAAGTCTCTGACCATGTGTGCTCACACCGGCTCGTGCCTAGAGCCAGGCCTCTAGCTAGTATTCCCCTCCGTAGGACGCTACGGTTGGACTGGGGCCCACGGAACTAGCTTAAAAACCGTAAACTGGGATACCCCGCCACCTCTCCCGAGTGGGATCAACACTGAAAGTCGTCGAGCTACGACTGGTGGTTCCATCACTAGGAAAGAGAATCTAGCGCTATTGGGATCTAAAAAAGACATGCCATAATTTATGATAACGATTAAACATGGCAAATATGCAAGACTAGAAGCATGATTAACTGAATATGCTAAGATGACCATTATTCAATAATTCAATGCATAAATAATTTGATGTGCTAAAACATTTATTCCATAACTAAATGCATAAATTATTGAATATGCTGAAATGGCAATTATTCCATAATTAAATGCATGGAAAATTGACTATGTTAAGAATTGAAATTTATCAAGATTAAACGGTTGAAAGAAAACCGCCCTAGTCGATAAAACGACATAAACATGGCGGAGATGTTATATTAAATGCATGATTTAACGAACACGCATAGTTGCAGAACAAGCGGTCGAATAACGAACCGCCGCGTGTTGTTAAACGGACTAGACGTGAAATTTCTACCGCCATTCAAATTGAATTTATTTACGCGATCTAATCATCAGCCGCTCGGGTCAATAAATGGTTTGTGGCAGACCGTTATAAAGTCTAAAATAAATTAAACATAGTCCTTACCGGAGAATCGGATCCACCGGAATCATAACCGGATCCCCTCCCGGTCGACTCAAATCGACGGGAGTTATTCTTTTTAACCTGTTCCCTGCCATTCCACCATCATAATATAACAATTTATCGCCTATGAACTCAGCAACGATGGGCATGCCATTTAATCTATGAACTCAATGACGATGGGCATGCTATTATTAATCTATGAACTCAGCGACGATGGGCATGCTATTATTAATCTATGAACTCAGTGACGATGGACATGCTATTATTAATCTATGAACTAATCTATGAACTCAGCGACGATGGGCATGCTATTATTAATCTATGAACTCAGCGACGATGGGCATGCTTTAATAATCTATGAACTCAGGGACGATGGACATGCTTTATTAATCGATGAACTCAGTGACGATGGGCATGCTATTATTAATCTATGAACTCAGCGACAATGGGCATGCTTTATTAATCTATGAACTCAGCGACGATGGGCATGCTTTATTAATCCATGAACTCAGCGACGATGGGCATGGTATTATTAATCTATGAACTCAGCGACGATGGGCATGCTATTAGGAACAATTTAACGGGCTAGGGCTACGATCCCCCTACCTCAAATGCGATGGAAAAGTCCGATCCAACCGCGAACAAGCTGAGGGTTGTCGCGGCTCACCTTTGCCCGGTCTGAGCACGAAAGGAAAGCCACCCCTCCACCGTATTTGAGCCGAGAGTGCCGATTCGCCGCGAGAACGCCATGAGAGAAGGAGAGAGGGCCACTGATGCCGCTGTGGGTTCGCTCTGACGAGGGAGCCGCCGTGGTCTCCTCTCCTTGTAGGCTCGCCGACGAGGTCGCCGGACTCCTCCAACGCAACCCCGGGTCATCGCCGCGCCGCCGAGAAGAGGGACGGCGAGAGGGGGTCACCGGTCTCCTCCCACCTCCGAGAGCCGTGAAGGGAGAAAGGGGGCGAGAGAGGGGGGCCAGTCGCAGTCCTCTTCCTTGGCCAAGTCACCGGCGAGGCCACCGCCGTGGCCGGGGTCGCCGCACGCCGAAGAGGAAGGCGAGAGGCGGGTTCGCGGGTCCGCCGATCTCGTAGGTGAAAAGGGGGGGTGGTCGCCGCCGTGATCCTCCTCCCTCCAGCTCACCGGCGTCATCCGCCGGCTGTCCGGTCGCCGCCTCCATCCTCCGTCGTACGCCGCGAAGACGGAAGGGGGAGAGGGGTGCCAGTTCACGGGTCCGCCCACGGTGCCCTAGGCACACCGTCGCCTTCGGGTGAAAGAGGAGGGGGGAAGATTGGGAAAGTGAGAGAGAGAGGGGGCCATCGAATGGGTTAAAAAAAGGGTTAAAATAATAAAAAAAATTGATTTTTAACCCCCTTTTTGCATTACAAACCCCCAAAGAAGCATATTTATGCATATGCCCATTAGTTTCTTTAAAAACTTTAATCTAATTAGATTAAATACTTCAAAAAGCCCATAAATTTCATAAAATTAGCTGAAATTCATGGATTAAATTTCAATTGATTACCGGTAAAGATCCATTAAAGCACGGGTCTCACAGTCCCTCCCTCTTAATAGAAATTTCATCCTCGAAATTTAAAAGGAAGAAATGGGAAGGAACTGAAGGAATTATACCTTATTCAAACAAGAAGGGAAATTGCTGACGCATTTCATCCTCCATTCTCATGTAGCTTCATTACCAGAGTGCCACTGCCAGACAACCTTAACCAGAGGAATTACTTTATTTCTCAATCATTTCTCACGGCGATCTTCAATTCTGATCGGATACTCTGGTGTGGATAAATCTGCAGTCACTTCAGGCCAAACTGAATCATCAAGGACGTGAGATGCATCAGAAACATATTTCCTCAGTAGGGACACATGAAATACATCGTGGATTGCTTGCATCGCCGCTGGCAATTGAAGACGATAAGCCACTTGGCCAACACGTTCCAGAATAGGAAACAGACCAATATAACGGGGACTGGGCTTTCCACGTTTCCCAAATCTCATAACGCCTTTCATCGGAGAGATTTTTTCAAACACCATATCTCCAGGCTCAAAATGCAATGGTCACCTGCGCTGATCTGCATAACTTTTTTGTCGACTCTGAGCTGTCAACATTTTCTGCCGGATCAAGCGAACCACATCAGCACACTGCTGAACCATATCAGGTCCCGTCAATAATATGTCACCGGCCTCAAACCAGTTTAAAGGTGTACGACAAGGACGCCCATACAAAGCTTCATATGGTGCCATGCCAATGCTGGAGTGATAGCTGTTATTATAAGCAAATTCCATAAGTCGCAAATGCGGACTCCACGAACCCTGCCAATCTAGGTAACACGATCTCAGCATATCTTCTAAAGTCTGAATAGTCCTTTCTGATTGACCATCTGACTGCGGATGATAAGCTGAACTAAAGGCTAACTCTGTGCCCAACGCTTTTTGAAAACTGCACCAGAAGCCAGAAGTAAACCGTGGGTCACGATCTGACACAATTGATATTAGAATTCCATGCAATGGCACAATCTTTTGAGCATAAAGCTCGGCCAACTTCTGAACACTCCAGGTAACTTTAATTGGCATTAATCTTGCTGTTTTTGTCAATCGATCAACTAACCGCCAGATTCCATCGAAGCCCTGTGAAGTGTGGGGTAAACCCACAACAAAATATGTCGTGACATGATCCCATTTCCAAATCAGAATTTCTAAAGGTTGAAGCATTCCTCCAGGTTTTTGATGCTCGGCTTTAACCTGTTGGAATGTCAAACATTTAGACACAAATGCAGCTACATCCTTTTTCATTCCTGGCCACCAGAACTACCTTTTCAGATTTTGATACATCTTGGTAGTGCCGGGGTGAATAGCATAACGGGATCCATGGGCTTCACTCAAGATGGCATTTCTCAACTCATTAACAGCTGGAACATACAGTCGGCCTCGGAAGTTGACCACTAAGTAATCATCAAACTCAACATCATGCATCATTATAACGCGGGACAATTCAGAATCAGCTTGCTGAGCTTTCTTGATATGCTGATAAATAGCTGGAGTCATCATCAGACTAGCACACACAGCTACCATAGGATCAGAAGGAATGTCCAGGCTAAATGTTTCACTAGGAAATTGTTCCCACAACTTCCATTCATGAACAAGCACATGACTAATTTGCACTTTCCTACTCAGAGCATCAGCGACAACATTCAATTTTCCTTGCTGATAGAAGAGAGTGAAATCATAGTCTTTCATATATTCCATCCATCTGCACTGTCGGAGATTCAATTCTTTTTGAGAAAACACATACTGCAAGCTTTGATGATCGGTAAAGATCTCAAATTTCTCGCCATACAAGTAGTGTCTCCATATTTTTAGTGCAAAGATCACCGCTGCAAGCTCTTATTCATGAGTCAGATAATTCTCTTCATGCTATTTTAATTGTCGGGATGCGTAAGCTATAACTTTACCATGTTGCATAAGCACTGCACCCGAACCTACTCGAGAAGCATCTGTGCAAACCACGAATCCACCCGAGCCAGAAGGTAATACCAGCATTGGAGAAGAAGAGAGAAGCCTTTTTAATTCATAAAGCTCTGCTCACATTGATCTGACCAGACAAAAGGTACATCTTCCCGTGTCAGTCTAGTCATCGGCGCGGCAATCCGTGCAAAGTCTTTAATGAATCTTCGATAATAACCAGCAAGACCTAGAAAACTTTAGATCTCTATCACAGTCCTCGGTCTCTGCCATTGAAGAACAGCTTCAATCCTAGCTGGATCAACTGCAACTCCATCACCAGAAATCACATGGCCGAGAAAATGAACTTCCCGAAGCCAAAACTCACATTTACTAAATTTTGCATAGAGTTTGTGATCTCGCAGAGTCTGCAATACAATCCTGATATGCTGAACATGTTCCTCTTCAGAAGCAGAATAAACAAGAATATCATGGACAAGGATCACAACAAACTGGTCCATATATGGACGGAACACATGTTGCATCAGGTCCATAAAAGTTGCTGGAGTATTGGTTCGCCCGAACAGCAAAACCAAAAACTCATAATGACCATAACCCGTGCTAAACACAGTCTTTTCCACATCAGATTCTTGAATCCTCAATTGGAAATAACCAGATCGAAGATCAATCCGTGAAAAGACAGTAGCAGACTGCAATTGATCAAACAAATCATCGATCCTGGGCAGAGGATACTTATTCTTGACAGTTACCTGATTCAATTGCCTATAATCAATACATAGCCTCAGGCTTCCATCTTTCTTTTTCACAAACAGGACTGGAGCACTCCATTGAGAAAAGCTGGGACGAATATAGCCTTTTTCCAATAATTCTAACAATTGTGCTCTCAGTTCCTTCAATTCAGCTGGAGCCATGCGGTATGGTGCCTTTGCTAAAGGTGCCATACCTGGACTCAATTCAATCACCATTTCTATTTCTAGCTGAGGAGGTAAGCCTGGTAACACATCAGGAAATTCACAGACCACAGGAATGGCATTGATATCCTACTGTGGTGCCTAAACAGCAACCACGGAAGCAAAGAATCCCAGACAACCTGCATTAAGCAATCAACAGGCTCGAATAGCCGAAATAAGCAGGCGAGAAGAATGAGATCGAATACCTTGGAAATAAAATGCTGGTTTCCCATGTGTCTGAAAATAGACTTTCTTTCATCTCCAATCAACCACGGCTCCATACTTTTCTAACCAATCCATGCCCAAAATAATATCATAATCAACTAGCTGCAACGCATATAATCTAGCCGATAACTAATTATTACCAATCATAATAGGTGACTCTTCCAGAGAAAGAGGAGTGAACATGGAATCCCTAGAAGGTAGTTCCATAAGCAACTCACAAGTAATTTCAGAAGTTGGCTCCTCAATACATGCAATGAAGTTTTCAGAAATAAACGAATGAGAAGCGCCAGAATCAAATAAGACACGAGCTGCATGACCATAAATCATAACTGTACCTTCAACAAGATGAGATGCCACAGCTTCAGCACAGGTAATGTGAGAGACCTTTCCCTTCTGCTTCCTGCCAGCTGCAGTAGACTGCTGGGAAGAAGACACTGAAGCTTGAGGATAATACTGTTGTGCCTGAGGTGGTGGAGGAGGTCTGAACTGAGATAGCTGCGTTTGAGAAAACTGCACTGGCTTCGGCCTCTACGGACACTCTCGAACCACATGTCCCGGTTGATCGCATCGGAAACAAACCACCGGCAGTGAACACGGCTTGCCTGGGTGGCTCCCACCGCATCTTGCACATACTCTCGGCTGACTAACTGCTGAGCCTTGACGTTGCTGGAAAGAAGGTGCCGATTGTTGCTGCACGGTACCCGAAGATGCCTGACTGCAATACCACTTCTTAAACTTCTTGAATTTCTTGACTTAGGCATAGAAACAGGAATGCCACTGGCAGCAGGAACAATAGATGGGACTCATGTAGCAGATGGATGACTGAACAGTTGACGCTGCACACCCGGCTAGATTGATGCCGGTTGAGTATGCCCTCTGGATCTTGCCAAGTCAAGCACTAAAGCCGCAGCTGCCTGATACGCTGCGTCCATTTCTGCTACCCTGGTCGCAATCAAAGGCTGCCTCAACTCTGGTTTTAATCCACATAGAAATTGCTCAGACTTTAAGCTTTCATCAGTAAGAATGTGGGGCGCATACCGACCCAATTCCATGAACTTGCTCCAATATTCCAGCACAGTCATATCGCCTTGAGCTGGTTCCATAAATTGATGCATTTTATCCATCCTGAGATAAGCTGGACTGAAAGTGCGCTCAAAGGTCGTGACAAACTCCATCCACGTGATCTGACGAAGAGGACGGGATCTAAAAGCAACCTCCCACTCCGTGGTCCACCACGTGAGTGCTGCTCCTTTGAGTTGAAAAGTAACCAGCATGACTATTTCATCCTCTGTGCACTCCATGGAACATAATACACGTTCAGTTGCATCTATCCACACTCTGGTTGCATCTGGATTGGCCAGTCCTTCATAAGTCGGTGGGTGGAACAACAAAATTTCTTTTAAAGCTCTGCCACAACCACCAGGAGGCAATTCAGCTTGAGGAGCAGGGTCAGCTTGAATTGGAGCTGGCACATTAGCTGGAGCTGGAGGAGAAGTGCCACTTACTTCCCTCGAGATGCGTGACCTTCTACGAGGCGACATTTTAATATAGAAGAAGACATGCAATAACAGAAAATGCATCAGTAATCACGGAAAACATCCTAAACCAATAGTAGAGTCACATGGACTTATTCTGGACTAATGCAATTTCAATTCCTTATACAAATCCTCAACACCGCTCTGATACCAACTGTGACGACCCAGGAGATCCTGATACCGATAACCCGATATCATCGATTCACTGACACCAAGAGCTCAGGGAAGCCACCCAAGAGGCTGATGAGGTCCCGTAAGGGTTAGTGAGTGTTTGTCGAGGGGATGCATAATGAATAGAAATTACACGGGCAATATTAATTAAAGCATTCATTTGAACTTTAAACGGAAGCAATTAAATATATATCAGAGTGATGAAATTTACACAAGTAGTCCAGATCCATATATCACCAGTCCCACACTGTACAATGGTCCAAAAATAAATAACTACACGGGGCGTAGCCTGGCCAAAAGAAGAAAAAGGACAGACTGACCACTGACCGACCACTTACAGACCATTGCTGGCTCTAAGGTTTTTCGCCAAAAGCACGAGAAAATCCTGCAGCCGGTTGCTCCGCCTCACCTATAAAAGGAAGGGGTGAGTCTCACAGAAGAGACTTAGTAGGGTTCACAGGAGTCCCTAACTCGCAACGAACTAAAGGAAAGTAGTAAAGCATGCATTGGCATAAATAAATGACAATTTAATAAAGCTATAAAACTAACTAAACAGTTTATAAATAGCTAACTAGCATGCCAATTTAATTTAAATGCGAGTACTCGAAATCTACCATTAGACGGTTACTCAATCATTTCCATGTGACAAGAGTGAGAAGGAGAGGAGATCCACCAGAAGATGAAATCAGATGCGTCCACTGACGGCTTACACTACATCTCAAGCATCTACGCAAGCCTGATCATAGCAAGCGAGAAACGTAACAGTACCGGAAATAAGTAACTAGTCAGAGCAACACTCTTCAGTGTCATTCTGAGTCTCTGACCACGTGTGCACACACCGGCTCGTGCCAAGAGCCAGGTCTCTAGCTAGTATTCCCCTCCGTAGGACGCTACGGTTGGACTGGGGCCCACGAACTAGCTTAAAAACCGTAAACTGGGATGCCCTGCCACCTCTCCCGGGTGGGATCAACACTGAAAGTCGTCAGGCTACGACTGGTGGTTCCATCACTAGGAAAGAGAATCTAGCTCTATTGGGATCTAAAAAAACATGCCATAATTTATGATAATGATTAACCATGGCAAATATGCAAGACTAAAAGCATGATTAACTGAATATGTTAAGATGGCCATTATTCAATAATTCAATGCATAAATACTTTGATATGCTAAAATAATTATTCCATAACTAAATGCATAAATTATTGAACTTGTTGAAATGGCAATTATTCCATAATTAAATGCATGGATAATTGACCATGTTAAGAATTGAACTTTATCAAGATTAAACGGTTGAAAGAAAACCGCCCCAGTCGATAAAACGACATAAACATGGCGGAGATGTTATATTAAATGCATGATTTAACGAACACGCATAGTTGCAGAACAAGCGGTCGAACAACGAACTGCCGCGTGTTGTTAAACGGACTAGCCGTGAAATTTTTACTGCCATTCAAATTTAATTTATTTACACGGTCTAATCGTCAGCCCCTCGGGTCAATAAACGGTTTATGGCAGACCGTTATAAAGTCAAAAATAAATTAAACATAGTCCTTACCGGAGAACCAGATCCACCAGAATCATAACCGGATCCCCTCCCGGTCGACTCAAATTGACGGGAGTTATTATTTTTAACATGTTCCCTACCATTCCACCATCGTAATATAACAATTTATCGCTTATGAACTCAGCAACGACGGGCATGCTAGTTAATCTATGAACTCAGCGATGATGGGCATGCTATTATTAATATATGAACTCAGCGACGATGGGCATGCTATTACTAATCTATGAACTCAGCGACAATAGGCATGCTTTATTAATCTATGAACTCATCGACGATGGGCATGCTTTATTAATCTATGAACTCAGCGACGATGGGCAGGCTATTAAGAACAATTTAACGGGCTAGGGCTACGATCCCTCTACCTCAAATGCAATGGAAAAGTCTGATCCAGCCGCGAACAAGCCGAGGGTTGTCGCGGCTCGCCTTTGCCCGGTCCAAGCCAGAAAGGAAAGCCACCCCTCCAATGTATTTGAGCCGAGGGTGCCGATTCACCGCGAGAATGCCATGAGAGAAGGAGAGAGGGCCGCCGATGCCACTGTGGGTTCACTCCGACGAGGGTGCCACCGCGGCCTCCTCTCCTTGTAGGCTCCCCGATGAGGTCGTCGGACTCCTCCGCCACAACCCTAGGTCGCCACCGCGCCACCGAGAAGAGGGACGGTGAGTGGGGTCGCCGGTCTCGTCCCACCTCCGAGCGCCGTGAAGGGAGAAAGGGGGCGAGAGAGGGGGGCCGATTGCGGTCCTCTTCCTTGGCCAAGTCACCGGCGAGGCCGTCGGAGGCCGCCGTCGTGGCTGGGGTCGCCGCATGCCGGAGAGGAAGGCGAGAGGCAGGTTTGCGGGTCCGCCGATCTTGCGGGTGAAAAGGGGGGGTTCGCCGCCGCGATCCTCCTCCCTCCAGCTCGCCGGCGTAGTCCACCGGCCGTCCGGTCACTACCGCCATCCTCCACCGTGCACCACGAAGACGGAAGGGGGAGAGGGGTGCTGGTTCACGGGTCCGCCCGCGGTGCCATGGGCGCACCGTCGCCTTCGGGTGAAAGAGGAGGGGGGGAAAGATTGGGAAAGTGAGAGAGAGAGAGGGCCATCAAATGGGTTAAAGAAAGGGTTAAAATAATTATATTTTTTTTATTTTTAACCCCCGTTTTGCATTACAAACCCCCAAAGAAGCATATTTAAGCATATGCCCATTAGTTTTTTTAAAAACTTTAATATAATTAGATTAAATACTAGAAAAGGCCCATAAATTTCATAAAATTAGCCAAAATTTATGGATTAAATTTTAAACGATTATCGGTAAAGATCCGTTAAAGTACGGGTCTCACATGGTCAGTGCAGGTTTGCTGCAAAGTCGGTGCAAGTTTTCTTAGCATAGGTGTAGGTCTCAATGCAAGGTCGGTGCATGTTGCCCCCTTGTGCAGATCTGGGTCGGTTCATATAAGGTCGACACATCTTTTTTGCCTTACGCACATACAAGTCTGTGCACATGTGCCTTATGCCATACAAGGTTGGTGCACATTCTGATATGTGCACGTGTGAAGGTCGGTGCACCTTTTGGCCCTTACATGTTATAGGGTCGGTACAGGTTTGTGCGCCTGGTTCTCTAGGTCGGTGCATGTTCTAGGTCGGGGCAGATCACTATTCATGCGGTCTGGGGTCGATGCTAGTGTAGGCCAAAGGCATAAGACAAGGTCGATGTAGATCACTATTCATGCAAAGCTCAGGGTCGGTGCAACTTCTGTTGTGAGCTCCAAGTCGGTGCAAGTCACTATTTGATGCAGGGCTCAAGGTTGGTGCAGCTTTTGCTGCGTGCACAGGTCGGTGCAGCTTTTGCTGCGTGCACGGGTCGGTGCAGCTTTGCTGCGTGCACTGGTCGATGCAGCTTTTATTGCATGCATGATAGGGTCGATGCAGCTTTTGCTACATGCACGATAGGGTCAGTGAAGCTTTTGCTGCATGCACGACAGGGTCGGTGCAGCTTTTGCTGCATGCACGACAGGGTCGGTGGAGGTTGTTGTGCCCCTTGTGCTTTGTTGATGATGTGGTGTTTTAATGATAGCAACATAATTGAGTCACCACTTTGTCTTGAATATGTCTGATCTATTCTGTGGGAGATTGCATGAGTGTGGCATGTCTGAATTGTGAAGAATGCATGTGTATGCTTGAGTCATGCTGTGATAAATTGGTTTGTGCTCTGTTCTGTGTATTGCTTCTCTGCTGATAATGTTCATGTTACAGTTCATCAAGTCTATACATCCGTCTCACTGTTCACATGCATCAAGTATGTACAGCGTCCGTCTCATGTCATATGTGTTTACTTCATTCAGAACACGGTACACAGTTTAACTGTGAGCATGGCATAGATCATGTCTGCATGTCTGTCTTTCACTAATATGGGTGCGGTGCAATGGCTGCGTTGACGCAGTGGATCAGCTGGGTTGACGCCATGCTGCTTTGTCTACTTTTTCTTGCGCATTAAGTCTTAAAGTCTGTACAGGGTAGTTCATGCATCACTCTCTTTGCCAAGTGTATACATCGGTCAGCATTGCATCTCGTTCGCGAAGTCCATACATTGGGCCATTCATCAAAGTCCATACATTGCATAATGTTTGTCAAGCCAATACATTGCACTGTAGATGCATCGAAGGGAAGTATGCACATTGGTCTGTTCATATGAAGTCTGTACATTGGAAGTATGTACAACGAATTGTTACACGCATCATTCCAGTTGTCTTCGTGTCGTCATTTGTTCCATCGTGTGCTGAACACTGCAGCACCTCGTGCTGCTTTCTGTGCCACCTCGTGTCGCTCTATCTGTGTCACCCCCATGTCTTCGAGTCTTCTATATTCGTGTTGTTTCTTCCAAAACCCCGTGTCTTTCTTGCTTTGTGATTACACTTCGTGTCGGTTTCTGTTTTTGTCTTCGAGTTGTTCTCAGCCCGTGTCGTCCTCGATTTCGAGTCGTTTTCCTGTGTCTTCGTGTTATCTTTTTTTTTTGTGTCTTCGTGTTATCTTTTGTTTTATGTCTTCGTGTTATCTTTTGTTTTTATGTATTCGTGTTATCTTTTGTTTTTATGTCTTCGTGTTATTTTTATGTCTTCGTGTTATTTTTATGTTTGAGTCTTCATGTTAGTTCTGTTTTTATGTCTTCGTGTTGTTTCTTTCTATCTTCGTCCAGGTTTCCTCTGATCGCGTGTTTTACTACCGTTTTACTCCGTGTTATTTCCTTCTTCACCTCGTATTGTTCTCATCTGACCTCGTGTCGTTCTCTTTGTAGTGTTAGCCTTGTTACTGTATGCACTTCGTGTCGATTTCTTTTTATCTCGTGCTGTAGTCATCTTATGTACCTCGTGTCATTTTTCTGTATAGTGCACCTTTTGCTGTTCTAATGTCTATACATTCATTTCTAAGTTCAAGTCTACACACTTGTTATCACATCTTAAGTCTATACACTCATGGCTAGCTGTTCAAGTCAATACACTCGTTGGCTAAGTCTTCAAAGTCTATACATTCTATCCTTCTGATTAATCTCCTATGACTGTGTGACAGGTACTGTTCGTGGAGCCTATGCAGAGTGGGCACGTGATACGAGACTAGCATCTGGCACGTGATCTGAGATGCAGAGGAGCCTCCACGTGGACTGAAGCATTTGGGCGGGAATCGTGGAGAGCACACGCCACCCTAATCTGCTGCTGCTATATATATGTGTCTTCTTCCTCTGAAGAAGGTGGGCGAGTGGGCAGAGAGTGACTGAAGTAGAAGCATCCAGAAAAGAAGAAGAGGTGCAGAAGAGAAAGAGGAGATAGAGAAGGCTGAGAGCTAGATCGAGAGAGCAGAAGAAGAAAAAGAAAGAGAGACAGTGAGATACAGAGAGTGAAAAGAAGGTGAAGGCAGAAGTTGTGAGAAGAAGAAGAAGTAAGAAAGAAGAAGAAGAAGAAAAGAGAGTTCGTGCTGGGAGAAAGAGAGAAGCAGTAGAAGAAGTTCCTGCTGGACCGTGGATCAAATCTAGGCCAGCCAGCTCCTGCGAGAGCCACATTTGATTTTATCTTTTCAGCTTTCTGTTGCTGGGTTTTGTTTTTCCTTTGAACTATTCATTTGTTGTTCCTCCGATTGCTCTGTTAGGGATCGGGTTCCTCCTGTGGACTCAGGAGAAGGGAGATCTTGTGTCTTCGGTTTGCAAGTAGCTGGGTGCTACTTGTGGTTGGTTCCCTCCGGTGTGGAGGAAGAGAGACTTGCGTCTCTGGTTGCCTTTGACAGGGTGTCATCGGTTGTTTCCCTCCGGGTTGGAGGAAGGGAGATTTATCTCCGGTTGTGCTTCCCTCTGGGGTTCAGAGGAAGAGAGACTTGGGTCTCTAGGTTCCCCTCCGGTTTGGAGGAAGGGAGGCTTGTTCCTCCGGTTCTGGGCTTGTCGGTAGCAAGTCCAGGGGTTCCCTCCGTGTCTGGAGGAAGAGAGACCGTGTGTCTCTGGTTTCCAAGTGGCTGGGAGTCACTTGGGGTGTCCCTCCGGTTGGGAGGAAGAGGGGAGGTTGTTACCCTGGTCAAGCTGTTTGGCAGCCTTTCTTGCAGACTGAGTCTTCTGTGCTAGTGTTACTAGTGGAAGCCTCACTCTGGTTTGGAGTGAGGGGTGGACGTAGGTCTGTTGACCGAACCACCTAAAATCATCGTGCAGTGGTTTGTTTGATTGCCTGCTTCCGCTAGATGCATGCTAGGACCGTGATTTAATTGATTATCTATATCCTAGAGGTTAATCGAGTTTCTTATATGTTCACTTAATTGCTGCGCATTAGATGCTTGCTTAGGATCGTTTGAGGGCTTCTTGAGTTGCTGTCTTGCTTTGATCCTTCTAAGGTTCCTCAGGCTATTTCTGCAACAGTTTTATTTCCACATTACTGAGCATCAGAGTTTTAATTAGGCCATATTTGTAGAGGGATACATTCACCCCCCTCTGTATCCGGGCCTTACATTCTAACAATTGGTATCAGAGCGGTGTTTGCATACAAGGTCCAGCGACCTGCAGATTCGATCTTGCTGTCTCAGGTGCTAATTTGTTTTTAGTGCATAATTGTTCCTGTTGCCTTGAACTTATTCGCTATTTGTTTTTCAATGGGTTTACCACCCGTCTTTAATGGTTCTGGGTTCAGTCAGTGGTACACTGCTTTACATGCCTATGTAAATTCTGCTAATCCTGATTTGTGGAAATTAATTTCACAAGGTCCTCACACCTTACCAACGAAAGTGTCCAAATGGACCGACAGACACAGATCAAAGGATGGAGAAAATCAGAAAGCCTTTAACCTGTTGAAAGCAGCTACTGACAGAGCCTTATGGTCTTGTCTTCATAATTGCGGCTCAGCAAAGGACATCCTGGATAGGCTGAAGCAATTTCACAGGGTAAACGAGGACAACTGCATGATGGCTAACAGAAGTAATCCAATTGGCAGCAATCAAGGCAGCAGTCAGACTGAAGATGATGATGATGAGGTAAACCTCTTCGAGAATTTTTCTCTAGAAGATTGGGAGAATGCATATGCTGAATTATTTGAATCTCATAAACTGTTAAGAAAATAGTATAAAAAATTGAAGAAGGGTACTGGTTTAGATAGTTCAAGTTCTCCTTGTAGAAAGTGTGTTGAATTGAAAAATATTCATGATGCATGTATGTCTGATTCTCTAATGTTGAAGAAACAAATTTCTTTATTGAAAACTGAGAATCAAGATCATGTGAAAGAAATCTCTGAACTTGAAAAGAAGCTTAGTCTAGCTAGTCATGATTCTGTTCAGAGCAAGGATTTGCTGAAAGAAATTGAATGTGTTAAGTCTGAATTAAACACGCTGAAATCTGAAAATGATTATCTTAAAGAGTTCTCCAATAAAAATGATGAAAAATTAGAGAAACTTAGACAGGAGAACCAATTGCTAATTGAAAAGCTTAATGCCATAAAATCTGTAAACATAGAATTACAGAAAGATTCTGAAAAACAACAGGAAATGTTTCATGAATGTCAGTCTCTCTCAGATGAATGGGTGGTTGATGCTGATCTCCTAGAGTAGAATGGTAAACTGCAAGAGGAAATCAATGAGTTGAAACATCTAAACACCCAGTTGACAGATAGGCTAATAACAATGGGAAAAGGCAAGTGTGTGAGTATGGATAATTCTGATAGGTTGATGAATGCTGAACAAGAAATTGAGAGTCTGAAAACCATCAACTTAATGTTAAATGGAACTGTCACTTGTAGTGAACGGAAAATAGCTGGATATGAGCTTACTATCACTTCCCATCAACAAGAAGTTGATGATCTTTATAAGTCCCTATCTGAAGTCGAAAATGAAACAAAATTAAAACAGGAAGTTGAAAAACTCAAGAGTCTGAATGATGCCTTGCATCAACAAGTCATTTCCTGTGAAACAGATCTGTCCAAATATGAAGCTAAAATTGCTAATTTGAATTTTGAGATTAAAGATTTGAAAAACTCTCTATCAAAATTTGTCAAAGGTAAGGACAATTTGAATAAGCTTCTGGGAAAGAGTGATAACTTTCAGAGAAAGGGACTGGGGTATAGTCCGACAAATAAAAGGAGTAATGGGAATGAAACATCTACTGTTTTTGTCAAAGCCACCAATCAGAACACAACCTCTGCTCCTTCTGTCTTCAAATTCACTGCACAAAAATCCACTGAAAAACCCAAAACTGTGGAACAAAATCAAAAACTGAAAAAGGTGAAACTTCACAGAAGAAGGATAAAGACACTCCTGTTGCTATAAAGAAGGCTACACACAACTCACATGATCTCTCACACATTCATATTAAAAAGGGGTCATGTTATTATTGTGGGAAAGGAGGTCACATAATGGAGGATTGTGGATTGATGTTAAAGGATGAGCATGCTAGTGGAACTTTACATTCTAGAAACTCTTTTGATAGAAACAATGTTGCTAGGAAGCCTGATGCCTCATGTTATTATTGTGGGAAGCATGGTCATCTCATGAGTGAATGTTTTATCATGAAAGAAGACAATAAACATCATGCCATGTTCCCCATTCATGTTCATGGTCCATATGGATCTAACCACAATCCTTGTCAGCACATTGTGTGCTTCAACTGCAATAAGCCTGGGCACAAGGCTGCTGAGTGCTGGTTTAGATCTACTCGGGGTAAAAATGTTTTTCATAGAAGAAATTCTTTTGCTTGCTCCCACTGTGGGAAAAAGGGGCATACAGTCAAGGACTGTTGGTATGTTCAAAAGAACTATGTTACACCCCATTTTGTCAAATTCCCTGCAAAACCTTTTGTGAAAATTTCATGCTATAACTGTGGGAAGCCAGGTCATAAATCTGCCGAATGTTGGATGGTTAAGAACAAGCATCAAACTTCTTATGCATATAACAAGAAATCTTATGAACATGTTTATAAACATCACCCTGCTGTTAATATGCATCATAAGAATCAAACACCAGCCATTTCATGTAGATGCTGTGGAAAATTTGTACATTCTATGGATGACTGCTCACTGATGAAATTTGATGATAATGTTGCTATGAAAATGTTTAGAAAACCTGTCAGGACTAACGTAGGACCCAAAGCTGCTTGGGTCCCTGCAGGATCAAGATGATCAATTACTTTGCAGGTGTGCCTTGGAGGGAGAAATAAAAGGGGTTAACCAAGGCACTCAAAAAGGAAAACCCCATGACTCAACTCTTCAGGTTAGTTCTGAACATCTTGTTTTAAATTTCATCAACTAAAAATGCTGATTTGTATGTTTGATATCTGAAATTGATGAATTGTTTGCATGATGGATGATGATCTCTTCTTGTCTAGCTGATCAGTCTGCATTCCAGACTCAGCTACTGAGTTTACTTCTGCATATATGATGCTCTTCTCTCACTGATTATTGCACTGAATAAATGGACTGCATGCTTGTTGTTGAATGCATAACTTGCTGATTGTGAATAATTCTTCAGTGTATAGAGTCATTGCATGTGTCTAATGTCTGCACACATTATTTGCATGACTGACTTTGAAGTTGTTCAATGCATAATAGGACTGCTTTGCACTGCATCATATGTTGAAAAATCTGAAAAAGGATGAAAATGCTTATAACTTAGATGCATAAATCTGAATTGATTGCATATCTGTCTCATATATCCTTGGTGCATAATCTGTATGTAGGATAGTATATTGTATAGCATATCTCTTGCATCATGATGTCTGGGGGAGTCAATGCATTGCATATAGGTTGTCAAATGCATACTCATGTGAAAATTCATTGCATATCCTTCATTGATTCTCTTTGACCAAACCTTGAGCATATTTTTGAAATCTTAAGCTTCAAAATCTCTCCTATCAATTGATAACAATTGGTATCATTTGGTATCAGAATTTCTATCAGTCATTCATGAAGATTTCAATGGGACTATCTCGATCATAAATCTAAAAATTCTTGAACTAGAAATCTTCTATTATACATTTTTATGAATGTCTGAAATAACTCATGTGGTTTAAGCTTAATGTATTCATGGAGTTTAACTTTAAAATCTCTTAACATATTTGAAGCTTGTTTAATAAACCTTAACCATCTGGTTCATGTTGAGTCTTGTGAAAACTTCTGAAATCTGCACTCTTGAATACATGACTTCAACTGATTAAGTACATGAAATTATTATTGACTTGAAGCAATGAATTTTTCTGAAAAGTCTAAAGGGTAATATCTGTCAGAGCAATGACCTTGGTCACTGAGAAACACATGTCCAAAGGACTTTGTCATGAGGTACCATAGTTAACTCTGATTAAGAAGTCATTGAAATTCAAGTAGAGCAATGGCATGCACACTGAGAAATATAATTCACTCATCAAGAAATGATTTACAGTGTGTCATGATGTGTATATGCTATCTCTGTTCATATAAAGCATGACAATTAGTCACACTAAGTGCTTAGGGATATTGGCCTCTGATCAAGGTATATCCTCTAGTTACAAGGTGTGCACTGAACTAGAGTGCTCGTAAAATTTGTAGCATGAAAATTGTTGAACGAATTGAAATATCCGAATATTGATGCAAAAATCAATTTGCTACAACCCTAGACAAAATCATATGACTTCATAATTGCTTGATTTCAATACTGATGCATGTAATTCTGAAGGAAGTCAATAAATTTGATTGTGTAAGACAAAGGGAGGATAATCAAGATAAATATGAGGGCTTGGTTCATTTTTATTAAAACATGGTTTTAGATATCAATACAGAATTTTATTGATAAAATCTGCATACATCATGTTTAAACCATGCTGTTCAAAAAGCTCATTCATAAGCCCCTATAATGGAAGACTTTGAAAAACTTATGTTTTGGATTTATGATAGTGACATTTCCTTGAAAATCTGACTGAAATTCTTGTAGTTGAAGCCTCTTTAGAATTCTGCTAATTGAACCTGTTCTTGGCTCATTGACCTGAACTTCTCCTTGTTAGCCCCTGTGGTCTCCTCTCATCTATCTCATAAGATTCCACTTATTGAGGGGGAGCTTCCATGTCATGCATCACTTGCATATCAATTGACATCTATTCAGGGGGAGCATTCCTTGTCATACTGAATCATGTTCATATCATTTGTGACCTTGCATTCAAATCCCTCATGATCAGATTTTTGCATGATCAACAAAAACTGTATAGTCAACTCCTTTCTTATCAGTTGACTGATTCCATCTGCTTTTTTTTTTCTGACCATACAAATGTGAGGTGCCACTCCCATTATTACCTTGTTCACTTGCAGCCTTCTGAACCTCAGAATCTTTATGATGGTGGATTTCAGATTGATTCCTGAGATGTATTTCTCTCCACACTGTTGGAATCTTCCATCTTGTTCTGCAATAAGTTCTGTTTCTGTGGTATCTTCACCAGAATTCAGATTCTTTGAAATGGCTGATTTCAGATTGATTTATTGGATAACCAGAGTCCATTCTTGTGCTTCAGGGGGTGTTATGGTTTATTTACATCTAAGGGGAGAGTAGTCAATCATGCATGTTGATAGGGGGAGAGTTGTTTCATTGTCATAAGGGAGTTCTTCATTTTTAAGAACTATGACTCATTCTCTACATTTATGTGCTGTCTTTGTGTGCTGCTTTTATGTGCTACAGTTGACTATCAAACCATTTCCCCTCTTTTTGATTCTGTCAAAGGGGGAGAATAGTTTGATGAGTCAGTGTGACTCATTATGTTGCCATCATCAAAAAGGGGGATATTGTTGTGCCCCTTATGCTTTGTTGATGATGTGGTGTTTTAATGATAGCAACATAATTGAGTCACCACTTTGTCTTGAATATGTCTGATCTATTCTGTGGGAGATTGCATGAGTGTGCCATGTCTGAATTGTGAAGAATGCATGTGTATGCTTGAGTCATGCTGTGATAAATTGGTTTGTGCTCTGTTCTGTGTATTGCTTCTCTGCTGATAATGTTCATGTTGCAGTTCATCAAGTCTATACATCCGTCTCACTGTTCACATGCATCAAGTATGTACAGCGTCCGTCTCATGTCATATGTGTTTACTTCATTCAGAACTTGGTACACAGTTTAGCTGTGAGCATGGCATAGATCATGTCTGCATGTCTGTCTTTCACTAATATGGGTGCGGTGCAATGGCTGCGTTGACACAGTGGATCAGCTGGGTTGACGCCATGCTGCTTTGTCTACTTTTTCTTGCGCATTAAGTCTTAAAGTCTGTACAGGGTAGTTCATGAATCACTCTCTTTGCCAAGTGTATACATCGGTCAGCATTGCATCTCGTTCGCGAAGTCCATACATTGGGCCATTCATCAAAGTCCATACATTGCATAATGTTTGTCAAGCCAATACATTGCACTGTAGATGCATCGAAGGGAAGTATGCACATTGGTCTGTTCATATGAAGTCTGTACATTGGAAGTATGTACAATGAACTGTTACACACATCATTCAAGTTGTCTTCGTGTCGTCATTTGTTCCATCGTGTGCTGAACACTGCAGCACCTCGTGCTGCTTTCTGTGCCACCTCGTGTCGCTCCATCTGTGTCACCCCTATGTCTTCGAGTCTTCTGTATTCATGTTGTTTCTTCCAAAACCCCGTGTCTTTCTTGCTTTGTGATTACACTTCGTGTCGGTTTCTATTTTCGTCTTCGAGTTGTTCTCAGCCCGTGTCGTCCTCGAGTTCGAGTCGTTTTCCTGTGTCTTCGTGTTATCTTTTATTTTTGTGTCTTCATGTTATCTTTTGTTTTTATGTCTTCGTGTTATCTTTTATTTTTATGTCTTCGTGTTATTTTTATGTCTTCATGTTATTTTTATGTTTGAGTCTTCATGTTAGTTCTGTTTTTATGTCTTCGTGTTGTTTCTTTCTATCTTCGTCCAGGTTTCCTCTGATCGCGTGTTTTACTACCGTTTTACTCCATGTTATTTCCTTCTTCACCTCGTATTGTTCTCATCTGACCTCGTGTCGTTCTCTTTGTAGTGTTAGCCTTGTTACTGTATGCACTTCGTGTCGATTTCTTTTTATCTCGTGCTGTAGTCATCTTATGTACCTCGTGTCGTTTTTCTGTATAGTGCACCTTTTGCTGTTCTAATGTCTATACATTCATTTCTAAGTTCAAGTCTACACAATTGTTATCACATCTTAAGTCTATACACTCGTGGCTAGCTGTTCAAGTCAATACACTCGTTGGCTAAGTCTTCAAAGTCTATACATTCTATCCTTCTGATTAATCTCCTATGACTGTGTGACAGGTACTGTTCGTGGAGCCTATGCAGAGTGGGCACGTGATACTAGGTTGGCATCTGGCACGTGATCCGTGATGCAGAGGAGCCTCCACGTGGACTGAAGCATTTGGGCGGGAATCGTGGAGAGCACACGCCGCCCTAATCTGCTGCTGCTATATATATGTGTCTTTTTCCTCTGAAGAAGGTGGGCGAGTGGGCAGAGAGTGACTGAAGTAGAAGCAGCCAGAAAAGAAGAAGAGGTGCAGAAGAGAAAGAGGAGATAGAGAAGGCTGAGAGCTAGATCGAGAGAGCAGAAGAAGAAAAAGAAAGAGAGACAGTGAGATACAGAGAGTGAGAAGAAGGTGAAGGCAGAAGTTGTGAGAAGAAGAAGAAGTAAGAAAGAAGAAGAAGAAGAAAAGAGAGTTCGTGCTGGGAGAAAGAGAGAAGCAGTAGAAGAAGTTCCTGCTGGACCGTGGATCAAATCCAGGCCAGCCAGCTCCTGCGAGAGCCACATTTGATTTTATCTTTTCAGCTTTCTGTTGCTGGGTTTTGTTTTTCCTTTGAACTATTCATTTGTTGTTCCTCCGATTGCCCTGTTGGGGATCGGGTTCCTCCTGTGGACTCAGGAGAAGGGAGATCTTGTGTCTTCGGTTTGCAAGTAGCTGGGTGCTACTTGCGGTTGGTTCCCTCCGGTGTGGAGAAAGAGAGACTTGCGTCTCTGGTTGCCTTTGACAGGGTGTCATCGGTTGTTTCCCTCCGAGTTGGAGGAAGGGAGATTTATCTCCGGTTGTGCTTCCCTCTGGGGTTCAGAGGAAGAGAGACTTGGGTCTCTAGGTTCCCCTCCGGTTTGGAGGAAGGGAGGCTTGTTCCTCCGGTTCTGGGCTTGTGGGTAGCAAGTCCAGGGGTTTCCTCTGTGTCTGGAGGAAGAGAGACTGTGTGTCTCTGGTTTCCAAGTGGCTGGCAGTCACTTGGGGTGTCCCTCCGGTTGGGAGGAAGAGGGGAGGTTGTTCCCCTGGTCAAGCTGTTTGGCAGCCTTTGTTGCAGACTGAGTCTGATGTGCTAGTGTTACTAGTGGAAGCCTCACTCTGGTTTGGAGTGAGGGGTGGACGTAGGTCTGTTGACCGAACCACCTAAAATCATCGTGCAGTGGTTTGTTTGATTGCCTGCTTCCGCTAGATGCATGCTAGGACCGTGATTTAATTGATTATCTATATCCTAGAGGTTAATTGAGTTTCTTATATGTTCACTTAATTGCTGCGCATTAGATGCTTGCTTAGGATCGTTTGAGGGCTTCTTGAGTTGCTGTCTTGCTTTGATCCTTCTAAGGTTCCTTAGGCTATTTCTGCAACAGTTTTATTTTCGCATTACTGAGCATCAGAGTTTTAATTAGGCCATATTTTTAGTGGGATACATTCACCCCCCTCTGTATCCAGGCCTTACATTCTAACAGAGGTTGTATCATGCGTCTGTGCTAGTCATGTTCTTACGCAGCTTAGGTCGATGCTAGTTACGTCTTTTACCTAGCAAGGTTGGTGCTAGTAGCATGGTTTGCTTAGTATGGTCGGTGCTAGTGCTAAGGTCGACGCTAGTGGAGGCCATGAGACAACTAGGGTCCATGCTAGCTAAGACCAGATGCAACTAAGGTCGACGCTAGTTAGCCCGTCAGCAAGGTAAGGTCAGTGCAACCTTTGTCTAGCACTAAACCAGGGTTGGTGCGTGCATGTTTTTGGGTCTATGCATAATGAAGTCTGTGCCTGTTTTCAAATTTGCAAGGCATGAAGTCTGAGCACCTTCACATGAGGTCGGTGCACATTTTTACAAGTCTAAGCATATGTGGATTTTTATGTCTAAGCCTATACATGGGTCTGAGCATGTTTTCATATCCAAGCATGCATTAGATCTGGGGATCTTTTCTAAAGTGGCACGCTATAGTCGGTGCGTGCTTTAATTGTTGATACTAATTACGTAACTTACTATTCATGATTTATATAATATTCATATAATCAGGAAGTAGAGATATGGTAGGACATGGATAAATAGCAAGATTTGCAAGATCATGCTCATACAATATTTTTAATATTTAATTTCATAGATATGAATTTTTAAACATGGGGTAATTTATAGGAATTAAAATGGAATAACACCGAGAATCTAGGTGATACGTAACTACCCTATTCATGCATGTCACCCTATTTAACTACTAATTAGGCCAGATCTTGAGAACACCTACCACTTAGGAGTGATATGTGGTACAGGTGGTAGGAAATAAAGAAATCAAAGCAAGCCCTTCCTCGTCTCTGTAGTAGAGCTGCAGAGAATAACTAATAAGAGAAGCGCACGTTCTCCACGTTCTCCACTGCAAAGCTTTTACAGCCAGACGTAGAGTGACGGAAGAAGACGCTCCTTCACATCTTCAGAAGAAAAAGAGGATGACGGCAGTAGCTCCTGCCTACGCAAAGGGGAGTATAATTATAGTGAAATTCGGTTGCCCACACAAAGCAAATGTTTATTACCTTGTGGGTCTAGGTGGGGAGCAAGAGCCTACAGCCTTGATGTCTTATCCCGAAGATAGTGCCTTGCCAGCAATAAGGTTTCAGGCAAGGACATGTTGCCACAACAGATCTGCTACCAGGTCAAAAGAGGTTAGAGTGCTCATTCATTTGTTGGGCATATTGCCAGCAAACGTAGGTTGGCTTGTCAGCTGTGGGGTCTGAGGGAGATATATTTTAGTATATCTATAGGTTTATAGTGGGGTAGCCCATATATATATTCATGTACAGGTGGGCGTTAATCCTTGGGCCCTTCATACATATTTATCTCGCCCAAAAAGACAATGGCGGATGGAAGAATCGAACCATGGTTACTCATTTGGGGTAACACATCACATAACACACTACTCTAAGAAGTCACCTTGTTAGGTGAATAATCTTTACGTATGATGACTTCAATGGTGATAAATTTATATAATGGCCCTCATTGGGTGTTCTAACTTCTTATTTAACCTTCCTATTGAAGGTTTTATTTATTTGGGGAAAAGGTCTATATATTATTTTATACAGGGTGCTACACTAGGTGCACATGTTTAATTATTGGATAGGTCGTTAGGTTGGAAGAGTTGGGGGACGATGGTTCCATCTTGCACGCCGTGGTTGCAGATAGTGTCTTGACCCTGATTTGTCCTGTCTAGTAATACTATTCTCGAGTATATTCCTATTTTATGGTTTCTTTGTATTTGTTTTGATGATTTCTTTTACTTTGGCCCAGCATGCATCATGCGCATCTTTGAGCATTCATGTGCCCTCATCTGTACGAGTGTCTCAGTAATGGTGGATAACTATGTATCCATGGTCTTGAGTAAGTAGAATCATTGTACTCTGAGTTGGAAGGTTTCCTTTGGTTTATTTGCTCGGTTTGGTTAGCTGAGGATTCTTGTCTGGAGTTTAGTTGATCGTCTCTTTACTTTTTCGCTTGCTCCGACCACCTATCAGCTATGCGTTCTAGTGAGGAGGTTGGTCATGTTTTATTTTTCTTTAGCTATTAGTTCCTCCAGGCATGTGTCATTCGGTTTGGCCGTTCCTTGTGATTACTTCAAAGTTTTCCGGTAGAATGCTATCGCTCGTTGGTTGAGAATGGGTGTCAGTTTACCTTAACGCCCGCTTTTCAGTCCACTCTGCTACATTTTCGCTTCATCTCCATGTTCCATTTCACTTTCGCTTCACCTCCGCTCGCTCTCCTGCAAAGAGGACGTTAAGCAGGGGCATATGTGGACACCCGTTTTATGACCAATGAGTTGGGTCATCTTCGTATCAATTTTTATGATGTCCCAAGTTATTCATCGCTTATTGGGCCATTTTTGGTCACTTTCTGGGCTTATTTTTTGGGTTATTCTCCCTGGTTGGGCCTAGCTCCTCTGATTTCTTGATATTTGCAACTTATTGAGCCTGGATAAGGGCTAATAAGAATTTTACTGTGGATTAACTTGGAGATTTATTAGTCTTTATCTCTTTTGCCACGCCTATCAGCCTTGCGGTCTATCGTACGACCATTTGGTGAGCGTTGGCAGTCCTTTGCTAGACCGTTAGGCAACAGAGAGTCCTGTTGGGTTTCTTCGGTCTTATCTCTTTCAAGACGATTGAGCCATGCGGTCTATCGGACGACCGTTTGTGGAGCTTTATGGTCTATCGCAAGACCGTTTGTGGAGACAGAGAGTCCTGCTCTGTCTGTTCTTCCTCTCTTCAGTCGTGGTCGAGCTAGAGTCCTTGATTTGTTGATTTCTCTCTAAATAGAGGCTCACAGAACCTTCTGTTTGTTTCTTTAGACTCTTAGGTGTATTATCTTATAGGTTTATCTAGGTTCAGGCCTATTTTCATGTCATTATCTCTCCAAATCAAACCTAGGGTTTGAGGGGTCTATAAATAGAGACCTTGGCTTCATGGTTTAAAGAGAAGATTTTTGGAGTTTGCCACGAAGTGCTGCTGCATCTTGGAGCAAGTACCAACCAGGGAGAAGTCCTTTCTACATCCATAAGGCTTCTGGTCCAGGGAGTATTAAGTTCCATTAGTTTAGTTTGAGTCTTTTCTTTCTTAGTTTTACCCCTTTCCCCTTTGCATCGTCATAGCATATTCCCTCTTCCTCTTCCATGTTCTCTGCCCTCACATCACGTTTTAAACATCCTCCTACTCTTTTCCATACCCCACAGGGGTTAAAAAACACCAACCCCCAGGTATTCACCCTTCCTTTTATGCACTTTAGCTTAATTGCATTATAGATATTATACTAGTCCAAGGGCTTATTAGGTTGTTTTTCTTTGTGTCTACATTCTTTTGTAGGTTTACAGGGCTTATTGCACGAGGCCCAGCTCTTCTGGCCTGCCAGGAGGGGTGGAGATCCAAAGTTCTACGTTGCTGTTCTAGGTGCTCTTGCAGTCGTTTGGAGAGCCGTTTGAAGATCTCAGGCGGTCTATCGCGAGGCCGTTTACGTTCTATTTACGTTCGTCTGGAAGATCGTTTTTCCTTCTGCAGTGCCTAGTTTTCTCTCTCCCATGGGCGGGTGACTTCACTCGACTCTTTCCAAAGTACATAGTGTAGTTTTTCTACGTTATTCACCTTGGTGGCGATCAGACTTTTCTTTGTTTGGGTATTGGTCATCTCTTTCATCATCTTTCTCACTTTCTCTTTGTTCTTAGTTGCTCCACACCTACGGTGTGTGTCTTTCTTTTACTCCTTTGCTCCACGTCCCGGCGTGTGTTTTTATTCCTCTTCTTTACTTCTACAGTATTGAGATGACATGCTCACAAATTTCATGTTTGGTATTGATTGCTTGAGTTAGTGCACCACTTGTTCACATATATTTCACATCCCTCATATTCATCCACACACATCACCATCACCATCACAACAAAAATATCAACAACGAGGGCACGTCCTCGGCATCAACCAACAGTGGCATTGCCACCGCGGTCCCCCTCCACGCAGCACGCAGTATGCCACCGTCTTCTCCGGCCACTTCGTGTAGTGCCGCCGCCCATGGACGCTGCCCGCTTGCTCGTCGTTGCATCTTCCCTTGCTCGCCACCATTGCAACCAAACCTACTCGGCATCGCCAGCGTACATCACCCCACCGATGTCATCATCTGTGATCCTTTTCATCACCAAAAGCTCCCCACCCCGCCCCTTATGCAGCGGCTACCGGTCGACGTCCCCAGATGCGTAGTCGAGTAGTTCTCGCCACCACACTGGACTAGTACCCATTGTCTAGAGTGTGGCACCCATCCCCTCCGAATGCGGCCTCCTCCGACCATCTTCCAAAGCACAGGCCACCGTTCTGAGCATGCCGGCAACATTTTCCTGCTCTCCAGACCGGCTCCCACGTCCCTCCCTGCAGCCGCTGTTGTTCCTCCACCTCCCACACACTCTCTCTCTCTCTCATCGTCATCCTCTCTCTCTCTCCATCCTATTTTCTCTCTTCTTCTCTCTCTCTCTCTCTGTTTAGTTATTGTAACCAAAAAAAATGAAGCAAAACAAAAGAAACGAGCTGGACCTAAAAAAAAAGAAAGGGGCCCTCTCATCCTCTTTATTCTCTCTCTATCTCTCTTCATGTCTCACTCTCTCTCCTTCTTCTGTTTAGCTACTGTAGCAGATTAAAGGAAAACAACAGAATAGAAAAGAGGAAGGCAAAAAAGGGAGAGAGAATATTTTCTAGAATAAAAAAATGAGAGAAAAGAAGAAAATTATTTTATAGGGGAAAAAAAGAAAATCAAACACACCCGGTTGTTTGTGTTGCATCTGGGAGGGGAGGGGAGGGTGGGGGGCGGGAGGGGATGGGAGAGGACTAGAAGAGGGGAGGGTGGGGAGGGGAGGGGGAAGGGGGCATAGAGGGGAGGGGAGGGGGACGGGGACGGGGGCACATTGGGTGATTGGGCAGGGGAGGGGAGGGTGGAGGGGTTGGTGGGGTATGGGAGAGGAGGGGCCCACGATGAAAGGCTCGAAACCGTCTCACAAGAAAAACACAGAAAGACCTCACCCTAGGTGGACCCCTCAACGCACTAGGGTCTCAACAAGCGGCAAGCATCACAGGCATTGTCAACACGGGAACATAATTGCCAACTCACCCGCTTACTCACACCCAGGGCTTGCTCAACTGACATCAGCCTATCTCACCCACATGAGGTGTCACGTCCCGAGCGCGGAAGATACCCAGATGAGTGACGCGTCTACATAGATCGTGTCGTTCACGTAGAATTAGAGTGTGCATAGTACTTGATAATTCATTGCTAATTTAAAATTTGACATTTAACCATGTCCAAGATGACAATTGA
The DNA here is from genome assembly GCA_022559845.1 of Amorphophallus konjac. NCBI lineage: Eukaryota > Viridiplantae > Streptophyta > Magnoliopsida > Alismatales > Araceae > Amorphophallus > Amorphophallus konjac. The sequence continues at coordinate 230,394,256 of CM040120.1, forward strand.
TGAACCAGAATAGTAAATTCTTAAAACTACAAATTGATGGCAATTTCAAACCAGCTTAATCATAACTGACCGAAATTGTACCATAGATTACAAGCCTTAATAATAACTGGAAGTACACAACATAGGACTTAAAATACGAGGGACTAGACCTAGCTGACGGTACACCCAACCTAGCACTCAACACTAGGTATCTGCCCCATTCGGGTGGTGGTCGCTATCTAAATTTCTATACAAATGTTAGAATTGCAACTTTATGAGCGAATTGCTCAGTAGGAATTATATCTCAAGCTCTTACAAGCTTTAAGCTAATTACAAGTTCAGTGCAAGTATAATTATGCAAGTTGGAACAACTAAGAATATCAAGAATTGTAACAAGAGAGTGTCTCATTTATTTCAATACGATGTAACAATAAGGAACTAGCCAGTAATTTGCAATTAATTGCACAAGTATTTCAAAGAAATTAGTATTCCAGCAAGCAATCTCAAGTTCGTGTAATAGCAAGTAGTACAATAGAATTGGCTATCTCATTTATATCATTCAAGCAAGTAAATGCCCTTTTTCGGGCCAGCAATCCATGTCAAGCAAGTCAAGCATGTCACGGGAAAGTGAGTGGGAATGTCTCAAGTAAATTAAAGCAAGCATGTACTTCGGTGCAATGCCAAACACCGTGGTCAATAAACTCCCGTGGGCACAAGTACATTCGGGTGCTCCTCCCAGGACCAGACCAGGCGCTATATGCACAACATTTCATATATACTTTTAGACATCCACTATGACGACCCGGACTCTGGATACCGGATATACCCAATAGGACTATCGAGTAGACCCGATACCACTTGGAACCCATGAAGCCTCCCAAGAGCTGTAAAGCTCCGAAGGGATAAAAGGAATGTCGTGTAGTACATTGAAGTGGCAGATATAACAGTAAGCAATTAAATTTCATTAAACATATTTGCTAAAGTCGCAGAAATAAAATTACTTTTTAATTAACAGTTAAAATTAACAATTATACCAAAGTCCAGTCCAAAGGAAAGACAAGTATAGTCTAACAAAAAGAAAAACATACACTGAGGTCGGAGGAAGCCCGACGCAGGTACCGCTGGAAAGTACGAGCATGCCACACTAGGAACCGCAAAGGAAGCAAAGACGACTACACCTGAAAAGTAGGGGTGAGCCACGTGTCACTAGCTCAATAGGGGTCACGCGGATCCCCACTGAAAAACACGCAGTAACACGGAGCAACAGCTAAAATAGCAGGAGTAGTAAAGCAGGAAAAGCTAAACTACAACTAGAAAGCTATAAAAGAAAGCAGGAAACGGAAGGAGTAGGAACAACTAAAAGAAAAGGGCAAAACACAACCATAAAGAATGAGAACATGGCTACCGAGTAAGGCACGGCTCCCTAAGCTACTCCGAACAGTGACAGAAAGGTGAACCCTGATCTCACAGAGTCGGGAGTTACCGATCCATTGACTGAGCACAACGCCTAAGGCAAAGGCCTACAAGGATAGGCAACAAGCCCTAGAAGAGACCTAGATGGACACGGAACACTAAAGCCTACACGATTGGATTGTCGTGCACGCTCCCTAAGCGCAAACGCATACATGACTGGATCGTCGTGTATACCACACAGCACTGACCTCGGGTAAGGCCAAGAAAAGACTAACCCGGGAAGGTCAAGACACACGAGAAACGCGAGAGTCGCGAGCCAAGTGACGGAAGCACCTCCCCACTAGAAGAACAGCCAGATGCGTCCACTGACGTCTTACACTGCGCCACAGGTATCTGGCTACGGACGTCGAGAATGACGGAGGCCCAGATACTCACTGAACTAGAACAGGAACTATAGTAACGAGTGACTAGTCAGGGTCACGCCCGTCGACGTTCGTCCAAACACCCCTGACCACGTGTGCATACACCGACTCTTGCCTAGAGCCATGCCTCTAGCTAGTTTTCTCCCCTAGTAGGATGCTACCGTAAAGCAGGGGCCCACGGATACTAGCTTAAAAACCGTATCTCGGGAACTGCCCTTTCCACCACTCCGAAGTGGGCCAACACAAGAGGTTGTCGGGCTACGACTAGTGGAGGCTCACTAGACACAGAGAGAAACACGAGTGCTGCAATACATACATGCTAAGCACGCACTGTCACCCGTACTACGAAGCATAAAGGTAGTACACCAACTGCCAACAGACTCAGGACAGGGCAACTAGACCTATTAATGCAACGATCCTTGAGTCTCACAACTCGGAGTCAAGATCATCGTACAAAGCGAAACAAGCCGCCAATCGGTCTAATCCTAAGTCAAAGAAATGACACATCTGTATAAAATGACACACGGAGACCTGAGGGATCACCAAGACCCTCAACTCCACTAGACATGCAAACTGAGGTAAGACAGTACCTCCAGGCGTCTAGAACCATGTCTCGAGCTGGACAGAAAAGTCGAGACACTCACAAGGTCACGTTTCAACCACTAGGTCACACCGGGTTGACCAGGACCTGACAACGACTCAGAAGCAGTATAGAAACCTAACCAATAGCAGGGTACGTGTGGCTATCTGATAACATGGTTATAGCCCTCATAGGAGATCAAAAGACGTCCACGGGATATTGGGCGAACCACGAAGTCAAGCCGAGGCACTTGGAAACCAACACATCGGGAAATGACACGTAGGAATTAAGCGGAGGAACATACGCTGGCGGTCATAGAATGGGCTGCTAGGTGACTATAGCACTCAAGGATTTGGCCGCTAAACACAGTCAACCCTTAACCGACCTATTCAGTCAAACCACCCAAGCGGTCTAATATAGATTCGGCACATGGACTAGGCGGTCCAAGAGACAACCGCCACACTAATCGCCCAAAAACATTGACCTAAGTCAAACGACATGTAGCGGCCAAAGAAAGGTGCGCTACAATGAAGAAACGCATGAAGGTTGGGCCGCCAAGGCCAACTGACTTAAATTCTTGACTACGTCTAAAACCACGGTAACATGAATACCGAAGCAGACCACAAGCCGTCGAGACCATCCCTTCAAGATGGGAACTCGAGGGAGGCCACACACATGCGGGGGAACCCCACCGCACTCACACCGATACACGGTGACTCGATCAAACGCAACATAAAGGCCGGGACACATATCCCTATGGGAATGCTAATCGAGGTAACATGGCACCTCCCTACACCCCAGAAACTTGGACACGAAACCCACACGGTGTCCGGGACACTCGCGAGGCCATAGGTCGGTCATTGGGTCTCAACCGGACCGATTGGGACTCAAAACGAGGATAAACACAGAATTTTGGTCGACTTGGATCCTAGGGTCGATCGACCGGACCTGAGCGGTCGGTCGACCGGACTGACACGGTCCTACGGGCCCCTACTGGTCGACCGGCCCATCCGGTCCGGTCGACCGATCACGGTGGAAAACTGGCCAAACACTAATCCTCGGGTTTGATTCCACGCCGCATTCGATCCCAATCGAAGGGGAAAAACACCACAATGATAATACCGACCTTCCACACTTTGGAAGGGCTCAAAATGATGCACAAACGGCGTGAAACGAGCAATTCTACCGAATTGACCCTAATTGAGTCACCGGGGTTCCCGGGCTCATACCGGCCCGAAATGACAACCAATCAGCACGAAATTAGCGGATCTGGAACGCTGACATTCCAGGGGTTCGATTGATACTAGTTGATCTAAAAATCGTCGCCGTTTTCTGGTGAACCCTATGAACTGTTGTGCCTCTTAGGCACAAGCATGTGCAATGTTGCTTTGATGATAGCAATGCTATTTGGTTTTGATGATTGCAAGACAGTGAGTGCATTTGAGTGCATTTGATATTGTATTTTGATGATAGCAATGTTGTTGTGTTTTGATGATTGCAATAATCTTTATATATATGCATTGCATTCTGTCAGATATCAAGTCTCTAGATTGCATACAAGCATCACAAAGTCAGTACAGTGGGCAAGGGTGTACATCCACCAGTGAACACATTAAGTCTATACACCGCCTGTGTTCATTTGAGTCTTATGATGTCTTTATATTCATTAAGTCTATACATTGCGTTGTGTATACTTTACATTGCTTTCGCCTTCACAGCAATGTCTATACAATGCAATGCATATACTTAGAACTAATGACTTCGTTTCATCTGTCTGACAGTGACTGAAGAGGCTAATGAACCCCTTAACGCAAGAGGGCTGAAGACATCTAATTTCAGCTGCTGGAACACACCAATGCGTCAACGCCTTGATCAAGTGGCGTGGACGCAGTAGTTCAAACAATCAAGAAAGGAGCTTATGGGATTACTCGGGTGCGTCAACGGATTCATCAAGTGGCGTCGATGCAGCAGGTTGATGGATCGACAAGGTGACCAGAGGGTGTGAGAGGGCTGAAGCCATCTAAGTTCAGATGCTGGAACACTAATGCGTCAACGCAGCATGATGAGAGCGTCGATGCAGCACGCCCATCTGCTGAAGACTTGATCACCGGATCATCAATGCGTCAACGCCACGGGTTGGAAGCGTCGACGCAGCAGTTAAAAAGGCTAGGCTGGTTGTTCACTGGAACGTATCCATGCGTCAACGCCATTGCTAGACAGCGTCGACGCAGCCATTGAGCCTGATAGGCATCTAGCTCGGAGACAGTTTAGAAGGTTAACGCTGGAGTTCTTAGCGTCCACGCAGCATGCAAACAAGCCGAACTATTAGTTACAGAAACACACCACTGCGTCAACGCTTTAGCCTAGCAGCGTCAACGCAGCATGTCTATCCGCCAAATACATTGATCACTGGACTGTCGATGCCGATGCGTCAACGCAGCAAGCTGATGGAGTCAATGCAGCAGACTTGAGTTTCATAGGTTGAAGATCTCTAAAGGCTGCGTCAACTCCTTGGAGCAAGTGGGTTGACGCCATCTAACTCCAGTTGCTGAGCGTACTGGTGCTGGGCACATGATCCGAGGATAAGAACAGTGTCCAGATGAGGACACGTGTACTGACAGCCTGCTGGATGCTGCCACGTGGTCCAAATTCTTAGGGCGGGAACTGTGGAAGCCACACGCGCCCTGGCTGCTGCTGCTGCTGGTATATAATGGAGCCTTCGTCTTCATATGGAGGCTGATCGTGATCGAAGCCAGAGAGCAGAAGCTGAGAGAAGAAAGGGAAAAAGAATAGAGAGCTTCCACGATCCAGCAGAAGAAAAGAAAAAGAGAAAGAGAGAAAAGGAGAACAGAGATCGAGAGAAGAAGAGAAGTGCAGCAGAGAAGAAAGAGAAAGAGAGAGAGTGAAGAAAGAGAGTGAGATCGAGGGAGATATGTTCCTACTGGACCGTGGATCAGATCCAGGCCAGTCAGCTCCGTTGAGAGCCACATTGTGCATTTCATTTTTTAGCTTTCTGTTTGCTAAAGTTATTTTCATTTCGTGTTTTGTTTTTCCTTTTTCATTTGGTTATCTTTGTACTTCCGATCCTCTGGTCTGAGGTCGGGTTCCTCCTGTGGACTCAGGAGAAGGGAGATTGTGTGTCTTCGGTTTGCAAGTAGCTGAGTGCTACTTGTGGTTGGTTCCCTCCGGTTGGGAGGAAGGGAGGTCCGAGACCTCTAGGTTGCCTTTGACCGGGTGTCATTGGTTGGTTCCCTCTTGTTTGGAGGAAGGGAGGACTGGTCCTCCGGTTCTGGTCTTGTGGTTTGCAAGACTAGGTGGTCCCTCCGGTTGGGAGGAAGAGGGGAGGCTGTTCCCCTGGTCAAGCTGTTTGGCAGCGTGTGTTCGCAGACTGAGTCTGCAGGTTACTAGCATGTGCTAGTGGAAGCCTCACTCCTGTTGGGAGTGAGGGGTGGATGTAGGTCTTGGTGACCGAACTACCTAAAAAATCTCCTGTGCAAGTGACTGTGCTTTGTGCGTTTGTTCCTTGCCTTCTACCTCCCCTTCACAGGTTGTGCATGCTTGGTTAGTGGTGTTAATTGGGAGTAATCTCTGAGCATTGTCTTCTGCTAAGTGTGCTTGGGTTGATTAGCTCTGCTTGCGAGTCTGGTGTGATCAGGTGGCTGCATTTTTATATTCCAACTGTTTGATCAATTGTTTGATCATCATCTTCTCTTGGAAAGCTCATTAGTTTTTATTCCGCATATCTGAGCATTTAGTGTTTTAATTTGGGCTATATTTTCTAGAGGGATACATTCACCCCCCTCTGTATCCGGGCCTAGCACCCCAACAATTGGTATCAGAGCGGTCTCTGACTTAACATATCTAACAATCTGCAGAGGATCCTGCTAGATTTTTGGTGCGTTTTCAGAGTGTATTGTGCTCGTTGTTTTGTTTCACCGATTTAGTGCTTTACCTTGCCCATCTGGTTTTGCTGCATTTCCTGTCATTTGTTTTAGTGAGTTGAATCTGTTTGCCATCTGTCCAAATGGATCATCCTCCAATTTATGATGGTTCTAACTTTGAAAGTTGGCTAGGAGGCCTAGCTGTGTATGTAGATTCCATTGATCCCAAACTATGGAGTTTGCTATCGAAAGGCCAACATCGATTACCCAAAGATCAGATCAAGTGGTCTAGTAAGGACACCTTTAAGAACCATGATAATGTCATAATTCTTAATATCTTGAGAGCTGTTGTTAATACTGATGTATATTCTTTTGCTCTTAGGTGCAATTCTCGAAAAGAGATATATGACAAAGTTATCTCTGCGCATAACCAACAGAGTGATAGTTGTTTGATGGCCAACCGGGATAAGGAAGATTCCTCATCCAAGGTAAATTCTGAATCTGAATCCGAAGAGATTTCAATTGATGAAGTATGGGAAATGTATGAGGAACGTTCTGAGAAATGTAAATATTTGAAATCTGAAAATAGAAAGCTGAAAAAGAAATGTGATCAGATTAGTTCGAATGCTCATTGTGAAAAATGTCAAGATCGGAGAAAATCTCATGAAATATGCTTAGCTAATCTGAATGTGAGTAAGGAACAAATTTCTATTTTGGAAAATAAAAATCAGGAACTCACAGACAAGATTTCTGAACTTGAAGATAAGCTGAATTCATTAGGAAATGATCAAATTTTAACTAATGAATTAGTTTAGAATGAACAAACTAGAAAGGAGAATGAAGAACTGAAGCTGCTTAATTTTGCTATGTCTGAGAGACTCTTAATGGTTGAAAGAGGGAAAAGTTCAATTGAAAATGAACGTGAGAGAGTGACTGCATTAATAGAAGAGATTGATAGCTACAAAGCCATTAATGTCTTACTTAATGAAAAGATCACAGATTCTGAAATTCTCATTTCCTCTCTCAAAAATGAAATCACTGAATTGAACAATTCTCTGTCTGAGTCATTTAAAAACAAAGAAAATTCAAAGGCTGCTTCTAAGAAGAAAGTCTCTGATGGAGGCAGTAAACAGGAAGAGAGAAAAAGAATGTATACAACCTTTGTGCGTAGCTCTGAGTTAGCTAGCACTTCAGCTTCTCCTTCATGTCTGCCTGCGAATCAGATAGAAAAACAAAAGAAAACAAAACAGAATAAAAATTTGTATGCTGAAATTTCTCAGGCCAAACTGTCTCATGTTAAAAGAAAGAATGTGAAATGTTTCTACTGTGGTAAATCTGGCCATGAGATGGATGTTTGCATTGTCATGAGAGAGGATGAACTGAAATCAGATAGAATTTATGCTAGGAATTCTAAATCGAAGAAACCTTCTCATGATCAAAATAAGAGAATTCAATGCTTTTACTGTCATAGAATTGGCCACTTTATGCATGATTGTAGATTAAAGAAGCAAGATGATTTGAATGCTAAAGAGCTTCATGATAGGAATCATGCATATCTGAAAAAGAAACTTCATTGCTTCCATTGTAACAAATTGGGCCATATTGCTGCAAATTGTTGGCATGCTAAGGGAAGAACAATTAACTCCAAAACTGCTATAATCCCTGTAAAAAGACATGCATTCTATAAGAATCTTGACAGAATGAATTCTTCATGTTTTGAATGTGGAAAACCTGGCCATAAAGCCTCTGAGTGCTGGGTGGCAGAGTTCAGAAAACAAAATGCCCATGCACACAACAGAAATTTTGACGTTCATGCACATGAATTTAATACTTACAATAAGGTGCATAAAAGGAACTTAAATTCTGTTAGTTATCATGGTAAGTCTGGTCAATTTGGCTATTCCTTGTCCAGCTATAAGTTGATGGGCTATGATGATAATTCTGTTAAGAGACCAGTCAGAACACCTGTTAGGGCTCATACAGGACCCAAGGCAGCTTGGGTTCCTGCAAGATCATATTGATTGATATGTTGCAGGTGTGCCTTGATGAGAGAAATAAAAGGGGTAATTTAGCCAAGGCACTCAAAAAGGAAGCCCCAGGATTCTACATTTCAGGTTAGTTCTGAACTTGTTTTTAAATATCATCATCTGAAAATGTTGACTTGTCTATTTGATATCTGAAATTGTTGAACTGTTCGTTTGATGTCTGATATTCTCTTCATGTCTAGCTGATCAGTCTGCACTCCAGACTCAGCTATTGAGTTTTAATTCTGCATATATGATGCTTTTCTCTTGTCATATGTTGAACGGAATTCGAATGGTCCGTGTGACCAGGTTCTCCACCTAGAACCATGGGTCTAGTCCTTATGAAGAGCTGTGTCCTGCATATCAATAATTTTTTGAAAAATCTAAACAGAAATGGCTTGGATGCATACATCTGAATAAGTTTTCAGCTTGATATTCATCTTATTGGCATTCATACTTTCATTCATGCATATTCTAAGGGGGAGTTAGCTTGGGTTGGAGATCTCTGCTTAAATGATGATCGATATACTGAGATGAAGCTGCTGATTGAATAAATGGGTTAACGCTGTATGAAGATGGGGTCGACGCTTCAAGCTATTTTCCTTGAAAAACCGTTTGTGAAGCAAGCTTAGCTGCATGAGGTGGTTGACGCTGAGGATGGATTGAGTTAACGCAGCCCCAGCTCAAAGTTAACACTTGGTATCAAAAGACAGAATACTACACTGGTTGGTTGAGTGCGTTAACGTAGTCATTAGAGTGAGTCAACGCACTGACAGATTTGTCTGAAATACAGTTGCTGAACTTGGTTGAATGTTTTAAGAAGGTTTAGCGGCACTGAAGGTTGGTCCTCACTCATCTCTCTCTCTTGTTGAAATGCTCTTGTAACTCATCTCTCTTCACTTCTCACAAACCTTGTTGCCTTCACCTCCAGAATTTCATCTTGTAGTGAAGATCCATTCAATCTTGAGTATGAAGGAAGGTTTCTTGAGTTCTGAAGTGTGACCTGCATCATGTTGTCTAGGGGAGCTGAGAGTTTTTATGTTCAATTCATTGAATCCTTGCTACTTCTCATTGTCCCCATTTAGTTCTTTCATATCTTTTGACATCAGATACTCCAGGAACTCAATGCCTATCATTTCCCTAACCTTCACTGAACAACAGTTCTGTTTCTGGTTTAGTACATTGAGTTGTGATTATTTCAATTGTTCTTTTATAAGAATCACTCTCACAAATTGAAAAGAACTAAAGGTTTAACCTTTATAAATTGAAGAGTCAAATGTCTGCCTTCAGAATCTGAGATAAAAGAAAAACTTTTATAGCTCTTAATCTTTGTCTCATGGTAAGATTAGAAAAAGTTTTTGTAATGCCTAATGTGTTGATCTGGAAATTTCTAGAAAAGGTGAATAAGAGTGTGTACTGTTTTTCAAACAATCACTGTAAAAGAGATAAGGGCAGCAGTAAATAAGATCATAAATGCTATGAACTGAACATAGTGACAGAGCAATGGTTGAATTGCACTGAGAAATTGTGATCTCCTCCAATGAAGCAGGAGAACTCATAGTCATGAAGTGCTTCAGAATATCTCCGTTCAAAGGGTCAAATCTATAGGGGGAGTTCTCACCAAGTAACTGGGGGTACTGGCCTCTAATCAAGGTGTACCCTTAATGTCAAAAGTGAAGACTATTCTTTGTGGGTTTTGATCTGAAATAGGTCTAGTAGTTTATGCCTAGTAACTGGGGGTACCTGCCTCTGATCAAGGTGTACACCTAATGTCAACAGCATAAATGCCACTGATCTATTTACTTAGTTCAGATTCTGAAGAATTCAAAAGTGAAAATCAAACTGCTGTAACCTTTCGAAAAATCAAAAGTCAATGAGTGAAAATTATTTTTATCAATACATGTTCAAGTTGCCTCTCTTGAAATTCCTTGTTTAATCACAAAGGGGTATTATTTCTGACTTATCTATTAATACCACATGCCCTAGATTCATTGCTATAAATGGAGTCTATAAACTCTTTTTTCAAGGGTCAGGTGTTTTCCTCTAAATTTATCACTGTTAAACCTGAATATTTGAAAATTGTATGTTGCTGATTCTTATACTTTAACAGTTGTTTATAATCATGCTTCCTTTCTGAACCTATGATTCAGTTGTTGTCAAGTGACCCTCCTACCTTCTCTTCCTTGTTTATCTGTTCATATTCCTTCTCAAAGGGGGAGCTATTATTTAGGGGGAGAAATAATTCAGGGGAGTCTTACATTCAGGGGGAGAATGTTCTAGAGGAATCTGCATTATAATGCACTTTGCACTCTTATTTTTACTGGTTTTCTCTTTTTGATCAAGTCAAAGGGGGAGAAAATCTTGTGTGTGACTCACTGTCACATTGTGTTGCCATCATCAAAAAGGGGATAATGTTGTGCCTCTTAGGCACAAGCATGTGCTATGTTGCTTTGATGATAGCAATGCTATTTGGTTTTGATGATAGCAAGACAGTGAGTGCATTTGAGTGCATTTGATATTGTATTTTGATGATAGCAATGTTGTTGTGTTTTGATGATTGCAATAATGTTTATATATATGCATTGCATTCTGTCAGATATCAAGTCTCTACATTGCATACAAGCATCACAAAGTCAGTACAGTGAGCAAGGGTGTACATCCACCAGTGAACACATTAAGTCTATACACCGCCTGTGTTCATCTGAGTATTATGATGTCTTTATATTCATTAAGTCTATACATTGTGTTGTGTATACTTTACATTACTTTCGCCTTCACAGCAAAGTCTATACAATGCAATGCATATACTTAGAACTAATGACTTCGTTTCATCTGTCTGACAGGGACTGAAGAGGCTAATGAACCCCTTAACGCAAGAGGGCTGAAGACATCTAATTTCAGCTGCTGGAACACACCAATGCGTCAACGCCTTGATCAAGTGGCCTGGACGCAGTAGTTCAAACAATCAAGAAAGAAGCTTACTGGATTACTCTGGTGCGTCAACGCATTCATCAAGTGGCGTCGACGCAGCAGGTTGATGGATCGACAAGGTGACCAGAGGGTGTGAGAGGGCTGAAGCCATCTAAGTTCAGATGCTGGAACACTAATGCGTCAACGCAGCATGATGAGAGCGTCGACGCAGCATGCCCATCTGCTGAAGACTTGATCACTGGATCATCAATGCGTCAACGCCACGGGTTGGAAGCATCGACGCAACAGTTAAAAAGGCTAGGCTGGTTGTTCACTGGAACGTATCCATGCGTCAACGCCATTGCTAGACAGCGTCGACGCAGCCATTGAGCCTGATAGGCATCTAGCTCGGAGACAGTTTAGAAGGTTAAAGCTGGAGTTCTTAGCGTCCACGCAGCATGCAAACAAGCCGAACTATTAGTTGCAGAAACACACCACTGCGTCAACGCTTTAGCCTAGCAGCGTCAACGCAGCATGTCTATCCGCCAAATACATTGATCACTGGACTGCCGTTGCCGATGCGTCAACGCAGCAAGCTGATGGAGTCAACGCAGCAGACTTGAGTTTCATAGGTTGAAGATCTCTGAAGGCTGCGTCAACTCCTTGGAGCAAGTGGGTTGACGCCATCTAACTCCAGTTGCTGAGCGTACTGGTGCTGGGCACGTGATCCGAGGATAAGAATAGTGTCCAGATGAGGACACGTGTACTGACAGCCTGCTGGATGCTGCCACGTGGTCCGAATTCTTAGGGCGGGAACTGTGGAAGCCACACGCACCCTGGCTACTGCTGTTGCTGCTGCTGCTGGTATATAATGGAGCCTTCGCCTTCAGATGGAGGCTGATCGTGATCGAAGCCAGAGAGCAGAAGCTGAGAGAAGAAAGGGAAAAAGAAGAGAGAGCTTCCACGATCCAGCAGAAGAAAAGAAAAAGAGAAAGAGAGAAAAGGAGAACAGAGATCGAGAGAAGAAGAGAAGTGCAGCAGAGAAGAAAGAGAAAGAGAGAGAGTGAAGAAAGAGAGTGAGATCGAGGGAGATCTGTTCCTACTGGATCGTGGATCAGATCCAGGCCAGTCAGCTCCGTTGAGAGCCACATTATGCATTTCATTTTTCAGCTTTATGTTTGCTAAAGTTATTTTCATTTCGTGTTTTGTTTTTCCTTTTTCATTTGGTTATCTTTGTACTTCTGATCCTCTGGTCTGAGGTCGGGTTCCTCCTGTGGACTCAGGAGAAGGGAGATCGTGTGTCTTCGGTTTGCAAGTAGCTGAGTGCTACTTGTGGTTGGTTCCCTCCGGTTGGGAGGAAGGGAGGTCCGAGACGTTTAGGTTGCCTTTGACGGGGTGTCATTGGTTGGTTCCCTCCGGTTTGGAGGAAGGGAGGATTGGTCCTCCGGTTCTGGTCTTGTGGTTTGCAAGACTAGGTGGTCCCTCCGGTTGGGAGGAAGAGGGGAGGCTGTTCCCCTGGTCAAGCTGTTTGGCAGCGTGTGTTCGCGGACTGAGTCTGCAGGTTACTAGCTTGTGCTAGTGGAAGCCTCACTCCTGTTGGGAGTGAGGGGTGGATGTAGGTCTTGGAGACCGAACCACCTAAAAAATCTCCTGTGCAAGTGACTGTGCTTTGTGCGTTTGTTCCTTGCCTTCTACCTCCCCTTCACAGGTTGTGCATGCTTGGTTAGTGGTGTTAATTGGGAGTAATCTCTGAGCATTGTCTTCTGCTAAGTGTGCTTGGGTTGATTAGCTCTGCTTGCGAGTCTGGTGTGATCAGGTGGCTGCATTGTTGTAGTCCAACTGTTTGATCAATTGTTTGATCATCATCTTCTCTTGGAAAGCTCATTAGTTTTTATTCTGCATATCTGAGCGTTTAGTGTTTTAATTTGGTCTATATTTTCTAGAGGGATACATTCACCCCCCTCTGTATCCGGGCCTAGCACCCCAACATGAACACCCCAAAAGCATGATTTTACCCCAACAAGGCAAAACCCACTCGTATGCTCACCGTTCGACGTGAAACTTCAAGGGAATGTAAAAGAGAAGTAGGGATTCCGTCTCCCTACTTCCACTCAAGATTCCGTGCACCGAAGTGACTAAACCTCGCCGAAAACTGCATCGCAAGCTCGACCGTCGACTTTGAATCCACCGTTCAGGATCGCGCCAGAAACGGTCCGATCCTCGCCCCATCGCACTCCGGACCATCCCCACTACATCACCTCAGCCTGGCTGTGCCTCCTCCGTCTATCGCCGGAGTCGGGAGGGAGAGAGAAGAGAGAAAACGGGGGAGAGAGAGGGTCACGATGGCGAATGAGAAGGGAGGAGAGAGGAAGACGAAAGAAAAAGAATAAAACGAAAGGAAATTAGGAATTATCCTTATTTTTGAAAATTCTGATTTTTGAGCCGAAAATCCTCTAATTCAGAAAAATACGCAAAAATAGTCGAAACGATCCTCGGGAAGAGTACAATGCAACTGCAGCGTCCTCGAGTCGATGAACTGAGAAATAAACTCTCCACTGGGTTCCGTACCTAATACGAGAGAAAAACCCACACAGATCGTAAAACTCAACTTAGGATCGACAAAAGCGATCTGAAACTCTCTGAAAGATCCGATAAGAATCTAGGGTATTACAGCCTCCCCTCCTTCAAGAAATTTTTTCCTCGAAATTTAAGGAATGAACAAGAAGAAGCAGGGATGAACAAACCCCAAGACACAACTTGAAATAGCACGAATCTCAAAAATCACAATTCAGAGGAACACCGCCAGACCATCATCACAAGCACACGCTTTGGATCTCAAGGCAAATCGATCCAAAGGATGAGCATGGCACACAAATGGACACAAGTCTGACACCTCCGAAACAAGGCAACGTCGCTTATGTCTCACAAGAAAGGAGACACGACCCATGCCACGACAGCAACTATCAGGAAAATAAAACGATAGACATGACAAGCATCAGCTAAAACAAGGAAGCATAGTCCTCTCAGCTGACATCTTGACATCATCGGCTCCAGTGCCAAAGGTAACAACGAAACCTGGCAGATAAGACGCCAACGACAGCACCGAACCACAAGCACAATAAAGTTAGTCCTCACTCAGATATTACATCTGATCGAGTCGCATGCTAACTCTACCAGAAAAGAAGAGTACGGCACAACTAACCGACAAGACCATGGTCCACACGATGCCAAGACAGATTCACAGGGAAACAATGACAAATGACAACAACGACAACATCAGCACTTGCAGGATCCCGGCTCTGTACTGAACACAGAACCACAGAACACAACTGCAAGCTAGGTCACATCAAGGCACAATAACAGCTGAACACACGACTATAATGGACTAGTCATGCAACGAACAACTCACCAAGAAAAGACCCACGACAGCAAGAAGGACAACGATCTCTGAAAATGGATCTCAAGGACCACAATCACGCCTTGAGGGCACAACACCCAAGAAAGAATTACAGAGCAGAGGGTACTCAACCAGCAAAAATGCCAACAGATTCCCCAATACTCACAAATGCCATTGCCAACACCAGAATGCCTCCAAGAATAACGGCACAGCAACAGACAACATCAAGGCACACGAAGCCAAGATGAAGTCACATCGAGAAGAACAATTCTCTCGACCGGTCAAAATCTTACAACCAACGATCCTCAACCTGTGGGTTATCAGCCCACACGCTTCCGCTGCGCACTCATATGACGCACACAGGCATCAAAAATACCTCGGCATCTGCATCTCAGCACATACTCGGTGCCATCGCAATTCATTAAAATTGCAACGTATCACGCCATGAGTACTGATCATGCTAACAACCGATCACAAGTCACCTAAGTGCACAACAAGAAGAGCACCAACTTCAGCACAAGCACAAACAAAGGCTAATCTCAGCTTACCATTACGTCCTGAAAGAATAAATGAGCCTTCACAACACATCGGCCGCTAGACACGGCACGACAAACACGGTGCACAACAGCTCTTAACACAAGAATGGGTCCAAAGCCAAGCAACCGTCGAACAAAGAGCAGATCAGGCTCAGAATAAGCACTGTCCACACTTAAGCAAACACAAGACAAAGGTCTCACAAAGATAGTAATTCTAAGGCTTACCTCAAAAAGACTCCACCAAACGGGATGAGAAGCATCAAGCTCACTAACAGTAGCTCACCATGAAGGAAAATCCTAGGTTCGCTTGAGCATCTTATCAATCGAGGCAACAAAGTAAACACTTCAACAGAAGTGAAACACCTCAGAAGATGCACAAACTTAAGCTCGGGTGACCAAAACAACGTAATAACGTGTACGGCCATCACACCAACTTGAAAAGTCACCAGCCACCTGAACAAGCCACGGAGAAATCTCGAACAATGTACTATAGATTCAAGCCTTCCGGTGAACTCTGCCAAGTACAGCATGATCAAGACAAACACCATGATGAAAAAGAGCATCCCGTCGTATCCTGACGAGAGCAAAACCATCTCGTACAGTGCTGACACAGCACGCACAAGACAACATGCGGAAAATAAATCGACAAGGAATCACGAAACCTAAGCCAACGAAAGACTGTACTAGACTTTCAAGACTCTGGACATAGTATATCTCGGATTCCCATGTACTTCACACAATAATTGCTCTGATACCACCTATGACGACCCGGACTCCAGATATCGGATATACCCGATAGGACTATCGAGTAGACCCGATACCACTTGGAACCCGTGAAGCCTCCCAAGAGTTGTAAAGCTTCGAAGGGATAAAAGGAATGTCATGTAGTACATTAAAGTTGCAAATATAACAGTAAGCAATTAAATTTCATTAAACAGGTTTGTTAAAGTAGCAGAAATAAAATTACTTTTTAATTAACAGTTAAAATTAACAATTATACCAGAGTCTAGTCCAAAGGAAAGACAAGTACAGTCCAACAGAAAGAAAAACGTACATTGAGGTCGGGGGAAGCCCGACGCAGGTACCGTTGGCAACTACGAGCACGCTACACCTGGAACAATGAAGCAGAGATGACCACACCTGAAAAGCAGGGGTAAGCCTCGTGTCACTGGCTCAGTAGGGGTCACGCGGATCCCCACTGAAAAACACGCAGTAACACGGAACAACAGCTAAAACAGCAAGCATAGTAAAGCAGGAAAAGCTAAACTACAACTAGAAAGCTGTAAAAGAAAGCAGGAAACAGAAGGAGTAGGAACAGCTAAAAGAAAAGGGAAAGACACAGTCATAAAGAATGAGAACACGGCTACCGAGCAAGGCACGACTCCCTAAGCTACTCTGAATAGCGACAGAAAGGTGAACCCTCATCTCACAGAGTCAGGAGTTACCGATC
This sequence comes from Amorphophallus konjac, assembly GCA_022559845.1. Taxonomy (NCBI): domain Eukaryota; kingdom Viridiplantae; phylum Streptophyta; class Magnoliopsida; order Alismatales; family Araceae; genus Amorphophallus; species Amorphophallus konjac. The sequence goes on from CM040120.1 coordinate 230,410,848, forward strand.
CATTGACTAAGCACAAGGCCTAAGGCGAAGGCCTTCAAAGATAGGCAACAATCCCTAGAAGAGACCTAGATGGACATGGAACACTAAAGCCTACACACTGGATTGTCGTGCATGCTCCCTAAGCGCAAACGCATACACGACTGGATCGTCGTGTATACCACATAGCACTGACCTTGGGTAAGGCCAAGAAAAGACTAACCCGGGAAGGTCAAGACGCACGAGAAATGGGAGAGTCACGTGCCAAGTGATGGAAGCACCTCCTCACTAGAAGAACATACAGATGTGTCCACTGACGTCTTACACTGCGCCACAGGTATCTCGCTACGGACCGCCGAGAATGACGGAGACTGAGATACTCACTAAACTAGAACAGGAACTACAGTAACGAGTGACAAGTCAGGGTCATGCCTGTCGGCGTTCGTCCAAACGCCCCTGACCACATGTGCACACACCGACTCTTGCCTAGTGCCAGGTCTCTAGCTAGTTTTCCCCCCCAGCAGGACGCTACTGTAAAGTAGGGGCCCACGGAAACTAGCTTAAAAACCGTATCTCGGGAACTGCCCTTTCCACCACTCCTAGGTGGGCCAACACTCGAGGTCATCAGGCTACGACTAGTGGAGGCTCACTAGACACAGAGACTCTAAAACACGAGTGCTGCAATATAGACAGGCTAACCATGCACTGTCACCCGTACTACGAAGCACAAAGGCAGTACACCAACTGCCAACAGACTCAAGATAGGGCAACTAGACCTACTAATGCAACGATCCTTGAGTCTCACAACTCGGAGTAAAGATCGTCGTACAAAGCGAAACAAGCCGCCAATCGGTCTAATCCTAAGTCAAAGAAACGACACATCCGTATAAAATGACACACGGAGACTTGAGGGATCACCAAGACCCTCAACTCCACTGGATACGTAAATCGAGGTAAGATAGTACCTCCAGGCGTCCAGAACTACGTCTCAAGCTGGACAGAAAAGCTGAGTGATGGGAATCGACGCCGAGCATGTACATTTTATTTTTCATTTATGTTCTTTAGTTTATTTTTATAACCATGGGAAAGTATATGCGCAATTGTAAGGCTTTGTAAGCCAATGCGTCATTCCCTTGGATTGTGTGGGTTTCAATGTAATTTACCCGTAGGTCCAGAAAGGGGGCCCCCAGCCCTTTCCCATTGGTCCATGTCACCCATGTGGGCTGGTCAAACTTGTCTAGGTGGCATCTAGAATGGTTGAATGTCAATATGCACATGGGAGACAATTGGACTTCAAAGTCCAAGGTAGGCTAGCTACCATTTCTACCATGTCCCGCCCTTGGTCAAGGGGGCGCCCTCCCCTTGAATTTTTTTTTTCTTTTGTGTGTTGGCCACATTTAATCTAGGCTATCTCTTACCCATCCCTAGATCCAATGGTGGAGATTAGATTTGATGTGTAGCATATAAAAACTTGTATTTCCATTTGAAAATTAATGAGAAGAAAAAAATTGAATTGCCAAGAGCTCCCTTGTGAGAATTTCGACCCCCCCTCTCTCTCGCTCTGGTTTTCATCTTCTCCAACCCCATTTCTAGAGTGGTATCCCTTCTATCATCTCCTCTTCACCTCCGGTAATCGTCTCTGCCGCCGCCACCGCCATTCGTGCCACCATCGAGTCGCCGCGAAGCTATCGTCAGAGTTCTATCCATTCAGGACAGTAGCTGCTTCCATGAATTTCTGCATTCCACCACGACATCTTCTTCAGCTGGGATTTTGAGGGCGTGTTCCAGAGGTCCCCTCCAGCTCTCAAAAAAATTGGTTTGGTCTCCAGATCTCGAAATATATTTTTCAATTTTCATTCCCCATTTCATTGCAGATCTGGCTGCTTTCAGTCCAGATCCACTTCCACCCTGAGTTTCTAGTCTTCGGACCTCTTCTTGATTTTTTCAGGAGCTCCTAAATTTACTGAGAGTTCTGTACACCGTCTTCTCTACCAAAAATTTTTAGTGGAATTTCTAAAGCTCATTTAATATTTTTAGAAATTCCCTTTCCGATCCATCTATAGTTTTGTCAGTGTGTTTTCAGATCCGACCACCAGTTAGTGAAAATTTCATAGAAAATTTTATCCTCCACCAATCCCTCCACAAAAATATTTCCGTTTTCCCTTCTTTTCCTTCCACAACTTTGATGAAGAGATCAGGAGCTGAATCGGACGTCTACCTCGCGGTCAAAGGTAACTCTCAGAAAACCTCCCTGCTGTTCTGAGAGTTTGGGTACTGTACAACGGCAGCCTTCAAAATTCGTCCACCAGAAATACAGAGCTGGTGATTTTTCTGTGATCCCATAGGGTCGAAGCCCTTCGAAGCAGCTTTCTAACAGAGCTAGTTTCGTCGCATTCCGACATCGGGGCTGGTCACAGTGAGTGATCTCGCCGAGTCACGCGGCTGAAAATAGCAAGTGCAGGTCCGTGGCCGGTTATTCCGGTAGGTGTCGATCAGAGCCGCCCGGCTTCCGACCGACGTTCCAGCGTGCCGCCACCCTAGGGGAGCACTCCTCCAGGCGTCCCCACTATAGCGGTGCCGCCCGGTCCCATACGGCCCCTCCGACCAGTACGTGGGCCCCACGGTAGCGAGTACGTGTGCTGCCGAAACGTCGCAAGAAGCTGCCCGCCAATCTAGAATCGGTCCTCCCGGGCCCACTTGTGTAGCCCTTTACCTCCCTACGTGGAGTGGGCAGTAGTTCTTTGCTGTAACCATTGTGTATTAATTGTCCCTATACTTGGCATTTGCTTTATTCATATATACCTGTTTATGCCGCTACTAGATATCATGCTAGGATCATAGCTCGCTATATTTTATGATATCACCACTACGGCGAGAGAGAGCGTGACCATCCCGTGACCCGATCCGGGCACAAGAGAGAACCGACCACCCTAGCTCACTGCCGATTTCTCAACTGTGCACGTCCGACGCTTCCCTCGAAAAGGGACAATCACGAGCTTGTTTAGAGTCCGAGGATCGCATATCCATTTGGAGTCGAGTCCGTGGTCCGTCCCGCATCAATTTGGTATCAGAGCCAGGTTTGAGTCTAGGGTGTCTAAATTCAAAAAAGAGAAGTGTCATTTAAGTCTAAGTGTCTAAGTCAGTCTTAGGAGTTACATTTGCATACCATTAATCGGTATATAAAAAGGTGTTGTTCGAACGTTAGGCTACGCCTATCGGGAAGGCCGCACACTTGCACGAGTGATCTTCGTATCGATTAACTCCGCCACATGCTGAGTCTTGGTTAAGTCTAGGTGCATCACTTGTTTGCATTGGTATGTGTCTCCTAGTCTTTGTGTCCTTGCATGCCCACTCAGCGAGGTACCGAATACCATCGCTCTACACCTATGGCCAACCCGCGAGATACAATCTCGGGAGACCTTCAAGCCATGCATGAGGCGATCATGGCCCTCGTAGCCCGGATGGGCCAATCCGAGGCCGCCTTTAAAGGTTTCTCGGACCGCATATATGGCCGGTTTAATGCCATGGAGGAAGGGATGGAGTCATCTGACAGATCCGTCCAAGGTCTGGTCAGACGGTTGGATAGGATGTCACACGAAGACCTCCTATAGTGGCCCAAGGCCCACTCACACCCGCTCAGGCAGCTGCCCAAGGCCAAGCCATTCCCATAGCCTAGGCCCAGCCTGTCCATGTGGCCCAAGGCCCGCCCGCACTTGCTCCTCAGCCACCACAGGCTCCTCCACCCGCCCCTCCTCGGGTTCCCGACTTACCACGCCGTGACCTTGGTCTCGAGGACTATGGGTCCGACAATGCCTATGAGGGGTATGGTCAACGCCATCGTGGCTTTCAGCCACAAAGAGATGAGGATGATGATAGGGTCCTTAAGACCGTGCGAGCAGACCCTCCCACTTTTTACGGGTCTTTGGATCCGAAAGTTTACCTAGATTGGGAGTTCAACATGGACCGTTACTTTGAATGGTATGATATGTCGGAGCGCCGAAGGGTCCGATTCGCCACCACGAAGCTCATGGGTCAGGCGCAAACCTATTAGAAGAATGTAGAGAGCCTACTACTTCAGCGGCTAGAGCCCCCGATTGACACGTGGGCCGAGATGAAGAATAAGCTTCGGCAAAAGTACCTTCCTCCCACATACCGCCAGCGACTCATCGATAGATGGCAAAGTCTTAGCCAGGGAGACCGGTCCGTCTCCGAATACATCGCCGAATTTGATGAGTACTTTCTACGATGTGGTGTCACGGAGGAGAGTACCATGCCCGTTTCCCGCTTTCGACGTGGTTTGTGGCCACACTATCAGTATGAGCTTTTTCGCCGCAATGCCAAGACATTGGAAGAGGCATACCAGGTTGCTCTCGAGTTGGAGCAATTTGAGGGAGAGTTCGAGTCTAGCCATCGGTTGGGCCCCACCCCTCTCCGTAGTACCGAGCCCCATCACTTGTTAGGCCCACATCAGCGGCCTCCCAAGGCTCGATCTCAGGAGCCCACCCATCAGGAGCACTTCGCTTCACGGCCTCGCCCTCCCCCACCCCGGGATCTACTTCCGTCCCAACCACCGGCACCCGTTGCCCATTCCCCGGCTCCCATAGCCCGTCCACTGGCACCGGCACCCCCACCACTATTGCCCAAGGCACCTGCACCTCCACCATTGCTGCCTACACCCCCTACCCGTCGAGAGGATAAGGGTAAAGGCCCTCTTATCGGGGAGACCAGTAGGTCGCGAGTGTAGTGTTTCCACTGTCACGGGTTTGGCAACATTGCCAGTGAGTGCCCCTCTCATGCCACACTAGCCCTAGGGGTTGGAGAGTCCTCGCCTCCTGGGCTTGTGTCTGTCAGTTACGAGGCCGACCCGGCCCTAGCCGAAGAGTACTATGCATTGGGGGAAGATCTAGAGGAGTCTGCCGCTGATCAGGATGCGGCCACTTAGTGGGATTGATGCTACCACCTTAGTCTAGGGTCGTGCATGAGTCAGTGTGTTATCTTTGTGTGGTTTGTTTGTGTGGTGTGTTTTGAGTGGATTGTTTGTGTGGTTTGCATACGTGTGTTAGTGCTTGGTGAGTCTGCATGTGTCTTGTGCAAGCTCGTTGACGGTCTCTTATGAGTGAGAGGCGAGTGGACTCGCTTGATGAGTATGGGATCGGTTCTATATCTACACCTGGATCTAGTCACCTACAGGGACTCAGCGGTGATTCCTAGTGAGTCTTCGAGCCGCCACCTCCCCTTTTGAGAGTGCCCCACTCGGAGTGTCCACCTCTAGCCAATAAGTCGGGTCATCTCCTTATTTCATTCTATATGATGCTCCGAGTTGTTCACTCTTCATTGAGTCTCTTGATCAGTTGAGGCCTGTTTCTTGGGTCTTAATTCCTGAATTAAGAATTGGCTCCTGGTGGCGTTTCGTTGGCAACAGCTTAGCAACCCTTCATTGCTATTCTTGAAACTCAATGGTAATAACGGTCCGAACCAGGCGTGTTGTTTCATTATAACGCATGGGGCCTGGACCGTTACTCTTTGAAGAGTCCTAAGGCTTAAGGCCTTGTTTTCAGTGCTTATCCTTTGGCTTACACATTGGTAATAACGGTCTGCCGAGAGGCCGTTGTTTCAGTATGACGCCCTATATCTTGGCTGTCGCTTCTTTGCAGAGTCCAATTGATTAAGTCTTCTTCCCGTCGATCTTATCCTTTGGGATAGGGTTGAGAGTAACGGATGGTCCTTGATCCGTTGCTTCCAAGCGGCGGTCTGTCGTGCAGCCGTTACTTCCTTCAGAGAGTCCTGGCAGTTCAGGCCTTTTCTCTGCTACTCCGTGGTCGAGATAAGGGTTTGGATTGACAATATCTCTTTCAAATCTGATCCTCAGGACCTTTCATTCGATTCTATGGACTCTTGAGGATATTATCTTCAAGGATTTGCTAAGAATTATCTCTTTATCTTGCTTGATTATCCTCTGCTCGACCTGAGAGTTTGAGGGTCTATAAATAGAACCCTTGACTTCATGGCCCAAGGGAGGACGATTTGAATTCACGACGAAGTGCTGCCAAACTCAGGAGCCATCTTCATCCAAGAGGAACTGCTTCCTACGTCCATCCATCTCATAATCAAGGGAGTACTTTGGTTTTGGTCTTTCAAGTTCATCATTGCATGCTTGAGTTCTTCCCTGGTTTTTCCTCAATCAAAGCATTGTCCCTCCTCTTTCTCCACGTTTTTCACTATCCTCTAAGCATATAAACATCTTCCCAAGCTTTTAAAACACCCAGAGGGGTTAAAAAACCAAAAACTCCCCAGTAATCCACTCTCCTTTTGATGATGTTAACTCCTTTGAGAATTGATGCTATGCTTGTGAAAAGGACTAATTGAGGTTATTGTGTTTGGTCTTTCTACATCTTTGGCAGGTTTACAGGTTCATTAACACGAGGCCCAGGTCTTCTAGCTGGCTGGAAGAGTTGGAGTTAAAAGAATTCAAGCTTTGTTACTGCAGGTTATCTGACGGCCTTGTGCAGGCGCGTCACTCTCCTCCGGCGGTCTATCGTGTGGCCGTCATTTCCAAGTAACGCACAGGGTTCTGGCCGTTACTTATAAGTTGATCTGCAGGCTTTCTCTGGTTTTCTCTCCCGTGGGCGGGTGTTTCATCCACCTATTTCCAAGGTATATTCAGGTCTTTGACTTGTTTTTACTTTGGTGGCGATCACATCTTTCCTTGGTATTGGGCGTTAGCTGTCTTCTTCATCATATTTTTCTATTTTCCTTGCTAGTTCCACCTTCACGGTGTGTTTTTGTTTACTCCTTGCTCCACGCCCCGGCGTGTGTTTTCCTTTTCCTTAGCGTAGTTTGATTGAGATAGCATGCCCATGCTAGAGCTAGCTATGATTGCCTAGGTTCATGATCACATGTTCATAGGTTTGAGTAGATCTTTGATTGCTTGTTTGTCATCTTACCATATCACTTTTCAAACCTCAAAAGAAAGATAGAATATAGACAAATAAATATCAACATATAATTTTTTGGCGATCGCGGTAGGACAGCTTGTGCCAATCGTGCTTCTGATTCTTGTTTAAACCTGCCATCATCTGCTTGTTGAGTTGTCTTTTGTTTCCCCTTTGATTACTGCTCATCCTGGTTTTCTGAGTTCTCTGACGGCCCGGTGTCCCCGCGTCATAGTCCTCTGACGCAGGGGCATTAGACCGCCACTTTGGTTCTGCTGTGTGAGCTTCCACGGGCTTTCCGGTTACTTCTGTCTGGTTTTGGTTCCCTGGCTCATCCGACGGTCTCATCCCCCTGCGTTATATATTATCTGGCGGTCTGGCCATTGACCGTTATTGTGCTCTGACGCAGGGTCCTTCGACCGTTATTCTACTGGCAGGTACGCATCCGAGGTGCATTTATTTCCGTAGTTTTTGCTGTGACTTATTGCTTGGGTGATAATTCCCCTCCTTCTTGCTTTGCTCATATCTACATATCATTGTGTGCACCATTGATTGTTAGATTCTAGGCTAGACTTTGCATGCACTCCGGTGCACATAGGGTCATTCATCTTTTCATACGTTAGATTGCATTTTCCTACCTTGTTGTGAGGACCTCTCGTCTCCATATTCCTTGGGGCCGACTAGAAAATCACAACAGGGACCTCCGTAAGTCCCTGCGAGCCGTGGATTCCCACACGGACGCCGGGCTGGTTGTATCTCTCCCACCCCGTGTCTAGGACTGCATAAGTGAAGAGTGGTTACACTGAGAGTCAAACCAAGTCCCATATCCATCTCCTACTAGGAACCCATTGTTGAGAGCACATATCAATCAATTCACTAAAGTTCCAAAGGAGAAATCATAAGAACCTTGTTGCATCATCTTAAACAACTTGGTTGATTTTGGGTGTCTTCATCTTTTATCATTTACATCTTGTTAGAATCACCTAAGTTGGTTGCTTATTGTGTGTTTCTTTTTTGTATTGGTTGCTTTGCATATTGTCAAGGTTGTCCGTTGCATGTGGAGTTGTTTTCGTCCGTCTGAATCGTCTTCTCGAGTCAGTTCCTTCTTCACGTTCTATTCAAATCCCCTCTTCGAGTCCACCATGGCATCCTTCAATCCCCCTCGCTCCCAAGAGGACTCTCTTCCTCAAGGGCTCCTTGAAAACCCCCCTAGGGTTATTACATTTTCCTCTGGAGAGGGGACTGCCCCTCTCCCATCCTCCACTGCTATGGAAGGTGGTCAAGTTACCCCTTCTCTCTCTACTCCTTCCGCGGGCTCCGTCCTTCATATGATGGCCCAATTGGATCCGACCCAACTCCAAGTTCTATATCAAGCTATGCAAGGGTCTAATGCTTCTCCCTCTGCCACTATCCAAGTTCAATCTAATCCTTCCATTATTGGGCCGTCCGTTCAGCCCACTCCGATTGATCTCACTCCGGTCCAACCCCGGACCATCACTTTCGCTGGCATGGAGATGGGCCAATCTTCTAATTCAGACCATCAATCTTTCGATAATGGGAAGTCACCTATCCCTTCCTTTGTCCAGGTGGATCATCACAACTCTGGTTCGGTAGCTCCACAGCTGCTTATGAACCCTTCCGATTTCTTACGCCCCCAGCAAGGAGTGGCCCAAAATCATTCTAATCCAGGTCTATCTCAGGCCCAATATCCTTCTTATGGGCCTCCTATTTTCACTATCTATCCTTCCACTCCTTCTTACGGGCTCTCGCCTGTTGCTACAGCCATTCCATCTGCCCCTCAAATACAATCAGCATCCTTCACTACCCCTGCTCCCTCCCGAGAGCAGGACTTGCTTGACAAGTGGGCCACCATGCAACAACAACTCGACTTTCTCCAGAAAAGGGTTGGCCCACAATCCTTGGCCGATATTCCTATTCCGAGCTTCCAAAACATCTGGTTCCCTCCGCAATCAGAGCTCCCCAACTATCGCAAGTACGATGGGAACAGCAATCCCTTCATCCATGTGAGGGATTTCCTTTATGAATCGGCGCAGTTCCAATATGATGATCGCCTCATGGCGTACTTATTCCGCCGATCTTTGGACAATGTTGCTCTAGAATGGTTCTATTCTCTACCACTGGAAGAGGCCGAGAGTTTTAAGGTAGTAAAGGACAAATTCATCCAGCGGTTCCAAGACAGGGTCGGCCCGGAATATTCATTTACAGATCTAGTGGCCGAGAAGATGAAGCCGGATGAAGAGTTCACCACCTATGCAGACAGGTGGAGACAAATGGCCGCTAGAGTACCGGGCCACATTCCGGAGGAAGAGAAGGTCAAACTGCTGATTTCCAATGCCACCCCGACCTTCCGCAACATCCTGGCAATGAATGACATAGCCAACATGCATCAACTCTATAGCCGGGCGCGCTTCATCCAGACTCAATTCAAAGACTCCCCTATCCATTCCCTCTTCGAAAACCAAAAGCCCAAATACCACAAGAAACCACAAGGGCCGGTGACTGAGGGAGTCCAAACAAATGAGCAAGTACAAGCCGTTGCTTTTCCATATCAGGCCGCATCTTTCCGCTACAACCAAAACCCCCGCAATCCACAAAACTCCGCTCCGCAAAACTTCCAAGCCACTCCACAAAACCCTCCCCCCGCCTTCACCATTCCACAAAACACCTTCGCCACACCACAACAACCATCACCACCACCACAACACCATAACGTCCCTCCACCCAACGGCTACAACAACAACAATCCAAATAGCAAGCGCCCGGCTCCCAAGAGAGCCCAGTATCATCCATTGCCAGAGACACTTACAGATATCTTCTCGGCACTCATGTCAGTAAATGCAATCCAACTTCCTCCGGAACGGCCTGTTTGGAACCCGGCATTCGATCAGACTAAGTATTGTATGTTCCACCGGCAGCCGGGCCATACCATAGAAGGATGTTTTCAGTTCCGAGATCTTGTGTATGACCTTCATGAAGGGCAGAGAATCGACTGGGCCGAAATGCACAGGGCCATTGTTGAGATTAAAGAAAAGAGAAGGCAGCCGCAGGGGCAGCAAGTGCAGCAGCATCAAGCACCGCAGCCGCAGCAGCCGCCACAACAGCAGCAACCACAGTAAGTACAAGACCTGGGCATCCATCAGAGCCCGATGCCAAATCATCCACCCGCTCCTCAGCAGCAGCCGCCAGCACCAGCGCAAGTAAACATGGTCCAGCCACCGGCCCCCAACGCCGGATGGTCTTTCGATGATGATGGCGCCACACCACAGGTCATGGCCCTCCACCATAACCACCGCAATCCTCCCTTCATCGTCCCTGCACAGCCGACGCCCTCTCAACTCGTCCTCCCATTCACACCCGCTCCAGCAAATCCTCTACCACTCTCCATTCCATCGTACCCTCCATCACCTACTCCCATCACCGTCATCACACCACCACCCAATCCTTCACCCATTCTTACCCAGCCGCTAGCCCTCCCTCCACCCGCATCAACATTCATCACCACCCTGCCTTCCACCAATCCTTCATCCATCATCCGCGCACCGCCCATTAACCTCGCCAACCCTACGCTCCACCAAACCGCCTCCCCCGCACCACCTGTTCCATTCATCCATCCCGCAGGGCCCATCATACTATCTTCAGATGCCGCGGCAAATTGTGCTTTGAGGAGCGGGAAGATGTTCCATCGGAATTACGCTACTACTTATAATCCCCAGTCCTCTCAGCCGGTGGCCGAGCAAGAAGAAACTGAACCTCTGCCGGGTACTCAATATGACTTGCTGCATCATCTGGATCGAGTACCCGCCAAAATATCTGTGCTGGAGCTGATCAAAAGGTCCACCCTTCATCAGGATGCGCTGAGGGACTTCTTACAGAAGGTAATGGTTAGCGAAGACATGGCAGTTGATAGCCTACCAACGGCACTGGCAACTATCTCCAAAGGGCCGGCAATCACATTCTCTGAAACCGAGCTTGCACCTCCGGGGGCTCGGCAAAAGCCGCTCTGCATAACAATTACCCTGAACAAAGTCGACATTGAAGCAGCGCTGGTTGACACAGGGGCCTAAATTAATGTTTGCCCACTCAGCACCCTCCGAGCATGCAACGTATCTGAAGAGTTACTATGGCCTACCCCCACCACTATAGCAGCATATGACAACTCAAGACGAGCATGTCACGGGGTAGTCACCATTCAGGCAGAGCTCGGGCCCCTTACTATGGCCGTGGAATTCTATGTTCTTGATATCGACCCTATGTTCAAGGCTATCTTGAATCGTCCCTGGATTGACACGCTCGGCGTCGTGCCCTCCACCGCGCATCAGTGCATTAAATTCCCCTTCCAAGGGTGGGTTGTCAAAGTTAAGAGCTTATCCACAGTACAGTCAGTAAAGGCTATTTCAGAGCAGGTTCTTCCCACACTCTGGCCAAGCAGCCGGCCCGTTCTGTCAGTGTTGGATTTGAACTTTCCTTGGGCTTACACATCCCCTAAGCCCGTCGCTACTCCAGTTAATGTCAAAGTGAAGCCGCAGATTCGAGATTCAAAGGGGTGGAACATTATATTGAAACTGGGCTATCAACCAGGGAGAGGCCTCGGTGCGCAACTGCAAGGGATGACTAAGCCTATACCTAAGGGAAGAAAAATGGGTAAGAGAGGTCTCGGCTACAAAGAGACAGCATTATCTATGATGGGTGATTCTGGGCCGCTCACCTGGGATTATCGTCAACATTTTGTCAAAGGGCCTCTCCAGCCTGGCACATTATCTCTAAAGCCGGTTCAGCAAGAAAGGAATACAGTTTGTCCAATTGCCAGTCCGCCTCCCTTGCCAGGAGGGTCAGATGATGACATGCTCGACTACAGTCAGGCCTTGCAGGGGCTCTTTCATGAGGAAGAATGTCAGAAGAAGCAAGAGGTTTGACTGGTGCCATGGAGGCCGAAGAAGCAGCCTATTGTTAATTTACAGAAGGAGGGGAGCTCTCCAATTGCCTTTTCTTGGTCTCCCTCATGCCTCCAATCTATTTTCCAGCAAGGGGACTTCATACCCCGCCTTCCTCCCATCATAATAAATCCGTCTTTCATTGATCCACCCGAGATTCTATTTGTTCCTTGTGCTTGCGGGAAGTGCCCACCCCTCGATCTATCCACTCTCTTTACTCCTCCCCCTCCCAACGCCCAACTCCACGAGATTTGGTTCTCTTCTTCCGATCCTTTCTTCGACTGCATTTTCCCCGAGCTGCTCCCTATGCAGCTCCCACCTCCTCCATCCTGCTGTGTAGTCTCCGCTGATCTCCAAAAAAAAAAACGTCAAATTTGAAACGGAGATTTCAGTGGAAGATTATGCTATCCTGTCGCCATCTTCCTCCCAGGGGCATGAGTCCCCTGCACCTTCCCTTCCACTAGGTCTTCTGTCCCCTAGGTTAGGATTAGGGTCCATCGAGTCTAGGAAAGTAGAGTCAGTCAGGTCTAGAGAAGTAGGGTCTTGTTCCAGGTCGTCTAACCCTTCCTCTGCTGAGCCGCACTCGCTGGCGCATCCATCCCAGTCTGTTCCTGATAGATTTTTGCAAGATTTAGCTCAGCGTTGCCATGCTCTTTTGAAGTGCCCGGAATTTGTTGCTACGGCAATCGTAATCGAAGACGACGAGGAAATAGAAGGGGTGTGGAGCGATGACGGATTAGGCGTCTATGAGATTGTGGATGAGAAGGATCCAATTAATGAAGACAGCGATGTAGATGACACCGCCGACTTATACGCACAATGATTGAAAAGATTCGACGAGCCGTCGTCGTCGGTGGACGAACCTATAAAGGAAATCAATCTAGAAACCGAAGAAGACCCAAGGCCCATCATGATTACTGCTAATCTCCCTTCACAAGTAGAAGAGGAATTGATTAAGGTCCTAAGGGAGTATAGCGATTCCTTCGCCTGGTCTTACGAGGACATGCCAGGTCTTGACCCCTCTTTAGTGGAACATCGACTCGTGCTTAAACCAGGGGCAACACCTGTGAAACAAAGGTCAAGAAGATTTCACCCCCACATGGCCTTGAGGATCAAAGAAGAGGTCGACAAACTATACATAGCCAGATTCATCAGAGTAGTTTTGTATCCTCAGTGGGTGGCAAACATAGTCCCTGTTCTCAAGAAGGATGGAAAAGTGCGCATATGCATTGATTTCAGGGATCTAAACAAAGCATGTCCCAAAGATGATTTCCCGCTACCTCATATAGACGTCCTAGTGGATAACAGTGCCGGGTATGAAGCTCTGTCATTTATGGATGGGTACTCGGGCTATAATCAGATCCGTCTCGCTCCGGAAGACCAAGAGAAAACTTCCTTCACCACGCCCTGGGGCACGTATTGTTATGTAGTTATGCCATTTGGTTTGAAAAATGCAGGTGCCACCTATCAAAGGGCGATGATGGCCATCTTCCACGACATGATGCACATATATATGGAAGCTTACGTGGATGACATCTTGGTGAAGTCAAGAACAAAAGAAGAACACCCCTCTATCCTGGCTAAGGTGCTGCAGAGAGCCAGGGAGTACAAGCTTAAGATGAATCCGAAGAAGTGTGTATTTGGAGTCTCCTCAGGGAAGTTGTTAGGGTTCATAGTGAGCAAACGGGGGATCAAGATTGATCCTAATAAAGCACAGGCCGTCATGGACATGCCTCCGCCAAAGAACATTTCAGAAATTCGAGGATTGATTGGTAGACTGCAATTCATTAGAAGATTTATATCTCAGCATTCTCAGAGGTGTCGTCCGTTTTATGAATTGCTTAAGGCGGGGGTCAAGTTCGAATGGAATCAAGATTGTCAGAAGGCCTATAAGGACCTCAAAGAGTATCTATCCAATCCCCCGGTTTTGCAACCTCCTGTCCCTGGGAAACCCCTAATCCTATACATCTCGATTATTGAGGACTCCCTAGGGGCGGTCTTAGCACAAGTAGATGATGAAGGGAAAGAGCGGGCTGCGTACTACCTCTCTCGACTGTTTAATCCTGCTGAATCCAAGTACACCGCTATGGAGAAGACTTGTGCCGCCTTAGTGTGGGTAGCTCAGAAGCTTAAACATTACTTTCTCGCCCACCCAGTTAGGTTGATCTCTAGAATGGACCCGATCCGTTATCTCTTAGAAAAACTCGTCCTTTCTAGTAGGTTAGCTCGCTGGCAGAGCTTCCTCTCTCAGTTTGACATCACCTTTGTTGTTCAGAAGACAGTCAAAGGATATGCCATTGCTGAGCATCTTGCACATCTCCCTATTCCTCACACCGATTCTATTCAGGATGATTTCCCTGATGAGCATCTCTCTGTCCTTTCTCATCATCCCTTTTGGTCTCTGCACTTCGATGGTGCACTCAACTCCCAAGGCTAAGGGATCGGTGCTGTCTTGCTTACTCCAGAGGGAGTAACCATCCCCTTCGCTTATCAACTTCAATTTCCTGCTACCAACAACATCGCGGAGTATGAGGCTCTCCTGGCCGGCTTGAAGCACGCCTATCTTCTAGGCGCGCGTTATTTGAACATCATAGGAGACTCTCAGCTCATCCTAAGGCAAGTTCTGTCCACTTACCGTACTCGTGACCCCAAGCTCAAGCCTTATCAATATTTGGTCACGCTCATTGCTAAGCGATTCCGTAAGCTGATCTATATCCATACTCCCCGTTCTTTGAACATTCTAGCTGATGCTTTGGCATCTCTTGCTTCCTCCTTATCTTTCCCTCTCAGTCGTAGCACTGAGACCATCGTCGTCCAGAGATTGGATGCACCCTCTCTTCAAGATCCTTGGTTCATCAACCTTAGGAAAGCTGTAGAGGCGAGAGCTGAGAAGGAAGATCTCAAGGAAGTTTCATTAACAGAGCTAGAGGAGAATCTGGATGAAGAAGAATTGCCTTGGTATCATGAAAATGAATTGTTTTGCAAGGAAGGGTCATTCCCAGAAGGGGCAAATGCCGAGCAGCGTAAAGCAATAAGAAGAGCCGCCGCAAGGTACACTATCATTGCAGGAGAACTGTATAGGCGCGCTACTAATGGAATGCTCATGAGATGTTTGGATGATGTAGAAGCTTGGAAAGTGGCTGAAGCGGCCCATTCTAGTGAGTGTGGAGGTCATGTCAATGGCCAGGCTCTAGCGAAGAAGATCCTTAGGCAGGGATACTATTGGCCCACTCTAGAGGAAGATTGCTCCCTCTATGTCCGGAGGTGTCTTAAATGCCAACTCCATGCTGATAAAATTCACTCTCTAGCTTCGTCTCTCCATCCTATGACTGCTCCTTGGCCTTTCTCTATGTGGGCGTTCGACGTCGTCGGCCCGCTTGGTGATCCTAATTCTCAGATCAAGCAAAAATCATTTATCCTCACCGCTACTGAGTACTTCACCAAATGGGCCAAAGCCGAGGCGTACGCAGAGATCAAAGCTACAACGGTGTGCCGCTTTATCATGAAGAATATCATCTCGCGGTTCGGAGTGCCAAGCAGCATCATCACGGACAACGGACTCCAGTTCGTCTCCCAAGAGCTTAAGGACCTATGTAAGAAGTTCAATATTGCACTACATCATTCATCTCTGTATTACCCTCAAGGCAACGGTCAAGCCGAGGCCACTAATAAAACCCTCCTTAAAATCATCAAGAAAACGTGCGAATCTCATAAATTTTCTGATTGGCCAGAAAGATTGGTAGAAGCTCTGTGGGCTTACCGCACCTCCGTCCGTACCCCTACGGGGCAAACTCCCTATTCCCTGACCTATGGGATGGAGGCGGTGCTCCCATATGTGATCTTAATCCATTCCCTTAGAGTGCAGCTCGATAAGGAACTTAATCTCGATGAACGTCGAGAGGCGTTACTGGTCCAGTTGGAACTCTTAGATGAGAAGAGGATGAATACGGCCGATCACGTTTCTGTTTATCAAAAGAGGGTTTCGCGTTATTTTCAAAAGAAGGTGATTGAACGTAAATTTATGACAGGTGATATTGTTTTGAAACGCAAATTCATTCGATCTGCAGGTCCTAGGTCTAAATTACAACCTAACTGGGAAGGGCCGTTTGTAATAAAAGAGGCTTATCCAGGGAATGCTTATCGTTTAATGAATGCGGAAGGTGAGGAGCTCCCTCACCCGTGGAATGGGTTGTATCTTAAGCGTTTCTTTCCTTAGAGTCTAAACCACGTGCTTCCCCGGCAGCAAGATCTTCCTTCCTATTTTTCAAAAGAAGTGGTCCCGAGTAAGGCAATCACACACCACACGTCATCCCTGGTCGGGCTCCTTGTTTAAAAAGACAGTTTCTCCTTGGCCATGCTTTAGGGGAAAGCCGAAGTCCCTGTCCGCTTCATTCTTCGGCTAAATCCAGGGGCAAGGAGTGAATAAGGAGGCGACAACCAATCCAAACACCCAAATGAGAGGAGGTCTCAAACAGGGGCAAGTCCGTTATGACTTGACGCCACAAGCAAGAAAGGAAAAGAAAAGAAAAGGAGTGCTCTTTACGACAAAATCAAAAGCGTTATCTCAAAGGTCTACAGATTCCGAATTTCTGAAAACTCCAAGGAGAAAAGAAAGCTAGGCATGACAAGAGTGGTAGTACAGTTCCCCGCGGGACGTTATGAGCCCGGTCGCATGCATGCCTAGGGTGGACAAAGGTTCGATGACGGACGCAAAATCCCCGGCGCAACAGACCAAATCTCTAATAGGGTTGTGCGGTGAGAAAATCAAGTCCTAAAAACTCCCATATCTGGCCTAAGCTTACCCCCAAGATCTTTTTTCCTTTTAGGACTAAGATTAGTACCTTGGGTATGGCATTGGTAGAAACACCGTCATGATGATTAGGTCTTGGCCAGGGGTTGTCACACTATTACACGCCAATCTCGGGACTCAATCTAAAACAAGGAAGGGTTCGCGTTGCTAGAGAGGCACTGGTTTTTCAAAATCCAAAAAAATCAAATATTTTCAAAATCCAAAAAATCAAATATCTTTCAAAATCCAAAAACAATAAATATTTTCAAAATCTAAAAACATCAAATATTTTCATAATCCAAAAAACATCAAATATTTTCAAAATCGAAAAAAATCAAATATTTTCAAAATCCAAGAACATCAAATATGTTCAAAATCCAAAAAAAATCAAATATTCTCAAAATCCAAAAACATCAAATATTTCAAAATCCAAAAACAACAAATATTTTCAAGAATCCAAAACAAAACAAATATCTTCAAAAATCAAAAAACATTAAATATTTTCCAAAACTCCAAAAAAATACCATCATGTGCATAGTATGCATTGCATTTTCATTATGTTTCCGCCTATTTAATAAAGGCTCCACCCCTTGACCGAATATCAAGAAACGGTCATTATCTAACTTGCTTCATGGCAAGGGGTTGAGTCTAAGAATAGATCTAACTTGATTCATGTTTAAAGTGTGTGTGCAGAATGCAGGGACAAGATTCAAAGCAAAAAGGTTCACAACTATGCAAGTTCAAGGTATGTAACGCGCCAACATCAGACCGTTACAGTCACATAACGGCCCCCTCTTCGACCGTTATTTTCCTTCAGGCATGGGCCTTCTTTCTTTCACTAACCATCACTATAACGGTCTGGAGAATACCGTTACTTGCTTATAACGGCCCAATGCCTATCCGTCATATCCTTTAGAGACAAGGTTCTATTGTTACTCTCATTCTGACGGCCTGTCGTAAGACCGTTATTTCCTTGTAGCGGCCCATTGCATATCCGTTTCTATCTCCAGAGGCTCTGCCTGTTCACATCATTCCAAGCCATTCAAAACACGAAACTGAAGCCCATTCAACTGTGGCAATTTCATCTCATTCAAGCAAGCTTAATGAAATATAATTCATGATAAACCAAGCTCTGATGATCAAGTACACATAACATCTCTCATGAACTAAAAGAAAATCAAGATACATTCAATTTCTCATCCGCAAGAGGGCAGATTCTTCTCAACTCTTTCACATAATCTCGGCGTGCTTCGTCGTTCTCTTCAACCTCTGCTTGCCATGGGCGCACCTTGCTGATCTCCCACATGATCAGCGTGTTCCGGACTGCTCGTTCATCTTCCTCGGTCCCCATCTTCCTAGGTAGAAGGGGAGGGTAGTGTGATAGTGCAGAAACGCCGGTTCGAGGTAGTCCGATCTGAAGATGGCATCGGTACGGGTTGTAGATTGCCATGGTAGTATTCCCCACTAGCTGGAGGAACAGGCCTTGACGCCGCGGTATTTTGAGAAGAGTGCTTCAAAAAATTCTTGGTCGCATAATGAACTTGTCCATTGGCAAAGTGTTGAAAAAGAGGCGCCATTCATCCCGAGTTTTCTTATCCGCCGTCCTGCATTCCACCTGAGAAGAATATCCAAATGCCCCTCCAATGAAGAAGAGGGGGTGGCTCCCGAAGATCCGGCTTGCAGAAGTTATGTCTTCCTTAGGAAGGAATTTGACTCTCACTCCTGTCCAGCACTCAAGGAGTATCATGGAACCAAACAAAGGACCTCCTATGCAAGCCGAGCTTAGTCCTTCATAGAGGTATGAGAGGACCGCTTGAGAGATAGACATTCCCCGCCACAGCCCGCTAATAATGCTAAGATTTTGGATGTCTAAGAGGTGGTCGGTCGTAGTAAAAAGGAAGACCCCGCACAAGTAAACCGCCACCGCCTTGGCTATTGCTTCATGTCTCTCCCACTTGTTTTTACAATGAGACACTATCCATTGTGCCAAGGGTATCAAGTGAACATGATATGGGATGATCATGGTTCTCACGTCCTTTGGATTATGAATGAAGTCGCTCAAGATCAAGGACGGGTCAATAGGCTCTATTGTATAGCAAACTCGGTCTTCATCCCCCGCCTTAGTCTTGTGGTTAGGTAGGTTTCTACCTCTTCTAATAGGACTGTTGCTTCGAAGGAAGGGAAGATAAAGGTATGAGTTTGTGGATGCCATAGTTCCACAAGTGCTGAAAGGCTTGGCCAATCGAAGGACAATTTCTGGAAATTTTTGCCTAAAACCAAGAGTGGTTGAAGGTGCCAAGCTTTAAGGATGGATGTGACTTCTATAGGGAGGGCCTTTACCATGGGAGCCACCCACTTCAGATTAGAGTAGCATCTTGGGCCAGGAAGAGGCTTGAAGAAAGAAGGAGAAGAAGAAGTCATAAAATGAATTGAAGTGCATAATTTTCTGAACTTGGATGTGTTGTTGAGGGACTTACCACCCTTTGAACATTGGAGCTTAAGTGCTTGGGAATTGATGTCAACCGTTGGAGCTCTCCATGTTCTTTTCTGGCAGCTTTAGGTCCAGTGTAGACCTTCTCCTCCGTAGCCATCACCTCGAAGCTTCTCTTCATCTTGATTTCTGCCCTTAGGAAAGGTTCTTCAACCCTAAAGCAAAGGTTTGCAGCAAAGATACGATTTTTGGTTGAGTTTCCAAGTCTTAAAGGTTTAATGTTGGCTTTGAAAGGATAAGACTTGAGTTGAAGGCTTTATCTTCAATCTAGATAAGTTCCAATAAGGGATTAGATGGCTAAACCTCGGGTTTAAGTTCTCACGGCTCAATCCATCTCGGAATACAACCCAGAATCTAACGGTCTATCGTACGGCCGTTATTTCACTCAGACGTGCCAACCTTAGGCCGTCACATTTTCCTGTGGGTTTAATTCCCCGATCATGTTCTGTGAAGATTAACGGTCTAAGGGCTGACCGTCGTTTCTTGAAACGCGCAAATCCTGAGCCGTTACACTCTCATCCACTCAGTCCTTTCTCTTCTAGGCTAAGCACTTCCTGACGGCCCTGGTTATGGCCGTTGCTTCACTATGACGCGTCTCCCTCAGGCCGTCGCATTTTCTGCTAGTTGTCCTGA